>OZ018389.1:70879140-72230140 GCA_963969525.1 Ontholestes murinus
CATTCATTTCCACATATGGATAATTTAAAACTTTTACATTTTTGCAATAAAGGCCAAAGGCTTAATCTTTTGGAGTCATTAGAGATATACCGCCAAAGCAAGAACATTAATTCTAATCTGCTTAATGAGCAGACGGATTTAATTTCTTCGCCATTATTTAAGCTCTTATAATGACATGTACCTCTTCTGAAAACACCGCACCTTAATCCGATCGGCATATTTAGTTAATCCATTGTAATAAATCTCAGTCCTAATTAGGTTCATTAAAAATTCATACCTCCCCTATAAATTGTTAACACCCTGTATTCTTCTTCATTCAACACTTGATAATGACCTGCAAAGGTCGAAACTATAGTTGTGTCAAAATTGATAATATATTGTAAACTTTGTTTGTGTATATTATACAATAAATAGTGGTATAAAAACTTAAAAATTATTTTCATTTAACCTTTTTTAAAATGAACTACCACATAGTAACGGTCGCTACCATCATTTTCATTTAATTATAATTTTACTGAAGAGCGAAGAAGAAATAAACAAATACTGAAAAACGTTAGAACTCTCTAAGAAAATTTACATAATTTGTAAGAACATTGCTGTTAATTTTAAAATTATCCCAGTTTGGAAGAGGAATTGCTGCAAAAGAAATGAATAAAAATAGAAGAAATTGTTTTATAGATTCGGAAGAAAAATTTCTGAGATTTTTGGAAACTTATATAAATTATATACATAAAAAATACACTAAATTTTAAGCACAAGAATCACAGGCGGACTTTATTCTTCAGAATGTTCTTCCAGTCAAACCCTAATGGAATGTTCCCATTTATTCTAGAATTTCTTCAAATTCTTTCTACAACTGTAGATATTTATTTTTCATTATCTTCATTTATTAAGAGTTTTGCTTAAAATTTGTGTAAGTATTTGATTAATGTGAACATGACACTAATGAAAAAAAACACTACAGAAAAATAGAAAGAGGAAATGCTGGAAAATTATGATAAAATTAAATAAACAATGAAACATTTTGATGGTAGATTGTAGAATCATCGAAGAATTGTGAGAAAATTTCTATTAATCTAATAGAAAATTGTAGGAAATGCTAAAACTTTTGAAGAACATTTTTGAACAACTTTGATAATTCCGAAAAATCAAATAGGAAAGAACTTAGCAAAATTTCAAAAATACCTAATAGAATTAATTAAGGAAAAATAAGTTCTATTTCTGTTCATAGAATGAAAATGGAACTACCTCATTTTGAAGGTGAAACATTCTTGATCAATTTAGTAGTGCAATTTGAGATGGTTGCATTAGGAAATTGATGAGATGTAGATAAAAGAAACTACCACCAACTGGAAATGAATGACGGCCAAAGTTAATAGAAGTCCTCACTTAAAAATGAGCTTTGGCTAAATATACCTCGAATGTGTTAATTGAAGGAAATAAAAAATTCTAGAAGAAAAGGTAATTTAGGAAAAACTCGAGAAATTTGGAAGAGAAAAAGCTGAAAACTCCTATAAAAGTATTACTGAAATATTTTAATAAGATGAAATCAATAATTGTGGAAAATTATCTACGTGCTCCAAAATTGTGTCTAGTTATCTGAAAAAGAAATTGCTAAGAATATTACAAAATAAAGAAATCTTGGGGAAACGTGTTTAGAAAATGAAATAGGAAATATCAAACAGAAAAAAGCAGGATTTCAAAAATGCTAGGAAGAATTAATTTAGGCATAAAAACATGCTGGAAAATTTTAAAATATAAAGAATGCATGAAAGGGAAAATGCTGGAATATTCCGATAACTAATAAATTACAAAATACTATTGTATAATACAAAATTATGAACAATTCTATAAAAAAACTTGCTGGAATTGCAGCCTTGAAGGAGATTCATATAACTACATAGAAAATTCTAGAAATCTTGTTGGAAAATACTTAAAGCTCTTTAAAATAAGTTTCTGGAAAGATCGAACTTTTAAGAAAATGTGTTTAGAAAATTCTCAAAACTTCGAGGTTTCCAGAAACTTCTTTTAGAGAGCTTTAAGTTATTTTCAGTCCTAATATAATACAGTTATTATTATTTAATTAAATTTTACTGAAAAACGAAGAAGAAATAAAGAAATATATATGGAAAACGTTAGAACTCTCTAAGAAAATTTACATAGCTTGTAAGAACATTGCTGTAAATTTTAGATTTATCCCAGTTTGGAAGAGAAATTGTTGCAAATTTTTTAAGAGAAATGAATGAAAATAGAAGAAAAATTATTTTATAGATTTGGAAGAAAGATTGCTGTTTTTTTTTTTTTTTGGAAAATTCTATATATATATATATATATGAAAGAAACATTAATTTAAAATTCTAAAAAGCAGATATAAAAATTCTGAAAATTAAATTTTGATAAAATAAACAATAAAAAATGATTGCTGGTAAATTGTAGAATCTTCGAAGAGAGGTCATGTAGTTGCGAGAAAATTTCTAGTAATCTGAAAGAAAAATTGCAAAAAAACTTTTGAATTAAATTTGGACAACTTAGACAAAATCTGTTTCGAGGAAAGATTTTTAGGAAATTCTGAAAGAATCAAATAGGAAATATCTAGCAGAGTTTCAAAAATGCCAGAAAGAATTAATTTAGGCAAAATAAGTTCTATTTCTGTTCATAGAATGAAAATGAAACCACCCCATTTGAGGAAAACGAAGAAATTATCAGGCGTTGATGGACCAACTAAATACCTGAACGTACTGACTCGTGCGCTGGTGAATAAATCCTTCAAAATTACAGAATGAGAGCGTGTTCAAAAAATTGAGGATAGACGTGAAGAAATATGAGATTCCAAAAAAAATTATTTAAGCTGCTTGAAATATGAAAGATTCGGTTAATTCCAGTTACAGATGGTCAGAAAACTAAAAAAGTTGACCAACATGGGCAACTGGAAAAGCGAGGTTTGGATAGGAGTGGTTGTACTACAAGATATTTAAGGAAGAGAAGCACTGCAAGAAGAAAGATATGTTCAAAATACGTTTTCGTTTTATATCAGCTGCGGTGCATCAGTACTAATCCTTGAAAACTTGCATTACCCTAACGCTTTGCCATGATTTTAGTATAGATAAGAAGATTTTTGACAGGTGCGGCACCAGTTCTGTGGGATTCTAAAATACCCATAGTTTAGAAGAAATCTTCTGGAGGATTCTAAAACGTTTGTGGAAAATTCTTCGACTTTGGTATATAAATTGTTAGAAAATTGTCGCAATTTGAAGGAGACATTGATGGCTAATTTTCGAAAAATACAAGTAAATTTATTTGAAAATTCTAGATAAATTTGCTAGAAGATTATAAAATACTTAATGAAAGTTTGTGAAGGAATTTCCACTGATTTAACAAAGAAAATGCGATAAAATAAAAAGCAATTTTTGGAAAATTCCGCTACTAAAAAATGTAACTAAAAGAACTACATTTGGATACCACCGACAAATAAAATATTTTACAATAGAGACTCGTGCAGTACAAGAATAACCATTATCCAAATACGGTCGCGATTTCAGGATGAAAATGGAAGAAACATTTCTAAAAAAAACTCTAGATCATTTAATGAAGAACTACGTAATTTCTTAATCACAAAGGCGTTTACTTCGTGATACAGATTGGGATTTAAAATACAGTGACTTTAAAATATAGTAGCAAAACAAAGTTTATTCAATCCCAAAAATACGGACTTTAGAAGAAATATAGTAAGAAGAAAGAAGAAGAAGAAAATTCTAGTAAATGATCGAACTTAATGTCTAGGTCTCTACTGGAAAAAAGTTATAATTAGATATTATAATTTTTTTAATTCTTTAAAAAGTTCTAATGCTCCCAGTGAGACAATCCAAGGCGTATCTGAATAGACTAGTTCTAAACTTAGACCAGACGTGAAGTAGAAGAGGAGACTATGGTGTCTCATAGGTTGAATATTGGATTGATGAAGATTTTACTTGGTGAAATTCCATTATATAGGTGATAAATAAAACACTTGAGTTTTTACACAATTTAATGTCGATTCCTTGCGACAATTATTTTGATGAAGCCACTGTGCGGCAAAACGATCGTCGCAGTGCATCGACATTAAATTGTGTAAATTCTTAAAACCAAAGTGTTTTATTTATCACCCAACTCATAGGTTGCTCTGTTCTCTTCAAGGTGAATTATCCACAATGAGAGAGGAATATTGACAGTTACAAGCCATTCAGAGAGTTTCTTTTAATAAGGTCTTGGTAGTTTCAAGGCCTTAGTTTGGCTTGGTTAGAGTTTAATCATTTTGTATCAACGAATAAACAATTATTTTCGCCAAGTTTCGCATGAATCTTATTATTCTTTCAGGGTGGTGCATTTCATATGAAAGTGAGTGTATAAGAATCCTTAAAAAATATGCAGGCTTTATATAGACAAAGAAGAAAAAAAGTAAGACTGTTGGAAATATGAAAGATTCGGCTATACTTAACGTTGTTGAAGAGAGAAGTCCGTTAATTCCAGCAACAGAGCTAAAAAAGTTGACAAACATAGGCAACCATAGCCTGATGATTCTAACTTAGAGAAGATGTGAAGTGGGAGAGGAGACTATGGAGTCTCATAGTTTGCTTTATTCTCTTCAAGGTCAATGAATCCACAACGAGAGAGGAATATTGGCAGTCATAAGGCATTCAGAGAGTTTCTTTTAATGAGGTCTTGGTAGTTTCAAGGCCTTAGGCTGGCTTGGTTAGAGTTTAATCGTTTTGTATCAACAATTATTCTTTCTGGGTGGTGCATTTCATATAAAAGTGAGTATATAAGAATCCTAAAAATGTATGTAGGCTTTATATTGACAAAGAAGAAAAAAGTAGCCTGTTGGAAATATGAAAGATGCGGCTATACTTAACGTTGTTGAAAGGAGAAGTCTGTTAATTTCAGTTACAGATGATCAGGAAACTAAAAAAAAGTTGATTCACATTTTTTTTGCAATCCTCAGCTGGAAAAACGAGGTTTGAATATGAGTGGTTGTATTACAACAGATTTAAGGAGGAGAAGCACCGCAAGAGAAAAGTTATGTTCAAAATACGTTTTCGTTTTATATCAGCCACGATGCATTGTTGATGATCCTAGAAAACTTGCAGGGGGAATCTGAAATACTCGAAGTTTAGAAGAAAACTTCTGGAGGATTCTAAAACGTTTGAAGAAAATTCTTCAGCTTTGGTAGATAATTTGTTGGAAAGTCTTGGTAGTTTGATGGCCAACTCTTGGAAAATGTAGAAAAATTCTAGAAGTTTTGATAAATTAGTGCTACAACTTTTAAAGGAAATTTAGGTGATTTGGAAAGGAAATGCTATAGGTTTGAGAAATAAAATGCAAAAAAATTAAAAAAATTTCGCGAAAAAGTGGAATGATATAGTGAAGAACATAATACTAATAAATTGGAAAGTGTGGTTGGAAGAAGAACATTTAAATACCAACATTTCAATGACAAGAAAAAGAGTATTACAACAGAGACTCTCAAGTAATATGGTAACGACCATGATCCAAATTAGTTTAATATCAGCGACGATTTATTATCAATCATCATTGCATGATGATGAAAATGGAAGAAACATTTCTAACTTTTTTATTACTGTGTAATTGAAACTAGTCACGAAGTATTGTGTAGTAGTTTAAAAAAGTTAAATATTTTTCTGTTATTCATTGGAAATGTACTACGAAGTGAACGCCTCCAAATTCAAGAAACATTTCTAAAAAACTCTAAATCACTCGAAGAAAAATTATGTAATTTCTTAATGCTAGAGACTTTTACTTCATGGTTTCATCTGAATTAATTTGGTATTGAAAACACGGTGACTTTCTTTTACCACTACATTTTAACTATACTCATTGTAAAAGTTATAAAATGTAGTGATTAAACAAAGTTACTTTAATCTAAAAAAATACGTAGTTTAGAAGTAAATTTTGCTGGGAAATTGTAGAAAATTATCAATAACTTAATGACTAGATATCTCTACTGAAAAATGTTGTAACTATATATCACTATTATTCTATAAAACGTGAGGGTTTTCCCAATGGGACAATCTAATAAGTAATTGTGGAGGCTTTCACTTCGTGATACATTTTGATAATTCAAAATAAATAAACAATTAACTTTTTAAAAAGTGATACCAACAAAGTTAATTGTTTATTTATTTTGAATATAAAATAGTATCTTAACAGATTAGTTCTAACCTAGAGGGGATGTGAAGTGGGAAAGGAGAATATTGAGTCTAAGATGTTGCTCTGTTCTCTTCAAGGTGAATGTATCCACGATGGGAGAGGAATATCGACAACCATAAGCCATTCATAGAGCCGCGACGATTAATGAGGATTTATATGGGAATCGTACAAAAGGTCTACTAAATCTAACTTACAGTATAACTTGCTGTTCTTCCGTTGAGATCTAGAAGGCCGCTAATTTATGAGATTTAGATTATAAGGAATTATGTAGTTTGTAGGTTTTTCTAAATATCCGGAACAGAATTTTAAAATTTTGATGGATGAGATCTAAGATCTAAAAAATAGTTTTTGTAACCGTTTTCTTTGTTTACAGTAAATTAAATGTTAGTGCTACTTCTGTAGGTGCCTTTCCTAGCGGAGGTTGGCATATGATTTCCTATCTGTTATTGCTATCATCAGATCTTCAAACCTCACCTCTGTTGACTTCCTAATGTTCCTAATGAGCTACGACATTTTTTTCCTTCCAATGCATCTCTTTCCTCCTACTTTTCCTGGATTATCAAACGTAGTACTGCGCAGCCTTCATGCCTCATTACATGGCCAAGGTAAACCGTTTTTCGCTTTTTAATATTAAGTAGGAGGTTACCCTCAGAGCCCACTCGTTATCTATCTTGTTCATAGTGGATGTTTTTAGCGTCCAGCCTTCTATGTCATTTCGCTATTAGGTATTTATAACATCCGGAAATTAAATGAATATATTAATGACAATAATTCTCTTAATATTCATCTAATAACATGTATTATTATCAAATAATAAATCAATAAAAATAATTTACGCACAGTCCATTATCGCACTTCTCATTTAAAATGTATTTAAATAATTTATTCACATTATTTTGCCTCTGTTTCGTTTCAACTAAGTAATTAATTTATAAATCAATTACTACCAAAATAATGGATTAGATTATGGATTCTACTAGCTATAGGCCATGTAATTAGTATTTAACAAGTCGTAGCGAAACGATTTATATTCAACAGGCCGATTAAATAGCGTTTGGAATTCAAAAAATGCATCGCTTATGTCATATTGTCGGGACCGTTTGAACGGCAATAGAATTATTCACAAAGTGACAATTGCAATTAGCCTTGTGTAATTATATATATTAGATACGTAATATAGTATTGATTTGCATAGGTCTTGTTTGGTCAAAAGCATTGATTTCAGAATAAAACGAATAAACAGATGAATCGATGTATTTTATATCGTTGGACGACATCTGTACACTTCTTAGGCAATTTTCGAATTCTGCAAAAATTTTTCGCCGTCTTGGGTGATAAATTAAAAGGTTTAAAGGTAACCGGCTGTATCGTGTATAATTTTTGGAATAACCAGTAATCAGAAGGAGCAATGGCCGACGAAATCTGCAAGTGCTGGAGAATATTATAACATGTCACGATCAAACGATGATGCCATTGACCTCAAGGCAATAATTAATTCAGCATAGCGTGGAATTTTGTTTCTGACATTATCTTAGATTCTTCATTCGTCATCGCCAAATACAACCTAATACAAATAACCTTTTATTTGTTGCTTTTGAATCAATTGATCACAAGTAAGAAATTTCAATTCGTAAGACACTTATTAATTGCCTTTTGAATCATCCCCGTGGACTTAAAACGTAAGAAAAAACACTTAATGACTAATTTTCAATGATTCTGCATATCGTTCTTGCGTTTGATTGGGACCTTCATCAGGTGACGCTTATAATTTGTAATCTTGGAATTTTTATTGGCTGTACAGAACGAGACTTCTCTTTAAAGCTAAAATTATCATTAGAAGGTTAATTAAACACTTGGATTTGTTTCACTATTTTTATATTTCTCCGACTAGTTTCGACCATTTGTAATTCTGAAGGAAATTTAAATTATCATTATTGAAACTTCAAAATTATTCCGTACATGATTTTATAATAACAGGACATTGTAAAGTAAACCATAAATATATTAATAAATAAGTAAAATAAATATTGTCACCATAAACTTCCACAATGATTCGATACGCGTTGTTAGCAACGCTTTACTTCTACACCACGTAGTAACGGTCGCAACCATTCGCTTTACTTCTAACTAAAGAAAAAAAGTTTCTGCGAACAAAATTTCACTTTTACTATTCTTACGTTTTTAGCTGAGTAACAACATAAATTTGCAATTTTATTACTCAAAGCTATATGAATTAAAAATCATAAAATTATCAAAATCAACTGTCATGAAACACTCGTAATACTAACGATAATCTTTTGAAAATGTTCCGAAATATTTTTATATATATCGCCAATATCGTTTTGAATAAAAATTTATACAAAAATGTAAAAAATTTATTGTAATTACTTCTTCCAATATTTCTCACGTTTTTTCTTTCATTCATTCATAAACATCCCTTTTTTACCGGCTTGGCCAGTGTAAAGGTTTCATGTTTTGTATATATTCATTAATGAGTATTGACTAGAAAAGATCAATTATATAATTATTTATTTGTTTACCTTCATTATATGATAATTCGTGAGATAGTGTTTAATAATTATCTGTAGACGCTAAACTTGTTCCGTAGTAAACAAATACATTGTGTAATTATTCTTTCATTAGTTTCATACACGCAAGAGAAATATTTATAAAACTTACACATTCTTTTAATAAATAAAAACTGGTGTTGTGGCCATCATAATAATTTTCCTATATCTTTCTCGAAAACTATGAGGTATACGCAAAATGGTTATTTATAACAATTTGCTCTGAATTCTTTACAATTACTTGTTATGTAAATTTCATTTAACTTCTATAGTTTATTAGCAATAGGCAAAAAATGTCAAAATTATTAGTTTTTAATTTTTTTCTCGCAAATTAAGAACTTTATTTATTAAACTTGTTCAGTTTCTTCTTTAATTTTTGTTTGAGAAATTATGTAATATTTTCCAAAAACTCTATGATAATATCTTGTTAAATATTTATGACTGTGATTATGACATTTTTTTTTAATCAAGAAAAGTTAATTACTCGCCAGTAAAAGTTTAAATTTTACAACTTAATGTGTACGATTATTTTTTTTAACAAACTGTAATATATGTGAATAGAGAAAACGTTGCAAAGTAAATTGCACGAACGATATAATTAATACCACAATTTCATAATTGCGACCGTCTTTAAGATAGATTTCCTGAGACCAGTGACCCAATTGATTTGATAACTTTATTAAATGTCTAATCGGTAAAAAAGTCACGATTGCGAAAAACATTTCTTTGCAATAAAACGTATATCGTAAATATTTGCAATTTGTCTAGGTACGTGCACATACTGTTAACAAATTTTATACACATTTCTAAACATTGCACTTTCATGAAATCTTAAGAATAATTTATCTATTTAGTTGATGAAGAATTATGGGCATAAAATAAATTCTTGATATTGGGTTATGGCTAGAATCTAAGAACAACATAGTAATATTATGTAGCAACATTTCTTAGAGGTAGATTATTTAATATCCACAATAAATAGAAAATGAAAACCATCATAATAAACGACGTTTTTCAAATGTTTGTCTCGTAAGAATTGGAATAAGACTAGAAGGTTATCTTCGTTTTCTTAATAAAATGCTGTTGGATTGTTTAAAGATATAAAATTGAACATTAGACGCAATTTAGTCAGAAGATGGTTAAATAATAAACAGTAGGTCATTAGTCGTGGTATAGAACTACCACGACTAATAGAATAGGTCTAAATATTTTGGATCTTTTACACGCCTTGAAAACTATTCGAGAGTTGGGTGGGTGGCCTCTATCGTACCCTCCAATCTGTAAAACATTCGCGAGAGATTGTGAAGAAGAAAATTATATATTAGATAATATTAATTATTAAAAATAGAGGCCACCCACCCACCCTACATATACATTTTTACATCAGCCACTATTACTCTTTTATTTTCTAAAATTTACTACAATAATCCTACTGATGGCATTGAAAATTTAAAACAATGTTTTAGTTTAAGTTTCTGTGTATATGTAGGGTGGGTGGGTGGCCTCTATCCTACCCTCCAATCTGTAAAACATACGCGAGAGTTTGTGAAGAAGAAAATTATATACTGAATAATATTAAATTATTAATTATAACATGAACTTTCAGATGGTACACTATATATTCGTTAAAACCCTCGTTTGTGATTTATATGTTGGAGGGTAGGACAGAGGCCACCCACCCACCTTACATATACATTTTTACATCAGCCACTATTACTCTTTTGTTTTCTAAAATTTACTACAATAATCCTACTGATGGCATTGAAAATTTAAAACAATGTTTTAGTTTAAGTTTCTATGTATATGTAGGGTGGGTGGGTGCCCTCTAACCCACCCTCCAACCTGTAAAACATACGCGAGAGTTTGTGAAGAAGAAAATTATATATTTGATAATATTGATTTAATAAATATAGCTCGAAGCTTTAAGTGATACACTATATATTCAGTAAAACCCTCGTTTGTGGATTATAGGTTGGAGGGTGGGATAGAGGCCACCCACCCACCCTACATATATATATTTACATCATCCACTATTACTCTTTTATTTTATAAAATTTACTACAATATTCCTACTGATGGCATTGAAAATTTAAAACAATGTTTTAGTTTAAGTTTCTATGTATAAGTAGGGTGGGTGGGTGGCCTCTAACCTACCCTCGAACCTGTAAAATAGACGCGAGAGTTTGTAAAGGAGAAAAGTATATACTTAATAATATTAAATTATTAATTATAACATGAACTTTCAAATGATACACTATATATTCGTTAAAACTCTCGTTTGTGATTTAAAGGTTGGAGGGTGGGATAGAGGCCACCCACCCACCCTACATATACATTTTTACATCATCCACTATTACTCTCTTATTTTAAAAAAATTACTACAATATTCCTACTGATGGCGTTGAAAAATTTAAAACAATATTTTAGTTTGAGTTTCTGTGTATATGTAGGGTGGGTGGGTGGCCTCTATTCTACCCTCTAACCTGTAAAATATACCCGAGAGTTGGTGAAGAATTAAATTATATATTTGATAATATTATATTAATAAATATAGCATGAAGCTTAAAGTGATACACTATATATTCGTTAAAACCCTCGTTTATGATTTATAGGTTGGAGGGTGCGATAGAGGCCACCCACCCACCCTGCATATACATTTTTACTTCAGCCACTATTACTCTTTTATTTTCTAAAATTTACTACAATATTCCTGTTGATGGCATTGAAAAACTTAAAACAATATTTTAGTTTGAGTTTCTGTGTATATGTAGGGTGGGTGGGTGGCCTGTATCCCACCCTCCAAACTGTAAAACATACGCGAGAGTTTGGAAAGAAAAAAATTAATAGATGTAGCATAGAACCAAAAAAATCGAAATGCGATTCAGCAAATTACGCCCTAAATGTTATACAATGTTCAAAATTTGATACTACTAAGGGTTACTTTGAACACTCATTCTAGTATATTTTTATTGATTCTAGTATTAGTTATTGTCTTGAATTAATTTATTATATTGCTTGTTTCAAATAGAATAGTTTAAAAAAAGATGGTGCTTGATATTGGCAGTTATAAAATACAAGGTTTTAAAGTTTAAATGTCTTAAATTGTTAAGCCACAATATTAGTGTATTACTTGATCATCATAAGTAAATTTATTATTATTTTCAATTTGTACTTTAAATAAAAGCGGTTTTAAAGAAATTTTAACACTACTGATTAAAAAATTTTTCATTAAAAATACTATAAAATGCATTGATGATTTATAATAATTTTCATTCTATTTATATAAACGCATTAAGATTGTTTAACAATAACGTCATTATTTGGCAATGTTTACCTTATTTTTCACTATAATTATTGTGGGATACAATTTTTCGCAATGTTGACTAATTATTTAGAATGTGTCGAAATTACACTAAGATGTGATATTGCAAATACCGAAAATTACACAAGAGTGTCATCAAATCATCAGCACCTTCGTGCAATGGTAAAGTTTTTAGCGTTTCTTATCACACCTACCGTGTTGTGTTGAAATGATTCCAAACTTACAATTAATAAGAATAAGATAAATAAGATTTTATGCACATTATTAACATTTGCGATTTATACACTGTAATTTCTTTTTTTGTATAATTTTAAGAGATTGTAACTATTATACTTAAAATTAATTAAAGAATAGGAATTATCAACAAACAAGTAATTTTTAAATAGGTAATTGTGGAGGCCTCTACTTATAAACTATAACTTAAAAAATATACTTTAAAAATATTTTTTACAAACAACTTTATAAACAATTTTACAAACAATTTAGATGGCTAATATAACACGATTTGATTTCCTTTCTTCACTAATTTATTTTTACACGTTAAATGTACATTTCGAGCACCATGTGCTCATTTTCAATAACTGAATTTAACGTGTAAAAATAAATTAGTGAAGAAAGGAAATCAAATCGTGTTTTATTAGTGATTATTACTTCTCATAACTCAAAACAAATAGTGAATAATTTAGATGGCGTTGAACAAAGGTGTATCTATCAGGTCAGTTTGATCGTTTATTAGTAGAATTTCAGGATTACGTTTAATTTTATAAATTTCAAGAGACTCGAGTAAATCCATTTTAAGCCCTTTTCAGCGAAATGAATTATCTCAAGTACATCTGTATCGTCAAAATTGTGATTATTGTTTAGTAAATGATTAGCAAAAGTTTATTTGTCATTTTTGTTATTGTATGAACTTATATGTTCTTTTAGTCTAATTTTAAAATTGCGACTTGACTGACCAATATATACGCCTTTACAAGTGTTACAAGTTAATTTATTAATGCCTGATTTATTTATTTTATTTATCGGAGTTTTATTATTATATATAATTTTAAATAATTTGCTTAAAGATTTTAGGGAAACGTTAATGTAATTTTTTCAAGGATGTTTTTGATTGTATTCCTACTTTTTACATATCATATCAATGTCAATCTGGTAATAACACAAGAATTTTTAAATTTAATAGAAATAATTTTAACATAGAATTATTTTTCATTTGAAAATAAAATCTACCAACAAGAAGAAGGTTTTTATAATTTAAACATTAATTGTGCTTAGAACTAAAATAAACTTTGTTTGTTTCTTATTGATAATGTTCTTTGTGAACAAATTTTAAGGTAACTGAAATATTTACAGTTATCAACTTTTTTAACACTAATGTCTTTATTGATGGTTTGAGTTTACAAGATGTGTATAATAAAATTACATTCTAAATATTTAATGGCTTTCATTAAGCTGCACTAAAAGATTTTAAAACCATAATCACTACTGATAAGTTTTGAAGCTTAAAAGACAATAGTTGTCCAAAAATACTTCATTTTTTAATACAGGGACTTTTTTACAAGATGGCCCTGTAAGAAAATCCAAAAGTCTGGGGGATCTATCTGGCGATCCAACGCCTCAGAAATGTTTGGTCCAAATAGTTTCGAACCAGAAGTCCATATTGCGGAGGAGTACCGTCCTGTTTTCATTGATAAGGTTGTGATCATTTATACATGAAAGGGATTCTCTAAGCCTCGAAATAATATTTTTCTGAAATAATTGGAGATATACTGCAGATGTGATATGAAAAATTGAACTAGGATATATTTCCCAATAACATTGACTTTTTCCGGATGCTGAGTGTGGACGGATTTCATCCAATATGGATTAGCCTCCGATCAATATTATGGCGGTTGATAGTGTCACTTAAACAGAAGGTAGCTTCATTTGGAAATTCAATGAGGTCTTCATAATGATCAATTTGTTCAATAGCGACCATCATAATTTTGCAAAATTACACGCCTATCAAAAAAAAACATCATGTACCTGTTGCATTTTATAAGGGTGAAACTAATTTTATTTCAAGATCTTATTAACCTGTTGTTAGTCTGGGATAATTGTATCAAATCCTATTTGGGTTGCTAAGAGATTTACCTTCATTTATAACAGTTTGAACTTATTTCAGACTGACAAATAAGATTCAAATTTAAATGTGCATCGTTAAATAAAGAACGTACTTCTTTTGCGTTTCCCATCGCCATATCCAAGTATAACGTCAAGTAGTGATCATGTTGCTCGAAAAAATAAGGGATTGTCGAAAGGAGGAAAATGAAGTTAAGAAGAAGATTGTTGATCCCTTCACCAAGAAAGATTAGTACGATACAAAGGCTCCATGCATGTTCGCAACCAGGCAGGTTGGAATGACCTTAGTGAATAGTACCCAGAGTATCAAGAGTGCATCTGAAGGGCTCAAACTCAGAGTGTTCGAGGTCTCCCTTGCCGATTTGCAAAACGATATTGATGCTAAACGTTCATTCAGGAAGTTCAAGTTTATCGCCGAAGATGTTCAAGGCAAGCAAGTGCTTACCAACTTCTACGGATATGGATATCAACACTGACAAACCCAGGTCAATTCTTAAGAAATTGCAGACCCTAATCAAAGCCACTGCTGAAGTCAAGACCAATAATGGGTACTTGCTCCGTGTCTTCTGTATTTAATTCATTAACAAAGACCAGCTTTCGCATACGAAGACCAGTTATACCTAACATACACAAGTCCGCATGATCCGTAAGAATATGGTAAAAATTATCAACCATGACTTTGCTAGCAGTGAATTGAAGGAAGTTGTCAACATACTCATCCCTGATTCCAATCATTGATATTGAAAAGCCATACCAAGTAATTTACCCATTGCACTATGTATACATTCGTAAGGTGAAAGTACTCAAGAATTACCTTCTCGATGTTTCCAAACTCATTGAGCTGCACTCCGTCATTGTGTAAGGGAGAATCCACCGAGGTAGATTAGGGTAACCCCATAAGGTTTCGAGTCTGTGTAATTTATACAAGATTTCGATTTTTTCTCTTTTGGCTAATCTATCCATTATTATTATACAAACAAATAAAAAAGTAGCTTTTTTAATTTTCATATATTTTTGCACAAAAATATACGACTGTAACAATAGTTAATAACTCTACAAAAGTTATGTATATAAAAAAATCAAATTCTATTATCTAAGAGATGTTATAGGGCGAAACAAGCACATGTCTGTAGGAAGTAAAGCAAAAATCTGCGATACGTCTGTCAGGCCCATTATGATATACGCGATTGAAACCAGGACAGAAAACGCCACAACAAAACGACTCATTATAATAACAGAAATGAGAACCCTAAGATGCATGGTAGGACGTAGTCTCCGGGTCTACATAAGAAACGAAGACATTAGAGTGAACTACGACGTTCAAGACGTGGTATGATGGGCCCGAAACAGAAGGCTGGAGTGGAGAGACCATGTGGACAGAATGGATAAAACCAGATTGCCAAAAAATTCCAAAACGTTGTTGCCGAGATCAGAAAGAACCTCGGGAAGACCAGCAACAAGATGGCATGAGAGCTGGAGCTCAGCATCCCAACTGCAGTTATAACTGTTGAAGAAACATTCGATTAAAAAAGGACAATGATACCATAAATAAATTAAAAAAAACTTGCGTCATATATTTTTTTAATTATGTCAAATGATACGCAATCAAGAATAAAAATTGATCTGTCCAAGGATTTTTTTTTATTTCGAGATACCTCGACTGGATCGCTTTATTCCATATTAAAATAAAACCGAGACAGAAAGAAAATATTTGTTTTCATTTTAATTTTAGTTTTCTGATATTTTCATCTTTACTAAAAATTATTTATATTACTTAAAACTTATTAAAACCTGTTTCTATATGTCTCTAGATTTTTTATTAGTCCTTGAATTTCAGATAATTTAAATCGTCTAGAACCTGGTGATCCACGATTTTTATTATCGATATCATTCAACATGGAATAAAAGCACCTGGAGTTGAAAGATTATCGCTATTACCTTTTTTGTCATTATTCATACACGTTCCAAGTGTTCCTTAAGAGATTAGATGCTGCATTATAACCAGCGTTTTCCCAGATCTGGCGGCAACACTACCATTCGTGCCTGTTACAGCAGCAACATATTTGGCTGTTTGAATTGATCAAACCTGCTGACTATTTTGCTATATATTTCTTCAGGGTTTGGATGGCAGATATAGGTTCCAGCGTTACGCGCTTGAAAAATTTGCTATTATTGCTGAAGCTTTTATATCGCTCATGCATTTCTCACCTTTCTCTGACACACAAACCTTTGATTTTCTTGTTTGGACATTGGCAAAAAATTTCATTTCCTAATTAAAAGGGAATGCGATTCGTCTTTGTCGTAGACACCCTTGAGCGGATATTCGATATCGAAAGGGTGTGGGCATCTTTTTGAATACCAATTAGATGTGTGTGTGTGTGTGTGTGTGTAATGATATTTACAAGTAGTAACATTGCTCTTGGAAGTTATCGTCTAGCAGGGGCGTTAATGACTATGCACCAGATGAGGTGAAATTAGTTTTGTGGATAAAAACCATCATGCCCATACCATTCCTTTTATTTAGAACATATAGAGACATACTGGCACGAATAGAGGAGATTACTTTATACACCTAAGGCTAAAATGGATACCATCTACCAAGACTTAAAACACTAATATGTGTAAATGTCATACTGACATATATTACTGTAATTAAAATTGTGTAAAATGGACATAAATATGCCAGTATTGGCCAATATATTACCTAAATGGTAACACATACTGTGCTGAAATTGAATTTCATCATCTGAAGCAGAAGGGTCCTGAGTGGAAGAACACATGTTAAACTGAGCCAGCAAGTGACCTAAACTTTTGCAATTTTTAATGTATACATCTTAAGTTTGTTTACCCTATTTGAACAGAATATTTTAAAGTAAAATTGAATAAATAAATAATCAAAAGTATCAGAATTTCTTATAAAATAAACAGCAGGTATAATGCCAGGTGCCACATTTTGGACTATTCGCAATAGAAATTTAAATTGGAAAGCAGACAGTAATTTTTGGTATGTTTGTTGCAACTGGCTTAACCCCTGCTGTTTATTTTATAAGAGTTTCTGGTACTTTTGGTTGCTGTCCCGGTAGATGGTGTCACCCACTCTTTCTGCCTCAAGGAGCTCTATGGGTCATTCGCCAGACTAGGGGCAAATGTAGAATCGTAAATACTGATAGCGATTGAAGTTGACAATCCCTGTACAAAACGTTATTAGTGGTCGTAATTACCATTGATAACTCACAATAGGACAATAGTCTTTCTTATGAATAGGACCGTAGCTAAGGAAGCTTGGTATTTACTCTTTGGGGCAGGAAGAATAGATATCCTCGAAAAGGGAATGTTTTTCTGAAATCTGCCGATCGGCTGAATTTCCAAAAAGGTTTGTTTGTAGTGTAAACTGAGCGGCCTGGTACGAGGGGTGCACGACCTCTCATCAGAGCTTAGTCTGTTCATTGGTACCGATTGAGATCTACTCTTTCTGCCTCAGGAGCTCTATGGGACAGAAAGAGCAGGTCGCTTTCCGAGTGCCTGCTTCCCAGATGTTGGCCAAATAAGATTAAAGAAGTACACGATCATTATTATTATTTATTTTATTTTTGTAAATATTTTATTATTAGCATTTTAAACCCTATACAATAAACAATAACCAGGGTATAATCAGATGCTTTTACAAAGCAAAACAAATTACCGACACAAACTTATTTTGATTAAGTTTGTGTCGGTGCTTTGTTGTGCTTTGTGTCTAGAAAAATTTTACGTAGGTATAAACATGTTTTTTGCACAATGGTGCCATTAAACACTTCCAGTCATGTTTTTCCAAATAAATACACATCAACTTACAACTTACCTAGAAAAATAGAAGAAGAACATGAGTTAATGCAGTACATACCTGAAACAAAATAAAATATAGATCAATTTAAATTCGATAAATCAAATTTTTGGATTACTTGTTTAAAATAAAAAGATTTATGAAGTGAATAAAAGCAGAAAATACTCATTACGTTTTCTTTGTGACAATTGTTTGTTGTAATTAAATTAAATACAGACATTCTACTTAAATTCTGACTTTTGACAATCATTTTCAAGTGACATAAACTGCGTTTAATCAAATTAATATACAGCATAATACCAATGTATGATTTATTAATTAGAGGGTGGGATAGAGGCTACCACCCACCATACATATATAATGTAATTTTTACCACTACAACTGTTTATTTGAATAAAACGAAAACCTATGTAGACGTTTTTAATTATTTTATAAGCACTCTTGTAGGTTAAAACACATTATATGTATAGGGTGGGTGGGCGTCTACTATACCACCAACCAGTATTAAATTATTAAAGATAATTTCCTTTAAAAAAATATTAAGAAACAGGAGTTTACGTGCAAAATTTTATTTAGCAAAATAAGCATTTATGATTTATTGGTTGGAGGATTGATTTTTGCTGATTTAAAGAAATTAAACAATTTAATTTAAATTTAAAACAAAATAAAAATCTCATTCGTAATTATCAAAAATACAAATTTAATTTAATTTCAACAATAGTACAATGAAAACCCTTTTCTTCCATTTAGTTTTAACAATCATATTAATCACTTTGTTTACTTTAATTCCTAATAAAAGCGTTGACTATTTAAATGTGCATGATTATAACTTTCTTCATCGAATGAAAGTGATGCATTCGCTCTGAGCTGTGTTACAAGGTTGAGAAATTATGCATCGCGGATTTTGTAACATTGTGTAATTATTCAATGGCATATTTTGGAATGTTATTTATAGACTCGTAAATTCTTATGGCAGGTTGTTTAACCGGACCATTTGATATTGGCAAATAACTCATTTTTTTTCCGATTGCTGTTGCATATTTTTGTGTAGTGAATTTACTGAATATCAGCTCAGGAAATGGTGAAATTCTTAAAAAAATAAGCAATAAAAGACATGATAAAAAATAAGTTGACAATTAGGTAAAAGTAACTTTTTTAACCTAACTTAAGATACGTTCTGCAACGTTGCTATTCACAATTCTAATCAATTTGCAAATTTTAGAAGCATCCCACTGAAGATTGTCACAAAAATGTTCTATACCATGTGATTACCATATTCCATAGCGATAAAATAAATGAGCAAATTTACAAGATGTTTATTTATTAACACCATTATGATTAATAATTAAATCTGAAAATAATATTAATCATTTATAGAATAATTAATATGAATTATTAACAGTTAATTGATAAAATTTTTAGGAATTTATTTTAATGAATATGCCGAAGGAATTTTTACCTATATTATAGTCAGAATAAGAATTCATGCAGTGCATTCAATCCCATATATAAAATGCCACTATTAAAACATAAAATTCATAATTTCTAGTGGAATTTCTACTGAGCTATTTTTACCATATAAAAACTTACTTTTACGATTATTACCTCGGATATTGAATTGAATATATAAAAAGTCGTTATTACATCAATGAAACGTATCATTTACGCTTATTTATTTATGCAATTTGTAAATAGTTCCAATGCTACACAAATTAAAATTCTGAAATAAGTTAATAAATCATTCATAATAGTAGGTGATATATGATTTCCGCATAGTCTTAATTTTACCGTTACATACGAGAAATCGAATGTAATATATGTAGAAAGTTATAGTTAAAACCTTTAAAGTGCGTGATGTTAAAAAAGGTACTCGTATTTTTAATCATAAAATAAAAACAGTTTTAAAGTATTGTCAATTTTGGATTATTAATTTTTATTTAATCTGGAACAATTAATCTAATTTAGTAATAATAAAAGCTAGTTTAAAATAACATATTTACTTAAATTTTGACAAAAAACACTTATTTGACTTTCATCATTCTACAGAAAATTTATAAAGATTAATCTTTAATTGCATATTTATTAGTAATCATTAAGCATTATACCTTTTTTTACAAGATTTTTAAACGTTTAATTCAGGTCATCGAAACATGGTTGAAAATTACAGAGGTATGTGTATTCAGTCAGTGATAAACCAAACTATTAGATAAACTCGTTGCAAACCAGTTACTATGGATGTTTCACCAAATATTGTGTTGTATAGGTTCCAATTTACTTATCTACGAGAAGTTTTCGTCAAATGCTTTGGAGAACGGTTGTCAAGTTGATGTACATACTTCTCAAAAGCATTTGATTCATAAAATTTTGTTATATAAACTGAAATCTTTGGTAATGCGTCACTAAGTGAAAGCTTCTACAATTACTTATAAAATCTTTGGGTTTTAATGAAAACTCCATGTCGTGCTTAGAATCATTCCTAACAGATCACCAAATCGGTGTCAAAATAAATAATTATGAATATAAATACTTTGAAGTAAATGGGGGTGTTCCTTAAAGCTCTCACCACCCTTTACTATTTCTGTTATTTATAAATGATGATTCACAAAATTTAATTAAACATTCGAACTTTTCACTCTATGCCGACGACTTAAAATTATTCAAACCTGTTATTTCTCCTAATGACTGTATAAATTTGCAGAATGATTTGATAAATGTAAACAATTGGTACAAAAAGCTTGTTATTTTTGAACATAAACAAAAGCAATCTGATCATGTTTTGTAATGGTAGAATCGCGAATGATTCACAAATTACATTTGCCTGTGATAAGACAAGAAGAAGGTGGATTTGGGTAAATAACAGCTAGAGATTTCTCCAGTGATATCTTTAAAGTTTTGTATTGTTTTCTTATTTGTTACTATCTTAAATATGCTTCTCTAATCTGGTCTCTTCACTTTCAATTTGATGTAAATAAAATAGAACAAAATGAAAGTAATAATTATAATTAATTATTTTGAGTGTTTCTAAATATTATTATAATATGAAACATAGGAAGGCTTTTTCTTCGCCCAAATTCCTAGAAACTTCTAATTATTTCCAGCATCTCTTAACAGAGTTTACTAAAAACTTCACCTCGTTTGCGGAAATTCTTGTTTAAATTATTGAAATTTTCCAGGAATGTGATTTCCCATTTTCTAAGAAAAAATGATAGAAAACTATTTCTTTTAGGTTCTAAATTTTCCAGAAATTACTATGTTTCTGGAATTTAAATTTTATCCATTATCTCAAAATGTTTCTCCAGATGTTTTAGAGAGCTTATTTTGAAGAAGTTTTCTGAAAAATTGTATTCATCTTTTATGCAGCAATCAATCTCTTCCAGTTTTCTTGGTTAATTTTTTTTTTAATTTTAAAGGAAGTAGCTATTCAATTTCCTACAAATAATTCTTATATTTTTATTTTTAGATTAATACATTTTATTAATTCTTTAATATAATATTATAAATTTTAGCAATTTCTAAATTTTCTTTTCGAGATTTTTAGAAATTTCCAAAATACGATGGCATATTTTGTTGGAGTTTCGTAAAAACTTTTCTCCTGCAATAAATTTCCTACTATATTTTATTCAAGAATTTTATACCATTTTATTATAGATAGATAAAGCTAGAAATTGTTGACGGAGAAAAGTTTTCACAAAACTTCGACAATAATGGCAACAAATGTTGGAAATTTCTAAACATCCTTCCAATTCCTTTTAGCGCAGTTTTCTTAAAACTTCCCTTATTATATCTTGCAATATTTCCTTTTTAATTTTACCAGAACTTTTTTCGCCAAGATTTCCACCATTATTTGTCTTATTTTGTATATGTATTTTGATTTTATCAATTCACGGTATATTTCTAGAAACTCTTTTCGGATTTCTAATTATTTTCAGCATTTCTTACAAGAGTTTTCTAAAAACTTTGCCTCACTTCTCGTGCCGCAATTCTTGCTTTATCTGAACGCAATTTTCAAGAAATATTTTTACCCATTTTCCAAGAAGTATTGATGGTGGAAGAACATGAGAAGTCGTGAACTCCGCTTTCAAGGTCTATGCTCCAAATTTTTGAAGTCAAATAGTGTATTTATGTTCGTATTCTATGTATCTTGTAAAGTATATAAATATATATTTTATATTTTCCAGAAACTTTTATCTTCCTGGAATTTAAATTTTATCCATTCTCGCAAAATTTTCCTCCAGATGTTTTTGAATTTTTCGCTCATTTTTAGAAGTTTTCTAAAAACTTGTATTCTTCTTTTATGCAGCAATGACGTTTCCATTTTTGTTGCTTTATTTTATTGGAATTTTAAAAGAACTACTTTAATAAATTTCTACAAATATTCTTCATATTTTTATTTTTGAATTCTTAAATTTTCTTTTCTAAATTTCTACAAATTTCAAACATCTTGCCTTATTTTATCGTAAAAAGTTTTGTAAAAACTATCCTTATTCTATCTCGCAATAATTCCTCTTTAATTTAGCTATAACTTTTTACCATGTCTTGCTTTACCTTCTTTGAATTTCATTGGTGATTTTTTTTTTGCTTTTAAATTCCAAGAATAATTACTAAAGTTTGAATTTTATCCATTCTCTGTGAATTTTTCTAAAATCCTTCCGTTGATATTTCCACCTTACCTTGTCTTATTTGGTACGAGTTTATCTCAAATTTTAACTTTATCTAATTTCTCGGTATATTTATAGAAATTTTTTAACGAGATTTCTAATTATTTCCAACATATTTTAACATAGTTTCCTAAAAACTTGTCTTCTCCTCTCTTGCAGTAATTCTTTTTTACCTTAATAAAATTTTCTAGGAATGTCTTTACATATTTTCTAAGAAATATGAAAAACTATTTCATTCAGTTTTCTAGAAATTATTTTTAAATGTATGATGAAATAAAACACGATTTTTTATATTTTTTTACCACGTATTTGTAAAAAACATAGAAAATCGTGTTTTATTTCATCATACATTTGAAAATGAAATACCACATAGTAACGGTCACCACCATCCTGTTTCAGAAATTATTTTGTTTCTGAAATTTAAATTTTAGCCATTCTCTCAAAATTTTCTTCCAGATGTTTTAGAAATCTTCGCTCATTTTGTAGATGTTTTCTAAAAACTTGTATTCTTCTCTTATGCAGAAATCACTCTTCCATTTTCTTGCTTTACTTTTTAAATTTTAAGAAATCTTTAGCAATTTTAAGATTCTAAAGTGTTAATCTAATCTTTCTGATTTTTTCTAGAATCTTTTCGTCGAGATTTCCACCGTTCTTTGTCCAATTGTGTACGAGTTTACCTCAACTTTTGATTTTATCTAAACCTCTGTACGAAATTTCTAATTATTTCCTGCATCTCTTACCACAGTTTCCTAAAAACTTCGCCTCTCCTCTCTTGCAGCAATACATATTTTATCTTCCCTATTCTATCTTGCAATTATTCCTATTTCATTTTACTATAATTTTTTATGTCTTACTTTACCTTTTCTGTGTTTGTCTTTATAGGCTTTTAAATTTCAAGAACTCTCCAGCAAGGTGTAGATTTTCTAAATTGTCTCGTCGAGATTATTTAAAATAATTTTTTCTTCTTGTTTCCATTTCCAATTTGTATTATAATTTTTTAGGAATTTCTTTTACAAATTTCTAGTAAAAATGGTTAGCAATTTTTATTTTCAATTCTTAGAATTTTCTTTAAGTTCTAGCAAATTTATTATCTCTGAATATTTTGGAGATTCTTAGAAATTTTAAACATAATTTTTATCATTTCTAAAAACTTCTCTTCTTTTTTTAAAACAATTTCTTTTTTATCATTTCTTGTTTTCTTCATTAATTTTTTTTTCAAAAAGTCTAAAAATATTTCTTGTAGATTCCTAGAGAATTTCAGTAATTCAAAATTTTTTAGATTTTCAGTTTTATGCATTTATTTCTTCTGGTTTTTAAAAAGTTTTTGATATCTTTATAGCTAGAGATTTCCTCTCTTGCAACAATGAATTCATCTTAGTGTAATTATGCCAAATATAAAATCTACCGGCTTATAACAATACATAACCGCATGCGCATTAGAAGTATTCGGTGTTAGTACCACAAAAACAAGCGCCGGCTAAGCGCCTATTACTTAAGATATATAAACGGATAATTTATTGTTAATGAACAAAATTTTCATTTATTTATATAATTTTATAATATTATTATATTCTCTAAATTCGATCAAGTTATATTCCTTTTTCAGATGTTTTCTGCATTTTTTAAATTACATAATACCTTTACCTATATAAACACGATTAAGAAACTAACCAAATTTAATGCACTTGTTATCTAGGTTAATTAAATTATTACACTTTTATAGCTCAGTCTATTATTTTTATTGCCATTTTCTTTACGACTAGACGATTGTGATTATTCATGGATAAGATCATTTAAATAACTAAGGCAATGAATTGAATGTTAATAATTTTTCTAAAACATACAGGAAAAACCCTTACAATCATTAATTTTATGCCATCATTTCCTCTAATTAATAATCCATCAACATATGTAGAAAATATCAATCACGTCTATCACAGCATTTGAAATGATGAGTTCGTTCCACACAATGAATTATATCATGCTAACAAATGAGCAGCGCGAGTACCAATTACATGCAAATGATGGTATGTAATCGTGGCGACGCAAGGTCTTTTCTAGAATACCAGAAAAGTTTCGTCGTTATGAAGAAGAACGAAAAAAAAGCCGAATGAGTATTCAGTAAAGGTGTACAGGTGACGAAACCTGTTTCACGAATAGTTTTGATTAATTGTTTTGTAACCAAGCCGAATGGTACCTTTAAACTGAAGTCGTGCCGCGCTCATTACAAGTGAAAACCAAATTGTCCGGATCGCGTGCACGGAATTTGAATACAATGCGAATTTCGAGAGTTCAACTTGCATTTTGAACTATGAATCGAATGGTACTAATTTTTACATAATTAGTACCAATTGTACTATTCAGACAGAAACAACTAAAAAAGTTTGAAAGATTATAATTTAATTTTTATATCAAATATGTAGTCTGCTACAGACTTATTGCAAAAGTGCTAGCACAGTCAAAACTGTAAGTGATAGTCAGGTGAAATCATTTTGGGAAAGAGGTAAAGGATGATAACCCAACTACCATAATCTTCAAATGTGAACGACGTATAAGTTCAGACACAATTATTACTTCATACTTTCATAAAAGCGCACATGAAATTTAAAGAAAAAGTACGAACGTATAACGGGCAGAGGCCTTGGAACCGTGACATTTATATTCTTACTGTTATGCAGATTTACGAGTACGAATTTTCGAAATTTAAGAGCTGAAGAGATTAAATCTATTGCAGTAATAGTATACGAAACTTAAATATGTGTTTTATTTTTTTAATGCGGATATCCGTAGCCATTAAATATACAAAATATAGACATCGGCTTTTTTGAGTGGTTGTAATTTGTGACAACTTATTGTGCGTGTTAATGAATTCTTGGATTACGCAATCGGCCAGAATAATTTGCTAATAAACGGCGGGTGTTTTAATGCGTCCGAGGTTGAATAAATAAAATCTAATTTACAATGCCGTTTGTTAAACCAGTCGAAATTTTATAGGACCAGTGATGAAAACTTTAACATTCCTATCAATACCAAAGTTATTGATTTCTTAACAGAGTGAACAGTTTTGTTGTATCATATTTTATTTTATTTAAGTATAAAAACGTTTGATATCATCATCCTAATAAATATTAGTGGCCATTGAAAGTGATTAATTAAAATTTAAAAAAAATAAATTTCTGAGACCCTTGACATTAGGATCGACATTTCTAAACAAATTCTATACGAATAGGGAACGATAGAAACATTTTTTTAGAGGAAGATTTAGAAAAACATATTTTGGAAAATATCAATAAGATACAAAAAGGAAGAAAATAGTCGAAAACAACTTGGAAATTCTATAGGAATAGGAAACGATAGAAAATCTAGAAGATAAATTTGAAGATTGGATAAAATGAGGCAAAAGATTATGGATGAAGTTCAAGAAAATTCCTTATCTAGGTTCGAAAATACTTAAATACCAACTTCTGGATAAATAAACACGAAATTGTAGAAAATGTTAAGAAAATACAGGAAATCATTTTTATAGCAATTTGAGAGTGTTGAATTGAAAAAAAAATCACAGTTTGGAAGAAAATTTCCTCGAATATATTCTAAAAAAAAAAATGTTGAAAATTTAAATAATCTAAAAGAGAAATTATTGGAAAAACTTCGCTAAAATGATGCAAAGGATGTTTGAAAAAGCTAAAAATCCCATGGACAAATATAGAATTCCGAAAGTATGAAGAACAATGATAACCGACTTTGGAAAAAATCAGAAAATATATCAGACTATGAAACAAAATCAGTAAAAATTGAAAGACAGGTTAAAGGTTTTAGAAAATTCTCAAAAAATCTAAAAGAAAAATGGTGACCTTTCGTAGAAAATTATGGTCTTCCAAAAATATGCCAGGCAATTCTAATCATTTGGGAAATATTATAATTTTCAAGAGAAATTTCTAGAAAATTGAAGCAAAATATGCTAGAAATCATACTTGTACCAACGTTCTCAAGCAATTAGAGCCTACTATATTGAAGAAAATTCTCGCAATTATGAAGAGGAATTTCTGGGAAACTGAAAAAAAGTTGAAGAGAAATTGATGAATTTTCGTAGAAAATTATGGTAGTTCTTGGTAAAAAAGTTGAAAATTCCAATAATCTGGAAAAGGAATTGATAGAAAAATTTCGACAGAATAAGGCAAAAATAACTTTTCAAGTTTGTAAAAACTTCCAAATCATGGACAAAATTGAATAGCCACTTTAAAAAAAAAATCCGACAGAATAAAACATAACAATATATCATGGATAATTATTAGCAGCAATTTAAAGTAAGGTTCAATTTTTTAATTAATAAAAAAACACCATTTGATGGTCAAACTTCTTGTATCAGTTTTCACAGGCAATATCTCGCTATTAAAAATATGTATTAACTTTCTACTAAATTATTAAATTATTAAACCTTTCTTTTGCTGATTTTTATTCTATCGTCTGATTTATTATGAATATGTTTCGTGCTCAGGCATGGTGCTACATGTTGCGACAATGAGCATTAGTGAACCCTCAACCTGACAATCACCTCCAATACAATCAGCGCAAAACGGCCACCGATAAATAGAAAAAAATCAAACAAAGTTACAAAGTGTTTATTATTTATACACAACATGTATAACGAAGTAGAAGCCGCAAAAATCAATAATATTATCAGTGCTAGAAAAAAATCATGTTTATACTTGATCCATCCTCGTATAATATATGCTAGGAAAAAATACACCTCATTTTGATACCCATTCTTATCATTTTTTTCAGGCATTTTGAGGCTGCAGTATCGAACGAAATTAGTCCTAATTTGTTGGTTGCTTGAAGACAACTTTGTAATACATTTTAAATCAGGAACTTTATCAAATGATAAATAAAATGATCAATAAAACTTACTTTGTTAATATCACGTCCGTGTGTGATATTAACAAAGTAAGTTTTATTTATTATTTTATAAAGTTCATTTGATAAAGTTCCTAATCCTAATTTTCTAAGATTATCAAGGCGTTTAAGAGAAGTTGATACTAACAGAGACTATGTAACACTGTGTAAAAAAGGTACTATCCAAATACATTTTAATATGACATTGGTTTTGACAATTTTCCAGAAAATTTTGGAAAATCTTATAAATGCTGGTCAACTCTAGAAATTTCTATTTTTTTTTTTTGGTGTATTTGGATAAAATATAGGAATAAATTTTCACTTTTTTGTAACTTATAACTAAAGTTGATAGAAAATTACAGAAATCTCAAATTAGCAAAAATAATCTTGGACAATTCTGATAAGATAATAAAATGATTGCAAAATCTCAAAAATTGAAACAATCTAAAATATTTGTGATACATATTTTATAACTTTAAATAAAATAAAATAAACTTTGTTTATATCACACACTTTATTATTTCAGTGACTATAGTTTCGACACAATTCAGATGGTCATTATCAAACAAACAAAGAGTTTGATAATGACCAGCTGAATTGTGTCGAAACTATAGTCACTGAAATAATAAAGTGTGTGATATAAACAAAGTTTATTTTATTTTATTTAAAGTTACAATCTAAAATATCTAAAAGGGAATTTTCGAAGATTATCAAGGAGCTGAAGATAATTTTGTTACAACAGAAACCAGAGTGTCCTGCACACCATCTAAATACATTTTAATTTGACATTGTTTGCGACATAGTGTCAATTTTCTGAGAGTTTTTGGAGAATTAAAAAAAAACTAAAAATTTGGAAAATACATTTCTGAAAAATTTAGATAAGATAAAGCAAGCGAAATTGGTAGAAAATTATGAAGCTGTAAGAAAATTCTTTCTATTTGGAAAAAAAATCCAGAATAAAGAAATGATTAAAAATTTTATATACCCTTGCAGAAAAATAAGGTAAAATGTTAGAAAACTCTATTAATCTAGAAATTTAAAAGGGAGTTTGTTAAAAATATGATAAAATGATTGAACATTATAATAATCTGGAAAGAGGAGTTTCTAGAAAACTCCTACACACTGAATTAAAAATTATTGAAAAGTTCTAGAATTTTATGAATGGTTGTAGATAATTTAGAGAAAATAGATAAAATTGAATACCAAAATGCTCTAGCAACAACAAACCAGAAACTATATCGGATAATTAAATACAGATTCAGAAATTTATAAAACAAGGTTTTAAAAATATTCAAAAATGTCAGCCACCAACTCATTTTGATAGTCAAACTTCTTGAACCAATTTTTTAAGGCGAATCAAGTCTGATGTATCGAAGAAAATTTTCGTGATTTAAGAGATAAATTCCTTAAAAAATCCTATAAAATAAAATCATTCAAATTTCTAATGAATAATGTTCTAATTAAAGTTTGAATTAATTGAGCAGGACAAAAAGTGAATAGAAGCATTTATAAATAAATCATTATGTGTCCAAGAGCTAATCATAGAAAATGAAGGGTTTGAGTGGAAAAACACTTTGTGATTGTGAACTCCGTCCCCGTGCTTCATTCGCCAAAAAATTGAAGTACGTTTTTTTAATTGATTAGATGTATACATATTTTTAGGAAGGGAGTCCAAAGTTATATAAATAAATAAAATATAGCTAAAAATAGCAAGATTTTATAGAAAGGTTTGAATTAAACTAAATATGAGAAGAAATATTCAGAAACCTTCGAAGTATCCAAAAACAACTATTACTGAAAAAATGAAGCGTCAAATACAAGAAATTTCGAAGGTAAGTTTAAAAAGTTTCGCATCAAAGAATGAAGGTAAAGAATTATTTTTAAGGTCAAACTTTTTGTACCAACACTTAAGCAAATCGAAGTTATTCTATTAAATCGTTGATTCCTCAGGCATCTACTTCGTTAATCATTTTAATATACAATAAAAATACTTGATAGCTTGCTTGTATACAAGTGTAAGGTCGAAACTATAGTCAAGGAAGAATAAATTTTGTTATATAGCCAAGCTATTTAGAATACTTTTAGTTCTTTTAAAGAAAATTTCGATTCAAAGTTTTCTAGAAATCTCGAAAAATTAATTATAATCTAGAAAACTATTAGTAAACCCTTATAGAAAATTATGGTTGTGCGCGGTAAGAAAATATATTAAAAATTCCAACAATCTGAAAAAGAATATGTTAGAAACAGTTCGACAAAATAAAGCAAAAAAATGTTAAAAATCTTAAAAGCAAATAGAGAATTTTGAACATATAACATAAAGAAAAAATTAAATACAGATTTTAGGAAAAAGCAGGAAATATACCAGATCGTAAAATAAATGCCAGTAGTAAAAAGTTAGCGAACCTTCGTACATATTTCAAAAGGAAAAATTATAGACAATTATAATTACTTGGAAAATTAAAAAAATGTTTATAATCATTTTGATGGTCAAATTTCTTGAACCGATTTTCAATCAAATGAGTTTAGTCAAATATTCTAAAAAAAAATCTAGATAACTTCAATAAAACTAGGCAAAAATGTTTATAATCATTTTGATGGCCAAATTTCTTGAACCAATTTTCAATCAAATGAGTTTAGTCAAATATTCTAAACCACGTACAAAATTATGGTAAGAAGAATATCAAAAATTTACGTAATCCATATTGTACAAACTTTGACAAAATAAATCTCAAGGACTGGATTTTAGAAAACTCTATAAGTAAAGACAAAATTGTATTGCAACTTAAAAAAAAAAAACTGACAGAATAAAGCATACCAATTCCAAATTCACAACTAAATGTAATATAGGCTAAGATAAAAATTCAGACATCTTATTTTGATATGCAAATTAAAGATTGAAATTTGTAGTGCAGTATTAATAATGATAATTAATAATGAGGAAAATAAATCTCTTGAGCGTTTCTGCACTAATGTTTTACATTGTTAGAATTGAGACATTGCCGATGTTTGATTTTTGAGGCGCGTTTAAAAACGCTCGTAATTATGACATAGCTACACTGAGGAGATGTAATACAGAGAAACACGTGTCTGCAAATAGTCATTGCATAACACTCTTCGAGACGCGGTTAAAAAACGATAACACCACAAAAAATGTAACATGCTGCTGAATCATTTCAGAGATTGTAGTACCAAGTATCAAGTTTAAAATGTTTACTACATTTACATTACATTGCTTAAAGAGTTATTATTAGCAAACTGCAGAACAATTGACTATCGACTTTTTATTGCATTCATACACGCTATCAAGAGTTTATTACTGCAAGCATTTTTTTAATCCGATAATCCATTCAGAGGTTATCATCAAAAATTGTGAAGAGAATTTTTAATTTTCACCTAAAATGATTTAAAACCGAATACGGGAATCTACAAATCAAAGTTGTTATTAGAAAACTCTAAGAATTTCATATTAACTGACGTTAAAAGGTCAGTAACCTACTTATTATATAATAAATTTAAAAAATACGAAAACATTTCGTGAATCTACAACAATGAGTCTTACTAAGTAGTCTTAGTAAGACTCATTGTTGTAGATTCACGAAATGTTTTCGTATTTTTTAAATTTATTATTTAATTTTCTACAACGAACTAAAGGATTTTAATACATTTTATTATTTACTTATTATATATTTTTAAATTTATGAATTAATAAAAATAGTGCCCTTGTCTAATAAAAAAATTATTGAGGCAGTTCAGGATGTGTTAATATATAATACATTGAGGTAGGTCAGGAGTACGCTAGAGCAAGTTACTATATTTGCGCAAATTAGGAAAGAATTACCTAGAAAAATCTCGAAAATACAAATAACAAATTGGCAAACACTTGTAGGAAATTTATAACGCAAAATGTTCTAGAAAAGACTAAAAATCTAGAGTATAAGTCTCTAGAAAATTCCATATAGATATGCTTGACCAACTTTGAGAAACATTAATAAATAAATAGACGAGAGAGAATAAAGCAGGAAATCATTTTAATGGTAAAATTGCAGTATCAAGTATATTATCGTAATTTGGAAAAGGAATTCCTGAAAAAATCTCGATGATACGAATAAAATATAGAAGAGGAATTGGTAAACCCAAGATAAATAATCAGAAAGAGAAATTGTTGCAAAATTTAAGGTAAAAGATAAATAAATGGTAGGAAATTCTTAAAAAATCGAAAAAAAATTAAAGAGAAATTGACGATTCCTTAACAAAAATAGTGATAATTAAGGGCGAAAAGTCCTGGAAAACTCTAAAAATTGGAAAATTTTTATAATTTTTGATAGCCAACGGAGAAAAATAATATATATCTCTAATATCTCTAAATATTACAATTTTTATAAAGAAGTCTCTTCAAATCTCTTCCACAAAATAAGAGAAATATTTAGCTGTTAAATAGCTCGAGAACAAGTTTCTGTAAATTTCGAGAGTACTGATAAAATTCAATAGCAATTTTACGAAAATTCTGAACAAAGAAATACAAAATGATAAAAAATTTTGAGCAAAGAAAGCAGAAAATAGAAATCAGCAAAATTTATAGAAACGTTTCATGTTTTAGATTAATAAAATGTGTGCCAAGAAAATGCAACCACCTTATCTGAATGGTCCAACTTCTTATATCAATTAATTCTAGGTATTTTGAGGTATTATCTTTATCTTTATTATAACTTTGCACTCCTTTCTTATAAAATAAATATTACAAAAAATATATTACAAAATAGTTAAATATACACACAATTTCTTGAATCATATTCTCATTTATCACTTGGTGAAACATCACTCTCGATAATGCCGTAAAAAGCGAAACTAGTTGAGTAAATATAGAAAAATTGTGAAACAAACCAAGTGTAATTTAATTTAAACCTTCATTAGTAATAATACACACAATTTTGGCTGAAGGGAGGATGGGCGGAGTTCACTTCTTCGAAGGATCTTCCACTCAAACCCATAAATATAGATCATCAATGCAGCTTCTAAATGCCGTTACAGGTATCCATTTATATATTTTTAGCTTATATAAAGCATATATTAGTCTTTAAATAGTCATTTTTGCTGACATATGCTGTCACATATTTAATTATTTTATTGATTGAATTATTCCAAATTTTCGAAGATTATCAAGGAGCTGAAGAGAATTTTGTTAAAAAGAGAAACTAGAGATCTAAATACATTTTAATTTGACATTGTTTGCGACAGTGTAATGTCAATTTTCTAAGAGTTTTTGGAGAATTTAAAAAATCTAAAAATTTGGAAAATACATTCCTTAAAGATTTAGATAAGATGAAGCAAGAGAAATTGGTAGAACATTTTTAAGATGTAAGAAAATTCTTTCTGTTTGGAAAAAAAATCCAGGAAAATACTGATAAGATAAAAAAATGATTAGAAATCTATGAAAATCTAAAAAAAAACATAGAAAAAAATGGGAAAAATGTTGAAAAACTCTATTAATCTAGAAATTTAAAAGAAAGTTTGTTCTAAAATTCTGCACCAAGTAAAAAACTGGAAGGAGATATACTGAAAAATACTTTAATTTTTAAAGGGAAGTGAAAAAATGGAAAAAGTGCTAGAAATAGCTCAAATATTTTCAGGAAAATTCTAATGAATAAAACATGGAATCCTAAAAATATATATGTACTGACCATTGGATAATAGGTCACTTACCTCATGTTGATGGTTCAACTTCTTGTAACAATCTTCTCAGACAAGATCGCGGAAGATTTAAGAAAAAAATCTAGAAAATTCCAATAAAATTTAAGAAATAAAAAACATTAAGTAACCTGGAAGAAAATTGATGTTAATTATAGAATCCTAAAGGAAAATTCTGGTAATATGTGGTATTTTATTACAAATTATCAAAAATTTTCCTATAGGGTAAAATTTAGAACTTAAGAACAGAAATACAAAATATGCTCAAAATCGTGGTCTCTAGAAAATTTAATATAACGTGTTCAGTTATGTTGCAACTTGAATTACATTGTAATAAATATATTAAAAACTCAGAAGTCTAGAAGAAGAATTGCTAAAAATACTATAATTTCTGAAGAGAATTTTCTACAAAATGATAAAAAAGATGCTAAGAAAAGCTTGCATATTTTCGGGAAATTTTTAATGAAATAAAACACGGAATCCCCAAAAAATCTGAGGCAGTGAAGCAGAAAATATTTGAAATAATCAATTAAACTAAAAATAGCAGAATTTTTCTAAAGATTTATAAAAAAAATAATTAAACTAAATATGTACTGGTTAAATTGTATTGAAAACACTTATTGGTAGGCGTAGAAAAGTATCTAAAGGATGAGACGATGGTGGACGATGCAAAAGTGAAAGCCAATTTAATTTTTTAACACTAATTTAACACTTTCTTCACAAATTTATTTTTATTTACTATATGTACATTCATGGTACGTATTTTCTCAAGAAATTTAATACTGATTATTATACATTTTAGTGAATATTTAGGATGTAGCTACAGTAATTCTATAGCATAGACTGAATTAAATTTAAAGTTTAATATTACTTATATCTTAATATAACTTGGTAAAAATTAGATGTTTAGGTTTTCTTAGATGGACTAAAGAGTAAGATAATACGTCATACATTGTTTCTTGCGAAACCAACGAAATAAGTAGATATATTTATGCATGCCCTTGGAGTGTAGCCTTCAAAATTATAGTTAGAAGTCAAGACCGGGTTCTAAAAATTCGAGAATATAAGAGAAGAAATAAATGAACAAAATATATGGGAGTCTTATCAAGCAAGGATAAATTAAGAATGAAAAATATTGACAAATTTAAAGGTGATAAAGAAACAGGTTCCTTCATTCCACTAACAAACAATTGAAATCTAAAATATTGTCTTAAAATAACTACAAATAGCATACTTATTCAAAACTACCAAGACTACTATAGGATCTAACATTAAAAAAAATCAAAATATCCGATCAACTAGTTAGACATTTGAAAATTACGAAGAAGCTGTTTACTTCTTGCCATTAATTGCGCATAACATTAGTCTTAGAAACGACAAAGAGACGCCAGCATTTACAACCAGAAGATGATGATTACATGATTACAATATCATGCGATTTTATTTATTCAATATGTTTTTGATATTCGAGAATACCATGGAGGCAGTGCTTAAAAAACTATCCTAGAAGATGTTCTTGATGTACCTCGACAATATTATTATGATTAAAATTTTACTTTGAGGATTTTGGACTGAACGTAAGTTCGAATATTTGAAACATTTTTCAGAAAAATAGTATAGTACCTAGAAAAAAGTACCATTGGCCGAAATGTCGAATTTCAAAAGATTTTAATAGCAAGAGGATAACAGATTCTAAAGAATGGAGTTCTTTTTTGATTAATCGTATAAAGCAAGATTTTCCAATATTGCTAAACCGTTAACCCGTTCACTGAAGGAATGCACAAAATAGAGAAAAAAACTGACGAATTCACTTTAGGATCCAATTTAGAAGTTTCTCATGAAAACCAAAGCGGGATTTCTGTACCTTAAAAAAACAATTGTATTTTGTTTAATTTTAACTAATCACTGGCTGTAGTTAAGAATTTAATGCATTCTATAGATGTAGAAAAACACTCTTATAAAGAATTTGAAGAATCCAGAATAACAAGCCACAAGATGGCTGTAAAAGCTTCAGGAGTTTGACTTTGATAGTAAACATTAAACTCGTCGCGCCAAGAAAGGCCAACGGCTGTTGTAAATATATAGAAAAAAATTTGTGCCGACATTAAAGAAATGGAAAAATGTTCATCTAAATGATTTTTATTCTTAGGAGTGTAATATCTGAAATGGTGGGAAGTATTCAGAACGGATCTTCTGGTGAATGTTTGACTCGCTGCAGAAACAGATCGATTATACATTACATTATCGATTACAGTTTGAAACGTTAACGAAGGAATTAAAGTGAACAAGGGAGCATCTACTGGAAAAGGAAGAAGAGATTGCTGAACATAAAGCGGACTGTAATAAAACTGGGTTACTAGTATGTTTAGTATCAAGGCACAAGTGTTCCTTAAGGATGACTGTGGTGAAAAGGCAGGTGGCAGCCCAATCTAAGACTTCAAGGTAGCCAAGAGTCGCTTCGAACACCACAAGACTTTGTACAAAAAAGTCAGGAAACGACTGAAGACGAATGGGAATTAACCAAAGAAGAATTAAAGCAATACAAATCTGGAGGCACACCCTCTATAGAAGACAAATCAAAAGAGAACGGCTAGATCGAAACTAAACCAAGTCACAAATAATTTTACATCACTAAATACTACAGAAATTAGACACGTGGCAGCAGTCGCCGATACGATGCTGCCATTTTGTTTTTAGGTATGACATGGCAATTGTTTTAACAAAATATCACAAATACATTCTATTTGGATATATGGTAAAAATTTCAAGCAAATTTCGTGTATGGTTATTTTTTTAGAATTTATTAAATCCAGGAAAGCCCCTTTATTTCGTCTAATTCAAATCTTCAATGCTGTAATTTTATTTCTAGCTACTGGGGGGTAAATTGTTTTGATGAAATATCATAAAAACATCCCATGTAGAAAAATGTTGACGTTTTTAAGACAGTTAGGTGCGAGGTTAATGTGTTTACAATTTTTTAAATCATCGAACGCAATTAAATTTTGTCTAATTTATATTCTCAACGCCGCCATTTTGTTTCCAGCTGTAATATGGCAATTATTTTAATAAAATACTCTAAATATGCTCCTTATAGTAAAATTTAGAGACTTTATAGACAATTTCATGCTTGGGTATTTTTTATATTAATTTTAAACCTAGAAGAGCAAATTTATTTTCCTCATTCAAGTTTTTAATGCTGCAGTTTAGTTTCTAACTGTACTTTGGTAATTGTTTTGATTAAATAAGTTAAACACGTTCTATTTGAAGGTGTTTGATACATTTCAAGTTAATTTCATAAGTAATAATTTTGTAATGTTTGAAAACCACGGAAGTAATTTTATTTCGTCCAATTTAAGTTTTTAATGCTGCCATTTTGATTCTAGCTGGCGATGTGGCAATTATTTTAATAAGATTAAATAAATACCTTTTAACAAATGTTGAAAATTTTAGGCCAATTTAATACGTTTTTAATAATTTTACTATATTTTAAATCAAAGAAAGTATTTTTATGTCGTCTAATGTAAGTTTTCAATGCTGAAAATTTATTTCCAGCTCTAATGTGGCAATTGTTTTGATTAAATATGATAAATTTATTATATTTAAATTAATATTGAAAAATTTTAAGCCAATCTCACAGGTGGTTAATTTTTTACAATTTTTTAAATCAACGAAAGCAATTTTGATTCGTCTAATTCAAGTTTACAATTTTGGTTCTAGCTGCGAAATGGCAATTGTTTTGATAAAATGTGATAGACACGTTCTTTCAGGATAGATTTTGTAAATTTCAAGCCAATTCCATAGGTGATTAAGTTTGTAAAGTTTTTTAAATCAACCAAAGCAATTTTATTTCATCTAATTCATGTTTTCGAAGCTGCCATTTTTTTTGTAACTGCAATGTTTTGTTGAAACAGATAAACACATTCTATCAAAATACATTTAAAAAATATGTTAATTCTATGTGGTGCTCTTTTTAAAATTTTTACATCAAGAAAAGCAATTTTATTTCGATCAGTTCAAGTTTTGATTGTTGCCATTTTGTTTGAGCATTTCATTAAAACATTTGCCACATCGTAATTGTTTTAATGAAATATAATAAACACGTCATATTTGGATACATTTTAAAAGTATCAAGCCAATTTTATTTGTAGTTATTTTTTTTTTTACAAATTTTTAAATCAACAAAAGTAATTTTATTTCGCCTAATTCAAAGTTTCGATGCTGCCATTTTGTTTCTAGCTGCCATATGGCAATTGTTTTAATGAAATATGATAACAACGTTTTATATGGATAAATTTTGGAAATTTAAAGCCTATTCCATGAGTGTTTGGTTACATCTTGAAAATTTTTTTAAGTCAAAGAAAATATTTTTATTTCATCTTCTTTTCTTTGTTTTTAGCTAGGATGTAGCAATTATTTTGATGATAAACATGATAAATACGTTCTATAGAAAGTTTTGAAACTAATTCTTTGAATATTTATTTAATTTAAAATTTTTGAAATCAATAAGAAAGAATTATTTCATCTAATAACTGTTGTCAATGTTAATATTTTTGTAGTTGTGATGAAGACATTGTTTTGATGCAAAATCATAATCATATTGTACAAGAATACATTTTGAAAATTTCAAAATAACTCCCTGCGTAATAATTGTTTTTACAATATTTTAAATCAACGAAATCAATTTTATTTAATCTAATTCAGGTTTTCAAAGTTGCTATTTTATTTCTAGCTGCGATATGGCAATTGTTTTGACAAAATATGATAAATACATTCAAATTGAATAAAGTTTAAAAATCTGGAGAAAATTTTGTTGGTGCTTCGGAGAACTGGAGGATAACTTTCCCAAGATCCGAAAGGAACTGCTCAGAATGTTAATTTCAAGTTGTACGTGATTCAAAAGGAGGACCAATAGGAAAGGATCGCCACGATGGATACCTGAGCGCACAAAGGTAGAAGCTATAGCTAAAGCAGGAGTTGCAACACAAGGATGCACAACTTAAGTTACAAGAGGAGAAGCTCTAGTTGGTCGAGCAGAAGTATTCAAAGTTACCAGAAATGAAGGAGCAGCTTAAACAACGCATGGAGGCGTTGACGCAGACGCATCATTTATAACACTAATGGCATTAGCAATGCAAGATAGAGGATCTAATGGGTAAAATGTAAAATAGACATGAAGAAGTGGTGTATAAAATATATAGTTTTTATGGCCAACCAATAAAAAAGCATCATCGCATTAGTAAATTGTTAGCAGACCACTCGAACGCATCGTAGTTTCCGGCAAGAAAATAATTATATCATTGTAGTAATTGTTTTCCTTCGAACACCCCAAGATCAAGATTGCTGAAAGAATAATTTCACTTTTAAGATGTCTAAAGAAAACTTTTTGAATCTAACCATTTGAAAGAATCTTTAAAATTTACAAGACAAGAAAAATAACCTTACATTTTGAATTAGATAGTATAGTGGAAGAAATGATGTTGACCATAAATTTCTGATCTTCAAAGAGACTAGGATCGATATCTTCATCTATTTTTGTTACCGAATCAAAAAGCATCAACAATCGTTAACCAGTTCCTTTAAAATTTTGACCAGGAAAGCAATTTGGAAACAACAGCTTTTCACGCATAGTACAGTAGAATGAATTAATTTCCTGGAGACAACGATCAATATCTTCATCTGTTTTTGCATACCTATCGAAATGAAGGTATTAATTAATTAATTAATTTGTGGAAAATTCCAAATTTACTCTCTACATGTTCAAAACTAATAAAGGATTAACGTAAAATTTATTAAGCAGAACATTTTGAAACTTACAACTATTAAATAATTTCTGATTTTGCATCAGAACTTTTATTTTAAAATTGCAAAAATTAATATTTATTTGAAGGTAAATTTTAAGTGTTCTGAGTAATTACATTTATACACGAACTAATATTAATTAGTAATTTATACTAATTACTGCAATCATGCTACTTGTAAATATCTAACCTACATGGATCAATATGTTTAGTTCAACAAAAAATATTGTTTCCATGGGAAGTATTACAACAGCTATAATATTACACTCATTCGTTTACAGGTTGGGTTTGGTGAATAAACATTAGTGCGGCTTAATTAAACTTTAAGCGGTATGGCGCTGGTAAATAATGCGCGCCATTTAATTAATATATTAGGTCATTGTGGTATCATACCATTATACCAAAAAGTATTCAAACAATTCCGAACAAACATAATTTGTAAAATTGTATTTGCACCAATATTTATTTACTTCATCATCAATGTAGGCTCTATTTATTCTTACAGCGTAGCTATAGTACCTGACGTGATAGCAACATTAATACTCCTATCTACGATCAAATCCTCAAGGGTCGAATTATACAACGACTTTTTTAGGAAGTTCGATGAATTCGATAAATTACTTAAAGACGCCTTTAAAAAAGAAACAAGCGTGTATAAATATCAGGTAATCAAAATAATTTTATTAATTTCTCCAGTAATCCTCATCATTTATTTCATCTATGAGACAATGGATCCGTTAGAATATTTATTACGAATTATAGACATCCCCAATCTTCTAATATTTCCTCTATTAAGCACTTTGTTAGTAGGATTGTTATATTTATTGCTTAATGGAATGAGTAATCGCGAATTGCTTCTAAACGAAATTATTGAAGAATTTTATCACGATTTATTGGATGGGAATGTTGATGAAGTCAAGCGTATCGATGACGTTCTTAAAGCGAAGACTTTTCTGATAGATGGCGTTGATTACTTTAACGATATCTTCGAATGGCCGATATTCTTTATTATGGTGCACTTTGTTTTGAAGATAATATGCATCGTTGATGCCATAATACATGCAGATGGACGACCGGTAGTGGCTCACTTTTTGAATATTGCAATTTATGGTTATATAGCGGTAAGTAATTATAAAATAGTGAAAATAACTATATTAAAAATTTTCTTCAATTTATATTTAATACATTTAACAAATAATTTTTTTAGCTACAAGGACTTCTAATTATAGTAATGTGTGATCAAGTGACTAATCAGAGCCAGAAAGCAATCCCACTTATATATAAAGCATTACACCAGTGCACCACTATTCCTCAGTTGTATAGAAAACTAACTGTATTATCCGAACAAGCGACGTTCAAATACACCATCATCAGAGGAGTCAGTTTCTTCGACGTTGACTTTAAACTACTGTTTACGTTAGCCAATCTCACTGTTACGTATGTAATTGTAATCATTCAATTTGGCGAGAGTGAGAAACAAAATTGCCTTAGTGCTGGTGTATCTTTGGATGTTTGTTAAGGTAAATGTACATTAAAAAGATTAATAAATTAATTAAATCAATTATTTTTATATAACCCTTGACATGTAGAGATTGACTTTGATTAAAACAGTTAGAACCTTTCTTCAATATTTTATTTTGATCCAGATGCACATTTCGGACACAAAGTGTCCATTATCAATAGTTTGATACAAACCATTTTGGTTTGGTTTGATTGAGTTCAGAATTTTTGTTAATAAGTGAAGTGCTCATCCCAAGAAGATTATGTTGGGCAGCCTTCCTAGAGTAGGTAGTAAGTTTTAGTTGCTTCAATCAACTGAGATTCCAGGATGTTGGCAATTTAGACTTCTGAAAAGTATTGTAAGTTTTAGTTGCTACATCAATTTCGGTAGGTCAGACTTCTGAAAAGTGACTCATTTGCTTTAGAATATATTTTTTGGAGATAATAAAGAAAGTTTTTATGATTTTGAATAAGTGTCTTGTCCTAACCTAGAACAGTATTTTTTCTGAATATATAATAGTAAAATAGTCGTCTTCTTTTATTCGGAGGAAGTCTTATGGATAATTCATACTATTGTAAAAGTTGAACATTGCATTTATCTTCATATTTTTTTTTTCAAAACTTTTTACACACATAACTGCTATATTGATATCATCTGTTAAAAGTTTGTCATTTAATAGTTGGTTGTTTAGGCTCTAACTCTATCGTATTATATGTATTTGAGGAGAGGAGGAATACATTTGAAGAATTGATGCTTATAATGGCTGTTCACTAAATTTAGGGGTGCGTTTTTCAATGGTAATTGCAAGAGTTAAAAGAATTTGGGATATTGCGGCATGAGTGAGGTGGATTAAAATTATTTAAATTTGTTATATTATGGTACCTATGATTTAGTTTTTATAATTGGGAATCATGTTACGTAGAATGAAGATTTAGGTCGAATTCTATGAAAAGATGATATGAACAAATATGCAATAATGGCTTAATACATGATGTGTATAATGGAGGTTTTAAGAGGTAGAAGATTGATATTAGGTATGTAGAAGCGGCTTAAATGTAAACCAAATTTCGGTAAATAAAGTTTTTTATTAAAAAATTATGACGGTATTTAGATTCCAATTACTTGATTTCACTGATTATTGGATAATAGATAATATAATATAATAATTACGAATATTCATCATTTCTTAGTTCATTAGTTTCAATTTATTAATAATATATTCCAATTTACAAATATATTTAAGTGTATTTCGCCTTCCTTAAAACATTCCGGAGTCTCTTCTGTTTCCTCAGGTGTAGAATTGAACTTATTTTTCTCCAAACCTATAGGAATAGTTATGTATAATTTTTCCTCCGTCGGCTTCCTATATTAATTAATCGGCATAAAACTACTCGAATCAATCACAATTTTATTCCTCACCACAGTCTTCTATTTCCCAGCACATTCTACATTCTCGACCATCTCTTGGAGCCAACTATAAGCACCACATTCTATGTGACTTTCTTTTAAAGACAAATTTCCGTTGGATAAATCTTTATTCATCTCGCCACATTCTATTACATTAGTAGAGCACCTCTCCTTTACACCATTATGCAATTCCGAAAACTCAATGTAACACTCGTATTAGTACTACTACTACTCTTATTTCCGATTGTTGCCATCTTAGAAATTTCTGAATCCCGTTTCTTGATAGGTTAAGGAATTTTGGACGGTCTGGGCTTCTTCGGAGAGCAATTATTCCTGCTCGTAGATTGCTCGCATACATAATTTTCCATAACTGGCGAATCTAAATAGTTATGGTCAGCACCTGATGACGTTAAACTGCTGTATCGGGTTTTTTCTAACTTTCGGTGATTTAGATTTCTTTCTGATAACCCAGCATAGTTTCGCATAAATTTGTACGGAGTCAAATTTGGCGACACGGTGGTGTAAAATAATTGTGAACCTTGAATAAGCATGTCCGGACCTTTGTGGTATATCTTGGAAACTTGATATATCTCGTAGATTCAGTTCGTGTATTATATGACGCAACTTATTGATTCCTTCTTTAATAGGTTTCATTTCCTTTTTCCAAGATTCTATCAACATAGTGATTCTTTGTGCATGGCTGGTGCTAGGCAGGATCGTATATGACGATTTTTTTGGAACAGTTGTGGACGTGCTGATAACTGTTTGCTTTTTGTCAGTTTTGGTTTTGATTCGGTAGAATTGAGCACTCGCAGTTATCAGCAATGTCAGTTTGTTTCTAGTAGAAGTGCGGTAATTTAACATTAGCTATGTTCTTTAGAAGGTTTGGGGATGTAATTTGATTTTCAAATGCAAACACTTGTCCTCTTTAAATCTATCGGCAACTCGTGTACGGAGAAAGTAATCAATGAATTAAAGAAATATTGTTGTATCATTTATTTGATAGTGGAAGAACAACTATTTATAATAAAGAACTTTCTTGTTTTTCTGGCCTCTGGGCCGAATGCATAACACCTCATTGTGGGTGGGTTTTAGACATTCGAATTAGAAGCACGGCTAAGGGGAGACTCATCGAGACCAGGTTGTTGATGTGTACTTTGTCTCCTATTACGCCTATCCGAACCAGGGGATGGAGGATTTTGCCAACTGGCTTGAGAAGTTTTGCATATGCGTGCGAGCAGTAGGGGTAAATGTTTTCTTCTGCGGCAACTTCAATGTCAAAGCCAAGGGTTTGGTGCTGGACGATGCTTTGGTCGAGTTGGATTTGGAAGTGACGAACATCGGTGAAGTACCCACTTTCGCGAGGGTTAGCTCGCAACGGAGTACTAGATCTGACCTTGGCTACCTCTGAGACCCTGTCGGGCAGGTCAAAAAGGAACAACGTGAAGTTGCTGGATCCCAGGGTATTAATATACCATATTAGGGCGACAAGAGGTACTACCAAAGGATCCTGCGACGATCTGTCTGGGGATCTCCGTAGGGCGTACGACAACAATATGTCGCGGGTACGGGATGGAAGCCGGTATATTGGTGGAGCGATACAGTGGCGGCGCAGGCGGGTAAGTAGAGCCAGATCTCGGAATCTAGGCGAGAAGCCGAGGGTCACTCTTGAGGCAGAATGCTCCAGGACAAAAAAGGCCTTACGGGTAAATATCGCCAAGTCCAAGTGAAATCTCTTTATACAGGAGATTGAGAGCGACATTTCCAAGAGATTTGCAGCATTGGGACCAAGCTGCCGAGAGGGAACATGTTTACATTGGAGGAAGCGACCGTGTGTCTCGCTTTACAGTGGAGGGGGTCATCAGGACGGCTGAGGACATACCCAGTGGCAAGGCACCAGGCCCAGGAGGTGTTCCTAGCGAGGCAGTCCTGTTATCGGCGCGAAGCACCGGCAACTGTCAACAACTTGTGTTGCTTCTTTTTTATTTTTTCCAAATAAGTAAAATTCGCGCCGTAATATGTTAGTTATCTAGAGAATAGCGCCCTATGTCATGATAGCTCAACTTCGTGTCAAAGAGTCCCTCTAAGCAGCTGCAGGTAGAGTCGAGTTCTGCAGCCTTTCAATTTCGTTACCAGGGGTGTCCAAAATTCTCAGACACATTCACATTTGCGAAGGGTTGCAACTACCTGCAACCGAACGGACCGAGCATGCGAAACACACGTGTGAAGAACAATAGGACAGGACGTGACGTCACAGCGAAAGTTAGGAACATCCTCTTCGCCGTTCGCGAATATTCGCGTATGGAGCCCACATACGCGAAAACCACATGGAACTCAAGATTTTTTTAATTACCTTTGATATGAAAGGTAACATTTATATTTAAAATTAAATTTTGTTTTTGTTGTATTTTTTATTACAAAAAGGGTTTGATTGTTTTTAGCAGCAAAATCAACTATTATTATTTAAAGTAACCATGTATATGTAAAAATTTAATAGATTTATTCAAATAATTTTTGATTATGTTTTACTGATTTAAGGGTGTAATAAAAATTAATTACATAATCTTTTTGCATTAAAAAGAAATTCAAAAGGTAAAATTTTTGAGTGAGTATAGGTAAATTAATAAAAATTTAATGCATGATGGGTGGGCAAACTTTAAATCTAAATTTTGGTTTTGCTTTGCTTTTTGTTGCATAAATGTTTTTATTATTTTTAGCAGCAAAATCATCAACGATAAGCAATTAAAGTTATCACCCTTCAATCAGTAAACCATAAATAAACAAAATGGTGATGTGGCCATCATAGTACTTTCCCTATATGTTTCTCTAAAACTATGTGTTTTACGCAAAAAGGTTAATCATAACAATTTGCTCAATTTTTGATTCTTTACAATTACTTGTTATATAAAATTTATATAACTCCTACAGTTTATTGGCAATAGGCAAAAAATGTCAAAATTTTTAAGTTTTTAATTTTTTCTCGCAAAGAACATTATAAAAAAAATATTTTTCAGTTTTTCAGTCTCCTAACTTTTTAATTTTATTTAAATTAACAGATATATATTTCGGACACGTAACTCACAAAAATCAAACTCCTAACTTTTGTTTGAATAGTTTTGTAATATTTTTCAAATTAAGATAAATATCGACAAAAAAAAAACAAAAATCGATTCGAGTAAACACCCACTTCCGGTTTCACCAAAAGCTTCTCAGTTCCAGTTTTTAACGATAAAATCTTAAGCTTAAAATTTCATCTTAATAGGATCATTCGTTTTTGAGATACATAAATTTTTCTATTTCAGAAATTTCTTTTGAAATTTACAAATGATTTCTTCTGGGAGTTTTAATAATATGCAGTTTTTTTTTTCTGACTAAAAGTATTTCTCTTCAGTGGTTCTAAAATTTTTCAAAAAATTGCTTTCTGATTTATAAAATCCATTAATTCAAGAATTTAGCATTTTCCAGCAAATATTTAAAAATTTTCCAATTTTTCTTTCTTTGTATTAGAGAAAATTTTCAGATACTTTCTTCTTTATGAATCGCTCTTCTAATTAAAGAAAATTTCTGTTGAGTTGACTAGTAATTCTCTTTTACATCTCTTTTTATTAAATACTGTAGTATATTTTAGAGATTCTCTAATGAATTTCTCTTCCAAGTTGAGAGTTGTTTAAATTTCTAAATTTTTCTGCAATTTTTTTTTCTACCAATTTAAAAGTTTTTGCAATTTTCCAGAATTTCCAAGAAAAATTTCTACCATTACAACAAACCGAATTTTTCAGCATTTTTCGTCTAAAAATTTGTTCGGTAGTTCAAATATGTTTCAATTATTATTATTTCAATTTATTTATTTGGAATGCTTAAATTTCAAAATAAGTTAACCTTTCAGGTTGCGATTTTTCTTCACAGTTTTTAAATTTTGCTTTCACAATTTTCTACTAAATCAAGAGTTTTGATTTTTCCAAAAGATTTACAAAAATTTATTGCATTTAATAAGTTTTTTTATTCTTACAGAATCTTTTCTTCTAATTTCCAAAAAAAAAACTGTTAATTTTCAGTAATTCCTTACGAAATTTTTCAATAAATTTCTCTTCCAGGTAGCGAAATTTTAGCAGTTCAGATTTTTTAAATTTTCTATATATTCAAAAGCTTTATAATTTTTTGTCAATTCATTAAACTGTAATAAACACAATAATATCTTAACCTTATAAACTCGATTATTACTTATTCTATCGTACTCTTGACCTACCTCAAGAAACAATTTATACGTTGAGGTAGGTCAAGAGTACGCTGGAGTTTAAGCGGGAAAATAGGCGCTATAGGTAAACCCATAGTTTATTGTCATAGGTCAAGAGTACGTTCGGTTAAATAAAAAAAAATTATTGAAAATTATTTGAAAATTTCTGAAAATATATTTTAATATTCAAAAGTTAGAATTTTAGATTTTTATTTTATCAGATGGCTGAGAGGAAGGCGATTAGAACGACACCAAACACGAAGTGGTTAACCCCACGTTGAATGATGTTAACCACGAGCTGTCATGATATATAATTATTAATATTTAGTATTTTGCACATACTCACATTGTGTTTTTAGTATGGAAAACTGTGCACTTTATCTATACCCCGATTTATTTTAATTTTCATTCAGTTAGGCTTACCTTTTCGCTACTTTGAACAGGTAAAATGTACCTGTATATGAAGGTAGCATAATAATTCGGGGATGCCCAGGTGCAGAATCTTCACGAATACCTAGTGATACAAGTAATATCAATTTATATTAAAAATTGTAATTGTTAATAGCGAGCAGTTAATACGGGTTCAGAAAGGACCGGTCCACCGTAGACGCTCTTATGAAGCTGGGGAAGCTGGAGGGCGAAGCTAATTCTGGACCGCTACGCCAGAGGAGGCATTGTTTAGTGGTGGCACTGGTCATCAAAAATGCTTTCAATACGCTACCCTGGCGTACAATACTGGAGGACCTGGTAAGACGAGAGGTGCCTGAGCAATTAATGGTCTATCCTCGGGCCACTCTAATGAAACATCGCGTATGATGATGACCTTTAGCTATAGTTGCCCCAACAGGCTCAGTTGATCGGATTCGCAGATAACCTTTAACATAAAGAGAACAGCCACCTGACTAAGTAGCATGGAGCTGGAGATCGCGGCACATCAGACGAATTAGAGGTGAGAAGATTCGGCTTCTAGATAACGAGATGATGATCTTCAAGAGCTTGAAGTACCTCGGCAGGCGAGTCAGCCGAGGGTGCTGCGAGAACGTGTAGGATTGCGGTCAGGCTAATAGATGAGAAGGGTCTCTGGAGGTGGCCAAATCAAGCTACCTTTGCGTCGTGAATGCATTGGAGCTAGACTAACGCCGAGAGGGGAGCCTCTAAGAGTCTAAGAGTGCTTCGGAGGAAGCACTCTTAGACCTAGTATCCTGAAGTTGTCGAGAGCCTACAGGACGGTATCGACAGACGCGGATGAGGTCTTAGCAGCAACAATACCGCTGGATTTGGAGATAGCCACTGGTACTCAGCAGCGAAGGTAAGGTTAGGTTTAGTAGGAAGGGTACATTCAGAAGGAATCGAAGGAGTCCAAACACCTCTGTAGGAAGAGATGTATGTAAAGTATTCCTCCTCTTAAAAAAAGAAACATAAATAACTTTTGAGGCTTGACAAACTGAATAATAATTTTTCGATATATTTTTCGACATTGTTGCAGCATTTTGATAAGTAGATGATTAAAATATTTATTAAGTGTACCTATGAGTGAATATTAATGTTCGAACATTATGGAAAAGGTTGATAACCGGTGACCATTTCCTTGAGGATCAAAACAAATTCCAAGCAAAAATCTGCACAAACTATTCTCTTTAAATAAGTTATTGTATATAAAGTCTATAAATTGTACATTTATTTCATATCATTTTACACCTAATTTATTCACCTGAATTGTATAACAATTCCGAATCCGTTCAAAAACAAAATTGTCACAGAAACTTTTAAAACAGGTATTATCAGCAATTGCATTATGCAAAGATTAGTATCAGATGAGATCCAAAAATTCTAACGCATTAACACAAAATCCTTAGCTTCTTCCCTGTATTTTACTTTCCCTATATAGGATATATAGGGGGAGTATTGTTTTCGTGATTTTTTTTTCAAAATTTTTTTTTGCGCAAATATCCGTCCGTCCCCTTACCCCAAAACACTAATTTTTGGAAAAAAAAATTGTGTCTGTGTGTGTGTTTGTGTCTGTTGTCGGTGGGCGCTGTATCTCAAAAACGAATTATCTGTTTGAGATGAAACTTCAAACTTAAGGTTTTGTCGTTAAAAACTGGAACTGAAAAGCTTTTGGTGAACATTCATAGACCGGAAGTGGATGTTTACTCGAGGCGTTTTTTTGTTTTTTGGTGATATTTTCCTAAATATGAAAAATTTTAAAAAACGGTTCAAATAAAAGTTAAAGGGAATAAACAACTAAACAAGTTTTATTTAAACATATTTTTCATAAAATTCTTAACTTTCAAGAAAAAAGAAGAAAAATTGAAAATTTTGACATTTTTTGCCAATTGCTACTAAACTATTGGAGCTACAAGGAATTTATATAGCAAATAATTGTAGAGAATTCAAAAGTGAACAAATTACTAAGAATAGACTTTTTACGTAAATCTCATAGTTTACGAGAAAAATATAGGGAAAGTACTATGATGGCCACATCACCATTTTAGAGCTTAAGCATCTGAAGATTCTAAAAAAATCTAAATGTATTTATAAATAAAAAGGAATTTTAATTATCTGAGGATTCTAAAGTTTTTTAAAATAAGAATATTTGAAAGTTTTTAATATTTAAAAATTAACGACATTTTAATGCTACAGATTATAACGATTCTAAATGATTATAGAGATTCAAAAGATTTTAAAGATACTAAAATTGCTCAAGCATCTGAAGATTCTAGAAAATCTAAATGTACCTATCAATAAAAAGTACTTTTAATTATCTAAAGTTATTCTAAAGTTTCTTAAAGTAGGAATAAGTTTGAATTAATTAATGACATTTTAATGCTTTAATAAAGATTCTGAACATTCTACAAAAATTCTTATAAATCAAATGATTATTTGTGATTGTAATATTAATTTAAGATTATTAAAAGATTTTAACGTTTCTAATAATTCACTCATCATTTTACCATTTTTAAAGACTCTAGACATTCTACGAATTCGCATTTTAGCTCAAATAATGTTTGTACATAGGTTATTTCATAATAGAGTCTTAAATTGTGAATTCTTAAAATTACTTTAATTGTTGATGTATTTTGTGATAACAATCAGCAATTGCACGAGTTGTTATTAATTTTTTACAATTTTTATAATTCCTGATTGTAATTTTCATCCTCACCCCAATTCCAATGGCCGCCATTTTGTTTACACCCTCTAATTGTTTAATTATTTGATGGAATATCAAAGCCACTTTAATTGTTGATGTAATTTGCTATAACAATCAGCAATTGCGCGAGTTGTTAGACTCTAGACATTCTACGAATTCTTATAAATCAAGTAATTTGAATAGAATACAATCTCTTAAGATTTTAATAATTTCAAAATGAAAATGAAAGATTTTAAATATTTATAGATTTTAGATTCGAATGCTATTTTTTTGAGATTCTGATGATTCTACGCGATCTTATAAATCCAATGATTATTTATGATTGTAATAACTCTAAATATTATTAAGATTATAAGTTTCTAAAAATTCATTTTACCGTTTTTAAGGGCTTTAGAGATTCTAGAATTTCTTATAAATCAAGTAATTATAATGATGGTTGCGACCGTTACTACGTGGTAATTCAAGTGTTTTATTCGGTGTTCAATAATCAAGTAATTGTAATAGTTTTAAAGATTTTAAAAACTGTAAATATTTTTAACTCTAAAATGACTTAAAACTTATAAGATTTTCAAACTATTGATAAAGCTAAAGGGTTTGAAGATTAAAGATATATGTTAAAAAGATTATATTGATTCCAAAAAGAGATCGATGAGGATTACTCACTAGTATAGTGTATAAATTCTAGGATAATATCCTTTTAGAAATTGCTGTTAAAACCTAAACATTGCCAGAGAAATATTTTGGAAATATCTCTTATAGCCTTATCTTATTCTTACCCAGTGTCACAAAACTTCCAGAATATTGAGATGGACACGAATTCAATGATTAAATCAGAGACGCAAATAAACTGGTTATTGATAGCTATGACGATGAAAACATCAAACTTATCTCCCATTCAGAGAAACGCCACCAAGGGATAATATTAATTCCATTGGTGGCGTTTATAACAAATTGTAGTAATTAAATAAAACTTTGGAAAATGAAACGTTGCTCGTATTTACTTTTAAACCAAATAATAATAAAAAAAATATTTAAATATTTTCAAAACCCATTTATGTATAACTACGTCGTACGATTCTTTAAACGAACACCAATTACTAATCAACATTTTAAATTGCTATAATTAATATTTAAAAACAATGAATATTTAAAGAACGTAGTAGCGTAAACTTACCATTGCACGCATAAAATTTTAATAGTATAACGTAGAATAGTAGATACTTATCCAATAAATAAATAAACTAATTAAACTGTTCAAATTTCATATTATCCAAGCTTGCTTTTTTACGTTTGGATCAATACCTGTAGTTGTAACAAAAATATTGTTTCCATGGGAAGTTAATGTTGCTGCAATTTCATTACAAAATGAGCCGGAGTATACACATTCGAGAATAATATGGCATTGATAGATAACGTCTACTATTTAATAAAATTGTTAGGTTATTGTGGGATGATACCTTTATATAAAGATAAATTCAGGACGAACATTATCAGCAAAATCGTTTTCGTCATAATATTTATGTTTTTCATACTGAATTTATATTTTATTTATATATACGATTTATCAATATTTCCAGACGTTACAGTAACTCTGCTGCTTTTGTTTACAATCCGATCCTCAGGTGTGCAGTTATACAACGATTTCTTTAATAAGTTCGATGAATTCGATCGATTGCTCAAGACAGTTTTTCAAAAAGAGGCGACCACGGAAAAACTGCAAGTACTTAAATTAATGGTATTGATTTCTCCAACAATCATCATGGTGTATTCGGTGTATGAATTAATGGCATCACTGGAATCTGTGTTTGAAATCTTCGACATTCCAAATATTTTAATATTCTCCTTGCTAATGACGTTATTAGTAGGTTTAATATATTTTTTGCTGAATGGAATAAAGAAACGAGAGTTGCTTTTGTATGAAGTGGTAGAGAGGTTTTGTTACGATGGATATGTTGATAAAGTGAAGCGCATCGATGATGTAATCAAGGCGAAGACTTTTTTGATAGATGGTGTGGATTATTTTAACGGTATCTTTAAGTGGACCATTTTCTTTATTATGGTGCACTTCGTTTTGAAAATATTAACCATCGCAGATGCCACTATAATTGTTCCGTCTGAACCTGCTGTGAGCTATTTTATAAATATTATTATCAATACTGGACTAGCGGTAAGAATTTTAATACATTAAAATTGTATTGCCAATAGTTTTATTATTTTTAATTCTCATAAAGTCTTATATTGTTATTACTGTATAAAACTGTTGAAATAGTGAAATTGTTACGAGAAATATTAAATTAGTTTTAAAATAAGAAGCTAGCGTACCCTTGACCTACCACAATAACCTGTACCTTGACCTAACGTACTCCTGACCTACGTTAATGCACGATCTATTGAGGTAGGTCAGGGGTACGCTAGGTAAATTTGTAATTTATTGCGATTAATCTGGAATATACTATGGGTTAATTTGTTATTTATTTATTTACAGATTCACTTAGAAAAAAAACATGAGTAATTACTCATTAAATTTAAAAAAATAAATTAAATTTAAAAAATAACAAAAAATTAATATAGCTAGATAGACAAAAAGATTAAAAAAATATATAACAATGATGACTAATTATCTCAAAATTGTTCACTTTTAATAGTTGTTATTGGGATAGGTTAGTTAAGTTAAGGTAATATATAGTTTATTCTGTTAGGTTTAGTAAGAGTTTCAACTGTTTTTAAGCATTTTTTAAGTATTTATTTTAAAGTTCTAAAACCAGGTTGTCTTTTTATGAGATAAACTAACAAAATTATTGTTTGAAGACATTTAAAAGTTTTTGTAAAATAGAGTTTTTTATATATCAATTAAAATTTTGTCAAATAGATAATAACTGTTTTAAACTTGCGTTAAACATTCACATAAAATAACAAAAATTATAGACAAAAACGTTTGTAACTTTTTTTAAATATTTAATTATGGACGCGTTTACTTTGTGGTGTATCTTGAACTTTATGAAGAAGGAGAAAGGATGGGGTAAAACAAAGTCAACGTGTCTCCTTCTTTGTTGTTTAAAATAGTTAAAATTATACAAGAAAATAGCAAAAACTTTCTCAACGCATAAAGGATTGGATTAAAAACCCATTCTAAGTAAAAGAATTAATTTAAAAACTATTAAATGAAATATTTCAAAAGAAAAAGTTGGAAGAAATAAAGAAAGTATATTGACATATTTTATATTATAAATTTTGTATTATTGTATTAGGAAGGAGTACAAAGGTGTTAACAAATAAATAATAAATAAATAAATAGCTAAATATTTTCTATATATGAAATATTTAAAGATTTACTTCAAAACATTAAAATTTTACAAATTAAAAGGTGAAAACAATTGAAATCTAACAATTTTTTAAGTAAAACAGTTAAAATTCCTTAAATATTAAACCGGAAACAAAAAATAATTTTACGAAAAGTAAAACAATTGAAATTTTAATATTTAACCTTTCTTAAAGAAATACATTTAAAAATACATCAAAATAAGTTTTACAGGCAAAATATAAATAAGCCTAAGTATAGTAAAAAAATAAATAAATGAAAATATACAAATAACAGTAGTATATTTTCTAAATCTGAAATATTTAAAATTGTGGTGAAAACATGAGATATCTAGTAAAACACATATAAAACATTTTCTTTAAAAGGGTTGAAGTTTCTTGAAAATTAAAAAAAAAGTCGTAAATTTGAAAATTTACTGAAAACAATTGAAATTTTTTGAAAAATAAAATTGAAAAAAGAAAGAATTTCTTTAAAAAAATACATTTAAAAATTTAACACAAAAAAATTGGAAAAATAAATTTTTCACTTATTGAAATCTCACAGGAATTCTTAAAATTTATTTACTTAAAAACCATTAAAATTTTACAAAAAACAATGGAAATAATTTGATCGTTCATTTAAAACAATTTAAATTTTATTAAAAAACATTCCTTTAAAACAAAAACAGTAGGAATTAAAAATATTCTAAAATTTGTTTTTAAATTCTCTTGATAAAATTAAAAACTTGCGAAAAAAATGAAGAAAAAAAATTGAAATTTTAATTTAAAAAAAAGTTGTAGATATTAAAAAACTTCACATAAAACAATTAAAATTTTACAAAATTATTGGAATGGAAATCTTCAATAAAATAGTTCCAAAAAATCTTTTAGAAGTTCAAATTCATTAAAATATTACAAAAACAATTAAAACCATTGTAATAAAAATTTTTAATAAATATATATTTGAAACATTACTGGAATAATTAAAATCTTACAAAAAAAATTGAAAAAAAAACAATTAAAATTTACGGTAAGACAGTTGTAAATAGTCTTTAAACAATTGGAATCTATCAAGCACGTGTGATTTGTTTGAAAACATTTGCTTCAAAACAATAAAAATTTCTTGAAAAGTAAAAAATTGAAAATCTTTAGAAAGTCGTAAATTTAAAAATTTACCGGAAACAAATGAAATTTTATGGAAACTAAAAGTGAAAAAAATAAGAATTCACCTGAAATAATTTTTTAAGTTTTCTAGTTTAAAAGTAAAAAAAAAAACATTTTATTTTAAACATAAAATGATTGAAATTTTACCAAAAAGCTGAAAAAGTAATTGAAATCTATAAAATACAGTTATAAATAAAAAAAAACTATTTTACTCGAAAGTTGTAAATTAAAAATCAATGCTTCAAAACAGTTGAAGTATTATGAAAATGAAATAATTGAAAACCTTCATAAACACTTTTCTTTTTTCTTTAAAAAAACAAATGGAAATATTGTTTTTTAGTCATTTATTACGGATGGCCAATAAAAAAAATACAAAAAATAAATATACAATTTAAAAGCACGCATAAGAGAATTACATAACATTTAAGTTTAAATGTTCACTTAAAACAATTGAAATTCATGTGATTGATGAAGCCACCGTGTGGTGAAACATGTTGCGGTTTTCAACAATAAATGTGAAACCATCTAAACTGTGTTGTTTTACTTCAATTTATTTCAGTTCAATAATTGAAATTTTATAAGAATAACCTCATAATAAAACAGACCAGGCAGAACAAATTTCCTAAAAGAAAAATGAAATATTACAAAAGAACTAAAAGCCCATTTATTTCTTCGAAAACAGTAGTAAATATAAATAATAACATCTAAAAAAACATTTGTAATATCACTAAAAACAGTTTAAATTATACAAAGAATAAAAAAAGTTGTAAATTTTCTTTAAACAATTGAAATCTAATAAAACAGATATATTTTATTACAGTAAAACATTTCCTTAAAATCAGTTGAAATTTCTTAAAAATAGCACAATTGAAACCTTTAAGAACAAACATTTCCAAATTTACTAGAAACAATTGAAATGTTATAAAATAAAACAACTGAAAGAGTTGTACGCCATTCTTCAGAAAGTATATTTAAAAATGTACAATTAATAATGAATAATCATTATTCATCTGCCTGATGTGAAAACCTTCACAACTGTGTTGTTTTATTTCAATTAAAATTTTACATAAATTTAAATAGGTTTTTTAAATTTTCAATTAAAAACAGTTAAAATTTTATAGAAAGAAATTGGAAAAGCTGTTAAAATCTACAAAACAACTTTTAAAAGGTCACTTAAAACTTGTGCAATAAAACAGTCCTAAAATGCATTTAAAAATCTACTTAAAACAATTGAATTGGTTTATTAGACATTGATTGTTTAAAGTAAATTTTCTAATGCTTTTCATTGCTATTTTAAACTGTTGCAAATTAAGAAAAAAACATTTGAAATATCACTAGAAACAATTGAATTGAATAAAAAAACAATTATAAATTACAATCATACAGTTATTTTCTAAAAACAAAACAAAATATTTGCTACAAAACAGTTGAAATATTATTAACAAAAAAATAAAATACTAATTTTTTTTATGCAAAACAGCTGTACATATTAAAAAACTTTTCAAAGCTCAATTAAAACAATCTAAGTTTTACAAAAATAATGCAATTGAAATCTGTTCTAAGAAACACTTGAAAGTTTACTTATAATAATTAAAATATTATAGAAAACTGAAAAACAATTGATTTCTAATAAACCAGTTGTTATAAATTTTCTAAAATATTTAAAAAACCTTTTTTTCTAGATACAGTTGGAATTGTACAAAGAAAAATAATTAAAATTTACAATAAAACAGGTATTTTTTAAAAACAAAAAATATTTGAAATATTATGAACAAAAAAAAAATTGTAAACACTTTAAAGCTCACTTTAAACAATTGATATTTTCCAAAAATAATGTAATTAAAATAATAAAACAGAGCAGACAAAACAAATTTTCTAAAAAATAAAAAATTTAAAAATCAACCTCAAGCAATTAGAATATTTAAATGTGAATGTGAAACAATTGAATTCTAATGAAGTTGTAACTTTTTTAAAGAAAAAAATGAAATATTACTAAAAATAGTAGAAAAATATATGCAAAAATCAATTAAAATTAAATAAAACAGTTGTAATATTTTTAAATAAAACATTTGCATCTTTAAATTTCTTGAAAATAAAACAATTGAAAATCTTTAACAAAAGTTGTAAATTTTCTAAACAAATACATTTTGATATTCACTAAAAACAATTGAACTTTTACGAAAAATACGTTTGAAAAACCAATTAAAAGAGTTGTTAGTTTTCTTTAAAGTTATTCATTTGAAAATGAACTAAAATAAGTTTTAGAAACTTTAATTTTTCACCTTTCAAAATTTTACAGGAAGAAAAACTGAAAATTCAATTAAAACCTACAAAAAGCAGGCTGAAAGACTTATGGTCGATAGCCATGAAGAAGAAGACGAAGAATCATAAAAATTATTGTTATAATTATATTCTGTAATTACTATTTTCAATAAAGTTGTTTCTCTCTCTCTACAAAAGCAGAAGAATTGTAAAAAACTGCAAACAAGTTGAAATATTATGAAAAAGAAACTAGTGAAAATGTTTAAAAACGATTGTAAATTTTCTATAATAAATAGTAAATATTTACAAAAATATATTAAAAAATTCATTTAAAATAATAATAACAAAAACACTTTTTTGTACAACTTTAAACTTAATTTGCAACGACAACACGGGAATCATTATCAAGCTAAGTAAACGTGTTTTCTTTCTTCTTAATATCGAAATGTACCACGAAATGAAGGCCTTTAAGATTCAAGAAACAATGAAATTTTACAAAAAGAATGTAATTGAAATCTGTAAAAAAAACTGATCAAACAGATTTTTTTCTAAAAAAAGTATTTGTAATTTGACTAGAAATTATTAAAATATTAAAAAAACTAATAAAAACAAATGAAATATTATAAAACAATTGAAAATTATCTATAAATCACTTGAAATATTACTAGTAACAATTGAAATTGTACAAAATAATCTGTTTACAATGAAACAGTTGTAAATTTTCTTTAAACAATTGAAATCTAATAAAACAGATGTAATTTTCTTAGAGTAAGAAATTTTATTTAAAACAGATGAAATTTCTTGAAAACTAAATAATTGAAAATCAGTTGTAAATTCAAAAACATTATTTGAAAATTTAGTGGAAACCATTGAATATTTACGAAACTGTAAAAACAATTAAAAGAGTTTTTGTTAAAATAAAAATACATTTAAAAAAATACCTCAAACAATAAAAGTTTTACAGAAAAAATAATTTAAATTTTTTACAAAGATTGCTTTAAAACGGTTTATATTTCACAAAAAAGACCAAAGAATTGAAAATCTTAAGAAATTTGAAAATAATAATATAATATTACCAAAAATAAAAACAATCAAATTCTAACAAAACAGCTGAAAATTTTGTAAAAATATATTGGATTTAAAAAGCCTGATATATCACAAAAAAACAATTGAAAATCACAAAAAGATTTCTAAAAAAAAACAGTTGATAATTCACTAAATAAAATTGAAACTTTACGGGAAAAATAAATAAGAAACAATTGAATTGTGTAATAAAATAGTATCTTTGAATTAACTTTCGATATTATAATTAAAATTTGAAGAGACAAAGAGACTGAAAAAAAATTAAAATCTAAATATTTTAAAACACTTTTGAAATTTTACAAAAGGCCAATTAAAATCTGGAATAAAACAGTTGTAAATAAAAACAAACATTTGAAAATTAAATAAATTTAAAGAAATACAAATTAAAAAGAATTTAACAGAATTATAATAAACTGTTTGCAAATTTTCTAAAAACAAATATTTCCGTTAAAACTATTCATATTTTACAAGAAGAAAACAATTAAAAATCTTTAAAAACAATTGAAAACCAATAAAACAGATTTAATATATTTTTTAAAGTAAGCCATTTTTACAAAACCGATGAAATTAAAAAAAAACAATTAAAAATCTTTAGAAACCGTAAATTCAAAAACATTATTTGAAAATTCACAATTGAAAGTAATAAAAAGGTTGTAAATATTTTTTGAAACTTAAAAAATAAGTTTTAATATAGTTTAAGTATAAAAAACAGTTAAATGTGTTTAAATATTTAAAAAAGCTAAGAAAATGACATTAAAAATAAAAGGAAAACAGTTATAGAAACATGTTGTCAATTATTAAAAACAGATGGTAAACAAAACAGTTTAATTAAAGGTTTAAATATAAAACAATTAAGTTCTGAGATAATTTTTTTTAATTTGTAAACTTTTTTTGTGTAATAATTAAGTAAATGGAAACTTTTATGTATTATTATTTGAAGTTATACTTAAGAAAATAGAGAACTTAAAAATATAATGCAGCGAAAAATAAAACAGATGAAAGTTTTAAAAAATGTCTCGAATATTTGTTGAATTAACAATTTAGGTATTAAATATTTTAAATTTTCACGTTGTTGCAATTAAATAGATATTTCACCAAATTAAGTGTAATAAATACGTTTATTTATAAAATTTTGAATCAAAGTATTTTTCATTGATTTTTTTTATTCATTCTTACTTTTTAATTACATATGTTGTCGATATTTACATTTTTCTTAATTTTAGATTTTGTATTTCTTAAATTTTTACATTGTTTTATAATGAATATTTTCTGTATCACGTTAATTTTTACACGTTTTTACTATAAATTAAAATTATAATTATTTGGTATTTAATGTTGGTAAAACGACTATTCAATAACTGCAACTCTAACAATGATTAAACTAGTATATTTAAGCAAGTTACGATTTGATATTTTGGCTTTAAAACAATAGGAATATTCAATTTTTATCTTCTTATAGAGTACAGAAATCTACAACTTATAAAGAAATAATTTATCTGATGCCATTTTTGGAAGCACAACTTTTTCAGTTTTATCTTTATTGACCTTAAAATATTTAGTATTTTTATTTTTAATAAATACGGGGATGGTCTTTGGTAAATTCTGGTATTTTTGGTTAAAATCCTTAATTAAAATTAAACACTAAACTAACGCACTTACCATGTTCTAATTAGAATTATTTGTTAATTGTCTACAATCACGTAAAAGACCATGCATTTTGTTAATTTTTTTAATAATCATTATTATAGATGCAAGGACTTCTAATTATAACTATGTGTGACCAAGTGACCAATCAAAGCAAGAAAATAATACCGCTATTATTCAAAGCCTTACATCAATCTACTGATTTTCCCCAGCTGTACAGAAAACTGTTGACTCTATCGCAACAAGCAAGACACAAATACGCCATCTTCACAGGAGCTGGATTCTTCGACGTCGACTTTACCCTACTATTTATGTTAGCTAACCTTGCAGTAACATATGTGATCGTAATTATTCAGTTTAACGAGAGCAGAAAGAAAGCTGATGATGCAGAGGATTATGATTATTATTAATTATGTTTATTTCATTAATGATGTTTATTATACTTCTTAATAAAAGTAATTTTATTTATAACCAGTTAACTGTCTCGCTTAACTGAGTCAGAATTTCGCACACAGCAATTCACACAAACGGAGCGACACAGTTAACTGGTTAAAAAGTAACATCCCATAACTATACACCCTTAAAAAATATTATATTAACCAGTTAACTGTGTTGTTCCGTTTTGAAACTGCGAATCTCTGTGTGTAACGAAAATCTATCGATGACGAGTATACTGGTCAAACTCAGTTAACTGGTAGAGCGATAAGAGGAAATTAAAATGCAGTCATTTGGAGAAAACTGCACTCTCTTAATTACACAGAATGGCCTTTCGAACGAATCATCGTCGGAACAATCGCGTGCATTTAATGCAGTGATTTGGTTGGTATTGTTTGCATTTGCTGTGTCTTGAAGGTGAATGTGTAATGAGCAGTTTGCTAAGGTTTTAATGTTACCGCCTGTCGATCGTTATTACATCAGCGGTGCAAATCTTTCATTGCAATCCAATTATGTAAATTAGGGAGACTAAGTCTAGTATTTATAAAAATATGCAGTGTTATTTAAGTTAGTGTACGTGATTGTTGTTATTTTTATGGATATTTTATATGTAAATGGTATATTAAACAATAAGATCATTTTTACTCCTGATGGTATGGTTTTCTAGCATTCATAAAAAGGGTATTCCCCCAAATAATCCCATTGCCTTATAATTTACGCAAAGAGTAATTACCGTATTTTTCGGACTATAACTTTTTACATAGAAAAATGGACTCAAATTTTGGGTGCATTATGGTTTGAAGGTAACTTTAAATATTTTTTTCAATAAATCGTCTTTAAATTTGATGTGCCTCTTATCGTCCAGCGCGTCGTATAGTCCGAAAGAAACGGTATATTATGGATTATCCATTACAATATGATAACATAACATAAATATCTGTAATAATTAAGAACAGTTTTAACACTGTCGCGTAACTTCTAGAAACTAATGTGTATTATTTCAATGTGTAGATATTTGGATAACAATGTATAATAAAAAGGCTTGGAAAAGAGTCTAATGTATCGTGGTAGCATCTGAGACCTAATAATATTTAGCTTAATTCATCTGATAATCGCCTAGAAAAGAAACACCTCATGTGGCACAACAAACATTTTTGGTTTCTGACTGCTGTTGGTGCAGTTAACTCATATTATACCTTGTATGATTAAGTAGGGCTAGTGGATACCAAAAATGGAGATACAATAAAAATAATCAACCTAATGTTTAAATTACAGTAATAAAGTTGAATGATTAAATATTTTTTATTGTAAATCCACTTTCACTAAATGAATAGAGTGTTAGTAATTCCTCACCAGGTGTATTTATATTGTACAACAGTACGAAAATAAAATAAAATGAATGCTATTAAAATTTTATTGTGATGTTTTCTCAATATTGAATCAAGGTAACGTGATTAAACAATTAATTTTCCCAGCGCTGGGATCTAAATTATTGTTTTTTTAGTTTACTTGAAAATCTCATTATCGGCAGCAAAGCCAATCACCGCTATCCTGACTTTTAATATATTACGAAGTTATACAATAATCACTTTAAAAATTGTAACCTATACAGGCATCTCTTATTAGTGATTATACCCATAACTATTGATCTCAGCTTTTGTAGCTTTTCCTTTCGAAAACTGATCTTGCTTACTTGACTATATATTAATTTTTACTCTTCTAATCAGAGAATGATTATTGATTGTTGCTGTCAAATAAGGAACTGTTGGATAGCTGGATATTTTCCGTTGTAGAATATCTAGCCAATAAACATTCCATAAGGAAGTTTTAAAGTTTATTCCATTGCAGCTGCAATACTATTCATCTTCATGTAGGAAAGGTGGGTTGAAGATGATGGAGTTTCCAATTAAATTGTCATCTGTTTTGCAGTTTTCTTTCAGTACTAGTGTCAGTTCCTTTACTTTCTTTTGCTTCCATTTTTTTGTGATCTCTTTTAATGCTTTCTGTTAAAGGTTTAACAATAACTAGGATTATTAGGTTCATGCATAATCATTGCGGCTTTTTTCAGATGAAAAATGCTGTTTTGTTTGTTAAATATTTTTATCGTTTTTCTTCAAAATTTGTTTGAAAAAAACCAACATTTGTGGCTTTTTTACGAGATTTTGGTAATGTTAGTTTTTTCTTTAAAAAGATTCCAAGTAGGTATTTTTACAATGAATCCTAATTCATGCCTTTTAAAAGTCGACGATATACAATTTTTACATCTTGCACATGTAAAGATTCAATTTTCCTTTGTATTGGTTTTTCAGATGAACAGATGGCTAGACCTTCATATCTAAAAGATATATGTCCTTGCTCCTAATACCCCAACCAACTGGTCTTTATGCATAATGCTTAATGTTTAATGTTTATTAGCTTTATTCAATGTGCTAACATAATTGGTCTAAATATTTATATACAGCCATAATTTTAAATTAATTTTAACCGCACATGAAATGGACCGAGTTCACCTATGATGATCTTCCTCTCTCGCCCAGAGTCTTCTGCATTTATCCATGACAAACATGATGCTGCTTTTATATGATTTTGCCATATATTTCGGCATTTTTATTTCAGTTTATGAAATTGTGCTTTTTGTCATAACCACAGAAACTATATACAATTATATTTTACTCCTCAAATTAGACAGTAGATTATTACCGAAAGTTCTAAAGTTTATTTTAGCATTCGGAATTACAATCACTGGAAAGATATTGCAGTTATCCACTTAATATAGTTACAATTTAGATTGTTATATGCAAGTGAATGCAAAGAAAACAAAGTGAATGCGATTTAGAAAGATAGAAAGGATAGAAAGAGTGGGTGAAGTGCGGAGTGATTGAGAGGGTGACGGAATTTAAATATTTGGCCTTCATCATATTCATCACTTGTGCATTTGGAGGATACGGTGAGCATACCAAATGGGTACAGGGGAAAGCTAGAAATGCATGGGAAATGGTGAGGAAAAAGTAGGGAAAACAGTTTTCCAATTGGCGTACAAGGTGTGGGATGCACGTGTTAAGCCTATTTTATTATTATCTAGAAACATGGGGAATAAGGAAGTATGAATGCATTTAACAGTGGTTATTCCTTAGGCAGATTTTAAAGAAAAAACAGGATATAATCCTAGTTAAAGAGGAATAATAAGAAGAAGAAAATTAAAAAAAAAACAATTGGAAACTATAATAAAATTGTTGTTCCTGAAGCAGATTCTGAAGGTTGAAAGATCAACATCTGGGTAAATTGTGCTTCAGGAAACAAACAGAATGATTGTGAATGGTGGGGGGGGGGCAATATAGAGAGTGGTGAAGTATGAGATGAAGATGTGATGAAAATTTGTTAAGATGTATATAGAACGTGCATTGAAACAAGGTTAAGTGAGTAGAGGATGCAACGCAAAAAGATGTATGAAAGGGCAGAAGGGTCCAAAAATATTGTGAATGAATGGTTGGAGAATGGCAAAGGCGTGGATGTCAGAGAAGTGGAAGGAGGTTGAGATGTAGGAGAGACAAGAATGTGTGAGGAGGATCACATACAATCCGAAGTGTATGGGAGGGTGCCAGGGTACTTGATTGATAATATCTTCTTAAATGATATTTGATATTTATTTATCCAATGTGGAACTGTTTCGAGACTTACAAATAATTCTATAGGTACATGTATACAACAATTTCGACTTCACATGGAAAGGCTCAAGTTTATTTATTTATTAATTAATCTTTGATCTCCTTTCTTAAAAATTACAAATATTACAAATCATTACAATAAAAAAAACACATACGTCAAATTTTGGGCGAAAGCAGCACGGGCGGAGTTCACAATTGCAAATCGTGTTCTTCCACGCAAACCCTTCCTCTTCTATGATGCTGAGGGAGTAAATATTCTGTTGATAATCTGGAATTATTTTATATATGCTTTAACGTCCACGTGATCTTCCACTCTCGCCCAATGTTGCTTTCATGACTCTGCTGCCAGTAGAGATCACTTTGGTGGTCTGTCACCAGTTAATTTGCCATATATCGCTTAGTTATTTTCAGAATGAAAACTTACATATTATGTCACGTTGACATTTTTAAAATGGAGTGGAAATCAAATATAAAGATAGTATTACCCTGACACAAGCTAGATGAGGTTCGGAAGCGAGAGGTTGGGAGGTTTAGATAGAGGAGAGCTTGTGGGGAAACAAGATGATAACAGAATGGATGAGAGAGAATGAAGCTGGTGTAAAAGTTTTGACGAGACTGGGGTAGGAGACGGAGGTAAAGAGAAAATTAGAATAGAGTATTTTTATGTCAAGTAGAATAGATTGTTGTTTTTATATGTTGAAGTTTTTGCCAATAAAGAATTGCAGGATTACAGTTGTTTATATATATATATATATAAATGCCTTCAAACATTCAATTCTTTACGTATTGGTTTACCACATTAATAGATAGAAAAACCTTTTCGTCTAGAAGATTTGTGTGCTAGCACCTAACACATGTAGGTACGATGTCTTTACTATTCTGATTCAGAGTGTGATTGTGGTCTTTTGGTGGGTAGTCTTTTTTCAAGAAAGTTTTAAAATTTATTCCAATGTGCCGAATTATGGTGCTAGGAAGGTATTGCTCGCTTAAACGTAGGAAAAGAAGAGTAAAAGCTTAGGATTACAGATGTGATTATATCATCTCTCTTGCAGGATTATTTGTAACTAACATACTATAATACCAGAATCTTTATTATATTCCATTTTTTAGTTGCCTACAATATTTCTTAACATATTGAATTGACGAGGCGGATACATGATGAAACTCCATAACAAATTGAAATAAAACAACACATTTTGGAGGGTTTCACATTTATTGTTGAACACTGCAACATGTTTCGCTACACAGTGGCTTCATCAGGCAGATGAATATTTCTTAACATTTCTTCTCAAAATTTATCAATAAGTGAGTAAGTATTTATTTGTTTTGCGTTGATATTTAATGGGTGTTGGCTTTTTTGTAAGCTTAGGTAATATACGAAGAAATTAAATGTTTAAATGTTATTGAAGCAAGATATAAAAATTGCTCATTGTTGATTTTTAAAAAAACCTGAGATAAAGAAAAATAATTTACTTCTAGCTCATATTTAGTAAACATCAACGGTGGAATTTTTTTTACATCTTTCACATTCATACATTTACGCATTCAATTACACCAGGATTTTTTTAAACTTTTCAATACACACAGATTGCTGAATTTTTGCGCCTAGCTTCCAATACATATAGTTAGCAAAATACCTGGTATTTATGCTTGGTTGTCAATATATGTCTATTATTATATTTTACTCTAGAAATTAGACAACGATTGTTATCTTTTGATGGCTAGGTTTTCTTCAGGATAGTTCTAAACTTTGTTTCAGCGTTCAGAATTTGGGAGGGTATTGAAGTTATCTACTTAGGAAAAGGAGAGTTAAGTCTCAAGTGATATAGTTAGATTTTTATGTGTTTTACAGCACTCTATAATAATGTAAGTACCTTTAGTAACTGCCATTGTTGTACAATATTTTCTACAATTTTTTCTTACTCAATTAATAATGAGTGGAGTATGCAGAGTTAATTTTTATCGCTTGCACGTGAAATAAATTTTGTGAAGAGATGATAGAAGTTTTTCTTAGTTAGCTATTTTTTTCCTTCTTAGCTTATGTCTATCAAAAATAAACAATGGATAAGTTTTATATCTTTGCAGTTGTTTGTACATCTAAACGTCTTTACCAATTCACTTGTATATTGTTTTTTTTTCGCGGTCAGATAGTTGGACTTTCGCTACTAGAAGTTATGTGACCTTGAATTTAACACCTGAAGCAGACCAACCAATTTAATGCATGGTTAAGAACATATTATTTTTACTCCTCGTGTCTCCGTTTCTTTTGCTCTTTTCAACTTGGGATGAAGTCAGTCATCTGTTATGTAGCATTCTTTGTAAAAACAATAATATTAGTAAATTATATATAAATTTTTAATTGGCATTATAATACAATTATCATTTATAATATATATCATTGCTTAAAACAACTATCTCCGCTATTTCTAGTTTTCTTCTTCCCTCTTTCTTCCTTTTTCCCACCCAAATCTTACCAGTGTCTATATCTGGTACCATCTTCTCTCACTCATTCTTTTTTACTTCTACAAACATATACCCTAATCTTATTTACTTCCTTACATTTTGCCGTATCCCTCGCCCATTCATTTCTTCTTCCCTCTCTCCTCCGTCCTGCATCTCGCCCTTCCAAGGTCACTCTTCCCTCCCTTCTGAAGCGGTTATCCTCGAGGAATCTTGGCCTCCTCCCATGTACCTGCCACTCCCTATTGTATATATTGTACTAACTCCCTCTCCCTCTCTCTCTCTTGCCTCTCCACCTCTTTCGCCTTTTCATTCACCCCTTTTTCTCGCCACTCCTTCACGATTGCCACAAATCCACCCTATCATACATTTTTCTCCTTTCCACTCTCCATTCACCCATGCTTCCCTTCCATACCTCCTTCGCCATTCTCCCCTCGTCTCACCCTCACAGTTTCTTATCATACCGTTACTCTTCCCCTTATGGTTTCACTCCACATGCTCTACCTATTTGTTTCCTGAAGCAGTGTGTATTCGGGCGTCGTTTTCTCTACTCCTAACATTGCCATCCATCCACCTTTCCCCATAGTACTTTAATTATCTTACATTTCAGTTGTCTGTATAATTTTCACAGGGGTTTTCCTACGAATTTAGTGATGGGTGGAATAAGGAGAGTATTTTTTACGTTTATATTTCCCAAACGAGATTTTGGTTATATTTTAGCTTTGAAATAGGTATTTCTTTTTTCATTTTTCTTAGCTTTTACCTATCGAAAATCTATAATTGACAATGTTTATATATTTGTAGTTTTACATATAAATGGCTTTACACATTTAGTTCCCTTGTGTTTTCTTCCACCAAATAGATAGCTGTACTATTCACATCTAGTAAATGTGTGACCCAACTTTTAACACCTGTAATCAATTGGTCCTTATGCTTAGTTATTTATATACAATTATTTACTCTCCGAATCAGACAGTAATTGTTATCTTTCAGCTGCTGGTCTTCCATTGAGGGATTTTTATTCCATTGTCCTGAATTATGATGTTTTTTGTCGCTTAGGGAAATAAGGGTTGCAGCTTAACATGATGTAGTTATAATTGCAAATTATTTGTAACTACGATAATGTAAGTACATTTGTAACTTCGATTTCTGTTCCTTACACTATTTTCTATGGGTTTTTCCTACACATCGATCAGCGAAGCAAGCAGAGTATTTTTTGTTTGTTTTACGTTTCAAGGTTTGATTACAAAATACATTTTCTAAAGGTGCTTTCAAAACGGTTTATTCTCAGCTTCAAAACAGTTATTATTCCTTCATGCTTTTTAAAAAGTCAATTATAAACCATTTTTACATCTTGTAGATATTTGCATATACATATTCACTTTCTTCTTGTATTGATCTTCCACACGAACATACTAAATTAGAAGATTTTTTTTCTAACTCCAAACAACTAGATTTGACCAATCAACTGGTTTTTATACCTGATTAATTATATGTTATTTTTTTACTCTTCCCGATAGTAATTTTATGATTGTCGCAGCTAGATTTATTTTTATTACAGTATCCAGATAGAGAGTGTTGCTCTTTACCACTCAGAACTAGAGGGTTAAAGTTTAAGATGGTGTAGTAAAAGATTCAACTGTTATCTGTTTTACATCATACTTTTAAAAACTTCCACTTCTTTTGCCTACAATCTCTTCTAATTTGGCACTCAGTGGGGTAAGCACAGTTATTATTTGTTTTGCGTTTGAACATTGTATTTTGTTAGTAAATAAAACATATTTTCTAAAAAAGCTTTCTAAGGAGTCAGTTTTTTTTTTCTTTGCTTCGAAGTAGTTACATTTTCCTTTATCAAAAATCAACGATGGATATTTGTTTATTTTGCAAAGTTGACTCATTATATTCACTTCATACGTGTATTGATTTTCCTCTTAGACATACAGATGAAATTTAGAAGATATGTCTCTTGGCCTTGATGTGGTAAAACGAAATATTTGTTTTTCTTTAGGTAAATTCTTAGAACTAACCTTCTAACCATCGTGTTTAATTACTCGCATTTTTAAATGGTATTAATACTTCCAACTACTTGTTTCATGTATTTTTTTATAGAAAATGGTTTCACATTATAAACACTCAAATCTCTTTACAACAAAAAAGCAAGTGAGTCGCTGATTTCTCATTATTAATGTTTTGGACACTACGTTATCTAAAAAACTCAGCATTTTTTTGCAAGTTCTATGCAATTTCAAGAACTACTAATATATAACCATCCATCCCTCGGCCATATTTTAATCATCACCATGCATGTCTTGAGCAAAAGCTACACTTAGTGATGCAAATTATATTGAAGGTAGCGCATTCATTTCAATGACAAATACTGTAACATATAATATAATATTCTCGTCAGCAGGAATTTACTGCAATTGATAATACGTATCAATTATAGTTTATTAGCTTGTTTATCCACATGATCAATAATTTACATATTTAATATAATACTATATACTAATTGCGTTAACGTTGACACTAGCACAATAATTAACTGTAAAGACTTAATTGTATATTTAGGTCAAGGTGGCGGAAAAGTATATTCTTTGCCTTAAAAATATTTCTTTATTGAATTATTACTTTTTACATAGTATCTTGATTTAGATTAGACAAACATTTACGTTCCATTTTTTTCCAATCTTTTTATTGAAGCACATGTCAGGCAACTAAAAATATATAACAATATTATGGTATTTAATTAATTACTCATTTAACCCGTCTCCAAACTAAAAACTTAACTTAATAAAATGTATTAAAATCCTTTACGTTGTGGAAAATTCACTAAAAATTAGAAATGTAAGGATGTCCAATTTTTGTATAAATGCTAAGGGTGACATTGGCAACTAAAAAGTGTGAGCAAGTGATTAAAAAAAAAATAGAAAAACACGAAAACATTTCGCAAAACTACAACGAAATTTTTTTTAAATCACTTGCTAGAACACACTTTTTAGTTGTCAATGTCACCCTTAGCATTTATACTAAAATTAGATATTCTCACATTTAATACTCCCTTTTTGAACGGACATCCTCCCAATCCATTTAATACTCCCTTTTAACCGAAATAATATTTAAACAATTAGTACTTTAGTCGTAGTAAACTAAGAAAAATAAAGATTTTTAAATGGGAATTTAGTTCCAAATTTTGATATCTTATATAACCAATGATTTTAAGCTCATTATTTTATTATTACTTCGCAAATTGTGATGTTATTTTAAAACTGGTTAAATCTGAACTCGTGGAGATAATTATGGTCTATTAGTGCATAGAGCATTATTAGATAATTATTGACAATTATCCGAAGTACAAAAATTAGATATATTATTTATTATTATACACCAGTCGCTGATATGAATAATTTAAGACCAAAAAAATCCATTGTGATATCATAATATTTTTTTTGTCTACATAGGTACATATATAAAATGATTTATGCTGTAATGTACATGAATAAATTAAAATATGCGTTTAAAAATTAATATTATGATTTATGAAGCTGTAAATATATATCTAGAATAAAATCAAGATATTTTTTTTTACTTTTGACTTGTGTAGATCAATATGTTTAGTTGTGAGAGCAATTATTGTTACCATGGAAAATAAAACGACAGCTATCATATTACGGTCACTCCTTTACGGAATGAGCCAGTGAATAAACATTAGTGCCGATCAATTAAACTTCGAGTTATGACGTTGATAAACAACGTACATTATTTAGTTAAACTGTTAGGTTATTGTGGAGTGATTCCTTTATACCAAGGAAATAAATTCAAAACTAAATTTATTTGCAGAATTATTTTCGTTCCAGTTCTAATTGGATTCATATTGAATATATTATTTATTTATTTGTACAACATATCTATATTACCCGATGTAATAACAACTCTAACACTAATGGTTGTAATGAAGTCATCAAGGGTGCAATTATACAACGATTTCTTCAATAAATTCGACGAATTCGATCAAGTGCTCACAAAAGCTTTTAAAAAAGAAGCAACAGGTGATAAATTTCAAATACTGAAACTACTCCTATTGGTTTCTCCGATAATAGCCGTGATTTATTTCATTTATGATATAGCTACCGATCCTGAGTCGTTATTTGGTTATTTAGACATTCCTAATCTTTTAATATTTTCTTTGTTAATGACCTTTCTAGTAGGGTTAATATATTTTTTGCTCAATGGAATAAAGAAACGGGAATTGCTGCTTTACGAAATTGTTGAGAAGTTTTATGGCGATCTATTGGATGGGAATGTTGACAAGGCTAAACGTGTCGACGATATTATTAAGGCTAAAACTTATTTGATAGATGGTGTGGATTATTTTAATGATATTTTTGACTGGGCTATATTTTTTATTATGGTGCATTTCGTTTTGAAAATATTAAGTATCGTTTATGCCTGCTTAAATATTCCCGAAGAAGCCGATTTGAGGTTTATTTTGGATGTAGTTATTAATATAGGGCTATCGGTAAGTTTACTTTTAATGTTTATTCTTTTTTATTATGTTTTTAATTTACTTTTAATTTACTTTTTTAAATCCCGTTAATAAATGTATTATTATTATTATTATAAAGTTAAAAAAATTATTACTTTGATTTCAATAAAAAAAACATAGTATTGCTTTTCGAGCATTGATATAATCTGCAAATTTCCATTAAAATACATTTTAAACAAGCATTCGCCCTTTTGATGATTTTGATTTTAAGTGAAATCACCGCTTTTTTTGTTGTTAAATTTAACACTTCTTATATTTACAGCTTTACAGAGTATAAATAGTTCTATTAAAATTAGTTGTGGAAACCCTTGCAAATTTTATAAAACATAAAAATTGTTATTTTAATTAATAATCTAAAACCTAGAAAATATAATTTTTGTTTTAAGGTAATAAAATTAAGAAAATCTTCCAAGGAAATCTAAAATCTCTAAATTGGAATAAGTTTATATAAAAAAATCTTAAGAGTTTCTCAAATAAATTGAGAAAATTTCGTAAAGAAACCTAGAAAATATAATTTTTGTTCTTAGGAAAAATTTAGGAATTATTGAAAATCTGTTCTAGAAGCAAAATATTTAAATAAACTAAATTTCAAATTTTAAAAATCTCAAAGCTTTTCATAAAAAGGAGAAAATCTTTTTTAATAACCTGGGAAAACTAAATTATTTGTCAAAAATTGAAATAAATCTTCTTTAAAGAAGAAAACTATTTAAAACATTTCTTTAAGAAAACTTTTTCCATGGAAAAATTAAAGAAATTTGAAAAATCTAATAAATGTCCTGTATTATACTGTATCAAAAAGTAAAACATTAATAAAATTTCTTTAAATACCTAATTGTTTTGCGGAAAAAAATGAAGAAAATCACCCTTACAAATTCAAAAGTTCTAAGAATTGTTCTAAGAAAAAAATTGCAATAAATCTTCAATAAAAATCTAAAAACAAGAAAATTTATTATAATAAAAGAAACCTATATTTTGTTCAATGGGATTAAATGAACAAAATCTCCATTTATAATCTGAAAAAACTAACAATTGCTCTAAGAGAAAAAGTGGAATATCTACAAATTTATCCAGTTTTCAAACAAAAAAGGGGAAAAATAAAAACACTTGTAATTTCTCCACAGTTTATTTAATTTATGTACAGTAAATCGTGTGATGACAAGATATCTTTGTATTATCAATACAGGGAGTTTCTAAATGAATATTGGGGTTTTAACGCATTTTAGTATTTATTACGTAAAACCTAAAATCATAATTATTACACGAAATGAAAGAGAAACTCAAACAGTTCTGTTTGTTGGTTGGATAGTGGCAAAAATAGCGACAGAAAATCATCACGAGATGGTGCAACTGCAACGAGATTCAACTAAATTAAATGTTTTTTGCGCTATTTCTTGGCAGAAAGTTTTTTTGTTTGGAGAAGCAACTGTAACTGTTACTTTCTTTAATGCTCTATACCTTAGGCCATTTATCCAATTGTTAGAAGAAGTTTTACGTAATAAATATTATAAAACGTTAAAACACCGATATTCATTTAGAAACACGTGGTATATAACATAGTTATTATAGTAAAATGATTTTAATTTAGTTTTTAAATTGCCAATCTTAAAAAGTTAATGAAAAAAGACAGAAACTATAAAAAAATAACAATTCTAAAGGATATGGTTGATTGTTGAAGCCGTTACCATGTGATACATTTTGATTACGAAGTAGTTTGAAAATTAAACACTATGCTAGTATCACGAATTTTCACTTTTATTGTAACTAGTTTCGTCATATTCAGACAAGTGAACATTCTTGATACTAAAAAAGTGTTTAATTTTCAACCTGCTTCTCTAATTCTAAGGAAAATTTGTTAAAAATGCTATAATTTTTTTACATAAAATTATGAATTTAACATTGCAACAATAAAATTTTAAAAAGCCTGAAAATACTTAAATCAAACAAATTTGAACATAATTATTTATGGCTTACAAGAAACACAAGTCACCAAAGCTGGGCGAATTCAAAGTAACGTTAATAAAGTTAAGAAATAAAGAAATATTTAAACTAATAAAATTGGTTAAATACGATCCAATCAACAAGAGTAATAAACGCCCTCTACGCTTAAAACTCAACCAGAAATCATTTAAAAGTAATGCATTCCTTATTATACGTAATCTAAAAATTGAAGGGATGATTACTGGTTAATATTAAAACCCTCAACAAATTCTTCCTATTTAAAAGAATAATAACTGTATAGTGAAAATTTGTGGACTTTATGTTGATAATAACAAAGATATCCATTGTTGTGGGAGCCTAACCTCAACAGTAGGAATCCAAGCAAGTACTACTTATAACAACAACACTGAAATAGCTGCAGAAACGAACTATTCGGCTGAAATAAAAATCTTAAACACCGTGATACAGCATAAGGAGGAATTAGTTACTGAGCTACGTGATAAAATTAATATTTTGAAGGAAAATATCAGTCTCCTTAAAAATTCTGATTCAATCCATGGTATGACATCTATTAATGATATTAATAAATACGAAGAAATGAACAAGGACGCTAACATGAATAAAATGAAAAAGATGATAAAACAAAATAATGCAAATATCGACGAGGTTCAACAACCCAGTCATAAAGAAACGCATCCCAGAACTACAAAAACGACTGATTCGGAAATGAATAAACATATGTATTCCATAGAAAGAGATGCAAACAAAACACAGGAATCGTCAAAAACAATTAAAACTAAGAATTACCAAAGCAAATCAATAATTGGCAATAATTCAATGGAAGCCAGCATAAAAGGTGCGCCTCGTTATGAACATCTATATGTTTACCGATTACACGTAAATACCAAAAAAGACGATGTTCTCCAGTATTTGAAGAAAACTGCTCCTCACATTAATTTCAAATGCGATGAATGTATTTTAAATAATAATAAAACTTCTACATCAATAAAAGTAAGTTTTCCAATTGAATATCTGGAAAATGTCTACGATCCCTCGATCTGGCCGGCAGGAGTTGGAGTAAGAAGATACAATTTTCCACGGAAAAATTTTCACCAACCTGTTGCAGCAACCAAAATAGACTAGAACCTATTGATTTTAGAATTAACCAAACTAAAAATAGTGTTTTACATTTCAATACTCAATCCATAGCTAACAAGATTAACCATATAGATATACTGACTGATGAATACAGTCCCGATTTTCTAACATTTACTGAACATTGGCAGTGTGACAATCAAATTAAATTTATAGCAATCCAAAATTATACACTTGTTTCTAGTTTTTGTCGGGAAAATATAAGAGGTGGAGGCTCCGCAATTTTTGTAAAAAACTCTTTATTACCAAAATGTAAAAATATCAAATATATCCAAAATCTCTCCCTTCAAAATTATTTTGAGTGCTCTGCCATGAGTTGTAATAACAAATTGTGCGTTTTAACTATTTATAGACCGCCAAATGAATTATTAAGTGATTATAAGATTTTCTTTAAACAACTAGAGCTAGTTTTAAAATATGCATTTAACAATTTCAAATATATTATAGTAACTGGTGATTTAAATATCGACAACTTAAATAAAACTAATAAAAATTATAAAACTCTACATGATATCCTAAGCTCTTTTCGATTGCAGTTTAGTAAAGGAACCGACGAGAATTGCCACTACTGCAAGAGGTACGAGTTCTACTGCCCTTGATCACATAATTACAAATATACAATGTGTCACAAATATCAAAATTATAAACCCAGGAGTATCTGATCATCTAATTCAACTTATGGAATGGTCACATAATATTTGCGAACCTATTAGTTGTTCAATTAAACATCGGCATCGCATTATAAATGAAAATTCCATAAATGAATTTAGGATGCATTTCGTTAGCGACAAAATTGATTTAAACGGTATAAGCGATATCGATACCGCATTCTTGAAATTTTATAACCATTTTGAATACTGTTTTCGTATATCGCATCCATTAAAAACAAAAATATTAAATAATAAACATAATTCAGTTAAATTCAAATATAAACCATCCGGGCATATTTTACAACTCTCAAATAAATTAAAAAGCCTAAACTGGCTAAGAAAACAAACATCTGACCCAGGAATTCAAATTAAATATAGGAATCTCAAAAAAGAGTTAAATCGCAAACTAGTGACCGAACGTAAAGAATTCTATTCTAATATTATAAACAAATCCGACAATAAAACAAAAAAAAATTGGCAGATTGTAAACAATAAATTAAACAAATCCAATAAATCTAAAAAAATAACAATAAAAACAAATAATGAAATTATAAAAAACAATGAAGAAATAGCGAATTTATTCGGGGACTACTATTCAACTCATACAAAAAAAACTATTAACCAAACATTTGCAAATACTAAAACTGAATGCACACTACCACCGAATCATGGAACTTCAATGTTTTTTATACCATTCACAGTGGCGGAAATAGTTGATATAATAAAATCAATAAATAATAAAAAATCAACTAAATTATTAAAAAACTGCGCTACTGAAGTAAGCCCATATATAACTGAACTAATCAATTTGTCAATTCAAAATGGGAAATTCCCCAGCTTCTTAAAAATTTCTAAAACCATTCCTATCTATAAAAAAGGTGACCCAGAACTAATAGAAAATTACCGACCAATAGCAACCCTTAGTATATTTTCCAAAATATTCGAAAAGGCCATGTACAACCGTCTAATATTTTTCTTGGAACAGAATAATTTACTATCAAATTGCCAACATGGGTTTCGCAAGGAGAGGTCAACGGAAACTGCGACGACGAATCTTATCCAGTTCATTTATGACAAAATGGATAAGGGAGAGTCTATCGTTGGGGTTTTCTTTGACCTTTCTAAGGCCTTTGATACGTTGGATGCCTCCATTCTGTCAAAGAAAATGAACAATATGGGCATAAGGGGTATTATAAATGAATGGATAATCACTTTCATAAAAAACCGACGATTAATAGTCAAAATAGAGGATACATACTCGAAGGAATATGATGTCGACTTAGGCACACCTCAGGGAAGTGTGCTCGGCCCCTTATTATTTCTCTTGTACATAAACGATCTACCTAATTTTATAACTGATAGTACTGTATTTATGTATGCAGATGATACGACTATTCTTTGTCATTCTAAAAATAAGGTTGAACTATTAAGCAATACAAATAGAGCTATTTCTGAATTCCAACAATGGTGCGAAAAAAACAGATTAATTGTAAACCTAAACAAAACGGTTTGCTTAGAATTCACTGGACCCTATAGAAGTAACATTTTAGAAAACAATATTTCCTTTAATAATTCCATATTACAAATTGATAACACCACAAAATTTTTAGGTTCACATCTAGATAGAAATGTTGATTGGGACAAACAAATTTCTGAATTGTGTTCTAAAATAAATAAAGCTTATTTTGCAATACTTACCCTAAAAAATACACTAAATAAAAATTGCCTATTAAATATATATTATGCGTATGTATATCCCAACTTAGCATACAATATTATAACATGGGGTAAAAGTAGAAATTTTACAAGAGTTTTCCTCATTCAGAAGCGCATAATCAGACTGATTTTTGACATGAAGTCAAGGGACTCATGCAAAGAAATGTTTAGAACAAATAAAATACTAACTTTATGTAGCATTTATATATTAAAATTATTAGTTTACATTCACTCTCATAAATCCGATTTCAAAACGCACTCTGAATTACACTCATACCCAACAAGACATAACACTAACTTCTATATCCCAAAGTACACTCACTCTTATCATGAAAAATCACCAGTTTATTCGGGCTTAATAAATTATAACTTGTTACCCGATTCAATTAAGAATCTTTCTATCACTAAATTTAGTATTAAACTCAAAGAAATTTTAACTAATGAAAGTTTCTATACAATTTCTGATTACCAAAAGTATTTTCAAAAGTAATTTGATTGTCACATAATTAAATCAATGTGTATATTTAAGTATTAGTTTAATCTTATTATTGTACTCTATTATTGTAGTTATAATGTTTTTATTATTAGAAATATTGTATTTTGACATACCCAATCCATTTAACTAAATGGCTTAATGGGAAAATAAAGTGATCTGATTTGATTTGATTTGATAATTGCTAGAAAATTGTAGATTTTTCGAAGAAAATTTTTGTAAGTTTAAAATAAAATTTGCAGGAGAATTCTAAAAATACTAGAAAGTTATTGAAAATTGTTGGAAGATATTACTTTTTCGAAGAGAAGTCCGATAAAATGAAGAAATACTAAGAAATTCTGGAAGTCTAAAAGAGAAGTTGTTAAAAAATGTGTAATTTTCTAAGAAATTTCGCTATTTTGGAAAATAAACTCACAAGTGCAACAAAAAAAATGCTTAAAAACATGCTGGAAAATGAAATAGCAGAAGAATAGTAAAATTTTTGAAATAAGCAAGAGATGCTGGAGAACTCTAGAAATATGGAAGGCAAGTTGCTGGAAAGTTCTAAAAACCCTAAAACCAAATTCTCGTCATTTGAAAAGAAAACAGAAAATTTTAAAATTTTTAATTTCTGGATAATTCTGGAAAGGTGTTAGAAATTGTTAGATACTAAATTATTTAAACAGGAGTCCGATAAAAAAAAAGGTACTCGAAATTTCTAAAAATCTAAAAGAGAAAGTTTTAGAGATTACTTGCAATTCTGAAAAAGAAATTTATGTAGATTTTATAAATCTGGAAAAGAATAGCTGGAAAATAACTAACATTTTTATGCAAAACAATTGCTTGAAAATTCTAGAACTATCGAGACTTATTGTTATTACTGTAGATGCACTTCCCGGATTCTGTAATATTTGAGAATCCTGTTTCCGAGGACCTAAGCGAGCCCAACAAAAGGACTCCAAAATGGAACTGGGAAACAGCATAAACGATTATAGGGAACTACATTTTTTTTAAAAGAAATTCTAGAAAATTAGGAAATTTCTTGAAATTTGAAAATTTATTGACATTTAGAAGACTTATTGATGCATAATTGTAAAAATCGGGAAGGGAAAAAATCTGAAGAGAAAATCGATAAAGTAAATCAATTTTTAAATTCATGAAATTATCTGAGAAACATCTGAAGACCTAACACCCACTAGATATAGACTATTGAAATTATCCCGAGAAAAAAAATAGTAAAAATAATGTGTGGATAAAATAAAGCAAGTGTTGTTGTAAAAGTTAGAAATATACAATCGAAATTGTTTAACCCTTTAAGATAATGATATAAAAATAACATACAGTTTATTCCTTACTTCACTTGTTTATTAATTGTTAAATGTACATTTCGTTCACAAGGTGAACATTATCAATAACAAACTAATTACTAATTAATAAACAAGTGAAGTAAGGAATAAACTGTGTGTTATTTTTATTTACAAAACACTTCACGTAAACTCGAACCAACAATATAGAAAATGATATGTTTAAAAAAATGCTGGAGAATTCTAAAAAAAAAAAGTTGTTGGAAATTGTTTGAAGATACTATTTTTTTGAAGAGATACTAAAGAAATTCTGGATGAGAAATTGCTGGAAAAATGTATAACTTTCTAAAAAAATTGAGATAAAACTCCTATGCAATCTGAAGTATACAGGGAGACAAAACGTGAGCTTATGCGATGCACATCCACAGGTGAGTCCAATCTTCGTATTAAGCATGTTTGTGGAATTCCAACTATAATTTTCGACAGTTCTAAAAACTAATGTGGCCAGGAAGAAACTATTTATTTAATTTTAATTATCAAAAAGCTGTGGACTCAAAACGCATTTATTCTATACTAGTATATGCAGTTCTTTGTTTAACATCATACTTCCAGCAGAAACCTGGCTGATTCTGACTTTAACTCTGAGCTGTTTAGTTCTGAGTACAATGCCGTCGAGACAGAGAGTTCAGGTTGGGGTGTTTTAATAGCATTTAATAGTAACTGTAAATTTGAATATATTGATGTGTTGCATTTGAATAATTTAGTACCACTAATTGATCTTATCTTGTTATCTTGTGCAAATTCATTCTGTTTTTATCAACCACCTGATATTTCTGCGGAGGATCTAGAGATTATTTTTAGCACTTAACAATTGCGATTCCTGATAAACCTACATTATTAGTTCGAGATTTTAATATAACATTGTATAGCCATAATTTATCTTATGCCCCTATTGGTAAAAAAACGAAAGACTTATCCAACTTTCTTAAGATCTTAAAACTAAGACAACACATATTTGATAAAAACTCCAACAATAGGCTACTTGACTTAATTTTTTTTTTTTATAATTTTCATAATAATGTTAACTTACAGAGAGATAGCTCTCCACTTGTACCAGAAGACACGCATCATACTGCTCTATGTGCTTTTAAGAATTGGTTTAAATCAAGATAAACCTTTCCCTTTTACCATCAATAATTTTCCAGGGTATTCCAAGAAAGCCAACTTCCTTAATCTATAAGATGATTTAGTTCAAACATATTGGTCATTTCTTGAAACTCATACCGATGTTAAAGCTGCATTAATGTCGGTATAAGTTATGCATTTTATAACAAATAATATACAATTTTCGATAAATTAGTGATAGTAGATAGAAACCATAGTAATTAACGATTTCCTCTGCGGTTTTCCGTAAAAAGTAAAGGTAATATTAAGCTGATTTCCACCATAAATGGAAGAGTACGGGTTCAAATTTTTTCAAAGCAAATTCAAAAGAATTAGACTATTAACAAAAAAAAAATTACATTTAATATCCAATCTTAAAACTAATCCCAAGTATCCATCAGAGGAACGGTACATCTAGAATTCCTAGTCAGCTGCATGATGAAAATGCCTCTTATTCATCAGTGCAGGATAATGTTAATGCATTTGTTAATGTTTTCTCTGGTGTCTAATCTTCTAAGAATCGCATAAAGTCTCCGAGATTTTTTCTTATCGGAAATCTCTAGTTAGAACAATCATTCGTGAGTCAGATGTTATCAAAACCATCAATCGTATTAAGACCTCAGGCATATGTGTAGATGATCGAATCTCAATGTTTGTTATAAAAGATTGTAGATTCATACTCGCTAAACCATTATCGATAATATATAATGTTTCTTTACATATAATGACTTTTCCTGATGCGTGGAAGCTAGCAGTAATTGCCCCATATTTGGAAAAGGTGATCCTAATAAAGTTGAAAATATTAGACCTATTGCTATTCTTTCCAACTTCTCAAAAATATTTGAATATATAATTTATTCAATAATGTATAATCATACCAAGCCTAATAATATTGCACAGCAGCAACATGGATTCTATGATGGTCGGCAATAATAACTCAGGACGTTAACAAAGTTCTTGATAGTCATAGTCAAGTAGATTTTCTATATAACGACTTCTCGCGTGCTTTTGGCAGTACTGATCATGGAATATTACTGAGTAAACTTTCTGCCTTTGGAATGATAGGGAATTTTGTAACATTTTTGGCATCATATCTTGACAATCGGACAAATCATGTGTACTTTAATGGCTTTAAGTCCCACCAATTTATATCATATTCAGGTGTGCCGCAGGGATCCAATCTGGTTCCATTGCTCTTTAATTTATTTATTGATGATAAATTGCTTTCATATCATGCCCGATATTAGCATACGCTGATGACCTTAAATTATATAAAAACATAAATAGTTCACTTGACTGCATAGATCTACAACAAAATTTAACTAAAGTCGTACACTGGTGTAGAATTAATAAACTCTTTCCAAATATCAACAAATGTGTTACTGCCACCTGTACACGTAAGTAGCATCCTGTTACTAATAATTACATGAATGACGGCATGGTGCTCCGACGTGACATACATATAAAAGATCTGAGATTTTTGTTTGACTCACTTAAGCTCTTCTGTTTTTAAGATGCTAGGTTTTTTAATGCGTTCCTCTAAATATTTTAATGTTATTAACCTGATAAAGATTTTTTATTGTGCGTTGGTTCGTAGTTGTATAGAATACACTTAAATTATATGGTACCCGTATTATACCAATACTTTTTGGGTCATCGAACGAGTGCAAAAACTGTTTCTAATGACTAGTCTCTACCCTGGTCATATAATAAGCTGTACTAATTTATTGTTAACACATAATTGTTCATCCTTGTCAGATAGAAGAGATAGATTTAGCAGGCTATTTATGTCCAAATTGATAAAGAATATTATAAATTTGCCTCATTTTTAATTTTTGATTCTTAGTCTATAGGTCTCCTTAATTCAGTCATTAATCTTATCAATATAATTTGAGTTATGATTTAATTATCTATACCAATCTGTGAAATTTATTATATTTGATCATGTCCTTTTTTGGTTTTTTCATGTTGAACAATACATTTTATTTATTTATAAGATTTCTGGTAGGTAGTAATCCATTAAACTAAAATATCATATTCTTACACCTGAAATTACCTAAGAATCCTACTTGATCATAAACTATGCTTGTCCTATGCATCAATGCCAAATTCAAAACCAAGGTACTACTTTCAACTTTCAACAAGCAAGGAATTTCAACAAAAACAGCGGCCAACATTTATAAATCGATTTTCCAGTCTTTATTAGACTATGGCTCAATCTTTCTTACCCAATGCCGTCCTTTATATCCAAGTGGCAGAAAGATGCCAACATTAGACAAATATAGTCTTTTCACAACCCTTCCAATAAATTATTATATGAATCCATCCAAATTACTCCCAACACCCAACGTGCATTAGCTATTTTAATGTATAAAAAGTACCTTTGAAAGTTATTTCCAGTTTTATGAATCAGTGAAGGATTGGACATCCATGTGCTTGAGTGAAAGAACATTCTACAAGATAAACTCCCTTCAACTTGCTGACAAAGTTTTATTTGTATGTTTACAATATTTTTATCTATTCTGTAATAACTACAGTTTTTTTGAGCAAGTATGATAAAAAATAAATAATCATAATCATAATCATTGGTAAAAAAATTGCCATTAAACCTTCCAAACCAAACCTCCTTAATAAATTCTGTATTCCCCGTAATCTTAATATCCCAAAATACAAGCATCCCACAAATACTTTTCAACAATTCATTAGATCGCATCATCCGAACATTTCCATTCAAATAGCTTCAAAGTCTATGTATTAATTTTATGCATTTAAGACAGGTCAAAAAAAACCTATGGTCGATAGTTCAGACAGTGACGGACTAACACAAGTGACAGAAAATATAGTAATAACCATTATATAAAAAAACCTTACTGTAATAAAAATGTTGTTGTTATTTGTTAGTGTACGTATTCTTGATGAATTTATGAATCTCATAAAAGCCTAGCGTACTCTTGACCTACATCAATATCTTTTCTGTTAACCTAGCGTACCCTTGACCTTACCCAATAAATTCTATATTAACCCGGACATACGTTATTAGATATATACATTGATTCAGCGTACTCCCGACCTACCTTAATACAGAGTATGTTGACCTAGCGTTACCCTGACCTGCCTCAATAAACCGCAAATTAACCGAGGTTAAGAGTACGCTAGAAAAAACAAAATGTTTGCTATTTATAAAATAATTGATTAACAACACTGCCAAAAAATAGCTTATAAAAAGACAACACAATTGAAACTCGTCACACATTACGTTATTATACAACAATTGTAAATTAATAATAAAGTATTAACCAGTGAATTGGTTATTTCAATAAGTGATTTGTTTTTTTAAGCTTTGTAAAACTCATTATTGTAAAGTATTTACGAAATCTTTTCGTATTTTTAAAATATTAATTGGAAATTACATTAAAACATTTGCTATTGACAGATGCGAATAACATGAATACATGAGAATAAGCTGAAATTATAAAATGTAAAAATTATCAGTAGTAAACATTTTGTCTAAATTTACTAATTTAAAATAAATGAAGTTAAAATACGAATTATTGGCAAATTTTTCTTAAGAAAAAACTTGTCTTTAATCTACAGATTGGATGATAAATTAAAGGATACTTAATTATTTTTATTGATTAAAGTCTTGTTTCGTTCCCTAATTGCTTTATCAGTTTCCTGACATATGTTTCGACAATTACTTGTCATTTTCAAAGGTGTACTAAACAAGACTTTCATAATTATGGAATTATCTTCCATCAATAATGCAGCAATCATAGTATTAGTTTTAAAGGATACTTATACAGATCATTATGATTTTCAAAGAATCAAGTTAGTAATATGATAGTATAATAATTAATAAAATTTTAGTATTAATAGTGATTAATCTTTTTTTAAATTTTAGATGCAAGGACTTCTAATTGTAAGCAAATGTGACCAAGTGACCAGTCAAAGCAAGAAAGTAATACCATTGATATTAAAAGCACTACATATATCAACAAATTTTCCCCAGCTCCACTCAAAATTGGCCATTCTTTCACAACAAGCAACGGTCAAGTACACGATCTTCAACGGAGCCGGCTTCTTCAATGTCGATTTTGCGCTATTATTTACTTTAACTAACCTCACAGTAACGTATGTAATTGTAGTCATTCAATTCGACGAGAGCAAAAAGAAAAATCCTTATTATACCCCTTCATCATTAGACTTTAATTGAAAGAAAAAAACATTTATTTCTGAAAATTAAGTGGAAACACCTTTTTTTATTTGCTCTTCTATATTTTATGTACTTATTAAGTAATGTAATTTTGTTAATTAATAATCAATCAGATGTATTAAATTTACCAACAAATTGTTTTAAATAAAATTCTTTGTAAAATCAGATGTATTTATTAAATAAATTCCCTTAAACAAGATCTTGATTAAATCATAAGGATTGTGGCGACCGTTACTACGTGATAATTCATAATAGTTAAGTGTATAAGATTTTGATTGAAATGAAGTGATGTAAATAAATCTCGATTACAATAAAGCGATGTAAATTCTCTCCAAGGTTCCAGTGCGTAGTGAATGCACTACAGTAGTTCAATGATAAAACATTGTAGGTACTTTCAACACGCAGGGTAAGCATAATTTAACGCTTTATAAAATACTGACCTAGTTAAAGGTTTCAGGTTTCGAATTAAATAATTTTAAACCTTGTACTGTATAAGGTAATAATATAACAGCCTAAATCAAATCAATATATTTAACACAATTTTGGAATATTAAGGTAGTAAGTATTGTGGGATATTTAATGATTTTAATTAGTGCGTAATTGTGTTAATTAATCTTTAATTACCGTATATTTACTATCATTTAAACACTACTTAAAACGAATGATTCGCTGTTAAATACGTCGTAAATATTGCAACAAGTAAAGTCATTGAACTTATTGTTCAATGCTAAGTAAGCACATTACTGGAGAAACCATTTTAACGTAATTTAAATACTAATTTACAAGTTTAAGTAATTTATTAAAAATACTTAAAAATATATATTCATTTCTCCAGCTTATGGTATAATATTTAAAATGTGTTCTAATAGAGAAATAATTAAAATACACTAAAATTCTAAATGTACACATATTTATCATGTTATTATTTGCATATTTATAGCTTATATTAAAATGACTGGAGGGGGTAGACACACTATAAAAAACATAAAGTGAAACATTACTTGCATTTTAGCCAATCAAATGAATAATAACAGTAAACGATATTAAAAAAAAACTTTTTCATGGTAGATAATTAAACTATACATTTTAATTAAGGGAATATTATTGTAAACGTTTTATTATATAACGTAAGAACACGTTTGCAAATTTTGTAATAACTGAATTAATTTCTAATATCATTGATCATCTGTAACAATTACATTCAATATTTTTTTTTGAACAAATAACAAGTGTGATTGTGAAGACTTATACTTCGTCATCTAACTAAAATAAACCCAATAAAACAAATCACACTTGTATGATAAGAAAATAAAAACAAGTTTGATAGCTAAAAGGTTATTTGACTTATTGGAATTATTAAAAAAAACAACAAATTTACTCCTGATACGTTTCCATAAACTTAAAGGTACGGTTCAAGAAATCTTTCAGGTGAATAATAAAAGAATTACTCCGTAATAATATTGCGTGTTTCGGTGCAAATAAATTAATCAATCAAGAATGTTCACATAAATGTACGAACAAATTACTTGTAATAGTACGGTCGGTGAAGAGAATATTACTTAAAAAAGATATTTATCCTCTTAAATAGCTCTCACAGTTTTATATTTTTAGATAAATGATGTGATGATTTAACCTTCAAGATTTTGACTTTGATATTGAAACCAATCTGAGACTATTGACTTAAATGTTAATGTCTAATCTAGGAGACTCTGGCCATAACATTGTAGATACTAATAATATAAACTCGCGGACGAAAGGTCAATAGCCCGTTCACAAATAAAGCACAAATGTAAATACTATTATTGTAAATGAGAAAAATGTAAATAAAGATATTATTATTTCACTAATGATTTTCTCATTTACCTCGTGGTGAAACATTGTGGAATAATAGGTAATTAATCTAAACCACTTGGTTTGTTTCACTAAATTTCACTATTTAGTGAAACAAACCAAGTGTTTTTAATTAATTTAATTAATTAAGAAAATTATTTCATATTCTAGCTTTAGCAAATTGAAAGAAGAAAAATTTTAAACTACCGTTGAAATAAAAAAAATGCAAAATTAAACAAAGGCAGATTCTTTTTCTCAGAACAAAGGCTACGGAAACCCTAAAGACGTGGCATAATAGTTAAATAGATTTCAGGAGTTTGACTTTGATATTAAAACGAAGCTGGAGATATTTACATAAATAAAAGTGTTCTAGGAGTCCACCCCCACAATATTGAAAACACTGTAATAACTTAGGCTAGAATGTACAACGAAAAATAGTAAAAGTAATTGTCGTATAGAAGAGTTAATTTATTTTAGGCAGATCTAGAAATGAAATTTAGAGAATTTCAGTTAAAAAGAGATGATGAACTGGATAATGGGAAATTTTAAGACAAAAAAATAAGAAGTTACAGAGAAAAGGGTAGAGGGATTAAAAAAAATATTTTAGACAGATCTAGTTCTCTCTAGAAAAGGAGACAGCTAAAAAGAAAATTTAGAGAAATATAATTAAATATACAGGGATTTAGAAGAAAATTATTTTTAAATTTATTTTATACAGATTTAGAATACAATCTATAAAGAGAGAGAGAGAGAGAGAAAGCTAGAAAGAGAATTATTTATTCTCTCTCTAAATTATAAAAAAAGAGAGTTTTAGAAAGAAATGCGTTTTTTTAAATGTACTTTAGACAAATCTAGAGATGGAGAAAGATCTAGAAAAAATGGAATCTTCTCATAAAGACGAGAAACAGAGACAAAAAGATGTTTAAAGGTAGTATGATTTTTTTTATTTCAGAGAGACCTAGAAATGAAATTTAGAGAATTTGAGTTAGAAGGAGATATAAGAGGACGCAATGAAGAGTGGGATTTTAAGAGAGAAAAAATGAGATAAATATATATAGATCTAAAGAGAAATTCCAAAAATAGACATCTAGGGAGATAAAAATTATTTAAATGAGTTACAGAGAGATAATTGGGCATATTGATATTTATTGATTTATCCAATGTGTAAATATAACTGTTTTGGAAATTTTTTGGCTTCACATGGAAAGGTTCACGTCCACATGATCATCCACTCTCAACCAATAGTGCTTTGATAGCTCTGATTTCAGTAAATGTTACTTTAATCATCTTCATCGGTGTACTTGCTACATGAGGCGTATTTGTTTACAGAAATAAAACTTTGTTCAAGACAGGTTTACAGGGACTTTCTTAAAATTTATTTTGGACAAATCTAGAGATAGAAGTAATAAAATCTAGAGAAAGAGAATAAAGTATACTGAGAGATTTTGGGGGAAAATAATTTAAAATTATTTTAGATAGCGATAGTATAAGATCTAAGTAAATACATAGAGAGAAAGCTAGAAGAAAAAGAAATATATTCTCTTTCTATAATTATATAATGATAGTTTTAGAGAAAATGAATTAATTAAATTTATTCTAGACAACACTTAAATTTTCAAAACATATTTTATTCCTTTAAATGCGCATAAATTGTTCGCCTGCAGAAGCCACAGTATGGCGAAACAATTGTTGTGCATTTACTTTAACAATTATTCTAGACAAATTTAATGTAAAATCTAAAACAAAGAGAGACAGAGAAATTTAAAAAAAAGATTAATTCTCTCACCACATTAGAGAAAAATAGAAATTTAGAGAAATGCGTATTTCTTAAATCAACTCTAGTAAAATCTAGAGAGAGATTTAGAAAAAAGGAGAGAGCGTTAGAAGGGACGAGAAACAGAGACGTAAAGAGATTTAAAAGAAGAAGGAAATTTTTATTTATTGCAGACAGATAAACAAATTTAAGACAAAAAAATCTAGGGATTATGATTAAATAATCTAAAGAGATATGCTGATATTTTAAATGGACTATGTACATTTCCTAAGTCAAATAGAAAACTCAATTGTTTCTCTGATGCGGACAATATAATATGATGCTGAGATTTTAATATAGATTTTTTAAAAATTTAATCTTCCTCAAGTTTGTTACTGAATGATTTATTAGAGAGTTTAGAGTTTGTTCAACCAATAGATTAACCACTGCGCCTAAGCTTCGTCTTTACTAAACCTTATTATGGCCTCGCGTGATTTAAAAGTATTAAACTATAGTAACATTGATTGCAATTTCTCTAATCATGATGTGGTATACTGCAATATATGCATTGATCATTGTCCTATAAATGTATCATTTATATCATGAGCTATCAAAGATAGGTATAATTGAATTTAATGAAGCGTTGTCGGATATACCGTTTGAAAATATCCTAAAAATGAGAAAAAAATCATATTTTACATACATTTCTTAAATTTTTGTGGAAATATCTTTCTTCAATAGGGTTGAAAAAAACTACAAATTCAATACCTAACTCAATAGGTGATGTTAACAGCATCAATATTTTTTTTCATAGACAACATACCAGCGAATAGTTATAATAATTTCTTTATTTACCTGTTATTAAAAAATAAATCTCACTCACCCTTATCTGTTTTTTAGTTTAAAACCTTTAATGAAATCAAAGTCGTTAATATTGTCAATAAAATAATATATTAATGCTTCGTATGTGTTGTCCTGTTGTTTTTCCTAATTGGAAATTTGCAATTACTAAAACGCTACTAAAGGTAACTAATCCCTGTGAACTTAAAGATTTAGAACGAATTAACTAAATGCATTTATTGATAAAAATAAAATTCTACCACAACATTAGTCAGACTTTAGAAGGAGTATTAGTTGTGAAAATGCACTACTTAGCTTGACTTATGACACCGCGATAAACGACAGTTAAAAGAGTTAGTGAATAAAATTAATGATAATGACTAGACTTACAGAGAGATTTTGAGGTAGAAATCTGAAGAAAGATATTTAGAGAAAGAGAATACAAGTTCAAGAGATATTTATAGCTTTTTATTCAGTTTGGGCAGATCTAAAAGGGGATCTAGAATAAGAGAAATCTATAGAAAAAGCAAAATATATATTCAGAGAGATTTGAAGATCACCAAACCAAGAAACAGATGAAACAGCAACAATTATAGAAATAGGTGAAATACTGTCACTAATAGTTTTTAAGTTCAATTGTTACGTAATTAACCTGATGTGTCTAAAATCTATTTATTAACATATGTAAACATTCACAGACTATAAATCATTATTATAATTCAAAAGACGAACAAATTTATTCATGATACAAGATAATGTATTGTTTATTAAGATAAGTGCGTATCCTCGTAAGGTTAAGGCAATATTAATTGAGATAGGTCAGGTGTACGCTCTATTAATACAGATATTATTAAGGTAGGTCAAAAACTGATCAATATATAGTTTTTTTGTGGTAGGTTAAGAGTACGCTAGTTTAATAGTTTCGTTTAGTATATTATACTTTAGCTTCTTTCCAACAGAATGCATAAGAAAATACAAAATTATTATATAAAACATATAAAAATTTAAATGGATGAAGCTGGGCGGAGTTCAAGTAGCTGCGATGATCTTCCACTCTAACCATTTTTTCTGGTAGATAGTGTGAGTCCCTCTTTCTTTCTATTTACCATTATTTTTGCCCTAATTTAGGCCTATTTTCCATCTTTTTGGAGATGGATGTGTAATGTTGTATTGTATGTCAAATTTTATTTGCCACCCTAGTATGAACATAGCTTCTAATAAAAACAATTGAAAGAAATATTTTAAGTGAGGAAGAATCTGCACTGACATAATAACGAAAAGTATTCACAATAATTGCGAACGTTAAAATAATTGCCAAGATTATTATTATATTGGTTAAAAATTGTCATTTCAGTGTTTCTTTAAAACCTTATTCATATTGTCTATAATTATATCAATATCTATATTGAAGAAAATACTAAGTAAGAAGAAACAATTCTTCTCTTAAATAGCTTTTAAAGTTTTAGAATCTTGGAAATGTGATATTAAGGTTAAAAAGATTTCAAAAGTTTGGTGTTGATGTTAAAGGCTGAGGCTATTTGTATATATATAAGTGCTACACCTAGAAGACCATACACATATTTAGTTCTTTCATCTTCTTTCTTTAAAAATAAATATAAAAATAAATTAATTACAAAAAAAATACGTAAAATTTTGGCTGAAAGAAGCACGGACTGAGTTCACAATAACAAATTATGTTCTTCCATTCAAACCCTTCTTGTACAACGATGTTTGGAAGGCAGCAATCCTCATCCACATCCAGAAACTTCTACATTTTCTTTAGTACGATAGTATTTTTTGTCCACTTCAAGAGGAACATTTTGGTAGTTTATGTCAGCATGACAGATATATAAATTAAAAAACTGTAATAACGCAAAATCGAAGGTACGGCTAGAAACTATAGAATCTGATTAGAATATGGAAGAGATTTAGAAGAATCCTAGAAGTGATTTTATTTTTTGAAGCTCTTAAAAAGGAAAAGAAAAAAATTCAGGCTAACCTTAGAAGAAATTGTAAAATTGAACAGTGTCAGATTCTCATCCCGATAAGGAAAGCTAAAAAAAGCATAATGGTTGAAAGGGCTTTAGAAGTTCTACAATCATAGACATATGACTCTTATATAGAGAAATTGTGTTTTTTCTATAATACAAAATGTATGAAACACGATTTACATGAGAAAATAATTCAAGAAACAAAATGTCAAAAATTGAGAATTTTGACTTTGATGTTAAAAGCTAAGGCTATTTCGATATATGTAAATGCTATATCTAGAAGGCCACGTACATATCATTTTAAAACTGTAATAACGCAAAATTGAAAGTACGACTAAAAATTTGAAAATGATAAATAGCTAACGCTAGAAGAAATTACAAAATTCAACAGAGGTAGCTATTCATCCCGATAAGGAAGGCTATAAAAAGCATGATGGTTAAAAGTCTTTAGAAGTTCTAGAATCCTAGACATGTGACATTAATGTTAAAAAGACTTCAGAAGTTTGACTTTGAAGCTGAGGTTATTCGTATATATGTAGATGCTTTATCTAGAAGACCTCGTACACAACATTTGAATATGGTCCTAGAAGTGATTTCATTTTGAAGCTCGTTAATAATTGGAAGAGGAAACATTTCAGGCTAACGTTAGAAGGAATTGCAAAATTTAACAGTGGCAGATTGTCATCCCGAAAAGGAAAGTTAAAAAAAGCATAATGGTTGAAAATGCTGTGAAAGCTTGCGTTTGGTATTCAAAGTTTAGAATATAGAAGATATCTAGAAATTCAAGAAAGTAATTTCATTTCAAAGCTTTTAACAAATTGGAATAGGAAAAATGCCAAACAAACGTTGCAAAAAATTGCAAAATTGAATTGATTAAGATTCTTATCCCTAGAAGGAAAGTCATTGATAGTAAAAGATTATTATCCTGAAAAGCAACGCCAAGAATAGCGCATAATTGGTAGACAATTCATCGAATCTCAAGAAGAAAATAAATGTATTTTCATAGTAATAGATTACTTCATAAATTAAACACAATTTTTATTTTGTTTGTATAACTGAACAAAGTAAGAATTGTGTCTAATTTATGATAATTACAACGAATTAGAAGCCTCCATCGTTAACAAGATTACTTCAATAAATGATTTTATGCATATCCTTTATAATACCAACAAGTACCAACAATTATGTTAGATTGTTTTGTTCTCTTAAAACTGCATCCGGAACAAAGATGAAATTTCGAATCTTATCTGTTCTAAAAGATAAAAATTATTAAAATTAACATGATGAGAATAAGATATTTACAGTATGAGGGATGGAATACATCCGCAGCTCACTCAGCAAGTCGTAAGAGGCGACCAATGAGTACCGATCTTCCTAGGTACCGGCTGGGTGTTGAGTCAAATCCCAAGTGTCCGTGTCTTGAATGTGTTACCTGATTGTGATTAGTGGCCTGTCCCTCTTTTTGGGTTCCGTGTGTTTTTTTTTAACTTTTTGGGTTCCGAGTGTTTTTTTTCTAGGATTGTGATTTTCTACAAGACATGACTAACCTGTGCATTTGCGGCGCGCTTTAACTCGTATCGGGGTTAGGAGAGGATTCTGGTAATTGAGGGCAAGCGTATCCTGCGGGTGTGCGTTCCAATGCGCCACTTTGGCTTTGAAACGGGAGGTCTTAGTCCTAACACAGCATGAATCAATCGACTGGCTACCAATTCTTCGGGCTTGCTGGTGGAGCGAGTCGTGTGGGGTCCGAGGGTGCGTTTAATATACGTATGCCTTCAATTTTTGAGGCTATATTTTCTCTATAATCCTGACTGTCTGGAGAGTTTGTGTTCAGCTGCCCCACTCTAAGGAGGGTGGGGTGGGAAAATGAAACAAAAATTATCTCATGGACAACCAAATCGGTCAAAAATGGCAGAGGTTCCTAAGTCCAGAAATTCCTCAATTTAAATTACAAAAAGCTTTAATCATAAAAATTAAAAAAATGATAGTTTTACCATTTTTAGTGAAAAATAGAGTATACAATGGGCAGTTTAGATATTGCTGTAGAATCACACAGAACTTATCTCTAAAGGAGTCATTTATTATTTTGATCTGACACATTGCACGTATAAGAAGATTTTGTCTCAATAAAAATCTTTGGGTGTAATAGAGGCAAGACGTTTAATTTCCGAAACAGATATTGAATCAGTCAGCTGCTTCATTTTAACATTTAATACCTTTCAATTGCCCAATATGTAAAGAATACCTCGATGCATAATCGACCATTTATACCAAATCCCCTTAGGTGTTTCAATTGTCATCAGTTTGGACATGATTCAGGCAAATGTAGCAATAACTCCGTATGTGCACAACGTGGAAATCTCCCACATAATAGTTTTTGCCCAGCTTCATTTAAATGTTCCAACTATTCCCCACGCTCATGACAATGCCCGAAATTCCAAATTGAGTACTCTATACAAAAGATTCGAGTAGAAGACCGCATTTCCTATACTGAAGAGAAACAAAAATATCGTTCAATATGCCCATAGCGTTTTCTGATGGAAAGTCATTTGCGAAAGTCGTTACAATCCTCGGTCATAGGTAATCAATGCGATATAGAAACATTTTCCGACGTGTCAAAACTACTAAAAGTGCGGAAACTAAGAAACTGGCGATCCAGTCACGAATCTCTTCAAAACCAAACTTTGGTGTAACGCCGAAATTTAAAGAAGTCTTGAAGATAAAGATATAAGAAGATTTAATTGCAGATGTCCTTATGCAATAGTTTGAATTGGCTGTCGTTTTGTTATAAATGAAAAGAAAGAGCTCCGTTTTCATCTTAAGTTTATTTGAAAGTGTATTATTGGTTACATTACTTGGAAAATATTATATTGCTCAAATGGCCACCTCCCGAGTTGATGAAAAATTGCGCTCGTTTTACTGCATTTTTAATTATAGTTCGAAAAATATCTTGCTCCAAATTGGCGATTTCTTCTTCAATGTTAACTTTCAAGTCATGCAAGGTTCGTGGTTTGTTGTGGTAAAAATAGATCACTCGACCTGGAAATTGGTGTTTCAAAATCTCCATAGTTACCTGAGATATGTGAGCGGTTGCTCTGTCCTGTTGAAACCAACAATAATCGAGACCTAATGCAGCAATTAATAATAATTAAGGACGCACCAAACAGTCACTTTGAGGGGATGCAATGGATCTTCTTGCATTACATGTGGATTCTCTGTGCCCCAGAAACGCAAATTTTCTTTTTTAACATAACCACGTAAGTGGAAATGGGCTTCCTCGCTCATTATGAGTTTTGATACGAAGTCATCCTCTTATTGCACCAAGTTCAACAGAGTTTCGCAGTAAGTTAACCTTGTCCGACGGTCAGCAGGCAGCAATTCGTGAACAGTTTGTACTACATTTTTAAATCTTTCACCAAAATCCGTTGCAACGAACGTCTTCTGATCGTCTCGTTGATGCTTGTGGATTCTCTCTGACGTCGTTAGCAACAGCAGAGATGTTCAAACGCTTAATTGTTCGAACACGACGACAAAATTCACATTGCGTTAAAAAAGTAGTAACAATAAATCCACAATCTTGAGGTGTGTATCATTCCATGGCTTGTTGACAACTAATTCACTATATATCTACATCATAAATGACAAAGCACACTCAGATTTGGTGCCATCTGAAAAAAATGGCGGCCAATTCAAACTATGACATTACTTTTGCGCCACCTTGTATATAGAACAGGCCAATTAACTTGCTGCTCCGGACGACCTTAAGCTCCAACTTAAGCGGTGAATCCCCTTCTGAAAACCAGTAACGGTTTGTATACACGTTTAGCAGAAATCAGAGTATTATGCAAATCTGTTCAGACAATTACATTGTGCCTACAGATAACACAAGACATATGTTTGCTCTGGCCGACCTTTAATATCTCTTTGACATATTGCCACGACCCTTCATAATGATGGACAATTTTAATTTACATAGTGAAATGTGGAGTTCTACTTATAGGGATCTTAGAGGCGGACCTATCAAAAATATAATTGAGAAAAACGACATTGCTCTTGCGAACACAGACAGAGAAACCCATTTCCCCTTGACAATTTGAACTCTATCACGTAACCTTACTTTTACATCTCCAGGACTATTGAAAGTATAGCGTGGAAAGTGATGTTGGACCTTTATGGTGGTGACCACATTCCCATTGTCTGTAAAATCGACTGCCGCCTTGATACATACAGCCACCTCGTGAAATGGAAAATAGCAGATCCTGGAGAGAAAGAAAGCCCTTCACATATTTAGGCGCAATATTGATCCAAAAAATCTTTCAAATTTTAAACAACGATCCATTGCCGCGTCAAAAAAATATTCCTGGATACAGCTTGTCTCACCCATTAAGCGTTTCACATCCTGTAAGTTCAACGTATTACAGGAAAGAGCAGTTATGGATGCCTGTAGGGACTAAACATAGATAGATGGTTCGTTACTCACATGCCCACAAGTAATATCAAATAACTTAGCATACACCTTTGCTTAGTTCTCAAGTAATGACAACTACGACGAACGGTTAATTTCAATCAAAAATGAAGCAGAACGATACAAATTGAATTTCGAATAAAAAAATGCAAAATTTTATAACGATGCATTTTATATCAAATATCAATTAATAAAACGATTAATGGTTCCTCAGTATAGTATTGTTTCAGCCGTGTTCAACCAAATTTGGTTAAACAATTTACTCCCCGATTCCTGAAACACGTCAATTATCATCCCAATTCTTAAAATTAGTAAAAACCAGAATGACCCATCAAGCTATAGGCCCATCGCATTGACGAGTGATGCTTGAACGGATGGTGAATCGTAGGATGACGTGGTTTTTGGAGTCGAAAAATCTGATTTTCAGTCCGCAATGTATTTAATTTATCGTCCTCGTGTCTTTTGAGACCACTATCCATAATGTTTTCATCACCAGGCAACATATGGTTGCAGTCTTCTTTGACACAGACATTGGCGACATGAAATTCTAAGAATCTTTCATAATTAGATAATTCGTAGACATCTGGGTTTTCTCTTGAAAACCTTTTTATCGGCGCAGGTAAGAGTTAGCTCAACATTATCAGTTGTGTATATACAAGAGAATGGTATCCCTCAAGGCTCTATTCTCAGTTTGACATTATTTAACGTTGCAATAAACGGGATTATTAATATGCTTAAAGATCAAAATCTCTACCTGTAGCTAAAAGGCAACTACAACTCTCCATTAACAAAATACTCAAATACACCCTTAGTAATGTGTTTAGAATATCCTGCGTAAAATCAAAGTGTGTCCACTTCCATCGCCTCAGAGGTATTACTGCAGCTCCCGAGCTTTCCGTTGCCAGTTTTCCAATAGTAATTTAATCCAGATACTGGATTTTAAAGCGACCCCAAGGTAAATTAGGAATTGTTTATTTTATTCCTCTAATCCTTCTAGAAAAGAAGACGTTGCTGCAGTTTGTGCCATAATGAACCAGAATTACTGAAAAGCATTTGAATTTTATGGAGACAAAGTTTAAAAAAAACTGTATACTAATACTTTTGCGCAATGCTTATGAAATACAAAACAGATCGAAATCAGTCCGTAATTTATATTACTGCACAATACTAAAAATTAATTAACTGTTAATTAAAAGTTAAAATTATTGATAGTGCCTACATTAACAATTATATACTTCTACGTTCTATTTCTACTTTAACCATTTTTCACTTATACAAAAGTGAAATATTTACATGAACTTTATAATTATATAGAATGACAGATAATTATCCATCATATAATTAAGTGAAATGTGAAAACACCCCAGATGTTAAATATGCACAGATCGATACGTTTAGTTGTAATAAAAATATTGTTTCCATGGAAAATTGCACAATGGTTTTCATGTTAGGGTCATTCAGTAATAGAATGAGCTCGACGAATAAACATTCGTGTTACTTAATTAAACGTTAAAGCAGCATGGCGTTGATAGACAACGTTTATTATTTAATCAAAATATTAGGTTATTGCGGGGTGATCCCTTTGTACAAAATGGGATTAAACAAATTTTGTACGAGGATTATTTGCAACGTTGCGTGCGTTCCGATATTAATTTTTTTCGGGATAAACCTGCTTTCTGTTTATTTCGACAAGATTCTCGTATTGCCTGACGTAATAACGACTCTTATCCTCCTGGTGACAATTAAATCCGCTAAAGTGGAATTATATAACGATTTTTTTAAGAAATTCGATGAGTTTGATAAATTGCTCAAATCAGTCTTTAAAAAGGAAACATCACCGGATAAATTCCAGGTATTGAAGCTGCTTGCATTAATTGTTCCAATATTCATTTCTTTGTATTTCGTCTACAACATTCTGACCACACCGGAATTATACATCGATATTCTAGACATACCCAATTTTTTAATTTTTACGTTAATAATGACCTTATTGGTCGGACTCATATATTTTCTGCTTAATAGTATAAAAAAACGCGTGTTGCTCTTGTACGAAATTATCGAGCAGTTTTATCACGATGTATTGTATGGAAATGTTGATAAAGTCAAGCGTATCGATGATGTTATCAGAGCACAGTCTTATTTGGTTGATGGTGTTGATTATTTTAACGACATATTTGAATGGACCAATCTTTTCATTATGGTGTACTGTGTTTCGAAAATATTGAGTATCGTTCATGCCAGCATTTACGTTCCTGATGAAACTGATTTAAGCTATTACTTGCATGTTGTCGTTAATATTGGTCTAACAGTAAGTATTACACTGATTTATTTTTATTATTAAATTTATTTAATACTGCATAACTTATGATTATATGTTACAGAATTATTTTAATTCTATTGATTAATTAAAAATACTTAATAAATGAAAGAATATGTATTTATCTTCTTTTAATGATAAAAACACATACAACACTTTTCGAATTAATGATTTTAATAATAAAAAAGAACATATACATATGTTTTTAATAAACAGAAGAACTAATTTTTGTTTTTGCAGATGTAAATCAATAAAAAATAAAGGGTTGAAAGCGGGGTTCGCCCTGTTTATCAAAAAACAAGTTACTTAAACTATAAAACTTTGATAACTTTAACTGTTGGAGCCTAAAAATACTCTAGAGATAATCTAAATGTGATTGCATGTTTTTAAAAAACAGTAAGGGCAATTAGATTTATAGGAAACTATAAGAAACAAAATTAGTTTAAAATATCTTAAAAACAATTTAAAACTAAAAAAATTATTTGCATTCTTTTGAAACAGTTGAATTTTATTAAAATTATTAATAAAATTGGCTATCTTTTTATTAGGATTATGTAGAAATATTTCAGTTAAAAAAATAAATAAAATTATGTTAAAATTGTTAAAGTTTTACAAGAAAAAAAAAATAAAATTTTTTGTATAACAATTTTTTTTGAAAAATGATAAATTCAGAAAAAAAAAACGGAGTAAATGGTAGTTAAAATTTTGTAAATAAGGACTTGAAACACTAGAGTCGGTTATTGTTTAAAAATGTTTAAAATTAGAAGAAATAATTCAAATTTTCTTAAGAAAAAACAGTAAAAAGTTTATCAAAACGGAATTCATAAAATAAGATTAAAAAAAACCTCAAAAACTAGCCATAAGAAGTTAATTATTTAAAAATACGATTAAAATTTCGTGAATCTACAACAATGAGTCTCACTAAGACTACAAAACAAATTAATTTTGAAACAACTACTTTTCTGGCTAATACCTCGACAGATATTTAAAAACAGAAAAATGGAAATCTCTTAAATAGTATTTTAAAATTTTTGCAAATAGACTCGAACCAACGAAAAATATATCAAAATAAAAATCTAAAAAACTTTTTGGAAAATGTTTTACAAAAAAATTATTACAAAATAGCTGAAAACTTTGTTGGAATTACTCTAAATCTAACATTTACAAAAAATATTTCGAATTGGAAACTTTGTAATAAAACGCAGTTTAAAATTTGTTTAGAAACTGTAGGAATTTTCTCGAAAATGAGCAGTGAAACATTTTTTAAAATAAGAAGCGAATAATAAGAAATAAATTGAAAAATTTTTCAAGAAAACAAAGTAATTGCTGCTTAAAAGTTTGTAAATAAGGACTTAAAACACTAGAGTCAGTTATTGTCTAAAAATGTTTAAAATTAGAAGAAATAATTCAAATTTTCTTAAGAAAAAACAGTAAAAAGTTTATCAACGCGGAATTCATAAAATAAGATAAAAAAACCTCAAAAACTAGCCAAAAGAAGTTAATAATAATCTACAACAGTGGGTCTTACTAAGACTACAAAACAAATTATCTAAAACTTTGTCTTTTATAGTTTTTGGGTCTTACTAAGACTACAAAACAAATTAATTTTGAAACGACTACTTCTTTCAAACAGTTATTTAATTTTAATACATTTTATTAAAAGAAATTAAAATTTGCAACGAATAAACAATTGAAAACTATTATTATTAATAAGTAACTGAAGTTTTAACAAACAAAAAAACAATTAATAAACTGTTAAAAATAATTTTAAAATTTCGGAAAATGTTACAATACTCTTGAACAATTTTACAAAAAACAACATTGATGATACTTGAACTATATTGCTCAAATTTCAAAACAGAACAATGAAAATTTGTTAAATAGTATTTTTTTTAATTTTTGCAATCACACTCGACCCAACAAAAAATATTTGAAAATAAAAATCTAAAAAACTTCGGAAAATGTTTTACAAAAAAATTATTATAAAATGGCTGAAAACTTTGTTGGAATTACTTAGATTTAGAGTAATTCCAACAAAGTTTTCAGCTATTTTGTAATAATTTTTTTGTTAGAGTAATTCCAACAAAGTTTTCAGCTATTTTGTAATATTTTTTTTGTAAAACATTTTTCAAAACGTTTTTTTAGATTTTTATTTTAAAATATTTTTTGTTGGGTCGAGTCTATTTGCAAAAATTAAAAAAAAATATTTGGAATTGGAAATATAGTTTAAAATTTGTTTAGAAATTGATGAAATTAGGCAGGAATAATTAAAAATTTTCTTAAAAATGAACAGTCAAACATTTTTTTTTTAAATTAGAGGCTAATAAGAAGAAAAGAATTAAAAAATTGTCTAGAAAAAACGTAATAGTCAAAAGAAACTGTTTTTAAGTAGCTGAAATTTCTCAAGAAAACAATTAAAGATTTTTTAAAACTTGTGAATATTCTAATAAGCTTGAAACAGTTGAAATTAAAAAGACAATTCAAATTTGCAAAGAAAAACCTTCGAAAACAAATTTGGAAATTTGGTAGAAAAATTCTTGGTAATTCTAGTAATCCAAAAATAATTATATTAAATTATTCTGGGCTTTCCAAGAAAATTCTAGAAATTTCTGTAAGCATAAAAAAGAAAATTCTAGAATTTGAAAATTTTTGAAATATGGAAAATTAATTGATGAAAAATTTACAATTACCTCGAAACAAGTTCAAAAAATATTGGAAAGCATTTTTGAATTAAACCTAAAAATTAAATTTGTAACAGAAATTAGAGATTGTAAGAGAAATTACTGGACAATTTTAGACATCTGTGAAGTTTTCAACTTTTACCCTAAATTCTGGAAATCTGCAAAATAAAATCTTAAAAGTTTTAGAACCTTAAAGAGAAAATTCTGGAATTTTCAAGAAAATTTTACAGATTTGGATTTAATAATAATAAAGATTAAAATGATAGAAGTGTGTGGAAAGTTCTAAAAATCTAAATTTATAATTTTATATTGATAGCGATTAAAGTAGAAGTGTGTGGAAAGTTCTTAAAATCTAAATTTAAATTCTGAAATCCTAGAAGAAAAAAATTTGGAAATATTTAAGAATCTGAAGAAAAATGGCTGGACAATTTGAAATACTTAAAGAACATTTTAAAAATTTAGAAGAGATAGCAAGTGTTTCGAAGTCCAAAGAAGAAATTGTCAGAAAAGTCGAGGAGCAAATTAAAAAAAAAATAAATTTTGCAAGGGAATTTGATAAAATCTTTTAAATATTTTTTAGAAACTTTACAAATAAATTTCTGAAGACTGGAATAAAAAAAGCTGTAAAATTCTATAAATCTGTAAAACTTTAGACATCTGAAAAATAAATTACCAAAATAGTTTATAAGCCTAAAGCAAATTTTGGAAATCTGAATGAAACATTCTTTTAGGTTCTAGGTATACTGCTGGAATTTTTTTTTCAAGAATTTCAAATAATTGTAAAGAAAGCTTGCTGGAAAAGTCCACATACATATATACACACCTTAGAGTCTATGAATCTATAAATCTAAATCTAAAAAAATGGCAATTCTAGAAATCTATAAAGAAATAATTTGAAAATTCTGGAATAGAAAATTCTCGAAATTCGCTGAATAATTTTTAATATTTGGGATATAAATTGCTGATAGAAAAATATGCAAATTTGTTAGGAAATATAAAAACAAATTATTAGAACATTTTGGAACCCTTGAAGAAAATTCTAGAAATTTGAACACTTCCAAAATGTTGAAAATACATTGCTGGAAAAATTTACAACTTAATATAAACAATATCCAAACATATTGTAAAACATTTTTTTAACATTATATATTCTATATAGGGAAAGTAAAAAGAAATAATTCTTCAAATTAAGTAGTCTTAAGTAGATTTAGAGTAATTCCAACAAAGTTTTCAGCTATTTTTTAATAATTTTTTTGTAAAACATTTTCCAAAAAGTTTTTTAGATTTTTATTTTGAAATATTTTTTGTTGAGTCCTGTCTATTTGCAAAAATTAAAAAAAAATATTTGGAATTGGAAATATTGTTTAAAGTTGGTTTAGAAATTGTTGGAATTAGGCAGAAATAATTAAAAATTTTCTAAAAATGAACAGTGAAACATGTTTTTAAAATAAGAGGCTAATAAGAAGAAAAGAAATGAAAAATTGCCCAGAAAAAACGTAATAGTCAAAAGAAACTGTTTTTAAGTAGCTGAAATTTCTCAAGAAAACAATTAAATATCTATTAAAACCTGTGAATTTTCTAATTAGCTTGAAACAGTTGAAATTAAAAAGACAATTCAAATTTGCAAAGAAAAAACAAATTTGGAAATTTGGTAGAAAAATTCTTGGTAATTCTAGTAATCCAAATAAAATTATATTAAATTATTCTGGGCTTTTCAAGAAAATTCTAGAAATTTCTGTAAGCATAAAAAAGAAAATTCTAGAATTTGAAAATTTTTGAAATATGGAAAATTAATTGATGAAAAATTTACAATTACCTCGAAACAAATTCAAAAATATTGGAAAGCATTCTTGAATTAAACCTAAAAATTAAATTTGTAACAGAAATTGGAGATTGTAAGAAAAATTACTGGACAATTTTAGACATCTGAGAAGTTTTCAACTTTTACCCTAAATTCTGGAAATCTGCAAAATAAAATCTTAAAAGTTTTAGAACCTTAAAGAGAAAATTCTGGAATTTTCAAGAAAATTTTACAGATTTGGATTTTATAATGATAAATATTAAAATGATAGAAGTGTGTGGAATGTTCTAAAAATTTAAATTTATAATTTTATATTGATAACGATTAAAGTAGAAGTGTGTGGAAAGTTCTTAAAATCTAAATTTGGATTCAGAAATCCTAGAAGAAAAAAATTTGGAAATTTTTAAGAATCAGAAGAAAAATGGCTGGACAATTTGAAATACTTAAAGAACATTTTAAAAATTTGGAAGAGATAACAAGTGTTTCGAAGTCCAAAGACGAAATTGTCAGAAAAGTCGAGAAGCAAATTAAGAAAAAAAAAATTTGCAAGGGAATTTGATAAAAACTTTTAAATATGTTTTAGAAACTTTGCAAATAAATTTCTAAAGACTGAAATAAAAGAAGCTGTAAAATTCTATAAATGTGGAAAATTTAGACACCTGGAAAATAAATTACCAAAATACTTTATAAGCCTAGAGCAAATTTTGGAAATCTGAATGAAACATTCTTTTAGGTTCTACGAATACTGCTGGAATATTTTTTTCGAGAATTTCAAATAATTATAAAGAAAGCTTGCTGGAAAAGTCCACATACATATATACACACCTTAGAGTCTATGAATCTATAAATCTAAATCTAAAAAAATGGCAATTCTAGAAATCTATAAAGAAATAATTTGAAAATTCTGGAATAGAAAATTCTCGAAATTTGCTGAATAATTTTTAATATTTGGGATATAAATTGCTGATAGAAAAATATGCAAATTTGTTAGGAGAATTCTTGGTAATTCTAGGAATATAAAAGTAAATTATTAGAACATTTTGGAACCCTTAAAGAACATTCTAGAAATTTGAAAATACATTGCTGGAAACATTTACAACTTAATATACACAATATCCAAACATATTGTAAAACAATTTTTGAACATTATATATTCTATATAGTTTCCCTATATAGAATATATATAAAAAGAAATAATTCTTCAAATTAAGTAGTCTTAAGTAGATTTAGAGTAATTCCAACAAAGTTTTCAGCTATTTTGTAATAATTTTTTTGTAAAACATTTTCCAAAACGTTTTTTTAGACTTTTATTTTAAAATATTTTTAGTTAGGTCGAGTCTATTTGCAAAAATTAAAAAAAAAATATTTGGAATTGGAAATATAGTTTAAAATTTGTTTAGAAATTGATGGAATTAGGCAGAAATAATTAAAAATTTTCTTAAAAATGAACAGTGAAACATTTTTTTTAAACAAGAGGCTAATAAGAAGAAAAAAATTAAAAAATTGTCTAGAAAAAACGTAATAGTCAAAAGAAACTGTTTTTAAGTAGCTGAAATTTCTCAAGAAAACAATTAAAGATTTTTTAAAACTTGTGAATATTCTAATAAGCTTGAAACAGTTGAAATTAAAAAGACAATTCAAATTTGCAAAGAAAAAACAAATTTGGAAATTTGGTAGAAAAATTCTTGGTAATTCTAGTAATCCAAATAAAATTATATTAAATTATTTATTTATTTATTTATTTATTTAAACTTTATCCGTCATGATTATGTAAAATACAAATAAACTGAAATATACAAAATTGAAGGAAAAACATACATATAATTTTAACAGCATGCCGAAGGGCGGAGTTCACACTTGTAGATGATCTTCCACTCAAACCCATAACCTCTCCTTCACTGATTCGCAGTTCATCAGCTGCAAGGGAATTTGATAAAAACTTTTAAATATTTTTTAGAAACTTTGCAGATCAATTTCTGAAGACTGGAATAAAAGAAACTGTAAAATTCTATAAATGTGGAAAACTTTAGACACCTGGAAAATAAATTACCAAAATAGTTTATAAGCCTAAAGCAAATTTTGGAAATCTGAATGAAACATTCTTTTAGGTTCTAGGAACACTGCTAGAATTTTTTTTTTCGAGAATTTCAAATAATTGTAAAGAAAGCTTGCTGAAAAAGTCCACATACATATATGCACACCTTAGAGTCTATGAAACTATAAATCTAAATCTAAAAAAATGGCAATTCTAGAAATCTATAAAGAAATAATTTGAAAATTCTGGAATAGAAAATTCTCGAAATTTGCTAAATAATTTTCAATGTTTGGGATATAAATTGCTGATAGAAAAATATGCAAATTTGTTAGGAAATATAAAAGCAAATTATTAGAACATTTTGGAACCCTTGAAGAAAATTCTAGAAATTTGAACACTTCCAAAATGTTGAAAATACATTGCTGGAAAAATTTACAACTTAATATACACAATATCCAAACATATTGTAAAACATTTTATGAACATTATATATTCTATATAGGGAAAGTAAAAAAAAATAATTCTACAAATTAAGTAGTCTTAAGTAGATTTAGAGTAATTCCAACAAAGTTTTCAGCTATTTTTTAATAATTTTTTTGTAAAGCATTTTCCAAAACGTTTTTTTAGATTTTTATTTTAAAATATTTTTGTTGGGTCTAGTCTATTTGCATAAATGTAAAAAAAATATTTGGAATTGGAAATATAGTTTAAAATTTGTTTAGAAATTGTTGGAATTGGGCAGATATAATTAAAAATTTTCTTAAAAATGAACAGTGAAAATTTTTTTTTAAACAAGAGGCTAATAAGAAGAAAGGAATTGAAAAATTGTCTAGAAAAAACGTAATAGTCAAAAGAAACTGTTTTTAAGTAGCTGAAATTTCCCAAGAAAACAATTAAAGATTTTTTAAAACTTGTGAATTTTCTAATAAGCTTGAAACAGTTGAAATTAAAAAGACAATTCAAATTTGCAAAGAAAAACCTTCGAAAACAAATTTTGAAATTTGCTAGAAAAATTCTTGGTAATTCTAGTAATCCAAATAAAATTATTCTGGGCTTTCCAAGAAAATTCTAGAAATTTCTGGCAGCATAAAAAAGAAATTCGAATTCGAAAATTTTTGAAATATGGAAAATTAATTGATGAAAAATTTACAATTACCTCGAAACAAATTCAAAAAATATTCAAAAGCATTCTTGAATTAAACCTAAAAATTAATTTTGTAACAGAAATTGGAGATTGTAAGAAAAATTACTGGACAATTTTAGACATCTGAGAAGTTTTCAACTTTTACCCTAAATTCTGGAAATCTGCAAAATAAAATCTTAAAAGTTTTAGAACCTTAAAGAGAAAATTCTGGAATTTTCAAGAAAATTTTACAGATTTGGATTTCATAATGATAAATATTAAAATGATAGAAGTGTGTGGAATGTTCTAAAAATCTAAATTTATAATTTTATATTGATAACGATTAAAGTAGAAGTGTGTGGAAAGTTTTAATTTAAATTCTGAAATCCTAGAAGAAAAAAATTTGCAAATTTTGAGGAATATGAAGAAAAATTGCTGGACAATTTGAAATACTTAAAGAACATTTTAAAAATTTGGAAGAGATAGCAAGTGTTTTGAAGTCCAAAAAAGAAATTGTCAGAAAAGTCGAGAAGCAAATTTAAAAAAAATGCAAGGGAATTTGATAAAAACTTTTAAATATTTTTTAGAAACTTTGCAGATAAATTTCTGAAGACTGGAATAAAAGAAGCTGTAAAATTCTATAAATGTGGAAAACTTTAGACACCTGGAAAATAAATTACCTAAGCCTAATGCAAATTTTGGAAATCTGAATGAAACATTCTATTAGGTTCTAGGAACACTGCTGGATTTTTTTTTCGAGAATTTCAAATAATTGTAAAGAAAGCTTGCTGGAAAAGTCCACATACATATATACACACCTTAGAGTCTATGAATCTATAAATCTAAATCTAAAAAAATGGCAATTCTAGAAATCTATAAAGAAATAATTTGAAAATTCTGGAATAGAAAATTCTCGAAATTTGCTGAATAATTTTTAATATTTGGGATATAAATTGCTGATAGAAAAATATGCAAATTTGTTAGGAGAATTCTTGGTAATTCTAGGAATATAAAAGGAAATTATTAGAACATTTTGGAACCCTTGAAGAAAATTCTAGAAATTTGAACACTTCCAAAATATAAGTGAAGTAAGGAATTTTATTTTCGTTTCATCACTTCCAAAATGTTGAAAATACATTGCTGGAAAAATTTACAACTTAATATAAACAATATCCAAACATATTGTAAAACATTTTTTGAACATTAAATATTCTATATAGGGAAAGTAAAAAAAAATAATTCTTCAAATTAAGTAGTCTTAAGTAGATTTAGAGTAATTCCAACAAAGTTTTCAGCTATTTTGTAATATTTTTTTTATAAAACATTTTCCAAAACGTTTTTTAGATTTTTATTTTGAAATATTTTTTGTTTGCAAAAATGTAAAAAAAATATTTGAAATTGGAAATATAGTTTAAAATTTGTTTAGAAATTGTTGTAATTAGGCAGAAATAATTAAGAACTTTCTCAAAAATGAACAGTGAAACATTTTTTAAAATAAGAGGCTAATAATAATAAGAAGAAAAGAATTGAAAAATTGCCCAGAACAAACGTAATAGTCAAAAGAAACTGTTTTTAAGTAACTGAAATTTCTCAAAATATCTATTAAAACTTGTGAATTTTCTGATTAGCTTGAAACAGTTGTAATTTCATTAAAAATACAATTAAAATTTGCCAAGAAAAACAAAACATTATTTTTATAAGAATTTCCTAAAAATGGTTAAAATTTTATCTGAAAAACTAATTAAAAATCTGTTAAATCTCTCAAGACTTTTGAACACATAATTTTTTAAGAAGTAAATCTCATAATTATTAAAAGAATTGATAGATTATAAATTAACATTTATAAACGTTTGTTAAAAATAGTTTAGTAGTTTCAATTTCATTTTTTTTCAGATAATTTCTTAAAAAGAACGTTAAAAATTTTTCTAAAAAATGAAAATAATCGAGGAAGCAGAAATTAGTTAAAATTTGCAACGAAATAACTATTACCAAAATAAATAATTGAAATTTAAACAAAATTTCTATAATCATAAAATTTATGTATTTTATCCATTTTTTTTATAAAACTTTGATTTATATCATATTATTTCACATTTTTAGTATATACATTTTATTAGTGTAGAGTATGTTTTCTTTTCTTTAGTATTTTCTTTATTTTTCCAAAACTCATAAGTTTATATAGAAAATTATTGTTTTCAGATTTATAATCCAGATATTTATAAGAAATTTTAGATGGTACAAACCTTTTTAGAATTAATTTAAATTCAAATCTTTGTTCCTTCATACTAAATTTTAATAATAAATTAATTTTAATTTGGATATTTTTTGTATATTCTACATTTGAATGGATATTTACCAAAAAAAAATTATTTCTTGGATAATTTTCTCACTTAACTCTTGGTGAAACATTATGGAATAGTTGGTAAAGAATTAATAAAGACTTGATTTGTTTCACTAAATTTGTATATTTACTCGACTAGTTTCGCTTGTTAGAACATTTACAAATTAAACACACTTTGACTTTGTTTTTTATAACAGCTTTTTATTTATGTGGTAACCAATGGTTTCCATACATTAACGTACCATTTTCAAATCGGTTAATAAATCAAAAAAAAAGATTGTGTCTTTTAGAGTGGTCCTAAAGTTAATCCTAGTGGGATACCTTTGGTTAAATCAAACTCATTCGATGTAAGCCTCTCATAAGCCTATACATTTAACCAGCGACGTAACCAAATCAATCTTATTACCATGAATTTTGACCACATCTTATTTTTATCACAAAATATTATATTTTTGTAAAAAGCACAGCAAAAGCTTTTACAAAATTTTGGGAATTATATGTTACCTTCTGTTGTCACCTTATAAAGTTAAATATTTGTATAATTCTAATATTGACGAAAACTTACCAGCTTTACAGCTTTAATTATAATTTCAGATGCAAGGACTTCTAATCGCAATCAAGTGCGATCAAGTGACCAGCGAGAGCAAGAAAGTGATTCCGTTGATATTAAAAGCACTACACCAGACTTCTTCAATTCCTCCGCTGCACAGAAAACTGACGATGTTATCGCAGCAAGCTACCACCAAATACGCCGTCTTCACAGGGGCGGGCTTCTTCAACGTCGACTATGCACTACTCTTCACTTTAACCAACATAACAGTAACCTATGTAATTGTAATCATTCAATTCGCCGAAAACACTAAAGGTGGTAACTGTACGACAGCTTTACCATTGGAGGATTAATTAAAATAAGATTGAATACTTTTTAATTTTATATACTATGCATGTAAAATATAAACCACAAATTTAAATTGTATAAAACTTTGATGAAAATATATTTCAAACCAAAATTTTCATTGATTATGATGCCGTTTAAATGTTAAAAATTCGACACAATTGATAAAAATTATTATTTGTAGTTAAAACAAAGTGAATTTTTCAATTCAGTGTATGACTTGCTTAAGACTACTTAATTTGAAGAATTATTTCTTTTTACTGTCTCTATATAGATTATATAATGTTCAAAAAATGTTTTACAATATGTTTGGATATTGTTTATATTAAGTTGAAAATTTTTCCAGAAATGTATTTTCGACATTTCGGAAATCTTCGATTTTTCTGAATTTTTTTTTCATGTCTCCAAATTTTTTTCAAGGGTTCCAAAATTTTCTAGTAATTTGTTTTTATATTCCTAGAATTACCAAGAATTCTTCTAACACATTTGCATATTTTTCTATCAGCAATTTATATCCCAAATATTAAAAATTATTCAGCAAATTTCTAGAATTTTCGATTCCAGAATTTTCAAATTATTTCTTTATAGATTTCTAGAATTGCCATTTTTTAGATTTAGATTTATAGATTCATAGACTCTAAGGTGTATAAATATGTATGTGGACTTTTTCAGCAAGATTTCTTTCAGTCTCCACAAGCTTTCTTTACAATTATTTGAAATTCTCGAAAAAAAATTTCCAGCAGTATTCCTAGAACCTCCCAGAATGTTTCATTCAGATTTCCAAAATTTGCTTTAGGCTTATCAACTATTTTGGTAATTTATTTTCCAGGTTTCTAAAGTTTTTCACATTTATAGAATTTTACAGCTTCTTTTATTTCAGTCTTCAGGAATTTAGTTGCAAAGTTTCTAAAAAATATTTAAAAGTTTTTATCAAATTCCCTTGCAAAATTTCGACTTTTCTGACAATTTCTTCTCTGGACTTCCAAAAACTTGCTACTTAAAAATTTAAAAAAGTAGACAAAATTAATATATTTTTATCATACTAAAAAATAATTGACGTAACCTAGTTACTAACAAAATGGCGACACTTAAAACTTGAATTAGAGTTTTTGTAAAATCGCAGTTCTTGATTTGAAATTTTCTTAAAAATAAACTACGCAAAGAATTAACGTTAAAAAAATATGTATGACTAAAGAAAAGTATTACGTTTTTATCATACTGAAAAATAGTTGATGTAATCTAATTATTAATAAAATGGCGATACTCAAAACAATGAATTGTAGTTTTTGTAAAATCGCAATTCTTGTTTTGAATTTTTTTTAAAAGTAAACTACGCAAAGAATTAACTTAAAAGTTTGCAGGAATAGGCAAAATTAATATATTTCTATCATACTTAAAAATAATTTATGTAATCTGATTATTGTGAAAATGGCGACTCTCAAAACCATGAATTGAATTTTTATAAAATTGCAGTTTTAGATTTTAAAATTTCTTAAAAATAAACTACCCTAAGAATTCACCTAAAAATCTAGAAAAATAGACAAAATATTTTACTCTATAACTCTAGAAGTATGCAAAATATATACATTTTTATTATACTGAAAAATAATTAATGTAGTCTAGTCACTAACAAAATGGCGACACTTCAAACTATAAAATGGAGTTTTTGGAAAATCGCAGTTTTTGATTTAATTTTTTTTTAAAGAAAGTACGCAATGTAATAACTTTAAAAACTTATAAGGGTAGACAAAATTAATATGTTTTTATCATACTGTAATAGAATTGATGTAATCTAGATATTAGCAAAATGGCTATACTTAAAACCATGATTTAAAGTTTTTGCAAAATTGCAGTTTTAGATTTGAAAAATTCTTAAAAATAAAATACGCTAAGTATTAACTTAAAATACTTATAGAACGAGACAAAATGATTACAGTTTCACTATACTGAAAAATAATTGATGTAATCTAGTTATTATCAAAATGGCGACACTCAAAATTATAAATTGGAGTTTTCGTGAAATCGCAGTTCTTGATTTTTAAATTTCTTAAAAATAAACTATGATAATAATTAACTTAAAAAACTTATGAAAGTAGACAAAATTAACACAGTTTTATTATACTTAAAAATAATTGACGTATTCTTGATATTAACAAAATGGTGACACTCTAAACTATAAATTGGAGTTATTGTAAAATCGCAGTTCTTGATTTTAAAATTTCCTTAAAACAAACTACACAATATATTAACTTAAAAACTTCTAGGAGTATGCAAAATATATACATTTTTATTATATTGAAAAATAATTGATGTAATCTAGTCACTAACAAAATGGCGACACTCCAAACTATAAAATGGAGTTTTTGTAAAATCGCAGTTTTTGATTTGAAAATTTCTTAAAAATAAAATACGCTAAGAATTAACTTAAAATACTTATAGAACGAGACAAAATGATTACAATTTCATCATACTGAAAAATAATTGATATAATCTAGTTATTATCAAAATGGCGACACTCAAAATAATAAATTGGAGTTTTCGTAAAATCGCAGTTCTAAATTCTAAAATTTCTTAAAAATAAACTATGACAAAAAATAACTTCAAAAACTTATGGAAGTAAACAAAATTAACGCAGTTTTATTAAACTTAAAAATATTTGATGTAATCTAGATATTAACAAAATGGTGACACTTTAAACTATGAATTGGAGTTTTTGTAAAATCGCAGTTCTTGATTTTAGAATTTCTTTAAACCAAACTACACAATATATTAACCTAAAAACTTTAAGTATTACAAATTGTCCAGCAATTTTTCTTCTGATTCTTAAAAACTTCCAAATTTTTTTTCTTCTAGATTTTCAGAATTTAAATTTAGATTTTAAGAACTTTTCACACACTTACTTCTATCATTTTAATATTTATCATTATATAATCCAAATCAGTAAAATTTTCTTGAAATTTCCAAAATTTTCTCTTGAAGGTTCTAAAACTTTTAAGATTTTATTTTGCAGATTTCCAGAATTTACAGTAAAAGTTGAAAGCTTCTCAGATTTCTAAAATTCTCCAGTAATTTCTCTTACAATCTCCAATTTCCGTTACAAATTTAATTTTTAGGTTTAATACAATATTTTTTGAATTTGTTTCGAGGTAATTGTAAATTTTTCATCAATTACTTTTCCATATTTCAAAAATTTTCGAATTCTAGAATTTTCTTTTTTATGCTTCCAGAAATTTCTAGAATTTTCTTGGAAAGCCCAGAATATTTTAATATACTTTTATTTGGATTACTAGAATTACCAAGAATTTTTCTACCAAATTTCCAAATTTGTTTTCGATGGTTTTTCAGGAATTTATTATCAAAATTTTAAGAATTTTCTATGCGTTCAGAATTTTCGAATAATTTTTTTATAGATTCCCGAAATTACAAAATAATTTTTAGACTTAGATTTATTTTATTTATTTATAATTTTATTTGGATTACTAGAATTACCAAGAATTTTTCTACCAAATTTCCAAATTTGTATTCGAAGGTTTTTGAGGAATTTATTTTCAAAATTTTAAGAATTTTCTAGAATTTTCTATGCGTTCAGAATTTTTGAATAATTTTTTTTACAGATTCCCGAAATTACAAAATAATTTTTAGACTTAGATTTATATATTCATAGATTCTAAAGTTTGTAAATATTTCCGTCTTTCTAAATTTGTCAGATTTTAATAATATTCCAGAAACGTTTCTTCCAGTTTCGGAAAGATCTCCTTTTTGAAATTCTTAAAGAAAATTTATAGCAATATCTTTTTAGATTCCTAGAATCTTTCACTTTGTTTCAACATTACCAAATTTACTTTAGGCTTGTAAAACAGCTTCTTATATATAAATGTAAAGTTACATTTACTAGGATGTGTGTTATACTTTAAAACTATATTTGTTATGACGAGTGTAAATATTAATTTGTAAATATTCAAGCACAGTAAACTGTTTCGGCAATTTATTTTTCTGGTTTCTAAAATTCCAGGATTTTACAATTATTTTTTATTCCACTTTTCAGGATTTTCCTTGCAAATTTAAACGTTTCTTCGATCGTTCCTAAATTTTCTAGCAATTTCTCTTTAGAATCTTTTCATAAAGATTTCTAATATTTTCCCTTTTCCAGATTTTTCCAGAAATTCCTAGAATCAGTTTTGAATTTTTTTTACTAATAATCCAAAATTTGATCAATTTTAACAATTTCAAATTTAACAATTTCTATTACAGATCTAAAAACGTGTTATAAATCTAGGAATATGTCTTCTAATTTCCTAGGATTTTCTTCAAGTATTTCAGATTATATTCCTATTATTTAACAATTTCTTTTACAGATCCAAAAACTTGTTAGAAATCTAGGAATATGTCTTCTAATTTTCTATGATTTTCTTCAAGTATTTCAGATTGTCCAGCAATTTTTCTTCAGATTCCTAGAAATTTCCATTTTTTTTACTTTTACGCTTTCAGAATTTGCTTTATATTAAAGACTTCAATTTTTGAACTTTCCAGTAACTTCTCCTTTAATTTTTATCATTATAAAATCCGAATCTCTATTTTTTTTAAGTTTCAGAATTTTCTTTTTAAAATTCAAAACCTTTCAAAAATTATTTTTCAGATTTTCGAAATATACGTGAAAAGTTGAAAACTTTTCCTGCAATTTCAAATGTAAATTCTTTATACACTCCAATTTCCGTTTCAAATTATGATTATTTTTCTCAAAAGTTTATTTAAACATTTATAGAAAATCTACTAAAAAGACAGTAGATATACTAGAAAATTCTGGTAATATCGAGAAGAAAATTGTGGAAATTTCTAGTTATCTAGAAGAAGTGCTGAAAAACGTAAAAAAAATGATGGGAATTTCTAGAAATCTCGAAGAAATTCTGGAAAATTTTTTTGAAATTCAGTAGATAATTTCGAAAAAATCTTGAATAATGTTGGTAGAAAATGCTAGACTTATTTAAATGAAATAAAAAAAAAATCTAGTAATCTGGAGGAGATAATGTTAATTTTTTTTAGTAATCACATGGCCTACCGTAAATAAATAAATAAATATATAAGTAATCTAGAAGAAATGCTAAAAAAAATCCTGAAGTACTTCCAAAATTAGAAGGAGAGTTACTAGAAAATAGTATAATAGAATTTTTATGTAACATCTGACAAAATAAAATAAGAAATGTTAAAAAAATCACGTAATCTGTAGTAGAAAATGCTATTTTTTTTTTGAAATCCGGGAAAAGGTTTGAAAAATTCTAAAACTTAAGAATTATATTTTTTTTAATTTAGAAAAAATATTCTAGGCAAATTGTAGAAATGTTTAAAAGAATTCCGATGAAATAAAAGGAGATATTCTGGAAATCTAGTAATTTTTAGAAGAAAATATAAAGAATTTCTAAAAAACTGTTATAGAAAATGTTCAAAATTCAGAAGAGGAATTCCTAAAAATTCTTGAAAAATGGAAAAGAAGTAGCTAGAAAATATTAGATTTTTTAAGTAAAATCAGACAAAATAAGGCAAGAAATGATGAAAAATTCTAATAATGTTAAGGAGAACATTTTTCAAAATTTAGAAGACAAATTTCTTGGAAAATTGTGGAATTTTTGAATTTAAAGATATTCTGGAAAGCACTAGTAATTTGAAGGAGCAAATATTGGAATTTTAAGAAAACTAGAGGGTATGCTGAAATGCTAGAACACACAAATTTAGAAGAGAATACTATGGAAAATCTAATAACAAGAAAAAATATGTTTTAGAAAATTCTAGTAAGATAGAGAAGAAAATGGTGGAAATTTCTAGATATCTAGAAATTTTCACTATGAAAAAGTTAAATACATTTTTGATGGAAGTTTCTAAAAATCTTGAAGAAATTTTAAGATTCCAGAAGAAAATTTCGAAAAAATTATTGAAAAATAGAAAAGAAGATTTCTAGTAATTTGGAGGAAATAATGCTAAAAATTTCTAGGAATCTAGAAGGATTACTAACGAATTCTAAAGCCCTCGAAAGTTCTTTTAAATTTAAAAGAATTCCTGGTATTTAAAAAAAATGGAAAAAAGTTACTAGAAACTACTACAATTATTTTGAAGAAGAAAAATGCTTAAATTTTTTTTTTAAAGAATCCCAATGGAATAAGAAAAGATATTCTGGAAAATTCTAGTAATCTAAAGGAGAAAATATCTGAAATTTCTGAAAGAAACTAGAGGGAATGCTGAAATGTTATGAAGCACTCGTAGAAACATTTTTAAATTCAGATGAAAAATTTCTGGAAAATCTAATAAAAAGACAGAATATATTCTGAAAAGCTTAGGTAATATAAAGAATAAAATTATGGATATTTCTAGATATCTACAGGAATAGCTGAAAAAAGTTAAATATATTTTATGAAATGTCAGGTTTTATCTGAAGTTACTGTTGGTATTCCACGGAGCTGGGTTCTGAGACCAATCTTATTTTGCAGGTATAAAAATTGTTTAAATGCCTCTCTAAAATAGTAATCTGGAGAAGAAAATACTAAAACTTTCTAGAAATCTAGAGGAAATCCTGAAAAATTTAAAAACTCTTTTTTTTAAGTTTAAAAGTAAAATAAACTTGAAGTATTGAAGTTGCTGGAAAAAACTCTAATTTTTAAAGATAAATCCTACAAAATGAAACGATACCTGCTAAGAAATCTAATAATCTAGAGTAAAAATAATAATGCTATACAATATTAAAACACTCGCAGAAAATTTGCAAAATATAGAAGAGACAATTCTTTTAAATTGGAGAAGAATATGTTGGATATTTCTAGATATCTGGAGGAAATATTGAAGAAAATTAATTAAATTTTTTGTAATTGTTGGCTTTTTATCCAAGGTGTAATTTCTGATGTTAATGAAGTTAGTGGTGGTGTTCCACGGGGCTCCGTTTTGAGACCAATCTTACTTTTTTAAATTTAAATATGTTTAAATGCCTCTCTAAAATACTTGAAAAGAAGTCCGAAAAAAATAGAAAATATATTGTACCTATTTATCAATAAATATTTATATATATATATATATATATATATTAGACAAGAAATGTTGGAAAATGTAATAATATGGATAAGGAAGCGCTAGAAATTTTAGGAAATCTGGCTAAAATTCTAAAAAAATTTAAGACGGAAAATTTCGAAAATTATTAGTGTAATTTTTGGAGAATTCTTGAAAAATATTATAGAAGAGAAGTTTCTGGGAAATTCTTAAATTTCACAAGAAATGCTAAAAAATTCTAGCAATTGGAAAGAGAGAATTCAAGAAATTTCTAGAAATCTGAAGAAAATTCTAGGGTTTTCTAATTGAATATTTATAAATCCTGAAACATTCCAAAAAGGTTTCCAATATTTTTCGCTCCAAAATTTTCTTTTATTCAAAATTTGTAATGAAAGTTTTTGCAAACCGGGAGGCGATCAGTAATTAAAGTTAATATGTATACGTAGGGTGGGCGGGTGGCCTCTATCCTACCCTTCAATCAGTAAAACATCATTAAAAATTATTTGAAAAATGTGTTTGAATATATCTATTAAATTTAGCAATAATGTTATGTTTATTGAGGTTTTATCACTTTTAATTAAAACCCTCGCTCATGTGTTACTGATTGGAGGGTGGGTTAGGAGCTACCCATCCACCATACATTAAAATATATTTTTAATAAAGTTCTTCACTTAATAATTTTGACGTTTTTGTTTGTTATTGCTAATAAACTATAGGAGTTAAATGAAATTTATATTCAAAATAAATAAACAATTAACTTTGTTGGTATCACTTTTTATTTACACTTGTAACTATAGTTTCGACAACTTCAGCTTGTCATTATCAAACAATAGTAACTATAGTTACAAGTTTAAATAAAAAGTGATACCAACAAAGTTAATTGTTTATTTATTTTGAATTTATCAAAATGTATCACGAAGTGAAAGCCTCCACAATTACTTATGAAATTTATATAACAAGTAATTAGAAAGAATTGAAAATTGAGCAAATTTTAAAGAATAGCCTTTTTGCGCAAACCTCATAGTTTTTAAATTCATCAACGCTTTAATTTCATCGTTTAATCTATTGTAAAATTATTTCTAGGAATATAATTCTGCAATTGTATTATACTTCTTTATAATGATATTCTGAAGTTAATTTATTCGGAATCAGCCATTGTAGAGTAGCAATAACATTAATAACGCTATAATTGGGTATAATGAGCAAATATTTATTATAATATCAACGATAAAATTTCGTATTGATTATTCCCCATTAAATTCCTTTTAACAATACAAATTATATTTTTTTCATAGTGAATATGCTTTATAAAACATAAATATTTTAAAATATATGATTTAATATTGCAAGCACTAACAAATTTCCCGAATTGTTAACATAACATATAATATTATTCATATACTTGTTAAATAACCATTACTTATTTCTGCAGAAAAAAACTGCTATTATTGTATCAAGACATTATAAAGTGGTGATGCAAATTCAATCCAAGGTTTGAGCGGACAGTGAATGTGCATTATGCAGTTCAATGACAAAGGACAGTGGGCACTAATACATTTTTTTTCTCAACTGCAATTATGTGCAATAAACAGTACGAAATAATTATAGTTTATTAGTTTATCTTCTTAATGCCATTATTTTGTATACAAATCACTAGCATTGTAATAATTGCAATTCGTTTTACTTTAGTTACAACGTTAAAAAAGTATTAATGAATAATTTGTATATAATTTGGAACTTACAGTGACTGTACGTTTGATAATGGCCTTTTAAAGGTTGAAACTATAGTCACGTAATAAATCCTGTGTGTGATATCAACGAAGTGTATTTTCATTAAAAGTTCCTGATTCAAGATGTATCACAAAGTGATGGCTTCAAGCATTAAACATATTGTATATAATTGTTTATAAATATAAATATTTCTATAGGGTCATTGAATTCATTAAAATTTTTAGTATAAGCAATTCGTAAATGCTTCAATGCAAGGTTAAAAATAATAACAATAAAATTTTACTAGTTATAGGTGAATTTAGTATTTATTTATTTTGATCTTACAAATTCGAAAATTTTTGAAAAAAAAGCATTAAATTATTCAAAGATTAAGAGACAACTAATGACAAAATAGATATTTTAATTCAGACAATTAACATTTTATTTTAAATAATAATATAAAATAGGTATTATTATTGAATAACTACAAACTCTAAATCTTTTAAAATGTGTAAGATGCTGAAAAACATATTACGTAATGTTACAATCTGTGGGTTTTATAAACCAAGAATTCTACACATTTTAGAAGGTCATCATTTGAACTGTTTAATAATAACAAGAATAATAATACATTGAAATAAAACAACACAGCTGTTTCATCATATATCCGCCTCGCCATTTCAATATAATAATAATAAATTATTCCCAAATTCAAAAACAACAACATTTATTTTCAAATACATATTATAATATAAAAGATAACATCTTTTTTTAAATTGTATTTAAGAGAAACATTCCATTACACACTTTTTAACATGTATTACTGTTTGACCAAAAATACCGCAGATATTTTAAATATTATGTAGAAGACATGTTTTTATTATTGGGGAATTTTTATGATGACATGAATTAGGCATGTATGTTAATATATGCAAAATAAACAACGCACGATTCGTATTAATATTAATTTAAATCCTACTTAATTTTATATTACATTCACAAACGATTTTATTTTTATATACTTATCTAAAAGGTCTTACCAATGCCTTTTAGATAATTTTAAACATTAAATTCCGCCTCGTCGATTCAATATAAAAATTTGTATTTAATTTCATTAATACAACTTTAAAAGCAGCACTAGTTGGAATCTATTTATTTCTGTTAAATAAACTGTTAAATTACATTTCTAATAATTTCAATACATACTAAGAAAGGTATAAGAATTGTGGAAGTTCCTTGAGGATTTTAATTAAGTTTTTAAGTAAAATATATGGCCATTTTATATTTTCCACTAAAAGTTTGATTTTTTTGTACTTCTGTAACAATTTTATGTAAAATTTAATATTATATATTTCATTACTGAACTTATTTCTAAATTAAAAACACTTCACGATTTCTTTTTTTTGTCATGTTTAGATTGTTTTCGTGTAAGAACAATAAACTTTTAACAGTGATGACGATTAACCTTTTAAATGGCCATAACGTATTGTGTAATAATTAAACACGTTCTTTTTTTATAGATTAAATTAAACGCATATGTTACGAACACATTTGTATTCCTCAAAGGATTTTAAAGGAAACAAATGCAAATCTAAAAAATCGCACGTGATTCATGCTCTACAACAATACATTAATTACGTAATGTCGCTTACTAATGGAAACGAGGAATTATGAGGCCAACAGATGCCGAAGTTAATTGGTAATAAACTTACATTACATTAGATATATAAATTATTCATTTGATAATGTTAAAATAATATAATTTTGCTCAGAATTACAATTTTCCAAAAACCATAATAACCATAAACCAATAATTTTATCATTATATACGTTTAGAATTAATTCACTTGGTTTGTTTCGCTATATTAACATTACGTTTCACGAAGTGATTATTTAGGAACAAGTATATGATGTTGTCAAATTTTGAATATCCAGTATCAAAGGCAATTGTTTTAACTCAAAGAAAGAAAGAGACAATTGTTTGCATTCTTTTTGAATCCATGATACAAATCTACAATTTCAAATTTATTTCTATATATCTAAATATAAACCCGAACACCAATTTAAGTTTCAATCAAAAAGAGTCCACTAACCTCCCTTTAACAATACTTTATCTAACTCACAAACAGCTCACTTTAAAGCTAAGAAAACAGCTAAAAAGAAATAAACAAAGTATTCGACTCTGTATAGCATCAAAGAGTACTGTATTAATACAATCTCCTTGGAATGTCCAATTTACTAATCCTTGCTTCTAACAGGTCCTTCAAAGTTTAACAGTTTTCACCCCACACATGAGGTACCTCAAGGTTCCCATTTATCACCGGTGATTTATAGGATTTATAGTAGTGATATAAACAATCTGCATCCCCCAATTAATTCCCAATGCCTTAATATTACCAAAGGCTATCAAATCATTGCAAGACTTAATCAATGCACTCCTAAAATGGTTTAATAAGGCGAATATAAAAATAATTTCATAAAATCGCAATCATTGCTTCCATTCCACAGAATATTCCAAAATTCACCATAAATTAAAATTAACAATTGACTTACTCCGCCATCGTCTGACTGTAAATACTTATGCATCCTCTTTGACCAATAAAAGCAAAATTCAGGCAAGGACGCGGTTAGAATGCTAACCTTCAAAGACTAGACCATCTTAATCAGAACTGAACACGCTTATATAAAGCCATTTGACGTCCCTTGCTCTATTCTAACATCAATTCCCTGAGTAAGAAATCCCATTTACTTGCCTATTGCTTATCCAAAAATCCAATCCATAAAAATCTTCTCGTTCAAACCAAAAATTAGATCATTTTAATTTCAGTAATTGGAAGAGTATCCAAACACTTTCCGCAATCTCTAACGAAAACCAAAGAGGAGGTTCTATTACTTTCTTCCACCCATTCTTATCATAAGGAAAAGCCAACCCTCTCTGTATTAACCAACTTAATCAATGTCTCTATTTTACCTTACCAACGACTCATTTCACCCTTTACGTCATCTTACTTTACATTCATCCACATTCTATTGACGATACATTTTTCACGAAAGCGTCGAAATTATAATTGCATAATTATTTTTATTGATTAAAGTTAAGAATACAGCAACGATAGTATTAATGAAATTATAATTGGTGACTTTAACGACAATACGAGAAAATCTTATTAAATCCAATGTTTCCTCTCCAATTACAATTTTACAAAAATTTCAACCTCTCCAACCTTCATCATGAGTAAAAGTCAATCATCAACTCTCGATTTAATACATTTATCATTCGGCACTTAACCCACTCCATAAAATTAATTATAAATCTATGTCCCGACCACCCATCCATACAGTTTTATTTTAATACTTAATCCCAACCAATCCTCCGGAATATATCCTTCATTGCTAAAATTGCAATATAAAAAGTTTATCAATGACATCAACATTTGATTTTACACAAGTCATTAATCCCATTTTGATTCATTCATATCAGAAACTATTTCAAGCACACCTCAAAATTAAAGGAAAAAAAACAATATTATAAATATGCTCTACACAATTATATCCATAGACTGCTGAAATACAAGAGACAATTATACAAAGACAGTAAATTCTACTTTCTTCTGTCTACGGATACTACAATTAAAAATAAATCCAACAAACTAAATTAATATCTAAATTAAAAAAAAGAAACATACCTGGTTTGAGTTTTGCAAAAGAATAACAGTAGACACGGTAAAACATATTAGACGGAAATAAAATATATGAAATCTAAAGGCTTTGTTAATATAAAAGACCCAACTGATGGTTCAATACTGACTGACGATACATCAATAACGAATGTATTTCCAGAACAGTTGCAGAAGACGCTCGAAAAATTATACGGGCACGAATCCGACAATGACTTTTATATATAGTTCAGTAACTGACTGTTCAATCCTTGCCTCTTCCAATCGAAGATTTAACAGACGAGACAGATTATTATATACAATTGCAATCTGGTAAAATTCTCCCTCGCTGTCGAAAAAAATCCTCGTCTACTCCTTAAAAAACTCTATTACTGCTATTCCTATCATTTTTTCCACTAAATCTGTCACTGACCTACACTAGTATCCAGTTACCGTCGCATTACGCTCCTCCCAGTAATAGGAAAACTCTTCGAAGCCTTAAAAAAAATCTCCTTAACCTCTTCAGCACTGAATTATGTATTTGTTGATTTTTATGACTATATGATGAATTTAATTTGTTGCTATATGAACAAAGGGAAAATAGAAGGGAATATCAATTTTCAATTTAATTTAATTTTAATTATTAATTTAATATCAGAGAGTAGAAGAAAAATTTATAGAAAAGCACGTAACAAAAGAAAACATTAGAGAACAGCAGAGAATACTAGAGAATATCAAAGAACAGAAGTAAACATCAGAGAACAACAGATAATAGCAGAGATCGACATAACACATAATAGAAGAGAGGAGAATATTACAAGAGAACATCAGAGAACAGCAGATAATAAAAGAGAATAGAACAAAAAAAAATCTCAGAGAACAAGAAAAACATCAAATAACTGGAATAGAAAAGCAGAAAACAAAAGAAAACACCAGAGAATAGCACATACTATCAGAGAACAGAAGAGAGCAGAAGAGAAGAGCACAGAACCATAATGAATATTAGGGAACTGAATAAACAGCAGAAACCAGTTGAGAACGGAAGAAAACATGAGAGAACAGAAGATAATAGAGGAAAACATCAGAGAACAAAAAAGAACTAAAGAGAATATTAAAAAAGGACAGCAAAGAACATCATAGAATAGCAGAAAGCAGCACACAAATACAGAGAATAGAAGAAGATAGAAAAAACTATCAGAGAACAGCAAAGAATGGCAGAGAAGAGAAGTCATCATAACAGAACAATAGAAAACAAAAGAGAACAGCAGATAACTCAAAAGAATAACAGAGAACATCGGAAAACCACAAACAACAGAAGAGAATATCATAGAGCAGAAGAAAATTTTATAGAACAGCACACATCCCATCAACCCTTTTCACAATTCTTCCAATGTACTTATTTACGAAACTATCCAAATCACCTCAATTTCCCAGCATATAAATATCTTAAATGTCAAATTTATCAACAATCCCTTCTCAATAAATTCTGAACTTCTGAACAGATCCCAGAATTATAAAAAATTAAATTTATTGTTCCCAAATATTAAATGTCTCAGGAATAATACTAAACTCATTAGTATTATTCCTTATTATGCATTCTTAGTTGGTAATAATATATTTTAAATGTTATGTTTGTACTTCTTTGTACTTAAATAAGTTTGCTCTGTCAACCTTTTTTTGTCCGTAGCACCTATATTCATGAAGGTGGTATTCAGTTAAATAAAGTAAATATTTCTTGTAACAGACTATGCCATATTAATGAATTTTCTAAAGAAATAAACAGCAGTTTACCTTCCTGAGTATAGTGTCACAATTGTCACAGATTTTCACGAATTTATGGTAATAATGAATAAAATACTGGATAAAATAAATATTAATAGTAGTATCGTAGAAGGCGGTAATTTTAATTGCAAATTTAACTGCAGTGATTATAGAGCAACTGCCTTGTGCGATTTATATACAACATATGGTCTATCCGGCACAGTAACCTTTTCCACCAGAATAAATAATGGTTTGGAAAATGTATTGACCAATATTATCAACAAGCATATCAGTGTGAATCTAGTCGATGTGCTGTCGGATGATAATGTAAAACTTTTTTACTTAATATGGTTGTTTTAAATTATATCATCTTTTAGACAATATAAGATTTTAATATAAGGGCAAATGAGAAATTAAATCAATTTATATCCATTCCTTAAGAATCGTTACTTACTTACAAGAATCGTTTCCCGAAAAAGTGATCCCTTTACGTTATAGAGGCCGACAAGTAAATTGGTTTAATGAAAATCTTCATAAAATGCGAAAAACTCTTAGAGGTAATAATAATAATAATATATGTACTTTACTGCTGCTAAAATCTTCTTTAAACATATAGCACAAAATCTTGTTAAACAGTTTCCTGTAGTAGATGAAGATCCTGTTAATTTCGTCATTGAAACCAACTGTAGTGAAAATAAAAACTATCTTGAGTTAAACGAAATCAGTTTTGTAACTGTTAGAAATATTATTTGCAAGTTAAAATCTTCTACAAGTAGTAATAAATATGGACTGAACGTAAATATAGTAAAATATATCACTATTGTAAATAGCACCATTTACTAAACTACGATAGGGATTCGTAAAATAAGGTTCCCGTGATTTTTAATAATAGACAGCAATATTTTTGTTCTTAGTGTTATACCTCATTTTAAAGCTTAAAACTTATGCTATTTTTCTACATAATCGCCGTTTCTGTTCAAACACTTTTGCAGACGATGCCCCAGTTTTTCTATCCCCATGTTATTGATTTCTGCCGCCAACCTCTTCCTTGACTTTATCATCGGTATTGAAGGGTAAACCACCCAAGTGTTCCTTTAATTTTGGAAATAAGTGATAATCACTTGGGGCTAGGACAATTCCATCTGAAACTGAAGGCCTTTCGCTCCTGTCTTGATCATGAATTTCCGTGCGGCCTTCACTGAATTCTCTGCACCATTTTCAAACATGTTGAATATGATATGCAATGTTCCCCATAAACTTCGATTAACTGATGATGAATGTCAATAGGTCAAATTTCGCATCTGGCGGTAACAGCGATAGGGAGCTCCATCTTCGAAGGCTGCTAGGCCGGCATTGACCGATGTAGCGGGGCGGGAGAGGTGGTAATAGAGAGAGGGAGATTTGACAGTTTAAGACAGTGTTTTACTTTTCTCCCAGCACGTCGCATTTTTTCTAGCAGCATAAGGAACCTTATTTTACGAAACTACCTCGTATGAAATTTATGTATATCACAAAATATATTTCCTATGAAGTTTCATAAACTCATCACAAGCCAGGAGTACGGCTTTCGTAGGGGAATATTATCGTCTGACGCAATTAGCGCCCTTGCTGAGTCAATATATGAAGCACTTGAGGAAGGTAATTACTAACCTTAATGGACATCAGGAAAGCCTTCGATTGCGTTTCATACGTTGTTTTGCTGCGAAAGTTGTACTGCTACAATGTTCATCCAAGTAGCTGCCGTATGATAAATTTCTACATCAATCAATAATGATACCTCTGATACTGTATGAACAGCTTATTTTGCAGTTTATCAGGCCCATATTACATGTAATCTATCATGATAACTGTTAGAATATTCGGCATTCAAAGACGTGCTATACGCGTACTTGCCTCTATTGGTTATAGAACAGATTATCGCGAAGCTTTTATTCACCTTAGCATTCTGACACTTGCTTTTATATGTTAGAATGCCTCACATATGTTGATAAGCTAAAAACTCACGACCAGTATCATCAACATGATACAAGAGCTACCAATCTCATATAAAAATGTCAGCAAATTTATATGCCTTTTACATAAATTAGACTCAAGACAGGGTAGAAATCAAGAATGGCCGATAGCCCAAACGAACGGTCTAATCCATATTTTAAATTCATATGTCTTTGCTCTAAATGTACTTATGTTTGTCCATGTAAAGATATTATTCTCTCTCTTAAAATTAGAAATGAATAAAAAATATAAAAAGAAATGAAAGGTTTGAATTTTGTACAAATCGTTTTTTTTTTCTAGAAGTTGTAGTGTTTTTTTTATAACGACCACGTGGTCCTTCCGCCATGTGTCATTTGTGTATTTAAAGGATCAAATAAAATGAAATAAACGAAACAAATGAAAAGTTCGCTTATACAGTTTGTTTTTCCATTTTACTAAAAGCAATGGAAATTTTGTCGAAATATAAAGAAAAAGAAAGGAAATGAAAAAAAAACTATTGAAATTTGGATTTTAACATAATAACACGTGGTGTCAAATCATAATCCCTTTTTTGGGACAAAAAAGACCATATTTGGCAAATCATTTGATAAATAGTCATGAAGAACGTCTTCGTGGAGCAGAATTTTTGCCAAAAGAATGGAGGGTGAGAATGGAAGAACACATTTTTTGTGATAAGAAATCTTCGTAATACTTAACTTGTTAGAAAACTGCTAAATTACAAAAAAGGATTATTGAAAATTTGCTAAAAGTATTTATTTAAAACAATAAGCATTTTATTATTGAAGAATTGAAGCAATAATTTAAGCAACAATATCAAAAACAGATGAAAATTTAAAAAAGAATACAGTTGAGATTTTGCTAAAAAAATAGAGAAAATTGTATTTCTTCAATTTTTTTCTTTAAAACAATTGAAAAATGCAAACATTGAAAATTTCTTTAATTAACAGCACAAATTTTAAACTAATTAAAATTTTGAGCTGCTCAAAATAGTTGAAATATTATAATAATAATTAACAATGAATAAATTACTAGGGAAATACAAAAACAATTTACATTTAATTAAAATTACATAAAAACTATTGAATTTTTTCTGAAAAAATACAAAAATTTAATTGAAATTGTTTTATCAAATTTATTTTAAAAACAATAAAAATTTTATTTCAAAACCAATAAAAATTTAGCATATATATAAAAAAAACTAACGTTTCAAAAAACTTTTTAAAATACTCGGAAACGTTGCTTTACATTACAAAAAAAGGACAATTGATTTTTTTTAAATTGTTAAAACATAAAATTAAATAAAATGCGTTCCATAATAAAGTATATTTGTTTTTATTATTACTATTAAACAACTGAAACAACCATTTATGCAATAATACCAATAGCTAAAAATTTAAAAAAATAATTGAGATTTTCCCATAAAAAACATTCAAAAATAATTGAAAAGAATACAAAAAGTAAGATTTCTTTCTTCAATAAATTTTAGGAATTGCTTAAAAAGGTTAAAATAATATATAAATTTTAAAAAATTAGTATACTGGAAAAAATAAAATCTATAAATATAAAATACTTGGAAAAACATAAAATCAATTAAATGTGATTAATAATTGGTATTAAGAAAACAAATTCTCCAAAAATCCTTTCAACTTTCATATTTTATCCCAATATTGTCTTCTCAGAAACCCTAATATTAACCCTAAATTTAAAAATCCCAATTCAACCAAATTCGATTTCATTTTATCATTTCATCCTTTTACGCATTAACGACTGACGCCATATACTTGGACAAAACAAGGCAGAAAGACCTCTTGTCGATAGCCTTTTGACAAATTAATACATTAACACCTCATTCATTATTCATCATTCGAATGTAAATATGTACAAAAATTTGTCAATAAATATATGTTACTACTATAAATCTTTTTCTGTTTGAAAAACATTTTTAAACCCACCCAGAATGTTTCAATTATTTTTATTTAATTAAACATAACAATTAAGTCGTCCAACCTTTTTTAACTTTTGTATTTATTATATATTTTTTATATCAGTTAATTACTGATAAGGAACACTTTGTGTTCGAAATGTACATTTAGTTAATAAAAATAGATTTGTGAAGAAAGTGTTGTTTTCAATAGAATTTACTATGAAAAAAAGTTAAAATTTTGCATAAATAAAAAAAAAAAATGTCGATAGCCGATGATTAGAAGAAACCTCAAGTCTGTACTCTGTTCACTTACTGTATAAATGTATAAATACTTACTTCTATTAATAAAGATGTTTTCTTTTTCTCTCTCAAAAAAAAATTAAAACAGTTAAAAATATGTTTTTTTTAATTACTTGGATTGGAAAATACTACAGAAAAATTTATTACAATAGTTTAAATCTAATTAGATTTCTGGATAGTTATTCAGAAAATGTTAAAAAATGCTTGAAAAGGTTACTACAAAAAATAATTATTAATTTGTCAAAATTGTCGACTTCTTGAAATTGAAAAACAATTAAGTTATTAATTGTCAAAATTATGTTTTTAAGAATATATCAAAATTATGTTTACAAAAAATACATTTGAAAAGTTCCTAATAATGAATTTACTTTTACTCATTAAACGCTCATTTTATTTTACCAAAAAGCAATTGAAATTATAATGAAAACAGTGAAATCTTTCAAAAAAAGGTTAAAGTATTTAATCTAACTTTCTCAAAAATAGAAAATTTGAATTACTAAAAGATTTGAAAACATTCTAAAAACAGCACCATAATATTTAGATAATTGAAAAACAGTTTAAAACATGTCTTAATTTCATTTGTTTTAGAATCATAAACGGTTATTTTATTTTACCAAAACCATTTTTAGCAAATTAAATAAAGATGAAAACTAATAAATAATCGTTAGAAATGCATAAAATAATAATAAAGGCAAATTATCAGCTTAACCTATTTTCTTTCCTTGAAAAATAAACATCTGTACTAAAAATAGTATTACATATAAAAACGTTAATTTTAAGCATGTAATTTGTTAGTTTAATTACTTCTAGTTTGATAATGACAACTTAAAATTGTCGAAACTATAGTCACTAAATAAAGTCAGTGTTATACAAACCAAGTTAAAAAGTTTTTTCTTTATTACATATACAGGGTGACTGACGTAAAACCTTTGGTGCTGTATCTCGCTTATTTTTTATCCGATTTTAATAAATAAAACATCAAATTAAACCATTTTTAAAAGACTTTAATAGGATTTGAACTGTTATTTTTTCTCGCACCCAGTTTTTGACAAAATACGACCAACATTTTTTTTTTGAATTGCACTGTATAGTTATTTTTATTGATTCGCAAGGAGATTTTTTTTCTGAATATAAAATTGTAGACAAATTTATCCATACATCAAACTTAAGTCGAGAAATTGAGGATTAAAAAAATAAATAAAAAGTCAAGTATCCATTGTAAACAATATACAGACCCTATTTTAAATGTCAAAAGTGACAGTGACAGCCATTGATACAATACTGCAACGATTTTTAATTATTTCATAATTAAAATGTTGCAATATTTCAAACACTGTACTAGAATTTTGTGCTTCTACAGAAATCGTTTTTCAGTTTTTAAAATCTTGCAACATTTTTATTATGAAATTATTAAAAATCATTGCAGTATTGTACCAATGACTGACACTGTCACTTTTGACATTTTTGATTTGTTTACTATGGGTATTTGATTTTTAATTTTTTTTTAATCCTCAATTTCTCGACTTTGGTTTGATGAATGGATAAAATCGTTTACAAATTTAGATTCAGAAAAAATCTCCTTGCGGATCAGTACAAAATATATATACAGTGCAATTTGAAAAAAAAAAGTTGATCGTCTTTTGTCAAAAACTGGATGCAAGAAAAATATGAGTACAGTTCATATTAAAGTCTTTTAAAAATCATTTAATTTGATGTTTTATTTATTCAAATCGGATCAAAAATAAGCGAGATACAGCACCAAAGGTTTTTCGTCAGTCACCCTGTATACATTTTTGACGATATAACATTCATAAGACTTCTTCTTCTTTGCCTTCGTCTTCTTGGTTATCTTTCAGTCTGTTTTCTTTTATTGTCTCCGCTTTTAGTTTATTTCTATTAACTAGAAACATTTAAAATTTTGTGTAAGAAACAATTGAAAATTTTTAACTTTAAATTAGTAACAATGAAAAAGAGAACTATCAAAAATTTGAAAACTTGAAAGTTAAGAACTAACTTTTTAGAAAAAGACTTACTTTATTACAAAAAAGTGATAATTGAAAAATTACTAAAACTGTTGATAACGTAAAATTTGAAAAATACTTTCAATAATTAAGTTATACCATCAATCAAAACAAAATGTTTTTTAAGTTGGAAATCGATTTTTTTCAAATGATTTATATTTTAGAAAAACAATTTAAGTGTATTTATTTAGAACAATTAGTATTTTATTATTACACAACTGAAATAATAATAATAATTTAAGCAACAATAAACAGTGAAAATTACAAAAAAAAGTGATTGTTTAAAAAAATATAAAAATGAAATAATTAATTTCTTTTGGAACAGTGGAAAAATGAAAATATGTAAAAATTACTTAACAATTCAAATTTCTCATCAAAAGAAATAATGAATTTTGCAATAAAGCAATATTTTAACTGTTGGAAAATTTGAACTGTAAATAAATTTTCAGTTTTTGCATTTTTCAACTGTTTTAAGAAGAATTAAATGTTTCTTTGTTAAATCTTTAGGATTTATAGAAATTAAAAAAGAAAATGACAATTTAATAGGAAAAAACAAAACACAATTTACATGAAATAATTAGAATTTCAGAGGAACAATAGAAAATTTCCTAAGGAACAAAAATTGAATTATTTTTTTTTAAATCAAAAATGAAAATCCATTTTAAAAACAATACACATTTTATTTTGAAAACAATAAACATTTATTGTAAAAATCAATGAAAATGTACAACAAAAACAGTTGTAAATAATATAACAATTTTATTTAGTTAAAAGAGTTAAAATTTAAAAGAAAAAACAAGGAATTTTTTTTTTAAGTATAAAATTTACATGAAAACCATTTTAATTCTACAAGAGAGAAACACTTTAAATTGAAAGTTAATTTCAGTAACAGTTTTCAATTTTCAAATCTGAATTTATGTTTAAAACAATGAATTTTTTGTCAACCACAATTGTAAATAATTTTACAAGATAAACAAAGTATAATATTTACATAAAATCAATTCGAATTTCACAAGGAAATCGGTGTGAATTTAAGTGAAATTAAAATTAATTATTAATTTTCATTTCACTTAAATTCACACCGATTTCCTTGTCAAATTCGAATTGATTTTATGTAAATATTATACTTTGTTTGTATTAATAATTGCACTACGAATTTTAATATTTAATTCGCATATTAAGTGAAATGTTTTCAATTTAGGAATAAAGTCACTTTTAATTTATCGAAGAAACAAACAATTTTTTTAAAAGACAAAAAAACAATTGTATCTTTTAAAATAATTGAAGATTAGCTAAAACAGTTTTTCATTTTAAAAACAATGAAGATCAAAAAAAAAAGTTATATAGTTATAAAGTATAAATAATTTGTTTAAAATTGAAAACAAAATTTTACAAATTACATTAAAAATTATTTCAAATTTTACATAAAATAGTTTCAAAAGTACAGAAATAATCACAAGTTTGCCATAACAAAAAAAACTAATGGTCATTTATTATGAAATACTTACAAAATAGTGTTTTATAAATGAATTTGAATTAACAATTTTTAGGATGTAAAATTGTTAAATGTTTTTAATTTTAATGATTCTTGGGAATTCAGTGCTTTTTAAAAATTGGTTCAGAAAGAAAACTATATGTATTAAAAATTTATTTAAGTATTCCTTCAATAAAATTCTTGGCCGTTTAAAATCATGTAATTTGAAACCATTTTTAACGCAATTATTAAATTTTAGAAATATAATAATTAATTCAAGAGAATTTTAACAATTTGTAGGATGTAAAATTTGTATAAATTTTAATGGTTCTTGGGAATTTTGTTTTTTTTTCAAATATTTCTATAGTTTTAATATTCTTTCTTCAGTTTCACAAAAAAATCATTAAATATAGTCGTTTTAAATGTTCTATTGTAAAATATAACAAAGAAATAAAAGAAGAGATTAAAAAATTGCAACCAAAAATTTGACTGTATAAACAAAAAACAGAACAACAATTGCTATCGACTTGAAACTTTGTAAATACATTTAAATAAATTCTGAGTTGATGTCAATAAAAAAATACAACAGTTTGTTTTTAGATTTTTGCAATAATTTTACGTGAAATGAAAGATACGTTAACAAATTGCAATCAAAAGTTTGACTATGTGAAAAAAATATAAAAACAATTGCCATCGATTTCAAACTTTCCAAATATATTCAGAATATACGCAGAAATGTAGCAGCTAAAGAATTCAAAACTTTAATTTTATATTTTGCAACAATTTCAATAATAATAATTGAGACGTTAAGAAAATTGCAATCTTAATTTTAGAGGTGTGAAAAAAATTTAAAAAACAATAAACTTTATAAATATATTTAAAAGAAATGCAGAATTGATGCTGATGAAAAAATTGCAAAAGTTTATTTTTAGATTTTGCAATAATGTTACGATAAACAAGCAACAATCTAAAAAAACGAAGTTACCCTACGTATATGTAATGTAATCTGTAAGTAAATTTTAAAAAAAATTGGAAGATTCTAAAACTATCAAAATATACTAAAAGTAGTTTAAAAATTTAAGTGGACGAAAAAAAGAACTGCAAAATTCGAAACACGTGTCAGGAAACTGAAAATAAAAATATGGAACAAAACAAGTTCTTTTTCCATCAAACTTATATATCCGGTTCCTTTAAGAATGTAGCATAACAAGCATTACCTTTACGTGTAAAAATATTGTCTTTTTATACAATGCAACCTGTTATATCATTTTAAAAGAGTTTTAGAAAAGTAAAAAACGATTTTAACTATATTTTTTGTACGTGGCTTAATAACAATATTTTTATTATCTTCTAAGTACAGACAATTAATACAGATAACTTTATTGAAAGAAACAAACTAAAGGAATAACAAAACACAATATTTATAGGTATTATAAAACTTATTTAAAATACAATTTTTTATCATTCAAGAATTAAGATTTTTTTATACTTGTTTTATTAAAATTTTAAATATTAGTAATGAGTCGATATGAAATAAAAACAATTATATATAGATTTGAAACTGGCTGTTATCTAAGAATTTTTTAAGAAAATAAAATTGCGGTACTACGTATAATAAAGTGGACTACAAAATGTGTAAATACTTATAAACTAAACTTACAATACAATTTTATGTAGATTCTAATTACTGTTTACTGTATATTAAAAGGAAATCTCTTAACCGTAATAATAAGATAAATTCAAGGTCTAATTATACTCCAATGTAACTTTCAATTTGCAATTACGGTAGGCACAAATCAATTTTTTCCCAGCTTATAATTTACCGCCGTTCACTAATAAATATTAATTTAACACGAATAACACAGTCTTAACACAGATTACTCACCGTTATCCATGCACTCGGTTAAGTTCTCCATGCACAGTTTCCCTTTCATTTGGTTTTCCAGCTCGATTTGCTCCTCCAAATCGGCAAAAGGCAGTATGTTCTTGAGCGTCGTGTTCTTGTAATACTCATATTTCGCGGCGAAAATAGGAAGAACGGTTATGTTCGTTTTATTCGTAATCGGATTGTCATTCAGCAACAATCGCGGTACAGCATCCGTAATATCGGCACCGGATTGCGAAAATAACACACATAGTGCAAATAGAAAAGGCAACGAACTCATTTTGGTGTATGTTGTAAGTAAGCAAGTTTCTTGGTGCAATATTGCAAATTTTACACAATTACAATGTTTACACGATTTAGCACATTTTTTTTAAATTTTTATTGTTAATGCACGGAACGAAGAAGATCTAACCGGTCCTCACCGTTTCGATTTTTTCGAACGCAAAATCTCAACGCGATAAACCGCGGCTAGTATTTGATTACAACTGCGGCACACGAAGCGATTCTCTAGGAGTACGTTTTCTTGAGTAGGGGATGGAAGTCGTGTAAAAAAATATGTACTTAAGTATCCCTACCCGGTCGAGCGGGAACTCCCCTCTACTATTTCCGGTCAAGGTTAGCTTATTTTTTTTCAGTTGTAAGGTATTCCACATATCCGAATTGGCGAAATGCACCTTACGCCTTGCAGTCTTTTCTTCATCGCGGATGCGTGTCTGGGAGTAACGGCATTGAACGCAATCGAAAGTGAATCGGATAGTGAAAATGAACTTGCGATGCTCGTAAATGGGCCGATATTTGGACGGAAAAGTAAGTGGGCGATTGGAGTTTTATGTTTTTTTTGTTTTCGTTCGTAACCAAGGTTTGAGATTTATGGATCAAGTGAATGAAGAGAAATAAAAGGAACAAGTGACCATTTTATTTATACTGCTTCCTTGCTCTATATTTTACTTCTTGTCAAAATTGATTTGGGAACTATTCGTTTCAAATAAAGATACTCCCTTTGAAAATTCTTTCAAAAACATAAATACCCTCAGAACGATGGTGTAAATTAAGTGTACCTCGTCTTTTTGATACTTAATCTTTATTCAAATCGCCATTTATTTACGTTTAGCTTCAACGTAAAGCTATAAATATTGTAACGATAGTTAATCGTTGGATTTCACTATCCTTTGTTGATTTACTTTCTTCAAAAGTTCTGCATCACTGCAATGGTATAAGTTAAGATAATGTACGAATATATTTTGAAACATTTAATGTTTTATGAAGTTCATAACATTATACTTTTTTTCATTTTCCTGGAGAATAAAGACTGTGAAATGGTGGTCTATTTGTAACCTGTGTGCGATTTGTTAAGTATAGAGAAATACATCAGAGGCTGATTCTTGCTCGACTAACTAAATTGAAACCACTACAATTCAATTTAGAAGTTAAAGTTAAATAAAATATTGCCGTGAAGAAGTAGAAAAACTCCAAAAATGTTACAGGATATGAGGGTGAGACTGATTATCCATACGAAGAAGTTACCAATTGGTTTAAAAAGTAAGCATCCCTACCACATCCTTAACTCTTCCAGGACTGTATTTTCCTCAACTTACCCCTTAAAGGAATTTGTTGGCTTCAAACTAGCTTACAAATTGCGTCGTGCGTGAAAGGATATTAATAAGTGACGACTATTATCCTTTCTTCCCATCTGGAGGAAGCAGTATCCTTTACTGAGAAAATTTTTCTTGAGCTAGCCAGAATAAATCGATTGACAGATTTGGTTTGTAATTTGCTGCATTATATTTCTTGCACTCCAGGTACCGTCGGATGTGGTTGGCGTTCTGATCGTTGCAGAATCGGTTTCACAGTTCTTCCCATTGCGCTTTGAGGATGATGGGCTGAGGGTCCTCACTATCATCGTCCTGTAAATATAGGTATAGTACTGCTTGGTTCATGATTTACCCTCAATTCGTCTATTGAGTTGTTTCTTCGGGGCGACCGCCCTCGAAGGTGTCTATCATCTTCTTAATTTCTTCGACATTAGCTTATTCGCTCCGTAGCTCCATCAGGGGTTTCGCTGACACATGCGGAGTTTCTGCCACTGAAGGTCGTGATAATAAATTTGTTTTTCCAGGAGTGTATTCAATTACTAAGTTGAATACCTGAAGCTGAATTGCACATCGCACGAGACGTTCACTTTGTGATTGCAGCGTTATTAACCATCTCAATGGTTGGTAGTCCGTGAGGAGGATGACGGAACTCTCCTCAAGTACAAAATTCCGCGGGAAAATTTTGTACTGCTCACACTCCTGCGAGCGTCTTTCGCCCTAGGGTTCTCTAGTTCATTTCAGCTTTAGATAATAGTTGGCTTACGTATTCGATTGGTCTTTCGTCCTGGTTCTCCCCCTGCATCAGAAAGGCTTTTAAGGCATAGGGCCTAGGATCGTTTGCTTGCTGAACGATTGGTGCAGTGATGAGAACTTGTTTCCCAGGACGAGGTGTCCTTTTTCGTTATGTGAGCGAAATCTTGAACAAATTCCCAATTTCAACTGCAGTCTTTCAATATACTTTGCAGCTGTTTTATGCATTTGGGAACAGTTAGAAAGACTATGACTGACATTTTCTCTGGGTTTGGCTGAAGTTATTGATTTAATATATGACCCAAATATTACAGTTGTGCATCCGAATTTGCTCATTTGCTTTTGCCTCGATTTATGCGGAGTTTGAATTTCGCTAGTCGCGAAAATCATACCTTGACTAGGTCTAGACTATGACTGACATTTTCTCTGGGTTTTGCTGAAGTTATTGATTTATTATGTGAGCCAAATATTACAGTCGGCAATCCGAATTTGCTTATTTGCTTTTGTCTCGATTTATGCAGAGTTTGAATTTAGGTCCATAAATCTTTGGAAAATCTTTGGAAGGTGGCGGATGCATTTCCAAGCCCAAATAATATCCGGGTGTATCGATATAACCCAAAATATGTGATGAATGCTGTTTTAGCTTCTTTATTAGCACCTGGTGGAATCTGGGCTGTAGGTCGAGTGTCGAGATCAAAGAAATCTTCCCCGTTGAGTGGAGAAGGTAAAGGTGGATATGTATCAAGTTTTGTTATCTTGTTTAGTCGCCTGCAATAGATGCATATCCGGATTTTTCCTCATGGTTTCGGGGCTGCACATGTGCTCTTGCAATTTTTGATGATCCCGTCTTCATCACCTGAAGAAGCCAGTGTGGTGAAACCATATTTGGTGGTTGAGAAATAGGCAAGTGACTTTCCATATTGATGGTACATTCTACACCGTGCACAGGAAATCAGTTTTTCTTAAAAAATCGCCTTTGTGTTCCTTAAGGAAACCGTTTACTCCTTTTTTATGTTGATTGAAGTTTTGGGCTTCTTCGTCAGGGAGAAGTTTGATTTCCACAAAACTTACTGAGGCCAGTTATGCATGATATCCCCACTTGGAAAATATATTGGAACCTGTCCTCCTCGGATTTGAAGTGTGCGTGGTGATCAATATTTTTTCTTTGGAGAATCCGGGATCGATGTAATCACTAGTCCGTAATGTCTGGGATTTGCAGTAGGTATACAATTAATAATTGGGTTTCTTCATTATAAATTAATTGAATAAAAAAGCACAAAATCACAGAGAGAAATAAGTTTTATTCTAGGGAACATTGTCACCTTACAATTATTTTACTACAAGCATGTTGTGCAGTATATTAATTGATGAGGCCGTTATTTGTTGAAAATTCATATCACTTGTTAAGTATTAAAGTAAAATCACTTTTTTAATTTTTCAACTATAAAAGTTTTTGAAAATTAAAAAAAGTGATTTTACTTTAATACTTAACATGTTGTGCAGTGATGAAAATGGTGAACCTGGAGAAACTCCATATTAAAGGGTGAATTATTAAGATAAGGACTGGCATAATTATTTTAAAGACTTTTTAGATGTACCATTTATTCTCTATTATTTGACATCTATCATTTGTCACTTTAAAACAAGAATCATCTCATTCTCTTTTGTCATCTATCATCTGTTACCTATCATCTGACATCTATCATCTATCATATGTCATCTGTCATCTATCATATGTCATCTGTCATCTGTCATCTGTTATCTGTTATCTGTTATCTGTGATCTGTTATCTGTCATCTGTCATCTGTCATCTGTCATCTGTCATCTGTCATCTGTCATCTGTCATCTGTCATCTGTCATCTGTCATCTGTCATCTGTCATCTGTCATCTGTCATCTGTCATCTGTCATCTGTCATCTGTCATCTGTCATCTGTCATCTGTCATCTGTTATCTGTCATCTGTCATCTGTCATCTGTCATCTGTCATCTGTCATCTGTCATCTGTCATCTGTCATCTGTCATCTGTCATCTGTCATCTGTCATCTGTCATCTGTCATCTGTCATCTGTCATCTGTCATCTGTCATCTGTCATCTGTCATCTGTCATCTGTCATCTGTCATCTGTCATCTGTCATCTGTCATCTGTCATCTGTCATCTGTCATCTGTCATCTGTCATCTGTCATCTGTCATCTGTCATCTGTCATCTGTCATCTGTCATCTGTCATCTGTCATCTGTCATCTGTCATCTGTCATCTGTCATCTGTCATCTGTCATCTGTCATCTGTCATCTGTCATCTGTCATCTGTCATCTGTCATCTGTCATCTGTCATCTGTCATCTGTCATCTGTCATCTGTCATCTGTCATCTGTCATCTGTCATCTGTCATCTGTCATCTGTCATCTGTCATCTGTCATCTGTCATCTGTCATCTGTCATCTGTCATCTGTCATCTGTCATCTGTCATCTGTCATCTGTCATCTGTCATCTGTCATCTGTCATCTGTCATCTGTCATCTGTCATCTGTCATCTGTCATCTGTCATCTGTCATCTGTCATCTGTCATCTGTCATCTGTCATCTGTCATCTGTCATCTGTCATCTGTCATCTGTCATCTGTCATCTGTCATCTGTCATCTGTCATCTGTCATCTGTCATCTGTCATCTGTCATCTGTCATCTGTCATCTGTCATCTGTCATCTGTCATCTGTCATCTGTCATCTGTCATCTGTCATCTGTCATCTGTCATCTGTCATCTGTCATCTGTCATCTGTCATCTGTCATCTGTCATCTGTCATCTGTCATCTGTCATCTGTCATCTGTCATCTGTCATCTGTCATCTGTCATCTGTCATCTGTCATCTGTCATCTGTCATCTGTCATCTGTCATCTGTCATCTGTCATCTGTCATCTGTCATCTGTCATCTGTCATCTGTCATCTGTCATCTGTCATCTGTCATCTGTCATCTGTCATCTGTCATCTGTCATCTGTCATCTGTCATCTGTCATCTGTCATCTGTCATCTGTCATCTGTCATCTGTCATCTGTCATCTGTCATCTGTCATCTGTCATCTGTCATCTGTCATCTGTCATCTGTCATCTGTCATCTGTCATCTGTCATCTGTCATCTGTCATCTGTCATCTGTCATCTGTCATCTGTCATCTGTCATCTGTCATCTGTCATCTGTCATCTGTCATCTGTCATCTGTTATCTGTCATCTGTCATCTGTCATCTGTTATCTATTATCTATAATCTATAGTCTGTAATCTGTTATTTGTCATCTAATAATGTAGCATTTGTAATTCGTTCGATTTTTTTTTTCATTTGACAGTTGTTATTCTTATGTGCTAATCAGTAACATGTTATCTTAATCTGATATCCATAATTTGTCATTTATCATAACTTCTGTATCATCTGTTGTTTTAATTGTAAATCTCTTGATAGACGTTTTAAATCTAGTATTTTGACACATATGTAAAGAATCATTTACTACAAATTATTCTTCATGCGTCATCTGTTGTCACCATTCATCTGCCATTTGTCATTGGATTGGCCTTCTATAGGAACAGTTTGTAATCTAACACCAAATTCTCTGTAAACCGCCATCAGTAATCATTTGTCGTTTCTCGTCAATCAGCTAAAATTATAATTCGAAATGTATAATTTGTCAACTTCAACTTGTCATATATTCTTTGCCTTATCGTCATTTGTCATTCTTATCAACTTTCATTTGTTATATCTCATTTATCATTTGTATTTTATAATCTGTAATTTGTGATTGTAACCTGTTATCTGTCATTTCTAATCCAGCGTCTGTCACATATCATGTGTTAATTGACATCTAGCATTTGTCCCTTTAACCATCCAGTAACTATCGTCTGTCATCTATCATCTGGAATTTTTCATCTAGCTATCGTCTACCATCTATCATCTGGCATTTCTTATTTATCACCAATTATCTGCTATATATATCGCCTGATATCTCTTATTTGGCATTTGTCTTCTATCATCTGTTATCTATCTTCTGTGACCTATCACCTATCATCTGTCATCTGTCATCTGGCATCTGGCATTTGTTAATTGTCAAATATCACATATAGATTTATTTTTTTCATCCGCCTGTTGTCATTGTTAAGTACTAATCAGTAATATATATTTTAAATTTTAATATGATATGTCAATATGTGTCAACAATCATCTAAAATTGTAATTCGTTATGTATAATTTGCTAACATGAATTTGTCATATTCTGGTTGCCACATAATTCTGTCATCAGTCATTTGTTGTTTTTAATTGGTAACTCTTATCAACTTTGATTTGTTGTAAGTCATTTAACATTTATCTTTTGCCTTCTGTAATTTGTGATGGTAATCTGTTATTTGTCATTTCTAATCAAGCATCTGTCACATATCATCCGTTATTTAACATCTAGCATTTGTAACTTCAAACCAAACATCTATCATCGGGTATCTATCGTCTGCCATCTACCATCTGGCATTTCTCAACTATCTTCTATAATCTGTAATCTATCGTATGCTATCTCTTATTTGTCATTCGTCATCTATCATGTTCATCTGACTAACTGTCATCTGACGTTTCTCATCTGTCATCTGTCACTTGTCATCCAATAATGTAGCATTTGTTATTTGTCAAATATCAGTTCGTATGTTTTTCATCTGACAGTTGTCATTCTCAAGTGATGAATCAGTAATATGTTATATTATTCTGATATCGATAATTTGTTAATTATCATGATTTCTCTATCATCTGTTGCTTTAATTGTAAATCTTTTGATTGGCGTTTTTAATCTGGCATTTTACATCGTACACATGTAAAGAATCATTTACAAAACATTTTTCTTCATACGTCATCTGTCGTCACCTCTCATCTAACATCTGTCATTGGATAAGGCCTTCCATAGAGACACTTTCCTTTCATAAACATTTTGTAATCTATTATCTACCATTTGTTCTCTATAAACCGCCATCAGTAATCAACTGTCATTTTTGATCAGTCATCTAAAATTATAATCGATATATGTACAATTTGTCAAATATTTTTGCCATATAATTTGTCATTTGTTATTTTTAATTTGTCATTCTAATCAACTTTCATTTGTTGTATGTCTTTTATTATTTGTATCATTTTCCATCTGTATTTTGAGATTTTAATCTGTTATTTGCCATTTATAATCTAGCATCTGTTATTTAACATCTATAAATAAACCTATCTTCTACCATCTGGTATCTATCGCCTGCCATCTATCATCTGGCATTTTTAATCTATCATCTATCATCTGGTATCTATCGTCTGCCATTTATCATCTGACATTTTTCAACTATCATCTATTATCAATTCTCTGTCGTCGGCTATATCTTATTTGTCATCTGTCATTTATCATTCGTTAGATTTCATCTGTCATCTAACATCTATAATCCAACATCTGTCATCTGCCACCTGTCATCTGCCATTTGCTATCTAATAATGTAGCATTTGTTATTTGTTCGTTTTTTTTTTAATTTGAAAATTGTCATTCTCAAAAGCTAATCAGTATTATGTTACATTAATCTGATTTATTTAAACTTGTATTTATAATGAATTCTCTACCGTCTGTTTTTTTTAATTGTTAGTCTCTTGATTTGTGTTTTTAATAAGGTATTTGACATCACACACATGTAAAGAATCATTTAAAAAACATTTTTCTTCATACGTCATCTGTCGTCACCTTTCATCTACCATCTATCATTGGATAGGCCTTCCATAGAGACACTTTTGTTTCAGAGACATTTTCTAATCTATCATCTACCTAAAATTATAATTCGAACTGTATAATTTGTTATATCTTTTGTCATCTGTCATTTGTTATTTTTAATTTGTCATTCGAACAAACTTTCATTTGTTGTATGTCATTTATCATTTGTGTTTCGTCATGTGTAATTTGTGATTGTAACCTATAATTTATCATCTGGTATCTATCGGCTGTCATCTATCATCTGATATGTCTAATCTATCATATATTATCTATTGCCTACTATCTCTTATTTGGCATCTTTCATCTGGCATCTGTTATCTATCATCTGTCATCTGTTATTTGTCATCTATCATCTAACAATCTGTCATTTGTTAATTGTCATATATCACCTATAGATTTTTCTTTTTTTTTTTCACCTGGCTGCTAATCAGTAATATTTTTTTAATATGATGTCATCTATCGTCCCCTTTCATCTACTATATGTCATATGATGGGCCTTTCTTGGAGACATTTTATTTTCATTTTGTAATCAGTAATTATCTGTTATTTGTCAACAATCATCTGAAATTCTAATTTGTTATGTTTAATTTACCAACTTGAATTTGTCATATATTGTTTGCCATATGACTTATCATCTGTCATTTGTTATCATTTGCAACTATTATTTGTTGTATGTCAATTGTCATTTGTGTTTTGTCATCTGTCTGCCAGGTACGATCTGTCATCTTTCACCTATTATCTGTTGTCTGTTGTCTGTTGTATGTTGTCTGTTGTCTGTTGTCTGTTGTCTGTTGTCTGTTGTCTGTTGTCTGTTGTCTGTTGTCTGTTGTCTGTTGTCTGTTGTCTGTTGTCTGTTGTCTGTTGTCTGTTGTCTGTTGTCTGTTGTCTGTTGTCTGTTGTCTGTTGTCTGTTGTCTGTTGTCTGTTGTCTGTTGTCTGTTGTCTGTTGTCTGTTGTCTGTTGTCTGTTGTCTGTTGTCTGTTGTCTGTTGTCTGTTGTCTGTTGTCTGTTGTCTGTTGTCTGTTGTCTGTTGTCTGTTGTCTGTTGTCTGTTGTCTGTTGTCTGTTGTCTGTTGTCTGTTGTCTGTTGTCTGTTGTCTGTTTGATTTTCACAACATATTTCAACTTAATAACTTATCTAACTCTAGAAATGTTTTTTTAGATTTATTTTTTTCTGATGTTTCTGATATTGCTGTTGACTATGCACATGATCAATTATCAAATTCCTTATTACATCACAATTCTTATGAATTAGGTATTCCTTTGAATTCAACTTACGAACAACTTACTTACGATGTAACAGAGTATGATTTTAAGCGAGCGCAATTTGCGGAGATCAATAGTTTCCTGTCAGGCATTGACTGGGACAGAACTTTAAACTATGCTGATATTGATGAAAATACTACCGTCTTTTATAATATCTTGTATATAGCAATAGACAAATATGTACCTCTTTTGAAGTACAAAAGTGGAAAATTTCCTAAATGGTTCAACAGCGAACTGATAAAGCTGACAAATGAGAAAAAATTAGCTCATCTAAAGTTTAAACAAACTAATTGTATGTATGACTACAGTATTTTTTCCACCTTAAGAACTCAGTGCAAAACTTTAAATGATTTTCTTTATCGGCGTTATATTAATAATGTTGAGATCAAAATTAAATCTAATCCCAGAATTTTTTGGAATTACGTTAAAGAATCTAGAAAAACTAGTGGTTTTCCTAAACACATGTTTCTCGATAATTCATTGTCAACTAATTTACAGGAATGTGCTAACTTATTTGCTGATTTCTTCTCTTCAGTTTATGTAACTGACAGCGGATTTGCAATTCCAACTGCAAGTTCCAAAAGGCAGATTGATTTTAATAATTGGTATCCAATTACATTATCAGATGTTTTTGAAGATCTTATGAAACTAAATAACAGCACTAAGTCTGGTCCGGATGGTATTCCTCCTGTATTTTTAAAAAGTTGTGTTTATTCATTGGCCAAACCAATTTATTTATTGTTTCAAAACTCTTTGACTACTGGGCAATTTCCTGCTATATGGAAAAGTAGTTTTATTACTCCTCTTTACAAAGCAGGAGATAGAGGAGATGTAAAAAACTATCGGGGAGTATCGTTGCAGTCAACAATTCCTAAATTATTAGATTCATTTGTTACATCTCAACTAATTTTTGCTACTAAAAAGGTCATCATTGATGAGCAACATGGATTTTGTCAGGGCAAATCAACAATTACTAATTTGTTAACTTTCCAAGTTTTTGTACTTGATGCCTTAGAGAAGGGTGCTCAAGTGGATACGATATATACAGACTTCTCTAAGGCATTTGACCATGTCAATCACAGAATCCTTCTTAGTAAACTCCACTCACTAGGCCTGGGCTCTGCAATTGTTAAGTGGTTTGAAAATTATTTATTAGATCGGATTCAATATGTTAAACTCAATAACTGTGTTTCAAAAGCTATTCATGCGAAATCTGGGGTACCACAAGGATCACATTGTGGACCGATACTGTTCCTCATTTTCATTAATGATCTAATAGACTCCATCACTTATTCCCAAGTTTTATTGTTTGCTGATGACCTCAAAATATATAAAACCATTATAAGTAAATCTGATATTGAAAAGCTTCAGTTAGACCTTGTAGCTATTCACCTATGGTGCATGACAAATTGTTTGAATTTTAACCTAGACAAATGTTACCACATGATTTTTGGTAACAAACATCAAATTTTAAAAAATGATTACCATATTAATGGTTATATTCTTAATTGCGTCACGCAAATAAAAGATTTGGGAATACTTCTTGATAGTAAACTTCTTTTTACTGCTCATATAAAGAATATTATTTCAAAGGCTGCACGTACTCTAGGTTTTGTACAAAGATTTTCTAAAGACTTTAGCCCTGAAATATTTAAATTACTTTATTCAACATTAGTAAGACCTCTCCTAGAATATGCTTCTATAGTATGGACACCTAATTACAACACCACCCAAGTTGCAATTGAAAAAATACAAACTAAATTCCTAAAGCTTTTATGTTATCGTTGTGGCATTAACTACGATAGTAATTCATTACGCTCTTTTAATTTAATGTCCTTAAGTGAGAGACGGTTCGTTGGAGATATGGTATTCCTTTTTAAATTAACCAATGGTCTGATTGATTGCAAATTTCTTTTATCTAAATTAAATTTCAATGCAACTTCTCTACATTTGCAGAGAACCCGATTAACTTTTAGACCTGAATATCACAGAACCAACTTTGGGATGAATAGCCCTATATGTAGGATGATGCGGCTTTTTAATTTATTATGTAAGTTTAATGTCGACTTGTTTAGTGTTTCGCTCAATAGTTTTAAGAAGCAGTGTAACAAAATCTTGTGTAGTAATAGTATTTTAAATCTTAACTAGTTTTTGTTATGTTTAATATATGTATATGTACTATTTTTAAATTTATATTGTATAGCTCCCATTTTATCTATTTTATTGCTGTATTGGTAAATCCGTTAATAAATTTGAATTTGAATTTGAATTTGAATTTGTTGTCTGTTGTCTGTTTTCTGTTTTCTGTTTTCTGTTTTCTGTTTTCTGTTGTCTGTTGTCTGTTGTCTGTTGTCTGTTGTCTGTTGTCTGTTGTCTGTTGTCTGTTGTCTGTTGTCTGTTGTCTGTTGTCTGTTGTCTGTTGTCTGTTGTCTGTTGTCTGTTGTCTGTTGTCTGTTGTCTGTTGTCTGTTGTCTGTTGTCTGTTGTCTGTTGTCTGTTGTCTGTTGTCTGTTGTCTGTTGTCTGTTGTCTGTTGTCTGTTGTCTGTTGTCTGTTGTCTGTTGTCTGTTGTCTGTTGTCTGTTGTCTGTTTTCTGTTTTCTGTTTTCTGTTTTCTGTTTTCTGTTTTCTGTTTTCTGTTTTCTGTTTTCTGTTTTCTGTTTTCTGTTTTCTGTTTTCTGTTTTCTGTTTTCTGTTTTCTGTTTTCTGTTTTCTGTTTTCTGTTTTCTGTTTTCTGTTTTCTGTTTTCTGTTTTCTGTTTTCTGTTTTCTGTTTTCTGTTTTCTGTTTTCTGCTTTCTGTTTTCTGTTTTCTGTTTATCTGTCATCTGTATCTGTCATCTGTTATTTATCATCACTTATAGTTTGTTTTTTTTCATCTGCTAATTGTCATTTTTTAATTGCTTATCAGTAGTAATATTTTATTTTAATATTATCAGATTATGATAAGATATAATGACAATTTACAAATTTTATGTCAATTGTCATTATATATTTGTCATCTGTTGTTTTAGCTGTCGTCACCTCTCATCTACCACCTGTCATTAGATAGGCCTGTTATTTAACATCTACAATCTAGTATCTATCGTCTCCCATCTATAATCAGGCATTTTTCATCTATCATTTATCATCTGGTATCTATCGTCTGTCATTTATCATCTGGCATTTTTGAACTATCATCTATTATCGGTTCTCTATCATCTGATGTATCTTATTCATCATCTGCCATTTATCATTCGTTAAATATCGTCTGTCATCTAACAATATATAATCCATCATCTGTCATCAGACATCTGTCATCTGCCAACTGTCACTGCTACTTGCTATCTAATAATGTAGCATTTATTATTTGTATTTTGTTATTTAAAATTTGTCATTTTCAAATGCTAATCAGTAATATGTTACATTAATCTGATTTATATAACTTGTATTCATGATGATTTCTGTACCATCTGATTTTTTAATTGTAAATCTCTTGATTGACGTTTTTAATCTGGTGTTTGACATCGCACACATGTAAAGAATCACTTAACAAACATTTTTCTTCATACGTCGTCTGTGGACATCTTTCATCTACCATCTGTCATTGGATAGGCCTGCATAGAGACACTTTCCTTTCAGAGACATTTTGTAATTCATCATCTACCTAAAATTATAATTCGGTGTGTATAATTTGTCGTATATGGTTTGCCATATCTTCTGTCATCTGTCATTTGATATTTTTAATTTGTTATTCTTATCAACTTTCATTTGTTATTGTATTTGTATGTCATTTATTATTTGCGTTTTGTCATCTGTAATTTGTTATTGTTATTGTAACCTGATGTAGCCATCTATCATCTGGTATATCTAATCTATCATATATTATCTGTGTCATCTATTGCCTATTATCTCTTATTTGGCATCCTTTATCTGTCATCTGTCATCTATCATCTAATAATCTGGCATTTGTTAATTGTCATATATCACCTATAGATTTTTCTTTTTTTTTCATCTGGATATTGTCATTGTAAGTGCTAATCAGTAATATTTTTTTAATATGATGTCATCTGTCGTCCCCTTTCATTTACTATATGTCATATGATGGGCCTTTCTTAGAGACATTTTATTTTCATTTTGTAAATTATGTAAATAAGTAATTATCTGTTATTTGTCAACAATCATCTGAAATTCTAATTCGTTATGTTTAATTTGCCAACTTGAATTTGTCATATATTGTTTGCCATATGACTTATCATCTGTCATTTGTTATCATTTGCAACTATTATTTGTTGTATGTCAATGGTCATTTGTGTTTTGTCATCTGTCTGCCAGGTACGATCTGTCATCTTTCACCTATCATCTGTTATCTGTTGTCTGTTGTCTGTTGTCTGTTGTCTGTTGTCTGTTGTCTGTTGTCTGTTGTCTGTTGTCTGTTGTCTGTTGTCTGTTGTCTGTTGTCTGTTGTCTGTTGTCTGTTGTCTGTTGTCTGTTGTCTGTTGTCTGTTGTCTGTTGTCTGTTGTCTGTTGTCTGTTGTCTGTTGTCTGTTGTCTGTTGTCTGTTGTCTGTTGTCTGTTGTCTGTTGTCTGTTGTCTGTTGTCTGTTGTCTGTTGTCTGTTGTCTGTTGTCTGTTGTCTGTTGTCTGTTGTCTGTTGTCTGTTGTCTGTTGTCTGTTGTCTGTTGTCTGTTGTCTGTTGTCTGTTGTCTGTTGTCTGTTGTCTGTTGTCTGTTGTCTGTTGTCTGTTGTCTGTTGTCTGTTGTCTGTTGTCTGTTGTCTGTTGTCTGTTGTCTGTTGTCTGTTGTCTGTTGTCTGTTGTCTGTTGTCTGTTGTCTGTTGTCTGTTGTCTGTTGTCTGTTGTCTGTTGTCTGTTGTCTGTTGTCTGTTGTCTGTTGTCTGTTGTCTGTTGTCTGTTGTCTGTTGTCTGTTGTCTGTTGTCTGTTGTCTGTTGTCTGTTGTCTGTTGTCTGTTGTCTGTTGTCTGTTGTCTGTTGTCTGTTGTCTGTTGTCTGTTGTCTGTTGTCTGTTGTCTGTTGTCTGTTGTCTGTTTTCTGTTTTCTGTTTTCTGTTTTCTGTTTTCTGTTTTCTGTTTTCTGTTTTCTGTTTTCTGTTTTCTGTTTTCTGTTTTCTGTTTTCTGTTTTCTGTTTTCTGTTTTCTGTTTTCTGTTTTCTGTTTTCTGTTTTCTGTTTTCTGTTTTCTGTTTTCTGTTTTCTGTTTTCTGTTTTCTGTTTTCTGTTTTCTGTTTTCTGTTTTCTGTTTTCTGTTTTCTGTTTTCTGTTTTCTGTTTTCTGTTTTCTGTTTTCTGTTTTCTGTTTTCTGTTTTCTGTTTTCTGTTTTCTGTTTTCTGTTTTCTGTTTTCTGTTTTCTGTTTTCTGTTTTCTGTTTTCTGTTTTCTGTTTTCTGTTTTCTGTTTTCTGTTTTCTGTTTTCTGTTTTCTGTTTTCTGTTTTCTGTTTTCTGTTTTCTGTTTTCTGTTTTCTGTTTTCTGTTTTCTGTTTTCTGTTTTCTGTTTTCTGTTTTCTGTTTTCTGTTATTTATCATCACTTATAGTTTTTTTTTTCATCTGCTAATTGTCATTTTTTAATCGCTTATCAGTAGAAATATTTTATTTTAATCTTATCAGATTATATATTTGTCATCTGTTGTTTTAATAGTTAATCTCTTGATTGACATTTATATTCTGGCATCTGACATCTTATACAATTATTGGCCTTCCTTAGAGAAAGTGACATTTTGTAATGATAAATTTTAAGGAGATCAGCAAACCTAGAATCGTTAGAAGATTTTTGTGAGTTGGCTTGCAATTATATTAACTACTATAAATTTATAAAATAGTTCTTCAACTAATTAACAATCCATAATTATTACTTAATTTTCTACAACGAACTCAAGGATGTTAGTATATTTTTTAAATAGTTCTTTCTTTTGTCTAAAAAAATATATAAAAATTCAATTAAAACAAAACTAGTCGGAGTAAAATAAAAAACAAGTAAAACAATACAAAGTGTTTTAATCAACAATCGAATGAATATAAAAATATAAAATTATACAAAAAAGAACAACAAACAACAAAAGTCTCATTTTTATGTGTATTTCAGAAATATAAACATTTACATAAAATTTACAAAAAAGTTAGGTTGAAAAATAAACACTTTGCTAATAATACGAATTTTCGCTTTTATTATGACTAGATTGAAACTAAATAATTAATTGTAATGTGGCTGAAAGACCTACGGTTGATGGTCAAGAAGACGAGGACAAAGAAGTTTTACCACTATTACGTCGTCAAAAAAATGTATTAATATAATACTATCTTCAGTAACGATATTTATCACTCTAACTGTAATGTCGTGTTTTGAAATAATTATTGCAAAATTCAATTCTTTGTCTGCGCAGCTGTACCTGCGTTTAAGATCCAATTAATTATTTCTTTTTAATTCACTGAACACAATTAGATTAATGCATGTTTAACACTGTACATGCATTTGTTATTGACATCAATATTATTAACACATTGAATACTGAAAATAAATTTTTTTCTCATTATTCAAAGGATGATCTGACAATGGACACATTTATGTGCACTGTATAATTAAGAATAATTGTGGTCGTTCATTCAAGGTAACCGATAAGAGTAATTTCAGTGATTTCGTATGAGAAAACCGTTTTCAGGGTTAGTGAATTTGTATGAAAATTGTGAGATTTTCACCTCGGATATATATTTCAAACACTGTATATGCAATTTGGTTAATTCTTTTAATTACAATCTAAGTTGATTTTTTTCTAAATAGGGACAAGGCTCGAAACCCAATCATTAATTTCATTACATACATTTATAGGAGTTCAAAGTTGAATTTTATTACATATCTAATGAATTCTTATGTTGGATGTTTAACCATTTTTAAATTTGTCGATTTATTCAAACTTTTTTTACTTCAAATTTCGATTTTCTTTTAGATAACAATTGATTGTTGAGGCACTTAAGTGTTGAAAATCCATATTCACTATTTAGATAACAAAACTGTTCTATGAATATTTAATATCTAACAGTTTTGTTATCTAAATATTTGATAACATATTTCCAACCTCTTTTATGGTACATTCCTTAGCTACCTTATTTATAACTATTTTCTCATTATTTCCTCCATATTTTTTAACTAAGTTTATTTAAAATAATTAATTAATTAATAAAAAAGTGATACCAACAAAGTTAATTGTTTTATTTATTTTGAGTTTATTATATCTGTCAATTTTCTACTTTCTTCTCTCTCTTAATCATAATTAATTCTTGAAGATAGCAAACGCTTTTAGAAGATAAAATGTTTTTTTTGTGTTGTCTATATTTATTTATTTAACTCAGGTATAAGAAGTTAATTCATTTAAACGATTAAATATTTATTATTTCACTATTAATATTTGCACAAATTTGGATCGATACGTTTTCTTTTTTTTATACTATAAATCAATATTTTCATGGAAAAGTTTGTGCTTTTAAAGGTATTTATTAAATTTTAAAATCAGAAAATAAAAGAAGCACCTTGTAAAGCAGAAGGTTTATAACACCTTAGATAATTTAATATTAGAATTCATCACACAAGTCATCCAAATACAATAAATTAATTCTTGCGAATTATGTCACCGATTATGTGCATTGAATACAATGGAAATGATTTCACTGTGGATTCGAAATTTCTTTCTAACTAGAGAGGAACACAGTGGACGTAACCAAAAGCGTTAACACATTTTATTACAAAATTATATAAAATATTGTGAATCAGTTAATGTGGAATAATTTTGTGCAAAATATGAATTCCAGAAAGCTTTATAACATTTTTATCTTAAGAACTATTCATAGTATTAATAGTTTATAGTTCAAGTAAACGTAAGAATTTTTTAGGGTACACTGAATTGAAAAATTCATAACCACAAATAATTTGTGGTTAAGTATAAGAATTATGTATTACAAACCATTATATTCATTCAATTTTTAATTATTAATGACGAAAAATGTATTAATGAATTTTTCTTTATAATAACTATTATAAAAATTCACATTATCTGTCATACGATTTTTTTTAGAAATATATCCAATAAATAGTCTTACTCGTTAAGGTAATGGAAGATTAAGTTACGTATACCATCGATTTATAGTGGTTTTTATTGGGACTTCATCGTCAAAAGTCGAATTACATTCATTAATGTACTATTGTTAAGATAATCCTTTTCGAACGATGTAAAAAAATGCACGAAAATCTTCACAACTTAATTATATTTCTTATCGAGCGACATCAGTTTTTCATATCACTGTTAAGAACAAGACTATTCTAAGTAAGTAACCCTATTGACAAAAAATCGAACTTTACGTTAGAGCAATCGGTCGCCAGATGGCAGCATCTGTATCATTCATTCCTGAAAATTAAAAAGCAACCCTCGTATAAAATGTATTGATTAGATTAGGCTAAAGTGGTTTATCATTTATGAAATTACTTTAGCTCATAATTATACTAAATTAAATAACAATCAACTCTTTAATATTGCTTAATTGTCATCGAGTAAGGTTACGTATTTGCCGTTTTATATTTACATCGCAAATGAGTAGAGCACAACTTTCTTTTGATTGATGTTCCTGTTGCAATTTAATGTCTCTTTTATTTTACCCGCAATTCCTGCGGAAGTGCTGAAGTGTCCATTACCGTAATCTAGTATGCGACACGCCAACTGCGATCCGATTGCTATTCAACAGGTAGCGTTAATTACATTAATGAGTCACTATGAAAGTATTATATACGACAATTTATTTATGGCTAATTGTATCGAACGATACTTACCTGATTTTGTGGTATTTTATGGTGTAATTTCTCAATAAAATTTGGCAACGTGCGACATTTATCGCCGAATTTAATAAGCGCTCGTCATCAAGGTTTTTTAATTGGGAAATGAAAAATACGCGTCTGACCTTTAGTTCAAATATGTAAAGAGTATTATGATTGGTGTGTATAATTTAAAAGCTGGTTTTCACTAATTATTATTATTAGCAATATCATTTCATATGAAAAGTAAAATTGATTTAATCAATTTTGTTATTTCTTACATTATTCTCTGTGCTTCTAATAATAATAATAATAACAACAATAATAATAATCTTCATTCGAACAATTTCATAATTACATTTATATATACATGGATAAAGACAAATAATGTGGCGTTAGTCAGTCTGGGCTATAGACCTCTAGTTTCTCTGCTCTGTCTGACTTTAATTTAAACATAAAGAAAAAATTGATTGATTGTTGAGGCACTTAGGCATTGAAAATTCATTTTTAATATTATGATAACGAGAATCAAATTTGGTTTATTTTAAAGAAAAAAGTTCTTTGCTATACAAATGAGTTGATTAAGGGAGGCTATTGCCTATGCTTCTATTCTTTATTCTATATTCTTTGCATTTATGTAATTTTATTGTAGCTTTTTAAGCTTAACTTTCTTAGTTTATAAAATGATTTTATCCTTTTTTACTCTTCGAATATTGGTTGAAATTGGTACTTTTAGGTTGAGAAATCATAATAATTAAATAAACCTTTATGATAGATATACGTAACATCCATTTTCTTTTCAGAAAAATTAATCAAACGCACGATCCCGACATCTACGAGCAGAAAATCTACTTTTGGCACTTACGATTTAAATTTGATTACTCTGTACCATGGCGTGCCAGCTTCACTGGTAAGTCACTGCCGAAAGAAGACAAGCTAGCTGGACAACCCATCTGCACAGCTCGACGAAACCATGATCCGAAATCTCTAAGGAGATCTATAGGGACAAGTGGAAGGCAGGTTCCTAACAACAGAGAAATACGTGGAGCAGAAAAGTCTAGAAGAGTTACTAACACCTATCACCTCAAACAATATTTTGGTAAGAATCCGCTTCACAAAGAATTAAACGACTGCTGGTCCAGACGAGCTCATAAAAGTAAGTACAAGGGGCAGAGAAAATTTACATGGCTTGCAGCTGTTTTTCAACTTGATCTTGGCGACTGGCCACATGCCTAGGGGCTGGTTGAAGCCACCGCACCACACTTCTCCTGAAAGACGGTAAGGAACGAACTAAAGGGGAAAATATCTCGGAGCTTTAGTCGACGTACCCGGTCTTCCTCTTTGGGAAGATGCAGCGGGGACAAAACAGAATCTTGGGCGAATGTAGTGGTATATTGGAGACTTGAGCATGAATGTACGAGTCTCTCGCAAGTTTTCACATCTGGCTGATCAGCAACGGCTGCAGCTATGTGGGACCCAAATTTCGGTGCTAACGGCAGTAAGAGGAGTAGAAGTAAATGATGGAGTATTCAAAAAGGCTCTGGAGAGGGTGGAGAGCCTGCCCTTAAAACCTCACCAGAAAGGGGGCCAAGTCCGTCGGTATTTGGTTTCTCATTGCATATTACTCCTGTGTCTGTTCTCTTTCGGATTAGGATTGCCAAGATTTGTGGTTAGCGTCACGGCGACAACACTATCAGCCGGCCTGAGGATAAGGATCGCTGTGGAGGTTGATCCAATTATGTTACTTCTAGAATTGGTTAATAAACTCGACATTAGACTCGAGAAAATGGATAAGGTCATGCAAATCTAGTTCATCATGGTATTCAATTCCATCATGACATTTAAGAGAGGGAAGTTAGAGATGTGGAAAGCTCTGGGTTCCCAGGGGAAGTTTTTGACGCAAATGATAGAATAAATAACGTCTGGTTGGTAAATCCGAAACACAGCGGCATATCGATTCCTAATCTCTCGAAGACGCAGTGCCTCGGGGTTACCTGCATCAAGTGCTTCCTGGGCAACGGCTTGTACGTGGAACGCTCTGGTTGGCATACTTACGGTAGGTTAAAGAGGCGCTGGAGTGGGCAGTGGAAGTGGAAATCTCACATCGGAGTCCGAAGTGTTTGAGGTAAATCCCTTTTCACTGAGCTAACCAATTTTTAGCCTCAAGACGGTCGTGCATATACTGAGATTTCGTCTTGAAATATAGACTTCTTCTGTTCGTCATTACATTTGGCGGTTGGTGCATGCATGACACATCGCAAATAGCTCGAGCAACGTCAGGGCCTAACCCATTCTCGAGTTATTTTTCATTATTTTTCAAAGTATAATAGGTAAAATAATTCCATACCATAACATCTTAAAAAAGATGTGTCCCCTAGCTCCGGCTTCCCAAATGTGGGAGAAATTACAACGAAGTGTTCTAGCGTCCGTCCGTCTACCGCAGCGCCTACAAAAATTACAAATTAGGATAATGTTGCCACGAACTAGCAACAAAATGATATACTAAAAGTATTAAATGACAACTGTTCGGTTTCAGCGGTAATTTGTACCGAAAATTACTGCCTGTTTACCGAATTCACATTCCACCCTATTTTATGGTGATACTTTTGGAAAGACGGTACCGGAAATTCCGAAATCACAACCAACCCTTAGATAAGGCCGCCCCGTTCGCAGTTCCAACAGGCCTTCCTGGAAATTGCGCCTGGCTACGGAGGAAACCAGCCCGGTTCATGTACCTGCTTCCCAGAGGCTGGTCAAAGAGGCTCGGAGAAAGGGATGACCATCCCCAACATGCAAATTTAATGTACATATTTTTGTAAATATTTCACATTACCATTTTCATACTCTGTACAGTAAAGACCAATAGAAGATTAAATTTCAATGAGTTCTTTTTCTTCGAGTCGTTACAACCAGGTGCTCATACAAACATCGACAACCTTTTCAAAGTAATGAAAAGTATAACCACATGTATGGAGACAGTATATTTTCGTCACACCTGCTACCCGATAGTATTTGGTAAATTTACATAAACAGTTGGACATGGAGATTATAATAGAAGCAGTCTATAAATATCGAAGTAAGACGAAACACTTTACATTCAGTGCTTTAATGAAGTGATTGGTAATGTGACAATCGCGGTTTGTTGCTATGACTATCAAGGCGTAACAAGTAATGTTGCTATAGTATTGTTGCATTTAGGTGAAGAGATTTGGAAGTCCCCTATTATGACAGCTTTTATTACCCGAAAGGATAATCCATATATATTAGCGCAACCTTTTGTATATCATTAATTACTCCTTGATAATGACATATTGTCGAAACTAGTCAGAGAAGAAATAATAAATTTTCTGTGAAACAAACCAAGTATTTTTAATTTCTAATCAAGAACTAACAAGAAGTAAGCAAGTTTGTAAAATCTTTCTTAGCAGACATACCGATTAGATATAGATAAAAAGTCGTCTTCAGATATCTAAGAAAGGTCCTCGAAATTTTTGGTGATGTTTGGCCGGTGATTTTAGGAAGCAAAAACGAGTTGGTTCACGTTAAAGTAAACGAATCCAAAACAGGTTAGCGTTATTTAACAATAGGCAACAGTGGTGGCCAAGAAAGTGTCAATTTCTAGACCAATTGTGGCGCTTATTTCATCTGCATCAAGTATGCTGGCAACTAACTACCTCATGATGTAGTGTTTTGTTTTGGACAACACTTCTACTAAATGTGCAAACTATCAGAGTGCCTCCCTACCAATTATCAAGATCTCCGCTGATTTGCGACTAAAACGAGTTCTTAGTCCTCTCGTAAATCTTAAGGAGTTTTCTTTTTTTTCAAGTGATTAGTATAGTGCTTATTAGGTAGCCGCTTTTACTACCTCTGTAAATATCCATTTTGTCAGTAAATACACTGACACTTATATATTAACAAAAATACAAAGTAGATCTTACAAGTTGCGTTTTGATTATATCGTGGTCATTTTAATATTGCGATCGATACTAATATGCCTTACAGAGATATAAAGTCCCAAAACTGGTGTAAATACAAAAGGAACGTTGAGAAATTAATATCACGAGCAATTTTTTTGCGAAGGAATTAACATTCTCTAATCAAAATCTGTAGCTTAATGTATTAGTTCTTGACAAAGAAGATCGTTTATTCCATACGTACCGATTAGCTAATGATAGAATGTTGAGACGTTCCGGATGATACTTTCGTTAAGAATGCCCTCGAAAGTTTTCTTGGTGCTTCATCGATGATTTCAGATCACTCATCGATCAGCCAAGATAGTTGTAAAAAACGAGTTCATTTGCGTTAAAGTAAACAGGTCCAAAACAGTAAAGTACGGACTCAACATTTAGCGTATCTGTGGTCTATAAGAAACAGTCGAGTTCAAAAAAAAAAATTAATAGTGGCAATCCAAAAGTTGGCCAAATATGACGTTACTTTCATCTGTATAAAGTACACAAACAATCACTTTATGGTGAACTCTTGCGTTTTAGATAACACTCCTATTAAATGCTAAAACTGCCAGAGAGATTACATTGCCAATCTGTAATGAGTCTTTAGTCTTCTCGTGAAGCTGTAGGAGTTTATTATTCTCCAACACTTAGTGATTATTAGACAACCGCTCTTGCAGGCATCTTTTTTGTCAACCCTTTCTTCAAAAGACAGGTTAAATGGAGTACTTGTGAGGTGTGTTAGCCTCTCGTGAACTGCGACCTAATAGATCTATTGTTCTTCAAATGAGTTTTTACACCAAATCTTTTGATTCTGATTAGTATGGCAGTAAATACACTTTCCAATTTTGACATTTAAACAACATAGGCCTTACACAATCAACCTCAACAATGTAGGTTTTAGATTAAATTAAATTCACTTGGCTTGTTTCACAAATTAATAATTTATTCGACTAGTTTCTGCTCAAGGCTATTATCAAGAATCATCATCATTCGGATAAACGGCCTTAAGCCGAAACTAGTCCAAGTTCAGTGAATTAAATTTAATCCTAAAGCCTACATTAATATAATGTTTCACCAAGTGATTAATGAGAAACAAGTATATGACAACCTTGACAACCTCACAAATTTACTTCACCTCTCCTTTTATAATACGAAAGAGCTCCCCAAACCTATGAGCTGAACAAGGACATCAGGCATGACGGTAGTATAATTTATGTGAATCAATCTTGCAGTAAACATACCTAAGAACGGTCTTAACCTTCTGTTTATAGACCACGTATCCAATTGTATGGTTAATGATTTAAATTCTCATAGCCCTGGCTGAAACAGCAGCATCATGAATAGAAAAGGCAAATCTTTTCTTAAGTTTCTTAGTAGCAAGAGACATAACATAAGATTAGTTTGGCCCAATAGTCCTACGTACTAACACTCGAATTCTACTCACAGCCCTGACGTTCTTCATTACTTTTTCCTAATGCAATCTGAACTTAGACTAAAAGCGTTTGAATCTAGTTGTCCACTACAAGAGGAGTTCTCCTTCTAAAAACGCGCGCTGGTGGAATAATGACCTGAGTCATCTCAAGATGCAAGCCAGGAAAACTTGCAACAGTGCAAAGAAAACAAGCAACTAGGATGTCTATAGACAAGTAAGTGCCAAGAGCCACGCTCCATAAAGTCCTATCCAAAGACCAATTCAACAGCATAGGGGTACTAAAAAAAAACTTGGTGGGAGTTATGCAGAGAAGCTTAACCCATTTGCATCAGAGGGAAAAGTGGAAAATTCGTCCTTATCACCAAAGTTTTTTGATTCTATTTTAATAAAAATATTTCACAATATGAAAAATAAAAACAATATTGCTTAAATAAAGAATTTTCAAGAATTTTTATTTCATTATAGAGTAATAATAATAAAAGAAATTTAATTATAATTATTTTACACATAATAATACTTGAAATGCTCAATTTACAATGCCGTATGGCAATTATCACATTGGTAAAATGTATATTTTCTTTTTTTTGATAAGCAAACTACATAACGTTTGCGAGTTTTCTTCGATGGAGTTGTTTGAATAAGGATTGGAAAATGTTTGTATTTCTTCCGCTAATTTTTGCTTAAAAATATAATATAAATAATTTTGAAAACAACATAAGAATTCAAAAGAATTATGTCGAGACAATAAATAAATTTCTTTTTATACACCTTCTGAAAAATGATAAAAATGATAAATGAAAGCGCGAACATATGCGCTCTGGTGATAGTGGCCTAGAAAAATGATCGCATATATGCGCCTATGATGCAAATGGGTTAAGGAAAATCTCAGTGTTCTAGTAAAGACGCAATTTCCAAGCTCAACAGCTGTGGACTCCCAATAAAAGGCATTTCAATCCATTGAAGGAAGCACATTCCTACCTACTAGAGAAAGTAGAAGCAAAGCACCAAAAAAATAAATGGGCAGTTGGTAGCTTTAAACCCTTCAAAGTACCAACCTAGCTGTCATTTTCCCTACAATGCTGCAACAGGAGTTAGGTATAATAGTCCAAAACCTGCAGGCAGTTTACAAAAGTAGCTTTACGCTAGACTATATTCCAATAGAATAGAAAGAGGATAGGGTATAAGGAGCAGTGTCCTAGAGGCAAATCCGCTCCATAGGCAGCAGTTTTTCTACCAACCTGGCAAATCCACTGTGGATGAACTTCATAGGCTCACAAAAGCCACAACAGATATGCGGATATGATACATTATCTGTACATTATGGTAATAAGATCCATTATTACATATGACTCACAAATATTGTTGGTTAAGAATAAACAAGGAAGGGCACAAAAGAACCTTAAACCCTTCGATGAAAGGCCGTCTTGGTACCACGGGAGCTATGAATACCAACCCGTCTGTAGCAATGAAAGCTTTACTAGACCAACTCCTCCTAAATGAACTAATGAGAAAAATGGGTTAATGGGTGCGATGATACTAGATTAGCATGATGCAAGAGAAAGGTAGAGAAATTAATATCATGAGCAATTAGGAGTTAACAAGGAATTAACTCAAATGAAAATATGCACTTTGATTTTTCAGTCAACCACGAATTATTCTACAAGTCAACTAAAATCATTTAAGTCATATAATGACTGTTAAATATTTTTAAGACCCTTCAACGATCATTTAAGGTCAATCGTTTGTCAGTCAAAATTATCTAATGGTCAAATTGTTTAAGGTCATCCAACGATCGTTCAAAATCGTTTAAGGTTTTTCAACAATCATTAAAATTCATTTAAGTTTATCTGACTATCATGAAATATTGTTTAAAATAATTTAATAATCATTGTTCAAGGATACCAGGAAGTTTCAATATTATTTAAAGTCAATTAAGAACCACTCAAGGTCATTTAAAATCATTATATGACTGTTGAAAATCATCAAATCGTCATTCGATTATCACTCAAGACCATATAATACCAATCAATGTTATTTAGGTTCATTTAAGGTCATCAACGCTCTTTTCAAATTTTTTTCTTGTTGCCAAAGATTACCTAAAGTTATCCAACGTCAATCAACAATCATTTAAAAGCATTAAAAAGTTATACAACGTTATTTAAAAATCATTCAAGATTATCTGAAAATCATTTGAGCCCTCTTAAGATCCTTATCATTATTGTAAACTATTACAGGTCTTTTGATGATTTTTCAGTTATCCATGGACCATTCTACAACAGTCAACCAATAATGTTTGAGTTTTTCTGAGTATCATTAAAGATTATTTAAAGTAAATTAATGATCGTTGAAGATCATCGTAAAGTCATTAAAGGTCCCTCAAGCTAATCCAAATATGATTAAAAATCATTAGAGGTCATTCGATGATTTTTCAAAATCATCCATTTGTCTATCTACAACAAACAATCAAAATTATTTGAGTTATATATTGACCATTAAATGTTTTTAAGACCTTCCAACGATAATTTGGGGTCATTCGATTATCAGACAAAATTATCTAATGGTCTAATTATTTAAGGTCATTAAGGTCATATAACGATCGTTCAAAATCGTTCAAGGCTTTTCAACAGTCATTCAAGTTCATTTAAGTTTATTTGACTACCATTCAAGATTTTCAACAAGGCATTCAAGGTAATCCAAATATGATTCAAAATCATTAGAGATCATTGGATGGTTTTTCAAAGTCATCCATTAGTTAATCTACAATGGTAAATCAAGATCATTTGAGTTATAGATTTGAGTCATATAATTATTAAATGTTTTTAAGACCCTCCAACGATCATTTAAGGTCATTCGGTTATCAGCCAAAATTATCTAATGGTCTAATTATTTTAGGTCATCCAACGATCGTTCAAAATCGTTCAAAGTTTTTCAACAATCATTTAAGTTCATTTAAGTTTTTCTGACTATCATTAAAGATTGTTTAAAGTAAATTAATGATCATTGAAGATCACCCAAAAGCCATACAAGGTCCCTTAAGATAATCTAAATATGATTGAAAATTTTTAGAGCTCATTCAATGGGTTTTCAAAGTCATTCATTGGTTAATTTACAATCGTCAATCGATCATGTGAATTATAGATTTGAGTCATATAATGACTATTAAATGTTTTTAACAATCATATAAGGTCATTTGGTTATCAGTCAAAATTATCCAATGGTCTAATTATTTAAGGTCATCCAGCAATCGTTTAAAATTGTTCAAGATTTTCATTCAGGTTTATTTAAATTTATATGACTATCATTAAAGATTGTTTCTGAACCTGATTAAACCAGAGTTCCTACAAACACTCCTTCGGACGAAATGTCGACCAAATTTGATTTCGAATCAAAAAACTAAAACTAGGCATATAAGAGCCTAAATACAGGGAATCAACTTCTCTCGGAAAAGGCCCATCAGTCTTACAGGCTGAACCAATAGCGTTGGACAGCCAGGCTACCCTTAAGAATCTCAAAACGAACAGCTTTAATTTTAAAACTACTTGGAACTATAAACAAGGTCTGAAGTAATTTTCCAAGGCCACGCAAGTATAATAGGCAACGAACATTCCGAAGTACTTACCAAAGAAGTGCTGCAACTACCATGATCGGAAAAACAGAGCACTGTATAAAATCACACTAGGTCAAAGGCAATCAAAATGTTTACTGGCCTCTCGCCAAGCAGAGCTCAACAGTTCTTGTGCCTCACTAGAAGCGTGATAAAACTGGTCACGGGTCTCCTTAAAACACATTGTCCAGGAAGTACCATCCTCATAAGATAGTCTACAATTGGTGTTGTGAATTGGAAGAAGCAACGTCCGAACAAATCCTATGCTTGTGTGTAATACTGGCTACTAGCAGACTAGCCCAAACCGGAGAAATGATCAGGGCATGGCGTCCTCTGTCATCTCTGTCATCTCTATCATCTCTGTCATCTCTATCATCTCTATCATCTCTGTCATCTCTGCCATCTTTGTCATCTTTATCATCTTTGTCATCTCTGTCATCTCTGTCATCTGTCATCTTCATCAATTAAATAATTTATAATAAATTGCAGACGGCAAAACTCCTAATGACCTAATGTTGGGTAAGTATCCTCTGACATTAACATATAAGCTAGCATAATCAAGAATTTTTGTTAAAATGAGTACAAAATTAAAGCAATTTCAGATGATAGATGAATTTTGAATGAACGATGACTAATGACATATTGCAGATACCAGACAGATACCAGAAGACACGGGACAGTTGGCATATGACAGATGACAGATGACAGATGACAAATGACAAATGACAGATGAAAGTTGACATATGAAAAATGACAGATGATAATAAACGACAAATTATAATCGTTGATTATCAGCCATCTGTCATTCGAGTTCTGTCATCTGTCGTTCACCTGTAAATTTATTTTTATTTATGTCATGGTCTTTGAGGTGGTTATTTATCATTTTGATCATTAGAATTATTTCATGAAATTTATCATAACTGTCAACTGCTGTAACTACCGTCCATAATCTATCATCTGTTATTCGAGCTCTGTCATCTGACATTTATCACCTGTCATGTGATTTATATGTCTGTTATCGTCTTCGAAGTTGTCATTTATTATTTTTGTCATTAGAATTAGTCATTTTCCATAGTTCACGTATATAAGCGGTGCTTGGGAATGTCATTTGATATATCTGTCATTTGTCATTTCTACTATATCTTTTTTTTTCTAATCTATCATCAGTCATATATCTTCTATTATTTCCCATCTATTATTTAGAATGCGTTATCTGTCATTTGTCATCTGTTATCCGTCATCTGTCAGTTGACATCTGTCATCCGTCATCATCTTCAATTAAATAATTTATAATAAATTGCAGACGGCAAAACTTGTTAAAATTAATACAAAATAAAAATAATTTCAGATGATAGATGACAGATAAACGATGACAAATGACATATTGCAAATACCAGACAGATACCAGAGAACACAGTACAGTTGGCATATGACAGGTGAGAAATGACATTTGATATATGACAGATGACTGATGACACATGACAGATGGCATTTGAAAGATGACAGTTGAAATATGATAGATGACAGGTGACAGATGACAAATGACAGATGAAAGTTGGCATATGACCAATGACAGATGATAAACGACAAATTATAATCATCGATTATCAGCCATCTGTCATTCGAGTTCTGTCATCTGTCGTTCATCTGTAAATTCATTTATATTTATGTCATGGTCTTTGAGGTGATTATTTATCATTTTGATCATTAGAATTATTTCATGAAATTTATCATAACTGTCAACTGCTGTAACTACCGTCCATAATCTATCATCTGTTATTCGAGCTCTGTCATCTGACATTTATCACCTGTCAAGTGATTTATATTTCTGTTACCGTCTTCGAAGTTGTCATTTATTATTTTTGTCATTAGAATTAGTCATTTTCCATAGTTCACGTATATAAGCGGTGCTTGGGAATGTCATTTGTCATTTCTACTATATCTTTTTTTTTCTAATCTATCATCAGTCATATATCTTCTATTATTTCTCATCTATTATTTAGGATGCGTTATCTGTCATTTGTCATCTGTTATCTGTCATTTGGCATCTGTCATCTGTCATCATCTTCAATTAAATAATTTATAATAAATTGCAGACGGCAAAACTTGTTAAAATTAATACAAAATAAAAACAATTTCAGATAATAGATGAAAGATGAAAGATGAACGATGACAAATGATATATTGCAAATACCAGACAATACCAGTACAGTTGGCATATGACAGGTGACAAATGACATTTGATATAGGACAGATGACTGATGACACATGACATTTGAAAGATGACAGTTGAAGTATGATAGATGACAGGTGACATATGACAAATGACAGATGAAAGTTGACATATGACCAATGACAGATGATAAACGACAAATTATAATCATCGATTATCAGCCATCTGTCATTCGAGTTCTGTCATCTGTCGTTCATCTGTAAATTCATTTATATTTATGTCATGGTCTTTGAGGTGGTTATTTATCGTTTTGATCATTAGAATTATTTCATGAAATTTATCATAACTGTCAACTGCTGTAACAACCGTCCATAATCTATCATCTGTTATTCGAGCTCTGTCATCTGACATTTATCACCTGTCATGTGATTTATATTTCTGTTATCGTCTTCGAAGTTATCATTTATTATTTTTGTCATTAGAATTAGTCATTTTCCATAGTTCACGTATATAAGCGGTGCTTGGGAATGTCATTTGACATATCTTTCATTTGTCATTTCTACTATATCTCTTGTTATTTCTGATCTATCATCAGTCATATGTCTTCTATTATTTCTCATCTATTATTTAAGATGCGTTATCTGTCATTTGTTATCTGTCATTTGTCATCGTGCTGCAAGGCTACATATAGCAAAATGACCCTGTCTAATAAAATTTAATCTAATCACATCTAATCCACTGGAAAGTTGTGTTTTGATAAAAACGTAGTCATTTTGATATTGCGATCAATACTACCAACCAACTACCACAAATACTGGATGAAAGTAAAGAAATAAATACCAACTCAAACAACAATTTTACAAAATCAGATGCTGAATCAGCTGTCGACAAGCTTTTCTCAGTTATATTTCAAACTGCTGGTAAATCCACAACTAGCAGAATTATCTGTGAAATCTGATCATCTGGCCATTCATCTCGAGCTTCAGTTTTGAAGATCACACTCCGCAAATGGTAGGGCATTTGAAATCTGTTCCCATGTATATTTATAATCAGATGAACTGCGTTAATTACAAAATAATTTCTAGAAACGCCGTTTCAAGTCTTGAAAAGAATAACAAAATTTTATTTAGAAGTTTGTTCGAACTCTCAAATGACAACACCGAGCAAATTTTATCTATTCCAAAATCGCTTTGGTTAAAACCTTTGCTGATTTTTAATCCTAGCATAAATTTTGATTTTAAAATTCTGAAAACAGTGATTTCTTTCTTCAAATAACAATCAAGGGGTAACCTGCATTTCGCATTTTTAGATAGCTATGTTTTCTCATTAAGCAACTTAAAATATGTAGAGTTCTAGGTATCGATGGTGAAAAACTTAACTTGTAAAGATAAATACGTTTTTTTGCTTATGCTGCATTTGGGATACTTTTCCATTAGCTGATAAGTTATCTGCTCTATTCAGAATCTTTAGGGTAGATACATAATATTCCTTATTTCATCAAGCTTATCACTTTAGCTTCCTTAGATTTTAGGCAAATTTATTAAGCAGATATTGCTATGTCGTATCTCGGTTTTTCTTGAGGATCAAAAAATCATCACGGACTCTCGGATCGGTTTCCATGCCTATTTCTCCATTAGCTTTCAGTTTTCTTAATTAATCTCAAAAGAATTCAACAAATATCGCCTCATAAACAAAATGATATATCTTTATTTATTTATTTATTTAGATCTTTGGTCTTCTATCTTAAAAAATCTTGATTTCCCTAATATCTTAATATAGATTAATGTCAAGAATTTCCTTTATAAAAGGAACAAAATACTGCCTATTTGCTGGATTATAAAACCAAGAAAGAATTCAGAAGCAACCAAGAGCCATCACTTGTGTGTGGAAGGATATGGGTCGAGTGGAAGATCATTGAGAAACAGTGAACTCCGCCTGTGATTCCTGCTGCCAAAATTGTTGTATAATTTTATTTTATGTATATATTTATTTAAATGTTAGCAGGAAAAACGAAGTTAGTAAAGAATAAAGAATATTTTTAGACGACCTGTACGACTTTTTTGTGACGGACAGTTTTTTTGCCAAATTAGCGAGCGTAAAATTTCTACAGGTGTTCCACAGGGTTACGCTCTATTTTCGATTTTGTACAACATCTGCACCAGTGACATTCCAAAAACGGAAATCGGAAACGATTGCTCAACACGCTGAAGACACGACTCTTCTTTACAGAAGAAGCATTACTGTTCATCTAAAAAATACTGACTCTTTACTGATGAATATATTTCCTCTTTCTTATCAATAAAGTTTCCCTGTCTTCATCTGTGCTATGCTGAAATCCAAAGTTGACAATTGCAAAATTTTAATTTCGTAATACTTTTTGTTATTAACTGTTTGATAATGACAAGCTGAAATTGTCGAAATACAGTAAGAAGTGTTATTAAAGAAATGATCGAAAAAAAGTTATCTCATTTCTTTGTAATAATTGATTAATGGATGTTGTTGATAGAGAAAAAATTATTTTATTTTAAAATTAGAAAGCTTTTCAGTAATTCTAATCATTGTTTTTCATGCTGAGAAATTACTAAATGCTTTAATACCATAAATATAGCTTGACTTTCTTGAAAAATACGATTTTTGCATTTTTATTGAATAATAAGAAATATATAATATAAAAACATTACCGATGGCATGATTGTTCGATGAACAGAAAGCAATTTATTGAAGGCAAGAATTGTGTCACTGTAATCGCTACGGTTAAGGTTCATTATACCAATAATATAGACGGCCTTAATTATAAACCTTGAGTTCCAAAATAAATATGGCATTGATGCAAAGAAAAAAAAAACGAGAAAAAGTAGATGCACTTTTGACCATCAATCAATAATACCTATAGTAATTTATTAATTCGGCACTGATAACAAAATATATTACTAAGGAATGATTAAACAGAATCGAAAGCAACATGGTGAGGAAAAATTTAAAATTATTGTTTTCTATTTAATTAGATAGAAAACAATAATTTTAATTAACTGTGTTTAATTAATTAATTAAACACAGTTAATTATTGATCCAAATACCGAAAGCTTTACATTTAGATTTAGAATTTTATGTATACTATAATTTTCCAGGTTAAATTATATAATTATTAGCTGTTTTGATAAGATTTATTGTTTCTTATTACAAAAATGTAAAAATCAACCCACCATTCTAAAATATCAAAATAAAAATACTGCTCTTGTAACAGCCTCCATTTACGGCTTCAGTCTGATAAATTAAACCAGGCTTTATTAAAACTTTGAGTGACGATATTAGATAAATTTATCACAACCTAAAAAAATTGTTTAATCCATATGATTTATTTATAAATTTCACGCATAAATACCTTTCCTACGAATTTACCGGAAATAATCTTCTTGCAACAGACTGACACCTCCAAAGAATGCCTCGATAAGTCTCCTTGGGATATCAAATACTCAAATATTTCATTGTAAATCGGATTCATGCTGGCCTTTCGTACCTAAGAATTTTACAATATTAATACTTATTAATTAAATTAAAATATAGTGATCATTATTTAATTAAAATGTATTAATAAATATTGTGCGCTAAAAATAATTAAAATATTATTCTAGTTACTTAATAAACTTTACTCCTTATTTATAATTACACTTACAGCTGTTTTTTTCTTCGTATATTTCAGTCTTTCTGGCAGAAGGTACAGTTTCACGTATGGATCAAATTTATCGTGGTGGCCTTTAATTCTTATATTTCTGCAAATAAGAAATGTATTAATCGATTATGTAAACACAACCTAACATAAGCCTGTAGATTTTTATTAAGTATAATAAAGTAATACTCACTTGACACTATGGACCACAACAATAAGCCTTTGTCTCTCTACGTTATAATTTATTGTTAGCTTAATTTCATTGGACACAGGTCTTAAATGTACGCTAAAATAATATTATAAAGTAAGCTTTTCGTTCAAAGAAGTGTTTGTACTTACATATTATTGTTTGGAATTTCTGGTTGTAATATGTCGGACTTTTCATCATCCGTTATATTTCCATCATTAGTATATACTATAAAAACAATAATATTACTTCTAAATTATATGAGGTAAAGAATAACATTTGTATTATTTTCAGCTGCGATTAATTAATTCTCCAGATAAAAAATATACTATATATTTAACTATGTATAACTTTATTAAAACCACTAGAGAAATAACAACTTACCATTATCAATATTAGCATTAATATCAACATCTTCTGGTGTGTCAAACTCAGCATTTATTACAGGTGACCGCTTAAGAATCTGAAGCAAATAATACGTTTAAAATTTAAGATTAATTATTAAAATATTTAATTACCTGCAAAAATAAAGACATTTTTAATTGACTGGAAACGTTGGAGTTGTCCAGAAAAAAACTCTCCTGGTAAACCGATAAGTTGCTTCTCTTCAATAACGTCGCGATATTATAAACAGTCTCTCCAATTACATGATTCGACTTCCTGTCTTTGATTTTGAAGTGGACCTGATCAGTTTTTGGATCCGACACCAAAAACGTGAACCCTTGGTGCCAAGCCGGATCGATCGTCGATTCCAACGCGTACGTTTCTTGGGTAGTTTTCCCGCAAGTGATCGTCACGTAAGGATCGGGATCATTCGACTTAACCCTCTGAAAATTGATTTGCAGACAGGAGAATCTGTGCGTTTTTACGTTCTTACTGGTAAGTGTTTACAAGAATCTACGTAGATGCTCAATACAGCTGCGTGAATGTTATCGGCGCGTAATCTGTCCACCTCATCTTCAGCCTAAAAATTATGTATTTATATTAAGATATTCACAATGCTTGAAGGTTTTTACACAAACAAATATTTAAAAAAAAATAAAATTGCGAAAAATATCGAATACAAAAAAACTGGTGTTGACTGGTTCGAGTCTTGAAGGTGAGTGTATTCTCCGTTCGAGAGAAAACATTCTGAGGGTGGGCAGAAACAAGGGTGCATATTTTCTGTTAGGGCTTAAACTTAACATTTATTAATATTAAGGCATGATGTCGAATGCGGAAGAATAATTTCTTTCATTAAAATCTCCTTATTTCTTCCAGGGAGGCCTTAATTGCAAACAAAAGATACTCATTCTGCTTCTTGAACCAAATTTTTAAAAGACACACTCTTCTTTTGGGGAGAAATCTGAGGCTGAAGGCCTTGTGCAAAAATGCATGCCTGTCAGGAGAACGTTAATATAAAGAAAGAGGAAATGTATTTCAAATTAGGGCCAACAGTACACATATTTTTTTTTCAGAAAATGTTTGTGTATAAAATTACCTCTTTTAAATCTGAAATATCTGATGTCAAGTCAAACCAGGTCATCCTTAGATGTATTTTGCCTTTTGTTGCTTCTTCCAGCGTTATCCACTGCAAAAATTATTATATAATTCAGCAAAAATAGTTTTAATTTCTTGGGACAATGATGGCGGTCGTTACTCCATGGTTGTTGATTATTCAAATAGAAAAGGCTTTTTTTAATAATGTTTTAGGTTACTGACACGTGCCTTATTCTCCCGTAGTAAATTATTAACAAAAATATTTTTAATTAATTGCAAATATTTATTACGCTGAAAAAATGTAAAAATTGATTGCCATTACCAAATCTTCTTGTCCTTTCCTTTTCACGTTTCGTATATACACGGTAGCTCTAAAAAAGAACGTATTAGAATTTTCTACAACGTAAAGGAGTTTATTACATTTTTATTATTAAAGAACGTTTGTTATTAGGAACATCTGTATATATGGTACATTATTATAAAACACTTCTTAGACCTTCTATACCTCAGCAACATAAAATATTTTCTTGTGGGACAAAAATCTTTCCCTAATGTCAATGCTACATCTTGGAACAATTTCAGAAAATCAAAAAAATTATTCAAATGTCGGAGAAAAGAACTCGACCTAACACTCGCTACAACAAAACTTAAAACAGTTCGATCAGTAAACTAAATCAAAATGCAGAAATAGTTAGGTAAAACATGGTGGTTTGAAATAGTAAAAATTGTAACTCCTTCGTAGCAGAGAAGAGAGCTCTAATGGCATAAATCACAGAGCATTGATCGATATCGTCTTCGGACTGCTAAATTCGCACATTCAGGAAAGGATTAAAAGGGAAGGAAACTCGACCTTTCAAAATTTAATTGCCACAGCCCGAGTTGCTAGTGGCAACAGAAGGACGCGCCGACAGAAGTCACGGTCTACACCAGAAGAAAGTAATGTTACCACTGTAGAGCACACGGGCATGTGTTCAGCGGATGGCGAAAAAGAAGATAAGCTCTTGAAAATCAGGATGGAGGAAGAGAAGACGCCCGCAACCCGACGCCAGAAGAAGACAACAAACTAGCTTTCTGTGTACGACAGACGTAGCCCAACCGTGAGAAAAAGCATCAATGGAACGCCAGGAAGTGCCTACTTAGATACCTGCGCTTAAAAATCATTTTACAATCATCTTACACTGCAGGGTATGAGGTTCAGCAGCATTAATGGATAAATCACCTTTGCTCATAGCAAGCCACAAGAGAAGACCTTGCTAACCACAGAAGTAATGTAAAACTATGAGGTCAACAACATTACAAATCACTTTGGCTGTTGGAGAAGACTTTGCTGACCACAGAAGTAACAGTAAAACTCCAAGGCCAAGCAATCAATAATACAATATTTATTGTCTTACCAGAAAGCACCGAGAACGTCACACTGTTAAGGGTTGACTTCATGGAAAACGCAGGTATTTTGATTAACATCCCTCAGAGGACCTGATAATTTATCGACGATCCATCCAAAGAGTTCGATTCCGAGTAATCAGTGATGACAAAAGCGAACATACCGAAGAACGATTTGAAGATGTGTCATCTTTACGGTTTGGCGACACCCCTCCCAAAGAAAAACAAAGGAGTTCCATTGGAAGAAAGAATGGAAATCGAGTAGGAAGAATACCAGCCCCCGCCACCTCTAGTTTCACCACTTCCGAAAATGCCAGAGAAGGTCGAAACGAATCAATCTTACTCCCCGAAGTAAATGGATCATCGACTATGCCGCCCAGATAACTCCAGTTAGCCCAAAATACTCGCGAATGACATTCCCAAGAGGAGCCAGGCGCGTCAAGCCGATCTCGCTGTTCTCCGTGAACGTACGATTAAGGAGTTGACTTCAGCAGAACATGATGGCGCTAATGCCGCACTTCAAGCGAACCACAGCACCTTGAACACCAGATTTCCAAAAATGTGTTTCTACCGGATACAGATAAGGTCGGCGTTACCCAGAAAAGGACCCGACCACAAAACGTCAAGCAATTAGTGTCGTTTCTTCAGATGTTCTAGTGGTATAGACGCTTCATACAAGACTTTGTGCGCATCTCCAAATCTTTCAGTAGTCTAACCAAAAAAAAAAAAAATCATCTGAAGAGAGCGCTATGCAAAGCTCTAGTATTGAGGACAATGTACGTCACAAAGCCGTTTACTGCCTGAGTTCCTACGCCATCGGAGCAGATCTAAGTCAGGGGAAGGGACCTGACAAACACGCTGCAGAATATTTTAGCCAATTAGTGGCTCCGGCTAAGCAAAACTACGCGACGATCGAAAAAGGAGCACTCGCCATCATCTGGGCAATGGCCAATTTCCGAGGTTATCTAGACAGATCTCCAGCAACAGTAGCGAGAGACCACCAACCCTTGCGATTGCTGATGAGTATCCAGTCACCTACAGGACCACTGGCCCGATTAGCTCTATAACTCCAGGCGTACAACTTGAATATGGAATACCTGCCCGGCTATTCAAACAAGGTAGCAGACACTCAATCTCGGCCAGTCCTCGAAGACGACCACCAGTACCCGTGGGAAATCCGTACAATCATCATGGACCTTGCAGACCAAACGAACGGATACATCCATGCCACCCAACTTCAGGACGTCGAGCTAAAGAATATCCTAGACGAACTGGAATCTTTCACACTGAATAAGAACGCCATTTACTGGTTGAGCAAGGACTACTTAACGGTCAATGGAGGATTATAAAGGTACAATATGCAAATAGACCTACAATGACGCTACAGCAAGACACTATAGAATACAGCTAACGCTACAATTCATCCAGAAGATCTATTACTGGAATTGAATTCAAGATAGTCTAGAAAAATACGTGAAGAGTTGATGAGTGCTAACGCTACAAGATTACGAACTTAAAACCTGCAGGCCTAATAAACCCCACGCTGTCAGTTAAAATTTCGAAGTGTTAGCCTTCGATCTTGGGCCACTACCTCCTACCCCAGATGAGAAGACACCGATCTTAATAGTTGAAGACCTCGTTTCGAAATGGGTTGAGTTTTTCCCGCTGAAGAAAGTCATAGTAAGGCACAGTGCCATCACTCTCATCAACGAAGTATTCTTACGGTATACTTTTCCTCGGAGGGTTATTAGCGACAATGGAACCCAATACGTCAGTACTATTATGCAGCATGTGATATTCGTAATGGGAATCCAACACGCACTCTTATCCAGTTCTCACACGCAAGCAAATCCAGTTGAAAGAAAAAATCGAGACCTTTAGATTCTGCTAGGAATCCTTACCAAGGACCAGCACAATAAATGGGCCGAAATGTTACCATCGATTCGTTTTGCCATGAATTCTATCTCAGTATCCGAAGACGGTCCTCGAATCAGAAAATTTTGTCGCCTAGATCACTCCATATTTTCTAAGGATGACGGACTTCTTGATGCGATTAGATGAAACACACGACCACCAACAGGAACTTCGCAAGACGACCAGAGCAAGAGAGCGATCCCAGCGTACACTCCTCGCGACAAGTTATGGGATATCCCACGCCAACTAAGTAATGCCAAGAAGGGCTTCATTGAAGAAGAACCCCTTAACATTAAATAATAATGGTTACAACTATTGTCATTAATAAAAGTAACTATTGTCGCGTGGGGGTCGTCGCGACTTCGAGATCAAAGGCAAAAAATGACGTTACTGACTAATATTATTAGGAAATGGAAGATTACTTACTTAAATGGCTAAGAACTAGAAGAAACCCAAAACTTTTTCAACTTAACTATTTATTAATACACTTAACCTAGATGTTGGGACAACCTTTTGGATTACAAGCTAAATCTCGACTGCCTCGTCCCGGCGGTCCTACAGATCTTCCTCGATTTTCTTGATTGATCAGCATAAAAACTAATTGTTAGCAATTATAGAGGAAGTCCCTGAATTCCTCTTAGCAACAGGCGTACTCGCGAACAAGAAGCGACTTGATATTTCCTGTCTCAAATATCCCGGGACACCATTAATGAATAATAATTTTCAAACTTCGAAACTAAAGTTGTTAAAGTTATTTTACTACCCCTATTTATTACACCATAAATGCAGAAAACAAAAGAGAACAGAAGACAACATCAGAGAAAAGCTGAGATCAGATCGCAGATAACAGAAGTGAACAGACGACAACATCAGAGAATAGAAGAGAACTAAACAAAATATTAGTGAAAAACAGAAAATATCGGAGAACACCACAGTTTATAAGAAAACATCAGGGAAAATCAGACGGCAGAAAAGAATATTTGATGACAGAAGAGAACAAAAGAGAACAGAAACAACAAACGAGAACACCAGAGAAAAGAACATTAGAGAACAGCAGAGAATATCATAGAAAAGAAGACAACAAGAAACATAAGAGAACATCAGCAAAGAACAGAAAAAAACATTAGATAATAGCAGAGCACATCAGAGAACATTAAAAAACACTAGGGAACCTCAAAGAACAGCAGAGTCTCTTCTGCTCTCTGAAATTCCTTTCTGTTCTCTGCTGTTCTCTGACGTTATAAGAGTATTTCAGAGAGCAGAAGACAACAGAAGAGATCATCAGAGAACAACAGAAAATAGAAGATAATATCAGTTATATTTCTGTCCATTCTCTGATGTTCACTTCTGTGATCTGATGATCTCTTCTTTTTTGTTCTGTTCCCTGAAATTCTCTTCAACAGAAAAAAAAAACAGCAAAAACAGCAGAGATCAGAAGAGCAGAACAGCAGAGAACAGTAGAGAATAGAAGAGACTATTAGAAAACCGAAGAAGAAAAAAGACACCACATCACAGATTATAAGAAAACATCAGAGAAAAGCAGAAGACAAAAGAGAACAGAAACAACAAACTAAGGAACCTCAAGGAACAGCAGAGTCTCTTCTGCTCTCTGAAATTCTCTTCTGTTCTCTGGCGTTATAAGAGAATTTTAGAGAACAGAAGACAACAGAAGAGTTCATCAGAGAACAACAGAAAACAGAAGGGAATATCAGTTCTATTTCTTTCTATCATCTGATGTTGTCTTCTCTGTTCTGATGTTCTCTTCTTTTTTGTTCTTTTCCTTGAAATTCTCTTCAACAGAAAAAAAACAGCAAAGCCAGCAAAGATCAGAAGAGCAGAACAGCAGATAACAGTAGAGAATAGAATAGAATATTAGTAAACCGGATAGGACAAAAGGGAGCATCAGAGAACAGTAGAGGGCAGCACAGAACCGCAGAGAACTCTTCTGTTCTCTCCTGTTCTCCGACGTTAGAAGAGAAGTACTTTTTTCTTCTATTCTCTTATGTTCTCTTCTAATTTTTGATATTCTCTTCTTTTCCTTTCTGTTCTCTGAAATTTTCTTCAAAAGAAAAAAAAACTGCAAAAGACAGCAAAAACAGAAGAGAAGAGAAAAAGACAGTAAAGGAAAGAAGAAAGCTTTAGAGAACAGCAGAGAACAGACGAGAACATCTGAGAACATATAAGAACATTGTAGAATATCAGAGAATAGAGGAGAATATCAGAGAACAAAAGACAACAAAATAGTACGTAAGGGGACATCAAAAAACAGAAGAGTGCAGCCCAGAATCATAGAGAACTGCAGAAATCAGCAAAAAGCAAAAAAAAAACATTATTTAGATAACAAAACTGTTATATTTTCAAATTGGTTTTATTGTAAACACTACATATGTTTCGCCACACTGTGGCTTCTTCAGGTTATCTGTTGTTTAAATAGTGAATATGGATTTTCAACACTTAAGTGCCTCAACAATCAATCAAAAAAACATTAGAAAATAGCCTAGAACATTAGACAACATTGGACAATGTCAGCGAACAGGAAACAGCAGAGTCTCTTTTATGTTTCTTCTGTTCTTTGCTGTTCCCCGACGTTATATAGGAATTTCAAACAATAAACAGAAAAATAATGAGCTGTCTTATTTACAAATTCATTAAATGTACGTATGTTAAAACAGTACTTAACGCTTCTCGTTTAACTTACCTTCCTAAAAATTCATCAGTGGCGTCATCTTTATCCATAAGACGCAATTGCAATTGCTGCCCATTTGGCTCATAAACAACAAACTAAAACACCGTTTACATAAAAACTATTACCATTTAGCATAAAATGGAAACATTCGTTTTCATTCTGTACTATGAAATGTATAAAAAATAGAATCCTCAAGAATCAACGATAATATTATTTAGATTGAAAGTATTCTACCTCACACCAGTAATCCCATTTTGGATCGACCGTACAGTTGATTGTTTGCGTGCGTTTTTCCTGCACGTCGACGGTTAACACTGCGTACGGATCCGATTTTCCAGATCCCAGTATGTTGAGGTCCTTTTCCATCAAATTTTTGGCTTCTATTACATGCACCCGCAAAACTCCCTAAAATGTTGAATTGATGCTTTATTTTAGCTAAATGCATGATTTTGATTTTGTTAAAGACATACCTTCGGATTGGGTTTATTTAGAAGAATGGCGTCGACTTCGTCGTTCAGTTTGAATGAATATTTATTAGGGAGGACCATCATATAAGCGATTTGTTCCACGACGGCTCTATTTAACTGTTCTCTGAAATTACATTTAAAAAAACAATCATGAAAATAATGGCCGCACCCGTTATTACGTAATAATCCATATTTTTGTGTAAATAATAACCATTTTATAAATACGAATAATTTTAAAATTCTATATTTGAATCTCAGGTAGGGTCTAGAAATAAACAGGGCAATAAAAGCGGGGAAACACCTCGTCAACGACAACGAGAAGATTTGGGATTCCCCGATCTTAAAATCCCTTATTACCTGTTTATACATAAATTTGTCAATTTCTTTTGTAACTCACTCTTGATAATGCCTTAAAAAGCAAAACTAATCGATTAAATGGAGAAAAATTGTAAAACAATATCAGTGACATAATAGTATTAAGCATTTTAATTTCAAGAATTTTCTGATATATTTCTTTGAATTTCTGAACAGTGTCGCCGAAAATAAAATAAAAACTCCTCGGTGGAGAATGACACTTGTTTTGTTCCATATTGTTTTTATTTTCAGTTGTCTGACACGTGTTTCGGTCTTCGCAGACCATTATCCAAGTTAAAACTTTGTTTCAGTTTGATAATGGTCTGCGAAGACCGAAACACGTGTCAGGCAACTGAAAATAAAAACAATATGGAACAAAACAAGTGTTATTCTCCACCTAATAGTAATATCTGTTTCCATCAAGAGTGTAGCGCAACAAGCATTAACTTTATTAAAAACTTCTCTTTTAAATTGTGGTACATCTTTATAAAGTGATGAAACAAAGTGTTCGTATCTCCTTCTTCACTTCTCTTTTAAATTCATCAGTATTAAATCCTGATACCAGTGTAAAATCTTAAAGAAGAAAGCAATTTTGATATTATTCTCGCTCGTTACTAAACATAGGCAGAATAAACTCTTTAAAAGCTAGATTTGGTGAGCTAATTTATTGAAAATTTCGTTCTGCTGAAATAAAATAGTCTATAGCCAAATCTGAACATATATATCATACATTATGATGATGATGTGTACGAAAGAAATGACTATCCAGGGTCTTCTCATGCTAAACCTTACTTAAAATTACTCTAGTTTAGATAATCTACAGGATTGATGTAGAATATCTAACTTCTTAATTCTTTCTTGTAGAAGTGAATTTAATAATAGTTATATACATTCCTGTATCTTCAATATTTATTTGTTACTACACAGTAGATTATCCCCTTTAGTTAGTGACAGCAAATGTTTAGTTAAACTATAATTCCTATAGTAGAATCTTATATGAATATTTTTTGTAACCCTCCAAACTAAAGACAGCAGCAGTTTCTTCTAATACTTTAGAATTCTTGACTCCTAGAAAGTTTTCTGTAATTTTTACTAAGCTGATTATCTTAATTTCGCCATCCTGAATTTAATATAAGACATTTATAATGACTACACTATTTGAATTGATATACAACACAAATTTTCTGTCCTATAATGGAGAAACTAAAATTAATGTTGTGGTAAATGTTCAGCTTATTGAACGCCTGTTGGTTATCTTCGTTCGACTCTATTTTTTTTTCGGTAAGGTAAGATGATTTAGCAATATTGAAAAATTATGTATACAATTGGTACATAAGGTAAAAAGCTCCGAGAATAATGTAAATCATTTGGAACCAGTTATTCTCTTATCGTTGAAATATTTTGCACAATAACTGTAATACCTTAAATATAGGTTTGCTCGATTTTATACTTCTTTCTTGAAAACACAACAGATTTTTGGATATTCCAAAATCGTTTAAACGTCAAAACGTTCCCGAATGGTTTTCTCATTACAATTTTATCGCTAAGGTGAATTAAATAATAGGTCTTTCAAGATAGGCTTCTTACAACTGTCTTCATTAGTCTCTCAAATGTCGCAGATAATGAAACGGCATAAAATTCAATTTCAATAATTCTGTTTTCACTAAGAATTTAGTTTACTTTTTCTTTTTTGGTTATTCACAAACTACTTTCACAGGCCTGCTTTTATGCTTGAGCATTGAGAAAATAAAAGATTCAACTATTGCGTCTAAAGTATCGTCATTTCAGAATAGCAAATAACTATCCTTTTTAGTCACATTATTAAATTGATAATTATCAACACATAACTTAGATTTATACCTCTATTTTACTAACATCAAAATCTACATCATAGTTTAACTATGGAGGCATTTACTTTGTGGTGGATTAGAAGCTGTCATTTAGGTTAAGGAGATTTTTATGAATTTGCATTTGAAAAGCAAACCTTGCTGCCAAACTGAATCAAAAGCTTTTGGATTATCTAGTAGGGAAATTGCGGATTTTTGGCATTCGAGGTCTGCTGTTTGGTAGTTAGAGGTAAGGATTGAAAGTGGTAAGGAAGTGGAACGATGTTTAAGGAAACCAAATTGGTAAGGAGGGATATGGTGTGATATATGGGACATTCATTTGTTTTAACCATCTTTTTAAACATCCTATCAGAGTAAAACAAAGTAATCGTATCTCCTTCTTCATTTAATGTATAACTTTAATTTAGACTTTTAAATTTTTAGTGGATATTAATTTCTTTCTTTTTGGTAACGATACAGCTAAACGATATCCTAACAGTTTACCCTTTTTATTGCCAGTTTTCATCTTTCATTCTTATCATCAACCAAAAGTTCCAATACCGTAGGGTCCAATATTACCATTGGTAACCATTTGTTTTTTCCTAGAACTAATATTTGTGATTTGTCTATTGCAACCGAATTTTCGAAAATATCTCCTAAAAATTGCGTACAAAAGACTTTCTAATCTAGATTTTCTAGATTTTTGCAATTATTAAAATTGTATTCAAGGATTCTTCAATTTTGCAGTCATTTTAATCTGATTTCAAATACTTTTCGTTTTTCCTTGAGAATATCATCGAGATTTCTGAAAATTTTGTGTCATACAAAATATAATATTCTTGTCGTTTGTATCCAAGTTTCTCGACCTTTCAATTTCTCTTTTAAATTCCCCATTATAAATTCCTGACACCAATGTAACGTTTTATTTGTGTATTTATATAAATTATAAAATATTTCAATATTTTTTCCTATTATTATTTGTAAGTTTTCTTCAATTTTATGAAACCATTCCTTACTTTGTTTGATCAAAATTTTTAGGAATATCCAATTTTCGAGGTTTTCAAAACACTTTTCTAGATTTTCAGCATATTTCCTTTAGATTTCAAAAATTTTTCATCGACATCTTTTTAACATGAACAATTTTTAGAGTTTTTCTTCCTTATTTCAAAACACGTCTCTAGATTTTCATCATTTCCCTTTAGATTTATGAAATTTTTCATCAAAAACTCTTCAACGTGAACGATTTTTTGAGTTTTTTTCCTTATTTCTAGAATATCTCTTAGATATTTTCGAAAATTTCTTAAATTATTAATTTCACATAAATAGTAATATAACCACTTTTAAAAAATCTTCGCATAATTTTACACTGAAACTAACGCGCAAAAAGTGTTAACATATATTCAACAACTCAATAAACACAACAAATCAGAGATTAGTGCTTTATTTTACACAAAAAGGATGTGAAATAAGAAATTAATTAGTTTTTTACTAAACTTTTGTTAAAAGAATGAATTACTAAATTAAAATGTGTTCATAAAATTTTCAAGCTGTTGTTCTAAAAGGAAAATATTTAAAGAGCAAATTGTCGGAGCCAAACGAGCATATCCAAAAGAAATACTACTCTAAATAAAGTAATTGTACAAACTAAGTCCAAATTAATACAAAGGTTACATCTATAAACGTTTTCTCTTAAGACAGGAAACTCTATAGAAGAGATATCAAAAATGGCAAGTATGAAATATAATTAAATGAATATTTGGGTACTTAATTTAGAGAAAAAAATACTTACCTTAGTCCAGGAATTTTCAAAATATTAAGAGCACCATCCATTTCAAAGCTTACATCCGGATTATTCAAAAAGAAACACTGAATCGCTCCTATTAATGGCATTTCCGTAATCAAAGGCTTTAGGACAACTCTCAATAATCCATGCAGCTGAAATGTATTTAAATAAGCTGTAGATACACGTTGTGATACTTTTTATTAACTAGATATATAGTGTAAGAATGACAAGCTCAAGTGTGTCGAAACTATAGTCACTAATAATAAAATAAAATGTGTGATATTAACAAAGTTACTCGTGTTTTTAGTTTGAAATGTATTTGAAAAAATATTATCACATTGTTAGTTTCTACTAAAAATAAGGAATCAAAATTAACGATGAAGTTCTTGTCTTGTCAGTCATGTCTGCGCATTAAGTGTTGATTGACTTGCGACACGTCAACATGACAATTATTACTTTCAACATGCGCCCAAACCAGACTTTAAATTTCCAACGTAAACTTCGTCGTCGATTTTAGTTAAATTTATGTACTGGGAAGTTAACCTAATCTATTTAATCCAATCATACATTACTTGAAAATTATAGATTCCACCCTTAACTCCTGATAAAAGGAAAGTTATATCACAGTTTCCAGAATAGCTAAAAAATACAATTATTAATATACCTAGAGAAAATAGGAATAATGGTAACTAAAGAAAGAAATATATTTCTCAAGTTACGTGAAGATTATTATTATAGTAAATTGCATTCAAAATATTAGCACTTTCTTAACAAATTTGTTTTTATTAACTAAATTTACATTTCGAACACAAAGTGTTAATTAAAACAAAAGAAAGTGCTAATGTTTTGAATACAATTTACTGTGACTAAAGATATTTAAATTAAAAAAATATATAAATAGTTAGATAATCAGAAATAACGTATTTAAAAATGTTTTTGTAATTTTTACTTTACATCATTCTCTCAAAATTGCAATTCAAAACACGTAATACTTACTATAAGTCTAAGTCCAAGACTATTTCAGTATTTGACGAATTTTCCTCATTTACTGAAACGTTAATTATCCTAAAGGGCTGGAAGAAAAATACACTAATAAAAAATATTTTTTATATAGTATTGCAATTTTATAATTCAAAATAAAAAACAGAGAAATGTGTAACAACTTTGTTACGCTAAATAATTAACTTATTTTGTTTAATTCAACTACTGTTGAACTATTATTATTTACAATTCTATCATCTACGGACCAAGGTTTCAAGCCTTAAATATCATCAACATAGTGCGATCTACGATCGGATAACAAGATCAACATGAGTACATGTTTAGGTTGATGAACTATTTGATCACCATCTGTTTTATCAGTCAGTTACGGCTATTGGGAGAATAACAAGATTAACATGAGTACATCTGACAATAAAATGTCAGAAAAGAGTCCCACCTAAATTATAGAGGAAATTATAGAAGAATAAAGTTATACGAATACGTAGCTGTGAAATGTGATGATCAAATAATTTATCAACCTAAACAAATAATAATTCTGTGTATTTGTAAGTTATATGAAGTTGAGTAACTAAATAATTATAATTTAATAATATTCTGTACTTTAAATTACGATATAATTTGCCAACGAAAATAATTAACTTATATGCAATGTAAATATTTAAAATTTGACGACTACAATTAAATAAATGTTAATATGTGTAATTTGATAAATTTAAAGATTAAAAAAGTAATTCGAATCATTTAAACTTACTGTGTCTCCTAAAATAATTCGTTTAAACTTGAAACCAGTCAAATTATATTTCTCCAGTGTTACCTTCAATGCGGACTGCATGGACTCGAGCATGAATATCTTGAAGTAACTGTTAAAATTGGGCCAACACTGCCTGATAATCTAAACAAATTTTGTTAATAATGGTAACTAATAATTCGACTTATAAGAAAATTATTACCGTGTTAACCCATTCTGCAAATTCTGTATCTGGAAAGTGCACCTACAAGCAAATAATTAATTATTAATTAATTTTCTACAACATAAAGGACTTTATAACATTTTTATTATTATTAAATTATTGGATTCATTATTTACAAATTTTCGATTTAAATGACTAGATTAGTCTAACAATATGCAAATTAATTAAATATCTTTAACAATAAGAGATAAATACATTTTCACTGTAATATGTTACTGTACCCAAGTTAGATCTTCATTGATCCTCCCTTTCAGTGCGTTTTGTTCATTATTAGCTATGGATTTGGAAATGTCCGCTTTAATTTTGTTGTCTTCTTTTCTTGCGTTTCGTATTTCCAAGACAATTATCAAAACGATTAACCAGGATATCGACCAATTCATATAGCCTGCCACATATACGAACCCGAAAAATAATGTCTGGAACATAAACAAAAATTAATCATAATTAATTTTTTTTTAAGAATGACAAGCTTAACTCTGTTACAATTAATATGATATTGAAAAAGTTACTCGTGTTTAATAATTTATAAATGTGTCACGAAGTAGAAGCCTCCACAATAACTAATTTAACAAAAATTAATCAGGCTAATCTATAATAGTTACATTTGAAATGATAATAACATAAACATATACAAAAAAACAAAATTTTGAATACTAATAAAAAACATTTTTTGATACATTCTTAATATTTTTTTAAGGAACAAGATAAGAGATGTTAGTAAAGAGTATGGTTGCGACCGTTATCACGTGGTAATCCATACTTTCAATTCAGTGTACGAGATGTTAGGTTATGGAAATCATAATTGGGAATTAGTAATAATTTTTAAGAATAGAGAAAACACTTTTTCTTTTTTATACCACTTTAAAGTTTATTTTCAGTGACTAGTTTCTTCTACACGGTAATCATTATCAAACTAAGTAAAAGTGTTTTCTTTAATCTTAATACTGAAATGTACCACGAAGTAAACGCCGTTAAGATCCAAGAAGTAATAATTTTTTTTAAACATTCAAAATGTTAAAAAAATATCAGATTTTTTTAAAAAGTTTTAAAAATCACAAAGAGAATTCAGCGGAAAATTTAAAAAACGTATCGTTCTTTTAACTGAATAAAATTTTCTAGAAAAGACAAACACTTTTTTTATTGCTATTAAAATCCAAACCATCAAATTGGGATTTCTTGAATCACCTTCTCAATTATTACTTGGTGAAACATTTTGAACTATTACTGATGAAGATTTAAATTAAATTACACTTGGTTTGTTTCACATTTTTTATTGATAATGCCTTAAAAAGCAAAACTAGTCGAGTAAATATATAAAAAATGTGAAACAAATCAAGTGTAATTTAATTTAAACCCTTCATCAGTAATAGATCAAACTGGGATCCTAGAAAATACTGACAGAATTAGGTAAAAGATGATTAAATATTAGAAACTTAATATTTTCCGGAAATTTGAACATCAAAAGTATCTTACCTTAAAAAAAAATACTGGAGAAAACTGAAAAATATTTTCTGGAAATGTCATAAAGTCAAAAAAACTTATCTCGCTTCTCTAAAGCTAGAAAAAAAAACCTTAAAAAGTCACGCAAGAAATGCTAGTGCATTTCGTCATAATGAGACTTAGACACTAAAAATAAAGAAAAAGAAAACGATATAAGAAATGCTAAAAAAAGAAAATTTTCTGAATATACCAAAAATTAATAGAAGTAAGAAAACTAGTCATAATTTTCTAATAAATAAGAGGAAAAATTGAAAAAGGCAATGGGATGCTCGACAATTTATATTATTTTTAGAGATCATAGTATATAAAAAACGATTTCTTGTGTCATCTTTTTACCTAAAGAAAAATTTCTGAAAAACGCCAAAAACTTGCTTCTTTCTCTAATGGTCATAAAATCCGAAAAAAAAACAAATAGGAAAGCTAGAAACATAGAACATGAAGCAATATTTCCGAAACTGCCAGAAATATTCATAAAAGCGAACAAGAAACAAAACTAAGTAAAAGATTAGAAACAACAGGAAATTTGTTCTAAAAATCATTTAGGTAATTTAGTGGAAAATTAAAAAAACATAAAAGAAATGCCAATTTGTGAAAATGCAAGCAATTAAAAATAAAAGGGCAGAAAGACCTAAGGTCGATTGCTCGACAGTTACATACTAACCTCTTCTACTACTGTATACATTTAAGATATATTATTGTTTAACTTGAAAAAAATACAAGTGTCTGTAATAAAGATGTATTATATATAAAAATAAATACATAAAAATAAAAATTATATTGTTATCCTAAACACTACGAATAAATCAAACAAATTACTTTAAATTGCATCCAGAACGGAAGAAGTGATGCTGAAAGTTTTAGAAATGTTGAGATTTTTATTCATTTTAATTCAGAACAATTTTGATAATCACAAAAATAAGTAGAATTAAAAAAAGAAATACTAGAGAAGATCATTTTCGGTAATTTAAAAAACAATAACACATAAATTTTCAAAAAATAGTGGAACAAACTGATGAAAAATTCGAGGAAATGCCAGTTAAAAAAAGTTTAAAAAATCGAAAAGAAATGCTAATAAATTCTATCAGAACTAAGTAAGAGGTGACCAAAAGTTTTGGATGAACGAACGATTGCTGACAAGTAATATATAATATATATATATATATATATATATATATATATATATATATATATATATATATATATATATGTTATATAGCATAGATTTATATTTAATAATTAATAATTGTTTATTATAATTATAGTGGCCGCTAATGCATTTGCATGCTGCATTAGCGTAATTGTAACAAAGCGTAGGTTTATCTTAAGTATTATGTTTCATTGAGAGAATTGTTATTTCATAAGTTAGTTAGTCTAGATTTTGTTCCCGTACCGAGCAGACGTTCTGCAAGCTACAATAAAATAATTTCTTTTTAAAAACACAAGTTGTTGTACCCGAAAAATAACTGGCGCAGTCGGTAGGATTGGCCCGGACGAGTAAAAGAATATTACTTGGTTTTCGTTTCAACGAATTCATCGGGCTAAACCCAAAATATCCACGTGGACATCCATCACTCAAGGAGGACCCTCCAAGCATCGAGGACGAAGTCCAAGTACCCTGAGTGTCACGGCGAAGGTCTACAACCATTCCAGAGAGAGTTCCCGCATCGAATCGTCGAATCCGAGACTCCGATGGAAAAAATAACAATTTTGTGAGTACAATCAAGTGTTTTAGAGGTTATTCGCGTAGCTCAATAACGTCGCGGTAAAACAAAAGGTACGTCCTATGAATAAGGACGGCGAAGTAACAAAATCGGATTCAATAAATATAGAAGTAGAACCGCCCCGTACAAGCCGGGATCGCTCAAGATCACCTATCGCAGTACGAAATAATAATAGTAATACAGTAAATAATAATATTACAATAATGGCTAACGTGCTAAAACCCGAATATTTAAATATGATACCCGAATTTAGTGGGGAAACAGAGCTTCTTTCTAGATTCATTGATGTGTGTGAGAAATTAGTCACTAGGTTTTATAATACAGTCGATGTAGCAGATTTTCAAAACGAATACCTAATGTCTAGCATCTTAGCGAAAATAAAAGGTGAAGCAGCAGTAAATATTTCTTCCAGCGTAATCGCGAGCTGGAACGATTTAAAAAATGCGCTACTCAACGCATACGCGGATAAACGTGACCAGTACAGCTTGAATTACGAGATAACGTTATTAAAACAGAACATTAACGAGTCCCCTTTCGATTTTTATAACAGAGTTCAGAATTTGCTAAATTTACAAATTTCCTATATGTCGAATCACATCGCGAACGCGATGGAACGGTATTACTTATCGATATTTTTTAGAGCGAATGCACTGAGAGTTTTATTGCGCGGGTTAAAAGAACCAATAGGTTCTCAAATGCGTACAAAAAATCCAACTGATTTGAATGTCGCTTTACAAATGCTAACAAACGATTTTCAACTAGAAATCACAACGAACAAATTAGATAAAATAAAATTGAACCAAAAACCTTATTATCAACAGAAATTTAATAATAACGATCACAGGCAAACAAACATCGCAAAACCACCATTCGGTGGGAGTAGAAATTTTTATTTTAACCAGCCCCGTCAAAACTATCAATTTTATAACGCACGACCTAATTCTCAAATTAATCAGCCTCGTCCAAATTATCAACATAACAATCAACGACCTAATTTCCAAAATAATAAATACGCTATTAGGACTAATCACCCTAAATATCAAAATTCACCAAACAATCCAGGCCCGTCTCAAAATTTACAACCACCCACGCCTATGTCAACTATGACCACTCTAAATTTAAATGAAGACCCAATCAATCATGATACTTTTTTAGACACAGATGCCTCGGAGAATCAATACAATTAATGGGACTTAAAGCGGATCAGAGTCAATTAGCGCATATAATTGACCCTGAAAACCATCTTAAAATTTTAATAGATTCCGGGAGCACTCATTCATTCGTAAATCCAAATGTAGCTAATAAGTTTTTTAAAAATAACATAAAAAAGGAATACTTTAAGGTAGCCAGTGCACATGGCGCCTCAATTCAAGACTATTGCACGTTAATTCCTTTTAAAAAATTGTTTAATTTAAAAGAAAATGCGAATATGAAATTTCATTTATTCGATTTTCATTCATGCTTTGACGTCCTACTAGGACTAGATAATTTGTGTGCTTTAAAAGCCACCGTAGACTTCAATAAAAATATGTTAATAACGCCAAATTGCAACATACCGTTAAGATTTTCTAATAAACCTGCGAATACGAATTGTATAGTAGTAAACGCAAGGTGCGAACAAGTAATTGAAATAGAAGTTGCAAACGTAAAAAACGGCGACGTAATTATACCATATACTAAGGTAAATAAATTAGAAATTCCAGAGTGTACCACTCATGTTAAGAATTATAAAGCTATTTGTACAATCATAAACCCTACAGAATTAAATGTGAATGTTAGGCAAAAGTATCCGGCTGTTGTTGAACCGATCGAAGAATACGATCAGTCCAATACACCGAATTTTAATAATTACGAATATGAAGAAATTAAATTTGATCTATCAAAATTCCGTTCAGAGCACATGAACGCAGAAGAAAAACATGTTATTATGAATTTAATAAAAGAATTTTCAGACATTTTCCATTCAGAAAATAAAATGTTATCGTTTACCAATAAAATTAAGCACTGTATAAATACCACTGATCAATTACCGGTTTATACTAAATCGTACCGTTACCCGGAAATACATAGAAAAGAAGTTCAAAAACAAATAAATCAAATGTTAGATCAAAAAATCATCAGACCCTCTCATAGCCCTTGGTCATCGCCAATTTGGGTTGTACCAAAGAAACTAGACGCGTCGGGAAATCGCAAGTGGCGTATTGTCATCGATTACCGCCAACTAAACGAGAAAACGATCGGTGATCGGTACCCGTTACCAAATATCACCGACCTGCTCGACAAACTTGGCCGTTGTCAATATTTTACTACCCTTGATCTCGCGTCGGGTTTCCACCAGATAGAGATGGCGGAAAATGATATTCAAAAAACCGCGTTTAACACCGAAAACGGGCATTACGAGTTTTTACGCATGCCATTTGGGCTCAAGAATGCACCCGCCACGTTTCAGAGGGTTATGGACAACATATTAAGGGGTATTCAAAATGAAAAGTGCTTAGTTTATTTAGATGATATAATTATATTTAGTACCAGCCTACAGGAACACGTAGAACGGCTTAGGGAAGTATTTAGTAGATTACGTGAATCTAATTTAAAAATTCAAATTGACAAGTCGGAATTTTTGAGGAAAGAGGTAGCATATTTAGGGCACATTGTGACACCAGACGGAGTTCGTCCAAACCCCGACAAAATTAAAGCGATACAAAATTACCCAATACCGAAGACCACCAAGCAAATCAAAGGATTTCTCGGGCTCCTCGGTTATTATCGAAAATTCATCAAAGATTTCGCGAAATTAACGAAACCTCTCACAAAGTGCCTTAAGAAAAATGCAATCATTGATATTAATAACTCAGAATATAAAAATTGTTTTAATACCTGCAAAAACGTACTAATTAATGAACCCATATTACAATATCCAGACTTTAGCAAAAGTTTCAATTTGACAACAGACGCGAGTAACATAGCCGTCGGCGCAATTTTATCACAAGGCCCAATTGGAAGCGACAAACCCGTCGCATACGCATCACGAACCTTAAACGAATCTGAACAAAATTATAGTACTATCGAAAAAGAGCTATTGGCCATCGTATGGGCAACTAAATACTTCAGACCCTACCTGTTCGGTAGAAAATTCCAAATTATTTGCGATCATAAGCCCCTTCAATGGCTTATGTCCGTCAAAGAACCGAACTCCAAATTAGTTCGGTGGCGATTAAAACTGGCTGAGTACGATTATAATATTATATACAAAAAAGGTATATTAAATAAGAATGCGGACGCGCTCTCGCGCATTGAAATAAATATGCACGATAAAGTCGATCAGCTTGACGACTTTTATATAAGTAATTTCGACGATAAATTTGGTACAACTAGCGAAGATGAGTTAGATAAACAATTAAATGATATTATGCATAAAATAGATCATAATCGTGAAACTGATTCTATGATAGTTGAACTTGGACTCGATGCCGAAAAACATGTGCTACATAATAATGAAAATAATGACAGTGATACAATTCACTCAAATACTGAAAATCCAATATTTAATATTCCTATCTTGGAAAAACCTGTAAATCTAGGACGAAATCAAATTATCATTTCAGAGGTGAATTACGCACCCGCGAAACCAAAAATTAGATATCTCTTTAATAATAGGAAAATGCGAATCAATTTACAACTTTCCAAATTAGATTTTGAACAAAATGTTATAGATTTTATAAAAGAATATACCGCCCCAAAACAAACATATTACTTATATTTTGCAGATCAAGTTTACGAAAAATTTTGTATTATTCTTCAAAAACATTTTAGGAACCCGCAAATTTCATTTATTAAATGCACTCAATTATTAGATGATGTAGAAACTGAAGACGAAATTATAAATATTATCCAAGCGTATCATGAAGGTAAAACGAACCATCGAGGAATAGAGGAAACTGATTCCCAAATAAAAAGGAAGTATTATTGGCCTGATCAACGACGTTTCATACAAAATTACATAAATAATTGTGAAATTTGTCAAGTTTGCAAATATGATCGAAATCCATTAAAACTTAAATTCAATATTACAATGACACCGACCAGACCCTTCGAAATTATCCATATTGACAGTATAGCTTTAGAAGGTACTAAATTCCTTACAATTATTGACGCTTTTTCAAAATATACCCAAATGTATAGACTGAATTCTCATCAAGCAGTTGAGATTGCCAACAATCTCGTTAAATTTTTCACGCATCATGGAATTCCTGGCCAAGTTGTGGCAGACAATCATCTCGAATTTAAGAATACCTTAGTAAAAGAACTATTAGAAACTCATAAAATTAAAGTTCATTTCATCAGTAGTCAACACCCAGATTCAAACGGCATAGTTGAAAGAGTTCACTCAACAATAATAGAACATATCCGGTTGCTTAACAATCAAGATACTTATAAGAAAGAATCCATCGAATCAAAGATTAATTACTCACTCTTGGCATATAATAATTCGATCCACTCAACCACTAAATTGACCCCCTCAGAAATTATTTCGGGACACATAAACTCAGTTTCTCCCTTTGACATCGATATCGAAACTCGAATCGTCAATAATTACATTGATAATCACCGGGATAAAGTAAAACTGCTTTACAAAAAAATTAATGAAAACATGCAAATAAATAAAGAAAAAGTTATGGAAAAGCATAACCAAAACCGAGAAGAAATTCCCAATATTCCAGAAACCATATTCGTCAAAAACAAGCAAAAACAGTCTAAGACTAAAAATAAATACAAGAAAGAAACATTGAAATCAGTTGATCCTAAATTCAAAACGGGAACAATTAACCCGAAACATTATAATGCTGTGGACAAAATTCACTTGTCAAATATTAAAAATAAATTAGGTAAACTAACCAATAAACCTAAATTAAATTATCAAGAATATTTAAATAATCAAACTCTAGGAAAAACATCAAGCAATAATATTATTGAAATAAATGGTGATTTATTTTCTGCACCAAAAAACTTTTCACTGGCACACTGTGTAAGCTTAGACCTTAAAATGGGTGCTGGGATCGCCGCAGATTTTAAACAAAAATTCGGTAGACTTGACGAACTACACGCACAAAGCTCCGAAGTACATTCGCTCCGCTACTTAAAGGATAACGATCGTTTCATAATATATTTAATCACTAAAAATTGTTATTCTGACAAACCAAGTTATGAGGACTTGTTCAAAACTCTCGTTAGTTTAAAAGCATTCTGTATTTCAAATAAAATTACCAATCTAGCTATTCCTAAATTAGGATGCGGTCTCGATCTTCTTAAATATAAACATGTAAAACCGATCCTTCAATATATTTTCAATGATTCAAACATCACTGTACACGTTTATTCTCTTCCAGATTATTAGTCGTCGCGCTGACGCAAGCAGACGAAATCAAAAAAATATCACAAAATTTAGGGATACTCCCAATCAATCTCGGACCAGCAAAACTAGAAAGGAGTAAACACACATTCGTGCATTATTTACCGCTATCTTAATTCAACAATCAGATCCGTTTCAAATTTTAGCGCGATGTTCGATAATTATAATAAATTATTAAATTTTACTCAGGAAACAATCAAAGAAAAAATCGATAACATTAAATTATACGCACTTAGTAAAAATAGAAGTAAACGAGGATTAATTGATGGACTTGGGACAGTCATTAAAACTATTTCTGGAAACTTAGATGCCAAAGATGGCGAAAGAATTAATAATATCCTAAACCATTTAGAACAAAATCAAAATATTCTTCAAAAACAATTACAAATGAAATACAGTATGAACAAACAAATTATCGAGAAATTTAATAGAACTGTACAAAATATTGCACACAATGAAAACATGTTAAAATCAAAAATTATGAAACTAAGCGTAATCCTGAGGGACGATATCGATCACCAAAATATCTTATTTGCTAAAGAAATATTTAATCAGCTGATCATTCTTTATAACGCAATTCTAAACATAATGCAAGACATTGAAAACTCTCTCACTTTTTGTAAATTAAATACGCTGCATCCGAGTATCATAAAACCTAGAGATTTATTTTTGGAACTTGAAAAAATTTCACTTTACTATAACGAACAACTTCCCTTCGAATTAAAAATTGAAAACATTCTTAATTTTGAATCCATAATAGAAGTTACTTGTAAAATCGAGCCAACTCGAATCAATTATTTCTTATCTGTACCCATTAACTTTGAGTATCAGTTCGAGTTATTTTATTTATACCCTATCCCTACGGTACACGAATCCGAATTTGTTACTATCATCCCTACTGTAAAGTACATCTTAAAATCGATTAATGGAAATAAAATTCTGCCTCTAAACCACTTGTGTACAAAAACGTCGAAACATTACCAATGTGCTAGCCATCTGATAACTAGCTACAAATCAGAATGCGAACGAAATATAATTATCAGTGGAAACAACAGTAACTGCAAATACACAACACTACACGTAAAATCCAATCATATGGAAATAATACCATATATAAACCAATACCTGGCAGTCTTCCCAAATCAAGAAGGAATTAAAATCAGATGCAAGGAACAAACTGAAACTATGATTTTAATTGGCATTTATCTAATCAAAGAAGATAACTGTGCCATGCTTTTTCGAGGCCGAGAAATTAAATACCTAGACGTTACATCTGGACGCCCCCTCGTGATCAACGATTTACATCTAAAATTGGAATCTACAAATTTTACCGAATTCGACATCGACCTTCGGAAGCTGAACTTAGAAGACATATCCACAAACCAGGAAATCCTCCCACTACAAGAGACAACCCAAATCTTCACGCCAAGTTTTTGGACTGTTGTACTTTATGTGTGTGTATTAATCGGTATTAGTTATATCGCAGTGAAGTGGTTGAAAAATCGCAAATTCCGTGATACAAGTGGTACCCCACAAGAACTAAACCTTCAAGGTCTCCGCCTCCCAGGGGATGCTCGACTCTAAGGGTGGAGGAGTTATATAGCATAGATTTATATTTAATAATTAATAATTGTTTATTATAATTATAGTGGCCGCTAATGCATTTGCATGCTGCATTAGCGTAATTGTAACAAAGCGTAGGTTTATCTTAAGTATTATGTTTCATTGAGAGAATTGTTATTTCATAAGTTAGTTAGTCTAGATTTTGTTCCCGTACCGAGCAGACGTTCTGCAAGCTACAATAAAATAATTTCTTTTTAAAAACACAAGTTGTTGTACCCGAAAAATAACTTATATATATATATATATATATATATATATATATATATATATATAAATAAGCAAAAATGCTGTATATGTTAAAGATATAGAAAATTACCGAAATTTCAGTAATTTAAAAAAAAAAACATTTAGTGAATCTACAACAATTAGACTTTTTTTATATTTAATACATTTTATAATTCAAGAAATGTTAAAAAAACTTAAGAAAAATTTCCGGAAATGCAAGATATTAAAAAAAAACTCGTCCACTTTTTCTAGTACTCAAAAAATTAAAAAGAATCGAACAGAATTTCTATAATATATTTTTTTAAATTAAATTAAATAGTTATCGATATCATAGAAAGAAATTGGTAGAAAATTACAAAAAAAAACTATTCAAGAAATATATATTCTTCTTTTTTATTTATCAATGTTTTATTTATTTATTTATTGATGTGTAGTAGGACATAAATATATGTATTAAAACTGTCAAGGTAAAATTGGTGAAAAGAGAATTCGAAATTTTAATATTAAAAAAAAATTGAAAATTCTAGCAATCATAAAAAAGACATTTCTAGAAAGAACAGAAGTTAAAAGAAAACTTATTTATTTTTTTCTGATGCTGGCTAAAAATCCAAAATCAAAATAAGTTATAAGTTTTGATGGAATTTTCTAGCAACTCTTTATGGTTGCTAAGAATTTTAAAAAACGAAATGTTTTCGTATTTTAAATTATTTAAAAAAACGAAATGTTTTCGTATTTTAAATTATTTAAAAAAATGAATTTTCATTAAAAAAAAAATTTAAGCATGTTTATTTAATGAAAATTCAACTTTTTAAATAATTTCAAATACAAGAACATTTCGATTTTTAAAGTTCTTAGCAACCATAAAAAATGCTAGAAAATTCCATCAAAACCCCATACGAGATGATGTGAAGTTCTAGGTCCGTCAAAATTTACTGTTTGGTTGAAAATTCAGATAATGGAAAATTCTAGAGAATTTAGATTTAAAAAGGCGATACAAAAAATGACGAAAATTTACTTTAAAACATTTCTTATAATATTAGAAATTTTAAAATCATTTTTTTATTCAGATTGTTAAAACGTTCTAGAAATTATATAGATGAAACATTTCTGAAAATTTCAGAAGAAAAATGAATCTCGTTTTTCTAATGCTACAAAAAATTCAAAAATTTATGAAACATTCATTAAGTGATGCGCAAAAGTTATTAACAATTATTAGTATTTTTGAAACTTTAATTTCTAGTAATTGCAAAAATAAATATGCCGAAGGAGGAAAATATTCTTAGTACCAATATCAATTTTGTTTTATTTACAGAACCAGATAGTTAAAAGTTTAGTTAGAAAAGTAAAAAATTGTGTTTCTTGATAATTCTGTTTATTAAAAACTTCTAAAGAATCATAAAGAGAATTTAGTTTAAAAAAGCCATACTAGAAAAACTTCAAGAAATATTTCTAAATATACCAAAGTTCGTCAAAACGCCAAACGCTTTTGCAAAATTCAAATTGTTACAAAGTTCTAGAAATCATAAAGAAGAAAATTATTGAAAATACCAAAACTTAGTACAACATATTTCCTTTTTTCTAATGCTCCAAAAAAATCCATCTGAACTAAGTGAGAGATGCTCAAAAGTTTTAGAAACGACGATTTCTTTTAGAAATGAAATACTTAGAACTTAAAACATCTTTTTTTTGGAAAATTCAGTCCAGCAAGCCCATAAAAAGTTATGTGCAGTGTAAGATAAAAATTGCTTAACAGAACGCCAGTGTCAGAATTCGGTGATTTAAATGTCAAAGATGCGCCACGTTCCGAAAGGCCAGTTGAAGCCGAATATGATAAAATAAAGGCATTAATCGACACGCAAACCGTCGTTAATGACCCAAGAAATCGCAGAAATATTAAACATTTCTCAAATGACCATGGAAAGACGTTTGCACACGCTAGAATATGCTAGTAAACTAAATATGATAGTTGGATTCCACATGAAAACAAAGAAACTCTTTTAACAAGCTCATGAAAAACAATAAAAATTATCCATTTCTCAAAGGTATTGTTAGTGCCAATGAGAAATGGATAGTTTACAACAATGACATGCGAAAGCGAACATGGTGGAAGCCCGGTGGACAAGCTGCAACCACTTGGAAAGCAAATATTCATCAAAAGAAGGTTATTGGTGAGATTACAAAGCCGGCGTGATTTTGTACTGCTATTACAAAACAAAACCATCAATATACTGTCGCTGACTGACAAATTGAATGAAGCCATCAACCAAAAGGGGCTAGAATTAGCAAATCGTACGATGTTGTGTTCAACCATTACAACACGAGACCATACAAAGTTTAGTCATCCGCGAAAAAATGCTAGACCTTGGATAGGATTTGATGAACCATCTAACATACTCACCAGACCTTGAGTCGTCCGACTACTATTTGTTTCGATCTTTAAAAAACCGCTTCAATGTTAAATAATTAAATTCAGACAATAGTGTCAAAAGCACTTGTTTCAATTTTTTTACTGAGAAAGGCCAGAAGTTCTTTGACCGTCAGCATGATGTTACCCGAAACATGGCATATGGTCATCGAATAAAATGACCAATAGATAACTATATAGAATTATTTTTTTCTATAAAACATTCCCTTTGATTATTATAAAAAAAACAAAAAACAACCGAATAATATTTTTTTAAGTTACGTGAAGATTATTATGTAGTATATTGTAATGAAAGTATTATCACTTTCTCATAATACTTTAATTACAATATACTATAACCGAAATGACTTAAGACTCTACCCAATACATCACCTTGGAGGATATATAAAATTTGAGTTATTATTACAAGAGAAAAATATAAATGCAAAATTTAAGAAGCCAAAAACATCGCGGAATCGACTGAAAATTCGGAAAAAAAATATAAAAACATTTTCAATAATATGCCAAAAAATAGTTTGAAGAATACTTTCAAAAAATAGGATAGATGAAAAAATCAAAAATAAATTATTATTGAACGTTTTTACAATATTGATATAAGGTAAATCAAACTCTTAAAGTATACAACAATAAATTAATATTTATAAAATACGTTATGTAATAATACAACAAGCATAAATAATACAATAAAATAAAAATTATGCAGTATAAGAGAAAATATACATTCTCAAAATTAAACTTTTAAAGTTATTCTGTTTAATCTATTAAGACACAAAACATTTCCTCTAACTACAATACTATATTACAATGACTACAACATCAATAGAATAATAATTTAGAATTAAAACTTACCATTTTACTAAAGAAAAACAAATCATCTTTCGTCATTCCAAACGGCAGTTTTTCCTCCCATTCCCACCTTTTTTCCATACTTACTGGAAAACATAATACCTGCCCATTAATAAATTATACACACTCAAAATACTAGTCGAGCGTGTCACTCGTAAAAAAATAATCTCGAAAAAGTACGTGATATATTTGTGAAAAAAAATCGCGATTAATGCACTGCACTTGCGCGCCAAATCGTAAATGTGTATTTCAAAAGTGGCGTATTATTTTAAATTATTGTTACAATAAAAGTTGTATAATTACTTACTGCTGCTATTTTAGTATTGAAGGTGATTCAATTAAACGTGCGTTTCTGTGAACGGTGCGATGGCACTGCATAAAAATTGTTTAAAATAACATAGATATCTTATCTTTAGAAATTTCCGTCTAATGTTATCTTATTGATATCAACGTATAAATTATGACTTCAGGAAATTGAGTAAATTGAATTACAGGTTAAGGCTACGACTGTTTGATTTATAATAATATGAATATTTCTCGGTGCGTGTTACTACTAATATTGAATGATCAATAACGAGTATACAAGAAAACTATTATTTATTTTAATATAACATATCAATTGATATTATATTAAATATTTATTTAATATAACTATATATAACTATTTGTTTAAATTTGCGGTTAAAGGTTCTTGGTTTTACATACATTAAGTACACTACACTATTTTATTAAAAATGGTGCCTCATCACCATCACCATAGGCACTTTCCCTACATTTTACTCTAAAACAATGACGTTTATGTAAAAAGGCTATTCTTAATAATTTGTTCAGTTTTGAATTTTCTACAATTAGTTGTTATATAAATTTCACGTAACTCAAAAAAAATGTCAACATTTTCAATTTTTATTTTTTTTTCTCAAAAGAGTGCTACAAACAGAGGAAAAAAGCTAATAATAATAAGAATAAATAATAAACAAAAGTTTACTAAGAAATTATAGTTGAAAACATGTACGCAAAGAAAACAATTGATTTTTTTTATTTAGCTAAAAACTTTCTTTTAAACTTGATTTATAAAAAACAAAAAAGATAACATTTGCTTAGCAGAGTAATTTAAAAAGATATAATTCAAAATTTCTTCAAGGTGTAACATTACACAATTTTACAAATAAGAAAAAATTGAATTAAAAAAAGCACAGTTAAAAATTTAATTTACCAACCAAAGAGAAATAGGTTGAAATCGTTTTTTTTAAATTAATAATCAAAAATCTGAGCTGAATTAAAGAAACTTCTTCAGAAAATTACAGTTTAAAGCAGTTGAAATGAAAAAATAAAAAAAAACAATTGAATTTTGTTAAAACCAAGTATTATAAACTTTATAAATATAAGAAAAAAAAGTCGCTTAAAAAGCAAAACTAAACCTTGAATTTAAAAAAAGAAATTTATTAAAGGTTGCACCAATAGATTCCAACAATCAAATTTATTTATATCAAGTAAAAATCTAAAAATTCGAACTTTCATTGTTTTTCAGTTAGTGAATTTTAAAATTTGTTTTCAGAAATTTTCAAAACATTTTCAATTGCTTTTAGTAAAAATTCAAATAGTCTAAGCTGTTTTTTTTTCAGTTTATTTAACCTAGCGTACTCTTGACCTACGACAATAAATTATGCCTTAACCTAGCGCCTATTTTCCCTCTTAAATTCCAGCGTACTCTTGACCTACCTCAACGTATAATTTGTTCGGGCGGGTCAAGAATACGAGAAAGGTCATTGCGTTGTTTGTTGAGGTAGGTCAAGAGTACGATAGAATAAGTAATAATAAAATTTATAAGGTTTAAATCAATGTTGCGGTTATTATTATGATTTTTAATGTAACGATTATTACAATATCTAAAAAAAAAGCTAACGGTAAAACAGTTGACATTGACAAAGGGCTCGACAATAAACAAATTTAAATTACTTTATGTTAAAAAAATTTAATTTTTCAAAAATATTTACTTAAAAAGTATTTTTTTCTAAAAAAATACAGATTTTCCGAAAACAAAAACATTGCATTTTTAAAGATTTTTAGAAATTTTAAAATACATTCTTTTATTAGAGTTAAATTGAAATTTTCCAAAAAGTCAATTAATATTTCTTTAGAAAAAGTAGTTACATTTTTTAAGATAATAAAATAATTTATAATGAATTTAAAAAATGAAATTTATTAAGAAAAATGGTTCTTTAAAAAATGTTCTTATATTTTGTCAAAAATAAGAAAAAATCGGAAATCAGTTGCAAAGAAAAAAAGTTCAAATTAAAAGAAAGAATTAAATTTTAAAAGTTTTCCTAAAAGAAGGGAAATTAATTGAAAATCAGTAGTAAAGATGACACCTGCTAAGAAAAAGAAAAGACAATAAAAAACAATTGACTTTTACCAAAAACAAAAGAACAGAATTTAAAAATTGAAAATCAGTTGAAAGGATGATTTGCATGTTAGTAAACTCTTTTTGTTTTTTTTTTTATAATTTGAAATATTTTGAATAAAATATTATTAAATTATGTTTTGATCAGTTTCAACTGTTTTTTGTTACTAAATTACTTTTGTTTTTATTTGTAAAATTGTAAAATTTTAACTGGCCATCATAGTACTTTCCCTACATTATTCTCGAAAACTAAGAGTAAAAGTAAAAATGTAGAATACATCAACAATTAGTAATTAAAGTTTTAATGTATGTGTAGGGTGGGTGAGTGGCCTCTCACCCACACTCCAATCAGAAAACATAATTAAGGGTTTTAATTAAAAGTTGTATATCGTAAAAAAACATTATTGCAAATTTTAATAGATTTATTATCATGTTTTACTGATTGGAAGATGGGATAGAGGCCACCCACCCACCCTATATATACATATAAACTTTAATTCCTTATCGTCTCGTGTTTTCCAATAAAATTAGTTACAAAACTTTTTGAATAGAAAAGAAATTTAAAAGGTAAAATTTTTGATTGAGTAAATTCGTAAAAATTTGATGAATGATGGGTGGGCAAGCTTTAAATCTAAATTATATAAGATTAGCTGTAGAAACTTAAATTTTCAGAGTATACCATAGGAGTATAAAATAGGATAACAGGAATCGTGGCAGCATCAGATGTTATTGTTACCGATGGCAGAGATTCATAAATTTTGAAATCAATCACAGGATGTGAGTTAACTAGAAAAGGCAGTTCGGTCCACCATAGGCTGATTTTCATGAGGGTAGTCGCATCAGATCCACGTTTGATGACGTCTTTGGTTGATACAAGAAACCAATCATCGGCATTCGTTAGGATATTAATTTCTCTTACTCAGCTTGCGACAAATATATTAAAGCTCCTAGAATCGGATTTTATCCATGACAGTGTGATGGTAGAATCAGTGTAGTAGAATCTACGAAAATTAAATCTAAGCGTTTCATACACCCGTTTACTTAACCACTTCCCGCATACGTCCGAGATAGCTCGGGCACAAGTACATTACGTTCAAAAATAATTGTGCGGGAAGGGGTTAATTCCACCTATAGTAGTTCCCTCACAATTCCAGCCATGGTATACTTGTCGCCTTAACTCCTTATCGCAAAATTATTTTTGAAAGTTATCTGCTTGTACCCGAGATATCTCGGGCGTATGCTGGAAGATGTTAATGGATGCTACTCGTGATTTTGCAGTGAGTAGTCTGCTAACTCATCGAGAATTCTCAGTGGCAACAATATATAAGCTTGCTCGTTGGCATCAGAGAAACAATGTATTTCAATGGTGATGTGTTGATCTAGGCATATCCGTCGAGGTACATTAATTGTCAATAGCACCTGTAGATCATGTACGTATTGGCACCAGCGATAAATGTAGTTCAGTAGTAGCAGATTATCCCATCCAGACTTCAATTTCACAATTCTTAAATGAAAATTTTACCGGTGATTGTTATGGTTCCAATCAATCCAAAAGGATCATACGTTCTTGGCAGTTCACTCAGCACTCCTCTCTTGATGGTCGCTCTCGATGAGGTTAGTTTTACGTTGTAACTGGTGTGGTCCATGGAGGTTTTCCACACCATACCTAATAAGCGTTCATATCGTTGCGTGTTAACACAGTCAGATTATCATCACAATCGGTTTTAGAGTCCACGAATACCGGGTCTTCACGTTGAGCATGTTCTTGTACTGTGCGATTGGTTAAATAAGATTTAATGGTAGTATGACATAGTCATGAAACGAATTAGAAGTAGACTTCTGGATCCAGGAGCTTTGATCACAGGGGGAACGAAGAAGCTCATTCGTGAGCTTTTCCCGTCAGAAGACGGAATTGGTGATTGGGCAGCTAAAGAAGCGGTAAACCCTGGGGATATTCTAGCGTATCTTTCGATGTCAGGGCTCCCAAGAAAAGGGCTTCTTCAAATGAAGTAGTGAAGGCGGTCAATGATACTATCCCGGAGCAGTTCACCGGTTTAATGAACCTGTCTCTGAAAACGGGGTCTTTCCAAGCTGGAAGTACGCCCATCTAGTACTCCTCTACTAACCGGAGAAAAACCAGGGGCACCCCAGTAGCTACATGCTTGTGTGCCTATTGAATGGGATGATATGGAGGAGTTGATGCCAGGGCGGGAGGCTTGTCGCAAAACCAATTCGGGTTTAGAATAAGACTGTCAACGCGATTCAAACTGTACAGGAGATCATATCTCAGACGAACACCGGTTCCTGGAGAAGTACTCAGCACTACTTATTCATCACTCTAGACGTAAGAAACGCGTTTAATTCGCTGTCCTGGAAAACAATAATAGGAGCTCTGGAAAAAATCAAGACGACGCCCTAGCTTCTTAACCGTATTAAGAGCTACCTTGGTGAACGATAACAGGGCACGGTATTGGGCCAACTATTATGGAATGCAGCTTATGAAAGTATACTTAGGGTGTGACGACGGTGGTATTTGAAGATAATTTGCTGGTCGTGGCACGGGTGGCCATGGTCGAAACAACAAAGGCTGAGCCCACCGAGGCTGTAAACCGTGTTCCAAAATAGTTGGAGAATGCTGGGCTTTCACTAGTCAGGAACAAAACCGAGGCAACCTGGTTGTCCAGGAAGAGGAAGGGAAGAAGATTTTGATGAAAAAATCGATTCAGTACCTTGGCACCTGGATGGACAACAACCCAAACCACACAATGCAAGTCAGTGTGGTTTCAGAGGGACCGGCCAGAACACTTACCCCCATCGGCAGCCGACCTTCCTTTCCCCTCGCAACAAAGAAAACAAACCGCAATTGCCCATAAAACCTTCATCTGGATTTTAAATTTACGATGGTACCCTAAAAATCAGTAGGTCGCATGCCGATGATAACTAGGCAATAAGCGGTTGATAGTCGTAGTAATTTTACTTGTACCAGATTTTTAGCTTTCATTACCAGCCGAAGAAGAAGCCGCTGGGAAATCGAAATAGAGTTTTGCAATTATTGGAGTCGTCAATGGAGTAAATCTAATATGTTTTGTGGGTGCTACCTACTGCACAAAAATTTGTAAATATAAAAACATTCCTCTCTTTTTTATATTTACAAATTCGACACAACAGTTAGCAATTTATAATTACATTTTTAAAGAATTCAGTATCTGATTTACATACAATCCATCCCTAGACTGACTACCTGATGCCGGCCGAAGGGTACAGCGTGTGCCAGATTAGGGGTAAATAATAAATAATAAAAGATCGCTGCAAATCTACAAGAAAACAGTAAGCCCAAAAATTGTATGAAGGTGATGTATTATCTCTTGGAATCTTTTTGAACTACCACTTTATACAAAACCCGGTTAACGAAATGGCACGCTATACGCTTGATGAACGTAGGGAAATGTTAAAAGTTTACTTTGAATGTAATTCGTGTATTGCAGAATCAGTGCGAAAATTGTGTACAAAATTAGGTCGCGAATATGCACCAAATGCGAGTGTTCTGAAGAAATTTGTGCATAAAGTTCGTGAAACTTGTATGCTGGTGGACTGTACTAAAGCCCCACATGCTCGTCCGGTTTGTACACCCGAGAATATTACTGTTGTAGCCCGTAGTGTGCAAGTCAACCCGAGAACATCGACTCAGCAATTTAACATTAGTCGCACTACCATGAGGCGTATTTTGCATAAAGACATCGGTTTATTCGCCTATATAGGTCCAAATAACACAACAGTTGAAGAGAGTTGACCATCCACTTCGATACAACTTAGCAAATTGGGCCTTAGAGCAGCTGGAAGCCGATAGTGAATTTTGGCGAAAAATTATCTTTTCCGATGAAGCGCATTTTCACCTCGGGGGCTATGTAAACAAGCAAAACTGTAGGATTTGTATGGTGAGGATTATGGGCCGGCAGCATCATAGCCCATTTTTCTTTGAATCTGGCGAAACGGTCAACGAAAACTGCTATAAGACCATAATAGTAAACTTTTTTTGGAAGCAAATAGCTGGTTTTATGTGAGCAACATCTTGTTCCAACAAGATGGGACGACATGCCACACTAGCAACAAAACTATCAAGTTATTGCGGTCAAAGTTCGAAAATCGTGTAATCAGCCGTCGTGGAGATGTGAATTGGCCAGCAAGGAGCTGCGATTTGTCGCCCATGGAGTGCCGTTAAAGAAAGTTGTTATGCCAACGATCCAGCAACGATTGACGATCTTAAAGTCAATATCCAAAATCCCATTGCTGAGATAGAGACGTTGGAAAATGTTCTGAAAAATTGGGTCGAGAGAATGGACTTTTGTAAGGCCAGCCGTGGCAGTCATTTGACTGGTGCCATATTCCAGGTGTAACCGGATACTCTTGGTTACAAAATAAATCCACGATCATGAAATTCCATTCCGTTTGTGTTTTATTAAGATTTTTAATATATTCCTTGCGTTGGCCCACCCTTTACATAATCGTAAATACTGTTTGCTATTAAAGTTAACCAGCCCTGGCCAAAACATTATTAGTGGTCGTAATCACCATTGATACTTCGTAAAAGTACAATGGCCTTTCTTATGAATAGGACTGAAGCGGGGGAATCCTGGTACCAGCTTCTCGAGACCAATTTCACACAAAAGGGGAAATTAGCCATGCAATTTCAATCGATGCGGTGGAGGTCATCTCTGCCATGTTTCCAGCGTATCTTATGATGGTGGAGAGATAGGGGATGCATAACCTCAAGAAGGAGGTGTATGGCTAAGGATGAGACGAGGACGAGAGCGATGGCAGAGGTATACAAGAAGGTAAATGCGATAGACACATAAACTAATCCCGAAGCTGGACGGATGGGTAAGCATGTCTGGCGAAGCTGTTATAAGGGCACGGCTGCTTCCAGGTCTACCTAGCTAGAAACAGAAGGTGAAGGGAGGCGCTTGTCTTTATTGTGGACACACATGAATTTATTGTCCGGTGGAGTGGAGCCATGAGAGTAAGGAAGTAAGCACTAGGTAAGCCTTTCGAAGTGTACGACTTATACCGACAGATGCTTGAAAAGAAGGAAGGCTGAAAGCAGCCTAGAGCAAGCGTGTATGATAAATATATAAATACATAAATATATGTATATAGTGTAATGTAAATAGTAGGTAGTAAAATTAGCGACTAGATTAACAATTGTAAAACATCTCTCCGGAACCTGAAATAATAACCATGCGTTCATACCAGAGGAAATCCTATCCGGGCAGTATTCCACTCATAAAAAAATAAGCACCAACAGAGCCCTTCCAAATAAAGATGGGAGGGTAAAATAGATCCTGCGGCCCATGCGGTGCTGAGGTTAAGGGTTTACGGTGGGATAAATATATTAAAAACTAAAGGACGCAATTGATAAGTCAGATAGTAGTATGTATGTCACCTTTCGATTCATGCATGTGTTCTAATGTGATGTATTCATTCATGTATATGCGGTACTCGGCATACACATCCAGTTGCTTCATTAGTCTTCATTCTAAGGAGCTGCTTTGCCGATTGATGTGATATTCCTAACTGTGATGTACTGTCCTTGAAAGGAAGTGTCACCTGATGTCTCGTAACGTTGTTTCTTCGAAGTAATTTTCACATCTTACATCAACGGGCTCTAGTGAATCGTTCTTGTAATTTTGTAGTTCCCAGAATCTAGAATTTGCTTCGTGGATGCTTACCAAACCCTATTACAGTGTAGTCTTGTTCAAATTTCGATATTGGTGGTGACTCTTCGTTCACAATCCAGCCGAATTGAGTGTTAAATAATGTCAACGGTTTGGGTATATGTATTCTCTTCTTTAAGCAGGAAGTCTCTGCAGTGGGCGGTTCCAATGATGAGTCCCAGTTCGAGTGGCTCCAAAAATTCGAGGTCAACTAATTAGATACCGTTCGGTATTCTAGATCGATCGAAATCTGGCGTACAGGAATTAGATCTATTAAACACTTGATAACAAGTGCACTTTTGTTTAGGATAAAAAATTGTGCTAGGAACCCGCTCTTATTTTGAAAATTGTTAAAAAGGGGATTGCCGTAATAAATAAATAAATAAATTTATTACAAAAAATTTGGTAATACATAATACCTTTATACCTATGGATAATACGATTTTAAGAAGCTATATATTCATCATTAAAAATATCACCGCCGAAAGTGTTTCTGTAATAATAATGCAAGATATTAGCTAAAGTATTAAATTCTAATTATTTTAATTCTTGTACTTTTCCTTTAAAATAATTCACTAGCTAAGTTGTAAATAGTATGAACAAATTGAAGAATGTTACTCTAATTTACTATTAATAGAAACAAATATTTTAGTGGACGAATATCAGAAAAATACAAGGCCTATATAAAAAAAAAGTATCTGGAATGAATAACGTTCCCTGAGTTCATTACCGATTGACATATCATACGCGTACAACCGAATATAATTATTACCACTTACCAAAATAAAAATGTACTGTTATGTAAAAATATTTAAAGTACTACAGATAACTTTTTCTCGTGGTGCGTAATGCATTTTAATTCGTTACACTTTCTAAAACTGCCTATTGTAAGAAATTAATTTAGCCGTACTGGACAATCGATAATGCTGTTCCGTCGTAGCAAAGAATTGGTCCTTTAATAGGTTCACGTGAAATAATGAGTGAAAGAAACCTTAAGAATACAGTATCAGAATATAGGGCTTCTAATTTAATGTTTCGATCTAAATTTTGGTAAACAATATCTATAATGCACATCATTTAATTTTAAATCAATCACATTAAAACTCTCTTCAACTCTTGCTTACCAGTTATTAATGATTAATAAGACAGGTGGTTTTTATACAATGTTTCACTTCTTCTCTAGGTAAGTTTTATTATATAACTTGTGGATAAAAATTTGTTTGAAGGAAAAATTTCTTACTCATCTGATGACCTTGAATAGCATATTTAGATGTCAATTTCCTCCGTTCAACAATTTAATACTTAGGTTTATGATCAATGAGACAGATGGGTTTTAAAATGAGATAAAGAAAGTTGTAGTCCTCGCAAATTAACATAAAATGATTTTTACATGAACGTAAAATTTAAAAATGGCGATGTAGTAGTTACTTATAACAATAAAATTAGAGTAATGCGTTTGTTCAGTTTACCACCCAAGAAAGAAATTTCAAAAGGTTAAGATTTCTTCGCCTGAAGAAGCAATTGTTACGTTTAAGAAAGCAATAAACAAGTGAATGTGAATTTTCAACATATAACAGCATTTAAACAATCTAAAGTATATTTTATCATTTATTAGTTTATTCAACAGAAATAATTTCATTCAAATTAATTTGTTTTGTAGTCTTAGTAAGACTCATTGTTGTAGATTCACGAAATGTTTTCGTATTTTTAAATTATTATAACAGCCCTATCAGTTAATATAGGTTAAGAAGTAACTACATTAGAAAGGAAGGATTAGAAAAATTTTCTGCCATAGCAAGAAACTTTCAAAAAAACCTTTTTAAGAGGATTTGTCTTCTAAGTTCTAAGAGAAAAAGTTAACATCACTACTGAAATTATTGACCGTAACGATCTGATTATTGAATTAAAAATGTGCTTTATTAGTGAACAACATTTTTAAAATTAAATGAACAACTCAATTTTAAATAAAACTTTTGTAGACATTCCAAACGAAACACAAAACCTGAGAAAACAGTCAATTTTCAAAGATAATAGTTAATTGACTTACGTATTTCATATAATTACAATATTTTTTAAATTAATACATAAGAAACCATGTAAGTAAAAATGTAGGTAAATTTATGAAAGACAGAAATGTTACGTCCTTATATTTCCAGTTTATATTTACTTACCTGAAAAAATAAAACTCGATAATCAACATAGATAAGCATGTTTTTAAGAGAATCAATCCATCACGGGTGGCTTATTGCTAAAAAAAATTAAGATAAAACTCATAAACAATAACATTTGATATGGTAATAAAAACAATCACATAAACTGCTACATATATGTATATAATCTCAATAAAGGTGTCCAATATAAGTTACACAACTTGTAAGTAATAAAATACAGCAGAAGCTCCTAAATAATAATCTCAATAACACTATTGAATCGAAAATAAATCAGCACTTACACGTTTATAAACACCCGAGCTTTCACTGTATTACGTATAATGTAAATGTAAGCTTACGTACCTCTGTATATAAATATAATGTATAATTGAACATGATTGTACAATTTTAAGCACATGAAGAACACAGCTCTAGTTATTTTTTTAGATTTTAGGCATTTCGCTTAAAACTCAATGAGAATAAATACATCTAATAATAGACAGATGAAACAATCTTAACATCCTCAACACATACAACGTATCCACTGAAAAATAAACAGTTTACACTGCCGTAAATATTGATAACATTAAAAGGACCGAAGGTTTACATTTATAAATGCTGAAAAAATGCTACAATCTGTAAGTTGTTAGTTCGTGAAAAAAAATTATTGTTAAAAGTAAGTTACAAATTACGTAAATATTCTTTTCTAAAGACAGCACGCTAATGAATAAAATTTAATAATTAAAATGTCATCGGGGTTTAGTTGATTTCCGGTTGCATATCGAACCAGGCGTTGTACGGTTGGATCAAGTTGTTTTCCGATAAGTCGATGATTACCTGTACGAAAATTTTTAATTAATATAAAGTACACACTTCTTAAACACACAAGAACAAAAACCTGATAAAAAGATGGCAGAAGAAAAATAAATAGTAAATAGATGATTGTATAGCAATTACCTGTCCTAAAACGTTACTGCTGGAGTAGAACAACTGTTTTTGTGTACAAACAGTTACTTCCAACTGTTGGGTGGAGAGTTCCCCTTGGGATATCAAATATTCGAAAGTCTCATCATATGTCGGATTGCAATTATCTTTGATAACCTGTAAACGAATTATTTGTTTGTTAATTATTCCTTTTATATTCAACCCAGCTAGGAAACTTAATGTAACAGCGCCCTTTCTGAAATATGTTGGGAATCTACTTAATCGTTCCAATCATTCATCAGTGTTCAATAGAAACATTACAAAGGTGCAGAATTTGTATCGATAATAAGATTGTATTGAAGAAACTGTAAAAACTAAAAGTCTTATTTCTATTTATTAACAACAAGTTTAGCAGAGGGCGCTGTTATCAGATTTATATGTTATTCATCTCTCATTTTCATTATCTAAAGTTAAAGTATTAGTATCAATAGGTTTACGACAGTAAATACTCACATTAGTTTTACGTTTACTCTCTTTAGACCTTTCTGGTAACAAATACAACTTTACGTATGGATCAGGTATACTGGAAGGATCTTTCAAAGGTATATTGCTAAAAATTAATTCCAATAAAACCTGAGAAATAACTACTACATATACAACTTACGCAATCTTATGAACAACCACTATTAAGCGTTGCCTTTGTACGCTATAACGCAACGTCAACTGAATGCGACCTAAACCATGTTCACCAGAAGACCTAGAATGTAATGAAAAGCAATAATTAAACACGGTAGATACTTTTAACACTGCACTCTCTTTGAAACGAAATTACATTAGATAATTTTAGATTAGAACACTTGTTAATAACTTACGACGTAGCGCTGGGTGTTCTGTGCAGCAAAGTGACTTCACTGGGCGAAGAAACTAGAGGAACATTTTCTTCCTCCAGTATATTCTCAATAACTCCAGTACTTTCCGATCCCAGTGCCCCGGTTTGACTCACCCCTCCTACGCTGCTAATTGAAGATTCACGGGATACAGCCTTTTTGGCCGGACTTGGTTGAGTAGCTGTAATGAATCACCAAAAGCTCGATTTTATTATCGTTATAAAGATTCCATTGTTTATTAGTCTTGCTTCATATGAGCACTTTCTATTTATCATAATGAGCTTTTGAGTGCTTGTGTGAGGATGAAATTCTATACCAACAACAAATTCCTCAGTCGAAATTTTTAAATATATCTTCACTATAATTAAAAAGTAAATAATATAATCTAAACATAGTGAAACAAACCATGTGTTTATCAATTCTTTACCTATTATTTCATAATGTTTCACCAAGAAATTCAAATTATTCAAGAAATATAGTGAATTTATTTAAAACATATTAAATTAATAATCTCATCTTTAAGTCATATATAAATAAAATTATACAACTCATCAAACCTTCTATATCATTAAAGCTCCATTTTTTACAATTACTCTTATCACTATAGTACCACCTTTTAAATGCACATCCTCCTTGTAAACGTTTTGTAAATCCTCATTACCTTCAGAAAATACAGAACTATCACGGGACTCTTGTGTCGATAATTGCCTATATTCGGAGAATTCTGGGGACTGCCTTTGATTTTCTGTGGAATAATTATTATACACCTAATTGCAATCGTGGATATTTACAGAGATATCACAGAGATTTTTATTGGCTGCTGTTATTCCATTCCATTAGTCCATGCTGGGATGATGCTAATACTAAGAATTACGCCACCATATATACATAAGTAGTTTAATTTTTTTTAAGTGTGGAAATAGAAAGGCATGAAAATTAATTTAATTTTAAAAGTAGTGTTAAGAATGTTTGTAGTTTTATATAACAGGGTCTATTCTAGATAGCTGCATTCTCTAAGTTTTTGGTATTTTGTTTAAATGATTTACTTTTGTTAAAAAGAGGTAAATAACTAATAATAAATAACTAATGATTTATACATATTTTTAGAGTATTATAAAAGTTAACTAGATAAGATGGACAGAAGTACGATACATTAATTATGACATATAGTTTATAGGTTTCTATAATTAGTTAAATAATCTTTATTAATTATGAGTAGTAATACAATATATTTAAATACAATTATTAAAAGAGCCACTTTTAAATTGAATTTATTATCATAAATTTAAAATAATATTTAAAAAATAAACTTCATATCATTTAATGAATTACAAAATTTTCAAATTATTAACTTAATTAATTAATTAATAAGACAATTTGAAAGAACTTGAATGACCCTTCAAGGTCAACTAAAGAAATTCAAGTTTATTTAAGTTCATCTGACGATCATTCAATGTAAGGGTTGATTAAGGTCATTCAAAGTCACCTAAATGTCCTTCAAAGTTTCTTAAGGTCATCTAAAGATGATTAACAATTATTAGCGGTCTTCGATCATTTTTAAATGTCGTCCTCGGGTCATTCTATAATGGTCAATTAAAGTGATTTGAGTCATAGATTTTAGTAAATTCATATTTTTTTTAATCGTGCTGCTCGAATTACCTCATCATAAAATTATCATATAAGGACATCTAATAACATTTTAGTGTGATTTTAAGACCCTTCAAAGATCATTTAACGTCTTTAATCGTTGTAGGTCATTCGATTATCATTCAATATTATTCAAGGTCACCCAAAGATGATTCACAACCACTCAAGATAATTCAAGGTTGCCCAATGATCACTCAAGATATTTTATAGCTCATTCAATTACCATTCAAGATCTTATAATGACCATTCAAGTTTCATTAGGGCCCATTAATGTTAACTATTTAATGTCCTTAATGGACGATAGTTAACGTCCATTTTACGACATTCCACGAACAATAAAGCTTTCAAAAGCCGTTTCAAGTCAATCAAAGTACTCGCCGATATTAAAGGCCATTCAACCATCATTCAAGGTTATTTAAAAGTATCCAAGTATCAATCAAAATCCCCCAACGGCCATTCAAGGAGATTTAAGGATACCTAATGATCTTTCAAGACCATCCGAATATCAGTCAAGTCATTCAAGAGGTTTATCCAAGAACAATTAACGAATGAAAATGTTATTTAAAGTCATTCAACAAAGTTGCCTACGATTACTGAATGAACGAACATTCAAGGTTACTAAGGGTTATCCAAACATTATTCAAAATCATGTTAGGTCATCTAATTTTCATTCAAGACCATATAAAAGCCACTAGGGTTATTTATATTAGGTCAGCGAACAACCCAAAATAATTAAGGTTTATCCCAGAACAATTAATGAGTGTCAATGTTATTAAGGTCATTCAACAAAGTTGCCTATTGTCACTTAATTATCGTTACAAATATTCAAGGTTATTATAGGTTATCCAACGATTATTCAATAACATGTAAAGTCATTCAACTTTCATTTTCAAGAACATATAAGAGCCATCACTATTATTTATGATCCCTGAAGGTCATCTAATAACTAAAAATAATTTATGGTCATTTAAGTTCACCCAGCTACCATTAATTACCATTCGATGTCATCAAATAATTCAACGATCGTTCAAGGGCACAGGAAGCTTTCAACATTATTTAAGGTCAATTAAAAATCATTCAAGGTTATTTAAGATCTTCAAATGATCGATCAATCCAATAGTCATTTAATTGTCACTCAAGACCATATAATATCAATCGAGGATATTTAGGGTCATTTAAGGTCATTCAAACATCTATTCAAATGAATTTCTTTTCATCAAAGAATATACTATCATTTACAGGCATTAAAAAAGTCTTGCAACGTGATTTAAAAATCATTCAAGATCATCCGAAAATCCTACAAACCCCCTTAAGATCCCTATCATTATTGTAAATTATTACAGGTCATTTGATGATTTTTCAGTCAACCACGGATCGTTCTACAAGTCAACTAAAATCATTTAAGTCATATAATGACTGTTAAAAATTTTTAAGACTCTGCAACGATCATTTAAGGTCATTCGTTTGTCAGTCAAAATTATCTAATGGCCTAATTTTTTAAGGTCATCCAACGATCGTTCAAAATCGTTCAATGTTTTTCAACAATCATTTAAGTTCATTTAAGTTTTTCTGACTATCATTAAAGATTGTTTGATAAAGTAAATGAATGATCGTTGAAGATCATCCAAAAGTCGTTCAAGGTCTCTAAGATAATCCAAATATGATCGCAAATTTTTAGAGGTCATTATTACCATTCGATGTTATCAAATAATTCAACTTTTGTTCAAGGATACCAGAAAGTTTCAATATTATTTAAAGTCAATTAAGAACCGCTCAAGGTCATTTAAAATCATTATATGACCGTTGAAAGTCATCAAATCGTCATTCGATTATCACTCAAGACCATATAATACCAATCAATGTTATTTAGGGCCTTTTAAGGTCATCAACGCTCTTTTCAAAGGTTTTTCTTGTTGCCAAAGATTACTTAAAGTTATCCAACGTTAATCAACAATCATTTCAAAGCATTAAAAAGTCATACAACGTTATTTAAAAAACATTCAAGATTTTTTAAAAATTATTTAAGCCCTCTTAAGATCCTTATCATTATTGTAAATTATTACAGGTCTTTTGATGATTTTTCAATCATCCACGGATCATTCTACAACAGTCAATCAAAATCATTTGAGTCATAAATTAATGTTCATTGAAGATCATCCAAAAGTCATTCAAGGTCTCTTAAGATAATCCAAATATGATTGAAAAACATTAAGAGGTCATTAGATGGTTTATCAAGGTCATTCATTGGTTAATTTACAACGGTCAATCAAGATCATTATTTGAGTTATAGTTTTAAGTCATTTAATGACTATTAACAATCATTTAAGGTCGTTTGGTCATCCAACGATCGTTTAAAATTGTTCAAGATTTTCATTCAAGTTCATTTAGATGTATCTGACTGTCATTCAATATTGTTTAAAGTAAATGAATAATCATTAAAGATCATCCAAAAGTCATTCAAGGTCCCTCAAGTTAATCCAAATATGATTAAAAATCATTAGAGGTCATTCGATAATTTTTCAAAATCATCAATTGGTTAATTTAAAACAGTCAATCAAAATTATTTGAGTCATATAATGGCTATTAAATGTTTTTAAGACCCTCTAACCATAATTTGGGGTCATTCAATTATCAGACAAAATTATCTAATTGTCTAATTATTTAAGGTCATATAATGATCGTTCAAAATCGTTCAAGGCTTTTCAACAGTCATTCATGTTCATTTAAGTTTATTTGACTGCCATTCAAGATTGTTTGAAGTAAATTAATAATCATTGAAGATCATCCAAAAGTCACTCAAGGTTGTTTAAAGTAATCCAAATATGATTGAAAATCATTAGGGGTCATTGGATGATTTTTCATCAGTAATCCATTGGTTAATCTACAACAATCAATCAAAATGATTTGAGTCATATAATGACTATTAAATGTTTTTAAGACTCTCCAACGGTCGTTTAAGGTGTTTCAGTTACCAGTCAAAATTATCTAATGGTCTAATTATTTAAGGTCATCTAAAATCGTTCAAGGTTTTTCAAAAATCATTCAACTTCATTTTACTTTATCTGACTACCATTAAAGATTGTTTAAAGTAAATTAATGATCATTGAAGATCCTCCAAAAGTCATTCAAGGTCCCTTAAGTTAATCTAAATATGATTGGAAATCATTAGAGGTCATACGATGGCTTTTCAAGATCATCCATTGATTAATATACAATTGTCAATCATTCATTTGAGTAATAGATTTTAGCTAATTCATATTCTACTGCTAGACACTATTTTTTAAACATTATCATTCAAGGCCATCTAGTGTCCTTTTAATAAATTAATCGCCTATCATTTAAAATCAATTACACTCATTCAAGTATCGTATATAATCATATAATGATCATTCAATGTTACTTTACTTTATTATTTAGGTTAATCTGCACCACATTTAAGGATATTTTATGACAACCAACTCTAGGTCACTCAAGGTCATCCAGCCCTAAGTCACTCGAGGTCATCCAACTCTAGGCCACTCAAGGTCATCCAACTCTAGGTCACTCAAGGTCATCCAAAGGCCGTTTTAGGTCGATTAACAATCATTCAAGGTCACTAATAGGTCATTGAAAGTTATTTAATATCATCGATTATTCAAGATTATTAATGATTTTTCAATGATCATGTCATCTAATGGTCATTCAATTATTATTATTGGTTATCCGACGGTAATTCAAGATCATTTAAGGCCATGATCTTATATCATTGTTTTTTTTTGTGGACATTTAAGGTCATCCAGAGGCTATATTTTAATTTAAGATTACACAATAGTTATTGAAAGTTATTTATGATCGTTGATGGGCAATTAATGTCATTTATCAATCACCTAAGGACGTTTCAAGTTAATCAAGGATCATTCAAGGGTACTAGAAATTAATTCGTTATTTAAGTAAATCGAATGATCATTCAAGGTTATTTAAGAGCATTTTATGATCATTCAAAATCATGTAAAAGGCCTTCAAGAATATTTAAGGTCATCCAATGACCGTTTAAAATCTTGCAAGGTTATTTTAGGTTACCTAAGGGTCATTCAAGATCATATAGTCATTTAATTGCCAATAAAGGATAATTACGATCAGGGACATTTGATGTCATTTAACAAAAAGATTATTTATCGATTATGGTCATCCAGTAACCTAAAATTATGTATGGTTATTAAGGTCACCCAGCGACTATTTGATAAAATTTAATGTCATATAATTATCAATCAAGGTCATCCAATAGTTGGTCAGGTCAGTAGTATCCGTAGCTCATTATAGTTTATTTAAGAACCTTAAATTATCGTTGAAAATTATTTAAGGATTATCCAAGATTATTTAAGAGTATCCAAATATCGTTTAAGATCAATTTAATTATAGGATGAAATACCACATAGTAACCGTCACCACAATCCCGTTTCTTTTATCAATTTAATTCATTCATATTCATTTAATAATGCTGCTGGAATTACTTTTCAGCATTATTCGTCATTATTACTATACAAGGTCATCTAATGACTGTTAAATGTCATTAAAACCATCTAATAATCATTCAAGCTAATTTATAGTCATTTAAGGTCATCCACATGTTATTCAAAGTAATTGTATGTCTTCTAAAGATCAATCAAGGTCAATCAACGTTATTTAAAGATCATTCAAGATCATCTAAAAGTTATTCAAGGTCCCTTAAGGTCATCCAAAGGTTATTAAAAATCATTAGGGGTCATTTGCGTTTTTTCAAGGGTCATTCAAGATCGTTTAAGGTCATCTAATTTAGATTCAAGATCATATAATAGTCATTCATATATTTATTTATAGTTATATAAAATAATCCAGCATCTCAAAGTTATGGTAATAAGAGACTATATTGTAATTTAGGATTACACAATAGTTATTGAAAGTTATTTGTGGTCATTGATGGGCATTTAATATCATTTGCCAATCATTTAAGGACGTTTCAAGTTAATCAACAATCATTCAAGGATACTAATTATTTAAGATAATCGTATAATAATTCAAGGTTATTTAAGGACCATTTAAAATCATCTAACCGGCCTTTAAGGATATTTAAGGTCATCCAATGATCGTTCAAAATCTTTCAAGGTTAGTTTAGGTTACCTAAAGATCATTCAAGATCATATAAGGTAATACAATTGTCATTTAAAATCATAAGATAATATAATCGCAAATAAAGGATATTTACGGCATTTAACAAGAAGAGTATTTATAATCGGTTAAGGTCATCCAATGACCTAGAATTATTTATAGCCATTGAGGTCACCTAGCGACAGTTTCAGATTTATTTGATGTCACAAAATGATTATTTAAGGTTATCCAACAGTTGTGTCAGGTGAAAAGTATTAAATGGTTTTTAGGGGCACCCAGGGATTAATCAAGGTTATTTAATATCCTTAAATGATCATTCAAAATCATCTAATGGTTAATTAAGATTATTTAAGGGTATCCTATTGCCATTTAAGATCATTTTAATTAATTCATATTAATTTATGAATGTTGCTGGAATTGTCTTTTAATATTTTCGAAATCGTTATCATTCAAGGTCATCTAATGGCTATTTAATATCATATTAAGACCCTCTAATGATCTTTTAAGGTCATTCGATTATGATTAAAGACCTTATAATGATCATGATCATTTAAGGTCTCCACTCAAAAATATTTTGTCTTCTAAAGATGACAATCAACGGTCACTCAAGGGCATTAATGGCATCAACGTTATTTAAAGATCATTTAAGATCATCTAAAAGTAATTCAAGGTCCCTTAAGGTCATCCAAAGATTAATAAAAATCATTGAAGGTCATTTGAGGTTTTTCAAGGATCATTCAAGAACATTTAAGGTTATAATTTAGATTTAAGATTTAAGTGATTTATAGCTATTTAAAATCGTCCAGCAACTTAAAGTTATGGTGGTAATATAAGGTCATCTAGGGAACATTTAAGTCCATCATGATTGTGAACTCCGCCCATGCACAAAATATGACGTATGGTTTTTTTATTAAATTAATTTGTTGTAATTTTTATGGAAGGAGTCCAATGATATATCAATAAATGAATAAATAAAATATAGAATAATTATCACTTAAGATCAATCAATGATCATACAAGGGATCAACATCAATCAACGATCATTCAAGGCCAGTCAAAACGTTATCTAAAGTCATTAAGGATCTTCATATAGTCGATCGATAATTAAACTTAAGTATAATTATATTTTTTTCTAATTCAAAAGTGACTCTTATATTGTTAGTAGTGTTATTTCGTCCCTACTTCATCTACCTGTGCTAGCAGCAGAAGTGCTTGAATCACGCCTGGACAGATCTTCTTTGGTGCTGGACGCGGCGGATACATCAGCTTCATCCCGTCCTTTCTTCAAAATCTTAAAGCACAACCCAATCAAAATGCAAATGTTAACGTTAACAATAAATTAAACAACTAACCCTCATATGAAGCGACATAACCAATTTACTCTCCGGTCCTCCCTTCTTCAAACCAAATGGTTGCTGAGGAACGGTCAAATTTACCTTTCTGGACAGGGTGGTCAACTGGTAAACCAGTTCGCCCATTTCACTTCCAGTTTTTTGGTCGAGCACTTTAAAGTACAGAGAATCTGATTCGGGGTTAGCGACCAAAAACGTGAATCCTTGTTCCCAGACTGGATCTGTTGTACGCATTATCACGCCTGTTTGTTGGGTGTACTTTCCGCACGTGATCGTAAGGTATGGATCTGGTTTGGTTGAAGCTCTTGTTTGCTAAAATTTGAGTTTCGTTATTCCTATACCTAAATGACAAGTTTTTTCGCACTCACCGGAAGCATTTTAGCTGAATCTATGTATAAACATAGTACTGTTGTGTGCATATCGGTAACTCGTAACATTTGAGTTTCAGCTAAAGCCTAAAAATATATTGTGATTAACATACAGTTACTAATATTTCCGAAGCTTTGGTCAGACGATAATTTGCTTGTAGTTACTAATTTTACCATGAATATAATTAGGATAACTTACAGCTTGTAGGTCATTATAATCCGAACTCAATGTCATCCAGGTCAATCTCAAATGAACAATACCCTTCGTAGCTTGTTCTAATGTAATCCACTAAAACATAAAGCGTTAACGATTTTATGGCATTTATAAAAAAGAAAACTCACCAAATCTTCTTGGCCTTTCCTCGCAACGTTAGCTACTTCAATAGTAGCCCTAAAAGCAATCGACTCATGAAACACACACTCACGCATACAAAGGAGGAATAAGCTATAAATATTGTTATTAAAGTGTTAATGTAATGGTTAGCAACACTGCTTGTAAAGCTTCCACATTTAGCACTACAAACCAAAAATAATAATTAATGTACTTAAAACAAAAGAAAAGAAATTTAATTGACGAGCGTAATGAAGTGATTGGGATAAAATAATTAACTTAAGTACATTAATCATAAACTGGATACCTTCCTAGATCATCGTCTGTTGGTCCGTTATCATAATCATATAAGCGTAGCTGTAGTTGTACTCCCATAGCACAGTCCACTATGCACTATAGAGGTAATAACAATTGCGGTTATATACAAATGGTTACTAGTGTTACATCTTTACTCCTTCAGTTCAAACCGGCCGTGTTAGTTATGTTACTTTAAGAATATTATTTAAGCCAAACTATAACTACATAAAAATAGTTGTTAATCTGAAGGAATATAGTGTTAGTTACAATTAAAATTGACCACCCAAGACACAGCAAAGTAATCAAGAAAACCATGATCTCATCAAAATCTACCTTCCTAAGAAGTCATCATTCATAGTACCTGGTAAACCAGGGTCCCAATCCCATAATTCTAGTGTTAGCAATTGGGCTTCCCTTGAGCTAATCATTGCCTACATAGAAAAGGAATAATGATTATGATGATACCTATAACTACAATTTAAAAAAAAAGCGATGTACACATATACCATGCTACCACGTGTCATGCAGAAGCGACTAGAAAGGCACAAGCTCGAGGAATTTTTGATGACGCCCCAAAAATTCCTTCAAGTCTGTAAAGCAGATATGACAATTGATGATTTGTACAGTGTACTGTTATACATTTATATATGTTAATACTTGTATAATATTACACTCCTTCTATCTTCCGTCTTCCGTTTCGTGTATGACTCTAAATCCTCACCTGCCCAAAAATTCATCATCTTTTGCATCGTCTTCGTCCATTAAGCGCACGTATAGTTGTTGGCCGTTAGCTTCGGTTACAATAAACTAACAATAAATACACAAGTGTAAAAAAACAAAAAATAAATAGCTGCCTATGAAGTTGTGACATTTATTGATGATGCGTAGCCGCCCATTTTATTCTAAATGTCTTGTAATTAACAAGTTCGTTACTCAAAAAAAATAAATCATTTTTGTCATTAATTCAAATTACTTAAATAATAATAATAGTAACGTTTATCTCAGTTTAACCAAATGTGAACCAAAAGACAAAAACTTATTTAATTAAAGAAAAGATCTTCTAAAGAATAACTAAGTAATGATCAGAAATAACGAACATGTTAATTTACTTCAAAAACTCTTTGGCTTCGCTGAGGCAAAACAAATGTTTTCTAAGAGCACTCTCACGGGTGCACTTGCTTCTATTACTGCAAAATAACCCTTTATAAATCTACTGAAAATATAAAACGAAATATTGTGAATTTGCTACTACAACACATTTTTTTTGGTGTCGTGTATTGTTGTGTAATGATGTTTACTATTCCTAAAATTAATGATAATGAAGATTTAACCAGCATAGAGAATTTGTCAACGACATATTTGTTTATTAATTTCTTAAGCATGGAGCATTTTCATAAAGAGGTATTATAAGAATGATTTTTAATGGCTGCTTGTCGTTGCCAAAGCTTATAGCTTCCTTAAAAAGTACAGCATAAGCTTCAAACTTAGTGATCAATAGCATAGTTAAAATTAAGTTCAAACTAAACTTTACCAGCACGTTTTCTTTAATGAAAAATTTAGTGCCGAAAATATTAATTAACTAAATGAATACCTCAAATAAATAAAATAAGTATTGAAAGTATTTACAATGTTCTTAAAGTCGGTAAATGGTATTTAAACTAAACACTAAGAGACTACAATTTATGTTTCCAATTCTCTAAATTCGCATGCAGTAAAAACCATAAAACTAATAATTAGAAACATTTCCTTTATTCTTGTAATAAATTATTTCAGCTTTGTTATTAGTAATTAGCATCAAAATACTACACTCTCATATTAAATAAAAATGGTAATTTAAAAATGTAATAATATCTTAATATTGCAATTTTCTTATAAACCGAAATATTCAATATATATTTTTTTAAATAATTTCCTATGCTGGTTAACTAGGAAATAAAACACTGGATGAGCATGCTATCAGAAGTAAACTTCAAAATAATCCCCAGGGACGGAATAGCCGAACGAGCCCTTACCTCACACCAGTAATCCCATTTCGGGTCCACCGTATTCAGAATGGTTTTCGTGCGGAACTCTTGAGCGCCCACTGTTAATACAGCGTACGGATCGGATTTCCCTTTGCCGAGAACGCTTATGTCCTTCTTCATAAGATTCTTGGCTTCAATTACATGTATACGTAAGACACCCTAGAATAAAGAGAATTAAAAAAGGGTCGGTCTTTATTGTACGAGTACGTATAATCAAAAATGCCATTTTAATTATTTACCTCTGGTTCTGGTCTTTTTAAATCTATCGACTCTACTACATCACTTAATTTAATGGGGAATTTGTTTGGTAGTACCATCATGGACGCGACTTGTTCAACTACTATACGCCTTAATATATCACTAAAAAGAAAAATTATACACATTAATATTCTACCTTAGAAAATAAATAAATTAAACATTTTTAAATAATAAGCGTCCAGTTTATATTATTAAAGATATTACGTTAATAATGCGGCGTATTATTTACGAAACATATAAAATTGTAATAAACAATAACTTTTATATATAATATAGTCAAGTATTAAATAAACCTCTTATATAATATAAAAAGCTAGAGTAAAATTAACAACTAATTAAGTTAAAATGCTTTAAAAATAAATATGACGTCTAATTGTCTAAAGCATATCACTAAATTTGCCTTATTGAGTGGATATAGTAATAACAATTATAGAAAATTGCCAATAAAGAATAATAATAATGCGAAAAGAATAAATTATTGCTTTCCTATACTATATGAATATGTTAATGAGGTATTAATAGCATTTGACAAGGAAAGAGTTTGTCTGTGTGAATGTTCTTGGACTTGAGATAAATTATGTGGTATTACCCTGAAATTGTTGCAATCATACTTAATAATAATTCATAATGAATACTGAATTAAGCACTTATTATGTTTTGAACCACTGTAATTATAGTGGTTCAAAACATAATAAGTGCTTTATTCAGTGTTCATTATGAATTTTTATATAGCACTATAATTATAGTACCTTGTATGATAGTGAACGTTCAGTAAGGATAAGACATTCAAATATAGGACTTGATACCTTGTCTAATTGTTCTGTCAAGGCATCAATGTTCTAATGGGTGTTCCTCAAGGAAGCATTATTAGGCCGTTAAAATTTATCCTTTACATTAATAACCTTTTTGAGATCGCAACAGCCTCATTTTAGACTTTGCTGATGATACCAACATCTTAATTACCAACTATTCCGAAAAAATAGAGAAAATCAATGCTCTTATGAATTGGTTTAAAAAGAACAAGTTGACACTAAATAGAAATGAATTTAATTTTTTAGTTAAGCTAACTTGATTACAGCTGAAAGATTATCACAACTGAAACCTGAAATAATTAAATATAAAATCTACCTCAGTTTGGACCAAGCAATTAATTAATAAACACGGAATATTTAATAAAATGTCTATTAATGATAATTTAATTTTTAGACGTTTTAACTTTACGTCATATGTTTCTAGTAGATTTTGATAGTTGTAATTATTGGTAATTAATTAAAAACACTTGGTTTGTGTAATTTAGTGAAACAAACCTAGTGTTTTTAATCAATTACCTATTATTCCACAATGTTTCACCACGAGGTAAATGAGAAAATCATTCATGAAATTGTAATTATTGCTTGCTTTTGCAAATAAATAAAATAAGAATTAATGGACAATTCCAATTATATGGAGCAAGAGAATGAAAATGAAAAATCTGGAAATTACTAGAATTTCTTAATGAAGTGAAGTCTTTTACCTTTAATATATCCAAAAAATCACATGCCTGAAACATCAACAGAAACTGCACTTTGTTGTTACACACATAATTTATTTGTAACCACAAATACTGTGGTCAAGGTCATTACCAAACGTGCAATCAACAAAGTGTAATATTTTTCAAAATATTTAATTCCAAAGTGTATTATAGAATATTGGCTTCCACAACCAATCACATTTGAGATAATTTGAAGGATTCTTCATTACGCCTTCAAAATTTCTTCAAAAATTATATGTATTTTTTATATTATTTAATTGAATTGTTCCAACAATTTTCATTTCGAAAACTCCTAAAATTTCCAGATATTTTCCACAGTTATTTGATTAATATTACACTTTTTAAAAGCTTTTGTAATTCTTATATGAACATGAATCGTCCAGCAATCTGAAGAAAATTATTATGAAACAAAAATAGTGGAAGTGTCCTTAAAATATGTGGACAAATTGAAAAATTTTATAAGTTTGAAGATAAATAACTGAAATATTTTAAAAATCTCGAAGAAAAAATTACTGAAAACCTGTGGAACCCTTTGAAAAAGTTCTCACAATTTAGAAAAAAAAATTGCTGGAAAATACTGATCAAATAAACAAAAATGTTTGACAAAAAATCTATTAGATAAAGCAAAAACATTCCACCAGTTGATTTATTCTCTAAAAATGGAAAAAAATTAAAGAATGTTGTAATACTTCCGAAGAAAATTTACTTAATCTAAACGATAAATTCTTGAAACTGGAACAAATTGTTGGAAAATTCCGAAATAGAAAACAAGAATTACTCGAGAATTAAAAATAAAAAAGCCGAAAAATAGTAGAATTATTTGCACAGCAGAGAAGTTGTTCATAATTGCTCAGCTTGGTATACCTTTAATATTATATCCAAAAATTTTGATGATTAAAACTTTAAAAGAAATTGAACTTTGTTGATATCATCACACACAGGATTTTTTTATGAATATAGTTTCTACCTTCATAAGACTATTACCATACATACAATCAGCAAAATGCAGTTTCTGTTAAAGTTCCTGATTCCAAGATGTATCACAAAGCAATGGCTTCCATCATCAATCACACAACTGGATTTAAATCAATTTATTTGAAGTATTTTTCCTTGCTTCTTTTAAATTTCTAAAACTTTCGAGAATTATAGGAAGTGTAGTATTTCTTGTGTTATTTTATAGGATTTGTAGCAACAATCCTTAAATTTGTTGATATTCCAGCAAATACTCTATTTAAATAGCGATAATTTTCTTTAAAGACACCAAAAATTTGTTAAGGGTTGTTTATAGAAAGGCACTTGGTTGGTTTCACAATTTTGAAAAAAAAACAAGTGCCTTTCTATAAACAACCCTTAATATTAAAAATGTTTCACCACGTGATAAACGATAACCAAATTCAACAAATACCAAAAATTTGTACAAGTTTTAGATATTTTTCACAGTCTTTCCAAATGTTCTTTTAAAATTTTGCGGTAATTAATTTGAAGGATTCTTCCTTACTTTTTCCAAACGTCTAGGACTTCCTTCAAGGATTGTAGAACGTAATTCATCAGACGTTTTAACAATATTCGTTAATTTCTTTTAATGTTTTAAAAATTTCTCTTTAAAAATGTCTAGAAAGCTTTCCAGTCCTTCTTACCAAAATACAATTAAAAAAAATAAAAAAGAAGTTACTGCAACTTGATTAAAACAATTAGAAACCTTTCTTCACTATTTTATGTTTAATCGAAAGGACCATTATCAATAGAAAGATGATGGTTACAAATAAAATAGTGAAGAAAAGCTTCTAATTCTTTTAATCAAGTTATTATCATCTTCACGTAACTCAATTAATACAAAAGTTTCTGCAAGCTTTGTAAATATGAATATTCATTTAGTAATAATTAGTAATCCCAAGAAAATTATTATAAAATGAAAAAGGGTGATGTAACTATCATACCATTTTCGCTATATTGTTCAGCAGTATTGAAGAAAAGAAAAGCGTAAAAACTGACAAAAACATACTAAGAAATTATCGATGAAATACTTCGACTCATACTTCTTTCATCCAAAATTTTACGTATGATTTTTGTAATTGATTTGTTTTCATATGTATTTTTTTAAAGGAAACCAAAGAATAAAATAATAATAAATGGTTGAAAATTTGCAAATACATTCAAATCTATTAACAAACTTGAGGTGGAAAAGAATGTGAAACTATTAAAAGAAAATTTTTTATTTTTTTAAATAAATTTAAAATATAAATAATTTAAATATAATAGAGTTTTCAACTTTAATAATACATATGTTCAAACTAACGTACTCTTGACCTAAGTTCATGCGTAAATTATTAAGATAGGTCAGGAGTACGGTAAGTCATTGCACTGACTTTTGTGTTAGGTCAAGAGTACGCTAAAGTAAATAATGATCTAGAGTATTCTAAGTTTATAAAGCTACATTAAATTATTATTCGGTTTATTATAGTTTAGAGCAACGATAAATATTGTATTCTAAAGTAACGCAAAAGCAACCAAAACAATTGAAAGTTTTAACAGAAAACAATTGGAATTACTTGAATTAAAATTATTTAAAGCAAATGTTAAAGAGGTTAAAATATTTTTATGCTACGCTATAAATAAATCTGAATTAATTATTAAATAAATGAAGAAAAAAAACAATTGACCGATGAATAATAATGGCTGGATTACTGGAAATGCTAGAACAGTCGAAATAAATTTTCGCAAGCTGGAAGACATATTCCTAGAGAGGAAAGATGACTAATAAAATTTCGCCTATTTAAAATAGGAAATAGTGGAAATTTTTTTGCGAAATTTCTGGATTATCTGAAATTAGTAGAAAATCTAAATCTAACGTTCTAAATCTTAAAATTAGTTTTTAATTTGGTTTCTGGTCTCTTTATTACGTACATATGCTGATTTTCATATTATTTTTAATTGTTAATTAAATGAAATAAATATACATAATATGTTTCGTTAATTTTCAATTTATATTATTGAATTAAGAGAGAATTCGTTGATAAATAAATATTTTGAAATTGTTTGTTTGTTAGTTTCTGAAAAAAATAGAAAGAAGCCTAAAATACGAATTTATTGAAAAATTCTTTAAAAGTGGAAAAATAGGGATAGAATAATAGATAATAAGTAGATAATTTGTTCTAAATGTATTTTTGTTTGTCCAAATAAAGATGTTCTCTCTCGGGATAAAGTAAAAATAAAATGACTAGAAGTCATTAGAACCCTTGAGAACATTTTTAAGTGATTTCTGGTAATGGCAAAAAGGTAGTATAAATCTACTAAAACAAAGAAAGTAATAAAACAATATTAAGAAATTGACGAAAAATTCTAATGCTTTTAAAAGTTTATGAAATCCAAATCTGTATTGCTAAAATTTCACAACCTGGATTTTAGCTAATTAAATGCAATAAATTGTGGAAATTTATGAGATGTTTTTGGAAAAATCAAAACTCTAGATTTAGCAGAAAATTTTTACATCGTAAACTAAATGTACATTTAGCAAAATAAAAATAAACTGTGGAGAAAGTGATTACAAGTTATTTTATATTGCATCAACAAACCAAGTGTAATTTAATTTAAACCTTCATCAACATTCGTTCATTTTCTTAATGTTTCAGAAATTTATCTCTAAAAATGTCTAGACTCTAAACAAAATACAATTTAAAAATTAATATATAAAAGATATTGCTGTAAGCTTTTGTAATTCTTATATGAAAGTGAATTATTTAGTATTATTACGAAAATTATTATTAAACAAAAATACTGGAAGCCCCTAAAATATAGACAAATTCAAAAAAAAATTGAAACAAAAATAACAGAAAAATATTTAATCTAAAAGAAAACTTTCTCAAAAATTCTAGAATCCTCAACAAAAAATTCCCACAATTAAAAATAAAATTCTGATTAAATAAAAAATAATTAGATAAAACAATTCTTGAAAAAACTTAAAGAAAATTCACCTAATCTAAACGAAAAAGTCTAGAAAACTGTAAGAAATTGCTGAAAAATTCCAAAAATAAAACAAGAATTACTGGAGAAAATATAGTTTCTGTATTTACAAGATCATCAACAAACATAGAATCAACAAAATATAGTTTTTCCTAAATGCAAAATGTATGGCAAAGTAAGGGTTTCCACTATTAATCACATGACTGGATTTAAGGTAAGTCATTTGAAGAATTTTTCCCTACATCTTCCAAATTTTTAGGAGTTTATCCGGAAATTATAGAATATGTAAGATTTCCTGCGTTTTTCGAAGGCTCCAAAAATGTCTAGAAGTTTTAAAATTTTCCCTCTGTTCTTTTAAATATCCTTTTGAAAGATTGCAAGATTCTTACTTTCTTCTTCCAAATTTCTAAAATCATTCTAGGATTCTAGAACTTGTAATATTTCCTGTATTATTTCAACGTTTTTTCGCAACATTCCTTATTTTTTTGTTGTACGAGTAATTTCTTTTTTAAATGGCGATGATTTTCTTCTAAAAGAATTTCTAGATATTTTTACAGAATTTTGCTACAGTTCTAAAAGTTTAAGGTAATTGTTTTGAAGGATTTTTTTTTTACTTTCTTCAAATTTCTATAATCTTGCGAGTATTATAGAATGTGTAATATTTCTTTTGTTATTTCATTTCAACGGGTTTTTTAGATGGTGCACCTTCGTACATAAAGAATTTCAAACGTAAAAATTAGTATAATTACTTGGAAAATAATAATATTATAATTTTTAAGAGAAGTTTCTAGATAACTTCAACAAAACCAGGCAAAAAATGGTGAAAATCATTTTGATGGTCAAATTTCTTGAACCAATTTTCGACCAAATTGAGGCTGCTGCATTGAAGAAAATATTTGCAATTCGGTAGATACATTTCAGGAAAAATCTCTAAAAGTAATCTGACTTTACTAAAAAGAAATGGTGAACCTTCGTATATAAAGTACTTCAAAAGGAATAATTACAGACAAGTATAGTTTCTTGGAAAATGATATAATTTTTAAGAGACGTTTCTAGATAACTTTAACAAAACTAGGCAAATAATTCTGGAAATCATTTTGATGGTCAAAATTCTTAAAACAATTTTCGATTAATTCGAAGAAAATGCAATAAAAAATAAATTTCTGGAAAAATTAGTAAAAATCAAATGAATTTATTTTAAAAAATATTGAATCTTCGCAGATTAAGTATTTCAAAAGGAAAAATTATAAATAAGTATAATTACTTGAAAACTAATATAATTTTGAAGAGAAGTTTCTAGATAATTTCAACAAAAGTTGGCAAAACATGCTAATGGTCAAATTTCTTGAATTAATTTTCAATTAATTCGAGGCTACTGTATCGAAGAAAAATTATGCAATTTTTAAGATAAATTTCTGGAAAAATCTCCAAAAATCAAATGAGTTTAGTAAAAAGAAATGGCGAACTTTCATACATACAAAAAATATTTCAAACGGAAAAATTACAAACAAGTATAATCATTATTAACGGTGGAGGCTTCTACTTCGTTATACATCGTTATTAACAAATAAAACACTTTTAAACGTTGTTTGTATAACAGGGAATTTATTAAGTTTCGATAATTTTAATCTGTCATTTTCGAACTTCTAGTTTGAAAAAAAATCTTGTTTGAAAATGACAAGTTAAAATTGTCGAAACTACAGTCACTTATTTTTTTATACAAACAAAGTTTAAAAGTGTTTTATTTGTGAAGTATAATATTTTCCGTTTACAATAATAGTATTTACAATTTGTGCTTTATTTGTCTTTCGGCCCAAATATCGGTATAATATCTTGGAAAATTATTTTTAAGAGGTTTCTAGAGAACTTTCCTTATTTTTTTTTAAATGCTCCAGCAATTTCTCTTTCAGACATCAAAAATTTAAAAAAATTCTTTCAAATATTTTATATAAGTTCTAGAATGTTTAGTAGTTTTGTTCAATAGTAGTAGTTTCAAACAAATTCTTCTTCCTAGAAATTTTTTGCATTTTTTCTTCAGATTCTAGGATTTTCAAAATATCATTCACGCTATTTCTTAAATTTATAGAATTTAATGAAAAAGGAGCCACGATTACTTTGTTTAACCTTCTTCATTATACTCAAGATGTAAGTAAAAGTCTCCACAATTAAACAAAAATTAATAGAATTACATTCATATTCTAGTATTTGCCGTATGATTATTCTTAATAAAAATTACTGTTACGATCATTATTATTAGTGATGGGCAAGATCGATCAAAAAAGATCGACTGCTCGATACTTGCAAGTGATCGAGCCGCTCGATCTTTCTCGATCGGCTCGATCTTTTCGATCGGCTCGATCTTTTCGATCGGATCGATCTTTTCGAGCGGCTCGATCTTTTCGATCGGATCGAGCGGCTCGATCGTTTCGATCGGATCGATCTTTTCGAGCGGCTCGATCGTTTCGATCGGATCGATCTTTTCGAGCGGCTCGATCGTTTCGATCGGATCGATCTTTTCGAGCGGCTCGATCTTTTCGATCGGATCGAGCGGCTCGATCGTTTCGATCGGATCGATCTTTTCGAGCGGCTCGATCGTTTCGATCGGATCGATCTTTCCGATCGTCTCGATCTTTCTGATCGGCTCGATCTTTTTGATCGGCTCGATCATTTCAAACCACTTGACGGCTCGATCTTTTTGGAGTGGATCGGCCTAGGAAAGATCGATAATTGAATCACACTATTTCTTTAAGTTATTCTCTTTTATGCAGCCTTTATTAGGCCATAAGAGCGAGCAACGGTTAATCTTTCACGATAATGAAAATAAATATTTGAAAATTATTCCAGATGTATCATAATTTTCATAGTTACTTATCTTAAAAGATAATCTTACTGATTCTAATTTTTATTATTATTAATTTAAGTACTGGCAAGTAATAAACTATTTAATAGACAACTGTTACTCGTATTTAAATTCAACAAATTAGTAATTATTTAATTTAATGAACAAAATAGTACTTCTCATCAAAGTGGTCACTTAAAAATATAACTGGACAGTAGAGGTGAGATAAATAATTACTTTTCAATAACGGTTATACTAAGAAGTAACTAGTTATTTTTAACGTTATTTAATAATGGTCACTAAATAGTATTCATTTTTAATAAAGATTTATGTTGATTCATTTTATAATAGCTATTTATTTACTAAATATACTTATAATTTAACAAAAAGAAATACAGTATGTAATATTAAATAAAACACTAGTTTGGCACTTTTTTCACTTGGTTTATTTTATAGCTAAATGTACATTTCGGTCACAAAGTGACCATTTTCAATAGCAAACTGAAAATTGCTATTGAAAATGTTCACTTTGTGACCGAAATGTACATTTAGCTATAAAATAAACCAAGTGAAAAAAGTGCCAAACTAGTGTTTTATTTAATATAAATATTTTCACGTACGCATAAAACTCACCGACAGTATGTAATATGTAGAAAATAACAAATTCAATAAGTTATTTCTTCTAGTAATTAATGTAATAAAAGCCGTCTTCTTAATTCTTTCGTAATTCATTTTCGTTGAGTGAGTGTAAATTGATGAATCTGTCGACGTCCACATTTTTGCGGCCTTGTCGATTTCTTTGTATTTTTAAGATGTATTTAACGTTCAGCATTATTTACTTAACTTTTTAAGATATTGATTTGAAATTATTCCAGAATAGTTACTCATCTTAAAAGTTAATTTTACAGTATCTAATTTTTAATTTAATTTAATATACATTTTTAAAACGTGTTTCATTATTACGAAATAATTATTTTTAAGTAATGCCAATAATGGCGATAAAACGATTTAATCTAGTAAAAAATAACAGGCCACAGAATTTGTAACATATATTCGAAGGGGATGATTTTTTTTCGGGAATGAAATATGTATTATAGGTGTTATTTTTTGGGGGGTATTTTTTGTGCGGGGGTGTTTTGTTTTAGGGGGGGTATGATTTTCAAAGAATAATTTTACAGAGGTGGTTTTTCGAAGGGGTTATTTTTAAGAGGGGTTGTGATTTTACAAATACCAATGTTTTAATATCAATAACAGGTAAATTGTCATTAGAGGGTGGTTTTCCAATAATGTTTTTTCACGATTTTTACCCCCCGAAAAATAGGGTCATTTTTTTGGGGGATGATTTTTTGTTGGGGGGGGGGGTTAATTTTCAAGGGATGGTTTTTCGGAGGGGTGATTTTTGAAAGGAGTTGTGATTTTACAGATACGTTTCACAACCTAGTTTTCTAAGGGAATGATTTTCCATGACGGATTTTTGTTTTTAATTTCCCCACCAGGGTGATTTTTGTTAGTAGTGATGATTAGAATTATTATATAATTATTGCTCTCAATCACCGTTAGTAATTTTGTAACGTTATACAACCACGAGGGTAAGGTGATTTTCCAAGAATTATTTTACAAGGAGCTGTTTTTCGAAGAGAAGATTTTTTAGAGGGGTTGTAATTTTTCAGATACGTTTCATGACGTAGTTTTATTTTCTTATTTTTTTTAGTGATTTTCTGATCAACTGAATTCCCTCGATCTGTTTGATCGGCTCGATCTCTTCGATCCGCTCGATCTCTTCGATCCGCTCGATCTTTTCGAGCGGCTCGATCTTTTCGAGTGGCTCGATCGTTTCGATCGGATCGATCTTTTCGAGCGGCTCGATCTTTTCGATCGGATCGAGCGACTCGATCTTTTCGATCGGATCGATCTTTTCGAGCGGCTCGATCTTTTCGATCGGATCGAGCGGCTCGATCTTTTCGATCGGATCGATCTTTCCGAGCGGCTCGATCTTTTCGATCGAGCGGCTCGATACTTCAACTGATCGATCATTGATTGATCGATCCTTCAGATGATCGATCTTGCCCATCACTAATTATTATGTATTCAACAACTTTTCCAATTTTTGTGTATATGTATCGGAATTTTTTTAGCAAATATGGTTACTTGTTTCAAGAGTATTTTTATCAATTTCTTTTCAAAATGACAAGAACTTCGTTCCAGATATTGTTTTTCCTGATTTGAAGAATTGTTTCTTGCTTCTTGCTAAATTTTAAGTATCTCCTTTACGAGGTGCCTAGAATTTGTTGTGTATTTCGCAATATTTTCATTTTTTTAAAGATGTTTCAGCAATTTATCTTTTTAATTTCTTGAGAGATTCCAAACTCCGATAATCAAGACTTTAGGATGTTTTACAGTTCTTCAAATCATCCAATATTTTCAATGTTTTAGAACTTCTACTAATTCTTTCTTATTTTCTGAATAAAACAACACATAAGCATTTTCCAGATTTTAAGACTCTTTTCCCACTTCTTTTAATTTTTTAATTTGTTTTCCTTTTCTTTTTATATGTTTGTATAGATAATTTAAATGTAATTCGAGCATACTTAATTTTATATCGGTAAGAAATTTAATTACAACACGAAACAAAGAAATACAACAAAACCTTCACCATTTATTCCCGATAGTAATATTTATCCAGTAAACCAAACTTACCGTTTCAACTGATTTCCCCCCATTAACAATCTAATTCACAATTGATAATTTTAATTCATATATACCCAAATAGTTTTGCTATGACTATATTCAGTTAAAATTTAGTAAAAAAATATTTAGTATATTTACGTATATAAACTAATTAGTAAATATTTAAATACAAATGATGTACATACCTTAAACCTGGCATATCAAAAATATCTACAATTCCTACTAAGTCAAAATCGATTGACGGATTATTTAAGAAGAACACTTGCAGGCCGCCAATTAAAGGCATTGAAGATATCAGTGGCTTCATCACAACTCTTAACATTCCATGAAGCTAAAAAAATTATAATAGTATAATTAATAATAATATAATGCAAAATGTGATTTTTATATGAGGGTGAATCAAATATAAACTGGAATATATAAATAATATACAGGGTTATTCACGCTTCACGGCACGGAATATTGTAGCCAAAATACGTGACTTTCAAAAAGTTTCACTTTGGGGATATATGGGGGTCTATTAGGGCTACTTTTTAAATTACTTTCATAATATACAGGGTGTCCCAAAACCCTAAAAGTATCAAAGTTGTGTTTTTTTTTAATAAAACACCCTGTATTTTATTGCATTTTTGGATCCTTCGATCAAAATAAGTGTGTGTTTTAATAAGGTTTTTATTACTTAAACCTTAAGGTTTTTGAAATAATTTGAATTTTGTAAAAATTTAACCTAATTTTTCTTGTTTCAAATACTTAAAAAGTAATTAAGTTATGCATACCAAATTTACACTAAAATGTAACAATAGATCATATTTTATTTTCCAAGTATAATAAACTTGACATCTTATACCGGGTGTAAAAAATTGAAATTAAACAAATGAGAACTTTAAATGGCTATAACTTCATTTATTTAAATGGAACGCTATATTTATTAATTTATCAGCAAATGCACGTTTTAATTACCTATCGAATGGTATTTATATCTTAAATGTTAAGTCTTTTCGTTTTTACAGAAAACGCCAAAATATTGTTTATTGGACCGTTTTAGTACTTTTTAAGTAAAAATTTCAATGTATCTAGTTTTCTATGGTATTTAAAAACGTAAGATAATTAATTTAGTCTGTTACTTTAGTTTAGAAAGCCTGTCATTTATTATAGTTGTGTTATTTTGCGTTTTTGTGTTAGATGGTAGTAATCGTTATTGTTTGAACATCGTTGTTGTATTTAATAGTAAAAAATGAAAATTTACACAGATTTTCTTATACTGGGGTTTTTATAACTGACACTTCCAATTTCTTTAAATTGGTTTAATAGTCTCTTAAAAATGGCTGGCTTAGGGTGATTTCTTTCGGGAAACCTTTAAGTATAAACTCGACAAGCCAATAAACAATTTTGATGACATTCTCCAAGCATAAAGATAATGCCAATACCCCCTTCTTTTAAGTAAATCTTCATTTTTTACCAAAAAATACAACAGCGATGTTCAAACAATAACGATTACTAACGATCTAACACAAAAACGCAAAATAACACAACTATAACAAATGACAGGCTTTCTAAACTAAAGTAACAGACTAAATTAATTATCATACGTTTTTAAATATAAAAAGTACTAAAACGGTGCAATAAACAATATTTTGGCGTTTTCTGTAAAAACGAGAAGACTTAACATTTAAGATATAAATACCATTCGATAGGTAATTAAAACGTGCATTTGCTGATAAATTAATAAATATAGCGTTCCATTTAAATAAATGAAGTTATGGCCATTTAAAGTTCTCATTTGTTTAATTCCAATTTTTTTACACCCGGTATAAGATGTCAAATTTATTATACTTGGAAAATAAAATATGATCTATTGTTACATTTCAGTGTAAATTTGGTATGCATAACTTAATTACTTTTTAAGTATTTGAAACATGAGAATTAGGTTAAATTTTTACAAAATTCAAATTATTTCAAAAACCTTAAGGTTTAAGTAATAAAAACCTTATTAAAACACACACTTATTTTGATCGAAGGATCCAAAAATGCAATAAAATACAGGGTGTTTCATTTAAAAAAACACAACTTTGATACTTTTAGGGTTTTTGGGACACCCTGTATATTATGAAAGTAATTTTAAAAAGTAGCCCTAATAGACCCCCATATATCCCCAAAGTGAAACTTTTTGAAAGTCACGTATTTTGGCTACAATATTCCGTGCCGTGAAGCGTGAATAACCCTGTATAGTCTCCGCTTTTATGTACACATTTTTTCATTATCAAAGAATATAGTCGGTCGCCTTTAACTAATTGCTCACAAACGATTTCACATCTTAGTCAATTCGTCTTTGAGTGGACCAAATATATGAAAGTCACACGGGGACAAATCGAGGCTATAGGGCAGGTGATCCAAAATTTCCCAATGAATTTTCTCTAATTGTTCTTGAATCAAAGCAGCTATGTGTGGCCTAGGGAATGAGAAACTTCGGATGGGCATGCCATGTCTTTGTTGTCGATAAGCCAGTTTGGCTCCATCAAGGAGCTTGCAATAATATTCAGCATTGACTCCACGTAGCTTATGAAGAAAATCAACAAGCACAATGCAATTTCTATCGCAAAAAATAGTTGCAAGAATTTTTCTCGCAGACAAACGGGTTTTAGCTTTTCGAGTTGGAACTTCTCAACTCCACGCTTGGTTGTTTAAATTCTGGGGCGTAATGATGCATCCACGCCTCATCGCAAGTGACAATGCGACTTAAAAAATCATCACTCCCTGCTTGGTATCGCGCCAAAAACCTTGCACAGATAATTTTCAAGAACCCAACTCATTGGAAATGACTGATTGACCAATTCCGTACGATATTCCTACCTCTGCAACAATTTAATATACTGCAAGTCGCCGATCAGTTTCAATCAGCTAACGGATAGCACGAATGTTCGCCTCAGTAATGTTTGTTCATGATTGGCGTACATGACTCACGTTTTTTTCAGTTGTGCGGCCACTTATAATTCAGCGGCACCGCACATTCAGCGGTACCGCACAAAACACTTTACTTAGCAACCGATAAATAAAAAAACTGGTTTATATTTGATCCACCCTCGTATATCGTAAGATTTATCAATACACATATAAAAAATAAATTTGAATTATTATCATTTAACTACATGAAGTGATAAAAATAATGTTACTAAAAGCTACATGTATAAGCAGTACAATATTTAATTTAAATTAAGCTAAAACTAAAACTAAACAACAATATAAATAAGTATCGGAAAATACCAGAAAAAATATTATTAAAGACACATTAAATCAATACAACATGAATATCTAATAAAAGTTATTAACTTAACAATAAATAAATACAACATTAATAATTTCAAATGTTTTACTTTAATAATAATATTTAAACTTACTTGGAAATCTCGAATACCTCCTTTCATTCCAGAAAGGAAAAAACTGATGTCGCAATTTCCAGCATAACTAAAACAGATTCAGCATTATTTTGGCGAAGAATTAATCACCATTTATTAGTGATGCAGTAACAAACAAAGGCAATATTAAGCAAGATAATACCGTTAAGGTATTATCTATTGTCTGAGCGTTGCATTATAATTCAAAAGCAGGATTATTTAATTACAGGGCTTTCATTTATCTCCGAGACTTGTAATATAAAATTTACCTTTATGAACTATAGCTAATTTAATTTAATGAAAACAGGATAAAATGATATGAAGCTGAAAACAAGAAGATCAATTACATTTTCGATTATATTCTCGTGTTTCCTATCAACTCACCCACGCACGATCGATTACAGGAAAACAAATGTCACAACTTCGTTTTCGTATTATTATATTATAAAGGGGCATTTGTGAAATGTCAAATGTAATGGAAAAATCATATAAAGAAGAGTTTTATTTCCCCAAGGAGGAAATGTATTAATACATAAGGGTATAATACGTGACGTACGGCTTAAGCGAAAACTCTCGGAAATATATGAAAACCCTGCAATTATTAGAATGCATTACGAAAAATTACTTACTAAATATCTAAATCCATAATAATCTCATTTCTAGATATATTTTTCTCATAAACTTTAACACCACCAATTCTAAACGGCTACAATTAATACAAAAAAATATATATTATTACTTACAAGAACACTGCACAAGGGTTAAATGGCATAAGACAAACAGTTGAATATTATTTGTTACAGATAATTAAATATTGATGGTATTGACCACTCATCTACACATAGAGGAGTATATTTTACCAAAGTGTATACAAACATTTTTGTATGATTTTCTGTTTACATTTATTACTATATTTTATTATATAAAAGCAGAAGTGTTTAAAATGTGTTCCATTAGAGAAAAGCAGAAACTATTGATGATACCAGGGTATAGAGAAGGAGAAGCAGAAGACCGATTATAAGGAAGGAATCCAACTATATATAACATATTTGGTAAAATGCGTTAAATAAAATAGTACATATGGATGTGAAAGATAAGAGACTAGACAGAAGTGTAAGGATAATAAAGATTAAAGTAAAATTCGTTGGCAAGACTAAAATGAATCAAACAAAAATAAATAATCTAAATCCTGTCCACGGTTTTGTTCTTTATAAATTAATTAGTGGCAGAGGTTGTAGATATAAGAAATATTTTTTATGGAACACTGATTAGGGATGCGTTAAGTAGAACACTTAAGTTGTTTTGCGGAACTGCTCATAGAGGTCGCTGTTATATAATGCATTATTTATTATTTATCACACAGTAATAACGTTTGATTCAAATTTGATTTACTAACTTAAATACTGTAAACACATATAATTATTCTAGCATTAACATTAGAATTAATAGAATTAAACATAAATAATACCATAATTTGTATTAAAACATTAGGCGTACAAATGAATAATCCAATTTTCCACCTACATTTAAGCTTCATTTTAAAAGAAAATAACTTAAATTCCACATTATTCGCTGTTCCTTTGTATAACTTTAAGCCATTTTTCAGACAGCTGATGAACTCCAATCACGGAAAAATGTTAAAACATCCCAGCCAAGACTTATTATGATGCCTTGTTTTTTATTGGTTTCAGTGAGTTTATGCGTAAGCCATTATTTATTTTCTGGATCTTTCCCATCTCATGTAGGTGTTTGAGTATCAATAGCTATTCTGGATGCCCTTTCTCCGTTTTGTCAGCGAGTATCTTCTTCAACTCATCGCTGTTGCAGTTTCTAGGACCTTCAGGGCGTTATTTGACGTTCAGACAATAATCACGTCTTTTAAACCACTGAAACCAAAAATGCGCAGACATCGTACCATACAACACTTTCGCCAAAAAAGGAACAACTCGATTCACACGGTTTTGGAACATGTTTTCCTTATTGGAATTCGTAAAGAAAGCAGTGTACATTATCTTCTTCTATTTGGACGGTACTGAGTTGAATACTTTTAAAAGTTATCTTAGCCTTTCCGGCATACCAACTGTCATTTTTAATCACTATATGTCAACAATATATAACCGCAATTGATTTTCAAATTAATTTCTTGACTACTTAAAACCATTTGGATTATTCATTTGTACACCTAATAATATTAGTTGCACTTACAATTTCACCTAAAATAATTCGTTCAAATTTAAAGCCGTTTAATTTGTACTTTTCCAAGCTACTCCTAAGCGACGGTTCGATTGATTGAACCATCAGATCCTTGGCGTAACTATTTACATTAGGCCAGCATTGTTTGATTATCTAAAAAATATAATAAAAAGGGAAGATAAGTTTAATACTGATTATAATTAAATTGCACTTACTCGATTTAACCATTCGGTACGTTCAATGTCTGGGAAGAAAACCTGCAAAGAAAATAAATAAAATTAATACTTATTATTTACTACAAATTTGTTTTAAAATTTATTCTTCATTATTTGTAGAGGCAGTATTAAAACAGTGCTTAAATATATATTTTTGAGATCTTCAGTCTTTGCTTCATTTTTCTCTTACTTCTTTAGACTTTTTATATGTTTTCTTTTTACATACAAACTTAAAATTAAATAAATTGTCCTTTGTTATCTTCAATTAGTATTTAGATGCATGAAATGTTTGTATCATTTTGCAAATGATAACGATAATTGTACTCAAAGTGATCAACCTGATAAGGAACTATATCCATGCGTCGAAATAACTTCTTCTTCCACCTCAAAAATTCCAACTTTTGAATATGATAAAGAACAAAAACGGTCAGAACCAAATGGTGCGTTATCAATGTAAAGATGAAGAAGAAGAAGCATATCAAAACTTAGAATTACAGGAAAGTAGTAATTGCAGTTCTGAAAACATATATTACACGTGTTATGAAGATGTATTACACGTGTGATGAGGATTCAAGTGATGATAACAAAGGTTTAGAACGGCTGCATAATTTTGAAACAGTTCCCAAAGGATGTAAAAGAGCAATACAAGTTATTAAAGAAAGTCCTTTCTAAATTCGCATAAGATGAATTTCCTCTAGCAATTTTACCAAAAGCTTATAGACTTCCACGGTTTAGAATATGGTTAATGATGCCTGCAAAAAAGTATTGGACCCAGCAGGACAAACGAGCAATTTTACTTAAAGCTAAATGATTATGTAACAAAGTTTATGTAATAAAAGATACGCCCAGTTTTCCTGGGAAGCGCTTCTTGATGATTATGAGCCTGAAAAACATAACTATAAATACAGATTTCTTATAAAGAAACAAAATGAGAAAATTAGGACAATGTTCTACCGAGATATCAAAATAATTGAACTTAATTACGCTCACATGATTTACCCAACAACGTACACCTACGAATTCCCGAGTAATTCATTTAGAGATGTTTATTTTTGGTTCATGCCTTCAAAAGAAGCCGATATTCATATGCTTACAAAATTTGGCCATGTTTATCGCGAAAATAATAAACGAAGATGTACAATATATTCGATACTTGTTCTGCTACTCTTGATGGAACCAAATTTTCAAATTAGGAGAAGTAAAACTCTTGTTATGTTCCATTACTTTCAAATTATCAAAGTTAAAACTAATTTGAAGATTTGATCAACTATTTTGTAACTATATTTTTATATCTAATTATAAACGTGTATTTATTTTTGCAAAAGATTAATCATTAGCTTTAACTTCAAGGCTTTAAGATTCTCAACAAACTACTCACGTCATTTCATTTTTATTCTGTATTAACATTTTCTTAAGCCAAGTACAGTTTTATTGATATGTGTTTTTTTGAGATTTTCCCCTAAAGGTTACATCTTTAAATCAGAGCGAATATATATTAAATATATATTTCTTACAAGTTTTAACTTTATACAGGGTGAGTTTTTTTCGATGTTCTCTATGGGGATCTCGGAAACTATAAGAGATAGAGAAACAGTTAAATGGGGAAAGAAGTGTAGATTTACGAGACGAATAAAATTCCACTTTCAAAGTTTTCAAAAAAGTCAAGGGTAACTAGATATTTTGAAAAAAGTAAAAAGTGTCAATTTTTTCAAATCAATATATCTCGGTTATTATAACAGATAGAAAAAAATGTTAAGGACAAAGTTTTAGATAATTTTATGCAGATTAATAAAAAATAATCAGAAAATTATCGCCATTATTTTCCGAGATATGACGCAAACTTACATTTTTTTAAATGGAAACCATAGTTGGCTGTGACCTCATTCAAAAGGTAATGTTTTTCTCTTTAATCCAATATGGCAAACGACACAGTTATTTCTAAAAATGAGTGAGTTATAGTCATTTTAAATTTTATTATAAATAAAAAATGGGTAGCCATGAAAAAGTTGAAAGTAAAACAATTGCAGTTGTTTATAATATTAGCAATATTGTAATTATTAGTTTTACAGAGAAAAACCAAAATGAAACAACAGCATAAGGTAATTCTGTAATTATCAATATATCAATAGGAGAGAAATTTTAATATTAAAAAAATATGGTCAAAGAGTCCACTATTAATACTATTATGACATAAATTATATCTTTTTAAAATTGAATTTATGTCTTTTTGACTATTCTCATGTAAATTGAATTAAATGTTTCAATAACAACTAGTTTATGATCCTCCACAGATTGATATGATTTTTCATATACTTTGTTTTTTACATAACCCCACAGAAAAAATTCTAAAACGCGCAGATCGGGCGATCTAGGTGGGCCTGGGATTGGTTTATTTCTTCCCACTTATGAGTTATGAAAAGCATCATTTAAATAATTTGTAAAGCCAACATGTTATGAGGTGGAGCACCGTCATATTGTAACAATTTTAATCTTGCTTGTAATGATAAATTTAAACAATCGAGCGTATCTTCAAATGTTTTCTGAAGAAAATGAAAGTAATCAGTTTCATTTAGTGAGCTTTCAAAAATATATGGACCGAGAATTATTAATCCAAACACACCATGGATTAAATCCAAATTTAATTTGTAGTTTTTTCTGTGAAACTTCTCGTGGATTCTTTTAAGTTCATCTATCTTCATTGTGGCGATTAAAAATACCACAATTAGTGAATCGCGATTCATCTGTTCATAATATTTTTGTAAGAAAAGTATTATCCTCTTGACAAATGGGTTTATACCACATACAGAAGGCCATTTGATAATTACAAAATTATTATTCTTATGCTGGTTTTTCATTTTTATTTAACTTTGTAGAACTAATAAGTACAATATTGCTATTATTATAAACAACTGCAATTGTTTTACTTTCATCTTTTTCATGGCTAGCCATTTTTTATTTATAATAAAATTTAAAATGACTATAACTCACTTATTTTTAGAAATAACTATGTCGTATGTCACATTGGATTAAAGAGAAAAAAATTACCTTTTGAATGAGGCCATAGCCAACTATGGTTTCCATTTAAAAAAATGTAAGTTTGCGTCATATCTCGGAAAATAATGGCGATAAAAATTTACTGATTATTTTTTATTAATCTACATAAAATTTTCTAAAACTTGGTCCTTTACAGTTTTTTTCTATATGTTATAATAACCGAGATATATTGATTTTAAAAAATTGACACTTTATTTTTTTTCAAAATATCTAGTTACCCTTGACTTTTTTGAAAACTTTGAAAATGGAATTTTATTCGTCTCGTAAATCTACACTTCTTTCCCCATTTAACCGTTTCTCTATCTCTTATAGTTTCCGAGAGAGATCCCCATAGAGAACATCGAAAAAAACTCACCCTGTATAATTAAATATAATTTTAAGGAAAACTTATTTCTCTTACGCAGAAAAGTTTATTTTCTATAGTATTATTATATTTGTTAATATCAGACGATTATATTTTACGTTGAGGTTATATTATATAAGCGTCAATCATAATTCTTTCGGTGATTAAAACTGCTTTAATAATAATAAATATAATAAAGTGTTTTGATATTTTAATGGCTAAAGTTACTTTAAAATTACCGCAATATACAAACTTTATAGGGTGAATGCTATTTATAACTTTTCCCGCACAATTTTCCCACGCAATCGATAAAATGCCTTAAGGTCTTTTTGATTTATACAAATATCTGATCACTGACGCAATATTACGTATTCGGTTTCGAACTCACGTTTACTTTATTAATAAAGCATTTATACAAAATATAATATGGAGTAATTATTTAAAAGTTCAAACAAACTTATTGTAATTAATAAAACACATTAGAATTCACTTTCTTCACAATTTATTTTGTATTTACTAGATGTACATTTCGAGCACTAAGTACTCATTATCAATAGCTAACTTCATAATGAGCACTTAGTGCTCGAAATATACATCTAGTAAATATAAAATAAATTCTGAAGAAAGTGAATTCTAACGTGTTTTATTAATTGAAATTTCTCTTCACATATCTCAAAAACTAACCAATAATATACACTTATTGTAGTTTTTATTTGACATTTGAATCAATTTAATAAAAGGTGACATTTTGTCAGTAATAATTTTATTCGGTTAGGGAAATTCGTGCAATGCCTAGACAATGTCACACCTCTTTAATGGCGCCTTTATCATAATGTAGATTTGAAGTTTATAAACTCCTTAGTAGCTTAATCATGGTCTCAGGCTAGTCCCAAAAGCGATCTCCGAGGAGTGATTTTAGTCGGAAGGAGTCAGACATTACTCTACTAAAAGGATGGCCATAGGGGATAAATATTGGGAAAGTGGCAGAAATTGAAAAATTCTTGAACGATTCTCAAAGAAAAACAAAATGGTTAAAAACTTTTTAAAAACTGTATTTCTTTATCAAAAACAATTTAAAAATATTGAAAATGCGTTTAAAAACACTAGTCATAAAGAATAGTAGAAAATATCGAAAAGTAGAAACAATTGATTAAGGAAAAAGTAATAAATTCCTCCAAAAAGAATTAAAAATTGCAAAGAAAAACTGTTTTATATAAAAAATAAAATCTGTTAAAACAGTTAAATTTTAATTAATCGCTCACTTAACCCGTGGTAAGGCATTTCTAGAAGGAGAGAGAAAATAAACCAAATAATTTTTAGTTTAATTAACATATGTTAAAAATTTTCTCAAAAAAATATATTAAAATTCTCGTTAACAAAAAGAAAACCCTTGACATTTGTTAACAAAAGCCTATAAAAATTTCCTAAAAATTGTTCAAATTTTAGACGGTTGAACCTTTTCAAAAGATTAACAATTGAATGTTCCCAAAAAATAAAAACCCCAAAAAAGAAGCAATTGATAAAGAAATGATCGTAAAAAATACAAAATATCAATTTACAATTTGCAAAGAAAAAACAATTAAAAGTATTATAAAAATTTAAATTTTTAAGTGACTAAAATTTTATGTTATTAAAACTGCCTTAAAAACAAAATAACACACATAGAACAGAAAATAATTTAAAACTATTATAGAAATGATTAATTTCAAAGAAACGCAGTAGTAGACTTAATAAAATGTAGCTATAATTTCATTTAAAGAAAATAAAATGTAAAAACATTTCTGTGAGAATGTTCGAATACGTAAAGAGTACAATTAATATTAAAAGTTTAAAATAACCTTTTCTCTACTGTATTTATTTAAATTCTAAATACACATTATGTTCGAAATGTGCATTTAAAATTTAAATAAATACAGTGTAGAAAAAGACAGAAAAAGAAAAAAAAACAGTTCCAAATTAAGCCAGATTAAAAATTTAAAAAAAAGTCTCATTTTTGCTACAACTATAAAAAAAAATTTTTAAAAAATTCAAATTTTGCCAGAAACAATAATTATAATACATTTTGAATTATTTAAAGCAATTAAATATGACTAAATAACGCTTAAAGATTTACTTAAAAACGATTGGGCTTTTTTTTAATAAACAATTTAACTTTACCCGAAAAATCAACACTAATGTTTCTAAAAGAACTAACTTTTTTGAAAATAATAAAATAATTGACAATTAAAAATTTATTCGAAAACAGTTAAAAACTTTGTGATAAAGTACTCTAAAGCTAATCTAAATGAAGTTGGATTATTTTCTGAAAAAGAACATTTGAAAAAAGTAATAATTGAAATTAGTTCAAAATTTTAAAAAAAATAAGATCAGTAAAATATTCTCAAAGAAGAAACAAATGTTCGTAGAAAACATACAAAAAATAAATTAAAAATTATCAATAAAGTATTATAAAAATTTAAATTTTTAAGTGACCAAAAATTTATGAAAAGCAATTTTATGATATTAAAACTGCCTTAAAAAACAAAATAACACACATAGAACAGAAAATAGAAACAATTGATTTGAGATAACAAGAAAATTTGAAAAAAAATTGCAAGGAAAAACATTTGTAAAATTAAAAAAATTAATTCTCAAACTCTAAGAAAACCTTTTTGATATGCCAAGTAAAAAGTCGATAAATGAAAATAGTTATAAATTTGACCAAAAACAACAATTGAGAATTTATTACAAATATTTGAAAATATTTAAATAACAGTGTAAAATTTAATTAAAAACGCCTTTAGAAAAACAATTTAACTTACCAAAAAAACTAAAAATAAAATAACTTTTGCGAATGAAGAGATGAAACTAAACTTTTTTGATATTGTTTTACAAGAAAGCACAATATAAATGTATTACAAAACATTTAAAAACTTTGTAAAACAATACTCTAGATCTAAATATAGTCTAAGAAAAACATTTAAAAAGAAAAAGTAATTTTATTCATTCATCCATTTATTCATTTTTACTTTACAATATCATTTTAAAATAAGGTAAACAAAATTAGGATATATACATTAAAAATTACAAAAATTTAGGTCACAGAACTTGCGGGCAAAGTTCAACGTGTGTTCTTCCACTCGGAACCCTTCTACTTCAGATGATGAAATTAATTCTCAGCAAAGTAATTTGTTTATAGTTGGAAAAGTAAGAATTATTAAAAATATCTTAAAAATAATAGTGAAAACTTCTTAAAGAATAAGAAATTCATTCAGAAGTGACCGTAAAATAATTGTAAAAAAAATACATTTGGAATTTTGCTAAGAAAAAACGTTTTAATAAACATAATAAAAATAATTTATTTTAAAATAGCTAAAATTTAAAAAAAATATATCTATTATTTTCCAATTCTCTTAAACTGTTCGAACTTTATGAGAAAAAACATTGGAATTTGGCAAGAATAGAAAACATTTTAAAAAATTCTAAAAACTGCATAAAAACGGTTAAAAAATTTGAAAACGTTGTTAAAATATATATACAACATCTTTATTACAGTAACACATATTTACAAAAATAACATATATACAGTATGATTAGTGTTAGTCTGTCACTGTCTGGGCTATCGACCGTAGGTCTTTCTGCCCTGTCATAAAAAAATTTAAAAAATATATATAAAAAAAAGCTAGTTGAATTTAACTGTCCGGATGATGCGATCTAATGAATTGATGAAGAGTGTTTGTGGGGTGTTTGTATTTTGTGGGGATACTGGGATTGCGGGGAATACAATATTTGTCAAGGAGGGTTAGGTTGGAAGGTTTAGTAGCAAATTTTGTGCTAATGGCTAATGTACGTTGGTTAATAGGAATTATTTGGGTGGATTCGTAGAGTAGGTCATTGGACGGGTTATGAAGAGGATTATTTGGTTGTCTGATTTTGGTAAGGGTTCGGAGTGCGGATCTTTCGGCGACTTGGATGTGATGTAGGGTAGAAGGACGGCATTGGGTAAAAAGGATTGAGCCATAGTCTAACAAGGGCCGGCAAATCGATTTATAAATGTTTGCAGCAGTTTTAGTCGTAATACCTTGATTTTTGAAAGTTAAAGCCCGGAAATGCCGGGCCCTGGTTTTGACTTTGGCTTTGACGGATAGGGCATGTTGTTTGAAGGATAGTTTATGGTCGAATAGGATTCCTAGGTATTTGCAGGTATGAGAGGGTGGGATTTCGGTTTGATGGATTTTAATTTTGGGAGAGTTTGGAGTGATTTTGTGAAAGGGAATAAGGAGTTTTGATTTTGTGGGGTTTATTTGGATTCGCCATTTTAGGAACCAGTTTTGGAGGGAGTTTAAAGCAATTTGTAGGGAGTTTAGGGCAGTGGAGAGGGTAGGTGCATGTGCAACTAATGCGGTGTCGTCCGCAAATAGAAGAGGATATATGGTGGGGTCGAAGTGTGATGGGTTGGGATGGAATATGTCATGGCAAAAAATGTTGTAAAGAGTAGGGGAGAGTGGGGATCCTTGAGGTACACCTTGTTGTAGGGGGAATGATCTGGAGAGTGATTGACGGATTTTTATTTGGCAAGATCGATTATTAAGGAATTCGTGGGTTAAAATAAGAAGGTGTTTAGGGAGTTTTAGGAGGAAACATTTATAAAGCAGACCTCGATGCCACACCGAGTCAAACGCTTTTTTTATGTCCAGAAAAACTACAGCGGACTTGTAGCCTTCGAGGTGCTTTGTTTGGAGATTGGAAGTTAAGATGGTAAGGGGTAGTGTAGTGGATTTTTGGGGAATGAAGCCAAATTGATAGTCGGGAATGGATGCATTAGTGGATTCTAGGATTTTTTCTTTAAGGATGGATTCAAATAGTTTACCTATTACAGGAAGGAGGGTAATTGGGCGGTAGCTTGTTAGATAGGAGGGGTCATTGTCGGGTTTAGGGATGCAAATGATTATACCTTGCTTCCATTCGCTGGGAAAGTATTGGTATTGGTAGCAGTAGTTAAGGATTTTAAGGATAAATTGGTGGGTATGTTCGGGCAATTTTTTTAGGATAGATCGAGGAATATTATCGTGGCCAGGGGAGGTATTTTTACCAGAATGCAACAGTCGATAGTAGTCTGCTTCACTTATAATATCATCAATTGGGGGTGGAGAGGGCTGGAAGTTGAATGTGTCGTACCAGTCATTTACAATGTCGTGAAAATTATTGTCAAAGTCGTTATTAATTGTTTTTTTGAATGTATTGTGAAAATGTCCGGCAAATGCATTTGAAATTAGGTTATCGTCAGTGATTGTCGAATTGTCGGATGGGTCGATAATGCTGGTGATGTTGTCAGATTTTTTATATTTTGTCAGTCGCTTTATTTGTGTCCAGTAAGTCTTACCTTGCATTGCGTTAATTTGTTGGGAAGTTTCAGTCCATTTGTCTCTTTTATATTCAAAAATAAGCTTCTTTATGTCTTTGTTCAATTTATTAAATTTTTCTTTAAGCGTTCTGTCGTCGTTGAATTTAATGTCTCTGTATAGCTGTCGTTTGAATTTGATAAGTCGAAGGATAAATTTAGGAAGTGGGTACTTGTAGTATTGTTTTTGAATTTTAGGAGTGTGGAACATAATGGAATCAGTTAGGGCGGAATTAAATTGAGATATTACAAGTGGGCTGATATTAGTAGTATGATTAAATTGCCTAGATATGTCGTTTGCAACTCCATCGATGTTGCAATCCTGGTAATGGTAAATATATTCGGGAGGGAGAGGAGTTGATTGGGTTTGGATATTAAGGTCAAATTTTATCGATAAGTGATCGGAACAGAGGTCTGGGATGAGAGTTACTGAGTGTATTAAATGACGGATGTTGGATGTAACGAGGATTATGTCGGGGGTTGAGGATTGGGTTTCGTTCATTATAAAGGTTGGTGGCGTAGGAATACGGACAAAATTGGAATTGGAAATGAATGTGGTTATTTGGCGGGATTTTGGTTTATTGATATTAAAGTCGCCTATAATAAGGGAATGATCGTAAAGTGAGGCTTTGGTAAGGATTGTATCATCGATGGGAGAATGGGGATGGATATATACAAGAAAGACGTGAAGTGTAAAATGAGGTAAGGCGAGGGTAAAATGGAGACATTCGTTTAGGGGATTATTGATGCATGGAGGGTTAGCTTTGCCAAAGGATATGGAAGGATGAAATGTTGCCATTGAACCTCCTCGTTGATAATTATTGGAAGTCGATGACGGTATTTGGATTGCCTTCCAATTGTTGAAATTGAAAGGATCCTTAGTTTTAGTTTCAACGAGAAGGTTGACATGTATAGGATTGTTGGAGAGGTAATGGGATACTAGATGGGATTTATTGCGGATTGAATTAATGTTGGTATAGAGGAAATGTACATTAGCCATTGGTGACAGTAGTCGATGCAATGTGGACTCCATCTTTAGGGGAAACGTGAGGAATAATGTCGGGGTACTTTAAGTCGAACATGACGATGAACATTCGATTATGCGAAAATGAAACGTGCGTATCTATTTGATATGATTGTATGAACCTATTTTTGAGTTTTTTTAGTAGCTCCTGTCTGTCTGTTACATTAGGTGAATTTATTTCTGTCGCGTAAGTATCTAAAATAAAGTCATGGAGTGAAAATGGTTTGTGAACGCGGCTGTATTTAATAAGTGATTTGTCCATGTCAGTAGTTTTTTGGTTAGTACTGTGGATTTTAATATTAGGTATTCCTTCGATGGGCTTGGTTGGGCGATTTCTACATTTCATGGACCACGCTGCGTGGCCCTCTTCGTTGCACGCGCGGCATCTTTCCGCGAGTGTGGTGTTGCAGGTTGAGGTGGGATGCGCTCCCATGCATTTCGCGCATTTAATTATTTCGGTGCAATCGGCAGTCTTGTGTGTAAATTTGTTGCACTTATTGCAGGGAACAGGAATTGGTTGTGGTGCATGGCTTTCGATGACGGGGTAGATTTTACTCATATACATAAATTTTTGATGTAGCAATTGTGTGTATGACTCGTGTGATGCGGTGATTACACGAATCATGTGGGTTTTTTGATTTGTTGCCTTTGCTGTAATTCTTTTACAGTATCGATGGGTGAGTCCTCTTTCGTTTAAGGCCTTGCTTATCGTATCGTCGTTTATTTCTAATTCGACGCTTTTTATAATGCAGCAGTACGAGGCCTCCGGCGTGCGTTTTTCGCGCGGCGCGATCGGAGTCGCGGCCGCTTCGGTGAATTTCGCTATGACCTTCTCGGTCTTGAGTGTGTTTAAGTTATTTATAATGTACTGTCTTTCTACGTTTGATTTGATAACAAACCCTAGTTTGGTTTTTATTATAAGGGTTGAGTTGTCGTACTTATGGCTGTGCCAAATTTGGGCCATTTGAAGGCGTGTTAGTTCTTGTGCGGTGTTGACGTAAAACGTGTGTTTATATTGTGGCTGTTTGTTGGGGGTGTTTTGTGTAGTTGTGGTGGTGGTGGTAGTTTTCGTTGTGTTAGATGTGGATGTGGTGGGTTGTTTTGTGTGTGTGCGTTTAGGTTTTTCATTTACCTCGGTCGTGGACATTTCCGAGAACTCGGTTTCGCTTCTTTTTGGGCGGCCTCTTCCCCGTTTTTTAGGTATTTTGAACTCCTCATCGGAGTCCGTGGATGACGCCATCCTTGGATGGTGTCTTGATTAATTTGTAGCACAAAATCACAAATTCACAATAAGAGCTCTGTAGCGTACGTCTATCGTCTACGATGACTAGCAAGCGAGTGTGTTGTTAAAATATTTTCTCATTCTCTTAAAACAGTTGAAATTCAATAAGAAAAAACATTTTAATATGCCAAGAAAAAAAATTGATATTTTTTTCATAAATACTAAAAAAAGAAACAGTTATTCTTTCAAGGGAATAAAACATATTAAGCCTTGGTTAAAATTTTGTAAATAAAGAGTTTAAACTTTAACTTTGGTTAAGAGCAGTTTTAGAAAACAAACTAAATATGAAATTTTAGTAGTAAACACAAGTTTTTCATTATTTAAAAATATTTCAAATTAGAATAAATTACAATGAGGACACGAGTTAGAAAAAAAACTATAGAAATTAGCCAAAAACAGTGGAAAATTAGCAACGAAACAAAAAAAGAATTAAACACTTTCTCATTAAAATTGTTGACATGTAGCTTAAATTAAAGAAAACAATTGAAAATCTATTTAAAACAATTAAAAACATACTGAAAAAAATATTTGAATAGGCTCACACACAATTAAAAATTAGAAAAAAAACAAACAATATAAATGAATTTCTCAAATATTGCTAAAATAAAATCATTGCAAATTTTCTATAAACTTTGCCAAAAACTACTGCAAATCTTGCATTGAACATTGAAATATTAATATATACAAACATATTAAATTTTACTTAAAATTTTGTAAATACAGAGTTGGAACTTGCTAAAAAACTCAACTTTGGTTTAAAAATGTTTTACAATACAAACAAAATTAAAAAAATTTTTAGAAATCAGCCGATAACTTAAGGAAAACTCTTAAAGCCGGTCATTATTTCGAAATATTGAAATTAAAACAAAAAGTTAATAAATGAATAGAGTAAGAAAAAAACTTTTTAAAAACATATTGTTTACAAGAAGCTGAAAAGAAAATCAAATGAACATTGTTAAAAACAATTGAAAATCCATCTAAGCCCATTGAAAACATACTTTGAAAACTTTCTAAAAGGCTTTTTAAAATTTTAGAAAAAACTATTAATATATAAATAAATTGATCAAATTTTACCAAATAAAAAATATATTTAAAACATGTTTACAAGAAAACAATAAATAAGAAGTTGACGGATATTTCGAATTTTGCAAAAAGAAACAATTGAATTTTCCTGAGAAAAACATTTGAAAAAAATAATGAATTAATGAAAAATTTGTTAAAAATTAGCTCCAAAAAATATATGTTAAAACCAATTGAAAGGTCTTGATTAGAAATTAAATATTTGACTATTATCGTTGATTAAAATTGAAATATTTCAATCAACACTATTATTTATAATCATATACACATAAAACTCGTCTTTAGTTTTTAGCACAGCAAGAAATTTAGATGCATCACACATAGATAACTTCAAGGATTTACATTTATTTGCCACAAAGAACTCTGTATATCTTACTTCCTTTTTATTGACACAAGTAAACATCGTGTCCTCTAGGAATTATAGGCAAGCCTATAATTCTGACATTGACCTACTTCCACTAATCGTCCACTGGACGAAAGATACCCCCGAGAAAAGATATAAGTATGTAATTACGCCACATACAATACCATTAAAAATAAAATTTAATAAAAACTCAATTAGTCTAAGTGGTGATCCATTTACTTCATCAAAGCTTACCTTACCGCATGATGACTTAACTAATTTCAGGTAACCCAATTTGCTAAAAAGCTTTTAAAAACTCAACCCCGCAAAAGCTGAAAATCATCACGGAAGTTTAATATATTATATTTACGGGTGAGTTTATCTTAAGATAATTTATAATCAAAATGCAACTCCAATTCATTTAATTTATATAAAGGAATAAGTCTAAAATTAAAATAAAAGAAATAACTAGTTTAGTATCACTTATTAAATAACCCTTTTTACTATGGTTTCGACAACCTTAACTTGTCATTATGAAACAAACAAAAAAACAATTTTTAATTTGACAATGACAAGCTAAAGTCGAAACTATAGTATAGTATAGTAGTGTCATTAAAGAAGTAATACCAAAATAGTTATTTTTTTATTTTGTGTTATAATTATGTATGTCGACATGAAAAGTAAAGCCTAGAAAGTTGTATAAAAGAATGCCAAAGACAAAAGAAAGAAAATTAAAAATATTGCATACATTAGGCGTATCTCTAAACTCTATAATATAACGCTGTTCCTAACCCAATTATATGTATATTGATCCAGCGAAGTCCTAACCTACCCTATTAAACTATGCATTAACCTAGCGTACTCTTGACCTACCTCACAAAACCATTGCTTAAGCCGTACGTTGACCTGGCGTACTCCTGACCTATCTTAAACACTACGCATTAACCTAGGTCAAGAGTACGCTAGATATAAAGTTAATGTTAGTTTTCAACGGTTCAATCAAATTGTTACCTCAAGAGAGTCAAATTTGGAAAATTATAAATTTTAGTAAAGTTTATGTACACAAAATTCAATTTTAGAAAATTCCCTGCTACGAAATTGTAAAAAAATTCCATGGCTATGAAATTCAACTTTTAGATCATTTTAAATCAATTATTAGGAAAAAATAGATGAAAGATCCTTTAAAGTAACAAGCTCATTTACACACGTGATCGATAGTCAAACACTACTACTACTAGATACAATATTATTAAAAATATAAAATTAAAAGAGACAAAGTTTAAATTTTAGAAAATTCTCGAAAAGGAAATTTATTATTTGTAAAAATTAATCCTCTTTAAATTCAAGTTTTAAAATAGTCCCAGATGTGATGAAAATAAAAATTCTATTAATAGAAAATTCAATTTTTATAAAAATTACTTATTGTGTAAACAAATTTTTATTAATTCTATATATAGAAATTGCAATTTTTTTTTTGAAAATTCCACGATCTGACAATTCCAATTTTAGTATTAGAAGTATAAAAAAGGATAATATTATTATAACAATTAATTATCTTAAAATATGTAACTTACCCATGCTGGTAGATCATTAATCCTTGCTAAAACTACATCTTTCTCATTGGAAAGAGCCACGGATTTCGCGATATCCCGTTTTATCTTATTATCTTTCCTCCAGTGATCTCTCAAAACTAACATTACTATTGGACCAATTAACCAGGCGACTGACCAGTTCATATAACCGGCTATGTAGACGAAGCTGACCAGGGAGACCTGAAAATAAAGAACGAAGATATCAACATACTGCATTACAATAGATGATTATAAATTTTTAAGTCCTTAGTTACAAGGTGCTGGGGTGATATCCACACACGTAATCACAAAGAGGGTAATTATTTCGACGCTTTAGGGGGACACGCCGCACTTGTAAAAAGTCGATTTGACCTTCATTGTTTTGCCTTGTAACGTTGCAATTGTTGGTTATTAATAGTGTTAACGCGAAATTATACATTTATATTTCGAACAATTTGCATTATTTCAAAACGTGATTTTAGTGTTTTCTTACGCATTACGGACATGACCGAAGGGTAATAAACCATTGTGTACAATTTTCTATATTCTATTCATCGTGTTAAAATCGTGCTCAATTGGGGGCTATAAGGGCTAATCCGCGCGCGACGGCTTAAGTTGTAAACGACCTTTCTTCGCCCAAACGCCAGACCTGAAAACCCTTGGTAATTTCCACCCCGCAATCTGCGATCCTTGTCTTTCTTGAATAAAATACTATATCTATTTCCTTCCGCAAACTCCCTCTTTCTTCTAATCTGACCAATCGCTGCATTTCTTCCCCAAACCTCGAACTTTAACCATTTTTTCTAATGTGAGAGTTGTCTGAACTGCCGTGAAAGAAACATATTACCATTTGGTCGTGTCCGCGCTATATATTTCTATTCTTTATCATTAACTTTCTAAAAGGAACCGCGTAATTAACATGGTCCTTCGAACCGGATAAAGTAAGGTTTAGTGTTTTTCGTGAACTTTTGTGGACTTTGCAAACGTGCAAAGTCATTGGTGGAACTTCGCTTCGTTTATAAGTACACCGTCTTAAGTAACTCTCCGTTTTTGTGTTGTGTTATTGCGTGAGTTATCTAAGCTACAACCGTACGTAAACGAACAATTCTACCTGAACTCCTTGTGTATTTTACAGCTACAGTGTTTTTTGTGAACTTTTGTGGACTTTGCAAACGTGCAAAGTCACTGGTGGAACTTCGCGTCGTTTATAAGTACACCGTCTTAAGTAACTCTCCGTTTTTTGTGTTGTGTTATTGCGTGAGTTATCTAAGCTACAACCGTACGTAAACGAACAATTCTACCAGAACTCTTTGTGTATTTTGTGTGAAAATCATCAACATGGCAGTGATTGTTAAAAGGCTACAGTGCCAAAAGCAAAACATCATCAGTGAAAAGGACACACTCCAGTTACTCCTCGCGGACACGAATCGTGATAAAAATTTAATTGTGCAACAATGGATTAAGTTTCAACCAAGTCTCAACGATTTCAAAATAATTGCAAGTGAGCTCTTCGACAACGATGTGGATATCGCGAATGAACTTCTGCAATTTAAATGTGATTATTGCAAAATCAAGTGTGCAACACAAGCTGCGGTCATAGACAAGAATATCCATTCATTAAACCACAACGAAGCACCACAGGTGAAATTACCAGTCATCGAGTTACCGAATTTCAGCGGGAAATATGACGAGTGGCAGAGATTTCGCGACGCCTTTACATCCCTTATACACGACAACTTTTCGCTAGGTAATGTGCAAAAGTTGTATTATCTACGAAGCTTACTTAAAGGTGAAGCAGCTCAAATGCTTAAAACAATTCAGTTGTCCGATGCCTCATATGAAACAGTGTGGACTCAATTGAAAAAGCGGTACCAGAGCGAGCGTTTCATTTTCAAGAAGCAACTTCCCACCGTGAAAAAGGATCCCGCGGAAGAAATTGAAAAAAGTACGGTGAAAGAGGGTCGAGTTTCGCCCAGCACTCGGCCCCATGCACAACCATGGGCCCCCTTGAAGCCGCCTGCTCCCAGGACTGCGGAGAGTATGCGCCTGAACGCGGAGGAAGCGCGCCTATCGTGCAAACAGTTGGAGAAGACGCTGGACGAGGAGAGACAGCGCCATCTGGACGTCGTCAAGGATGAGAAGAGCAAGTACATGGCGGAAATCACGCAGCTCATCGCAAGGCACCAGAACGAAATTATTCAATTGAATTTACAACATGCAGAATCAGTGAAGTTATTGAAAAACGAAAAGGATAATATCATGGAGGCAACGACTAGGCAACACGAGGAACAGATGTGCGTCCTCAAGAATGAGATAGATAATCTGCAGAAGACGCACGAGGAGAATCTGGACATTCTGCGCGAGGAAATCGACGAGAAGAATGCGAGGATCCGCGACCTGGAGGCGTACCGTTGCGAGAGCGAGAAACTGCGCAAGGACTACGTGGCCAAAGAGGTCGGCTACAAGGAGCAGTTGGCGGTGGCACGCGAGGAAATCGACGAGAAGAACGCGACAATCCGCGATCTGGAGGCGTACCATTACGAGAGCGAGAAACTGCGCAAGGACTACGTGGCCAAAGAGGTCGGCTACAAGGAGCAATTGGCGGTGGCACGCGAGGGAATCGACGAAAAAAACGCGAGGATCCGCGAGCTGGAGGCGTACCGTTCCGAGAGCGAGAAACTGCGCAAGGACTACGTGGCCAAAGAGGTCGGCTACAAGGAGCAGTTGGCGGTGGCTCAGGAGAAGGCGGCGAGATTGCAGGAGGAGAACGAGGCGCTCTTCGCTAGCAGATGCAACGACAGCATGGAGAAGTGGAAACTCCAGCAGAACGAAGAGACGACGAGATTTCGGACGGAGAACGAGGCGCTCTTCGCGAGCAGATGCAACGACGGCATGGAGAAGTGGAAACTCCAGCAGAACGAAGAGACGACGAGATTGAGGACGGAGAACGAGGTGCTCTTCGCGAGCAGGTGCAACGACGACGTGGAGAAGTGGATACTCCAGCAGAACAAGGAGGTGGTCCCCAAGGTGTTGGGGGAAGCGGAGACATCGGCGTTGACGGGTTCTACCCTACTAAGTGCCAGCGTCAACGACCGACATTCCTCCATCCAGAGGCTAAACTTCGAGCGCATGCAGAGCTTCAGGGAGCGTTCACTGAGCAACAAGAGCAGCGTGAGCCAGTGCTTGGAACGGTCACGCAAGTCAAAGAATTCATTTGAGGACTTCGACGACCTCTCACCGCCCAGCTCGCCTAAGGTCAAGGGCGTAGTGGAGAAGTCGGATTCAGTTAGGTACGTGCTGAAAATGGACGAGAGTCTCGAGGTGGTGGCCTCGAGAATCGTACACCGGAGAGATAGTAACGCGACGTCGCCAAAAAACCCGCCGACGAAGTCGAATGCAAACGAGAGGGCTGCAGTAAAAAGCGCTTGGTCGTTTATGGAACCAGTGAATCCTAATGAAGTACCAGACTATTACAAAGTCATCAAGGAACCAATGGATCTTCAATACGTCTCAAAATTACGACAGCACGTATGGAAACGTTGGGAGAAGGAGTATTTTTCCGAGGTACACAAACGGAACAAGTGGCAGCAGGACGGGACTTCCGGTGGCAGCTTCGATCATTTGGTCATTATCCATGGAGATAACGTGCCCCCTTCAGTAGCGCCTCGCGAGAGACGAGGCAATTCACCCAGGTTCCGATGGGGTCGTCCGGAGTGCAACAGTGAAGACCAGCACCGGTTCATTTGTACATCCCATTGTGAAATTATGGTGAAATTAGTGCATCTAAATATAATTGAATGGTTGACATTCAATGGGGCGCGGAATGTTAACGCGAAATTATACATTTATATTTCGAACAATTTGCATTATTTCAAAACGTGATTTTAGTGTTTTCTTACGCATTACGGACATGACCGAAGGGTAATAAACCATTGTGTACAATTTTCTATATTCTATTCATCGTGTTAAAATCGTGCTCAATTGGGGGCTATAAGGGCTAATCCGCGCGCGACGGCTTAAGTTGTAAACGACCTTTCTTCGCCCAAACGCCAGACCTGAAAACCCTTGGTAATTTCCACCCCGCAATCTGCGATCCTTGTCTTTCTTGAATAAAATACTATATCTATTTCCTTCCGCAAACTCCCTCTTTCTTCTAATCTGACCAATCGCTGCATTTCTTCCCCAAACCTCGAACTTTAACCATTTTTTCTAATGTGAGTGTTGTCTAAACTGCCGTGAAAGAAACATATTACCATTCGGTCGTGTCCGCGCTATATCATTTCTATTCTTTATTATTATTTTTCTAAGTCTTGTCTTTATCCTTTATTTGTTACTTGTTATTATTTCTTAGTCAGTAGTTGAAATAAATACATTTATTCAATATACTGGTATTTGTAATTTTAAAACCAAATCGCGAACCCGCGTATTAACAAATAGAGAGCGGATAAAAAAGCTTAAAAAATATGAAAAAAAGCACTTAAAAAGGCACAAAATTTAGTGAAAAAAAGCATTAAAAAAGCATAAAAACAGGAAAAAAAGCATAAAAACAGTAAAAAAAAAGCATAAAAACACGAAAAAAGCACTAAAGAAAACTGTATTTTCTTAATATGTTGCACGTTTATCAACATATTTTACATAGAAATTCTGCTTAAAACTAAAATAAACACACTTTCTTTACGCAATATACAATATCATGTAAGTATTTAAAACTTAAATTGTAATTTTGTATACATTTCAAAATAACTAAAATCTATTCATGAAAACAGTAGATCATTAAATGTTGTTCTAAGGGTTTAATTGTAAAAATTATTACTTCTGACGCTCAATAAATTTTTGAAAGTGAAAAAGCTTCTCTTTATTTTAAATTATAGCTGGATCCATTTGAAAAATGCCATTCAAAATCAAGTTTTATTTATTTAATATCAAAAATCCTTCATTTTCACCGAATACTTTCGATATTATTTTGATTTCTTGGCCAATGCGTGCAGGTATTATCTAAAATTAATCTGCTTTTATAAAGATTTGATTGTGTTGCTCACAAAATTTAAACGCGATTTTATGTAACTAAATTGTTTTGAAGGAAGCTCTTGTTTCTTAAGAACTGTTTGACAGTCATTAACTGATTTGCTTGTCGTTTCGGGAAAGTTGTATATAACCTTATTAAATTCTTCAAAATTGTTCGCATAGTACATCGTAGAATATAGCCAAGTTCCCCATTTTGTTAGCACTGGTTTATTGGGCAGTGAGATATCAGGTAATGACTCCTTGAATAATTGCACTCACAGAAGAATATAAGAACTATATATATACAACATCTTTATTAACAGACAAAAATAAAATACAGATAAGACAAATATAATACATTTATGATATGAGTGTTAGGAGGTTAGTCTGTCAAATGGCTATCGACCGGAGGTCTTTCAGCCCTGATTTGTCCTTGTCGATGTGTCACGTTAGTCTGTCTCTGATGATGATGATGATGATGGATGATGTGATGTGATGAATTCGAAAATAGTAAATGGGGGGGTTTTGAATTTTGGGATTAGGTTAGGATTTCTGCGTAAGCAGTAGAGAGTAAGGATTTGATGGTTGAAGGGGTTTTTGGAAAATTTTTCACTTAAGTATAGAAGGCGTTCCTTGATGGGGATAACAGAGGTAGAGTCATATAGGAATTAGTTAGAGGGATTGTGTAGAGGATTACTGGGGTGTCGGATTTTGGTTAAAGTTCTTAGGGAGGATCGCTCGCTAACTTGGATATTGTGGATAGTAGGATTGCAGGAGTTGGAGAAAAGGACATTACCATAGTCGAGTAGAGGACGGCATATCATTTTATATATCTTAACCGCTGTTTTTGTAGATATACCGTTCTTTTTGTAGGTTAAGTTTCTGAACATTTTGGCTCTAGCTGTGATTTTTGTTTTGTTTGAAACTGTATGTTGTTTGAAATTGACTTTTCGATCTATGGTAATGCCTAGGTATTTTATGGATGTAGAAGGGGAAACAGTTATGTTGGAGATATGAATATCGTGTGCAGGATAATTGTTACGGTGATAAGGAATTAGGAGCTGGGATTTGTGAGGATTGATTTTAATTCGCCATTTAGCAAACCAGTGTTGCAGGGAGTCAATTTGCTGCTGGAGGGATTGAAGAGCTTTAGGAACGGTGGGTGCGTGGGAAATTACGGCTGTATCATCTGCAAATTGCAGGAGATATTTAGAAGGATTGAAGTAAAGAGGATCAGGATTGTAGATGTCGAAACAGAAGATGTTATATAGTAGCGGAGATAGAGGGGAACCTTGGGGTAGGCCTTGTGCAGGAGAAAAAGGAGGGGAGTAAGAGTTGTTTATTTTGACTTTAAGGGATCTGTTTGAAAGGAATTGATTGATAATGAAAATAATATGGGTGGGAATTTTAAGGAGGTAGCATTTATACAACACACCTTGATGCCAGACAGAGTCGAAGGCTTTTTGAATATCTAGTAGCAAGACGGCTGATGACTTTCCTTCAAGGTGTGTTGTTTGGATGTTTGAGGTCATGATAGTAAGAGGAAGGGTAGTGGAACGTTTTGGAAGGAAGCCAAATTGGTAGTTTGGGATACGGTCTTGGATGTGGGATAGAATTTTGTTTTTAAGTAGTGATTCGTACAGTTTTCCTAGGACGGGAAGTAGAGTAATTGGACGATAGCTGGAAATTAGAGATGGAGGATGGTCGCGTTTGGGGATACAAATGATTATTCCTAATTTCCATTCGGAGGGGTAATATTTATTTTGGTAAATGAAATTGAGGATGTTGAGGATATGGACGTGTATGTGGGATGGTAAGGATTTTAGTATATGTCTATGTACTAGGTCGTGTCCAGTCGCTGTATTTTTGCCCTTTTTTAAAGTGTTGAAATAGTCCTCTTCTGTAAAAGTGTCCGTCGGTTTTGAACTGTCATTGAATCTAAAGAAATTATTGTACCAGTCGTTTACAAGTTGAAAGGTCGATTGGTCAAAATTAGGGTCGTGTGTCTGTGAATAAATAGAATTGAAATGGTCTGCAAATTTACGTGTGATAATGTCTGGGTCTGTTATAGTCTCGTCAGTGATAGGGTCGTAAAGTTCTTGCAGTTTGTCCGTCTTTTTGTATCTACTAAGTTTTCTAATTTCAGTCCAAAACTTTTTACCTTTCGAGTCGTTAATTTTCCTACAGCTATTGATCCAAGTGTCCGTCTTATATTCCATGATTAGTTTTTTAATGTCTTTGTTAAGTTTGTTGAATTTTTGTCGAAGTTCAGGAGTGTCCGTTAGTTGAATGTCTCTGTAAATTTGTCTTTTATGTTTGATAAGGCGAAGGATAAAATTTGGAAGAGGGTATTTATAAAATTGTTTCTTGATTTGAGGAGTATTTTGTTTGATTGATTTATATAGGATATCGTTAAATTGGGTAATGGTATTAGGATTAATATTGGGATTGGAAGTAATAAATTGTGTCAGGTCTGAAGCTACTGTCTTTGTGTCACATTTGTTAAAATTGTAAATGAGGTTAGGAATTTGTTGTGGGAGATTGGATGGGATTTTTATTTGAAAAGTGATGGCTAGGTGATCGGAGCATAGGTCGGGGACAAGGTTGACTGAGTGTATGAGGTTTTGGATGTTTTGGGTGCAGAGTAGGACATCGGGAGTGGTTGCTTGGGTGTCATTCATGATGAAAGTGGGTGGAGTGGGGATACGTACAAAGTTAGAGTTGGATAGGAAAGATGAAAGGTGTCGTGCTTTGGGTTTATTTATGTTAAAATCGCCGATGATAATTGCATTGTCGAAGAGTGAGGCTTTTACAAAAATGGAGTCTTCGATGGGGGAATGAGGGTGAATGTATATAAGAAACAAATTAATTTGAAATGTGGGAAAGGAAATTGTGAAGTGTAAACATTCATTAAGGGGGTGATTGATTTTTGGAGGATTTGCTTTGCCAATTTTAACACAGGGATGGGATGCAGCTATTGAGCCCCCTCTGATGTTTTCATTATACACAGTGGCTGGAATCTGAATAAATGGCCAATTTTGGAAGGAGAATGGAATTTTGGATTTGGTTTCAACAAGCATACATAGGTGTGTAAGGTTATTAGTGAGGTAGTTGTTGAGGATAAGGGATTTATTAGCGAGCGAGTTGATGTTGGAATATAACACATTGAGACTATTGAATGTTAACAATCGTGTGCGCTGTGCGAACGCCTTCTATAGGGACGGTGGGAATAATATGGGGGGCGGAAAGGTCGAACATAACAACAAACATTCTATTTCCTGAAAAAGATGCATGAGTGTCGATATTGTACGAGTTGATGAATCGTTCACGTAGTTTTTTTAATAGAGCTTGACGGTCGGTGTTAGTAGGGTTATTTATTTCGGTCGTGTAGGTGTCTAGAATGTGATCATGAAGAGTGATTGATTGATGAACGCGCGATTCTTTAACGTCCCTGTCGTCAATTTGAGCTGATTTTTTATTAGAGCAGTGTATTTTGATGTTGGGTATTCCTTCGATTGGTTGACGTGGTCGATTTGGACATTTTGTAGACCAGGCCCCGTGATCCTCTTTACCACAGGATGTGCATTTTACTGGTAGTTGAGTTGGACAGGCGGAAGTAAAATGTTCACCCGCGCATTTAGCGCAGCGGATTTTTTCTTTGCAGTCAGCTGTTGTGTGGTCGAATTTCGAACATTTATTACACGGTGCTGGAAGGGGTTGTGGTGCCATACTCTCCTCTACGGGATAAACTTTGCACATGAATTTAAATTGTTGTTGCAACAGTTTGGTGTATGAGCTGTGTGAAGCTGTAATAATGCGAACCATTCGCGTTTTTAATCCGGTGGCTTTGGAGATAATACGGCGGCAATATCTGTGCTCGATTCCGAGCGTGTTTAAGTGTGCGCTGATCGCGGTGTCTTCAATTTCGGTTTCCAACGAGCGTATCACGCATGAGTATGATGGTGCAGCTGTGTTGCGCTCGCGCGGCGTGGAAGTTGACAGAGCGAATGTGCGTACGATGTTTTTACCTTTTAATATTTTGAGGTTGTTTTCGCACGTTAATTTATTTAGGTTTGATTTAATAATAAAACCCAGTTTGGTCTTAATAATGACAACATCTTTGTCATTTATGTTGCTGATCCATAATTGGACCAATTGAAGTCGTGTGAGTTCTGTGGTGGTGGTGATGTTAAATGTGTTGTTGTATTGTTGTTGTTTGTTATTTTTCCATATTTAATTAAATCTAAAAATGGAAATTTCATTCTTATAGTTTCAGAAATTCGTTTCTATCCATGTGCTAAACTTGTACAATGCACAAAATGCATTATTAGTAAAATTTTGTAACTTGGTATTGTCTACGGCAAAAATAAGCTTGTCAGTCCATCATTTATGAATTTTGCTATAATGTTATTATCAGTTTTCTTCAATTCTTTTGTATATATCAAAATACTATTGGTCGGATGTCTTCATCTTAAACTCCTATTATTAAATTAAACAAGCGTCGGTGGTTTCATCATCACATATAACTATTGTTAATAATATCTTTAATTTTTTGTATGGTTTCATACTACGCAAGAGCTACATAATTTTTTCTCGGGAATGCGCATTTTACAATATTTTCCCAAGAAAGATTCAAATGCATTATTTTGTAATTTTCTTAAAGGGATATTCGAATGTAAAAGTATTTTGCACAAATGTAAATTTAATTTAAATTGTACATCGTTTGTTGAAGATGCTAAAGATTGTGAAATTTTGCTGTTTTTTTAGTTCAACTTTGAACTTTTTCAAACGTTCTTGATGTAGTGTTGTTATAACATGTTTTACATACAAGTCTTGACCAGTTAGGATGCAGTTGAGAACTAAAATAAAACTTATTTTTAAACATGCCTTACAAAATAATGTATAATTTTCACTTGTTAATTCTGGATAGTCTCTAATTAATTCTTGTATTGTGGTTTTCACCTTTTGCATTATGGGTTAAATATACATGTGAATTATATAATATAATTTATCTGTGATTCTCCAGGTTAATACGATTCACGCATATAATAATTTTTGATAAATAAGCAAAGTTTGTGGAATGTCAATTCAATAGTTTATGAATGCGAGTTTGAATATGAAAATTAACAAAAACGGTAAATATGCGCCAGTCGTCCCATCCGTATTTTTGCCGAGAGTAGAAAATTTATACGGTTGCAGAACACCTGATTATTAGCTATGACTTAAATTTGTTTACATTTAATACTTACTGGGGCCCCTGTTTGGGCCTAGTTTAACGACGTTTACATCCGGAATATCATAGGTGTGATTCCTATGAAGCGTTCGTCTGTATTATCTGAATAATGAGACGGTCTATTATATCTACTTATTTATAAACGAATCCATTGTAAATTGGTAATTTGTACTAATATCTATTAATAATAAAATTCATTATAATTATTGTATCATATTATGAAGATTTTAAACAATTATGTTGTCATAAGACACGAAGAAAATGTGTAATACAAATATAATCTATAAATGATGGGATACAGATTTTTACGAAAATTCTCTATATTAGCACATTAATTTAATATCAGCGTGAAATTTTTATTAAATGTTTTTTAAATGTTTAAGAAAATGCTCCAAATAAGCATCAGAATCTAAAAAAAGCATGAAAATAAGCATAAAAAGTCAAAATAAGCACAAAAAGTCAAAATAAGCAAAAAAGCACAAAAAAACTTAGCGCTAAGTAATCACATTCTTCAAGATTCGTATAGATATTAAGAAATTTTTTCGATGCTATTAATATTGCTAGAAATCCGCTCTCTAGTTATTAAATTTAATATTTATGTAGTGTAATCTCTCATTTTCATATTTATATGTACACGTTATAAAATATCATATTATACGCGTGAAATATTGTTTATATATTTGTAGAGTTAATATTATTTTTATACTCTAATAAAATAAACTTTTATATTTTTATTAATATAATATAATATAATAAAATATGTACAGTAAAAGTGATCATTACTTTTAAAATTAAAATTCCACTAAAATATTTGTGTAATAACATTATTATTAACTACAAACTGAAATAATCTAATATTGTAGGTTTGAAAGAAGTCCTTAATTTCGCAACGTTTTTTGATTGAATGTTTGTTTTTCTGTCTACAACAATTTCTATTTATTCAGGTATCATCTGAATGATTATGAGATCCGAATAGGTCGAAACCAATCCATAGCTGCTGTGTCAATTCAATGTTTAAATTATTATTGTAAATAATAAGTAAATTCAAAAGACAAATTTCTCAATTTTTCGGTCGTATCGCAAGCCAAGTGAGCTGTAGCATTGTCTTAGTGAAAACATTTTTTTTTTCTTTGCCAAAATGTGGCCATTTGACCTTGACTTTTATCGTCAAATCATTTCAGAAATGCATAGTAATATTCTTTATTAATAGTTGGAATATAATAAGGAGTTGAGAAAATCGAAAAGGAAAACACGGAGGACGTTCTGTGGGGAAATTTTTGATACAACCTCAACAGCCAAGCTCCACAAAGTCCTGTCCAACAGCATCAGGCTAATAAAAATCCCTTAAGAAGTTATGCAGAGGAGCTCAAGGAAAGTCTCAGTGTGCTGTTAACGACGCACCATCTGTGTAGTCCAAAGAAAATACTGCTCAATCTATAGAAGGAAGCATAATCATACCTACTTCCAAGAGGCTAGGTTGTGACAACACAACTTTCAAAACCGTGGTAAAAGGGACCATCAAGAGAGGTATCGACATACCCACAATAAAATGGATTGAGACCCTTTTTTTAAAACCGTAAGATCACAGGTATGGTCAATCGTGGTGGATGACCTCCTGACGACCTTGCAGCTACAGCGGCATTATGGATATACCGGAGGCTCTTTTGCAAATCATGGGAACTGAAACCCAAAATACAGTGAATCAGTTCCTCTCGGACAAGGCGATGGTCCTACAGGCTGAAACAATAGCCTTGAAAATATTTGCTCAAGTGTGTATGAAAATGGGCAACATATCAGGCTGCCCTAAGCACCTCCAAGCAAACAACTTCAATTCCAAAACTACTTTGAACTGTAAAAAAGCTCTGAACCCATTGGCCAAGAGCAACAAGCTCACTATAATGTAGATACTGGGACATGCAAGTATAATAGGCAACGAACATGCCGTTGTAGTTGACAGGGAAGAAGCTGCGACTATCATGATCGAACCAAAGCCTACATGTAGAATATCAAAAGCATATCGGAAGGATGTGGTCCAGGAGTGAGCAAAATAGGGCACTAGATAATGACACCAGGTCAAAGGCTATTCAAAATTATTATTGACCTCTCGCCAAGCAAAGCTAAACAGCTCTTGCGCCTTACTAAAAGCGAGATAAGACTGGTCACGAGTCTCGTTACAGGAAAATGAAGTGAAATACCATCTCCATAAGATAGGTAAAGTGGACAATACCACTTGTCAAATATGTGGATTAGCAGAGGAAACGGACAAGAACGTCCTAAGCATGTGTGTTGCACTGGCTACTACCAGACTAGTCCTAACCAGAGTTGTGACCTGTACGGATCAGGGCATGGCCTCTTTGGAAGTTAATTGACCTTACCAGGGAAATTGAATCCCTTACAAAAAGACCTTTATTGGCATAAAATTAACTTAACATTTCACACACATTTTTTTTAAATATTATTATTTTAGTTTTTCCCTTTATTCTTCCTATCTTCTCTTCTTCTTCCTTTCCCACCCCAACCTTCTAAGGATCCTTACCCTGGTCCCATTTTCTCTCATCCATTCCACTACCCTTCTACATCCTTCCACCCATTCCACATCCATTCTCTTACATTTCTCTGCCAAATATTACCTTGTATCATTCCCTTCCTTACACAATACGCATTCCCCATATCTTTCAGCCATCCATCTCTTTCTTCCTCTCTCGTTCATCTTTCGCCAGTTTCTCCCCCTCCAGAAATCTTGGCCTACACCCATGTTCCTGCCACCTCCCATACCCTTCATCATTCACTCTTCCTTATCTGTTCCTGTCTCTCCTATCTTTCCACCTGTTCCACTTTCTCGTCCTACCACATTTATCCCGTTCTCCAATCACTCCCTTACTATCACCTCCGATAAACCCGCTCTCTCATACATCCCCTTCCTCGCTGTTCTCCATCTGCCCTCTCCTGCACCCACGCTTTCCTTCCATACCTTCCTCACTAATCTTCTCTCTTCCAGTCCACTCACTTTCATTTTATACCCAGCCACTCTCTTTATTGCCTCACACCGTACAGTCTGCGTTTCGTTTCCTGAAGTAGTATGCATCAGGGAGTCGTTTCTCCACCCCTAACACCTGGCTTAGGAACCACCGCTGATCACTCTCTAACCTTTCATATTTCCTTACCCCCCATACTTCCACTCCGTAAAACAGTATAGATCTCACGCACGCGTCTCACAAGCCACAAATTACCCTCGCGTTTCCCTCCATCTATCTTCTACATTTCTCTCTCACCATGCCCCACGCATTCCCTGCACCCATCTTGTTCTTTTATCCTTCCCTCTCTTCCCTTATTCCTAAATCAAATCCATTTCGTTTTCTTAACGTTCACTCGCAATTCTCTCCTGAACATGTATTCTGCTTTCAGATCCAAGAACACCACAAGTATACTCCCTTTCTCTTCAAACACTCGTTCCACTGTCCTGGCCATGGTATAGTTGAACCAAAGATATAAGGCGTTTATGACCTTTTACGGTATTTAACTTCCACTAATTTTTATGAAGGACCGACTGCAAACTCTCATCCCCAGCCCCCAATAGGTGGTCCGCAGCGGATCATCTTAACGCTGGTCCAGGCCCGGTTTTGGATTTTTTTTTATTAAGGGGCCGTTTTAACTATAAATCCGCGTTCCTGCGCATTGAAAATATTTTCGTTTTCATAATCTCTAGTAACTTCTTCTTTGTATAGGATTCTTCAAAAAAGAGATCATTTGCATGCAGAAATAAGCCTTTGCAATGCACACATTTGTATAGAGAAAATTATACAATGCGGTCCTGACCAGCACGAAAATATTTATTGGTTCGGATTTACGATATGATGGCCCTAAACTCATTAAGGCAGTCAAACGGTTAAAAGCCATAAACGCCTTATATATCCGGTGGCTCGTTCCCCTGCTCTTCCTGTGTCTCTGCCATTAAATTCCTCTGCCTCCTTCTCGAGCCTCCTCTTCACCATTATCATTGCAATTTTACAGCCTATATTCATCACAGTTAGGGGAATAATTCCCTGTAAAACCTCCTCTGGATCACCTGCCTTGTGGATAGAACATATCGCACCCACCTTCCATGATTCCGGAATATTTTCATCTCCTCTCCAGATCCGGTACATCGGTGTACTGAATCTTCTCTTTCCTTCCCATTTCTTTCCTCAATTTTTGCTTTCAGGCCATCCGATCTCGCCTCTTTCCCTTTATTTAACACCTCAAAAACTTCTCGGATGAGGAGGTGGAGGTACTCCTCATCCGAGAAATTTGCCGCTTTCCACTTTGCTCCTTAAACCGCTAGCTCCACTGGTCTTTCTTTTTTGCATTTCTCCATCCACTCCTTTAACTCTATTCCCGCTTGTTTTGCCCTTCCCCATTCTTCAGTATCCTCCTCATCTCTGCCTCGTTCTTACATGCCCTTAGTTCTTCTACCGTTTTTTACCGCCATCCTTCTATTCTTCTCTGCACACGCCCTATCGTACTTTTTCTTTGCTTTCCACACTTTTCTCTCTTCCTCTTTTCCTTATTTGTATTTGTTTCTCTCTCTCCTCATCTCCGAGTTTGCCCTTCTGTATTCCTCATCGAACCACTCATCCTTAATCCCCCCTCTTTCATTCTTAAACCTGTCACAACTTACTATAAAACCCTCCATTACTTTTATTGACTCTACCTCCTCCCACTTTATTTCCTTCAACTTCTCCCTCATCCTCCTCATCGCCACTTCCTCGCTCTCCAACCTCTTCTCTTTGTGTTTCCTCCCTCTTCCTTCTTGTTCCCTATCAGTATCTCTACCCTTATTGGGAAATGATCAGAATACTCTGCTTCCTCCACCTCCATCCTTTTCACGTCCCTTCTATCGCATCCCGTCACCACCATGTAATCAATTACCGACCCTCCCTTTGGTCCTACATGATTTAACCTCCCTTCCCAATCTCCTTCCATAGATCCGTTTATTAACTCCCACCTCTCCTTCATTGGCCATTCTTGCAACATCCTTCCCTCCGCATTCACGTACTTGTCTTCGGACCACCTCTTGATCCCTTCTTTTTCCTTTACCCCTCCCTTTAATTCTCCAAGTCTCTCGTTTAAATCCCACCTTAACCACATATTTTCCTCCGCCTCTTGTCCTCTCCTCAATCTATTTTCTAATTTATTCCCATTTCTTGTTCACGTCCACTATCCCTAATGTTATTCCTCTCATCCTGGTCACATCTCACCTATCCTACGTCTCATTTCCCCTCCATAAGTAGAGGTGCATTCTTTCGTATCCCCACAATCAGCCCCCCTTTCGCTCTCCCCTTCACCGCCTCCTTTCTTACCATCTTTAACCATTTCCCATCTAAAAACCCCCGGTAGTCTCCCTTTTATTTCCTCCCAGTCTTCCCTCACCATCCATGTTTCCAGTAAGCCCACTATATCGTTTTCGTTCACCCATTTTCCTAAAACAGCCTCCCTTTTCTTCCCTTTAGTCTTGGCATTTATCCCCGCAACATTTCGCATCCCTATTATTAGCATATCCTTACTCCTGCCGTTCTTCCCTCCCCCCCGTCTTCTTTCGTACGTCCCATCTGCCTCTACTAGTTTTTTGTTTCTTCTAGTAATCTCTCCTTCTCATTACCCCATCTGCATACTCTCCAATCTACCGTCAGCTTCTGGTAACCTACCCTCGCCATTTCTCCCATTTCCGATTCACACTTTGTCCTCTCCCTATTTTTTTTCTGTATATCCCTCTCTTTCTTTGTCATATTATCATCGATGTATATCCTCTCTCCTGTTCTCCTAATCTTTTCCTTATCCAGCATTACTTTAATTTTGTCCTCCCTCCCTCCCAACTTTAACACAGTTAACTTGCTTCCCCCCTCCGGCCTGACATACTCCTTTACTTCTACTTCCACTTCCACAAACTCCTTCAAAAATGTTTCTATTTCCCCAATTTATCGAAAATATTTCCCGACGTTATTCCTTAGAACATACTACAGTAGGGTATTAGTACAAAAGATCTAACCAGATTGCAGTGCTATAAGGCTGTCTATAGCCAAACGACCCCGTCTAAACTGATACAATCTAATGTAAAGCGCATTCCAAAAAATCTTGCCAAAATCTTGCCAACTGATTGTTATGTTTTCAGGCGCTTCATAAGACTTTCGCCAGGCAATAACTACTCCGCTGACTGCCGATTGGACTCACGTGTTTAGTAATGGATCCATTGTCACAAAACGGACGCAAAAATTTGTGTTTTGTTTTGCACACATTCCGCTTTCTGATCAATTGTCAAAAAAACTAGGTATGAAATGTGTTTTCGTGTGTAAATATTCATGAATGATTCGACCAACACGTTTCTCTCTACTGCTCAATTTTATTTTGCAATCATTCAACACGATTTCGACAGATGTTTTCTGGAGTAACTATCTCATTTGGACTTTCACGATTTGGTGCAATGTTGTGGTCATACGGTTATGACGAAACTAAGCGAACCAATTTTTGATTATTGAATTTGGTGGGGCCGATTACTTCAACAATGTTTTAGTTTTATTAGGAAGTTTTATCAAAATACTTTTTCCATAGTAAAAATAAATTCAAAGGTAGCGTCACTACGAAAGCTATAACTTCTGCACGAGACAACTAAATTGAAAGAAATTTTGACGGCATCTAAGTTAAAGGTTAAAAGGTCACAATAATATGAAAGTGGTGGTTTGAAGGTATAGACTGAAATAAGTGACCGAGTGCATTTGGATTTTCATTTCATTCATAATACCGCAAAATAGTATGTGGATGGGATTTTGAATCCTACTACTCTTCTAAAAGAAGTAGGCACTAGGAAAATCATTCATATTGAGAGATGATAATGTACGTCTATCTCCTAAAGGTAATTCAATAGAGCATACATACGGCGCATAAGGTATGTTTCTGCACGTTAACTTACAACGTACACTCCCAAAATTACAAATTGCTATAAGAAAAAATAAGATGCGATATCACAAGAATTATCCAATTTTATCAAAATGGATAAAAATAATAATAAAACAGTTTATTGATTAAAGTCATTGGGAAAAGAATATATTTGTCATATCATTTTAGACACTTATTTAAATTTTAACATAAATGTTTAAGAATTATCATGTAGTGTATATTTGGTTGCCTATCCTTCCAATTCAATTTAAAACGAATAAAGTAAAAATAAATGTATAACCCTTCAATATGAAGAAAATAGAAGTACACACATGTACAGTACCCTTAATAAATAAATATTATTAAAATAAAGAAAACCACTATTTTGTTCCACATTTTTTTCTAATTTTACTGTGACTTTAAATTTAATCTGATAATAATTACTGTGTAATCGAAATTAGTCATAGAAAATAAAAGGTGATATGAAATGGTTAATTAATTGTCTTATTTACATTAATAATTCAAAATGTGTGAAACATTTTAATTATTAAACAATTAACTGGTGAACGACATCAATATTTAAGAATTAAAAAAATATTATTTTATAAATAAACTATCTATTTAAAAAATCTTGATTAGAAATTAAAAACACTTGGTTTGTTTCACAGAATATTTATTATTTTTTCTCTCCGACTAGTTTCGACAAAATGTCATTATCAAGGAGTAATATTAAGAGAGAAAAAATAATAAATATTCTGTGAAACAAACCAAGTGTTTTTAATTTCTAATCAAGATTTTTCAAATATGTTTCACCATGTTAAGTGAGCAATTAATTAAATATATCTATTTAAAGTTAAAAAAAATAATTTCCAAATTTGGTTAACGTGGTGAAAATGTTTATTTACCGCATCACAACGAATTATAAAAATATAACATTAAAAATACAACGATTTCTGATACAGTAGTAGTAGCATGTAAACACACATTATAGAAAACAAAGCAAACAGCGCAAACTTAACAAATTTGCATTTAAAGTGAGGTTTCGTCTCATGACTCACTCCGTAAATATTTAAACAAACACCGCGATTCGGCGTTCGTTTATGTGATTACTTATTTAAACATTTATTCGTTCCAAACATTTAACTGTACCTAAAAGTATCATCAATTGATATCGCTTTTATTTTTTCTCGTGCTTATCATATAATTGAGATTAGAGTTACAACTTCGCTGTAATTTTATCGCCTCCAGTTATTTGAAGGTATGATGCAAAAGTAAATGCAATAAAGGTTAATAAAAGATGATCCCTTAATAACATGATAACGTGAGTGGTGTTCATCATTCAAGAATTTAAAATAAAAGTTCGCCCAAAAGCGTGAAATGATCGTTGTAATAATTACATAATTAACATAAATTAGATACAAAAATATTTATAATTGTATACGTTTATGTATTTAATTTATACCAAACAAAGGAAAACATAATGACGCGATTATTCATCATTGAGAAATGTTCCTAAAAGGATGTAATTTAACGTAGCTAGTGACCTTGAAGTTATAATTATTAATAAATAAATTGTTCGATTAAAATGATGATAAACAAATGAAACAATTAATTAAGTGAATTATGGTTTCCTTATCAACTGGTTTCCATCTATTTTGGATCTCATCAACGTAGCTCACATGGAAAGAAAGTTTTACTTTAGAATTTTAAGTCCCCAGGTATTAATTAAGTATTCCAATTGTTTTATACAAAACTTTTTAATTTAATTTAATTGCTGTACCATTCAGTCTTTAGTTTGGGTTTTTAATTAACTATTTTTATTTTCTTCACAAATGCATAGTAGTTTCCTATACTCCATACTTTTTAATATTTTTAATCGATTGATTGTTGAGGCACTCAGGCAGATGTTGAAAATCCATTTTCAATATTAAGACAATGTCTGTTTTTGTTTAATTTTAAACATATGTGGTGTTTAAAATAAAACAAATTTGAAAATCGGACATTGTCGTTATCTTAATATTTAATATTTTTAACAACAATGTTAATAATTCTAACAATCTTATCGCCCGAATAATAATGTACTTTTAAACAGATTCAGCTTCTAAATAGTATAATTTTTATAGTGGTATTATTAATATAATAAAATCATTGGGAAACAAAATTAGGATTAATTTAAATTTGAAAATAAAAATACGCACGCCTCTCAAGTCACGCATAAATAATTAAATCCGCTGCCTGCGTCAAATAATAGTTCAATCTGTATATGAAATAAATTATTCTGACATTGGCACTAAATATACGCATAAAAAAATATACTACATACGCAACATGACCCAAAAGGCGAATTTATTAATTGATTATGGATTATCATACCTTATTATATTAAAAATATTTTTATTAGGAACGTATATAAAAATGCAATACGATAAATAATCTATACAAAATATAGGTCTAAAGTGGACTTAATAGTTCAAATTCTTATTATTCCACCATCACCATTCATTCAATTGTGACGTGATTTGTAAAGTAGTTCATTGTGATGTACTCAATAATAATTAATAAAAGGCAATGGTGTAACTGTTGCTCAAGACCATAACCAATTATGCATAATTTCGATATTATGTAACACACTTCTACAGTTTTAAATCAATTTGATAATTGTTATTATAAGTTGATTTTATTGAAATACAGATAATTACTTTCAATCCTTAACAATTTAAAATTTGCAACCACGTGTTAATTCCCGGACTTTATTATTTAAACGTATTTTGGGAATTAAATGAAACGTGCGGTATTTACTTTAATAAATAACCGTGTGACTCAATACATGTGTTTGTTATACAGGGTGAGTTTTTTTCGATGTTCTCTATGGGGATCTCGGAAACTATAAGAGATAGAGAAACGGTTAAATGGGGAAAGAAGTGTAGATTTACGAGACGAATAAAATGCCACTTTCAAAGTTTTCAAAAAAGTCAAGGGTAACTAGATATTTTGAAAAAAGTAAAAAGTGTCAATTTTTTCAAATCAATATATCTCGGTTATTATAACAGATAGAAAAAAACTGTAAAGGACAAAGTTTTAGATAATTTTATACTGAGTAATAAAAAATAATCAGAAAATTTTTATCCCCATTATTTTCCGAGATATGACGCAAACTTACATTTTTTTAAATGGAATCCATAGTTGGCTGTGACCTCATTCAAAAGGTAATTTTTTTTCTCTTTAATCCAATATGGCATACGACATAGTTATTTCTAAAAATGAGTGAGTTATAGTCATTTTAAATTTCATTATAAATAAAAAATGGGTAGCCATAAAAAAGATGAAAGTAAAACAATTGCAGTTGTTTATAATATTAGCAATATTGTAATTATTAGTTTTACAGAGATAAATCAAAATAAAACAACTCCATAAAGTAATTCTGCAATTATCAATATATCAATGGGAGAGAAATTTTAATATTAAAAAAATATGGTCAAAGAGTCCATTATTAATACTATTATGACATAAATTATATCTTTTTAAAATTGAATTTATGGCTTTTTGACTATTCTCATGTAAATTGAATTAAATGTTTCAATAACAGCTAGTTTATGATCCTCCACAGTTTGATATGATTTTTCATATACTTTATTTTTTACATAACCCCACAGAAACTATTCTAAAACGCGCAGATCGGGAGATCTAGGTGGCCCTGGGATTGGTTTAGTTCTTCCCACTTATGAGTTAGGAAAAGCATCATTTAAATAATTTGTAAAGCCAACATGTTATGAGGTGGAACACCATCATATTGGAACCATTTTAATCTTGCTTGTAATGATAAATTTAAACAATCGAGCGTATCTTCAAATGTTTACTGAAGAAAATGAAAGGAATCAGTTTCACTTAGTGAGCTTTCAAAAATATATGGACCCAAAATTATTAATCCAAACACACCATGGATTAAACCCAAATTTAATTTGTAGTTTTCTCTGTGAAACTTCCCGTGGATTCTCTTAAGTTCATCTATGTTCATTGTGGGGATTAAAAATACCACAATTAGTTAATCGGGATTCATCTGTTCATAATATTTTTGTAAGAAAGTATTATCCTCTTGACAAATGGGTTTATACCACATTCAGAAGGCCATTTGATAATTACAAAATTATTATTCTTATGCTGTTTTTTTATTTTTATTTAACTTTGTAGAACTAATAATTACAATATTGCTATTATTATAAACAACTGCAATTGTTTTCCTTTCATCTTTTTCATGGCTACCCATTTTTTATTTATAATAAAATTTAAAATGACTGTAACTCACTTATTTTTAGAAATAACTATGTCGTATGTCATATTGGATTAAAGAGAAAAAAATTACCTGAATGAGGCCATAGCCAACTATGGTTTCCATTTAAAAAAATGTAAGTTTGCATCATATCTCGGAAAATAATGGCGATAAAAATTTTCTGATTATTTTTTATTAATCTACATAAAATTATCTAAAACTTTGTCCTTTACAGTTTTTTTCTATCTGTTATAATAACCGAGATATATTGATTTGAAAAAATTGACACTTTTTACTTTTTTCAAAATACCTAGTTACCCTTGACTTTTTTGAAAACTTTGAAAGTGGAATTTTATTCGTCTCGTAAATCTACACTTCTTTCCCCATTTAACCGTTTCTCTATCTCTTATAGTTTCCGAGATCCCCATAGAGAACATCGAAAAAAACTCACCCTGTATAAACATATTATGACCGCAAAAATTCTAATGACTGGTCAGACGAGAATCGGAATTTATTAATGGTTTCGGTACGACCTAAAAAATTGAAAGTAAATAGAAACAAAAATTTCAATGGTTTGGTTACTTTAGAAAAAATGTAGATGTATAAAACACTTTGTTTATTTGTTGCTAGATTATATTGACAATAGTCATACATTTTTAATTATTTTAGTTTAAGTTTTTTTTAAAATCAATATTCAATAGGTTTGATCGATTGTAAATTTTATTATGCCATTATTTTCCGAAATATGAAGCGATTAAAATTGTCTGAATATTTTTCATTAATCAGAATAGAATTGTCTAAAGCTTTGTCTTTTACAGTTTGTTTCTATCTTTTATAATAACCGAGATATATTGATTAGAAAAAAATTTACACTTTTTACTTCTTTCAAAATATCTAGTTGACTTTTTTGAAAACTTTGAAAGTGAAATTTTCTATCTCTTATAGTTTCCAAGATATCCATAGAGAAGATCTAAAGAAACTGTATATTTTTAAAGGTCTTAAACTTGTAAGATCTTATCGAACTTTTATAAAAATCATTCAAAAATTTTCAATGGTTTTTGACAAACGTTGAAAATGTGCTTAAAACCAATTAAAATTTGTCTAAAAATCAAATTGTTATTGTCTAAAAAATAAATTGATTGATAATTGAAAACGTAATAAAAACAATTGAAACTATTTCAAAAAAACATAAATTTTATGGAAAAGAAAAACAATGTAGGTTTCCTAAAAACAATTGAAAAACAATCCAAAATGTATTTAAAAAAATGTGATTTATTAAAAAAACAATTTAAAATTTTGTAACGAAAATAAAAAATTCAAAATTGAATTGCGGTAAAAAAACAGTTGAAAACTTACAAAAACAAAATTGTTTAATAGGAGCTTAAGGTATGTGAAAACAGTTGAACGGAATTTTAGAAAGAAAAAATAAACAAATAAAATGAATTAAAAACAATTGTAATTTACTAAAAAAAATTGTTTCCTCAAAACTATTGAAACTTGATAAAAAAAATTGAAACTTATTTAAACAAGCATAAAAAATAAAACTATAATATAACCTAAAACAACTGAAAATTTAATTTAAGGAAAGATTTGAAAAGTTTCTATGACAGCAAGCAATGTCAAATTTAAAATTTTAAAATGTATGTAAAATACTGCTAAAAAAACATTTTTGAAAAAAACAAAGAAAATCTTAAAAACCAATTGGTATTTTTCAAAAGACAATTGAAAGTTTAATAAAAACAATTAATGTTTATTAAAAAAAAAAAACAATGTGAGTTTCCGAAGTTTCCCAAAAAACCATTTTGTAATTTACCAAAAAATAATTTAAAACGTACTAAAAACAATTAAAAATTAAAAACAAAAAATTGATATTTTTAAAACAAAAATTGAAAACTTGATAAAATTAACTTATTGAAAAAAAACATATTTTACACACAAAAAAACATGTGGATTTCCCAAAAACAGTCTAAAATGAATTTAAAATAATTGTAATTTACAAAAAAAATATTGAAAATGCGCAATTAAAAATTGTCTAAATAAACAACTATAATCGCAAAAACCAATTGATATTTTTATAAAGACAACTGAGAAATTGGTAAAAACAATTGAAACTTATTTAAAAAACTTTTTAAAAAAATTTTACTTTTACCAAAAAACAATCTAGATTTCTCCAAAAATGTATGATTCTTGTAAATTTCCAATGATAAAATCTATAAAATGATAGATAATTTTGTCATGAATTGGATATCTACAACTTTTGAAACAGCTTGAACTAGACAGAAAACAAAGAACATATTGATCAATTCATTAATAAAGATCTTTTCTAAAACTATCTAGGGAACAAATTCTAAAAAAAATGAACTTAAAAAAGTATACGACGTAAGAATAAAAGCGTACGAAATCTAAAATGTAATTGAGAATTCACTTTGAAACAGTAACATTTCTATAAACCTAAAATATGAAGAATTCTAGAAATGAAAAGGTAAATAGAAACTAAGGTGAGAAATTGTGCAAAATAAATCCCACCAAAATGGCGTGAGTCTCGATTTGTCAACCTCTTATCGATTACAGCACGATCAACTTTAACCAAGTCCGACCTTCTCCTCTCCAATACTTCAACGTCGCCGAAAGGTCAGCCCTAAGTATTCTTACCAAACTAAGACATCCCATCAACTTCCTTCACAATCCTTCCAATGTTCTCCTCTAGAAAACCATCAAAGTCATCTTAATATTCCGGCGCATAAAAAGCCTAAATTTGTCAACAATCCCTTCAATGTAAGCCTTCTCAATAAATTAGGCACTCCCCCGAAATCCCAATGTACAATTTGTGCGACAATTCTACAATAACATAGGAGTTTAATGTTGGTAGCCCATTAAATCTATCGTTATTTATGTTGCAGGACTATATCTCGCCAAGGAAATAAATGCGTTGTCATATTTAGTAAATTCCTTCAATAAATGGGTCTATGTATATTTGCTACCAATCTAAAAACCTTCAACAATAGCAGAAATATTGGTTAAGGAGCCTAAGAAGTATGCAGGATTTTTAATATCAGCAATATATTTATTTATTAGTACTTTATCAAACTTTTTTTATGAATATAGAGCCCATTAAACAATAAACAAAATCATCAAATCCTAAAGACTTTCCACTCTAACCTCTTTTTAGGCCCACAGAAGGGTCCACGACCTCAGCCTAGGCTGGGTCTATTCATTCCCCATTTTTTGTGGGGAGCTCAGCTGGCGAACTACTGCCTAATGGAACCAGTCTCCAATCCCTGTATGTGTTGGTGGACCTCCTCTAGGTATTTCTCTCCCACGGTCTGCTGGTATTTCCGGCCCCTAATCCTGAACCTCGCGCTTGCTCTCCTCCTTCTCCTTCGCGTCAATTAATTTTCCAGAAAACTGCTCCAGGATCCTCAATTTTTCCCCTGATTATTTTATTCTGGTCGTATCGTGCTCGGCTTCTCCTCTGACTCCCTTCCAGTGCTCGCAGCGAATTACTGTATGTTCCATCTGCCAATTAATCGGCAATACTAGTCGTCTTGTGCTCTCTTTATCCGGAAAAGGTATAATTTAAAGCATTCCATGCCTTGACAGTAATCCCGCCATCTGGTAGCTTACTCCCCCCCATTTTCGTTCAAGCCAAGGCCTCACTTTGAGAATCAGTGTGATCGCCCATCTTTCCTGCGTCGAAGATTCCCATCTCTGCTGCCATTCTGCCAGTGGTTTTCCCGTAATTTCCCCTTGATTACCTTTTTGGGAATTAGGAAGTGGCTCTTACTGTCCCTGTAGATTTGGGCCCATTCCTTGAAAGATTACTCTGCCGTGTGTCCTTTATTTTGCTCCTGCTAGCAGTTGGACTTTTCTTTGTAAACGAAAGACTCTGGGTCTGCTCGATGAATATCCCGTACCTAAGGGGGGATTCTAGTAAACGACAATAGGACATGTGTAGAACATTATCAAGAACTCTTCCTACTAATCCTCGGAATCCAAAAATATTTCTGGTCAGCGATTGTACTAGAAGAGCCCCGTAGCAATCCCATTTTAATGAAATATCTGTGTAAATTCTTAAGAAGCAGTGTAAAGATCCTCACGATCACTATAAAGGATGATGATCCTCAATGCGGCCTCCATCTGTGCCGACAGCATTTTCCTCTTGTTTGTTTCTACATTCACACCGCCAACCCACAACTTCGCCCATAAAGTAAGCAGGTTTGCGCTGTGGACCAAAGTAATTTCCTTTTGTGTTGTTTGGGGCCGCCCAAGTTGGACATCAGTCAGCTCAGTTGCATCACTATGTCTGACGCTAGCTCTACCGCTTTTTCAATGTACCTGGAGAAATTGCCTTTTATTAGATACTTCAAATCGTTCTGGAGGGATATTATGTATCTGGAATCAACTTCCCTCTAGCCTTCTCCTTCCTTTAAACACCACCGCTTCTGTTTTCTGCTGTATCAACTGGAGATCGTGGCTTACCATCCATTCCTGTATTTCACCGAGTCCGCCGTTCGCCCTGTGTTTAAGGTTCCCCTTTGCCATGACCCTGACAAGTAGCGACAAGTCGTCCGCGAACCCCACTAGCTTGCAACCCACTGGAAAACTGAAACTTAATTAATAAGCCATCATTAGGTTCCAACACCAAGCCTTGCCGAATTCGATCAGTGATCTTTAGCCTCTCGACTAATCCGCTCGACCTGATCCTGATCCATCTGTGGTTGAAATAGTTTCCTACCACTTTGTAGATGTAGGTCTCCACCTCTCTCCGCTCCTGCTCAGTAAGTATCGATTGTCATCTAGCCGTATTGACGGCATTACACTCATCCAATATAGGTTAGTGCCCAGGTCCCCTCCCGGGCTGTCTCTGCCGTTCGGCGGATTTCTTCCAGGGCATCAATCGTGGATATACCTGCCCTAAAAGCGAACTAGTTTTCAGCTAGACCCCGGTCCCTTCGATTCCAACCCCGAGCCTTCGCTGTAGTACGCTTTTGAGCATCTTATCTTGCTAGCTAGGTTTCGATATAACAATAGCAAAATTCTTTGTCGTGGTTGTTGTAGGTTTCTTTGGCGTCGTCGTTGTAATTTTCTTTGGGGTCGTCATTCTGGGTTTTTTTGGTGTGGTTGTTGTTGATTTTTTAAACTGTTGTTGGTTTTTTAGATGTAGTTGAAGGTCTCCTGGTTGTAATTATTACAGGTTTATTAAATGTTATGGACTCTTACCTTGGTATTAGCACTGATTGTGTTACATTTTGCTTTACAATTATTGTTGATGGAGATGTTACAAACTCTTCATTTGTTGATGATGGAACAGTTTCTTCCTCAGTAGTATCAGTAGGTATGCCGTTCACTGATTCTGTTATTTCAAAATAATCAGATTCAAGTGTAACATTTTCATTTAAGTCTGAGCCTCGAGCCTTTCGGAGAAGGTCCTACTGGTCACTGCTTCTATTTTGTCCTTGGTTACCGGCCCACACGCAACTCCTCGTATCTTGTTTCTTCCACTCTAACAAACTTTAAAAAGAGAACTTACACTTCACTGTTTCATCATATACGAATTCATTTTCGGATTTAAATATTGATCCAATGAATTAATTTAGTAACAAATTATCAGTTTGTCGTTGTCAAGTTTAGAATCAGTGGCATTCCTTACATAGGCAATACCTCATAATCAGATTCTATAGTGTATCAAGTAAATACTCATAGTGAATCACTATTTTCCGAAGGTAGTCTCTGACTATCGAAAAGTCTGGGATTGGTATCTTCATCTGTTTTACATACCTGATTAGCAATGAATAAAACAACTGGAGAGATTCAGCAAGCATTGAAAATTATGATTTAAATGATTCGTTTATCTGCTCACCACAAAAAACTACGTGGCAAGAGAAGTAAATGTAAACGATATGAGATGAAAAATTGATAAAATTCATGACCTAGCATGTTCCAGCATTTGGCGATCACTTGAAGGAAAATTATGACAACGATAATCAAAATTGAGATATGGTATGATTATTCAATTCGCAACGACGTTGAGACTTCTCTCTAAAATTACAAGCATAATGTGAACATAAAAACCACTTTTCCTGACTTTCTTTTCCGACAAAAAGACGTTGCAGCTATACGATGAAGAAGCATTTGAAAAATGTATGGCTCAGCACTTCCTCAATTATAAGATTCGATATAGTGCAACATCAGAAGACATAATGGAACTTCCTTTGTTCTAATGCTTCAAGTACCTTCCAATTATTATTTGGCATATTTTGTAAGTAAAAAATATTGAAAATATTACGAGGTATGGCTGCCATCTTCAAAATGAAGTTTGAAAGGCCAGAAAAGGTATTTAAACAATGCCCTTCCATAGAAATCATAGTTGAATACTAGAACAAAAAAACTTAATTAATTTTATATAAGATTTTTCATTCCAGATAGAATTAGAGCTTTTTTAGACATTAAAAAATTGTAAAGCTTTTGGAAATTTCAGGCTAGAAAAAATAATAAGCAGAGAGGCAACTGATCGAGAAAAGAAAAACAAATCGGTATGCGACTTCTTCTACTTTATTTCTCCAAATGTTTGTAACCGTTTTATTAATACAGTCTGTATAAACAACGATGATTTTCTAGTTTTAAAAAACGTTTCTAACCTTAATATTAATATATCTGATCACCTAATAGCACAATTAATAATTACTAATGACGTTCAGTGTAATCTGTGTCATACACGCCAAAAAAACATTAAGGTCAAAAGGTTAATGTGCATTGTTGCTCATTACGATATTATTGTCATTACAAATAGATAATACATGGTTTATGAATTGATAACAGTAGCGTATATATTAAAACAAGAGACATTTCCTTACCTCAAATACCAAAATTATATTGCATCAACACTTTTTGATCAATTCTTTACTTATTATTTCATGTTTCATCACGAGATAAGTGAGAAAATTATTTAAGAAATATTATATTGAATCTCTTTTAATAACCAGGCAATTTTTAAGACGATAAAGAAAAACTAAGCGACAGTAACAAAACTATTTTGGATATTCCAATGATTAATTTCAAGATGTGAAATAAGCGTGCCAAAACAATGTCAACGCCCGTGTCTGAAATACAATTAGTAAAGGTAAAATAGAGGCGCTAAAATATTTGTTTGCCATTCGGTGCCAATATAAAAAAAAGAATCTGATGATAAAAATTTTATAATACAATATTATTATAGCTGAACAACTGAAATATGGCTGAATTGACCAAATTGGAAATAAATGTAAGACGACGATTATGTTAAATTAAACTGCTTTAGTCACTTTGATTCTAATATCCGATTTCCAAAAAAAATGCAATAGTTGAATCTATGTATTTGTTAATAGAAATTTATGGAATTTGGTCCATTCAATTGTACCTCAAAATTGATATTAACAGGTGCCCGCCTAGTGAGTTGACTTTTGGCCTAGATAGTTAACACTATGTGATTTTGCTTTTATTAAAACTATATCGTGATTCACGAAATGTGTATGAATATAAAACTTATATAGCATCTTTCAAATGATCTAGAGAGAATAACATCTTTGTTTACAGACAACATTTTATCTTCGGATCCCCTGATCTGGAGTTTTCAGCCTGGATTTAACTGAATTAGAGTTTAATTAAACTCTTGGTGTTGTTTGACAATTAATATAAAAATGATTCACCACAGGTTACGTGAGAATTTAATTCATCGTATGGATTTAACTATAAAACTATAAACATCATGATTACTAATGTGATGAAGAATAGTGATTTGAGGTCTATTTTGGCTTGGGGATGATCAAGGATTTGCGATAATTACATATTTGATGTTTATGTGGGATTTGGAGAATTTTAATGAGAGAGGTTTTTTTAAACAATAGGGAATAAAAGAGTATAAAATGGATTGTGTATAGGATCAATAGGATGACTAATTTTAGTAAGAATGTGAAAGGGCTGATTATATATTTGCAGAAGCGATTACTGTGAATCAAATGATCTATTTTTAGCCTCAGCTCATCAAAATACAAAAATTATTATAAATATAACTCGCGTTCATTAGAAGTAATAGAAGTATAATAAACAGTTAAAAAAATAATAATAATTTATTCTTAAAAATATTCCTGCAATATGTAAATTAACTATAGTTCTACTATCAAGTCCTTGTAATTGTTTTCATAGTAAAATTGTTTATTTGTGCAAATATGTTAATTCTCGTTGAATAGAATTTTGCAACCCAATGCTTTTGTTGTACGTTTTGCGAAATGGCGCAATCGTTTCTTTGTAAATCTGCCAACTCCGCCGTATTACATTTCCACGGAGCGAAATAAATTATTAAGCGTAAAAATAGACTTGCAGATTGAATTATTGCATGGGTGAAAATGCTGCCGGTATTTTTAAATTAGTATTAATATATTTTTATTTCTGATCTTTTAAAAATAAATAGGTGAACTACATATAATTAAAACGATTTGTAGTAAAATAACTCAATCATAACTACATAAAACTGTGTTAAGTCTGTATAAAATAGTTATAGCTTTTAATAACAAATTATAAAATAAATGTTTATACTTTATTTCAAAGCTGATACAAAATTTCAATTTTAAATAGTTTGATCTACGATCGTACAGAAAGTAGACGCTTTTTGCATCATTTTTCATTGTAAAAGTGGCTTTTTAAAGCACTAGTGCTTTTTTACGTTTTTATTGCACGGTAATGTAAAATTGTTTTTATTGCACAGAAATGTCAAATTTGACAGATGAATATATTATAGCACAAATTTTCGAAGAAAAACTTAATTTTTTATTAATTGATACAAATAACTAATAAACTATAAATAAAATATATAATACAAACGAAATGGCAGATTTAGGAACTCCGAAGATTTCTATAATGCAAGTCGAAGCGATTACAATAAAGCGAACATTTTTTCCATAAATAATAATGGCGGCCGACATTTGTGCAACTTGTTTACTGGTTGCTAAATAACGCTTTCATTAGTGCACTGCGGGTAAAATATGTTTCTATTCATTAAATTATTGTAATGATATTAAAATATTACTCATTAGAATATATTCTTTGAAATCCTTTACGATCGAAGATAAAATTTTGTAAGGCACACGTGTAAAAAGTTTCTTTATTGCACTCCTGGCTTTAAAAAAACTCGCTCGTTCCTCGCTCGTGTTTTTAAACGCCAGTTCCTGCAATAAAGCATCACTTTTTACACTTGTACCTTAAATAACTATTATGAATTTAAATTATAATAACTATAAAAATACGTTTTTTATGTTTATCATTTATGCAGACTAAAAGACCTACTGTCAATAGCCGTAAAAAAGACGAATCACAATCATTATTGTTATAATTATATAATGTAAATACTATCCCTAATAAATATATTTGTCTCTCTCTCTCATTTATGCATGAATGAACACAATTACATATAAAAAATGTTTTTATCCCTTGATATAAATGAACTACATTAAATAAAGCACACATATAATGTTCTACCATAAAGTGAAATATATAATTAAGGATATACATTATTTATTTATGATAAACACAATAGTATTACTATAAATTTTTGATCAGCCCGTTCAATATCCACGCGTTATATCAATTTAACAAATTGCATTCCTATCTTGTTTATACTGATAACGCGGCATTCTAATTATTATCAGCAGGATGTAATATAATCTTTAATTGCTTACCACATAAACCATTAGCATACAACTTAATTAAACTAATATTTAATAAATTTTTGCTAGTTTGTTAATCAAATGTTTGAAATTTTAATCATATGCATACTAATACATTCAAAAATTTGTAAAAAATAAATATTAAATTAATCGCAATAAAATTAAAGGGCTTCTTAAAAGCAAAGGAAATACACGTAAGAAGTTCATGTACAAAAACGTAAATACAAAATAATGCAATTGTGCAATCTAGTAAATAAAAGTATTAATTATATTACATAATTATAATACTTATTATAAAGTGGGTGATTGAAGATGAATGAAAATTAAGACAATGTTGTGTAAGATAGTACTTTTTTAGAATTTCTCATTTTCTTACCTTTTTGACAGCGCTAACTACAATATCATACATGGTCATCCCTCCAATCTGCTTCACCTCCTCCACCGTCTCTTCCTTTTCTTCTTTACTGGCCACTCCGGACATTTTTCTGCAATAAAATATTTATACAGTTAGAATTTATATTAAAATCCATTTGTATTAAATAAAATATTAATTAGCTTTTCTTTTATTTAAATTATTCATTCATTAATTACAATACAATATAAAATTTATTATTAAATCTAAAAAATTTGATAATGTCTAAATAATATTTCAAAAATCCACATATTAAATGATAATGTTATAATATTTAGTTATAATCATACTAAAATGCAGAAGAATATTATTAGTTAAAGAAGCTAAAGAAGAAATCTTTGAAATATAATTCTTCTGCATTAGTTTGTAAGCTTCTACATTCATTACTCTATTTTTATGTTTTCCAAGGCTCCCCTCCTATATGTGTCAGTACCTAAATATCTTGATGGCCCTCGTAGACTACTCAAATCCATTTTGTATCTCAGCTATGTATTTTCACTTAATTAAGAATAATAGATTAAGTATCGCAATATATCAGTAGATCGTAACTGAATGGCGAAAGTCTAAGTCGAAAAAAATCTTTGAAACAGCACAAGGTAAATGATGAATATAATTTAGTAATCAAATATATTTCTTTGGCGAAGATATGAAAGATAAAATATTAACCAGTTTGCCTGAATACCACTAGAAAAGACTAATAGTCCAGGACTAGTCTTAACAGCAATCGTGAAAGAGTGATTTAGTCTATAGGATTCCGACACTATCCTACTATAAGGGTGTTGATGATGGGTTTAATTTCCCCATATCAAACAAAAATCAATGAAACACTTCAAAAAGGGCTTCAAAACTGACCATAACCTACTACAATGTTAATGGTATGTTGTTTACACGATATAATAATTGTTAACAAGACTTGGCTTGATAATAATATTGCTAATTATTAATAATTTAAAAAATTATATTTTTAGAGTAAACAGTTTTTCATATAGTAAATATTGAAATTTTCAAGTCTTGAAATCTTTTCCTGCAGCAGAACTAATTTCGTTCTCATATTGTAAAGAATTATAAATTATTTCTTGAAAGTCGTAAAAGTATGAATGCAGCGAAAATAATAAACGTAAACATCATAAAATCAAAAATAGTTGCCAACACATTTTCTGGAAATCGCTATAACTCTGCTAGTATTATATTAGCGTTTCGAAATTGAATGGGAATTTATTCTTATAATTTACGTCATATATATTTTGTTTTTGCGTGCTGTTTAATATTGTCGACTTTAAGTATTTATCATTTTTTTGGAACGATTCATCATAATTTTTATGTAACTCTTAAAAACTAAGAAATTATGAAAAATTTGTTTTAATCAAACTTTGGAAAGGGGCCACAAGCAATAAAAAATCTTTCATAAATTATGACGATTGTTTTAGTTCAAAAAATAATGAAAGATTTATTGTAGATTTATGAATATCTTGTGGTTGGTTTACGAAATAATGCACCCACCAACAGGCAGAGGCACAATAATAATACACATTTTTATTGATAATTTTTTAGAGACGTTCTTGGATGGGGATAACTAAGGTAGTATCATAGAAGAGAAAAAGAGAGAGATTATTTTTCAGATCGATGTAAATATGAATTACCACATAGTAACGGTCGCAAGCATTCTCTACATTATTTTTCAGAAATTGTTGAAATATTTTTTCTTAAAAGAGATTTGTGTGTTTTGGAAAAATCAATAACACACAAAACTTAGAGTCAAGACAGGGCAGAAAGACCGATGGTCGATAGCCCAAACAGACAGACTAACCATTATATTCCATTTGTCAATGTTTTTAATTGTATATATAGTTGTCTGAATAAAGATGTTATTCTCTCTCAATAATTTTCACAATAATAAAAATAAATAAATTAGAAGTCTTTAGACTAACATTATTGTTTAGAAAATTCTTTTCTTCGACCTTTTATAAAGTATAATACAATCCTTAGACATTTTTTAAAATAAAATTTAAAAATTCAATTAATGATATTTACTAGAAATTCAAATTTCCAGAGAATCCTAAATCAACTTTAAAAAAATAAAAATTGAAGTCTTGAAATTTTTTAATTTAAAATTTCTCAAACACAAAAAAATATTATAATTAAATAATAATAAAATTGCAATATTAGGACAGAAATACCAATGGTCGATATCCTAACGAACAAATAAAGTAATTTTCAAAATTTGTATTGTTTACTTTTACATTGTTACATATAAATCCTTTTTTCTGAATTAAAATAGTATTCTCTCTCAAATTCATATTATTACAGTAATAACTTTGCAAACTCTCCGAACAATAATAGTTCTATTATATATTAAAATTTTAAATTAATGTTATTTTCAAATAATGTAATACGAATAACATTTTTTTTTAAATTTTACACTATTCTGAATTCTTAGATATTTATCCCCAATTAGGATAGTTAGAAACTAATCGTTAAAATTCTACACATCTTTCCAACTCTACAAAAGAACATTTTTGGTTTGAAAGTTAATGATTAAAATGTTTTAAACATTTAGATTTTTTATAATTATACGATGAATATTAAACATTTTACAACTTATTAGTTATTGAAAATTTAGTAATGTTTTTGAATTATATTTTTTGGTAAATTTAAGGTTATAAAAACGTAAATATTAGTTAAGACTTTTCTTATAACTTGCATGTGAATATCATTACAGCAAGTATTTTATTCTCAATTTTACTCACTCTTAAATTAATTAATTGAAGAAACATCATCAGAGTTAAATTAAAATATTTGATTATTTAGAAATTTCGTAATTTTAAAAAAGTGTTTCATAAAAGAACTTAAATAATTGTTTCTATTGACTACCTAATAATACATTTAAAGGAAATACAAGTAATTTTAAATATAAAATTTTAAATCAATTCAAATAACATTCAGATTCGATTCCTATCAGAAAAATTCTCCAAAAATCCTTTCAACTTCCATATACTATCCCAATATTGTCTTCCTAGAAACCCTAGTATAAACCCTAAATTTAAAAACAACAATTTTTCGAATCTATACTGAAAAAACAAATAGTTGACCATTTTGAATCCAATAAGCTTTTTTCCCAGAATCAATTTAGCTGCCGTTCAAATCATTCAACAATGGATGCCCTGATTGATCGTATAGAATTAATTAATGACAGTTTCGAAAACAAAACTTGAACCTAACAAAAGCCTTCGACTGCGTATCTCATGGAAGGTTAGTAAGTATTGGACAAAATACATCTAAGCCGTTAGATATATCATTTGGTATTCCACAAGGGTCAGGATCGATATTATTCTTAATTTACATAAATGACCTACACAAATATTTTGATGATACTCATATACTATTTGCTATTATATACTACAATTGTTAATAAGGAAATATCATTGGAGTAAAAAAAGATGCAGAATGGCTGGAAATTACAAATACATGGTGCAACTCTAATAAATTGCATCTCAATGACTCCAAAACAAAGCAAATCATTTTGGGCGTACAAGTAATAACGAAAATACTTCTACCTGTTTTCTAGGCATACACATAGATGCCGCTTTATCATGGAACTAACATGGCGATGCGGTCTGTGGTATTGTCTCCAGAAACTTATTTTGCAGTTGCAATCTAGTCTTCCGTGTAACAGCTACTGTGTTACGAACAGCATATTTCGTCTTGGTAGTCACATCTACGTTATGGCATCTTAGCAAGGGGACAGGCTACTATACGCCACAGAGTTTTTAAATTTCAGAGACGTGTTCTGGGAGTAATATGTGGCATTGGATACACTATTGACTGCCGACAGCAATTCATAAGCAAACGTATCCTTACTTTTCCTTGCTTATTTATATTATAATGCTTGTGCTAGGTTAGAAAGCATCAAAATGATTTTAAAACCCATAATATACGAAACAAAAATGACATATACCAATTCCAATTGCGGCTTAAGCAATCCGAAATGCAACAAAATATTATGGGGTTAAGTTATTCAATAAATTATCTTACAAACCAGAGATCTGCACTTCAATGTATTCAAGGTAAAAATAAAATCGTACTTGCTATTACATACATTATATTCAGTTGGTAAAAACTAGTTTTTAATCTGTCTTTTATATTATATACTACTTTGTAAGTATCCTAAGTTCTCGGTTGTACATTGGTTTTGTTATTTTATATTTCTGGTATATCACTAGCAGATGAGATGTGTGTATGGTCTTCTTTACTGATTATTATATATTTTAATCTTTACAAATATATCACATAAATTTTTACCCTTTAGACGTGTCCACTATCTACTTAATTGAAATATGATACTTGATTCTGTTCGTAATTGTACTCTATTGAAATTATTGTTTATTTTGTAGCAGTGCTATTTTCAAATATACCGGGAATGTTGTAGTGTGTGTATGTATGTATGTATATATATTATAAAACGGATTTTTCATTTACTGAACCCACGCCCAGCCCCGCAAAAATTGAGAGCCGGGAATGTTACACTGGCGCCTAACGTGTTGGGGCATTTAAGTGATTTGGAGTTGTTAATTATTACGAGTAAATGTCAAATCCCGTTCTAAAATAATTTTAGTATTTTAAATTATATTATCTAATTATTGTAAGTAGCTCTTCAAACATGAATATAAATTATCTACGCAAGTCAGAAATAATTTATGAATTGAAAGTTCGCGGATTTCCATTCACAGAAAATATTGACGTGTCGGATTTAAAATTTATTTTAAGAAAATTTATTAAGGACGGCAAGCCGATGCTTACTGGCATTCACACGGTAATGACAACGCAGGATCGTACCGAGATTTTAGAATCATTATCGGAATTAGAAAAAAATATTGCATCTTTTCCGGGTAAGGACGCAAAAATTTCCGAGAGAAAAATACTATCGCGGCTAACTCATGTTAGGGAACGTATACACCGATATGAAAGTTCAGATATCGCAGAATTTTCAAACTTAAAAAATGAATTACTGAGTAAATGCGAGTTAATCGAAGCTAAGCTATCGCGTGCGATAAAGAGTCTGACCAAAGCAATGTCTAGTACGTTTTTAGAGGGCGAAAGTGCGAGATTTGACCCCCCTGGAAGCGATACTAGTGATGATGATGATGAAGTAGCGGTATCGCAGAAAAATATTAATAGTAACACAAATAAATTTACAGTTCCGGTTTATAAATGGGGATTAAAATTCGACGGCAATGCAAGTGACGATGAATTATTAATATTTTTAGAGAGGGTAGACGAACTACGTATAGCAAGGGGCATCTCTAAAGATGAACTTTTCCGTAGTGCTATAGATCTTTTTTCGGGCACGGCCATTCTGTGGTTTAGATCTGTTAGGAATAGAGTAGATAATTGGGATGATTTAGTTAAATGTTTAAAGCGCGATTTTTTACCGGATGATTTCGATGAATTTATATGGGATCAGTTGCGTAATAGATTCCAAGAAAAAAATGAACGGGCTGTAATATTTGTTGCTGCTATGGAAAATTTGTTTTCACGGTTGTCTGAATTACCTCACGAGGAATTAAGAGTTAAGTTAATTCGTAAACATCTGTTACCACTTTACGTCTCACAATTAAGCCTCGTTGATATTAATACCATCTCACAATTGATATCGCTATGTAGAAAGATTGAAAATAGCAGTGCTACTTACCTAAAACCAGCATCACCTCAAGTATCTGCCGTCAATAGTGTTAATGATATGGATCATATCAAGGCCGCGCTGTTAGAGTTATCAAACAAAATAAACATTGTTGAAACTAAATTAACTACTTCCGGTAATCCACCAGTTTCGTCCCGCAATGAAAATATAGTATCGAGTAAAAACGACACCTGCTGGAATTGTGATAAAGTAGGTCACACTTTCAGTAGTTGCAAATTAAGCAGAAAATTTCAGTTTTGTTATGGTTGTGGCAAAAAAGGGGTTAATAAACTTCAATGTCCTAAGTGTTCAAAAAACTAGAACAAAGGGAGGACAACGGTCGATCTTCCCTTAGGACTATCGTTAAGACCGAAAATAAAAACAGCCCGGGCTGGCAATCATGGCTAGATAGGGTGAAACAAATTTGCGTTCCGCGATTAGCAATTAACAATTTATTTTATTATAGAGATGGGGATGATAGACCTCATATTGAAGTAACTATCTTCAACAAAAAACTTAGCGCGTTAATAGACACCGGGGCGAACCGATCGGTAATTGGTTCGGAATTCTACAAATTTCTTAAGGAGAACAAAATTCATATACTGCCAAATAGAATTTCCTCAGTAAAAACAGCAGATGGAGTTTCACAAGAAGTGATTGGAAGCGCAGACATTTCTTTTGAGACTGCAAATGTTAAATATCACATTGAATGTCTGGTAGTACCATCATTGGAAGTGAATTTAATTTTTGGAATGGATTTTCTAAAAAAATATAAGGTCCGTGTTGATTTTACTACCGATAATTGGTTTTCAAATAAAGTTGACATTGATTTGAGTCAAAACACGAAACCAAATGTGTGTGGTGTCAGTAATCGTGCGTTACTTACACCGAATGATGCTGCAAAGCTCGATGAGAGGATACAAAAATTTGTAAATCTTTCTTCTAACGGGTTGGGTCGCACATCCCTCGTTGAACACTTTATCGATACAGGTGACTCGAAACCGTTTAAAGTAAGGCCTTTTCCGTTATCTCCAGCGACACAACAACACTTAAATTCCGAGATTGACAAAATGCTTCAATTAAAAGTTATTAAACCAAGTAAGTCGCCGTGGTCATCTCCCGTGCTTTTAGTCAAGAAAAAATCGGGCGAATATAGATTTTGTTTCGATGGGCGGAAATTAAACGCGGTGACGAAACGTGATGCTTATCCTCTTCCCCGTTTAGATAACATATTAGATAGGTTGCGTGATGCGCGATTCATAAGTAGTATCGACCTAAAGAGTGCGTTTTGGCAAGTGCCACTCGAAGCATCTTCTAAAGAAAAGACTGCTTTTTCTATATTAGGCCGCGGTCTATTTGAGTTCGACGTAATGCCATTTGGTTTAAATAACGCGGCCCAGACTCAACAACGTCTTATGGATGAGATTTTTGGTCCTGAAATGGAGCCTAATGTTTTTGTCTATTTAGACGACATAATTGTCGTTAATAAAAGTTTTGAGGAACACCTTAAGACGTTGGATGAAGTATACGAACGACTTAGTAAGGCTTCTCTTAGCGTTAATGTCGAGAAGTGCGAGTTTTGTAAAAAATCGCTTAAATATTTGGGATACGTTGTTGATGAGCAAGGGCTACATACAGACCCTGACAAAATATCGTCGGTACTGAACTATCCGGTCCCACGAACCGCGACTGAGATTAAACGTTTTATGGGTATGTGCTCGTGGTACAGAAGGTTCATAAAAGATTTTTCTACTCTGGTTGCACCTATTAATGAGTTATTACATGGAAAGAGAAAAAATAATCAGATTCAGTGGTCAGAAGACGCACAGTCATCTTTTGTTAAAATTAAAAACGCCTTAGTTTCCGCACCAGTACTAACAGCACCCGATTTCTCTAAAGAATTCATTGTTCAATCAGATGCGTCTAACGTCGGTGTGGGGGCTGTACTATCACAAATAATGTCAGACAGCGGCGAGCATGTTATAGCATATGCTAGCAGAACATTAAGTAAGGCAGAGAGAAATTATTCCGTAACCGAGCGCGAATGTCTAGCACTTATTTTCGCCGTAGAAAAATTCCGTCCATATATCGAGGGTACGCGTTTTAGAGCAGTGACTGATCACTACTCTTTGTTATGGCTGACTAAAATGCAAGACCCTGTAGGCCGTTTAGCTCGGTGGGCCATGAAATTATCGCAATTTGACATGACTCTAGAGCACAGAAAAGGAAAACTCCATGCGGTACCGGACGCGCTCTCGCGTATGCCTATCGTCAGCGCGGTTGAAAATAATTCAACGGATCAGAGGTATATTAAATTATTATCAGAAGTCAAAAATAATCCGGAGAAATACACAAGGTTTCGTATCAATGACGGTAAACTGTTTAAATTTTTTGAAAATAAATATAAATTTCCGTTGAATAATTATGAATGGAAACAAATCATTCCCCGCGATGAACGACCCCTTATACTTGAATCCGCACATGATAGCCCTACTGACGGACATTTTGGACATTTCAAAACTCTTAGACGGGTTCGCGAACAGTACTATTGGCCAAAAATGAAAAGCGATGTGTATAAATACGTAAACGCTTGTAGAGTATGCGGTTCGCAAAAGTCGCCTAACACTCCCTGCGCTGGGTTAATGGGAAAGCAAAAGGAGGTTAGTTTCCCTTTTCAAGTTATCTCGCTTGACCTTGTAGGGCCCTTACCGCGTTCGAAAAAAGGGAATACGTTTTTGCTGGTTATAACAGATTGGTTTTCGAAATTTGTGTTAGTTGAACCGTTGAGAAAAGCAACGTCTAATGAGATTACGAAATATTTGGAGAATCGAGTTTTCTTATTGTTCGGTGTCCCACAGATAATTATGGTAGATAACGGCACCCAATTCACTAGTTCTCAATTTCGAAACTTGATTAAACAGTACGGGATACAAAAGTTATGGTACAATGCGAAGTATCATCCTCAAGTGAATTTTACAGAAAGGGTAAATCGCGTTATCGGTACAATCATACGATCATACATAAAAAATGATGCAAACCATGACAAGTGGGACGAGGAAATTTATCGCATTGGTTACGCAATTCGATCCGCGGTACACGAAATTACGGGATTTTCGCCCAATACCCTTGTATTCGGTCGTACGGTACCGATTCTTGGAGACTATTACGGAACGTTTCTGGATGAGGGTGATGTCGAAATATCAACGGCTTCACGTAAGAGCTACGCAGAAAAACTTTCGGAAATATCCAACATCTTTCAGACTATAAAAACGCGGTTAGACAAGGCATATGCTCGGAATGCCAAGACTTACAATCTTAGAAAGCGCGACATTCGCTTCGAAGAAGGCGATCTCGTGTGGAAATCAAATAAAGTATTATCGAGCGCTGTTGATAAATTTTCCGCCAAGCTAGCACCTAAATATATACTATGTTCAGTGAAGAAAGTAATTTCTGCAGTTGTTTATCAATTGTGTGACGAAGACGGTGTTGATGTCGGTAAATGGCACATCAAAGACTTAAAACCTTATTTCGGGCCACTTAACTTAAACGAGAGATAATCTAGAGAAGAAGATAAAAATCTTCCTAAGATTTTTATTTATGAGGGAGAGGGGTAGTGTAGCAGTGCTATTTTCAAATATACCGGGAATGTTGTAGTGTGTGTATGTATGTATGTATATATATTATAAAACGGATTTTTCATTTACTGAACCCACGCCCAGCCCCGCAAAAATTGAGAGCCGGGAATGTTACAATTTATACTTAATTATAATCTGTGTTAGACTTACAAAGGTGATTTTATATTAACGAACTTTTTCATTTCCTTTACTGTACTTGACGTGTGTAAGACTATGTTATTAACGCAAATAAATATATTATTATATTAAAAAAATATATATTATTAACTTATAAGAATTAAGGATAAATCAACTAAAACCAAATCTATAAATCGATTTTATAAATCCTTTTATAAACTGAAAATCTACCTCTCATTCAAAAAATATGTGCATTAAGAACATTCATTATTAATTATTAATCATTTATTTCTGGATGTCCAGAAAGTATTTGACTCTGGTTGGCATCAAGGCTTATTATACAAGTGTCATTTCTCATAGATCCTTAAGTGTTTCTCGTCTTCTTTTACTTCCGAACAAGTAATCCCTCAAGGATTGCCTCTTTCACCTCTATTATTTAACTTTTATGCGTTGATATCTATTTCTTCAATCATCTCTACTTTTATCTTTCCAAATATATCCTGCAATTTACACTTGATATTACCCTAATTACACACCCACTACCCTACATTACCAAAATCATTTCAATTCTTGCAAAAATTTTAATGTTAGTTTGCAAAATGGCACAATAAAATCAATCTCCACAAATCGCAGCTCCGTATTCTCTATCATCCTCATACAGTCTTAATTTCTAAAACTATCGAGAGGACTATTCGCAGTGTAGTGGATAAATTTGAGTCCACTAGTTCAGTAAACAATAAACCAACACCCGTTCGACGACGAAACGCAAGATCTTCTGAAAACATCGCCTCTGTGCAAAAGAATCCGAGGCAGTCGTTCACAAGAACTCGGCCTTTCTCGGACCACAACTTGGCGAATTTTGCATATTAACTTAATCCTGCACCCGTACAAAATTCAACTCACTCAGGAGCTAAATATAAACGACCATAGACAAAGCGGGTGTTCGCTTAATGGGCCCTAGAGAAGTTGGAAACTGACTTTCATTTTCATCAAACAATTATCATCATGATCAAGAGAGGGTTTGAGTGGAAGAACATATTTAATTGTGAACTCCGTCCGTGCTTCTTTTTCCCAAAATTTTATGTATGTACACTGCCTGACAGTCAATTCGGACTAGTACACAAGCATTTGTTTGTAAGAAGTCTTTGGAAAAATGAGGGAAACCAATTACTGAAAACACATCATTCTCCACCGAGACGATATGAGCTTAAACAAGAAACTTTTTGAGAACTGTACAGCGGATGACCCAACAACATCCGATGTACAGCCTTTATTTGGCACCTGATGACTTATTTTTATTCCCACAAATCAAAAATAAATTACTAGGTCAACGCCCGAAGAAGCGGTTGATAATAATGGCAATGCTTCGAAAATTGCATGTAAAAGTATATTGACCTTCATGAAAAATATTTAGTAAAACAATAAACCCATGTACGATGATTAATATATTTTTTTGTTCTTTATTTGCGAAATACAAAAGACAACCCTCTTATATTACTGACGACAAAAGTATAATCCAATTTAATAGAAACACAATTTTTTTAATCGGATATTCAAAAAATTCTCTATTCGCAAACCAATGAGCTTGAAAAATTATTCCTTTTTACGTCGTTAAATTGTGAGTAAAGCGACAATAATAAATTTTTAACACAAATAGCATTCAGATAAATTTACCAGTGAAAAATACCATACGATCATAAAACCCAAAATAGTTGCCAGCGCATTTTCTATAGAATTATATCTCTTCTTGGAATTGAAATGAAATTTATTTCTACATCAGATGGTTTTAAAGAATGTCTTTATTTAATCATGCATGCTATTTACTAATATTAGGTGTTAGAATTAATTCGTATCGTTTTTTTAGAGAAAATTAACAATTTATTTAAAGAAAAAAAAAATACATTATTGAAAATACTGCCCATCGCTTGGCACTACTTTTTCCCATCTTTCGGGTAGTAGACGGATACCGCGTCGAAAGAACGCTTCGCTCTTGAAGGCAATCCATGAATCAATTTTTACAATTTTCATGAGAAGTTAAATTTTCCCATGACAAACCATGAGCCATCGATCGGAACAGGTGGTAGTCCGAAGGGGCAATATCTGGGCAAAACGGCGGGTGGGTTAGGACTTCCCATTTCAGAGTTTCTATATAATTTTTTACTGGTTTTGCGGCGTGTGGTAAAGCATTGTCGTGCAGTAAAATGACTTTATCATGCCTTTTTCGTTGGGTTGTAAGAGCTCATTATAAATCACATCCTTTTGATCCCACCAAATACAAAGAAGGAGCTTAGATCCATGAATATTAGGTTTTGCCACTGATAATGATTAACCCATGACTTTCTACGCTTAGAATTGTCATAGTGTATCCACTTTTCATCACCAGTAACAATCCGATGTAAAAAACTTTTTCTCTTGTGCTGTTGAAGCAGTAACTCACATGTCAAAAAACGCCTTTCAACGTGCCTTGGTTTTAATTCATATGGGACCCAATTTCCTTCCTTTTGGATCATTCCCAAAGTTTTAAGGCGTTTTCCTACAGTTGATAAATCAACACTCAAAGATGAAGACAACTCTTCAAGAGTTTGAGATGAGTTTTCTTCTAGCAACTCCTGCAATTCAGTATCTTCAAACTTTTTTGGCTGTCCAGATCGTTCCCTGTCTTGCAACCAGGCATGTGCAACTTCATCATCAAGACCGCGGGCCGGAAAACAAATTCAACCTAAAATCGCGGGCCGGACCTTATATTTGAATTTATAAGGAACGAAGAGATTCGTAGTTTGATTTAAGGAAATGATATATTTATTATGTTTTAACATTTCAAAAAAAAATGGAAAAAATAACAGCACTTATGTACATGTATGTAGTCATTTATTAGAACTGGCTTTCAGAAAATAGAATAAAATGAACGAGTACAAACTTATTTAATGGAAAAACCGAATAATAACTCTATACAACCTTAAGAACTTCATCATCACTTATTCTAGCGTACTCTTGACCTACCTTAATAAGCACTACAGTAACCACCCACCCAAATAAAGGGTACATTGAGGTAGGTCAAGAGTACGCTGGTCCAAGCGTAAATAAATATCAAATAACAATTTAATGATTATATGAAAACAGTTTTAATTCAATTTAAAATAAAACGACAAGTAATAAAAGCTAGATGAACGCAAAAAAAAAAATAAAAATATTAATATTATATTCAGAAAACATCGATAATTATGAAAAAAAGTAAATTATTAAAAATGCATTAAAAGCTCTAAAACACTTAAATGATATTTCTGTTGGTTTATTTCTTAAATTAAATAAAGATAGTTTCTGTAAAAAGTGAATTCTAACTTGTTGGTTGAAATTGACAAAAGTGATAAAACAATTGAATATCTAATAAAAACAATTATAAAAATAGTTCTAATTAACAAAACTGATACATCTCATTTGAGAAATCAATTGATAATGACGAAACTTGACGAATAAAATCAAAAATCTTATAAAAGAAGAAAACAGTCAAAACGGACGAAGGTGCCAAAGCCGTTCAGAAAATAATTGTTAGATAAAAACAAAAATAATTAAAAAACGATAAAAGAAAAAACCAATTTAAAAATAATAGTCAAAAACCAAAAAAAAACAATTAACTATCAATCAAGAAAAGAATTTAAATTGTTAAAAATAAAAAAATAAAATAAAAAACTTGACTAATGTAAACAATTGAATATTATTTTGTCTATTGGTTTATGACAACGAAAATATATCTTTTTTTTTATTTACTATAATTATAAGGAAAATTAAGCTTTTTGTAGTACACACAAGCGTGGAGAAAAATACCAGTAAGTGATAGGAAAAAAATCACAATCGGTTAAATAAGAAAATAATTCATCCTATCTCTCCAATTTTTCTCTACAATTTGTATTATTATCTCTTGATTTCACTCTATCGAAGATAAAAATATCGCGAAAGATGATTACTACTTACATCCACCAGTTACGATAATATATTAGAAACTTCTTTTTAAAATTTAAAGTCGTTTAAAAGGAATTATCAACATTTCCGATTGTAGGAAACACCAAACTTTTCAACAATGATTTCAGAAGTTTGTCTATAATTTAATAGCCAGAGGTATTAAAATTATATAATGCAAAATGTAGACAGGAAACTAGCAGAGGCGTGACACACACCAACCCTCTTACCATATGCTTCCTGCACCTGCTACAAAGAAAATATTTTTTATATATCAATTTAATTAATAAAATCATTCAAATTATTTCAAATACCGCATTGTTTTTCTTGAGTTATTTTTTTGTAAAAATTTATTCACACACCATATTAAATTAGTAATAATCAAGTACACAAGAAAAGTGTAATGCAAATTTTTGTATAAAACCTCGTCACTACTATTTTTTTGTAATTCCCATGCAAGTTAAAAGTATTAATTTATTAGTTAATAATATCTTGAATTCGTTAAACCAAAAAAAAAATGTTTAGCTGTCATTTAAAAATTTAACATTATTTACTTTATATTGTAGTCCCCTGGTGATTTTGCTGGTCTCATTCGATTAATAAAAATTATTATTCATATTATCTGTATGTATACATATATATTATGATTAATTGCTTCCAATATGAAAGAATTGAATATAATCTGAAATATGATATAGGATGAAATCAAACACAATTAAATATTTTTAATAATAAATTTAAATTAATGATAAATACAATTAATCATTGACTACAATTTTGAATCAAATTTAATAATAATAATAATATTTTAAATCGAAATTTATTTAAAATTCCTAAGAATTTATTCTAATATAATTTAAAGATTTAAAAATACTAATTTTTAAATTAAAATTAATATATATTATTATGCTAATTGCCATTAAATTTTAAGTTATAAATAAATAATAAAAATCAACCTAATATGCATAACCAATTATACTCGACTTTCAACTATTTTGTTACAAAAACATATAAGTTGATATTTTTAACAATTTTAAACATATTGATACAAACAACTAATAAAACAATTACGTTGAGTTTAAATAAAATTTATTAAACATTACCTGGTTTTAAATTTAAAACCTGCTAATTTTTTTTAGTAATAAAATAGGTCAGTAAAATACTCACCTAACCTAGTAAAACACCAGCAGGTTAATTCAACACTATCATTTGAACTCTTTCACTTCACCGCACCTTTAATTAAGCCGTTGTTTCGGGGTTCTACGTAGCAATTATCAACAAATATGATGTCATGGATTATTAATATACACCTCGCCGAACACCGACCGACTGAAGTTGAATTTCGGACGAGGACCGTCTTCACTCGGCACCGTATTTATTTCGTCAACAGTCAACCGATGAAACGTAAGCGTCGGACGGGTTGCCTAGAAACGAAACGAGGGAAAATAAATTGCGTTATGGCCGTTATTGATTTTGTCACCATTTACTTATTCAAGAAGTCTATTGACCTGACATGAATTGTTTTCTTTTTACGAAAATGATTAATAATAATATTATTCCAAATATGGACTAAATATGGAAGTCCAATTAAGAAAATGATGATGTGGCCATTATAATACTTTCTTTGTTTAATACAATTTCCTCCATATTTTGAGTGGCTATTGTTTCATTAGGGACGATTAAAATCCATTCTTAATTCTCTAATCTCCTCACTCAAATTTAAGTGGAATTAAAGAAAATTGTCAACAACTGCCAATCGAAATAAATAATATACTTCGATTGGCACTTCTTGAAAATTTTCTTTAATTCCACACAAACTTAACGTTTGATTTTCTCATGGAGATGATTCGCTTGTGGCCACATTGTCATGATTAGTTATGAATTCTTGTGATGATATTTTTCTGCGTTTTTAATAGATCGTATGTATTTGTACTCATTGGATTCAATAATGTAGAATTTAATTATAAGGATCAATATATTCACTTTGTTGTAGCTTTTAATTTCAAGTAAATCTTCAAAATTTAGTATGATTTCTAATATTATATCCAGTGGTTATTTATTTGTAACAACATTTCTATTTAATTCTTTCAAAATATCTTCCGGATCAACAATTTATTATGTTATGTGGTCTATTGATTTTTGCAATATTTCAGTTGTTAATAATATCGTAAATTGGTTGGTATTTAAATGAGAATCGAGAAACCAATAATTTGATTTAAGTAATTCTAACGGAATCATAGTTATCAAGTTATTAGAAAATCTCCTATTTGATTATTTCCCAAATAACTTAATTATGAACTATTGAATTTAAGAGTATTTCGTTGTTCCCAAATTTTGGTTTAAAATGGTCCTTAATAAAATTCTTTCTCTTTGATTATTAAAGTTTTGTTTTTTATTTTATCAACCATGTCGACAGAATCTGTTTTATTTCGGAATATCTAAATCATCTTCACTGTTGATTCTTGGTTTAGATAGAAAGGTTGAGGATTTATTTTAATTTTATAAATGCTTATTTCTGTCTGTTCAGAAATTTATTTATTTCGTGCATTTCTGTTGTGGTTGATTTTGTTCTTTGAAAATAATTTTGATGAGCATTTAAATTTATTTTTGAAAGAAATTTTATGTAATTATTTGATCTGGTATATTTAAATTGTTGAAAGTTTTGATTCGGGTTTGTTTAATTATTTCGTCTGCAATATATTGTGGTTGATAGTTTGATTTATTTGAGGAATATTCGGAATTCAAAATGGATTAGACTTTGGATTTTAAATTTGTGGTGAAATGTTTGATGTCGGGTGCTGAAATAAATGAAATTTTCTTCTTCTATAACGTAAGAAAGTACTGTAAAAAGTTAGAATTTCTTAATAACCAGTTAATTAATGTTTTAATCATATTTTTTTCACGGTAATCAAGAATTTCTGAGTTTAATTTAGATAAACATCCTTGTACAGGGTTTATTATAAAAGTAATGGGCATTTTATTATGTCGCGACTATCCATTCCAGCGGGGCAAAGCGGGTTGGGAAATGTTGTGTTGGGTCTGCTCTTCCAATGAAATCGGTCGCCAGTTTTTTCCGAGCATTCTGGGTGGAAGGACGGGCCTCCCCGTGAAATGTGTTTTTCAACTTTGTAACACGGCGATATGCATCCAAGTTTTGTGTGCGGCTTAGAATTAATGCAACCGAAATATTCCAGATGCTTCAAAAGGACTTCATTGCATTTCAAGGTCACAATCCGGGAGATGGCACAAGGTATTCAAGGAGGGTAAGGAGAAGATCGCCGACGAACCTCGTTTTTGACGCCCAACGATGTTTTTTTTCACATCCGAGGAATCGTCCATTTTGAGTTTGTATCGCAAGGAGAAACTGTCAACTCAGCCTTTTACCTGCAGGTGCTCAAGGGAGTGAAACGCTGGGTTGACTTCAAAGACACGGTCAAGCTCCACCACGACAATGCACAACCTTCATTACCAATTTCTTGGTCCGGAACAACACCGGGGTGGTCCCCCAGCCAGCAGCATGGCAAACACATTTTTGCAAGTGTATTAATGCCGGGGGAGAGTATTTTGAAGAATTCTAAGAATTTGTACCGGTACAATTAATAAATATATTTTTTCCCAAAAAATGCGCATTACTTTTATAATGAACCCTATATATGGGTAAAAATAATAATTACTTTTTAATTTTTTAACGGTTTTCTGCAATGGGGCAATCTGTACTTCTTTGATCAAAGTAACCCTTCTTTATTTATTTATTCGTTCCCAACGGATTATAAATATAATTACAAGGAAAACTTATAACTATTTTACAATAAACATAATAGTTTGAAATTAAATAATACAAGGTAGTAAATATAATCACGGACGAGTTTTCAGTATAAACTTAAATTTAGATAGTTGTATAGTCGCATCATAGTGTTAATAGGCGAATCAAAATCTTATAAATTATATAGTTGTTGTTGATAGCTAATATGGCCTTTTCTTCTTTATCTTAAGGCTACAAGAATAGATCCCCGTTTCTTTAAGATAAAGAAGTCTTAAAAACAGTTTCTGTACTCTCTCGAGTGATTGATTGTAGGTGATATATGTAGGCTACCATATCACACAGCATTACTCTAATTTGCTTCTAATAAATGAATGGTATAGTCGTTTTAGAAATTTGGGAGTTTAGTTTAGTTTATTATTACCCTCTTTTAACAACAATTACAATTTCTACATAAAAAAATACCTAAATTTATAGTACTTATAAACAATTTGCACGTTCTTATGACAAAACCAAGCATCTTTAAAGCATCTCAATAAATGTTAGCTTATCGTCAAAAATATACCCAGATCCTTCAGATTAGTGCACTGTTATAAGTTGATATTATTTATATTATACCCATGTGACTGTGCACAATTCTTGTATTTTCTGAAGATCGTTTAGAAACATTTCTTTATTGCAAGTAATCGAGCGATATAGATTTATGTCGTCCGCATATAACACTACCTGCGAAGATAAATCATCCATCTAAATGTCAGAAATAAAATAGGGCTAAGGTTCGATCCTTGAGGTACCCTACTCGATAATAACAGATCTATAGCCATTATAGTCAATATACTGACATCATTAACTGAATTACATTTGGGTTAATCCTAAAAGAATGCATTTTTTCAAAATAATTTCCTGATCTATAGTATCGAATGCTTTTTTTAAAATCAGTGCCTATCACGTCGACCTGTTTTCGATTATCTAAGTGCTGTGATGTATACTCTGTAAGATTTAACAAATTAGATGTAGTAGACCATCTTTTTATCCAAACCATGCTGCCGTGTTGTTAAATATAGTGTAAACATGATTGTATAATATTGAAGAAAGAATTAACAGCTTCGAGAAGTTATTAAGAAATGAAACCGGATGATAATTTTCTATGTATTCCTTACTTCCATTTTTTAAATAGGTGTCACTCTTGTTATTTTCCAAATATCTGGGAACGTTTGTGATTTAACCGATACGTTAAACATATGTTGCAAAGATTGTAAAAAACATGACCCACAGACCTTAATTAAAAATACTGGAATATTATCGGGACCAGCTGTCTTATTGTTTTTTAAAGATTCTGCTGAAAGCAGTATTTCGCTGTGTGTTATTTCGGATATATGAAAATGTAACGCGTTTGTTTTATGCCTTAGAGATGTCACGTATGATGATTGGCTAGGAGGATTAAAAACACTAAGAAATTATGTGGCAAATCCATTCACACAATCTTGAGGATGACTATATATATATCATTATTAAATTTAAGAACACCGATTGTTTATTTTTTTCCTTTGCATATGTTGACAATTTACGAGGATCACTTAAAGCATCGTCTTCAATATGCTTAATATAATGTTCGTGATCAGTTTTAGTAGTATAATGTCCTAAGTTAGATATTTTGGTTTTAGAATAATTTAATTTACATTTTTTATAGAGTTTGATAATGTGTTTTTTTTTATTCGGATCGGTCGTTTTGCATTAGAACTAAACCATGTAGGATATTTCTTGAAACGTGATGAAACATTTTATAATATAGAAATAACACATAAAATAGTTTTTAGAGTAGTAGTAGTAGTAGTAGTGTTAGGCTATCGACCACGTGGTCCTTCCGCCATGTGTCATTTGTGTATTTGTGTGTGTGTAAATGAGCTTGTTACTTTAAAGGATCGCCCCCGTCACTCTAAAGCACCATTAATTGTATCCCAATGGTGAATGGTACCGGTCACCCATCCGACTACTGACCCGAATCAACGTTGCTGCACGTCAGTTCGGGGCCGTAACCGATGCGCCACCACCGGCGTGTTAGTTTTTAGATTTAATTACAATTTTCCGGATTGGAACAAAATCATCAATAATACTATAAAGTATATCATAGAATATCTAACCTGAATCATTTCATCTTAGCAGTTAATAATATTTGACCAATCACAGGTATTGAATTTACTATACAATCCAACGAAATCAGCACGATTCCAAACAAACCTATTATGTATTTAAAAATTGCTGTTTCGGAAATTAGTATCTAATTCAAGAAAAAAATATATTGCTAGATGGTGAGAATCCTCAGATAATATGTACACTCTCCCCTTGATTTCGCAAGATAACTCATGAGACATTAAAACTAGATCTAAAGTCCGCCTGTTAGAATTAAGTAAAACATGGTTTCGATACATCATACAATTTTCGAATTCCGTAGTAGTTTTTTTTACATCAGTTCTTATGATTTGCGCTTTATAAAAAGATGGTACGTAGTCTTTGAAAAATAATCGGTAGTAGCATTTTCAATAGAGTTGAAGAAGTAGCAGTATACATCATATGTTTTAATTGGTGGGATATTCAAGCACAATAAACAAATTTTAAATCCATGAATTAATATATTTACTGTAACAATTTCAACTCCAAGATCGCCAGGAAGGCTATCTTTAAGAGTAGCGATTATCAACCGCAATCAGTGAACGTCCATCCCGTTTTGTTTCACGATCACATCTAAATGCATTGAAGTTTAATGGAAACAATTCACTATATGTACTTAATTTTGTCATTTAGCTGGGTTTCTGTTAAAACTATTATGTGAAATTCATTAACTACCACATTATTGAACAAAGTATCGAGTTTTGTTGTAAGGCCTCGAACATTTTGGTAGTAGAAGTTGTTTGTATTTATTTTAATTTGTTGGGAAAGCTACTATGATTGGAGTACCATCAATAAATTTAATTTTAATGTTAGTTTCGCCAGCTTCTTTTCTCCTTTTGAAACTAGACCTTATACACGTCTTTTATCAAATTTTAAGTATTTAAAAAGCCAATAAGGTCGGATGTCCTGTGCGTTCATTTGACCAGATGTTAAAGGAATGTTTTATAGGTATTATTTCGGAAAGCCCGAAGAAAATGTTCGAAAGCGTTTATGAAACATGTGAATTGTTTTGAATTGATGGATGTTATCTGCTTAACATAATAATGGAACATTCATGTTTTCCACTGGCATAGCTATATCAGTTTTGAAGAGTAACGATGTTATGGCTTCATTTGTTTCGGAGTTACACATACATGATTAAATTACTTATTGTAAAGCAACGATTTTGTTTTACAATTAAGTTACTTATAATTAATGGATGGAGACGTACAATAAAACTATTAGGCCTTAGAGTGCGCAATCTTGTACTTGATGTTTTCTTCTTGATTTGTTTGCTTAACTTATCACAAATTTACCTGCCAGGTAGATGCAATTTTCACTCTCTCCATGTTTTATTATATTTTCGAATGTCCGAATATTTCAGATTTGTAGACGGTGACAATTTTAGTCTACTTATCTCTTAATACTATCCTACCGACTGCGCCAATTAATTTATATACTTATTTACTTACTTACTTAACATTGGTCTTCTTTCTTAAATAACACACATAAAACATGTATTTACTATAAATTGTGCTATTTGCTACATCCATCTATGGAGAGATTAACATACTTAGCCATAATTATATTATAAATTTTCAATTAATTCAACCTCTTAATTAAAACACAGTTATATTCCTTTATATATAATAATAGCTATTTATAATGGGTACATAGTGCCCGAAATGTACATAAATAAAAAGTGAAGAACGGAATATAACTGTGTTTTAATTAAGTGATATTAACCTTTACGTACTCAAGTAACTACATTAATTCAACCTCCTTAGGAGAAGGAGGAGAGGTATGGTGTTGGACAGATACATAACCTAAGTTTTTTTTTTAATAAATATCATCTGATCCACCGGACAGTCAAACAAGCAGGTGCAACACGTATATACACTTATACACTTATATCTTGAACTTTATAGAATTTTTAGAAACAACGCCTACAGAAACATATAAACAAAAATATTAACTTTTACTCAATTTCTTTCTAAGGAACTCTAAGGGAGTTCTATTGGGGAGTAGGACAAAAAGGATCAATAAATACCATGTTCGAATTGGACAGAATAACGAAGGTCACTCTAAGTGATACTTTTTTAATGATAATCAATCGACTTTTATTAAAACATGCACAAAATGAAAAGCTTTCCAGAATCAATCCCACTTTTCAATTTATATGCATACAGTACTTATAACGCTAAGAATTTGAAACTGTCTTATTTATGGTCCTAAAAGTAAGTTTTTTGGAACAACTATGAGTAGGATTTTTTATTTATAATATCCATTTCGATAAAAATATAACGGAATCGAATATACCGGATTAATTTGCTTCGTATCAAAAAATTCATTTAAAATAGCCAAAATAGATATGTACCAGAACAAAACATTAAAATCGTCGAACAATTATTACAAATCAAGGCCAGCTTCACAAAATGCATGCCCAACAAACCCTAGAGGTTTGGAAAAAAATTTTGGTTGGCATCTAATCTCCAAAAAAGTCTTTAAATGGATTTTCCTGTATTTGGTAAAGAACGAAATAAAGCAGTCATCAATTCCTTGAAGTGAGTTTTTTATACTATAATTAATTAAACCATTTACTGATGCTAGAAAATTTGTAACTATTGATCATTTTTTACCAGCAAATAACTGGCACCAACACTATTATACTTATGTTTTAGTTGGAACAATTCGTGCAAATAAAAGAGAACTGCCAAAACAAAAAATCGATGTAAATGACCACCTTGATTTTCATCCGAAATTTCTAAAACAAATATTGCACTTTGACTGTTTACAAAATAAACCAATTAAAAAAGTATGAAACATAATTGAGTCAACATTGAAAAATACAAAAAAACAATTATATTTTATAATTCTGGGTAGACATGTTGGATTAAATCACCAGAAATGTAGTGTGAAGTCAAGATTTCGAAAATGGCGTCTTCCAGTATTTATTTAACACCAATAGATGCATTGATTTTATGCAACGAAATAACTGGCGAAAATATACTGAGAAAAGATTTGTGTTCTTATTAGTAGAAGTATATTTGATATTTAATATTTGATATTTATTTATTTATCCAATGTGAATATAACTATTTTCATCTGAACTACTGGAAAACTTGAATGGCCCCTTGAAATCACAATCAAAACTCACACTGACATAAGCACATAAAAAAACGTCTTCAAAAATTGAAACTAAATATACCAGAAATTATCAAAATATTGGCCTAGTAACTACAATATCCTAATATACATCATGTCCAGCTAATAATAATAATTCTCCAAATTTTAAAGTGATTTAATTTTTATGTATGTATGTTTCTGTTTATTTTTTGATAGATCTTGTAAAATAAATAAATAAATAAATAAAACCTTGACAGTTCTAATATACAAAAAGAACTTGACAAATAGATTTTTGTAGAGTAAATTATTGGTGGTTTAAGAAAACATTCTTGTGGTAAATATATATTAAAATGTATAATTGGTATAATTATATTTTTATAATGAATGTTGTATTTAAAACAACTCAATTATTAAAAAAAACATATTATCAAATCATACTAATCATTTTAAACCAGCCTAAATAAGAATTACTTCTTTCAAAACGAAACAGTTTTACAATCAAAAACTCTGACTAGAGTAGCATCTCCATAGCAACAAACAAATCTCCCTGGATACACGCATTTATGACAAGCGACTGACAAAACTTCCATCTTCATGATTTCTTTAACCATTTCCATACATCACCTGATCACAACTGGATCGAAAAATTAATCCTCATGGCGCGTACACCGAATCTTCCATGTCTTCCTGGCCTAACATTCAACCCAAACGTAAGTATACGATGGAATAGGGGTAAACCGTTAATTTCCTGATATTATTGTTATTGTTTCAGCTTGGACGCACGAATTTTCACATCGATCCGAAATTTGACTTTAACGAGGGGGTGCCGTGTCTCGTCGAGAAAGTTAAGCCGAACTTGTTCGGGCCTCTGACCGACAGATACCCGTCGCTGTACGCTCGAGGGGAGGTTATCGAAGTTCCTCCTTGGATCGCTTACGATAAACAGGTAAAGCTTATTAAAACTTTTCGGATCTGTAAGTCGAGATCATGGTAATATAATGCTTCGTGATTTCTTATCATGTCGATATTTATTAAGTTTATAAAAGTAATGTGATTACGTTGATAATTGTGGATTTAATACATAACTAAGAAATACAACCTCTGACAATAAAGTTCAGTGAATACTCCTGTAACGGTTCAGATGTGCTATACATGTTTACAATTTAAAAATTTAATAATAAACCTGCCAGACTGGGAAATACGTTTCTTTTCGTAGATACTTTGCTTCGATGCATTCTTCAAGCAAACTTTACAAGAAGTTGTAAATGCCCCGTATGTGGTCAGAAATGTCAAAATTTACTTCTTCCTCGAGGACGGCACAATTATGGTCATGGAAAAGCAAGAGGATAACAGCGGAATGTCTCAAGGTATCATATCTAAGCACACCTTGATATTTATAGTCCTTCAAATATACAACAAAAATACATTGGTCTTTATTTTTTTTTTTTGATTTAGGATTTTTAATCATTTTAGTACCCTAATGATATAACCTTTAACATAATTTTTGACCTGCAGTAATTGATATAAAACTTTAACTAGTCTAGCAGATGTTTAACTGAGCAAACCCAAATAAGTTGATTAATTTATCATTAAATTTTTGATCTACAAACCAGATAACTGAATATCTGCAAATATAATTGATTATTCTTTTTTGGGTTTAGGATGCTTGATTTCGAGACAACGCATCCGTTTACCGCCGCCGATGGATGAAAACTTTTACGACGTACTGGATTTCAATGTTGGCCGCGAAGTCGAGTTATTTGGGAAATTCTTCAAGATTACGAACTGCGACAAGTTCACCAGGACCTTCTTGAATCGCAGCGGTATATCCGTTCCCGATCCCATAAACACTCCTCCCGATCCGTACCTAGTCGATCGGGCCAAACGCCAAACCATGATGTTACCCAAGAAGCCCAATAAGAAGGTCGACACTTTTGGACAGTTTTTGAAATACGACAGAAAGGTACATCTAATTTTTGTTACGTATTCTCTACCTAAATCATTTATACGTTAATTAATTGACTATCTCAAGTGTTTATTGCTACTATTTCCTTTTGTAAAAATAACACATCCTCGCTAATCCTATTTTCAAAATATTGCCAAAATGTTCCTTTCTTTAAATACTACTTTTACATCATTAAAGATTCTTCGCTTCTACGGTTATTGGGATGATCGAGACACGGAATTTGGTGTTTTCCACGATCTGGAAATTTTCTATTATTTGGCCGATGATACAATGGAGATTAAAGACATAATCCCAATAAATGCCGGACATGACGGCGGCAGTCTTTTGATGAAACGTTCAAAATTGCCCAAGGTTTATAAAGGACTGGCGGAGCCCGGTTTGCAGATGCCACAGACCGTGTTGAATGTGCTGGGCCAGGGCTTGCAAATAAGATACGTCACGGATCTGCTGGATTGTGGAAGGGAGCATATTGAATACTATAAGGATTACGATCTATCGATTGGAGGTATTTTGAATTTCTTCGGAAGGAAGATTGTTATAACTGATGCAGATCCAACAACAAAAGAATATTACAGGTAAAAATTATGATAAAATCTATAATATTTACAAACAATTAAAGATCACGAAATTGGTGAAGAAGATGTCATTAGAAATTAGAGATAAAATCATAGAAATGAAACACACTTATAATCATTTATATTCGACATGTATGATGAAGTAGAAGCCCTCAACATCAACAACTAGATATAGTCATATTTGTGTTTATAATATTGCCATGACAGATGTCACCATTTAACCCCAACAGGCATAATTTTATCTCAAACATGACTGTAGATTTAAAACGCCAACTTCATCGTCATTTTTTGTTGAACGTTTTTTAAAAGATTTAATAAAATCTAAAATATTAAACTAAATGTCTAAGATATATTTTTCAAATTGTTGATTGTAACTTGTTAATCATACATACGACAAAATATGTTGTTTATAATGTTTTGCTTTAAGTATAAATATTTTTTAGAGATAAATACGGAGTTTCGAGTTTTGTTCCGATTGCAAAACCAATTGCACCAGTCCAGTGTACAGTAACACCTAGAGAACGTGAACTACCGCCGTGGAATGGTTATGGATCATACGAAGATTCAGCGCAGAATTGCACGACGGTCGAACTAAAGCCACCTCTTAAAGATTTCAAGAAATTTCTTAAATATGACCGGTAAGAACATTAATTAATATGCATGTAATATACAATTATATTTAAATTAAAATCTTAACGGCTTGAGTTTACTCACTTTTTATAAACACCGGGGAAGTATATTAACAAAATCCTTCTTGATTAAGAAACTGAATAAAGTATTTCAAACTTGCAGCGTTGGAATGGATAGCAAAGTCCTTCGCTACGAAGCCAAAATGATATCAAAAATTAAGGAAAACTGCGAAAGAGTCTTTGTGGTCAACTACTTCCTATCTGATGATACTATCAAAATAATCGAATTGCCGAAAGCGAAGAGCCGTAAGTACTTAGCAAAAGTTTGAGAGCTATAAATTAACTTCTTATAGGGAGTCCGATCTGGTTCAGGAAAACCTTCCATCCAAGTTCGATTACGCATAACTCAAAATGCAAATTGAAATATAAATGTCTCAATGCGATTAACTTCTTATATTGCAGAGGCTCGCGGTTGCAAATTTCTAGAACGTCGCGAGATTTTCATGCCTGGCCAGGAGCAATTCCAGAGCAAAAAGCCGCAAGTCTACCAACCTCAGCATCTATTCGTCGGTGCGCAGATTGTTGTCAACAGTTTCCAATTTGTTCTTACCAGTGCTGATGAATATGCTTTGAGATACATGGAACTGCACCCGGAACGTGTAATTATTTTTATGATGTTTACTTTCATTTCGATAACTTTGTTTTATGACCATATAATATAGATAATAGAGTGATTCACAGAGTAAATGCTTGAACAAATATTAGTTTATGATATTTTAGTAATTCTTATAATTTGTCTCCTATGTAAGGCAAAAATTTCTTTAAATGATGGAAAGTTAAAATTTGTCATAGTTTTAAGAAGGATTAGATTTAGATCTCATCAGTACAACAATCAAATCGAATCGCTTGAGATTACTTTTAAAGTTTTTAATTGATTAATGGTTAACTTCGTGATACATCTTGGAAAATTAAACAAAAACGTTTACTTTGTTGATATCACACTTTAAAGTGTGATATAAACAAAGTAAACGTTTTTTCATTCCGACGTTTAAAATTTAGGTAAAAATAATCCGAAATCTACAAATCTGTTTACTTGCAGCCGTACTAATAGTCGCGAATTAATTCGAGTATAAGGATTATTCCTTTACCTCGGATTATTTTTAAAGATAAACGTCAATTCAATAATCCTGCGCGACTGAAGATTATTTCGAGATTATTCGCGAACTGTCAATTTCTTACTTGTCAACAAATATTTTTATAATTCATTATAGTTAATATATTGTTATTATAATTTTACCTTTATCCATTTCTGTAAAATGAATTACCATTATTATGTACCATTTCCATTAAAAATAAGTATTAATTGTACTTACTATATTCGTAATTTAATAAATGGCGCTCTTCAACTGACAGAACATGACGATTCTGCCAACGTAAAACCAGTAATAATTAAATGTCACTAAAAAGTTCCCGTATAGTGCCAATGTAAAACCAGTAATAATTAAATGTCACTAAAAAGTTCCCGTATCGAGGATAATTCTTCGAAGTCGCCGAAACTACCCGTAAATACCCGACTAATAAATACGACAAATAATTCAGGATTTTTCAGTTCGAGAATTAATTCGCGACTATTAGTACGGCTGTTGGTGTTACATTTTTAAGTAAGGATTATTATATACAATGATAAAACAAAGTTCTTCAATTGTATTCTCAAATCCTTCTATAAATTCAATTTACTATAATTCAACAGCATCAAAATACCTTCATTTAATAATGTATAGTAATTGCTTTTATATTGACAATGGCTTTAGCTCGTGTCCAAAAATATTTTCAGTTTCCAAAATCAGATATCAAAGTAATCATGGCCAAATTGAGGGAGAAACTGCGACCCATCTACAAGGACTTCGTCGGTGAAATGATTCCAACTGAAAACAAGGCGATTTCTTATGAAAAATTACGGTAGTCTCAATATAATTCATATATAAATAATATTAGGTGTAAAATTTTAGATCAAAATTATGTCCAATCATGGGCGGCGACTTCACCGAACACGAAATGATTACAATCTCAAGGGCGTTTTCACTCGATTGCAAACTATCACCATTAAATCGAGATGCAATAAGGTGAATAAATAAAAGATCTAAATCTAAATTAGTAGACTTCAAGCTTTTGTTTATGTTCTGTAAACAAAAATTTGTCTAATATTAAGATAACAAGACTGTTAGATTTTCAAAAAAAAAATATTTTCTTCACCTGAAGTGAACATAGGTAGTGTTTAAAATAAACCAAATTTGAAAGTCCAACAGTCTCTTAATTAATTATCTTAATATTGAATATGAATTTTCAACGCTTAAGTGCCTCGACAATCGATCAATTATAAACTGTTTAAATTGTTATTTTATTTAGGGCACTTGCTTTGACAGAATTAAGGCGACAACTATGGGACGATTTGGATAGACTCAAAGAATACCTTCTGCAGAGAGATCCGGCAAGATGCGGAAGATTACCAAGACATGAGGTATATACCGTTTTAAGAGGATGCCGACTTCCACTTGATGTCATATTGCTTGAAAAGATATTGGATGTGTAAGAATTTACTTAACCAAGTTAAATAGCTAGAGACTACTATTACTATTTTAGGATTGAAAAGGATGAAAATGGTAACATATGTTATTACAACTTGATAGATTTTTTTGATCATGAGAAGTGTCCCATGACATACACCATTCCCATCAATGTTAAGGTAAACTTTATACGACATTATTGAAAATTATAGTAAGTAAAATACAAATTCAAATCTATAAATGCCTCAAACGTCTTACATTTGTATATAAAATTTCAAAAAATACTCATTTCATTAATATGTAGTGATTCTATAAATTTGCCTTACACTAAAAATGATAAGATTAAAGGTTACAAAATTTTGAAGGTTTTCTATCTGTAATCATGTGTTATAAAAACAATTTTCAGAGTGAATTATGGTGGGCTTCTGAAAGAGAAGTGGAAGCGGGTCGATTGATAGATTGGTGCGAATTCAATAAAACCCTGGACTTAGAAAGCACATTTAATGAGAAAAAGCCTGCATACAATATAATAGGCCTTGAACAAGAGGCGTTAAAAGAGTAAAATGCACAGCGCAGCTCAAATAATTTGTACTTTTTTAAATAATAAATGATTAATGTAAAGATGTTTTATAGCTAACCTAAGAAGTTCATCCAAAATCATTACGGAAAAATATTCAACCATCCATCCCAGACTTAGCTCCTTCAAATTACCTTCTCTTTATTTGATTTTAGTAGGAATGAAAGTTTACGTATCTCAATACACTGGTGGCGGAGGAATATTAATCTGGTATACAAAAACTCGTCAAACATTACTACAAATGCCTAAATTGGCGAGGTGACTTTACAAATTAAACAAACAACTACTACTTTCCGGAAAGCCGTCATATAAGAAATATTTAATCTCAACTATTTGATTGAAATTAAATTCCACATTGCCATTGACATTAATCTAAATCGAGATGTTACTATCCATACTTACCTAGAAAAGTTACAGCATATTACCTTTCTTACTTTATTTTTTATTTCAATGTCTTAAATTTTTCTTACTGTACTATGAGAAATTAATGAAAACACTTTAGACACATCCACTGTTGATAACTTGACATTTAAATGGTTAAGTAATAAATAATCTCCAATTACCTCTCACTTCAAGTTTATTACATTTAAAAAAAATACATTACAGCTAATTGTGGTAATACATAAAAATAAATACATTCTAGATTGCCAGAGCGTCCGTTTGCAATTCATCGTTGAGTTGAGTCAACAAGTTGGTCAATTTGTTGTTTAGCATCTCGACGCCCATGGTTACAATATTTTCAGGCTTGAGAGATCCACAGGATTCTACATTGAAGTAAAATTTGTTAGGCTTGGCTTCACAATTAAATGTACCTTCATCTGAAAACAAAACATATTTTAACTAAGCTGAAAATATTTGCTATATTATAAATATCTAGTGTTTCATATATGTTATGCGTTTATAAACACTTTTTTATTTATTTCTCAATAAAAAACAAAATACCAAAAATACTACAAAAAATTTATCATTTAAACTGATATTTAATATTAATATTTCCTTAATTATTGAATTGATAGATGAATAAAATAATGTTTACTTCCAATGTAAATTGATAATTAATTTATATAAGCTGAGAATATTTGCCAATAACCTCATTAATAATTGTAAATATGTTAACTTATCTGTTTTTAATTAATAATAATTGATCATTTATCTTTTTATTACTTATTAGTACACATGTTGTAAACGAATATTGCTACTTACATTGATCATCATCCAGTTCACTGTATTCGCTCTTAGGCCATTCATCAGGTTTTGGAAACAGTGTGTGCCTCATGATGTTATCAGGATCGTACTCAAAACATACACTAGCAGTTGGATTCCATTTTGCATGCTCTTTTCCAAAACCTAAACAAACAATCCAACATAAGATACTAATTATTTAAAAGTTCAGAAGATCATCGATAAATTTAACCAAATTATTAAAAATAATTATAATAACCATTCTGTAATACTAATTTTAAACCTCCTATCATCAACAATTTAAAGTCAACTAATTATTTAACAAACCTTTCTTAGCATAAGCACGCAGCTTAAGTTCCTGTCCTTTACGTAATTTAATTATGAGAATTTCATCAGTCTCCCCATACTCTGCAGAATCCTCATCTCGATGTTTCGAGGTAACAGGTAACACCCTGGGATTGCTAGATTTCAAATCGGCGGTTGTTACATGTCGCGTTTGGTCATCAGTACATTTAACGTCCAGAGTGAATTCCACACTGCAATTCTGACAGAAATCAGTACACAGACAGTCCCTGGGGTATTGCATTTGTTGAACGACATCATCAGAAATCAGAGGGATTAAACCGATTCTGTGGGCTAAAAACTCGTCACCTAATACAGTCGAATTGGCCTCGAGTTTTACCCAATCTATCGCCATGGTTGGTGTTTCGGCAATCAACACCCTTCTTATACTATTAGCAACACTAAAATATAATATAATGTAAATATGTAATTTGTATTGAAAATAAACATATTATTACACGTTGATAACATTGATTTTAAATAAAATAACTGTAATAACTTTCTCCACAGTTTATTATATGGATTTTAGTTTCTTACCTGAGGTCGGTGTCCTCAACGTAAAATTTAACATTTTCGTCGGTTAAATCAGTTATGTGAATAGTTGGTTGATTAGCAAAAGGCATTTTTGCAGAACAACAAACAACTTCAAATGACAATTTTTAAGGTTAGGTACTAAATATTTGAAATGAAGTTGCCTATAGTTTATGTATTTCACAACTGCCAACTTCAGAATATGAAATTATCAAAACTTATTTTATTATTTATTGATTGATTATTTTTAGATTTATTAATTAACTTATAAATGCTTTCAATTATCCATAATTGTTTATATATAGTTTTTATAAATGAACGTAAGCAGGTCTTAATTAATACAAAGTAATAGTAATAGTAATACAAAGTTGGTAACTGCTTTTTGCAATGGCGAATAATTTAAGTTCTTATTGAATTTAAAAATTATTTGTTGCATTAATCTAAACGATTACGATGATGGAATAATTTGTAAGTGGTGTATTTGTTAGTAGATACAAAATTATTCAGCCTTTATTAGCAAAAATTATTTTTTCTATGGTATTTACACTCTTTGTAAAAAGTGTATATTTTAATTTCTTTCTTCATAAAATGTATATTTATATGAAAAATTATTAAGTATTGTAGTACTTCTCTTTACTCATTAAACTATTTAAAATCTGTTATAAACTCACATTATTCAGTAACAAATGATAAAAAGCCTAAAATGCACTTACAACAATTTCAAATAAAGTTCTAATATAATAGTGTTATAATTAGGTTTTGTCAGGACGTCGCGGGTCAGAAGAATATCACCAGAGTAATCGTTAACAACAACTCGCCTCGTCTTTATTTAAGAATAACAATACACCGTACTCACACTACTCGCTCACACTCCCGCTCAACTCGCTAAACTCCCTCAATAACTTCGATAACTTCTCTTCGCTCACCTCGCTTCAGTCTCTCCTCGCTCGCACCCTCCCGCTCACCACGCTTGCTCGTTGCTAAAGAGGCCCAGACGCCTCCTCCTCCCGCCGTTCTCCCTTCTTCCCCGCCAACCTGTCAAACCTCTCCTTTGCGCTCTCAGCTCGCGCCTCTTAAATCTAAATTCACGCTATACAACCACTCATACAATTTACATTTATAACATTTATAACACTCGTCCATCCTGAATTAAACCGCGTCCTCGCGGTTAGACGAAATCTTTCATCCAGCCCGGTTTCTGTCGCCTACGCTCGGGTCTGCTCGCATCAGGAACGCCTTCCAACTCGTCGCCGCTCGACGAATTCTCCGCCTCTGGCTCGAATTCCGCGTCGCACAGTGTGCCAAATCCGAGCGCGAGCGCCAGGGGGGGTTTTGAGGAAAAAAAATTAAATTGAAAATTTCGAAAAAAAAACATATCCACTCGATTATAGATACATGAAACCCTTTAGATCTTGCATATTTATATTTTTTAACCCTCTATATTATTCGCAATTAACGCTTAAACTTGATCGATTTAGAAAACATCAATTTTACGACATTTCACGCGCAATGTTAAATAATTTATTACATAGATTGTAGATATACTATCAATATAATATTATATACAATTGTTTATAATATAATACTGTACGTTATAGTTACAAAATCATGTCTCTAAATATTTTAGAATAAGAGCTAAACATTTTTGAATATGAATAATATTTTAAATATAAATTTTAACTTTAGATAGAGTTATATAAAAAATTAAAACTCGATGAGGTTTGGGAGTATCACCAAAAATTAGTTCAATGTTTTCTCTAACTGCCCCCAAAATTTCGTATCTCCACTCCTGCATATTTTTGGTGTTTTTGATTTTTATATTCAGCGCTACCTATCAAAATTGGGTCGTGCGGACCCGAATGCAGTATCGCGGAGTTGAGCGCACTATTTTCAAGCAGCACGCACAAACATAAAATAAAAACGGACTTAAAACGCACTTGTAAATATTCAAAAAAATTGGGGCAGTTACAGAAAACCCAGACAAATGTTTCTATGACTGGGTCCATCCTCATAATCATAATTTGCGCTTTTCTGAAAAAAATATTAATCAGAATATTTATCAAATTTGTCTGATATTGTAGACCGAAATTATTTATTTTGTAATGTCTGATTTACTTACTTATTTAAAATGGAAAATTGTTAGTATTCTCATCAGTCAATTCGTAGTCAGTGCCATTTATGTCCGTTTTTTATAAATTAATTTTACATCGCTTCTCAAACACGATATGACACTGAAGAGGAAGAAACTGATAAGGATACTTAATTGTTTATAATATAATACTGTACATTAAGTAAAAAATCAAGTTTCTAAATAATTTGGAACGAAAGTTCAAATTTTTGAACATAAATAATATTTTAAATATAAATTTTAAATTTAAAAATTTTTATATAAAAAGTATCAATTCGATGAGGTCTAAAAATATCACCAAAAATTACTTTAATATTTTCTCTAGCCACCCTCAAAATTTCGTATCTCCACAGGTGCATATTTTGGTCTTTTTAATTTTTTTATTCGGCGCTACCTATCAAAATTGGGTCGAGCGAGCCCGTGTTTAACTTTAGAAATTGTCAAAAATGTCAACTCAATGAGGTCTAGAAATATCATTAAAAATTACTTTAATGTTTTCTCTAACTACCCCCAACATTTCGTAACTCCACCGGTGCATATTTTGGGTCTTTTTAATTTTTTTATTGGGCGCTACCTATAAAAATTGGGTCGAGCGAAACCGTGTTCAACTTTAGAAATTGTTATATAACAAATGTCAATTTGATGAGGTATAGAAATATCACTAAAAATTACTTAAAGGTTTTCTTTAACTACTCTTAAAAGTTCGTATCTCCACCTGTGCATATTTAGGATCTTTTAAATTTTTTTATTCGGCACTACCTATAAAAATTGGGTCGAGAGAAACCGTGTTCAACTTTAGAAATTGTTATATAAAAAATGTCAATTCGTTGAGGTCTAGAAATATCATTAAAAATTACTTAAAGGTTTTCTTTAACTACCCTTAAAAGTTCGTATCTCCACCTGTGCATATTTTGGGTCTTTTTAATTTTTTTATTCGGCGCTACATATCAAAATTGGGTCGAGCGAGCCCGTGTTTAACTTTAGAAATTGTCAAAAATGTCAACTCAATGAGGTCTAGAAATATCACCAAAAATTACTTTAATGTTTTCTTTAATTACCCTTAAAATTTCGTATCTCTACTCGTGCATATTTGGGGTCACCAAATAAAATTGGGTCGAGCGCACTATCCTCGAACAGCAAGCAATATGATTTTTTCTTTGGGGCCGAACAAAAAAAGAAAACGCACTAATAAATATTTAAAAATTTTAAGGCAATTTCAGAAAACACTGATTAATGTGTATATTATGGCCTTATTCCTCACAGTCTGCGATTTTTCTAATATATAATATAGTGAAAGTATTTCTCCTCTGAGGATTTATTGCACTGTTATCATTTAAATCACACTAGAAAATTATGAGTTTCTTAGTATTGATATATAAGGGCACATGTGCATCTTTTCTTGAGAAGGGTCATCTGGTTTGTGTTAGGGGTCCGTTTGGTGCTGTCATTCACCGAAATAAATGGTATTGCTGTCACATATTTTACGGTTCGAGTACCTAAAACACGATTTTCTAAATTTTCTTAAATATCCGTTTAGTTTTGAACAGAGTCTCAAACTGTCCACACATCTTTCTGTGCCGTAAGCGAACGATTGAACATTATAAATTAGTTATTAATTTATTAAGTTAATGTTAAGTGTTTAAAATAATTTCATTGTTTAGTTAATTTTAACTATATACTCTTTCTTTGATTTTGAGTATTTTTTGTGTATAAAATAGATTAGTTTAGTGTTTAATAGTTGTAATTAAAATAGTGTTCAGTATAATTTAATTGATCTAAAACGCTCAGTCATAATGGAGAAAAATAATATTACAAACGGTGATTTATATAAGGTATGGCACGAACTAAAATCTAAACACCCTATTAACTCGCAAAGTACTATTGATCATTTAATTAAATATATTGAAAATGTTTCGGCAAAAACCAATAATAAAAATAGCATTCTTAAAAAAGTCAAAGGTTTCTGCAGTACTCTTAATAAAAAGTGGAAAATGTGCTCAAGATGTCATTTGAACTTTATTAAACAAAATAAAAATTGGTTACCTCTTCCTTTTAAATATAATGAGGATTCTACTTTAATTGAAAATACAAGCCAATTTGAAAATACAGAAAATATACCAGCACTACCAAGTACATCAGGTACAAATTTTACATCACAAAGTAATACATATAAAAGGAGAATAACTAATTTATTGATTAACGAAAATTCACCAGAACAAATATTTTCAGCAGCAAAAAAAATTTTACGCGATAAAGGAAATATAGCAGCAGCCAAAATAGTAGAAAGTGCTTCCTCGGATTCAGAAGAAAAAATTAAAAAAATGTTAACTTATTTGAAAAAAAATGAAGTTGAAATTGCAAGAAAACTTACAGATGAAGAAGCTTTATCACTAATTATTGATTCAAAACTGACGGTAGCAAGTTACAAAAATTTAAGAAAAAAACTACGTTTTCATGGAGCAAAAGATCTTTTACCACCTTACAATAAAATAAAAATAACGAAAACAATGTGTTACCCGCCTAATATTTCTATTTTACAAAATGGAGCATCAGTACCATTGCAGAGCCTTCTTGAGCATACTTTAAGTAGATTAGTATTAACAATTAAATTTCCTCCAGATATTTCATTTAAAAAATTAATTTTCATGTTAAAATATGGATGCGATGGCAGCTCAGGGCACTCTACTTATATGCAAAAGCCATCTGATGATAGTAGTACAGATGAAGACGAAATTACCGAAAAGAGTGTCTTTATGTTTTCACTGGTTCCACTTAGATTATTGTCGGATGAAAGTGTTATTTGGAAAAACGAAAAACCTTCATCTATTAAATTATGTAGACCCATAAAATTTATTTATGCAAAAGAAACAAAACAACTTATTCTAGATGAAGTTAAAAATATGAGGCAAGAGGTGAATTTATTAAAAAAACAACAAATTTGTATTAATGGTAACCATGTAGAGGTAGAATTTAATTTGTTGTTTACAATGATCGACGGCAAAGTTATAAATACTTTAACAAATACTGCGAGCACAAATTGTTTTATATGCAAATGTAGACCGAAGGAAATGAATGATATTGATAGAATTAAAAATATTCCTATTATCGAAACTAATTTAAATTATGGTATTTCTCCCCTCCATGCATGGATTAAGTTCATGGAATGTGTTCTTCATATCTCCTATAAGTTAGATTTGAAGAAACCAACTACTCACGGATGTACAATAGAAGAGAAAAATAATATATTAAGTAGGAAAACTAGAATAAAAAAACTGTTACGTAAAGAGTTAGGGATTAGGGTTGATGTTGTTGTACAAGGACAAGGTATTTCGAATACTGGCAACGTATCTCGAATATTTTTTCGAAATTATGAGAAAGTAGCCGTTATCACTGAATTAAATGAAGAATTATTAAACAGATTTTATACAATTCTTATAACAATTTCCAGTTCGCGTAAAATAAACGCATTAATGTTTGACAAATATGCAGAAGATACGGCTCGACTTTACACTTCATTATATGGCTGGTATAGAATGCCTCCTAGTGTCCATAAAATTTTAATTCACGGGAGCAAAATAATTGAACAATGTCTTGTACCAATTGGTGAACTTTTGGAAGAGGCACAGGAAGCAACAAATAAAATATATAAGAGAGTTAGGGAAAATCACACTAGGAAAAACTCTAGGCTTAATACAATTCAAGATTTATTTAATATGCTTCTTATATGTTCGGATCCTTTAATATCGTCTTTGAGAAACGAAGTCAAAATTAATAAAAAAACAACTACCCACAGAAGCTAAAAATTTAATTATTTGCGAATCGGACACAAGTGACACTGAGGACGAACAGACTGATGAGGATACTGACTATTTTTTATTTTAAATGAGTATAATAATAATAATAATTCAAAATAAATTTAATGAATATTCTAATTAACATTTTTTGAAAAACCCAAATGGTGATTACTCGGTCTTTCATAGAAATATTTATCAATGTTTTCTATAACTGCCTTAAAATTTTGGAAATTTTATAAGTGCGTTTTTTTTTTGTTTGGCGCCAACGTAAAAATCATATTGCTTGCTGCTCGAGTATAGTGCCCTCGACCCAATTTTATTTGGTGGCGACGAATAAACAACAAATAAAAAAAACACTAATATGCACCGGTGGAGATACGAAATTTTAAAGGTAGTTAAAAAAACATTAAAGTAATTTTTGGCGATATTTCTAGACCTCATTGAGTTGACATTTTTTGACAATTTCTAAAGTTAAACACGCGCTCGCTATACCCAATTTTCATAGGTAGTGCCGAATAAAAAATTAAAAAGAGCCTAAATATGCACAGGTGGAGATATGAACTTTTAAGAGTAGTTAAAGAAAACCTTTAAGTAATTTTTAGTGATATTTCTATACCTCATCAAATTGACATTTTTTATATAACAATTTCTATAGTTGAACACGGTTTCGCTCGACCCAATTTTTATAGGTAGCGCCGAATAAAAAAATTAAAAAGAGCCTAAATATGCACAGGTGGAGATACGAACTTTTAAGGGTAGTTAAAGAAAACCTTTAAGTAATTTTTAATGATATTTCTAGACCTCATCGAATTGACATTTTTATATAACAATTTCTAAAGTTGAACACGGTTTCGCTCGACCCAATTTTTATAGGTAGCGCCGAATAAAAAAATTAAAAAGAGCCTAAATATGCACAGGTGGAGATACGAACTTTTAAGGGTAGTTAGAGAAAACATTAAAGTAATTTTTAATGATATTTCTAGACCTCATTAAGTTGACATTTTTGACAATTTCTAAAGTTAAACACGGGCTCGCTCGACCCAATTTTGATAGGTAGCGCCGAATAAAAAAATTAAAAAGACCAAAATATGCACCTGTGGAGATACGAAATTTTGAGGGTGGCTAGAGAAAATATTAAAGTAATTTTTGGTGATATTTTTAGACCTCATCGAATTGACACTTTTTATATAAAAATTTCTAAATTTAAAATTTATATTTAAAATATTATTTATGTTCAAAAATTTGAACTTTCGTTCCAAATTATTTAGAAACTTGATTTTTTACTTAATATACAGTATTATATTATAAACAATTAAGTATCCTTATCAGTTTCTTCCTCTTCAGTGTCATATCGTGTTTGAGAAGCGATGTAAAATTAATTTATAAAAAACGGACATAAATGGCACTGACTACGAATTGACTGATGAGAACACTAACAATTTTCCATTTTAAATAAGTAAGTAAATCAGACATTACAAAATAAATAATTTCGGTCTACAATATCAGACAAATTTTATAAATATTCTGATTAATATTTTTTTCAGAAAAGCGCAAATTATGATTATGAGGATGGACCCAGTCATAGAAACATTTGTCTGGGTTTTCTGTAACTGCCCCAATTTTTTTGAATATTTACAAGTGCGTTTTAAGTCCGTTTTTATTTTATGTTTGTGCGTGCTGCTTGAAAATAGTGCGCTCAACTCCGCGATACTGCATTCGGGTCCGCACGACCCAATTTTGATAGGTAGCGCTGAATATAAAAATCAAAAACACCAAAAATATGCAGGAGTGGAGATACGAAATTTTGGGGGCAGTTAGAGAAAACATTGAACTAATTTTTGGTGATACTCCCAAACCTCATCGAGTTTTAATTTTTTATATAACTCTATCTAAAGTTAAAATTTATATTTAAAATATTATTCATATTCAAAAATGTTTAGCTCTTATTCTAAAATATTTAGAGACATGATTTTGTAACTATAACGTACAGTATTATATTATAAACAATTGTGTATAATATTATATTGATAGTATATCTACAATCTATGTAATAAATTATTTAACATTGCGCGTGAAATGTCGTAAAATTGATGTTTTCTAAATCGATCAAGTTTAAGCGTTAATTGCGAATAATATAGAGGGTTAAAAAATATAAATATGCAAGATCTAAAGGGTTTCATGTATCTACAATCGAGTGGATATGTTTTTTTTTCGAAATTTTCAATTTAATTTTTTTTCCTCAAAACCCCCCCTGGCGCTCGCGCTCGGATTTGGCACACTGTGCGTCGCTCTCCTCCCGCCCTTGCACATCCTCGTCCTCTCCATCTAACTTCTCATCATCGGTCGCATCGCTATCTGTCAGCACCTCCTCCACGTCAAACTCGTCCTCGAACGTCTCGCCCTCCACTGGATCATTCTCTGTCGCGTTCTTGTACAGTTTTATCTGCGAGACGTGCGCCGTTGTCTCGTAGATCCGCCCGCCCTCTGCTTCATTTAGCGTTCGCACTCTGTAGGTGTCCGCTGGAAGCACCTCGACGATGACTAGCGGCCCTCTGTACGCTGGTTGGAGTTTCGTGGATTCCCCAGTCACCACAGGTGGTTTCTTCAGCACCACGATGTTGCCCACCTCGTAGACAACGCCTCGAAATCGCGTCTTGTCGTAGTACGCCTTCGTCTTCGCCTGACTCGCCTCGATTGACCGCCGCACCTCGTCGTGAATCTCGCTGGGGTCTCGCCTTGGACGGTCCCTCTTCGTCACCCTCATTAGTCGGTTGTCCGACGCCGTTGGATGGAATCCAAACAGTACCTCGAAAGGTGTTCGCCCCGTTGTCTTGTTCTCGCTACGGTTTATGTCTCGCTCCACCTCGCGAATTCGCCTGTCCCATTCGGTCTCCTGCTCAAGGGACGCCAAAATTACCGGGACCACAGTCCGGTTTACTCGCTCGACCTGACCGTTTCCCTGTGCGCGATGGGTTGCGATGAGTGTGTGGTGTACGCCCTCTCGCTGGCAGAACTCCTCGAACTCCACTGCCGTGAACGCCGTCCCTCTATCGCTCACCACCATGTCAGGGTTACCATACTCATGGAAATAGTCCTGCAGAATCTGCACAGACTCCCTCGCCGTTGTTCCTCGCACCGCATACAACCTTGAGTATTTGGAAAAAGAATCCGTTATAATCAACAAATACGAATTTCCACGCATACTCCGGGGAAAAGGACCCAAATGATCGATATGGACACGCTGGAAGGGTCTAAGGGTAGGGGGAATTGGATTTAATAATCCCGCACGCCTTCCGCCCGGGGTCTTTCCCCACAAACACTCCATACACCCTCGGATGTGTCGCCTCACATACGCCCTCATCGACGGAAACCAGAAGTTCCGCAGAATCTTGGCCACCGTCCTCTCTTCCGCAAAATGTCCCATACAGTTGTGGTACTGGACCACCACTGACTTCCTCATTGATGACGGAATGACGTAGAGCACGCGCTGCTCGCCGTTCACCGTCACCTGTCTCACCAGTCGCCCCTCATCGAGTTGATAGTTGACAACTCGATTCTTCTCGCCTCTCGTGAGCTCTTCTTGGGGTCGCTGAAGAAGCTCCACTAGCTCTCGCAGTCGTGGATCATCGCGCTGGATTAAGTCCACTTCCTCCACACGAACTACCTGAAACACATCAAGTCTTTGCGCGCACTCGTCTATAGTATCTCTCGCGTTTTCCACGGGTGCCCGACTAAGAGCGTCCACATGCGCCATTCGCACGCCCGCACGATGTCGAATCGTGAAACGATACTCCATGAGAAGACTATACCACCGCGCGATCTGTGGTTTCAACGCCTTCTTCTCGTTGAGATAGATCAACGCCTGACAGTCCGTCACTATAATAAACTCTACGCCCAACAAATACGTTCGTAGTCTCTCAACGCACCAGACCACCGCGAGTAACTCGAGTCGGCTCGAGTGGTAATTTCTCTCGGCGTCAGTTGTCTTTTTAGACACGCAATGCACCAAACGCAACTCGCCTTCATTATCGCGCTGTAATAGCATACCCGCTAATCCTTCCGCGCTCGCGTCAGTATGTAGCTCGGTTTGCGCTCGCTCGTCGAACGCACGTAATACTGGTCGCCCAACTAATTCGCGCTTCAAGTCCTCAAACAAACTGTTCTCACGCTCGCCCCACACAAAGGCCTTGTCCTTACGCGTTAAGTCGCTAATCGCCCGCACTTTCCGCGCATAGTTCGGAATAAACTTACGGAAGTATCCCGTCAGCCCAAGAAATCTGCGCACCTCGTGCTCATTCCTAGGTGGTGGAAACTCCTCGATCGCCCGCGTTTTTGGCACTCCCGGTTGAATGCCCTTCTCGCCCACGCTGAAGCCCAAAAATTCGACGCTCGGCATCGCAAATCGGCATTTCGTTAGTTTCAATGTTAAACCCGCACTCCTCACCCGCACCAATACTTTCTTCAACCGCTCAACAAACATTTCGAAATTCGCCGCCGGAATCAAAATGTCATCTAGATAGTATACTATCTCGCGCCCGTTCAACTCACCGAATACCTCATTCATCATCCGACAGAACTCGTAGGGCGCATTTGTTAGCCCAAAACACAATCGCTCGAACTCGCCTGTCGTGTCGGGGGTGATAAACGCTGTCTTCTGCTTCGCCGCCTCAGTCAATGGAATTTGCAGATATCCATTTGCCAAATCCAAAGTCGTGAATAACTTGTTACCCGCTAGCGTCAAAAACTGTTCCTCGATCTGAGGGATCGGATAGTTCACCCGCTCTGTTTGGTTGTTTAGGAAACGAAAGTCGATCACCAATCTCTTCTCGCCGTTCGCCTTTGGCACCAAGAGCACTGGACTCGCATAAGGTGACTGTGTTTCCCTTACTAGCCCCGCTTCCTTCCACTCCTCTACAATCTGCTTGATTGTCGCCCTGTCATCCGCACTAACCTTATAGGGCCTTCGCCTCACGGGGATTCCATTGTCGCGGATATCCACCTGCATTAAATGTGTGCATCCCATCTCGGCAAGTGACTGCGAAAAGCAATCGCGGTTCTCCTGCAACACATTAATCAAAATTTCTCGCTCTTCCGGCCTCAATTCCGGCCCAATGATCATCTCCCCCTCGGGCAATGGCTTCGCCCTTTCAATTGTCAAAATCTCTGCAAGCTCCTCGGTCTGCAGATCCTCAAACGGATCTTCCACCGCTTCAACACTCACCTCGCCACTCTCAATCCGCCACTTGACATGGTGATTTAATAAAAAGGTCTCGCCAATCAACATGTTAGGACCCATCACATCGTTCGGAACAACGTGAATCTCCAACTCCCTCACCATCGCTGTGCCCACTTTTAAATCCACGGTGACCACCCCGAGTGAGCTTACACGGTGCGGCGCTCCGAACCCGTTAAAAGACTCACATCGCGTTTCGTCCATCGCCAAATTCATTCGCTTCGCCTCGCTCTCTTTTAAGATGCACTCCGCCGCGCCTGTGTCAAACACTCCCTCGACTTCGTGCTCGCCATTGATGATCGCCAGTTTTCGGAAACTCTTTTTCCTCTGAACCTTCCTCACAAAAAGCACCTCTTGCTTAAGCGGACACGCGCCAGACATGTGACCAACACCCTGGCATTTAAAGCACTTTACCTTCGGGCATGCGTTGCTTTTGTGGCCCTCTTGCTTGCAAACAAAGCACTTAAGTCGCGCGCACCTCGACGCCAAATGTCCCACCTCGCCGCACTGGAAGCACTTCCTTCCCTCGCTGGAGTTTCGAGCAGTTGGTGTTGCCGATGGTCTCGCAGGCCCCGCTGAAGCTGTCACGTTGGAGCGCGTCGGCTCCGACGGTTTCGCGCTCGGACGCGCCTCTCGACTTTTACTTACAACCGCACGACGCGTACCTTCTAGCCGCTCAAATTCAACCAAATCATGCAATAGTTCGTCTGCCGATGCATGAACCTTCGCCAACATAACATTGTAGCAGTCGCGTGACCACAAACCCGCCAGAACTTGTTCTTTTACTTCCGCGAACGCCAAATCTAATTTACGACACAACGCCACTTTCGCGAACAAATACTGATCTACGGCTTCATCCCTGAGTTGCACCCGCTGCATCATTTTGTTCAAATTGTCCACTTGGCTCTCCCGCACGAAAAATGTCTGTTCGAACGCGTTTTTAAATTGCGCCCACGTCGTTACCGCCGTACGAACGCCCTCATACCACTCACGCGCACCTCGCACTAATTTGTTTCGCGCCGTTTCGAAGATGTATTCATCTGTGAGATGGTGTAGCGCCTGTACGCTGTTCAGCTGTTGCAGCCACCTTCGTCCGTCTTCCCGATATCCACCAAACGCTGGGATGCCGCTCAAAACCTCCGGCATCACTCCTACACTTACAGTTGTTGTATTATTCGCTAATTGGTTGAACATCGTCTGCATCAACGCATCACGCCGCGCATTTTCCTGCAGCATCATCGCCATTATCTCCCGCATTCCAGGATCAGCTGTTGGTGCTGCCGCACCGCCCGCTGCGCCATCTGTTGACTCCATTGTCGACCTTCCCGCACTCACCGCGCCGAAAAATGTTAGGTTGTCTTTCGCGCTTTCGCGCCGCGCCACGCCGACCGCGCCTAAACTTTACTGACCCAACCCCAAAGTTTTCTCGCCTCGCCACGCCACACCTTACACGCACTCGCGATTAACTCTATGATTGTCTTCGGGATATCCCACTTCTGATGTTAAAATTAGGTTTTGTCAGGACGTCGCGGGTCAGAAGAATATCACCAGAGTAATCGTTAACAACAACTCGCCTCGTCTTTATTTAAGAATAACAATACACCGTACTCACACTACTCGCTCACACTCCCGCTCAACTCGCTAAACTCCCTCAATAACTTCGATAACTTCTCTTCGCTCACCTCGCTTCAGTCTCTCCTCGCTCGCACCCTCCCGCTCACCACGCTTGCTCGTTGCTAAAGAGGCCCAGACGCCTCCTCCTCCCGCCGTTCTCCCTTCTTCCCCGCCAACCTGTCAAACCTCTCCTTTGCGCTCTCAGCTCGCGCCTCTTAAATCTAAATTCACGCTATACAACCACTCATACAATTTACATTTATAACATTTATAACAATAGTATGAGCCATGTGCTAATGTCAGTTAAATTTCACTCGCAATTAATTAAATGCATTAGGAAGATTTTTAATATTTCCAAATTGGCGACCTTATTGATTATTATTATTACAATACCTTGCACATATGGATCATGTAAACAATGTTAACTTACATGTCTTCGATGAGAAAAGTACCATGAAAAATGATTATCGCGCTCCTACACCAGAGTTTTTTAAACAATACCACATTTACAAATGGAATACAAATACACAGGAGGAATTACCTGAAGTGAAACCTCAAAAATCCAAGAAAAAATGCAATGAATCTTTAACTAAACTGAGAGATAATGTTTATGTTCCATTTAATTTACTTTGGACACCAAAGCCGATTGTGGATTCAAGAAAATTAAGCAGGAAAATTTATGTACGTAGCTTTTATAAATTTACTTGATATATATTTCATTTGAAAAATGATACAGGTGAAACCAGCAGATTGTGAAAAAGAAGAATCAATACGTACAAGACCTAGGGTATATGTAGCACCAGCAGTATCTATTGATGATATTGCAGATAAAGAAAAGAGGGATCTGATGTTGTCATACATGTACACAACAGAGTTTCGTAATGCTGAAAGAGATGTTAATACATTTCGATCACTGGTATGTTATGTTTATTGAGTAAAATTAACAGTGATGATTTTAATTTCCTAATTGTTACAAAAGATTTACATCACATTTTAACTGTAGAAGAAAAAAGAGAAGACTGTGTGCTGCTGCAGTGTACCAAATAAAGTAAAAACTGGTGAATATGAATATATGGTACAAGACATGGAAAATTCAAGGGTTATGCCTGCTGAAGTAACTGAAGACATCCACGTTTCATCCAATATGAGAGAGAAATATTATGACGAATGGGATAAACACCAGAATAGAGCTTGTGTCAGTCCAACTGATTATTTTTGGAATCATACAGATGTTCCAAGAAAGTAAGTCCTTCTTCAATAATTTATAAGCCTTAAAGCTATGTATTTCATTTATTTTTATTATATAATATTTAGTTACTGCCTCTTATTATTTAGTATAGTTTTTTAGTAATTTAATTATTTAATCTATTATGTTTGGATAATTTTTTTCGCTTGTTTCACGCTAAGGCATTTTTAGGTAGCTATTTTGTAAATTATAATATTTTTTTCAAATTGTATTGTATATATAAATTACTTGAATATTTGTTTATGTAAACTTTTAATTTTTAATCTCTTAGTTCGTTGGCAGTGAAACATTAAAATATATTTCAGTAAGCATGTTGAAGATGGCTTAATCACACCAGAACTTAGGAAGGAAATATCTGAACTTATACGATTAGATAAATTACGATTTCCGCATGATATATCAAAGGAAGGTTATACTGGTCACAAGGTAAAGGTTGCAGCCGGTGTACCCTTACAAAAACAGGATTTTCCACCAGCACATCCGCTAATGTCTACACAACAAGCCCTATATTGCAGGTACAAACAGGACATGATTGACAGTAAAAAATAAAGCAATCCCCAGCGATATATACTCTTTTAATTGTATAACACTATATAATAATATGAAATCTCCAACAAATTAAGTCAAGCATAAAATTTTATTACTTCTATAAGAAATATGACTAGGAATGTTGATAGGTTAAGCGATAATGATTTATGCCTACTTCGTATATCAACAAATGGTTAAACTTAAACTGAAGCTTTATAAAAACTATGCATATATATCAATAATGAATATAAATCAAATTCAGCATTGTAGCAATTATTGTTTAAAATACATTTTTTTATATTCACTGTTGGTACATATATAACAATCTGCAGATTAGATAACTATGAAGCAAACCCCGTATTATAAAAGTTTAAGTAGTAAAAATATATGCGAGTGCTTCTGAGGCACGAGCTCGGACTTCGGCTTCTCCGTCTTGTTGCAGTAGCTGCAGCAACCTGTAACTGAGTGTGTCGAGTGATACAGATGAACGAAACTCCGGTTGTGTTTGTGAATACAACAATCCGGAAAGTAGAGCACTGTTCGCTCGGATATCAGTCCATGTACTCTTGAAGAAGGATAAACATATCATAATCAACTGAGGAAATGACTCTTGTTTATTTTCACTCTGAAAAAAACATTAGATAATTTATACTAAATTATTATTATTATTATAAAATAATCGGTTATTATAATTACCATTAATTTCACAAAATCCATACAGAATTGGGTAAAGTACAACGATCCATCTTCTAATAAATGCTCTTGTATTAATGTATTTACTTTAGGACAATCCAAAAATGGTCCTATTTTTCTCATTGTATATTTACATGCCTAAAATTAAACACTAAAATTATTAACTCTTAAATGTTATCATCTGTAATAATAAATTTGTAAAATATGGTCCTAAAAATTGGTTCATTTTAGAATAAAATGTATTCATTTTTATAATCCCAATGATTTTGATACATAATTTCAAGTTTAAAGCATTTATTCTTTGAATATTAATTGTGCAATTAAGGAACACAATTTAATTGAAATTAAACATTCCAAATATAGAATTACTATACCTTAACAGCGTTAGGATCTTCATCACATAAATGCAAAAGTAGAGTTACAAGATTCCCATGAATCTGCTCCTTGAAGGCATCATCGGTCCCAGTCGACCCAGCCAAATCACCAAACAGTAAAAATGCTGCTTCTCTTATAGGTGCAGATTCATGTTGCAATAGCGGTTTAATTCTAACCGAAGCTGTGATTTGGCACTGTCCTAATTGGGTACTATCGGCAATCTTGATGAGTTTAGAAAAGCTCAACATTGATTCTAATGCTACTTCTGACTCACTAAAACAAATTTAAATCATTTATAATGTGTTTTATACATATACAATAAAAATGTAATAATGTCTGTGTCCTAAGCAAAATTTAATGCAATTATTTTCTCCAATTTTTTTCAAATAATGTTTGGAAACATAACAAATAAATTTAACTAATTTAGCATAGAAAATACATTAAATAACAAAATGCATTACCTAGTACTGTTATAATCAAGTCCCTGCATAAGGGCATTTAATATACTGTTGCAATGCCTTAAAACTAGTTCTGGATTTAAGTATTCAGCTGCATATCCTAAACCTCTCAGACTAAGCTTTCGCACAGCACAACTCTTATCTGTGTGGACATCGAGAACCATTTCCAAAACATTCTCTGCCAATACAGATTGATTGTTTACTTTATGTTTTAATAGGGAAGCATAGAGAGCAGTCACAGCGACACGTTGTGGTTCCAACTCGGATCTTATATATGGACCTAAAATTAAAAATAACATATAAATAGTAAGGTTATTTCATTCATTGAATATGGTTTAATGGAAAAAAGCTATAAATTAATTAAAACAATATAGCATTTAATTTAATTAATTTAAGTGCGAAGTTGGCTTTGGAGTCATGTATGCACTAATCTCACGCATGTGAAATGTGGGTTGCGGTTAAACTGTACGATTTTAGCTAAGCTAAGCTAAGACATGACTTTCTATTTCGTTTTCATTTTTTATAACACATCGTTATATAATTGTTGAATTTTAGAATATGACAAGGAATAGAAACGTATGAAAATAAAAAACATTTGTTTGTTCAGTAATTAAAAACCCAAGGTATACAAAATAAATAGTTTAATTTTCAGTACTTGTGTATTAGAATGTGATATTAAACATTTTGAATAAATATAATAAAATCACTTCATAGATGGCGCTAGCCACTTCTCAATTTTCTACCATTTGACATCCCTTGATATACTTCATAATACCATGGTGCAGCATAATTAGTAAGTAAAAACTATTTCTTCTATTTTCACCAAAGAATGAAAAGGTACATTTTTATTAGGCTACTTTCTTATCCGAATCACCTTGATTAAGTGAAAATGAGTATTATTATTTGTCTAATCTAATTGGTTGTGTATGTTTATATTAAGTTTTCTTATATTGAAGTTGTTTTGAAGCTCAGAGATTAGTTTGTACAAAGCCAATTAAATAAACTTACCTAAACATGCGACTAGCCAAGCGAGTGATTGTGGGTACTCAGAACAGATATTGTTTGTTAAGTCGGGAACCAGGGTTAGGAATGAAGATAGGCTGTCGTTGCATAGGAGTAAGCTAGCAGAGGCTTGCTTGCTGTTCGCATTCTGCAAGAAGATCTTGAATGTATCCAAGCACAGTTTGAAAGGGTTCAATTTGTAAGCGTTTCTGTTAGGGACGGCGGAAGCTTTCTTCTCAGCACTGGAGTACACTGGGGCCGATGTATTAATGTACGAGGCCAGAGAGATGTACAGTATGGAGAATAGGTCGGGGAATTGCTGCTTGCACAGTTCATGCGTCTCCTTGCTTTTGAAAAGTTCATTCAATGCACATATCGCCTGAAATATAAAAACATTGTTTAAGTTTTCCCTTGTGATTAAAATTGAAATAATAGTAAATATTGATTACTTAAATAAGCATATGTTATCAATTAACATTATTTAAAATTAGTGTAATTAAAATTTTTATTCTATTATTTTTTAAATTTTTTTATGCAAAACATCTTCAGACATCTGTTGTCTATTGTAAACATAACCTATAAATCCGACTGTCGTGTTTGTGCTGAATTCTTTCGCATAGTTTGTTAATCTCTTATTAAACACCGTTCGTTGTTTCTAAAGGTGAGAAAGAAATGCATTTTGATAAACCATTAATTCGCTAAATGCAAAAAGTTGCTGTCAAACAGTAATTTTTTAACAAAAACAAAAAAAAACGGCGAAGTTGCAAATTTTTGGGTAACGTACCAAAAATTATATTTAAATTCCTAAAACAAAACAGTTAAATGTATGCTATGTCGAATTTATATTAAAAAAAATAATAAAAACGCTTTGTATATGAAACGAATACTGATTACACACATTATTTGAACATCGAGCCAATTATTTATTAAATACGAAATATCTAAAGCATACTTTACAATCACGTAAACTATTTTTAAAATGTTTAAGGAATAAATTGGGTGACCTTTGTGTCGAGCCATTTATCTGGGCTATTTTTAACCCGCCACATTTAATAATAATACAATGGTGTAATTCCTAAATGTGTATTGTCATAAACTTTATAGTTTACATAAATTATTATTGATAAATATTAATGATAGAATTTATGGAAACAGGCACAAAAATACGAGTATGCGCGTGACGGTAAAATATTTGTGCCACGCCACTGCTTTAATTTATGATTTACGTTCAACATTTATACACTTTAATAAAAATCAGGGTATCAGTCCCAAATAAAACTAGCTACAGTAAATACCTCCCAGCTAATAGCGTATTGATAAGCGTTAATTTTTCTTATAAAAAGCGTCCAGATTAAACGGAATCTATTTCTAAATATAAAACCATAACCTAAAATTATTAAATTGAAGTTAATGAACCCTTAAATTAAATTATAAATTCAGATGATTCTAAGACGGATTTTAACATGCGTTCGTGTCGAAATATGTGTTGTGTGTGCGTTTCACGTAATCTCGAGCCGAATTAAGTAGTTAATTGTCGGATAATACAGAATGGAATATGAAAATTTGGATGCAGTGCTAGTGAAATTAGTGAGACGGTACAGTAACATATATGACAAAACTCATTCTCACTTTAAAAATAAAGCGGCGAGGGAGAGTACTTGGTCAGCTATTTCTCAAGCTGTGAGAAAATCAAGTAATAACATCAATGAAATGAAAAGTTTTAATTAACTAATTTCTTGTTTTTTAAATAGAGGATGAGTGCCATCAGAGATGGAACGTATTGCGGACTCGTTACGCTCTGGAAAAGAGAAAGGCCCGCACCGACGGAAAACCATCGACCTGGCCGCTGTATGATTCGATGACTTTCCTGGATAAGTTCATGTTACCGAGGAAATCGTACGGGCACTATAAATCGGTCACGACAACTTGTGACATTGTTCCCGCATACGCAATTTGGGACGAAAAACCTGATACATCGAACGTGGACCCTATTTTTATCAACGTCGACACACAGAGTAACGAAGACATGGAGGATAAGTACAATATGATGGAACACGAAAAGGAGGATAATACGATGTCCTCTTATGAGACAACAACGATGAATGAAAAAAGCAAGGATTTTCACATGTCTCCTATGGAGAACATGATTAATCCAGCTCATATAAAAGAGGAGCCGTTTGAGAACCCGATGCACGGTATGAAACGGTTCCGGACAAAAATGGACACAGGGATGGATCACATTGATGCAGAACATGCTTTCGGTAAAACTATAGCCCTCATGCTGAAAAATATACGAGGACATAAAAAGCGAAGAAAAGTGCAATTGGAACTAATGCAAGTTATGTGTAAATACGATTCGGGTAGTGATACTGAATAATTCATGCATACATTTATGTATATGTGTTTTTAAAACTAATAATTAACTCAGGATTCTCAAACACATTAACAGTTATTACAAAATAATAGTAAATAATTAACAGTTGGTAAAACTGATGAATTTGATGTAATAATTATTTTAAACATTATATTGTTATATCAACTTCGTTATAACTTGACTGACATTATTGCCCTTATGAATTTGGTTCCTAATATTACCAACTGTATTATTTTCACTTGCTAATGTGATAACTACATAATTGTTTGTGTATTGATTATATTAATGAAATGAAACTTGGAATGCTTCTACTGAAGCGATATTTGTATAATTATAATTGTGAATGTTATACATATAGTATAAGCATATAAGTTACAAAAATAAGTAAATATCTATTACTTGGCCTTCATTTTGCATATTTTTGAGATAAATTTACTTTATCGGTGTTGATTGGTAATATGCAGTCCCATTTATGTATATTTATTTCATATGCATGAGATAAAGTTATAAATAGCTGATGGACTGAATCGCGTCACCCCCCATGTCGAGTTTGGTGTACACTTCATTGTGACCAGATGTTTTGAAGTGGTGGAGTTTTGTTTTTATCGAATCAAAGATTTAATTAAATTAAATTGTTTGTTTTAGATTTCTCTGCTATATATATATCAGATGATCCTAAATTTAAAAATTTTATTATGGAATAAATTTTTAATAATTCATGCATTGATTTATTATTATCACACCCTTAAATTTATAATTTTGATGAGAATTTTTAATATTTAAACAGAAAAAGTATTAGAAATGAATAGTTTTTTAAAGAGTTAATTGATCATATCAAATTTTAATTGTTGATATGGAATATAAATAATAATGTTTGTAAGATGGAAGTTTATATCATGATCAAAATTGAATCGTTTTAAGAAATAGTACAATTTTACTAAATGTTTACTATAACAAAAAGTGTATATTATAAAAGTTATTGCATAAAATGCATTCGTTAAAAGCCGTTATATTGAAAAAATAACTAATTCATTAAAAATATTCAATTGATTCATAAATTACGAAAATTAATGATTAAAGAAATTTTGAATTAAATCTTCAATTGTATTTAAAAAAAAACTTAATCTTAAAATATTTCATTACCATAAAATCATAAATGAGATGACTAAAATTTTCAAGATGAAGATTTTTACTAAAATTTACAAAAATGGATAAAAATTAAATTATTCTAGTCTGGTTAATTTAATTTACACTGTTTCAAAGTTAGCTTTAATTTTACAATTTATGATATAATTATTATGTTTATCTACAATTGCATAGACCATATAGACCGAAATATTTTTTAATTTTATTGATAGAATAATTAGCAGCAATCAAAATGGCATCAGCAAAATATGACTCATAACTTCTTGAAAATTGCTGTACGATCGATGATAAAATTTTATAAGGCATACGTGTTAAAAATTTAATATACTATTAGTCTTACAAACATGAAAATAAAAATAGTCCCAGAAACCAATATTATAAAAAATATACAAAATTGTCCGTTAACGCTATGGTTAAACATTTTCCAAAAATAGTAAAAATTATTTTGATCCTAAAAATCTGCAGATAATCTCACCTCCAAGAAAATGTAACTTGAAACTTTTAAGATGTTTTAGAAAAATTAATTAAAATCAATTGTCGACCAAACTATGTGCACTGCAATGGTTACAAGTCTTTAATTCATTCCTAGCTACGGGGTCCCGCAGGGCTCTAATCTTGGTCCATGATTATAATATCTTAATATTACAGATGTATTATGTTTGATGAATGGAAAAAACACGAAAACATTTCGTAAATTACAACAAATGAGTCTTATAAAGACTACAGTCTTTGTACTTGTAGACTTTTAAGATGTTTTAGAAAAATTAATTTTCTCTAGGAGCTTATAACCCTACTATTCTCCTTCTCTCTGATTCATTGATACCAAATTAATTAAAAACCTGTGGACTCAATTTTTTTATAATTTTAATATTACAATACAATATTAACAACAAATGAAAACAGAAAACCAAATATGGAATTTTTCTTATTAAAATCTGAAACATTACCTCCATCTACATAGTTCATCTTTTTATTATGTATACCTATCTGCTATGTTTTATAGGTAAAACATCTACCATCCACCATTTCTTTATTTTGTCATCTGTCTTCTGTCAACTGCCATCTATTATTTGTTATCTGTCAACTACTATCTTGTCATGTGTTATTTGACATTAAGTTATGTTGATTTATTTGAAAGATTTGTATTTACTTAATTTTTGTTATCAATTAATTTATAGTTTATTTTATAAAGATTTAGAAGATCAAAATCATATGTATATTTTAGAAAAGGAATTATTTATGTGTGAAAAATAACAACTGCTTTTTTAGGCAATATCCATCTATTTTAAACAATGGAATAAATGACAATCGTTTAAGAAGCAGATTTATTTTTTTAATTTTTAAACGTCTTTAATTTTTCAATTGTTTTGAGAAATTAAGAAAAACAACAAATAATTTACAAATTACAACTCTATTTAATCAATTTATTTTTTTTAACAGTCTTCATTTGTTTTCAGAAAATTTAAAAGGGGAATTTTTTAAATGAGACATAAATTTTGTATATTTATTTATGTTTCATTCTTAATTTAATTTTATACTGTTTTCTTAGTGAATTGAGGAAATAACAAATGCTTTATTTATAGCTGTTTTCAAACATTAAAAATGTAATTGTCACATGAATTTTTTCTCTCTTGAGAAAGCAACAAATTTAACAAATAATTTAAAAAATAAATCATTTAGCAAATAAAAACTGTTTTTTTCTATTTCTTTAATAAAATATTCTTTATTTTCACATTTGTCACTATAAAATTTGCTTTCATAAATTATTTTGTTTGTTTTATTGTTCTGTTTTGAACCAATAAAAACATGACATTTAATTATTAAACAAAAAGTATTTAATTGATTGATTATCTAACTGTTTACAGAAAGTTAAACTAACAACTTTTCTTACAGTTGGTTAATTTTTTTCTGACAGTTGTCAGATTTGATTGTAATTGATAGATTTAATAGATTCAGTAGATTTCAAGCGTTTCAGATTTTGTAGTTTTGGCAACAGAATAATTTTAATATTTCTTGAATTACTGACTTTCTTATTTATCACTCGGTGAAACATTTTGAAATATTACTGATGAAGGTTTAAATTAAATTACACTTGGTTTGTTACACATTTTTTTTATTGTGAAACAAACCATTAATTTAATTTAAACCTTCATCAGTAATTACAAGTCTTTAATTCATTCCTAGCTGTGGGGTCCCGCAGGGCTCTAATCTTGGTCCACTTTATTTATTATGATTATAATATCTTAATATTACAGATGTATTATGTTTGACAAATATCAAAAACACGAAAATATTTCGTAAATCTACAACAAATGAGTCTTATAAAGACTACAGACTTTGTACTTGTACACTTGTAGTCTTTATAAGATTCATTACTTGTAGATTTACGAAATGTTTTCGTGTTTTTTCTATTTATTGGTAAATTTTCTACAAGGTAAAGGATTTTGATACATTTTTATTATTATGTTTGTTAAAGATCTTATTTCGTCATTGTCCTGCATGATTCAAAAAAGTTACAAGATAATATTGACTTCATTTATTGGTGGTGCGAAACAATAATTTGAGACTAATGTCAATAAATGCATTTCTGTCACTTTTACACGAACATCGTTTGTAAACCACCACTGCATTATAAATGGCTTTCCCCTTCAAAAGCTTAAAGAAATTAGTCTTTGTTACTCAGATAAACTTTGTAAAACATATGAATGCGTCATGAAATATTTGATAGATTAATTGATTTCAGAAATTTGTGAAACTATGTTTATTATTTCGTTTATTTTTTACAATAATGACAGTTCTCGCTTTAAGATAACGGTTGGAAAATCTTATAGGTTGTAAGCATTTTAAAGATTTTGTAGTTTTGACATTGACATTCTTGAAAGATAAGAAATAAAAAAAAAATAACTTTAATTTAAATTTAACAAAATTGAATGATTTGATAGATCAATTAAACTTTTAACCCTGTAAAACAATTTTAAATTTTATTAGTTTCTTTTTCTTAAGACAAATGTCTCTTTTTTGATAACAATTGGCGAACTTAATAGAGTTTACCGATTTTGTAGTTTTGACAGAATTGAGAGATAGTGATAACCTCGAATTAAAGATTTTACAGAATATTTTTGGTATATTTAACAAATTTGAAAGATTTGATAGATCAATTGTTCTTGAGAATTTGTTAATTTTTTATTACACTGAATTGAACTGAAAAAAAGATTTTTGGTTAAAACATAGTGGATTTTTCAATTCAGTCTAAGTATGGATTACCACGTAGTAACGGTCGCAACCATTCTCTTTATTTTTTATTGTTTTTCTTAATGACAACCTATAGATTTCTTAGATTTTGCGATTTTAAGCATTTAAAAGATTTTATAGTTTTCACAGGCGTGACAGTTAAGAAATAGCATATGTGATAATTTTGAGATATATTTTACAAAAATTTTAACAAAATTTAATGATAAACTGATAGACCAATTGATATTTAAAATTTATAAGACAACTTTTTATTTTTGTTAGTCTTAATTTGCTTCTCTTTTTATAATAATTGTTGAATTTCATATATTTTAATGACTTTGTAGTTATGGCAGATTTGACAGATAAGAAATGACATATGCGAGAGCTACGACAGATTTTACAGTGTTTGCACAATTTTTTATGCACAGTTCTTTAGATTTCCACTAGTTTTCCTTCAATTTTACGAGTGGTTTGTAACTAAATTTGACTTTCTTTTAAATTGCGAAAAACTTTCTTCGAAGAATCTAGAGTTTTTCAGTAACACATTTAACAAATTCCATTTTTAATGAAGGAGACGCGATGATTCAATTTTCTTTTGTTTTGTTAGTTTTCTTTCCTATTACCGTTCTAAGTTTTTCAATACAATTGATAGATTTTATAGTCATTTAACAGACTTGATAGATAAGAAGTGACATATGCGACAACATCCACAAATATTAAAAGATTTTACAAACAAAATTTGACATATTTGACAAATTTGAAGATTGTGAATTGTTTTGTTTTAATTTTCTTTGCTTTATTATATATAAAATCAGATAGATTTTGTAGTTTTGGCCTATTTGACAGTTGATAATTGGCTTTGGAATTACACTGAATTGAAAAATTCAATTTCAAATTTCAATTCAGTGTAAGTATGGATTATCACGTAGAAACGGTCGCAATCATTCTCTTTATGACTTTAGAATTATTAGGTGTACAAACAAATAGTCCAAATTATTTTAGGAAGTCAAGAAATTAATTTAAAAATCAATTGATTTTGCGTTCAAGTAATGTTGACATATGGTGATTAAAAATGACAGTTGGTATGCCGGAAAACATTTAACATAACTTTTAAAAGTTTTCAGTTCAGTATAGTCGAAAATGGCAACAGGTAAGGTTCATATCTGTCACTGCATTATTTACGAATTTCAACAAGGAAAAAATGCTGTAAGAGCATGTGAATCGATTTATTCCTTTCTCAGCGAAGGTATTGTATCGTATGACGTGAACACTTTTTGGTTTAAGCGTCGATTTCTGTCTGAACAAACAACGTCCTGGAAAGTGCGACAACGATGATTTGGAGAAAATGCTCACTGAAAATTTGATACAAAAGCAGAAAAAACTTGCAGAACCCAGCAGTTGATTTCCAAAGGCCTACTTGAGATAATCAAAATCCAGAAAGAAGGAAAAGTGCGGCGTGTCTTTCTCTGATCGTTCAATAAGCAGAGTCGAAAGTCTTTCTTATGGAAAATCGTTACAGGCGATGAAAAATGGATACTCTATGACAATCTGAAATCCAAAATTATTATTATTATTATTAAGAGGTTGCAAAACCTAATCACTTCGAGTTTTCTGCATTTGACGTTACATGCGATGAAAAATGGATACTCTATGACAATCTGAAATCCAAAAATTATTATTATTAAGAGGTCGCAAAACCTAATCACTTCGAGTTTTCTGCATTTGATGGGATAAGAAGAGCTTGCTTTATTATGAGTTGTTGCAAGCAAGTAAAACAGGTACTACAGACTGCTACCAATGTCAATTAATCCTCTTAAGTCAAGAATTGTAACAAAAACGGCCGTATATAGACGAAGAAGAACCTACAGAGAAATTGTTGCATGACAACGCCATGGCACACATTGCTTGCTTTCAAGATGTTGGGATATCTTGCACCACATTTCCCAGACTTTGCTGCATCCAATTATATACATTATATGCTACATGCATTTCATTTCCAATTAGTTGATGAGATCTGAAAATGGCTTGATGACTATCGTGTCCAAAGACTTAACATTAATGAAATTCATTAGCTGCTTAAAAGCTTAAAATTATAGAAAGCAACGGCGAATGCTTTGATGGAATAATTTAGATAACTTTCTTTTAAAGTAAACACTGAATATAGTTGAAATTGGTTCATCTGTACACCTAATATCTTTACAAAGCAAGTTTGATTATTACTATTAATAAATGAAGAAATCTGTAAATATTACAGTAACATAACCTTCAAAAACTTATTAAGTTTAAAAAACTAGACCATAAATCTTAATGATGTTTTATTTAGCAGATTATACATGGTGTTAAATAATTTGAAATTAATGTAACTAATAAATTTTAAATTGATAATTATCAATAGTTAATAAAACATACTAATAAAATTACAATCATTTAAAATACCGTGTATAATCTGCTAAATAACATCATTAAGAATATATAACCTAGTTTTTTTTTTAACTAAATAACTTTTTTTTTCTGGTTGAACGTTGATCATAAAATTAATTCGAACGTTTTTAATGTGTGTTCATTTAAAACACGTCGAGTGTTTTAAATATGGCGTAATCGATTCAATTATACAACTTTTTAGATACAAAATCAAAGTTGTGGTTAGTTTTAAAAAAACAAAATATTCAGATAAGATTGATAGATTTAAATAACTATCTGTGGCACGAAACGTCATAATTTTGATTTGAAATTGATTGTGAAATGTAAATATTCATTTCGCACCTGTAATATATCGATTATGTCAATAAGAAAATAAGAAGGTTATATTATATTGTAAGTACAAATATTTAATTTTTAGTAAACTATGCTTATTATATATGTATCAATATTTATATTTATAACTGTAAAAATCACTTGGTTTTATTTATTTTTACACGTTAATACAATTTTTTCCAACTAGTTTCGAACACACAATCATTTAAACGGGGTTATTATTATTTATAAATTTTGAAACAAGTAAAAATAAAACACGATTTCATTCTACATTTGAAAATGAAATATTTATATATATATTTCTTAAAACATAGTGATTTAATTAATTTACCTTATCGTTAAATTATGTTTAACCAAATTATGGATGAGTAAAACATTCGTAGTTTATTATTTATATATTAAACGTAGTTTTTAAATATGGAATACTACGAAGTAACGTTTTGAACAATTCCGATGAATAATTTAATCTTATTTACCCATCCGCGTCCAAAAAAGTGTTTTATTATGATCACATTCTCATCTTATAAAAAGCAATACGTGCAGAGTATAAGGTCGGTTAAATATATTTAAGTTGTAATTACTTATTTTAAGTAGTGTGTTTAACCGGAGAGTAGAAAGTAACGTTAAATTAATACGTACGTCGGCGAGGCGTTCATTGTTCCCGCATGTCTTGCCACTAAAATTAAATCAGCGATAAATTTTTATACATGATTTTATTGTATTCAATGTGATTCTCGTTCCCACGCATTTTAATTTAAAAAATATTTAGCGATTGTTGCCGCTGCCGGGTAGTCTCTGAAATCCTCGCTCTTTCAAGGTCATTATTTCTTTATACCTGGCTACCCTTGGCCATCTGGGTAGAAATAGGTTTACAAATTCCGAAACAAAATTGTGCTGTGGAAAGTGTCAGCGCGTTCGGAGTAAGTTTTAAGTTTTGTTTTTTAACTCTACTAAATGGATAAATCACGAAACAACACCACTGTTTGTTACGTTATTTATCTTTGTATTCTATTTTAAACTGGTGTATTGAATCCGCCGCAGTATCGTGCATTATATTATCTACTTCCGTTATTTAACATTTGATATTTAGGTTATAAAATTGACAATGCGTTCTTGTTGTCTTATGTTCTAGTGTATTCGTGCAGAAATAGCGGCCCTAATATTAGTGTTTTATTAATAGTAGTGCTATTTTTAACGGACAATTCTTATTGCGTACACAATGAGTAATTCGGAATTAATGACGGCGAGGTTATTATTTAATTTAAATAATTATTTGAGAACGTTCTATTACACATACACATAACTAGTTGTAATATTAAACAAAACACATTTAAAATTAAAAAGTAAAAACACCACACTTGTATTATCCGTATTATTCGTGTGACCTTTCGGCCGTATAAGTTTGTGTTACGTGCCTATCTCAATGAGTTGGTTACTACAAAGATTTTCTCTTAGCGGAGGTCGGTAAACTAACGCCCGCGTGTCAAATCCAAACCGTGGCTTAATATTTTATTTTTCGAGAAGAAAGGTGATGTAGCCATTATCTTTATTTTCTTGTATATTCAACGAGAGTAATGTATGTAGTTAATTTTTGTTCTGTGTGTAACAAATCATTTGGGTTAACAATTTAAATTATTGTTTTTTTTTATATCCGAAATATTATCAAAATTCCGTAAAATATATAATTATTTATTTGTTTATTAGCATCTTTGTACTCCTTTCTAACAAAATTTATAATATGTAAATATACAATAATCTTTATTTGGACAAAACATAATACATAATATCAATAAATATGAATACAATATAAATAGATCCGTCTGGGCTATAGACCTGTAGTCTTTCTGCTCTGTCTTAAATTTGTATAATATTATTATTAAATGATATTTTAATCTAATAAATATAAATTGATCGTTTAGTTTATTATATTATCTTATAAATTTTATGAAAAATTAAATCTCCATAAACAAAAAACAATTATAGATATAAAAGTAAACACTTTATAACAAACAATAGTGTATTTCTGCTTAATAATATAGGAAATGCATTTTATTGATAAACAAAGTATGATATCATAATGCATTATTCATATTTATTGTTTTTTTTTAATTCCATTGTATAGACGATTATTAATTTGCATTAACAGACGTATTTTTAATAATTGTACGTTGATTTAAATAACGTTAAATGTATAAAGTTGTTATGATAAATACAAGAAGCAAAGTGATAAGTAAACAAATTCATAAAGGAATAAAAAATGACGAGTAATTCATTTACAACCACGTACATAAATTTAAAAAATATATTAGTTAATTTTCTACCAATACATTTATTATAGGACTTTAATATACAAGGTGGATTCTTTTAGATGCGTTCTCTATGGAATCTCGGAAACTATAAGGGATAGAAAAACGGTTAGACGGGGGGAAAACGTATAATTTTACGAGAGGAATAAAATTACAAGGTTTTTCAAAAAAAATTAAGAGTAACTAGATTGAAAAAAGGAAAAACCGTAATTTTTTTTAAAATCAATATATCTCGGTTATTATGACAGAAAGAACATCATTTTAAAGCAAGGACAAAGATGTCGATAATTTTACGCAGATTAATAAAATTTTAATTTTACCTTATGACATTCCTTGTTCCAATAAAATCTTTGTTACTCTCTAGATAGACATTTTTAGAAACTCCGGCAACGTATAGTCAGAGCATATAAACCAAGAAAACGGATGTAAATTAATTAAAAACCAGTTTTCTTTTACTGTTAACACCTTTTCATATCCACTGTGATATCTTCACTAAGACAATGCATCTTTAGGATTGTACTTTATATGTTTTTTCTTTCTGAAAGCTATTTATGTCCAAGCGACAAGGAATGAATGGGTCAAGCCAATTTAAAGTAGATCTACATTAAAATTTATATAAGGTAAATAAAACACTTCGGTTAAAAAAAATCACAAATTTAATTTTTTAAACGAAATTCACCTTTTATATCATGAATCAATAAAAAATTCAATCTTTTTTCTTAAACAAAATGATTATTTATGCCTATTTACTATATGGTTCTCTAATGCCTTCACTTTTAGTCCTGTGCTATTCTATCACATTTTTCTCTCGTCATCATTTAAAAATTTTCGGTATAAATTTGATGTTTGTCCATCCTTTCAATCCAGTATCAAATATATATTTATATTCTATGATCAACTTCTTTAATTTATTCTTGTCATTAATCTTTGGTGTAGGTTGAAGTGGATATCATTTTTATTAAGTTTTTCTTTTATAGCAAATGAAACATGTGAATAATATCTTAGTATAATCTTTTTCCTTAAATATAAAAAAATATAATAGTAACTGTCACTAGTACTAAATAGTAACTGTCACTGTACTAAAATTAATTATTCTCGGAAGTTTAAGAATAAAAAACATTCCATAATTAGTATGATTTAATATAATAAATGTGATTCAAACATTTATTGATTTATTTCTAATCGCATTCTATTATAAAAAGTGTTAATAAATGATAAATATGTTTTAACTAGAAATGTATGTATTATTTATTAGTGTAAACATAATTGTTTAATATTAAAACTCATTTATATGATTTATATATAAAGTACGAACTTTGTGCTTATCAATCACTTAATGATAAGAAGATAAATTAATAACTGTTAATTCTAAACATATCGAGTTAAACATCTATTGTTGGTTATATTGGTCCACTAAATACATCTTTGGTATTTTGTGTTAAATAGTAACACTTGTATATACTAGACTATAGATGTCACCTAAAATGTATAACTTGCTTATAGTATTTTTCTAGAATGTACTTTTTAATTTAAAATAAGTAATCGTAAAGTCACTTGTTATGGTAAAACCAAGTTTTTTACTTCGGAACATATACAGTGTGATTCATTAATTCTATCACCAATTTTGGCAGATAAAAAATTGTTAACATCAACAGTAATATTTTTATAATTTTTTGAAAATCTGAAAACTAATGGTTACTAAAATGTAAATATTTATGTAGGGTGGGTGGGTGGCCTCTAATATTACCTCCAACCAATAAAACATTCATTAGGGTTTTCACTAAATAAGCATTTACTGATAAGGATAATTTTAGTGTTCAAAATGTGATCCTTCAGCTGTCAAAAAAAAGGAAGTCTTCACTTCATATTATCACACTCTTTTTTCCAATAACAGATGATGTGTTGAATTACAAGAACTGGTATTCATAAGAAAGGCATGTCTGCAAATTAGATATTTAAGAGTGAAAAGAAAATAAAGTAACACTATAATTTGACTGGATATTCCAAATGTCCTAAATATTCTGAAATACTTGAAAAGTTTTGAGGGATCAGTCAGGGACATCAGTTCCTAAATCTTAAACATTAGAACATGTGATGAGATTTTGAAATAAAATATTATTAATTATGTATTTTACTCATCTACATATTCGATTTTAACAAAATCGCTGTTTGTGTTTTATTAATTGGAGGGTGGGATATTGGCCACCCACCCACCCCACATATGTATTTTAATATAAAGCTATACACTACTTTTAAGTTTTTATTAACATCAGCAGTAACAGTGCTGCGATTTTTTGAAAATAGTAAGACTGATAGGGACTGAAATGCCAATATTTATGTAGGGTGGGTGGGTGGCCTCTAACACACATTCCAACCAATGAAACCTTCACCAATGTTTTGTTAAATAAGTATGATTTGCTCATAAGAATAATCTGAATTTATTAATTGCAATTACCCAGATGTCGTCTTTAAATATAGACTTGTTCTGTTCGTCATTGCATTTGGTGGTGGTGCATGACGCAAACCCAACTGTAACCACTACTGTAACTCCCTCTAGGGAGTCCGAAGTGGTTAAGGTAAAACCCTCTTCACTGAGATAGCTAGTTCGGTCGCGTATATTTTACTCTTGTATATATTTTATTTCTTCAAAAATCGCCGTTTATGTTAAAATAATTGATACATATACTTAAATATAAAGCTAAAACACAATTTATAACTTTTTAATAACATCAGCGGTAATTGTGCTGAGATTTTTTTTAAATTAAAGACTGATAGTGAATGAAATACCAATATTTATGTATGGTGGGTGGGTGGCCTCTAACACACCCTCCAAACAATGAAACATTCACCAGAGTTTTGTAAAATAAATATTTGTTCATAAGAATAATCTCAGTTTATTAATTTACATTTTACTCTTCTATATATGTTTAATTTCTTCAAAAATCGCCGTTTATGTTATAATAAATGGAGGGTGTGATGGACGCCCACCCACCCTACATATACGTTTTAATACAAAGCTACAGCGGTACTTTCTAATTTTTCTCAACATCAGCACTAATACTGTTAAATTGTTTTAAATATCGAAATGACAGTGAAATACAAATATTTATGTAGGGTGGGTGGGTGTCCTCTAACACACCCTCCAACCAACAAAACATTCGTCAGGGTTTTACTAAATATGTATTTGTTCATAAGTATAATTTTAGTTTATAAATTATGTATTTTTCACCAACCAAATTCCAACTTGGTACTTTATCAGACTTGCTTTATAAAAATAATTCGAAATACATAAAACAGTAAACAAAACCATAAAAATAATTTTGTCAGCAAGCTGAAAGACTGAGTTCACTCTTTAGTAAGTTAGTATTTAATTTGATCAGTTTTCTTTCATTGTTCTACAAACCTTTCCTCGTGATTATTAAAATTTTTCAACTTCTCTCCTCTGACTTTTTCTTAGGATTTTTTATTTCAAAAATTACGGAGTAATATTCTATAAGATTTCTATAATTTTCCTACAATTTCTTTTAATAACTATGTCATATATGACTAAAGAGACAAAATAGTCTACCGAATGATTCTGAACATATTTTTTATTAATCTGCGTAAAATTATCTTCAACTTTGAGTTTTTTTTTCTATCTGTCATTATAACCGAGATATAAATTTATATTATTATTATTATTTACCTTTGGGTGATATTGAATTCTACCGTAACTGTCTTTGAATTTAATAACACATTATACAAACTAACATCTGGCACCGCAATAAGTAACCTTTTATCACCTTTTCAAAATCAAAAATAAAGCAAAAAATTATATACCACACTTTCCAAATAAATGGTTCAGATATGTAGATGTTATTTTTGCAATAGTTAAAACCAGGTTAACGTCTCCATTAAACAATTTATTTCCTAGAATAAGTTTCATATATGATTTGATAAAATTTACACTTTATACTTTTTTCAAAATATCTAGTCACACTTGACGTTTTTGAAAACTTTAAAAGTGTAATTTCATTCGTCTCGTAAAACTACACTTCTTTCCCTATTAAACAGTTTTTCTATTTCTTATAGTTCTGCTTATAGAGATCCCCATAGGAAAAATCTAAAAAGAAACTCACCCTGTATAAAATATAATGAATATAGTTATTATTATAAATACAAGAAGTAAAAAGTGATAAGTAAATTATTGCTTAAGAAAATAAAAATGATGATAGTTTAATTTTCTACAACCACGTAAAGACTAATATACGTATTTTATTATAAAATTGATGAGGTAATAATACATACATTTGGTCGAGAAAAAAATATGATGATTTAACATAACTTATCTATATCCAAAAGTCTACAGCTAAGCCAGAATTAGTCTTTAAGTTCCAAAAAAATATTATTTATTTGATATTTAACAATTGAGCGTACAATATATCAATTATTTTTTTATCAGAAGACAAAAAAAACTTACGAAGCTTAACCGTAAATTTTTGGATATAGATCAATTGTATTAATTCATCATATTTTGACCCCAGAAATATAATATTATTATAATAATTAATATAATATTATATTTCTTCACCTGAAGAAGCTACAGTTTAGCGAAACAATTGTAGTAAGTAAAATAAAAAGTTGAAAATCATCAATAGTTTACTATTTCTTTGTAAGCCAAGCAGGCTTTTCTTCGTGAGTTTATTCCTCAAGGATTAAAGACAACATGTTTCGCTAACATATTAATCTATTACTCATTTAGACAAATTTTATATAAATCCTAGTAGCAACACATTAACACATAACTCTTTCTGCTCCAATAATAAATTTTACATTCAGAAGATATCACCAACCAAATCTTTAATTCTTCATTAGGCAAAAAGCACTTTAAATTGATATAATTGCGTGTTTTTAATAAAATAATACAATTTCTAAACTACCTTAACTCCCTTTCTTCAATTAACTTCACGCTTGAAACAGATACTAACAAATCCAATAATATCCTTACATTTTATATCCCACTTTTACCAACACCATAATTCCAAATTCCAAATTTTCCGGCATCCTTTTAAGAAAAAAATCACTATGCTTTTTAATTAATAGAGCTGTCAAATTATTTTTAATCATCACATAATTTAAAAAAGAAATTAACACAATTCAACAAATAGTTTTGAATAATGGATACTCAATAAAAAAATTGATAATTCAGTACAAAAACGTAATAATAATAATAAGACAATCTATATTGAAATTCCTTATAAAAAGGGCCACAAACGCCCATCGACCCAAGTCTTTCAGCCTACTTCAAAAATATATTTACCAAAAAGCCCTGATGATAATAAGCATGTAAAAAGTTTAACTTATTTCGGAATATTCTTAAAAATGTAACGTAAAAATTACAGTAAAATTTCAAATTAAATTTATAACTCAAAATCAAAAACAGGAATTTTATTTATTTGTTTATTTAATCTTTATCTATCATGCAATTAAATAAATGGCGCTTTAGAGTGATGGGGACGAGCCTTTAAAATAACGAGTTCGTTTATTAGGTGTAAAAATGAATAATCCAAATTATTTTAAGCAGTCAAGAAATTAATTTGAAAATTGGTGCTCCCTTCTTTAGCGGTTACACAGTGTTGACATATAGTGAATAAAAACGACTGGAAAGCCTAACATAACTTTTAAAAGTATTTAGTTCAGTAAAGTCGAAAATAGCAACAGATAAGGTGCATATCTGAACTCGGCAATTCTTTACGAATTCCAACAATGAAAAAATGCTGCAAGATCGTGAGAATCGATTTGTTCCTTTCTCGACGAAGGTGTTGTATCGTATGATATGTGTGCATTTTGCTTTAATCGGTTTAAACGCGGTGATTTTTGTCTGGACGACAAACAACGCCCTAGAGGCCCTAGAAAGTACGACAAAATGAGTTATAAAAGATGCTCGATGAAAATTCGGCGCAAACGCAGAAAGAACTTGCAGAACGCCTACGAATAACCCAGAAATTGATGTCCAAACGCCTACATGTGATGAGAAAGATTCAGAAAGAAGGAAAATGACTTTCGCGTAAACTCTAACAAAAATCAACAAGTGGCAGCGTACCATTTTCTGCTCAATAGACAGCGCTGAAAGTCTTTCTTGAAGATGAGAAATGGATATTCTATGACAATCGCAAACACAGAAAGTTAAGGATAAATCCCGATAAACCATCACAATCGCTTCGGAAAGAAGATTCTTTTCCGCATTTGGTGGGATATAAAGAACGTGCTCTATTATGAGTCGTTGCAAGCAGGTGAAATAGTTATTGAGGACTGCTACCATTGTCAATTAATATACTTGAGTTTAGAATTGGAACGAAAACAGGTGTATTCTGGTAAAGAAATTGTTGTATGACAACGCCAGGCCACATATTGCTTTCCAATACAAAAGACATTATAATGAGTCTTAGTTGGGACGTTTTGCAAACACAGGGCATATTCCGGGCTATACAACACGTATGCATGCATTTCCTAATCAGTTGCCTGAAAGATAGCTTAAAGTTGAAGGAAGAAACGGCGAATACTTTGATTAAACAATTTAATTTACTTTGTATTAAAATAAAATAAATACATAAAACACGGCGGAAGGACCACGTGGTCTATAGCCAAACATACTACTACTACTCATTACAGATTAACTCAAAGGAATTTACATCTGTCAGTCTGGTCTTAATTTGAAACACGCCTTTGAGAACGCCAAAGATCAGAGAGAGATAAACATATTTAGTGGAAAATAGTATTACATCTGATCATAGGATAATTACTATGCTTTTTCTATTCTTGTTTTCTTTCCATTGGCTATCGACCGGTGGTCTTTCAGCCCTCCAAGATCATTTAGATTAAAACACACAAATTCAACATTTGCGAATCATTCGCTTAAAAATATCCATACTTTTGACAAAGAAAATTGATTTACACGAAGTATTACAAATTCATAGGAAGCCAAAATTGATCCCGGTTTTCCCGTCCTTAATGACCAGATAGATAAAATCCAAAAAGAGGAGATTACCTCCTCTTTTTGGATTTTCATAAACAATCATTTTAAAATACTTTAAGTTTGGTAAAGACCAATTTGTGTTCGAAATTATAGTCACATTTTTTTTCACAAATCCTCACTTAAAAATATACCACCAAGTAAGCGCCGACAACATTCAATAAAGAAGATAGGTTTTTTGAGTGATTAATTTCTTTCTCAACCCATGTTAAAATATTTTCGTTTCAACAATCGATCGATTAAAATAATTGTATTCTTTCACTATAAAAAATAGTCAAACAAAACCATTTTTTTTAATAGTTTTTATACTTAACCACACAACACATTAACATTTTTGAGTAGATTATTGATGGATAATAAATTAAAATCACAAAATAAATATTAAGTGATTTCACTAATTTCTAATTTTTCAATTTCTAGTTTTTTTAAATTAATGACAAATATAATTTTCTTGATCACTTTTATATTCTAAAACAATACTCGAAGAAACAATTGTAGCAAAGAGCTCATTCCTTTGAAAGTACCATCGAGTATTATTTACGAATATAAAAGTGATCAAAAACATGAACTTTCAACAACTATCGGCCTCAACAATTCAATTATGTAATTTCTTTTTCAAGCTATTCATAACTCACGATTTCACTTGAAATTGATAATATAATCATTGATTTTGATGAAGTTTTAACAATAAAATTGGTACTAAAACTAAACAACTTTAAAACTCATATGAAAACTTATCATAACCTATAAAAATTGAACGTTTGTCTTACCAACTTCATCTCGACGAACATCATCGTTTATTGTATAGATTTGTTGTTACTTGTTCAAACTTTTATGTGCAAAAAGGCTGATTTGGGTTTTTGAAAACTACTTCTGAAACTTCGAATAAAAGTTATTTATTTATTCTTGTGCAACCCTGAGTGAGTGAATTTTTTTAGAGTGTATTTTTAACATGTACTTTTACTAGTAAATATTTGTTGCTTGCTAGTTGAAAATCGATTTAAATCAAACCTCTACTGAAAAACTGTAAAGATCAAAACACACCGACTGAATTGAAAAATTCATTATACAGGGTGACTGACGAAAAACCTTTGGTGCTGTATCTCGCTTATTTTTGATCCGATTTGAATAAATAAAACATCAAATTAAATGATTTTTACAAGACTTGTACTGTACTGATATTTTTCCTTGCATCCAGTTTTTGACAAAAGACGATCAATTTTTTTTTCAAATTGCACTGTATATATATTTTGTACTGATCCGCAAGGAGATTTTTTTCTGAATCTAAATTTGTAAACGATTTTATCCATTCATCAAACCAAAGTCGAGAAATTGAGGGTAAAAAAAAATAAAAATCAAATACCCATAGTAAACAATATACAGAGCCTATTCCAAATGTCAAAAGTGACAGTGTCAGTCATTGGTACAATACTGCAATGATTTTTAATAATTTCATAATAAAAATGTTGCAAGATTTCAAAAACTGAAAAACGATTTCTGTAGAAGCACAAAATTCTAGTACAGTGTTTGAAATATTGCAACATTTTAATTATGAAATAATTAAAAATCGTTACAGTATTGTATCAATGGCTGTCACTGTCACTTTTGACATTTAAAATAGGGTCTGTATATTGTTTACAATGGATACTTGACTTTTTATTTATTTTTTTAATTCTCAATTTCTCGACTTAAGTTTGATGTATGGATAAATTTGTCTACAATTTTATATTCAGAAAAAAAATCTCCTTGCGAATCAATAAAAATATATATACAGTGCAATTTAAAAAAAATATGTTGATCGTATTTTGTCAAAAACTGGGTGCGAGAAAAAATAACAGTTCGGATCCTATTAAAGTCTTTTAAAAATGGTTTAATTTGATGTTTTATTTATTAAAATCGGATAAAAAATAAGCGAGATACAGCACCAAAGGTTTTTCGTCAGTCACCCTGTATAACAGTCGCAACCATTCTCTTTATTATTGAAGGTGTCGAATGTTTTAATTTTGCCCACCAGATGGCAGTTACTTTTTAATAAATAAAACAAAGTAACAGAACAATAAAGAATAGAGAAAGGGGGGTTCATTTTAAAATCAATAATGTTTTATATATTTGCAATTATATATCTGCAATAACATATTAAGTAGTAAGTAATGCGCCATATTATTTACATTTACACTTTTCCTAATATTAATAATTAATTATTATAAAATCAATTTACATTACCGCATTGTTAATTTAAATTAATAAACACAATTAAAACCCCGCCTATAAAAACCGAGAAATGTATAGTTGGCGCAGCTATTCATCGTGTAACGGTAGTTTTAAAAATACCGATCTTCTAAATGACAGTACGCGATCAGCTGGTACCACAAATTGACTTAGGTATGTTGTTTACATAAAGTAAGTAAACTTCGGTTAGTATATTTCAAAGATATTTATATAAAGAAGTACCAGTAATGCACTACAATTTAAACGTAAACGTCACATTCGAAAACCCTAATGTCTTATAAAAGTACCACTAAATTCGGTAATATAATAATATTTCAATAATTTCAAAATACGAAAGATGTCGTAAATTAAAAAAATCGAAAGATGTAAACCTACAACGTAGAAATATATTTTCATTTTATATTTTGTTTAGTTTGTAGTGACGCAAGCATGATTTCTCCAGTGTATCACCCACATGTGTAAATTACCAATGTGGTCATTAGCGCTAATTGCTATTAACACGCTTGGCGTGTTCTAACTGTCCAAACACTTATACGGGCTACGTTTGAAATGCCGGTTCTAAAGTATACATTAAGTATTATGTAATATTATGTTTAACAATTTCAACGGTAGGGAAGTAATATACTATTATAAAATTGATACATTTTTTATACAACTACATAAGTTCAAATTTGTTTTTAAAGACAAACTTCAGGTGTTTAATTCTCAATAGGGACAAGTAAATCATTTGTTATAATCCATTAATTTCGATTTTTTACAATTAAAACTTTACTTTAAAAAAAATCAGCATAATTGGACACAATGGCAAGTTCGCTTGCTCTCGCGACTAATCTTATGATGAGTTTTTTTAATATCAATTTTAATAATATAATAATTTCAGGATTTTTTTAAATAATACAAATTTTAATAATCATGTTTTTTTCCAGGATTTTACAGAATGGAATATGAAAACTTCGACAAAGTTTTAGTGAAGCTGGTGAGAAGGAACAGCAACATATATGATAGATCCCATGCGCACTTCAAAAACAAAGATGTGAGAGAAAACACATGGACGGCGATATCTAGAGCATTAAACAGATCAAGTAATACACTGTTGTACATACCACCTTTAATCTAATATACTAATCATTATTTATTTTATAGAAGACGAATGTATTCAACGATGGAACGGCTTAAGAAATCGGTACGCCATGGAGAGGCGCAAAGGTCGGATCGACGGAAAACTACCGACTTGGTCGTTGTACGAAACGATGGCCTTTCTGGATAAGTTCATGCTGGCCAGAACGTCGTACGGCTGTTACAAATCGCGCGATGCCGTTCCCGAATATGCGAATTACGGCAAACCCGAAGGTACAGATATGAACGAGAGTTTCCTTGTTGATGAAATCGAGGTGAGCAACAGCGACATGTCTAATAAGAGAGAGGACAGCTCGAACGAATCCTACAACGAGTATTACTATTCCCCAATGGACAAAATGATCGATCCCGTCCACATAAAAGAGGAACCATCGGACTCTCCAATGCACAACGCGTTGAAGTTGAAAATGAAACCGGAGACCTATTTAGATATGACAAACGTCGAGGACGCTTTTGGTACTACGGTAGCGCAAATGTTAAAAAATATACGCGGCCACAAAAAGCGGCGAAAGGCTCAGCTTGAAATAATGCAGGTTTTATGTAACTATAGCTCAGACAGTGATACTGAATAATGATTACTGTATGTTTGCAATATTCCTCAAGATTCTCTATATAATGTACAAAATAGTTATAATTAATAGTAAGAGAACTGATGATTTAAGATATTATAAAGTGCTGGATGAGATAATTACGTAATTTTAAAACGAACAATAATATAACAATATGCTCTTTAAGTAAGATATTTAGGACTTAAATGTGTCTTTTAATTTATTGATAACGTAATAATGCCAAATAAATAAAAATGAATCTATGTTGCAATTAATGCTCACTACCAATAGGAAAATGTAAAATGAATAATATAGATATTTAAATTGTACAATACCTAATTTTTTTAATAATTTTATACTGGTTTTTTGTAGGGGCTTATTTTTTTTTAGTACTAGGTTGATTTTAATATACTTGTGTTTGTATCCAATACAAATACATATCGTGGATGCCTTAAATCCTTTTCAACTAACAATCATAGAGCACCTTTTTCAAATTCAATACTTGACTGATGTTATAGTCCTTACGGTTATAGTTCCAAATATTATGAACTACTTTATACATTCAACAAAATGTTGAATTTTTAAATTTTTTATCTTTGCAATATGTTTAGTACTGTATTGTGTAATTTGTTATACTAATAGATTTAGTTTTAAATAAAAACATATTTTTTACTACAAATTGTAATGTTTTTTTTTTACAGAAATAAGATTACCATATTTTACATTTCCTGTTTAATCCTTAATTTCCTCATTATACATTATTATTTATATTAAAACATTAAATATTAGTATATACCGATAAGACCATCAAAAATTTTAATTCTGCATCAATTTTTATTACCAAGTTGGTCATGATTAATTAAATTACAACATTGTCATTTATTAATGTTGACAAATTCATTTATATACTTGTGAAGATCACATAATTTATTATTCATATCAAAATGAAGAATGAAAAATTCGATATTCTCCTAATAAATTTAGTGAAAAGAAACAGCAACATTTACGACAGATTTGATACACACTTCAAGAATAAAGCGTTAAAGGACGCTGCATGGACCACCATATCTCGAATAATGAAAACAACAAGTAAAAAATTAATATTGATCTTGTATTTAAATGATTTAAAACTTTTTCTCTCCAGAATCTCAGTGCATTCAAAGATGGAAAGGATTGCGTATCCGTTACACCGTGGAAAAGAGGAAGGTACGTTCGGAAGGAAAACTATCAACGTGGAATTTATACAGTACGATGGCCTTTCTGGATAGGTTTGTATTGCCGAGGCCATCACGCAGTTCACGTACCCTTACACAAAATGTACATGAGACATCCGATATGGATCAAAGTATAATCAGTGATGTAGGAATTGAAAATATTGAAGATATTAAGAATAACAGTCTAATTAATACCCAAAGTGTTGAGTTAGTTACAAAATGCAGAAAAAATGAGAAACATCTCTTAAATGTAGAATATGCTTTTGCAAAAACAGTAGATTTAATGGTGAAAAATATACGAGGTAAGAAGAAGCGTAGAAAAGTGCAGCATGAAATAATGCAAATTTTAAATAGTTACAATTCTCACACTGATAGTCACTAAAATATATATTTTTTCATTTAAATGATAAAATAAATTAATATAAGAACAATTTAGTCTTATTTAATAGAGAAAAGTTAGTCACTAAATAAGATATAACTCTAGTTACATAGTTGGTACCTCATTTAATAAAGTGTGAATGATAACTAACTACATTGTTTCGATCTGAAAGTGCAATTGTTAGAGAGACATTCTAATACAAGACGACATGTTAATTATCCCCCCTTATTCAAGTAGAGATGACCACACCTTAAGTCATTAATAAATTATTTGAAAAATACATGCAATTCAGTATAAGTATAGATTACCACATAGTAACGGTCGCAACCATTCTCATTATTAAGCATTTGTTTGTTTTAAATTATAATTTATTATAATATTACTTGTAAATTATATATAATATGTTATTAATTTAAAACAAACAAGGCAAAAAATTAGAAAAAAGTATTTAAAATCGAATACACAAAATACCGTTTTGTGTGGTTTTAATTTTAGAATATCAATAAAACTAATTACTATAGCAAAATATGTTTATAATATCGTATTTAATTTCAACATACCTGCAATGATTTCAAAGTAGCAATTTTCATATTCTCAGCATTTGCCTGTTCCTCGTAATGCGGTGTTGCCTTCAAAATCTTCTTCAGATGCTCCAAAATTTCCACAACCAAAGCACTATCACTAGCCAGAATCGACCAGCAGCTGCATGTAGATCTAATTCGACAAATATTAATAAACACAACATCTTATAAGTTAATCAAACTTACTGATTATAAGGTAATGGTTGTTGTAGAATAACAGTAACCACTGGTTTTATATGATGAGTGGCGAAATTCAAAACTGCTCCCAATGTTGTAGCCCTCGTTCTAGTACATTTAATCTTCTCTAAGGTTTCCAGGATTTTCTCCAATAATTCCGTTACGTAAGGTTGTAAATCACCACCCTTTAATTTAACCACGGTGGATAATACAACACTAACACCACTGGAACTAGAAGGTTCTGCATCCAATAACCCTTCGATGAGTGTGTCAACAAAATGTCCCAACTGATACTTCGGAATGTTAACACTTATTGCATTGGCAAGATCTGTTATTAAATTGTACAATAACTTAGGATCCTCTGTATCTATTTGCTCTTGAACGTGTGATAGTGAATTACTAAGCATCTTATCATGATCCCTCATGTGTCCTTCATAACGGCCCGAAATGCACAACATCAAACAAACACATTCAACAGCGACCTTTCTAGTGTTCTTATTAGGGTCTGTACATCTAGGAATTACTCTGGCCAAAATTATTCCTGTCTGCCCAAAAGTACTCGGTCCTTCGTAGGCAAATTTCATATTGTCTAAATATGTTTGTAATGCTGTTCTTAAAGCTTCCAAAGCTGGTAATCTTTGTTCTAATTTTTTCCGGCTCAACCATGGTTCTAATAAAGTAAACAACTCATCGAGTGTAGCTGGTGAAATGTTTTGAATCAAAAGTTCTTGTACCAATAAGTTTACCTTTGAAAAACTAGAGAATACATGCGGTGCCAGTTTAACATCACCATGACTATCATTAGACAGTTTGCAATAAATAGCAGAGGCATTGAAAACGTTATCAAAACATAATTTGAGCAAGCGTAACCTTTGGTGTGATTCCAAAATATTAGGCAGTCTCACTAATGATGTTAATACTGGAATAACAACTGGGAATAATTCTATAAATTCTGGTCCACTATGCAATTGAATCTGAGCTGATACCAATTGTAATACTTTATCTCTATCTTGTAATTGTACATGAAGCTTATTACGATTCGGATGCAACGCATCTGTAACACAACCAATAGCTTTAAGGCAAATTCTCCTGATCACAAACTCCTTGCAATTTCCCAACTCTTGCAAGATAAAATCCAAAATCTCGCTCTGTATTATTCGCAAGAGAGCGTCCGACGGGGCTTCGTTGCAGATTTCCGCGTAACTCGCGATTATCACATATCTGACTTTCTCCACTTCGGCCTCGCCCTTTTGATCTTTCATGAAATTAAAATGAAAGAATTTATTGTTTTTCTTCAACAGTATATCTTTTCTAATGTTGTACAACTTGTCAATCACCAGCTGCAAGTTGGAGCGCGAGCAGATTCCGATAGCACCAGCGCATGCTAGTAATTCATTCGTGTCGTTAAGTTTGACACTCTGTAATATAATATCCAAAACTTGTTGTATCAATTGGGAGTTTTGTAAATGACAGCAGATGATTGCCAGGCATTTGAGTAGGAAGTTTTTCTCTGCGTTTCTCATTGATAATTCTGGTTCTATCATACTGAAAATTATTTAAATCTTTATAATCATAAAATTGTAATTGCTCGAACATACTCATTCACTCAAGAAACAATAAAACATCTAATCAATAGTACTTTTTTTACACAATCAATTTCAAAACAAAATTTGTATATTATAATCATATCTACAAACAAAATTGAAATTTTAAATATTTGTCAAGGTAAGAAACATACTCATTCATTCAAGAAACAACAACAAAAATATATAAAATAGAACTTTTTTTATAGAATCAATTTGCAATTCAAATTTTTATATTATTATATTTTATATTAATACTACAGATTAATTTTAGTTATCAAGTAAAAAAAAAAATAATAATATGTAACCTATATTTTCAGTTTAAAAATATCATGTATATAAAACTACAAAAAATATTATTATTCTTAAACTTACCGATAACTATATAAAGGCAATTGATTTTTAATACAATTGACCAGTGCCTCCTCGAAGTTCTTATCCTTAAGAGTCTCAAGAATAACAGAGAGAAAATCAAAAACTAAATCCTCCCACTCCTTAATACTGAAGGAATCGTAATTCTGGTCCAAATACTTCAGTAAATGTGGCAGCCTAGTGTCCCAAATTAATTTACATTGATCCAAGTCACTCAATCGAATGTTTCTTAAGAAGTTTAATATAAATGTTCCTCTAAAATTTTCCAAAGGTAAGGCCAATAAAGCTAAACATCTGACAAATGCTGCCTCAGAGGTTTCCTTGTTCACCTTCCTCGAAGCCAAATGCGTTAAACATCGCAAAAGTACAACACAAGCGTCGGTATATTCATAAGTTAGAAGACATTTTAGGAGCAGATTCCATAGCACCATTTCTAAGTCTTTTACTGAAGTACTCAACATGTATAACGTGTTTTCAGCATTTTGTTTGAGGTCTGATAGTTCGTGTTGATCTGTTGGGGAATAAGCAGGCTGTTTGCAGCATAATCGTACAACAAATTGTAAAAAGTGTTCTGCTGGTATATCTATAAAAAAAATTTAAACTTTTAAAGTGGCTAAACTAAAACAAACCCTTTGCACTCCGTTGTCATAAATATTGAGACATATAAAATAATACTTTTAAATCTACTGGAGTGGAAAGGGTTAATATTAGGTGAATAAAATGTATTTATTGACAAAAATTACTTTTCATATTAATATCTGTTTAATCAAGAGTGTAGAGCAACAAGCATTGACTTTATTAAAACATATTAATATAATCTATTAAAAAATATAAATTAAATTCCTCACCATTATTAGATAATAACCCTTTATAAGCAAAAGCAACAATAGTCTTCATTAGAGCTCTCTTAACTCTTAAATTTGATTCATTCAACATTCCATCTAAAGCAGTTAGAATATCCTTCAGTCTATGCTTAATCACCGGATCTACAGAATTCGTAAGGTGCGTAAGTACAATTAACCCCTTCATTCTCTCCTTATCATTATTATTTCTCATCTGCGCCAAGAGGTGATCTAATGTATGGTCAGTAAAATGGTTGCATAAGCATTCGTAACATCTAAGAACTTCAGAGTGTGTCCGCAAAAGTTCTGGCTGGGCGTAATCCGGTGCTATGCACACCAGATCGGACAGTGTCTGCAGAATTAATCCTAATTGCGGTTCTAGAAGGGTTCCATCAGTTTGGGAGGCTCTGGATATTACAGAGCCCACACATTTGGTTATCGCTTGTGTTTCTTTGTGTTTCCTGGAACAAATAAGATTGTGAAGGAATCCTGATAAAGTGTGTTGTGTTAATAAACTGTAATCTCTTGGATGTTGATATTGCATTCAATATGTTTATTTTTAATTTAAATCAGAAGAAATTGGTTTAATATTTTGAATTGAAATAACATAAACAATATTTTCTTTCACAGTAAATATATATTTTAAGCTGCTAAATTATTTTTTTCTGCATGAAGTAAAATAATTATTTTCTTATAAATACTTTGTTATAATCATTCTAATGATCAAGATTAAAATAATTATTCAAATAATAAAATAAATACGAATTTTTACCTGTATTGTGCAAGAAGTGTCTGTATAGACTTATTAGTAATCTGTCTTATTCTTTCCTCACTAAGAATATTATACATAGCAGCCAAGGCATACAGCACCATTTCAATCAGTTTAGGCTCTCGGGCATGCAGCCAAGTGGAGAAGAGCACATCGAATGCCATCGATATTTCAGTCTGGAACTCTTGTACGGATATAGTTGGATCTGGCGCTTGTTCCGGATTAGACGTATATTCTAGAATGGCATCACAAAATTTACCCAAACCTGCAAAAAGTCATGCATTAACATTCAAAACAGCTGTTGATTAAAAGTTTAAGTACTATAAGCAAATGCCTGCTTTAATGGGTCCGTCTTCAGTCCTGTTAAGAGGGGAAGCATAATACCAAGAATTGACTTCATGTATGGAACGACACCATATGCATTAGCGTTTGCTAGCGAGCCTAAGGTGTGTGGTATTGTATAATGTGGGATAACTCCTGGTTTTAATTTCGTTATCAATCCATCAACAATCTATAAAAAAAAATACTCTTTAATGAATTAAACCTTATAAGTTTATAAATTCTTATATATTATAATTATAGTTATTATAATTTTTTTAATTACATTAGTAAGCTGAAGTGAATTTACATTTTTTACAAATTAAGGAAGGATGGAAAAAACAAACATTATAAATTGATTCAATCATCATTCTTAATACTATTCAAAAGAATATTAAACTTACTTGTATACTGTGCTTCGATCCAAGTGCAACGAGAACACCTGAAGCAGGCATTTGTATATTCGGTTCATACTGAACGTTTTCGGTCATTAACTCCAAGCACAGTTCGAGCAACAACATAATTGTGTCCCCGTCAACAGACACAATATGCTCTTTGGTGATATCTTCCATCACATCTAAAACAGCACTCAGATGTTCGGCATGTGGCTTGGGGTCCCTCTTTTTTCCGAAATTATAGCACGCTTTTAAAACGTCGTTCGGATGTTTTTTAGCTATCTTCCTCAATGACGTATTTATGGTTTCGCTGACTAATCCACTCTTGTCGAACATGGAATCCAAGAGAGCCCCAAGGGTAACTAGAATGTATTTAAATAAAAAATTTCCTTATATTTTACACCCTTATATAAATTTTTTTAAATAAATTTTTTCCTGATTTTCCCTAAGCAATTGATTTATTCGTAATATAAATTAGCAGTTTGAAGCTAAAAAACAATGAATCATTAATCATATAAATTGTTCATAATAATCAATTATCATAGGCAATTGTTTTGTTTTTAAGGTAAATTAATAACAATTTATTGTTAAAAGATAATGGATCACTTATGAGTTTCTTTTTCCTTTACACATTATTGAAATAACACTTGATGAAATCTATTATTTATATTAAGAAAATGATATGCTTCTTAGATGCAGGAATTGCGATAGCAATCAAATGTTTTTGTTTCCTTCTTGTAAACAAATGACATTGCATCTAAACATGCGTAATAATTACATTTGTAATATTGTAACAGTGTTTTTTAAGGTAATAATCATTAGTGACACTTACTCTGAATTTGGGTGTCCGCTCCAGGCATCGTGTTCCCATTCATATCAGCAGGTACAATATAAAACAATGGCTATCAGTGAAAAACAAATGATTACATTATTGTTAATGGCACACCATTTTATTATGAAATTTAATGCAATTATTCGTTTTGCGACTTCTGGACAAGTGAAATTAAAGCGATTTTTTTGTATCTCCTATATTTTATCGTCTGATGACGCATCGAAACTCAAAATAAGAGAATTTGTTGACATATAGTGACAAAATATACAAATAACCTAAATGTCAAAAACACGAACAGCTGATTGTCGGAATGTTGTTTTGGCTGTGTTATGTTGGTCACATATGCTTTATTATTTTGCAATGATTTTTCAATGTGAAAAAAGGTTTCAATAAATTAAATTTACAAAAATTAATTCGATTTATTGAAAATGGACCAGTGTAATAAATGCACTGAAATTATTTATTGCTTTATATTTATATCTAGTGCAATTGTAGAAATTGCAAAGTAAAAATAATCCTTTACTTACTACTAAACTAAAACATAGTGTTTTTAGTGTTTATGCCGTGAATTACGACGCAGTAACGGTTGCAACTATCCTGATAATCAATACATTATTTTTTGATAATTGGTGCACCAATTGATTTCCACTACTTTCCTTAGTTTTAGGTCTATACCTATTATCTATAAATATAAATAATATGCCTTTAACATTGTAGTTAAATACTGCATTAATTATAATATATATTTATTAACTAGGGTACAATAAATATAAGATAACTTGAGAAGACGTATTAAGCTTTGAAAAATTGCTCATTTAAAATTTGTTCATAATTTAGTTTAAATAATAGTAATAATAATAATTTATTTAACCGAGGCTATTTCATACAGTAACATACATATACAAAATAAAATTGGAGTTGTTATAATAAAATTAAAATAATACTTATATCACAAACACATTTTTTAAATCTAAAATATTTTGCACTAAATGCACGACGCAAAGAAAATTGTAAAGTACAATTATTTGTGTTTTAACTCTTTTATACAGGGTGTATCAGTACAGTGGTTACTTTTAAGAGATATAGATTACACCTAGATGAATAGCAATGCCTGGTGTTCGCGATAGATGTCGCTGAAGCAGTAGAGATGGTGCATGCGCACACGCAAGCTGATAATATAAAGTTCTTTTATCTTAGCTTTTTGTTGTATAAAGAATAATAAACATGTTTGTTTCGTCATTACCTACCAGGAAAAGCTTTGCCTCATTCCCATCGTATAACTACACTATTTCTTATAAACGATTGTAACCATTGTATTGATACACCCTGTATGATTGCTACCTTGCTGTAGAAACTATAATGTGCTTTTTGTAGGTGATATTAATTTTCAGGGAAAAATTTGAATGAATTGAAACATAAACAAATGAAATATTCACTAATCATGATAGCATTAGTATTAATCAATAGAACATTATATTTAATCTAGTGATAAATTGATTAGATAATATTTGCTTAGGGAATTGTGGAAAATGTTTTACAATTTTGTATGCGTATTTGTTCAAGTAGGTTTTATTGTGTACCTAAATAAAAAAAATAAACAAATTAACAGTTGATAAAATTATTTATTTATAATTTTAAAACTCCATAATATAATAACAAAATATACAAATCAGAGACTTCTGGCCAATTGATATTTATATTTCATTTAATTACTCTGTACACCATATATAACTATATCACAATTGCAACTCTAATTACGATTGTCGTCCACTCTTAACAACGCTTTTTGTTCGGCTCGTTCCCGTGTATAAAATTTATATATCGGACATTAAAATTTACAAACCAACATTTCAATAAATATCTCTAGATGCCTATACCAGCTAGGCATAAAACTGCAGATGATCAAAAAATATAATACTAGAAAATAAATTATGTATAATAAACAATTAAAAGACTTATATCAAAAACCATTTTGTACTGGATTTGTTACGTATAGTTCGGTCCAGAGTGGACAGTGCGGGGAGACCGGGCCGCCCCAGCTCCACCCATTTGGTATGGCTAGATGTGTCAAACCCTGCCTGACTATGCTCCACGAACCCGTCAACAAATTCTTTACGTTCTTGGAAATGGCCATATTGTCAGAATGGTTGCACTTGATATTCTGATAACCGGTATTCGTGTGTAGCGGTAAGATCATTTCCATACTGCCAATTTCCCGACAGGATTGATTGGACACATTCGTAAAATCACCGACTATAATTAAATTCTCGTACTGCTCGGACAGCTCTTTCACTTCGTCTTCGATGACACTCAGCGCCATCTTGCGCGAGAAGTCGATGTTTAAAACTTTAATATTAACTAAACCTATGCTAAAGTCGACGAGGACAGCCCTATAGTCTTCGGTTTCTATTTGTTTCAGCACGGAGAGTAACTTCACACCGATCCCTAAAAACAAAATGTTATTCGTGCGAAACACTAATTGTAATTGTAATTACCTCCGCTGTGGGCATCATAAATGAAAGCTAAATGTGGGTCGAGGACCTTGCAGTGCCAGTCGTGGCTGTTTGAACCAAACTCGGACACTTTACGTAATCTGGGGGAGTTCAATTCATTGCATATTAATTGTAAAGCATCTTTTTCTACAATATCTTGGACACATATGATTGACCACCTACAAAAAAATATATATTGATGAATAATAATTAATACAAAAAAATACTACATTTATAAGAAAAAATTAAATAATTGTATGATATAAACAGAGTTCACTTCTGTTTTTAAATTAATAAAAATGATAAATCATGTGTATATATGTAATGTATATATGTTTGTATGTATTAATTACTGTGGCTACCAACATACAAACGTAAATATCAATTATATATTAGTTATTTGAATTATGCATTTACCTATTTTCAAGAATTGTCCTACAAATAATTTCTCTGACACCTAAATTTTGGGCTTTTTCGCAGGTGAATTCGTGGAGGTTCCACGTTGCTATTCGAAAGGCGTCCTTGTTGTTCCTTTTGTACTTGAAGTCCTCCTCCAGGATGGGTCTATACGAGTAGGCTGAAAGTAACTCGAAAATGTCACCTAGCGAGGATGGTGATGGAAGTCCATTGGCTACATGAAGTTTTACTGGTGCACTCGATGTTTTCCTGAAATTTATGGATTAATATTAACAGAGATAAACACAATTTGAAACGTAAAAAAGCATAAGTAAATGCAATACTACGATTATTACTACAGAATGCTAGAGATGGAGTATTTAATTATTTTAAATTTAATTATAAACAATAATGTAGAATGATGGGAAAGCTTTTTTTCGGTGTCATATGGTTTAATGTGGAAGTTTCGACCATTACAGTAGGTCCTTAGTATATCCTGGAAGGCAAGGAGCTTAAATTCTAAATGCATAAGATTCAGTCTTAGAAAATCAAGTCAATTTTATAATTTATAATAGTGTGTAACGTTTTTTTATTATTATTGTTTTTTGGAGGTTTGTGAAGATATAATTTGTCATCATTAATGAGCACCACATAATGCCCGAAATGTACATCTAGTGAGTAAAAATAAATTGTAAAGAAAGCAATTCTAATGTTTGTAAATGAAAGATTTTAACACTGAAACAGTAACAAGGAATTAAGTTATGGATATAATAATCCTACTATTATCAAGCTTAAAGCAGAGTGTAATTAAATGATCGTTTGTTTGTGTGAATTTATTTGTTGCAGGCTAAGTAGTAAAAATTAGAAGAGTGTGTGAATTAATTATACACCATCCTGTTAAGCAAAAAAAACTATTATTAATAGCGATCTATTAAATCCAAAATAATAAAGGATTCAATAGATTTATTTTGAAGAGTTTATGCCTGCTTTACACAATGTCTACTTACAAATTTCAGGGAGTCGTTAACACTTACTTGTTCGCTGAATGCATTCTTAGAGTAGAAGAAACATGGAAATTTACAAGAATTAGATTACGACCACAGAATTGCCCGATGAGTAATTACATATATACCAATATACCATACCTATGTCTATTTGGTGTACTAGTCCCATTGGATAAAGAATGTGTGTTGTTGGCGAATCCGTTGGATAGAACCTCCGACGCGCTAGCCGTACGGGACAAGTTGGAATTGATGATGTCGTCACTGTCGACGGTTAGGTAATGGCACATGTTGCTAAAACGTAACATGTTTATGCCCTTGACTTTTAACAAATCGTCCACCTGAAATTGAAAAGTAATTTATTTAAGAGAACATAATATAAAAAAATACTTAATTTAAAGTAATATTGAATTGTGCTCTTTTTAAGTATTATGATTTATTAAACTTTCGATCTATGTTATATTAATTTTTAATTTCCTTGTGCATAATAATTGCTATTAGACTTCAGGAAATTTATCGTTCCTCCTCCTGGACAAACCGCAAAATATTTCTACTATTGATTGACACACTGAATATTCCAGTTAGATTACAAAAGCTATTCAAGAAATATTTCATCGGTTCGTTTAGGTGTGAAACATTTCATCTCTGTTTTAGCGATTGGTGAATAAATTTAATATTAGGCATGTTCATCTACTTAAATGCTTTGATTGTTATATAAAACTTGGCCAGAGTAATTACCACAATGCATTAACAAAGAGAAAACACGTTCATTTGCCAATCTTCCCGATTTTTCTAGTATTAGATTAAAAATTCCTACAAAATAGCTAAAGAATCTGGCTCAGCATATGTAAACATCTGATTTCATTTCTCTATATATTCACGCCGTATTGACAGTTTTTATCACAGTTGGTGAATATAACAAGGAAGAATATATTCATCATTTTACGGACCGTCTACCACATTTGCACATTTATGCCTTAAAACCGTCATATATAATCTCTAGTTTCCGTATAACCCTGAAGGTATCCATTGGGAAAAGCTCATTCTGTATGTAATTGATTAGTTGTCAAAAGGATATTCTAAAAAATTAAAGACTTAAATTCCATTGCAATTAGAAAAAAAAAATAGTTTAATTTTGAAAACATTTGGAAATTTGGCAAAAAATTTGCTTTCAAAGGTCGAAAAATAAATTTATTTAGAAATCAGTTGGAATTTTGTAAGTAAAAAATGGAGTTAAATTCAAAATAAGTTTAAAATTTTCTAAAAATTGTAAAATTTAACAGTTGTAATTGTATTTAAAATAACAATTGAAAATTTTCTAAAATACAGTGAAACAAACATAAAGATTATTTTTTCAAATAATTAAAATATTACAAAAATATGATTTTTAAAAACATGAACTTTTGCAAAAAAATGAATTACTTTAAAACAGTGAAAATTGATTGAAAGCTAGTTTCTTTCTAAAAAATAATTACCTTATAAACAAATCAATTTTATAAAAATATCTATTGGTAATTTCTAAAAAAAAACAATTGAATTGTTCTAAGGAAAAATATGATTAATGTTTATATACAAAAAGGTAAACTTAAACTTGAGTTTTCATAAAAAAACCTAAAGTTTAATCTGCATTTTGTACAGCGAAATGAAAAACGTTTTTAATTGAATCACTGTACTGTTAATTATAATTTCCCGTTGATTTCTGATTAAAAATGATACATGTCGATAATTATGCAAAACAAAATAATACGCCGTGTTAAAAATAAATGTTCTGGATTTTATATATGTCCGTGTATTTATATTCTGTTGCGGAATTTTGTTGATAGGAAATTTATACATTGCAGGTCTTAAGACTATAATAAACTTGAATAATAGGCTAAAATTAGCAAAAATGTAATTATTTTATATAACAAAACGGGCATAACTGGCGAGAGTCCAATCTACAATTGACCAACTTGACAAACTGACCAAAACCTATCCCCAATAAGTAGATTCTTTAAAATGTAATAATTTTAAGCCATATATGTAAAATACTACTACACAAGGGAGAAAAAACTGTTACGACATTTGAAGCAAAAAGTATTGAAATTATTATAAATTATTATTAATTCAATGCTAAAATCTATAGTGAAAACATTTTTATATTTTATTATCAATAATATTATTTTACTTAACGTAATGATTTTATGATTTAATTAATAAATATGTGCAATCTTAATGTTGATTTAATAGACGTAAATTGGCGACAATATTTTTATCTTATGTTGCAAAAAAATCAATAGCATAAAATAAATATACGTTTTTTTTAAAACAAAAGATCAAGGATACTGATATGGGAGACATTTGCACATATTACATTTATAATTAAGTAGTTCATTATGTAAACGTATATACTGTTAGTAATTAGGAATAACATGCACAATTTAAGTTCAATCACGTATTCCATTCGATTTTTCATAACGGCGGTCTGATGCCGTCTTAATCACACGTTAGGGTAAATAATACGTCCTGGAATAGCTTGACCTTTGCTTTATCTCAATCCAAAGGTATTAACATTTCAGTGACCCTTAAAATATTCATGTTCTATTGATTAATGAATTCCAGCTACAGAAGGCGAAATATTTTCATAAAAAATAATATTCCTTTTCCAATTAAATAATATATTATATCAGGTATTAAACCTGGTACGTTTGAGGAATGGGTAAATAGGAAATGTGATTAGTGAAAACACTTTACTGATATGAAAAAAAATGCGTATTGGGAAATACTCATTTTCAAATTAGTGTCAGGTTTTGCAATAACAAGTGATAAACCACGATAAGGAATATAAACAGGCGTATTTGTTAAAAATATGAATTTACTGGATATATAGGATTGGGTTCACGACCCGATTCAACATCGCATTAAATTATGATTAGAATTGTTTCAGACGGTCTTTATTCGGAAACGTTAATTGGCGCTTTATCTCTATGTTCAATTAGTGGTCGTCTTTATCACGTTCTGAATATTATCTCGTTATCAAGGTAAATAAGTTTCCTGTTTGATAATGAGTATATCAGATATAAATATATTTAGGCGTTCGTAATTAAACAAGAGAAATTGTAATACTTGAAACTCTATTCATTGGCTTTAAAATGTAAATTTTAGATTAAAATTGTTCTCAGAAAATTGTCCAAACTCTAAGCTTAATGAAATTGATAAATGTATGACTTTGAATGAAAGAAAACTTAGTAAATATAAAATTAAAAGTATACAGGGCGAGTCTCTAACTTGGAATAAATTCAGTAAATCATAGAGAGTTTATTTTTTTGAAAATATGCTCGGATAGGTGGATTAGTATTTGAAATTGCGCTCTGTAATAAAATTTTATACAGCGTGTCCCAAATATGAGACTATTTTTTTAATGGCAATCCTATTTTTTTTATTACTATTCTTAAAGAGTATATAAACTTACACATGTGTGCCAAATTTCAAATTTTTAGTTCCTGTCATTTACAAGATATTTAACAAACATTATCACCGTATCACCTTGTATAATTCTTAGTATCGATATACAGAATATTATTTTATCCAAAGTTTGGTTAGAGATAAATGCAAGGTTTAAGAAGAACAATTTTTAACTGTATAATCAAATCTTACTGTTGGGCCGAGTAAATATAGAGATACTTGGTATTAGCGAAGTTCAATAGCCCAATGTTGGAAAGATAATGGTAAATAACAAAACCATTATTTAGGAAGCCAAGAAGGTTGGTACCAAAATGGCGTTGGTATAATTTTAAGCAAAAACATCAACAAAACAGTGGCAAATTTTATTCCTTACTCAAATAGAATCATAATGATACAACTAAACACAAATAAGGCAAAGGTAAACATCATACAATTATATGACCCAACCGCTGACAAACCAGAAAATGATTTAGAAAGTTTCTACGAAGATTTAGACATTGTCTTAAAATCCACCAACAAACGAGATGTGATTATAATGGGAAACTTTAACGCGAAGGTGGAATACAAATAATAGGGGATGGATTCACGTGAGATTATGGGTTGGGAAATAGAAATGAATGAGGAGATCGACTTATGTAATAGAATTCTGCCAAAATAAAAATTTTGTCACAGCAAAAACATTGTTCAAATTACCTATACAGAGGCTCTACACATGTAAATCACCGGCAGATAAAGAGGGACAAATCGTAAGAAACCAGATAAAATATGCATTGGTTAGACAAAGATACAAAAACGTAGTCCAAGTGCTAACATAGGGTCAGAACGTAATCACGCAGTTACAAAAATCAGGCTCAAAATCAAACTGGTAAAAAGAAGATCAGAAAACGAACCAACAATACTATGCTAAAGGATGCAAACACAAAACAACTTATGTCACAGGAAATTAACAAAGGATTGACGAGCCTAAAAGAAGAAATTCTCCAAAATACTGAAATAGACAAAAAATAGTTTTCGATGAATACAGAAATAAATAAAATTCAAAAGGAACTGCTATGACCAACAAGATACAGAAAGAAACAATGGATAACAGAAGAGATCCTAGACCTAATGGATAACAGACGACAATTGAAAGGAAGAGATAATAAAAAAATAGAGATTACAATTAAACAAGCAAACGAAAAATGGTTAAAAGACCAATGTGAAGAAATAGAAGAGTCTCAGAGAAAATATGACAGTTTCAACTTTTTTTTTCCTGTGGGGAGCGTCTCTTTACAGATCCGGATGCACTGCCGCCTAGGTGGCTGATTGTACTTCCCCATCTTGCCTTACGTACGCAACCATTCCAAACTCGATGCCCTGCACTAACTTGTACAGGTCCTTCAGGGGTTGCACATGGAAATCCTTTGGTACCATCTGCCTGTTACCAAATGTGTGCTGTCTTTTGATTTCCAGCGCATTACAATTCCACAGAATATGCATTGCTGTTTTCGATGCCACATCACATAACCGAAAACTGGTGTCGCCGTTGTGTAGACCGATTTTACTTAGGTGTTCTTTAACAGTCATGTGGCCTGTTAGCAGTCCTATAGTTGTCTTCAGCTGTGCCCTACTTAGTGTCAGTAGTAATGCAGCTTGGTTAGAATCGGGCCCTCTTATGATAGCCTTACTGTGGTTAAGGCCTGAGCTGCTTTCCCAGTAAGGAATACTGGAAAAACAGAGTGTTTGTTACGAGTCCACTTTCTGACTTAAAAGCGGCTCGCCTTTTCTATTATGCCCAAGACAGGTTCAGATTCCATAAATGATAAATGGTGCTGCCCTGCCTTACTAATTCATCAGCTTTTTCATTTTTCTCGATACCGGAGTGTCCTGGCGTCCACGTAAGTGTTACCTTGTTCTGTATGGCCAGGTCGTTCAGAGTGTCGAAGCAGTTAGTCTTTTGACTTTGGACAGCCTTCAGTGCCGCCTGGCTGTCAGACATGATATAGATACGCCTATCTCGACAGTTCCTCTTTATATTGGTTCTCGCGCATTCAATAATCGCGAAATCAATCAGCCAGGCTACCCAGTGATTGGGCGTAACCTGTCTTCATATTCTCATTGTAGATTCCTGATCCTGTACTTGTGTGTGATTTGGAACCATCCGTGTACCAGATCATGCTTTGTTTGTGGATATCCTCCCTAAGGATATTCCATTCATTGCGTCCTGGAATAGTGACCTTAAAGAGTGCATTTTCAAGGTGTCTGTCTGTCACATGGTCCGATCTCATTTGCAGGAGAGGCCCCCCTACGTCTGTCGAGAGTCAAGAACTTTTACATTGACCTTTGCTAGCTGCAGTCTATAGAGCGTCAGTCTTGAAGTGATGTGAGGTCTAATAGCGTCTCCATTGCTGCAGTGGGCATGGTTCTTATAGCCCTTGTTATGCTGATGCAGGCAAGTCTTTAGACCTTGCTGAGGATTTGTATGATTGTATCTTACGTGGCTTTAGGCCACCACACCAAAGCAGCATACATGATTGCGGGCCTAACCACTCTGGTGTACATTCAGTATATCATCCTTGGTCTGAGCCCCGTACATACGTCTAATTACCTCAAGGGTAATTTCCGATTTACGTTTAATTTTTGAAATGTGCGAGGTCCAGGTGAGTTTGGGGTCAAAGATTACTCCTAAGTACTTCACCTAACCCGACAATTCGAGGATCTCACCATTTAGAAGGAGGGGTCCTAGACAGTCCAATTTCCTCCTGCGTGTGAAAGGTACAATGGTGGTTTTAGAGGGTGAGACTTTCAATTCTTCTCTAGCATACCATTTGTTCACCACGTTCAGTACTCGTTGCATGAGCTCTCTGATCGAGTTTCAACCTTATACTAATATAAAAAGAAAACCGGGTAGGTACACTCAAAGATGCAAAGGGGAAGCTAATTTTTGATATAAATGAGAAATTAAAGAAATGAACAGAACACATTAAGGGCTTGTTTGGCGACAAGAACAGAACAACCAGAAGTTGAAATAGAAGATAACGAATTTTTGGAAATACTAAGAAAAAAAAAAAAAAGAACAACAAAAAACGGAAGAGCAGTAGGCCCAGATCAAATTTCAGTTGAAAATTTTAAATGTATGAATGACCATGCTTTAGATATACTGTTAGATTTATTCAAATGCAATATATACCATATATATATTCAAGTGGACTTTTCTTTTATTTATTGCCTCGTGCAGGGGAAAATTATTCTTATATATAAAATGCTATAACCGATTGTATCGACGATGATATCGAAAGAATAAATAAATAATTTATAGCTTCAGCAGGATTATATAACGCAAAATATGAATGCGATTATGTTTTGGAAATATTTTCACGCACTCCTTACGTAATGAAACTAGTTTCTTAACACATACTGTAAAACTTCTATTCTTAAACTCTTAGAGCTTTTATTTATTTCGCTTTTCCTATAATGGTGTTCATTAGTTCAGATTAAATTAAACGTGATAATCCATACTTACACTGAATTAAAAAATGCGCCATGTTTTAACCAAAATAAATAAATATCAAAATTTTAATTCAAATAATTTACACTTATTAACATATTTTTAATTTTAATATTAGGTGGATAGTAACACTTCTTTTGTTCCATAATGTTTTTATTTTCAGTTGCCTGGCACGTGTTTCGGTCTTCGCAGACCATTATCAAAGTTAAACTTTGTTGTGTCAGGCAACTGAAAATAAAAACAATTTATTTATTTATTTAGATCTTTCTTAAAAATACATGCTTAAATTGCAATTACAAATTATGTTCTTCCACTCAAACCCTTTCTGCACCATAATGTTGAGAAGGTGGGTATACTCATCCACATCCGGAAACTTGTATATTTTCTTTAATATCGTTTTTTTTAGGAGGAACATTTTGGTACATAGTTTATATCAGCATTATGTTATATAATAACAATGCTCGATGAAAATACGATCAGAATATATAATTCAATAATGATGATTACACGCAATATGTAAATGATAGAAAGTTCACTGTAATCAAGGTTATCACTATACATTGATGGTACAAATAAACCAATTTACTAATTACAATTAGAATGTTGTATAATGTATTAGCATTGAGGAAGGGTTTTATATAATGAGTTGTACAATTATCAGTGGACATTACGTGTTCAGCATTGTCATCGGGCAATGGGAAATGCTGTTGTTATGTATATACAGTATTATATAATGTAAAACATCTAAATATTTATATAAATCATTATGATAAAATAAATAAGGCGTCATACACTTATTTGCGAGCGTATACTAATGGAAATAAAAATAAAAAATTCTAATCATCCTCGCTATCGACTAAATTTGCTTGTAGACCACAACGTTTACTTTCATCCAGAATTGTCTGATTATTCTTGATTCTGTTAGGTGTACATATAAATAATTCCAATTATTTTATGCTGAAGTTATTAATTTGAAAATCAATTGATTTTTTCGGTTATACAGTGTTGCATATAGTGATTAAAAATGACAGTTGGTATGCCGGAAAGCCTAACATAACAACGGTCTCGAGGTTCTAAATCTTAGACCATATAAACTAAGTATAAATGGTCTAAGTTATAGATAAAGCGTGTTGCATTAATCAATAAGAAAAAAATCCAAAATTAACTATAATATTTACATAAAGTTTATAATTTGACGAATAAAGCACTAATAACCTTTCTTCACAATTTTATTTGATTTACTAAATGTACATTTCGGACACAAAGTGACCATTATCAATGGATTAGCACTGATAATGGTCACTTTGTTCCGAAATGTACATTTGGTAAATCAAATAAAATTGCGAAGAAAGGTTATTAGTGCTTTATTCGTTGAATTAATTTGATCTTCACGTAACTCAATCAGTCAATTTAAAGTTTATAAGACAAATAGTTTTTTTTTTTATAACAATACAAAAAGCCATACAGGAAATACAATACTATAATGGTGACACTGCGTATTTATCTTTTCGTTTGGCTTTACATTTTCGGCCAAAATGCTATGAATTCATCTCTACTGCGCGCTTAATTGAATTCCAATGAGAATATTCCCAATATTTCGCATACATGCAATTGCATTGACCTTCGTCTTCCAAAATCAGCACCCCCACACAACTACCTACCATACCTGATACAAGTTATAATATATTCTACAGTAAAAATTCTATTATTTTAATGTATTATGTTTTTTTCTGTGTACATAAGAATGATCAAATGAAGCATAAAAAACAACCTTTCTTCACACTTTAGAATTAAAGAAAAATCATATATGTTTCGGACAAAATCTTCACGCAACATAACATATCCAATAAACTGGAATAATAAATTTGTATTAATAATATAATATTGAAATGAATCATTCTCATAAATCATAAATTAACAAATACACTGTACTGATAACAATTAATATACAATTGTATATAATTGTATAATGATTAATATACAAGTCAACGTTTTTTTTTTTTAAATAAGTAGAATCTACGAGTTGTTAATATTGACGTTATCAAAACTATGACGGTGTTTACGAACAATAATTGAATTACGCTTTACACACACGTTCATTTCTGGCTTGATATTACTCCAAGCTTGCCAACAAATGTCTGCTCAGTTTTATTCGCCATTCTTAGCATTCTCAATGGTGCGTTGTGGCTCTTATAGACATCAAACAGACTTTCAATTTATAGCTTACTGCCAGGGACAACTCATATAAATATTTAACTGCGAAAAAAGGATCTTCACACTGCCTTTATTATTTATCATTTCTTTGAAGTAATATATTTCAAGGTAATATTTTATCTATAATAAATACATTGAAGGGTGTGATATTGGACACCCGCCCAGCCTACGTTATTAAGTGTACACATTAATAATCCAAATTATTTTAAGCAGTTAAGAAATTAATTTTTAAATCAATTGATTTTCCCGTTATATAGTGTTTAAAAATAACAGTTTACCTCTAAAATTATTTAGTTCAGTATAGTCGAAAATGCTAACAGAAAAGGTGCATTCTTTCCGAATTCCAACAAAGAAAAGATGCTGTAAGAGTGTGCGAATCGACGTGTTCCTTTCTCGTGTGCGCATTTTAGTTTAAGCGGTTTAAAAGCGGCGATTTCTATCTGAACGACAAACAATGCCTTAGAAGCCCAAGAAAGTGCGACAACGATGAGTTGATGAAGATGCTCGCTGAAAATTTGGCACAAACGCAGAAAGAGCTTGTAGAACAGCTAGAAGTAACTCAGCAATTGATTTCCAAATGTCTTCATGAAAAGAGGAAAATGGGTTCCGCATAATTTCACTGAACCTAACAAAAATCAACGAGTGACTTCCTCTGCTCAATAAACAGCGTCAATAGTCTTTCTTGTGGAAAAACGTTACGAGCGATGAGAAATGAGAACCCAAAACTCAGAAAATCATTGGTAAATCTCGGCGAATCATCACAATCTGCCGCAAAACCCAATCGCTTCTTCTCTGCATTTGGTGAGATATGAAGGGCGTGCGTTTTTTCAGCTGCCTGAAAGATTGGCTTACAAGTTAAAGAAAGCAACGGCGAATACTTTGATTGAACAATTTAATTACCTTTCTTTAAAAATAAACATTGAATGTAGCCAAAAAAATTGGATTAATCACATCTAATGAATTTCCTTAAGCTACTTGTTAAATCTTTAAAATTTTGAATCAAAAGTGTGGACGTTAGTAAACGATTCAAAGTTATGTATTTTAAATATATTGGAGGGTGTTATAGTAAACACCCATCAACAAGACTCAACTTTACAATTTCATAAGAATAGCTGACATCCTTGTCAGTAAATAATTAAAAGCATTCACTATATGGTTCAACATTATTTGATTCATAAAGACCGATTACTATAAATATTTTAAAAGGTTTTACTTGTAAATAATAGCATATTCAACCAAAGTATTTCCATTTTTACTATTTTTTTAGTTAAAAAATTTAAGGCAATTTTTTGTTTATGTTAAATAATTTGATGGGTGTAATAGTGGATACTCACACTCACTACATATGCAAATTTCCTTAAACTAAAGACCCTCTTTTAAAATGTTTAAAATTTCAAACTGAAAAGTGAAAATGTAAATTAAATATTGGTGCACTATTATGTTTTAAAAGGTGAAAGTTAGTACATTATTCAGAGGTAACGTTAAGCTTAGTGTTTAAATAATTTATTAATGCATTGACTACGAAAATATTTAATTACATTCCTAATTTATTATTCTGTTCAATTTTTTATTAATAAAAATATGCAATCACTGAATATATTGTTTTTTTAAACAATATTATCAATTTGTATTTGCTTGGAGAAATTTTAAGGACTGAACGTTTTCTTTTTTATACTTAATACGAGGGTAGATTGAAAAGTTTCCGGAATGGGCAAGAGATGGCGTGCGTATCGTGAAATTGTTATGATGGTTGTCAAGGCTAACCTATTTTAGGTAAGCTGTCAAATTTTCAGACACGTGTGTCGTACCGTTTTTGTTTACTATGATATCTTGTGAAGCAAGTCAGGCACTTTTGCAAAAATGGATAAAAACGAATTTCGTGCAGTCATCAAACATTTCTAGATGGATGGGAAAAAGGCGACGGAGATACGAGATATTTTGCAGAAATTTCATGGCACATCCCAAACGTGGCCGTACGAGCACCAAGGATGAACCAAGCTGTCGGCGCGATGGGTGCCGCGTTTGCTGACTATGGACAACAAGCGAAATCGTGTGACCACTTCGAAAGAGTGTTTGGCCTTATTAAAGCGTAATCCAACGGATTTTACCACTACACACCAGAAACCAAGCAGCAGTCGAAACAGTGGATTTCTCCAGGCGAATCTGCTCCGAAGAAGGCAAAGACTGTCCCATCGGCTGGAAAGGTCATGGCCACCGTTTTTTGGGATTCGCAAGGTGTGATACACATCGACTTTTTGCAGAAGGGAAGAACTATCACGGGACAATACTACAGCGATTTATTGGATCAATTCAACGGCTTATTGAAGGAGAAACGGCCTCATTTGCAGCGGAAAAAAGTGCTCTTCCACCACGACAACGCGCCGGCCCATTCATCCCGAATCGCCAATGCTAAATTGGTTGAATTGGGCTACGACCAGACCTGGCCCCGTGCGACTTCTTTTTGTTCACAAACATGAAGACTTGGCTCGGAGACAAGCGCTTTACGTCAAATGAGGAGGTCATCGACGCCACTAAAGCTTATTTTGCAGAGTTCCCGAAATCATATTTTTCTGAAGGCTTAAAAAAGTTGGAGCACCGCTGGGAAAAGTGTATCGCAATGCAAGGGTACTATGTTGAAAAATAAATAAAAAAACCTGTTTAATTACTGCGTTTTCTTGCCCATTCTGGAAACTTTTCAATCTACCCTCGTACATATTCGAAAAAATACCACCTATTTGAATATCAATGGTTTAAAATTATTATTCATATGGTGGCAAGTTTTGTTAATTTAATTAGGTGTTATTGTTGTTAACGAATTCATTTTTTTTTTCGAGATAAATATTATCAGAGTCTCGTTAGTCATTCTAATAATGACACATTAATCATCATTCATGAAATATACATATTATTAACTAAAATGGATATGTTTAAATATTTCAATATTATTATTAATTGCTTAGTAATATTATATGAATTAGAAAATTGGTACTTTCACAACTGTAACTGTATTAGTTCCCTAAAACACAAACTATGTTAGATGTGGTTAGTGACTTTATAAGCTCTGTTACTCAAGTCTTATTGTACGAAGGTTGTATTTTGTATTTCGGGGACAGAGAACAAAAAATAGGTTTATTGTTTTTCTAAATATTTTCTATGAAGAACAATACAGTTTTGTATGCGTTTGTAAGAATTTTCGAAGCATTATTTTCACTCAGATTAAGGTACCTCCAAAATATGCACTTTGCACACATCAAGCACTCAAATCAAGGCTCATCAATTCGACATTTTCAGTTCTCAAAAAGTCTCTTGTTTGAGCCAATGTGTGAAAACTTTAATTGTCCTGATTCCTTTATTTTTCGAAAAGACTCGTGACAAACAAATGGTTGTGTACTATTCAGAAATGATCATCCGAAATTGCACTAATGCCACAAAAAAAAAAAACAAGCACCAATTTGCTTCGAAACTTATCGTGCGCAAACAGCTTTTGTTGAATTTGGTTCATCTTGAAAGACCCATACAGTCGACTGCTGTTTACTTTTGGGCTCATACGTATATATCTATGATTCGTCATCTGTTATGATATCATAGACATGTTTTGAAGCACCATAATCGTATTTCTTGAGAATTTCTTTCTAGCAAATCGATAAGAGCCTTTTTGAGCGTAAACGTATTTCTTGAGCTTTTCTTTCTACAAATCAATAAGAGCCTTGTTTTCAGCGGTTGTTAAATTATGTGAGATACAACGCAAACAATTCTTTTGATAGCCAAATATTAATGCAAATTGAATGTATGTTGGTTCCCACTAATGCACAAAAATCCCACAATCTTACGATGACGATCTTGCATCAATATTTTCGTGTAATTTGTATAGGGAAATAAAAAATTACGTTCGTACCAACATAGGCAAAATTCCAACTTAATCTAAATATTAAATAAATAACACAAAAAGATATAGAATTGATAGATACATTTCCTCTCTAGTTAATCATCATTGTTTGTGTATTCAATATCTTAAAGCAATTATTTAATTTATTTTGATTAAACACTACAGTCAATCTGATGTTAGCTTTGCAAAGGCCAAGGCTCGTGATATCAACGAAATAAAAGATTTGAGACATAACAACTTTTAAAATTAAAACAACGTCAATGACACATATAGAATGTGCAATAGATTTTAGAACACGTTTAATTGACAAGAAATTATTGTAGATGCTTGGTACAACTTAATTGTACAATGTTATTATTGCTTTTTTAAATATACAAAAAAATAGAAAGATTGATTAAATTTTTTTTGAAAAATTTATTTCAAACCAATGCAAATCTAAACTTTATAGTCTTAATACAAATAAATAAAAATAAAGAAAAAGAAGTTTATAATCTGAATACCAAAAGTGTGTATTTCCATGATGTGTTTTGATATTTAAGTGTACTATTGGATTTTTTAAATATAAATAAAAATACAATTTTCTATTGAGTTTTATATATCCTTAAAAATGAAATACCACATAGTAACGGTCACCAGCACCATATTCCTTAGATTTATTTATTTATTTAAACTCTTAGTACTATACATAAAACCATATCATAACTATACAAAGTAATCACAAACTCACTCTATGCGTTTTTCCATACAGATCCAATAATTTTAAATGGGGGAAATTCACATCCATTTGCAATTTAGATAATATTTTAGTCATTTATTCCCAATTTAGGTGAGACTCTTTCTTGAACTCCGCCTGCAAATCCTGTGAGCGAAATTGTGATTTTTTTTATATAGTTTATAAATATACATAGTACCAACAGGCTATTGTAAAGTTTCAATAAATTGTCAAATGTGACAAATAAACAAGAAAAACATATCAATAGTTATTTAAGGTACAAGTGTAAAAAGTGATGCACGAACTGGCGTTTAAAAACACGAGCGAGGAACGAACGAGTTTTTTTAAAGCCAGGAGTGCAATAAAGAAACTTTTTACACGTGTGCCTTACAAAATTTTATCTTCGATCGTAAAGGGTTTCAAAGAATATATTCTTATGAGTAATATTTTAATGTCATTTCAATAATTCAATTAATGAAAACATATTTTACCCGCAGTGCACTAATGAAAGCGTTACTTAGCAACCAGTAAACAAGTTGCACAAATGTCAGCCGCCATTATTATTTATGGAAAAAATGTTCGCTTTATTGTAATCGCTTCGACTTGCTTTAAATGAAATCTTTAGAGTTCTTAAATCTGCCATTTGGTTTGTATTATATATTTTATTTATAGTTTATTAGTTATTTGTATCAATTAATAAAAAAATAAGTTTTTCGTCGAAATATATTCATCTGTCAAATTTGACAATTCTGTGCAATAAAAACAGTTTGACATTACCGTGCAATAAAAACGTAAAAAAGTACCAGTGCTTTAAAAAGCCACTTTTACAATGAAAATCATGCAAAAAGCGTCTACTTTCTGTACGATCGTAGATAAAAAAATATAAAAAGCTAATCTTTTGGTTTTAATAAACTTCTTACCTTAAATTAAAAATTAGGAGTTACGTGAGATTTAAATAACAATTGCCTAAAAGCTAAAAATAAGCAGTTTGTACCAAAATTTCATGGTTAAAAAAATTTATCCGATTAAAGTTAGCCAAGAGTATTTATATTTGATATAAACATAGCAATGTAACCAACCTTCACTATATAAATAAACAAAATTAGTAATCAATTCTAAGCTAATAATATTAAGTAAAACATTGTTATTAAATTAAAACTGATAGGATTTTATTATTCAACTACATGTATTTAATGATTACTCATTTTATAACAATATTTTGCCAAAACAACAGCTTTCCTAATCCGAAAAATTGATCAAAAATAAATTATTATTCACGCCACCTCACACTTTCATCGCGCTTTGGTAATACGCCAAAGCTGACTTTTATTTTTACGATAGCTTATTTAAAATACTAGCGAGAAACAATGCATTGAATCACAGAACGTATTCTTGTCTCTAGATATTTATTAAACCCACTCATTACGATGACAACAACGATGTGGTTAATTAAATTTTAATAATATCTTCATAATATTTTTAATTGCTTTTTAATTGTATGTTATTAAAACTAGATTGGTCGGTGTATGTAATTATTGTGTTAATTATACGTTACGAAAATTGGCGTTGATGCGAGTTGTGCAAACTAGAAGGAATATTTAAATAAACGTTTATACAGGGTGTCTCAAAAAAAATCATTTTTGAAATGTTTTACTGTATTATTAAATGTTCTCAAATAATAATTTAAAAAAAAACACAGTCAGCCGATACAGACGAACTTTCAACCATCCATTCTATATTCTGCTAAGCTCCTTCATATTACCTTCTGTTTACAAAATCCGAGGACTATTTGGCAGGAAAAAAGATTACGTATTGTATTGTATGAATATATAAAGCTGGGATACAAAAACTCGTCACACTTAAATTTGCGAGGTTACTATGTAGAGATTTAAGATATAATAAGGTGTAGTAAAAAGAAATCTATTATTTTTCCAATAGATGGCTTTAATTATCTGTATCTCTCGTTGTATAAGTTCAATCAGGTTCCAATAGATGGCGTTAGAAAGATGAGATTTCATACTCAAAAAAACTGTTCTGACAGTTTAGTGATTAGTTGACTCAGTCTTGTTTGAGGGCACATCAAAGAAAATGCCTTATATTTTACAGTTCTTCTTCGATAAAGTTGAAAACGTAAGCCAGACGGCTGAAAATGTGTGTAGTTTTTATGGTCCTGATACTGTAACAGCGTATCACGCGTAATTTTGGTTTCGTCGATTCCATTCCGGTAATTTCGATGTCACCATCGAAAATATCGTAAGAATCATGGACATTGTTAAGTCTGACCGTTATTTAAGCACTGTTTCGATTACCCAAGAGCTAATGATTACATAAAAAACCGTTTGCAACCATTTGAATTAGTCTGGATACAAAATGGAGTTCGATGTATGGGTGTCATACGAGTTAACGCAAAAAAAACCTCAAGGACCTAATTTCCATCTGCGAATCGCAACAAAATTGACCCTTTGTAACTTTGTTTGTATAACACAATTTATTTACTGCTGATTATAGTTTCGGCATCTCAGCGTGCCATTATCAAAACATACAACATACATTATTGTATGTTTTGATAATGGCACACTGAGATGCCGAAACTATAGTCAGCAGTAAATAAATTGTGTTATACAAACAAAGTTATAAAGTGTTAATTATTTATACTCAACATGTATAACGAAGTAGAAGCCGCAAAAATCAATAAAATTGACCTATTTCCGAAGCGGTTGGTGATTGGTGATGAGAAATACGAGGGGAAATCGTAAAATAATAAATTGAAGGGTAAACCACCCAAGAGTACCTTTAATTTTGGGAATAAGTGATAATCACTTGGGGCTAGGTCGGGACTGTAAGGGGGGTGCGGCACAACAGTCCAACCAAAATCTCTCAGCAGTTCTTGAGTTTGATGTGAGATATGAGGTCGAGCGCTGTCATGGAGAAGCCTAACACCACTGGACAATCTTCCTCTCCGGCAATTCTGCATCGCACGCAGTTTGTCGCAATATCTGTTAGAGTTTACTATTGTTCCATGAGGCAAAAAGTCGATCAAAAGCAGGCCCTTCCTGTCCTAAAAGACGATTGCCACAACTGTGTTTGTTTAACACTTTCACCGCCAAGCGATCTTGTATGTATATTGAATTTAGGCGACTATGACCGCCGGCGGTACATGTGGCTGTTAACGTGTTAAACTTCTTCGGTTTCGGCAAAGTTGAGTGACGCCATTCATGTGATTGCTGCTTGGTTTCGGAAGTAAAGTGATACAGCCATGTTTCGTCGCCTGTAACAATGGAATCTAAGAATTCTTTCTTATTGTCTTCACATTGTTGCAGAAACTGCCGGGAACACTCGACACTTTGTGTTTTTGGTTTTCTGTGAGCATTCGCGGTACCCACCGTGCACACACTTTGTGATAGCCTAGTTAAAATCTTAAGAATTTTGGAAGTTTCAGAAATACGGAAAAGCAAGTTCGTTAATGGTGATCCTCCGAACTTCAAGCAATATTCTCTCAATTTTTTCGACAATTCCATCTGAAACTGAAGGCCTTCTGCTCCTGCCTTGATCGTGAATTTCCGTGCGGCCTTCACTGAATTCTCTGCACCATTTGCGAACATGTTGAACAGATATGCAATTTTCCCCATAAACTTCGATTAACTGACGATGAATGTCAATAGGTGAAATTCGTTTTGCACTTAAAAAACGTATCACTGCCCAGAATTTCGCATCTGGCGGTAACAGCGATAGGGAGATCCATCTTGGAAAGCTGCTAGGCCGGCATTGAGCGATGTAGCGTGGCGGGAGAGGTGGGAATAGAGAGAAGGAGATTTGACAGTGTTTTACATTTCTCCCAGCACGTCGCATTATTTCTCAGCAGCATAGGGAACCATATTTTACGAATCCCACTCGTAGATCACTGACGACAACGTCAAGCGAAAATGGTCGTGCTCGAATGCTCGCGGTAAGCCGGCGGAAACAGTGACCAAGCCAGTATTAAGCTCTAGGAAGCTTTAGCTGTGTATTTGGTGGGATTGGCAAGAAATTATCTAATACGAGTTGTTCCCCTACGGCAAAACTCTTAACTCGTAACTACACTGTCAACAATTGGACCATCTGAAGTAAGCAAGCGGTCAGCTTTGGTCAATAAGAGAGGAATTGTGTTCCATCAGGACAACGCCAGGCCACACATCGATAGTGACTCGCCAAAAGCTCCGGAAGTTTGGTGGGAAGGTTCTTATGCATCCACCTTATAGTCCGAACCTGGCTCCAAGTGATAACCATCTGTTTCTGTCCATGGCGAACAATTTTGCTGGTGAAAATTCGCTTCAAGGGAGGCTTGTAAAAATCGACTAATTTTTGCCAATAGGGACGAGGGCTTCTATGAAATATAATGAAATTACCTTCGAAATGGCAACAAGTTATCGAACAAAACGGAGCATATTCGACCTACGGCAAAAGCCTTCAATTTCATGCAAAAACAATCAATTTTATAATATTTTCTTTACAGAAAACGCTAATATTTGTTAATATATACCAGTTTTTTTTATATTCCCAAACGTGTACTACTTTCCGGACAGCCCTCGTACATACAGTTCGGAGTGGCGGCAGACGGCGGCCTCGAAGTTTAACGGCCTCAAACGCACCCCTCAATCAATAAAATATACGTCAGAGTGTTACTGAATGAGCATATAATAAGATTTAAAATATTTATTCCACAAACATTGTAAAAATAACTTTATTTATGGTATAATCTAAGAAAATAATAAATAATGTTAAAGTTTATAATGATTATTATAGCTTGTGGTTTAGTTACACCCTACATTTACATTACAGATTAAATTAAAAATTCATAAATAGCTTCTATATTGTTTTTTTAACAACCAATAGAATTAAAAACAAATATATTTTATAAATATTTTCAATAGATAACTTCTTGAATGTGAAGTGGTGAATACATTTCATAATTTGTTACAAAATGAGACCATAGTATTCCTAAGTAAACAACAAATTATTGTTAACACCTGCGTATAGAACAAAACTAAAAATAAAAACATTAAAGTGTTTATTTTATGTGATGATTGCCACGTAGCAACAGTGGTTGTAATTATTGGATCTAAGCCAATTGGCCATTGACCTGTAGAATGTGTATACAATGGAATGTGAAATCAACAAATCCAGCCATTAAAATGATCAAGTAAATAAACATCGTCAATGAATCACATGCAGCATAAAAAGTATTTCATATGATTGAAGTTGACATAAATATTTTTACTGTCCCTGTTCGATATATGGCAGAGGAAGTATTAAAATTGTTATAATTATCGCTATAATTGTATCTTGGTGTATTTTTCTTTATTTTTACCTTTTTTTTTTAGACAGACAAACATGTTTATTTTAGTTTATGTATTATAATACATAAAGTAATTTTAATCGACCCTCTGTCTTTCTGCCTGGTTGTATTAGTTCGGTGTTTAGTTGTCCGTTATGTTATGTTGGTGAATGTGAAGGTGAACCATGAAAAGATGTTATGAATTGGAAGATTTAGAAGAGGTGTATTTAAGTCTAGGAAGGATTAGGCAGTAAATATAGATTTTTCAGGATGCCTTGTTGACAAACTTTGTAGCAAGATACAAAGCGTTCTTCAATCGGGATTACTTAGGTTTTTTGGTAAAGTAGCGTATTGTAGAGTTTATGTAAGGAATTGTTTGGGTGCATTATTTTGGTTAGAATGCAAAGGGCTGATTATTTACTCATCTGTAAATTTCTTACAATGGGAGGTTATGAATGGCAGCATAGTCCAACAAAGGTCTATATATCATTTTATGAATTGTTACTATTATATTGATACATATACGAGGGTTGCTATTTATGTATTGAGAATAGAAAGAATAATCAAATGAATTTTATCAAAAATAATTTTATTGCCTTTCAAAATATTCGTCTTTAAGATCTATACAATTTGGCATGCGATTGAACCACCCTTCAAAGCACTTTGACCAGGTAGAAGGTGGTAGCTCTAAAATATGCGTTTTGAAGGCTTCAAACGCTTCTTTGGGCGGTGAAAATCGTTGTCCACGCAGTTTATCTATAATTACTGGGAACAAGAAAAGGTCATTGGGTGCCATGTCGGGGCTGAAAGGGGGATGACCCATCAATTCGATCTTTCGTATGTACAAATACTCGTTTGTTGCATGCGATGTATGTGAGTGATGAAAAGGGATTCTTCGTTTTGAGTTGGTTTCTCCCAATTTACCGAAAACTTCAGGCAAACAAATGGTCATATACCACATTGAATTAACGGTCTTTTAATTTTCCAGAGCTCCTGTTGCCACATGACCGGTTTTCGTGAAGAAAAACGCCACCATTTGCTTCTTAACGCTTCGAGAACAAACAACTTTTTTTGGCTTAAGTTAAATTAGAGCCTTTGTTAGTACATTTCATGATTAGAAACATAGCAGAGTCAAGGCCTTCTAAGTTATATGATAGCTGCGATATTCATTTTTTTCCGAACGTCTACTTTTTGTTAAAATGACGAATTGCGGCTAAACGAATTATTTTAGGTACTATGAATGATACATAAAGTCACACCAGAATTGACCAAGGATTCCAATAATTCAATAATTCATCTAAAAAAAAATGTGACTGATATAAATCACCCTGTATAACAATTACAACTCAGTCGAAAAAAATGTTAGGTTCTTAAGTAGATAAAAATGACGTACACAATAATGTTAATTAATGCTGTTAATTTATTATCGAATGCATAATAACAATGATAAGCATATTTGAACTATTAATGATTACCAAAAGTACTCCACCAATAAATTGTGTGGAATTTCCCCATGAAACACCAATTAAAAACAATTAATTTAAATAATCACGTCACAATCATACCATTACAAAATGACATAAGCATATACAGTCCAAACCCTGATTGCATATAAGTGATTTTAATTATCGTACACATAATAATTATGCTTGAATACGTGGTCAAAGGTCTGTGTGAATTAACCCATACAATGCCAATAGAACAACTTGTTATTGCCAGTGCATGAAAAGAATATGTGACGTTGTGAGAATTAAAACACGCACAAGATCAAAACACTTTCGTCCGCTTTCAGGAGCAATTGAAATACGTGCACACAAAGAGTGCAGCGTGCAGCAACACTTAATATACAATTATGCGCCCTGGGGCACAGTTTTTGGCCGTAGAATTGTGAATTGTATTTTTAGTTAGCTACAGGTGACACTGCCAATTCCGCAATACCATCAAAGATAATTTAAAATATTTTAACGGAATGATTTTTGGTCTAAAGCCAGTTTGTTCTAATTAAAATTAGATTAGAATTTATGCCATAGAGTCATAGTTAAATAAAACATGCAACAAAATTGATTAATAATACTATTTGCAGAATTTTAAATATGTAACCATAAAGAATTAATTAATTAATATTTATTGAAACAAAACAACACAATTGAGAGGGTTTCACTTTTATTGTTGAACACTGCAACATGTTTCATCACACAGCGGCTTCATGAATACAGTATTCATCTAGTTGATGAAGTAATGAAGTTCACTGTGTGGTGAAACATGTTGCAGTGTTTAACAATAAAAGTGAAACCCTATCGAATGTAATAATTACAATTAATTATTTTGAAGTAAGTCTAATTATTACTTTTATTTTCATATTATTGCATCTGTAAATCAATATTTAATTTACACCTATCAAATGTGTTGTTTTAAATGAATGTATTATGGAGTTTCATCACGTATCTACCTGAATTCAATAATTATTTATGTGAAAGTAAATATTCAAACTCTGTTAAAAAGAAAAGGATTTTCCCCAAATTTAAAAAATTTCAAAAATCATACCCAATATACTCTAGTCTATTAGAATTAATGTGTTTATTTTGAAATTCTGGCACATTAAGTCAATTATTGAGTTCAAAATATTCATTTTCCACATTTAAAAAACTGGTGGATTTTAAATAAAAACAATTATATGAATTGTCAGATGTTGGTAATATTAAAAAAATATGATAATGATAAATAGGGAGGAAAAATATGAATCATTTTTGGTATAGCTTATGTTCGAATTTGATCAAATGATTCAATATATTAAATTGGAATTTTTATGTTCAAACACTTGTTTTTTTTGGTTCTGAAAATTAAAAGTATACCTGAAAATACTTTACTATCCCTCAAAAAACATTTAAATGCTGTATGAAGTACACACGCTTGTACAATATTATACTAACATATTTTGTATTTTAGAGAGAAATCATCTTTATTATTAGAAGTAATTATAAAGTATGTTTGTGTGTATGTACAGTGAAGTGGCAGACTAATTGGGGGCTATGGCCCCGCGGACTTTTAGCCTATTTCATTTTTTTATTGATTATATTTTTATTTAAATTAATAATGATTAATTCCTCCTTACTAATAGCCATTAGAGACACTTTATTGATTATTGATTTATATTTTTTAAATATAATTTGTTATATACATACTTTTTTTAATAATCTATAAACCTCATTGATTATTTTTTTAATTTCTGTCCTTTGTAATTAGGAATTTGTTTATTCATATTGACATGGAATCCATAAATGGAACATGATTTATAACTTGTTATCAATTAATGTATGTCCTTGGAATACCCACCTTTATATAAAAATACATAAATTATATTGTAAAAATGTTACTTTCTTTTTTGACATAAAAAAAACCAACACAACAATTTTAATAGTTAAAGTTATTGATAAAGAAAATTAAACTATAATTATTTCAATGGTAATAATTATTGTTTCTCATAAATTTATATGAAAAATAAATAAATAAATAAAGTTAATTTTACTTTAATTAATCATATCAATAAAAAAATATTTCTTCCAAAATTTAAACTTTTCTAGTTATCACTTTCTTGTTTTGCCTAACAAGTTTTGCCAAATTATCTTCATTTTATTGGTTATTACATAAAGTCAAGTCTTTGCAAAATTTTAAAAATAGTATTTGCCAATTATGTTGATTTTTCTTAATAAATTCTTTCTTAGCCATGGCAACTAGGTCATTTTAGACAATCTCAGTATTTATAAATATTAATTCTTCAAGTTTAACTAAATTTTTTCGTTGAAAAATAATAGAATATTCGCTTTAACTCATTGCAAACACTTAGATAAATAAACTAATGATAGAATTAAATGATTTTTGATAAAATACATAATGCCAGACTCACCTTATTCTAAAATCCCCTTGTTTAATTATTATTGTATGATATTTTTCGATTTCATTGTAATTTCAAAACTTTAACTCAATTTTTAGGTTAAGTTTAAGTTATTTTCAAAAACAATTTTATATTTTAGCTTTGTATAACAGTTAATTATGACAACAATGAAAATTGATTAATTAATTGTATTATTTAATTTAATTAAAAAATTAAAGCACTGTAGGTTAGAAACGTTTTTGATCTAATCTCCGTTTATAATTAAGTTACTTTTTTGTTTAATTGATTACAGATAATGCAATCAAAGGTTAACTTTCTTATCTGCACTACTACTCTGTATATTAATTGAATCATTCATTTATGACACAATATAGTATATTGACTCACCTTTTTGAAAGATCCCCTCTTGTTCCTGTGGTGCACAATGTTCGCGGCCATTTCCTGAGTCATTCCGTTTATGCATTGCAAGTCAAACACGTTCGCTTTATTGATGTCGATCGGTTTTGTCGACACTCGGGTATCAGTACTTTTTAAACTGTCCACACTTTGCGCCCTAGAACTGCTGCAACTGTTGTTTTTCACACATACTTCTCCACGGACTTGGTCCAATTTTTCCGCCCCTATTCCAGCCACTAGTGCCAGGTCTTCCACTTTTCTAAACCGTCCAATGGCCTGCCGGTGTTTTACTATACTCTTCGCTATTTCTCTTGTCACTCCTATATAATTTCATTTTGAATTAGTAATCTGTATACAGTTAATAATTCCATATTTAATGATACATACTTTAAAGTCCACTTAATATTATTATTGTGTCAAAATGATCAAAAACATTATTTTATCTATTGTTTATAATTTTTTCTTTGTTGGTAATTATGAAACAAAACAAACACTAAAAAGTTTTCTGTAATTTATTTAATGTAAAATTAACCATTAATTATGAAATAAATGAAATATAAATAATTGAAAATGAATTAATAATTATTTCATAATTTTAATAAAATTAAATATTTACTGTAATGATTATTTTACCACATTGTAGCTGTTTTATCAAATAATAATTGTTACAATATATCTAATATTTGCAATAATAAATATTTTATTTATATAATTTTAAAAGACATTAATTAAATGCTTATTTCTTTTATACTCTCAATTATATTTAATTAAATTATGTGACTCAAGTATCCTTAATTGTTTTCACTATTATTGACTGTATTACAATATTGATTTGTTTGCTTTTTACTATAACGATGTGGCTATTAGATGTGCACAACAATATATGAAATTTTCTTGTGTCAAATATTTTAATGTATTTATTATACCTGATAACGTCATTAATTCCTCTTCGGTAGCAAGGTTTATGTTAAGCTGGTCAATTTTCTGATCGTCATGGGACAAGTTGAACGTGTGACTTAATGAGATCTTGTGATTCCGCCTGGCCAGGAATGGGGACCGTAGTGACCTTCTTCGGGGTTTCGGCATACTGTTGTTTTGGCCCATATTTAATAACATGAGTGAAGGATCACTGGACACTAACAAAAACCACACACCACCGAGTTTGGGACGATAATAAATTGAACACACTCGCTCATGACCGTCGCCCACCTGTTTAACCTTGATCAAGTCATATTTTCAAAATTCCCGTGGTGGGAGAACGCGTGCTTTAAAAATAAAATGCCCCGACCCTACGACTGAAAACCAGCCGCACACAATAGGCGTACGAGGGTCATGAAACGTTTCTAACGATTATCCATCGCTACTCACGGACGTCACGGCCCAACAAAGGAATTGCTTCAACAATTTTCATATCGAAACATACCACGTGATTCTGGTATGTTAACGATTTTAATTATTTACACTGAATGAAAATTGTTGATGAAAATATATTGGTACTAACTATAAACATTACTAACTTCATTACCCAACAAAGTACGACTTATTTCAAATTGAAGGATAATTTCAACACGGTCTAATAGCCAAGGCAATTAAACACACATTAAGAAAGGTAATTTGTCTGAATATGTAAATATTGTTTAAAATAATTTATTATAATACAATTTTATTTATTTGTGTTATTTAACTTTTATTCGGAATATGTTTATTCTTATATAGTATAGACCACATATTGGCACTATAAAGTAAAAATAATAAAAATTATAAATACCTAATTATACATTAGAGTCTTCACTTTATTTCCCTTCCCAATAAGCGTACTTGCTTTTTTGGGAATATGCAAAATTGAATTTAATTATTTATTAATATTAAAGAAGTGAATAGCAATCATATTAGATAGCAACATTGCTAAATGAAGACCAAAATTAGGCAACTTTTGTTACACCCGCCAACTTCACACTACTAATCAGCTGTTGAAATAAACAATGCGCCTTTTTTGACATCCGGACCAATACCCTTAAATTTATACGAACATTATATAATTTATACGAAAATGCTGCTACTTCGGTGGTTACCATTTACACTAGTGCTTTTATTCGAGCACCCCGAGGTCGATGGAGCTGTTATGCACACGCACTCAGCGAGTATGCACAAGGAAAGGGAAGAAGACGGGGCTTATAGTCCAAGAGATAAAGGGCACATGAGTAGTAGTGGTGAACACAATAGTGAATTCGATCATGAGGCGATACTGGGCTCTGCAAAAGTGGCTGAGGAATTCGACCATCTGTCGAAGGAAGAGAGCATCCGGAGATTGAGAATATTGTTGACCAACATGGATCTCAACGGTGATGGATATATTGATCGCAGAGAACTCAAATCTTGGATAATGCGGTCGTTTAGGTCAGTAAGTTTTAATTTTTTATTAAATAAATAGCTATATTAATATTCACTGTTAATTTTTGCTCAACAATTTATGTTACTAAAAAAAGAAATAGTATCTATTTAAATTTTAAATTAATCAATAAAAATAAAGCAAAGAAGATAAATGGAACCTATAAAAACCTATTCAAAATAGTAATAATAATAAGATACAGATAAACATAAAATAGTTAAGATAGTAAATTGAACACTTAAAATATTGCAACAGAATAAGTGCCAGTTAAAAATAAACTCTTGAGAGTTTAAAAAAAATTAAAAAATGATAAAAACATTTGTGAATTTTTTTGTTTTCAAAAATATTTGGTATATTTTTTGAAACAATTGACACATTGATGAAAAATTAAATAGTTTAAAATAAAAAATGTGTAAATAATTCAATATAAAAAATAATTGCAAACAATTAAAAGTGTCTAAGCCAAAGTCATTTTCTTTTGCAAATTATTATTTTAGTTTTTCCTAAACTTTATTCTTCTTATTATTAATTATTTCCAGTTGTAACTTAATATTTTTTATTGTAAACTCTTTTACACAAATTATTTCCTCATGTTTAGATGTGGTACAATAACAAAAAACTTGTGATAAAACACTAACAAATTCTCCTTATTACAAGTTTATCATTTTTGTTCATTCTTCATGTAACTCAAATAATATTTTCTTAAATGTGATATAAATATACATTTACCTTAGACAAATATTTTACATTGACTATATCAACAAAAAGTGTATTGGTAATAAAAGAACAATTACTTTTATAGCCAAAATTTTTGAATAAACTAATTTAATGAATCATTTCTTTGATAAAATTTCTTATTATTTAAAATTTATTAATTACAGAATGTTATCTGAAGAAGAAGCTAAAGAGAGATTAGAAGATGCAGATGAAAACGAAGATGGAAGAGTAACTTGGGAAGAATACATAGCAGATGCGTATGGAATGGAGGACAGTGACGAACTACCAACGGATAACGAGCAAGTAAGTTAAAATCCACAAAATAAATCACTTCACAATAACAACATTAATATCAAATAGCTTATGAATGATGATAAGGAGTTGTGGAAAGCGGCCGATAAAAATGGAAACGGGATATTAGAGGGTGATGAGTGGGTTGCATTTTCACATCCGGAGGAACATCCATCGATGCTACCACACATATTATCTCAAACATTAAGGGACAAAGATTTGGATGGAGACGGTGCAATTAGTTTTCAGGAATACGTTGGTGAACGTGCAAAAGAGCACGATAAAGAGTGGCTGTATAGTGAGAAGGAAAAATTTGATGGAGAGTTGGATAAGGATCGTGACGGAAAGTTGATGGGGAATGAAATTTTATCATGGGTTGTACCTAGTAATGAGTAAGTACAAAAAATACGTTCAATAGATGTAATATTTAAATTAAAAAATTAGTAATTGCGAAAGGCCTTCACTTTCTAATACATTTTGATCATTCAAAATAAAAATCACTTATTTGGTCTTTTGAAATTCTTTCATTTGTGCAGTGAAGTAAACAAAGATTACTTATTTAGTATTATTTTTCAAGATCAAATAATAGATATAGGAGCAGAATTATTATTTGTGTAAAAAAATCCCAATTTTAAATACTGAAGACTAAGCGAGCATGATTTACGGCCTTAAATCTTTACTGAACTGTAAAGAGACAGATTTAAGAAGAAATTTAAGGGTAAAAAGGATTTCTTATACATTTGCTGGGGAAGTTAACATAATGGAACTGATTTAATAGAAAATCTAATAGAAACCGCTTTTTGCTTTACTGGTAGTAGATATCAATTTGTTTTTTCCGACTGAACTAGAAAAATTGTATATTCTGCTCTGATTTTCAAATTTTACCCTCTGCGTTCCTATTTTCTAATTAGCCATTCTGTATGTATAGGAATTCTAATTATAAATAATTAGCATTCCCATTGGATTTCTAACTAGACTTAATTATTTACAATAAAGGAAAACCTATTTCCGAATGTTTTTATAATTAATTATTACTCTACATTACAATTAGAAAATTAATTTAAAATTAAGTTACACCACATTAGTAATAACGTAAAAATTATTATTGTCAACAATTATTGACTCTATCATATTATATATTATTTTTATTTTTAGAGAAATAGCTGAAGAAGAGGTAGATCACCTCTTTGCCGCCAGTGACGATAACCACGATAATTTGCTTAGCTTCGATGAAGTCATCGAACACCACGACACATTTGTAGGTAGCGAAGCCACCGATTACGGAGAACATATACACAACATACATCAATTCCAAGACGAATTGTGATTGTACAAATTGCTAGAAGGATTGACGATCTTTACCTGTACATTATTTATTTGTCTAGTTTTTTATATTCCTTTTAAATCTGACTGAATCTTCACTTTACCATTATTATTTATTTAATTTAATCATTTGTAACACAAAAACACAACTTGTAATTACTATGTTTAAGCAGAAGATTTCACAATTGATTATTTTTTAGAACTAAAATGACGTAACTTAAATTTAATTATACAGACCCTTTGTGTTTCATTTCATACTGGTTTCATAATTAAGTAGCACAATTAAGTACTTAGTATTAAAATTGAATCTGTCATTTCTCAGTGGTGAAACCATATCAGGCAAACATAAAATAAAGCTAAATATATATTCTTATTAGTACAAATATTTTATAAAATTATTCTTATTTCAGACTTTGTTTTATTCTCACTAAACTAAATTAAATCTACAAATTTCCACTCTATAAAAAAATTAAATTGATTCAATAAAATATAATTGCAACTAAGCAAAAAGTCGTTACTTCAATTTCTTACATACCTAATGTATTGAAAAACACCTGCTAGTTTAAAATAAAATTACTATGAAATTATTTTACATTTATCTATATTACAAAACGACTGAGAAAAGTGGCGAACTGGAAACTCGAATTAATGTATATACAATTTTGTAACCATATTTCATATTGGTCATATCCTAATACTAAGTGTTCGTTTATGGTGCCATTAATAAAATCGTGTAGTAATATTGAATGTTATTTATTTATTCAATGTAAAAATATGTATTATTCATAAACAATAACTGTTAAATTAAACCAAAGTAACATTGTAATAACTTTATTTTTTATTATACTTAAGGCTGGGGTGTTTCCCTTAGGTACGGTTTTCCTGACGGTAGGTTCATCACCGTTGACTGTGGAAACAACGTTTTGGCTTCTTCTTGTGAGACAGACGGTTGTATCATTACATTTGCACCATACTAAAATCAAAACAAAATTAATTTAGTGATTCATTTCTCAACCTGTGGTGAAACATTTTTGTATTAATTAGATTGTTAATTAAAACAAGTGAAACAAAACCAAATGGTTCAATAAACAATCTAATTAATTTAGTAATTCTTACAAATTAAGAATTCTACTTAGAATTAAAAATTTAGTACACCGTTACTATGTAAGATGGCGCACCGTATTTAAAATCCAAATTTTTATTAAATAATGGTTCAGATACGAATTTAATAAAAATTCCGAATAAAATAAACATACATTCATCGCATTATCTAAGTATAATACAATTATTACTTCTATTTCTGTTTAAAGTGAGTAAACTACTTTTTAATTAGTGTTATTACCTTCCAATCAGCTGGTGTTGCAATGAGATGTTTGTCAGTTAGTTGTAGAGCATCCACAACACGTAAAATTTCACTAAAACAATGAATTATGTTAAAATGAATCGTCATAATCCAGAAAGGTTATTAAATACGAATTTTACTTACTCAAAGTTCCTTCCCGTTGTAGCTGGATACAATATGGACAACCTGAACTTTTTATTACTGTCAATAATAAATACAGCCCTTGCAGTTAGAGCGATTCCGGCCTTGTTCTTTTCATCCATGTCCAGCATGTTCAACTTAACGGCCAATTCCCTGCTTTCGTCGGCAATAATTGGATACGGAAGAGGTCCCTCAGATTCGCCGGCATAACGACGGATGTCTTTCGACCATTCGGCGTGATTATCTACGGAGTCGCAGGAGAGGGCAATTATTTTGACGCCGCGCTTTTGAAACTCCGGCTGCAGTTTCATCAGACGAGCCAGCTCGGTCGTGCAGACGGGGGTGAAGTCGGCTGGGTGGGAAAACAAGATTCCCCATCTAAACATTAAAGCCATATTTCTATTGGTTTATTTCTTGGGTTACGTGAAGAGGTAGATTGTATTATTTCATTGAAAGCGTGTATGAAATAAAATAATATAAAACCTTGTGTAAAGTAAATAAAAGTAATATTTACAATTCATTATTTTGAACATTTCTGCTCCGAAGTTTTAATTTAATTTACACTTGTGTAAAGGGCTTATTCATACATTTGAAGAAAAGCTAAGCCTCAATAAATTATGTATTAACCGAGCGTACTCTTGACCTATATCAATAAACTATGCGTTAATCCATTTGCGTTAGCTTATTTTCCCGCCTAAACTAGCGTACTCTTGACCTACCTCAATGTATAATTTATTTGGCCAGGTTGGGAGTACGAGAGGTCATTGCACTGATTATTGTGGTAGGTCAAGAGTACGCTAGAACAAATAATGAACTAAGTTCATAAGGCTATATTAATTTTTCGTTTATCAGCAATTATTTCAATATTTATAATAAAGAAAAAAACGTTGAAATTGGTAAAGCGCTAAAACAATCAAATGTCTCAACTGAAAACAATTGAAATTACTAGAATTAAAAAATGACTATCAATCAATAAAAGCTCGGCGAACGCAACGATGATTGAAAATAGTTTTAAAAATGTGAATAACACTTTTAGAAATTTGCAAAAAAATTAATGACATTTGAATATTTACGAAAAATTAAAGATTATGTAAAAAGAGTTAATGCTCTAAAACAATTAAATATTACTCAAAAAATAAATTAAATATTAAAAGAATAATGAAGAATCAAATATGTTGAAAATTTGACAGATTAAAACAATTGAAAATAATTGAAAAAAACAGTTAAAATTAATAAAAGCCATAAAACAATTGAATTTCTACTAATTGTTGAGCATTTGAATAATAAAGAAATGATAAAAACTCTTGAAAATTATTTTGAAATAGTTCCAATTGACAAACGCGCGCTAAAATTTGAGTGACATTCGAAAAAACAATTGAAATTTTTAGAATTTTTATCGGCAATCGATATATACGAAAAAACTTGACAAACAAAAGCAATTAGGTATATATTATAAAAAAGAGTTAAAACTAAAAAAGGTGCAAAAACGCTCCAGGAATGAGTATATAAAAAACAAAAACAATTGAAAATCGAAATAAACGCCGAAAATAAAAAAAGGTGCCAAATGTTTTTTCAGGAAAGAATACGTAAAAAACAAAAACAATTGAAAATCGATAAAAACGCAGAAAACAAAAAAAGTTGCCAAAAACACTCCAGGAAAGAATATGTAAAAAAAAAAACAATTATTGTTATAATTGTCGCAGTTGATAGTATAATTGTCAGTCACTCTCCACTCAACTAGGGGATTTTAGTGCAACGCTTTAGACAATAGATGGCACCATAAAGCTAGTACCTTGCTTAAAAAATATTTAAAAGCCCAAATCAATTAAATATCACTATAGAAAACAATTGAAGGTTATAGAAATTAAAAATGAAACAATCGACCATCAATAAAATCAGTTTATTGGCAATGAAAATAATTTTCAATTGTTTTTGTTTATTCAGACAAGCATTTTTTAATAATTAAAAATGTTTGTCTGAATAAACAAAAACAATTGAAAATTATTACACAAAAACCGTTGAAATTGTTAAAAGCAAGAAACTAATTGCATATGACAGTTGAAATTATTGGGAATTTGCAAAGAAAACACAATTGACAATCAGTAAAGTAGTTGGGAATTGACAAAAAAATTGTCACATGAAAACAATTGAAAATTCTTGGATCTTAAAGGAATTCACTTAGTGGTAAATGTCGATATTAAAAATAAAAGTAAAAGTGTTCTAATAATATTTTTGTAGTCTTAATAAGACTCAATTGTTGTAGATTTTACGAAAATATTTTCGTGTTTTTTCTATTTATTAGTAAAAGTGTTCTCTTTATCCTCAATTGAAAATTATTAAAAAAATTGTAGTTTTCGAAATTGAATAATGCTTATAACACAAATAGTTGATTATTTTCTAATTTGCTTGTTTTAAAAATACATTAGATTTTAATTAAAATTATTAAAAACAAATGGCAATTAATAAAATCAGTTTAACCTTGACAAGAATGAAAGAAAACAATAAATAAAACAGTTTATAGGAAAATTGAATGTCTCTGCAGAAAACAATTGAAATTTCTTAAAAACAATTTAATGTCACATAAGAAATTATGGAAGTTTGTAAAATTTGGAAAAGAAATTAGAAAACTTAAACAATTAAAATTAATAAAATGTATTAAAATCATTTAGTTCATTGTAGAAAATTAAATAATAAATTTAAAAATACGAAAACATTTCATGAATCTACAACAGTGAGTCTTACTAAGATTACAAAACAAAATTAATTTGAAACAACTACTTCTCTGGCTAATACCTAGTGTTGCTTTGATAGTTGTACTATTCGTAACACGCAAATTAATTTTGTTTTCTGAATATGAATTTGCGAGTTATGTGAAGTTTATTATTTAATTAAATAAACACAGTTATATTTCTTACTTCACTATTTTATTTAATCACTAAATGTATTGCTTTTCGGTTTTTCCGCTAATTCTCACTGTATATATATTTGTTACCAAAAATTTTGTAAACAACAGTTAACTATTGATAATGGACACATAGTGTTCAAAATTTACATTTAGTGATTAAATAAAATAGTGAAGTAAGAAATATAACTGTGTTTATTTAATTAATTTTGTTTTATTCAATGTCTGTCAAGGTATTAGCCAAAGAAGTAGTTGTTTCAAATTAATTTTGTTTTGTAATCTTAGTAAGATTTTACTGTTGTAAATTCACGAAATGTTTTCGTATTTTTAAATTTATTAATTAAAAATTAATTTAATAAGAAAATAAAACGGAGAAAAGTGTCAAAACACAAAAAAAAACAGTTGAAATAGTTAGACAATTTTATCTGAATAAACAAAAACAATTGAAAATTACTTACACTTAAATTTTTTTCAGTTAAAAAAGTAATATAATTTTACTTCAAAAAATAATGAAATTGATCAAAATTTGCAAAGAAAAATAATTAATAAACAATAAAAATGGGTGGCCATAAACAAAAAAAACGAACCAAATTTTTAGATAATTGCAAAAAAACAGAAACAATTGATAAAAGTGAAAAATTAAATATACTATAAAAAAAAAACAGTCAAAAAATAATTAAATGTCACTCTAGAAAACAATTGAAAATAACAATGAAACAAATCAGTTTATTAGCAAAAAACCTGATGAATTAAATTTTTACAAATTTACAAGTAATAGATAATAATTCAATCAATCATAATATTGCAAATTATTATAAAAAACAGTTGCAATTATCAAAAGTACGAAACTAATTGAATATCACTTTACATAACAATTAATAAAAATTTACCTTTTGAATCAGGCCGTAAGTTTGCGTCATATCTCTGAAAATAATGGCGATAAAAATTTTCTGATTATTTTTCATTATTCTACATAAAATTATCTAAAACTTTGTCCTTTACAGTTTTTTTTTCTATCTGTTATAATAATCGAGATATATTGATTTGAAAAAATTGACACTTTTTACTTTTTTCAAAATATCTAGTTACCCTTGACTTTTTTGAAAACTTTGAAAGTGGAATTTTATTCGTCTCGTAAATCTACACTTCTTTCCCCATTTAACCGTTTCTCTATCTCTTATAGTTTCCGAGATCCCCATAGAGAACATCTAAAAAAACTCACCCTGTATACTTATAGTACAGACATCCAGTTGTTAATATTTTCAATGAATGAAGGAATGAAAAGAAACTAATATAAAAATGTGACCCCCTGAGCTGGCTATATGGACTTGCTTCCGACGCAAAGAAAAAAAATGTGACAAGTAAATAAGTACAAATTTAATTCACAACTAATCTGGCTAAATATTGTAAATTTTCTGAATTAAAGCCCTATTATTCATGCACAAGATTTGGTAGGGCTGATGCCTTCTTATTTAAATAATTTTATTAGTAATGCAAAAGATGTGCATATATATAATGATAAAAACAGAGATTCACAAAAACAAAAGTAAAAGGTCAAAATATTATTTTTTAGAAGTGCTGCAGTTCAAAAACTTATTAAAGGAATGTTTAAAGTACTTGTAAGAGGTTGTGGGACTGCACATAAATAGATCTTCATTATTTAGGTGTGTATGTATGTGTGTATATTTTTTATGCATAAAAATCATAGTTTAAGTAAAACATTCCATGATTCATAAATCTTATATTTAAGCTAATGTATTTCATAGTTGTGTTTATAAATAAACATGATTATATTATTATTGTATTACAGTTTAATGGAGTACACTATCGACCATAATTATTTTTTATTAGTTTGGATTAATGGAATTACAAATATTTATTGCTATAAATATTTCTATATAACGAAGATTATTTAAAATTTTAAGATGGGTGATGCCTCAGTTACTGTTATGAAACTCAAAAAGGCAAATATATGATAAAATGCAAAACGTAAACAAACTGAAGGTCACCTTTAATTTCCATTGTTTGGTTTGGTTCAGTTTTATAGGGCGCTTCGACAACTAAGATCATTCGCGCCATTTCCATTGTTAAAAATTACCTAACTTACACTTAATCATTAACCAATATTGAAATTAAAGTTTTTATTTATAATTTACTTTTCTTACGATGATTCAAGATGTCTTACTTGTTCAAAACAATAATACAAACAAATTGTACAAAACTGAAATAAAAACAAGTGCTATTAAAGTTGAAAATGTTTTTATTTACAATTCCTTATTTAATAGATTAGTGTATGTTTACATACTAGGTACTTCAACGTAGGTTATTTGTAACAATTTACACTACTGCGATATTAATGAATGAAACGATCTTTGCTATCCAGACAGCAATTAGAGGAGTAAGAGATTAAGAGGTTATCAGCTTTTATTACATATTGAATTAGAAACAAACAAATCACTACCCGCTGCGCTGTTATTTATCTTTACTGGCACATATGTGTTTATTTTAACAAAAAATTATAGGTTAAATAATAAATATATATAAAAACTTACGAGTCTCCCAGCCATTCGTGAAAATTAATGCTACCTTGGGTGGTGTTTGCTGTAAAATTAGGAAATTCCGTTCCTAGTGTCAACATCTTGGGCGGTTCACAGTTAATTTTGGCCAGAAATAAAAAACATAAGAATGTCACAACCGGCAAGTTTGAAAATGAAACCATGGTAAACAGTCCAATGCTGCCAACTGGCATTGCGCGGTCCTTTTAAATGTTGAAATGCGTTAGTCACCGCAATGTAATTTTATATTGAATGATTAACAGTAATTATGATTCATTTAGACGATTACGACTTTAGTATTTTATCGACTTTTATCAAAAATTACTCAGTAAATGATAAAGTTAATCTTTTATGGAATTTAGTGCTTGATTGGGCGATGGTGGATATACTTATAAATTTAAGACTTAAGAAAATTGAGCAAAATAAAGTGATAAATATATTAATTCTATTTTTTTGCATTAATCCATTAAATTCTATATTAACTCTTATTGCACTCTTGACTTAGCTTGATAAATTTTGTATAAATCTAGTGTACTTATGACCTACATTAATTCCTCTTATATTAATGTTGATTGATGAGTTTCATAGAGATATTCTTGCACAGCTATTGATTATGTTTACATCGTAAATGAAATTATCATTTAGCGTAATAAAAATAAACTTTGGAAAAAGTTATTGCTCTTATATTAATGTATTGCAATCTAATAATAAATATTAAGAAATAATAATAACCTAACCATCATAATAAACTGTAAACTAACAAAACCGTTTGTTTACATTAAAAATTGGAAACCTATTAAGAGTGCATTATATCTATGTAAATGAGCTTGTTCCTTAAAAAATGATTTCTACTATTAATTTCATCTTAATAGTCAACAGTATTATTAGTCACCCATGAGAATTGAACTAAAGATACTTCACTTTTGCTATCATTAATTTAACTAAAACCCATGGTATATTGAATTGATTAATTCTCCAATAACAATTTTAAATAATGAAGTTAATAATACAATAATAACCAAATATCAAAAATATTTATTCATAAACATTAGGAAGACAAAAAATCATAACACGCTAACAAAACTTAAAATCAGTTATTAAAGGCACATGGTCTGATGGAAATACGGCACTAGGCAGACCGACATCTTTCGACAAAACACTTTCATCTGGAATGGGTACACTTTGGAGAAGTTTCAAATCATGGTAGAAGATGTAATCCAGGCAGGCTTTAAACTCTTCAGTGTAGTTAGTGTAAAGTGGTTTTCCGTATGCACTCTGAAAGGAGAATGGATGTTCCAGCCAAGCTCCCATATGATCATCATAATCATAATTATAGAAAATATTCTGTTGTGTGATGAATTCAAACACACTCGAGCTAGGATTACTATTAAAGTCGCCAGCTAATATCACAGAAATTTTTCGTTGGTGATGTGCCTGAAATAAGATGAAATAAAGATTTTTGGGATAGATTATACAATTAATAATCAGCTTGTGTTTTATATGTTTGAATAGTTTATATTAGATAGTGACATTGCTAAATAAAGATTATTATTATTAATCCTCAAAAGGTTTATAAAAGTTATGATCAAAAGGTTTAAATTTATCATTACAAAAATTCAGTCATAACCCTATAAGGTTGTTTGGGGACGGAGCTAATCCTTTAAAATATAACAGTCATTTATACACATAAATCTATGTAATACCGTTGATTGAAATATTATAATACTGTTTATGAGTTTATATTATTCAAATTACATTATCACAAAAAATTAGTTTAGCCCTTAACTATTCAACACAACGTGATTGGGTATATTGGGTTTAGAATATTTATTACTTATAACAAATTTCAATTATTATGTGTTAAATGGTCATATTTATAACTTTCTCCACAATTAACATATTATAAAACAATTACTTAAAAATCAACATAAGAATCAATTAATTATACCTATATAAGACACTATACTATTATTATACTATATAATCATATACCCTTCTACCCGTTAAGAGTGTAGAGTATATTATGTATTATATATATTTACTTACAAATCTGCTCTGACACAATTGTTTTAGAAATTCCAAGCACACAGCCGTTTGCAGTAATCTCACATTTCTTTCTTTCGAAAGATAGAATAAGTGGACATTTACAACAATGACAATATCATTCCCGCTGAGAAACTCACAATATTGAATCGAGGTTTCCAGGTGAACAAGTGTTTCAAAAATTGAAGAATTGTGCTCAATTATCTTTAAGAGATTGTGCATCCTTTTGTTCTTAATCAATTCTGATTTAAGTGTGACTGTTCCAAATATTGTTTTGCTAAAAATAAATTTATTGAGTCTGTTATTATAAGCATTAGTTAATGTAAAACAAAATATTAAATAAATTGAGATAATTATCCATATAATTTTTTATGAGAATTGTGGAAAATTCTATTATAAAATTAAATATATGTTTTAATATTTACTTAAATTTCCAAGGATTGTAGAAAATCGCCAACTTTCCAGGCTTGTTATCATGATAATAAATACACTCATATCCTTCACGTTTAAATTTGGGATTTAAAGCAGTGCGGAATACATTAAAATCCACCTCTTGTAAACATATAATATCGGCTTTATACCCTAATAATTCTTTCATCAGTAATCTTTTTCTATAACCACTTGATAAATATTCTGGTAGACAATAATTAAATTGGTCCTTTGTGAATCTTGGAGATAATATATTATAAGTTATAAACCGAAATCTAAAAAAAATTAAGGATAATATATAAAAGTTTGCAAAAGATAATATATATACTTTCTCCCTTTTAAATAATCTGGTGTATATATTTGCCTTATATGAAAGGGGCAGTAAGGTATTGTTGGAAATTTAAAAACAACCCTTGTTGATATTACAAAATTCAACACACCGCTACCATTCTTGCAAAAATATTGGAATTTTAAGTAGAACCCTACATCAGTTTTCTTCACCATGTAAGTGTACTCGTTTCCTATTTCCTTCCAGTAACACTTATCTTTAGACTTAAACCACCAAAACATGTCCTCATTGGGTTTGTTAACATTTTTGGTGTTAAAGAATATAGGACGAGCCTTAGCACCACTGAATATCACATCCTCCAATTCTGCTTTTTTTGTCGGTTGTCCTATTTCCACATAGTACTTTTCATTAAGAATACAAAATTTAATATTACTCATTGTGATCAGGTTTGTCAGTTCCTCAGTTTTTTCAATTACGTCGATTTCGTTCCAAAGTGACAAGTTAAATTCCCCGTTGTGTTTTAAACTTTTTTTAATTGCATTTTCTGACTTTTGCAAAAGTGCACCCACAGTTTCTTTAATTTGAAGTGTTATTATAAATTTTCTTTCTTTGTTATCATGCACAAGGTAAAAAGATAGAATACAATTTCTATCTCTGAATTGAAGATAGGCTATGTTATTATCTGCCATGTCTTAAAAAGAATAGAATTTATATTTACTGTTATATTCATGAAAATTATTAATAAATTCACTTGATACCTACTTTATAATATTATTTGTTTCCATCTGGATTACAAAGAAAATCTGTAGAAGATAGTTAACTTGTTAAGATGGATAGGAAAGGTAAATGCAGCGTTCTAGCGGTTGGATATTAAATCAAGTTATATACAGGATGAGTTGTTATGATGTAAGGTTTTAAAAAGTTTGAAAATATTTTTAATAATATAAAATTGTTATTATCATTATTATTGTTATGATTATATAATGAACATTAAATAGTGTTAAAATATTCAGTAGTTATTCAATTGGAATGGCACATATACAAACACTATTTCGGAATTTAAATTCACCTAGATTTAAATTTACCGCCAATTCGATCTTTCAGGTAGAGTTGTCAAATCTAATTTGGATTTTTCAAATTTTATATGGCTCATGTACTATTAATTAACATACATTTCATTCAAGCTTCAACATAAATTTATTCCTACCATTTACGCATTATTAAAATTATGTAAAACTAAAGGAAATAAAAGATTTCTATAAAGATAATGTTTTATAATACTTTGTTAGTCTTTAAAATGACAATAAAAAATATTTTATTCACAGAATAAGAAGAGAACTTTCATTTAGTCAAATTTAAATAAATCCAGCTAGATGTGATCGATCGATTTTAATGATTATTAAGCAATTGTTTAAAAACAATTGCCGATAATAACAACTAATAAAATCATAATGTAGATTATGTAGAACAGAAATTATATACAAAATTTAGATTTTCATTTCAAAACCTTAAAAAAGTGGATTTCACTTGCTAAGTAGCAATAACACATGTTATTTATTCAAAAAATTGATAAGATAACCATTTTGCGTTATTTGAAAATGACTTTTCCCTCCATCTTTTCATCTCATTAACCTTCACCTTAATTAATAGCAACATGTAAAAGTTGGACTTTTCAATTTGCGTTGGTGTTGACTCACATCCATTATTTCCGAGAAAAAAAATATGACGAAAATATTAAACACGACCCGCACTTAACCTCAAAAATTACAATTGCAGCTATGGAATCTGAACACGAAGAAATACCCGAAAAGGCAGAAAATACAGCGTGTTTACGGTTCCATAAGCATAATCAGTGCATCTTAACTTTTCATATTGAATATGAGAGTGAGGAAGTGGGGAAAGTGAATGAAGATATTCAAACTGTGCGGCAGGAGAATGAGACAGTGGACGCTCTGCTGCAGCACACGGAGAAGAAGATTTTAAGGGTAATAAAGGATGGCAAGAAAGGTGAGGATGGTCAAGATGATTCTGAGCCACAAGTTGACTTAAAATTATCACTACGGAACAAAACGAAAATAGTTAATGGACATAACCTACTCAAGACCCTACAAACCATTAAACACCTTTATTTCTACATACTGAATATAAAATATATGGTGGTGATAAACTCTCCATCAATAGAATTTTTGAAGCTACCTAATATTATCTACTGTGGACATAAAATACAACCATCGGTATTTAAAACAACCTTGATTTCTCACGAGTTGTGTGAGTACTGGTGGTTTAAGTCAAAAGACAAGGAAAATTGGACAGAAATAGGAAACAAGTACAAGTATTCAGTGACAGAAGATGATATTGGGTATTATTTGAAGTTCAGGTGCCTTCCAAGGAATCCAAATCACGCAGGACAGCTGCAGGAGGTTGTATCAGAACGAGTTGTTTATGAAATGCCTGAAATACCTCCTTGTCCATTCGAAGAGAGGCAGAGATACACTGAAAAATATTTAAATGGAAATCAGTAAGTCTACATATTTCAAAATTAATGGTTGAGGTGTTTATTTCGTGATACATCTTGAATATTTAACTTAATTATATTTGAACGTAATGTACTCATGCTCGAGATATCTCAGGCGCATACGGGAGTGGTTAAATAAAGCGCTTTCTTTGTTAATGTCACATATTTTTATCAGTGACTCCAGTTTTGATCAAGAGTTCATCATTTTCAAACTTGAATGTCAATTAAATACATTCACTGTAAAATATAGTGTGATATTAATAAAGAAATAATAATATTTAGTAATGTTTAATTTGCAGGTTTCGTATTGTAACATATAATACATTATCATGTCGTTACACCGATGACCAATATAGTTATTGTCCACCTGAATATATATCTATTGATTACCGTAAGATGTTACTACTTAAAGAAATATTAGGATATAAAGCCGACATAGTATGTCTGCAGGAAGTAGATCTTAAAGTATTTTCAGCTCATTTTAACGTCGCTTTTAAGGCGGCTGGTTATAGTGGTATTTACGATAAAAAAGGTAATCGAATGTCTGAAGGCTTGGCATTGTTTTACAACAAAAACCGATTTAGGTAAGTGAAATGAAAAAAAAAAAAATATTAATATGTTTGATAATATATAATAATAATAATAATCTTTATTTAGTAATATGCTATATAACAACATGGCTATATAAATTTGTAATTTGTTAAATAATTATGAGCAAGGAGTTCATAGTTTAATGTGTTATGTGATATTTCTAGTCGTATAAAAAATGATCACATAGTCTTTAATTTGGAAGTGAAGAGAAACCCGAAGCTGCGCGGTATTTTGAGGTTAATAGAGAGCGACGCGCTGGCCCACGAAATGTTCATGAAGCAGGCGACCTCGATGCAGTACTGCAAGTTAAAAAGTAAGAACACGAATGAAATAATCATCGTCGCTAACACGCACTTGTATTACCATCCTGATGCGAATAATGTGCGGCTCCTGCAAGCGGCTGTGTGCGTGGAGTACCTGAAGTATTTGCATAATATTGAAGCTAAAAATGTAAGTAGGCAAATTTAAAATGTTTCTGAAAAGTTTTCAAGTTGTCTAAACTTTATCGTTTAACTGTTTTCTTTTTGGAATTTCAACTGTTTCAAAGCCCTTTAATTTGCAACTATTCTTTTTCAATAATTTTTTTAAATGAGTTTTTTAAAGTTTTCAAATTGTTTTTTTTTCTTAAGGTTAACTACATTTTATTCAGTTTGTTTTGTTAACATTTGCTTTTAAGCATTTTTTGAAACAGTTTTTTTTTTAAAGTTTAATGCTTTTTGATATTAATTCACGTAGAAATTTTTTTTTGTACATGGCTTATGATTTTGTTGAATAGTTGACAGATGCATATTGAGTATGATAATAACATTTTAAACATATTGTGCAGAAAATAAATAGTGTTTGTAGTTGTAGTGATAGAACGGGAGAGTAAAATTAATGCTTTCGCTGCTACATTCATGATGAAACATATATATTACAGACGTGGATTTGTAAATAAAGACTTGTTTCGTTTCATAATTTATTTATTTATTAAAATTATATTGTCTAACTGTAAACCTTTTCTGCGACGGCACTCATTTATTTGAACACTAAAATTTCCTGTGATGTATGTATACTCTATTATGTTTGATGGATATTTTCTTTTGAATGCCCCAGAAAAATTGGTCTGTTGGCGTAAACTTTAGTTTTGACATGACTCCACAGGTAAAAATCCATAGAGGTTAACTCAAGACTTGTGGAAGCAAATTTATGTCACCTTGCCAGAGAAATATTCACTTTGACCAGCATCCTGGGGCTTTAATTCTTGTACCAATTGAAGTTTATGGTGGTGCAACATTAAAGCACTTTCTCACTTCCGAATTGAAAAGTTTGGATTGTCACGAACAGACTACAACACTATCCACGTTCTCTGCCGTTCATAATGATTTTTCACAATGGTTTTTGTTTTTTTCCAATGTTGTGCTGGTCTCTTCAAATGTCTTCACCCATTTTAGAATGAGGTGTATGGTTAGCGCCACATTTAAGTGGCGAAAAGAACGCAATACCCTCTATAGAGTATAAATTCCCTGCGTCCCTTGGATTAATTGCGTTCATGCAGCTAAAGTAATATAAACTTTTTTTTGGGACACCCTGTATTTATATAAACCCAAATATGTATTTACTAAAATTAAGTTTTAATACATTACGTTTATGTATTTCAGTCTAATGGCTACAACCTATCTGTGATATTATGTGGTGATTTTAACAGTAGACCGAATTCGCAAGTGTTTAATTTTATCACAAACGGGATGGTCCAGTACACTAGTGAAGATCCGAAGAGCAGCGGTCCAACGACGATATTCCACCCGTTTCTGTTTCAAAGCGCCTGCGGCACTCCGCCGTTCACGAACTACACGCAGGATTTTAAAGAATGTCTGGACTATATTTTTTATGATAATTTAACCCTTCTGAGTCATGTGCCTATGCCCGAGGAAGACGTCCTCTCGAAAGACGTCGCTCTTCCAAGTGCGGTGTTTCCGTCGGATCACGTGGCCCTAATCGCCGATTTACAATTTAATTGATATTGCTTTCTTTTGTATAATTTGTCTATCTAAACGTGTCAAAAAAATAATTGTTTCTGATTGTAATTACGGAATTTTATAAATTATTAATTTAAATTGTTCATATGTATGTATATATTATATCCTAAATTTCTAAAATATTACATTGAGATCGTTTATGATTATTATTTTTACACCTAGTTTTAAAGAGTTGAAACATGTGTTTTGTAGTGTTAATAACGACATATACGCACAAAAAGGTAGTAATTCACCAATTGATTTCTAAAAGCCTACATAAGATGGGGAAAATCCGGAAAGAAGGAAAAATCACTGAAATCAACAAAAATCAACTCAACTATTGACTGTCTTACTCTACGCAATAAACGTTCTTACTTCTGGAAAACCGTTACAGATGATGAGAAAATGATACTCTATAACAATATAATATAAAAAAAGTCAACAGTTTTAGTTGTGGATTTTTTGGTTAAAATAAGGTATTACAAAAGCTCATATGCTATGATTAATCTGCTGTCAAATAGGTTGTTTTAGGCTAAAAGCTTAAAACAACTGAAAATAATTTTCTTACGGCTCCTTCAAACATTTATTAGGAATATCTGTAATTAATTGAGGTGGAATTTCCTGTATGATCATATTATATAAATTAATTAAATACAGTAAGATAATGTAATGAACAGATACATTGTGTGGTACATAAAAGTGTCACGTTGTATCCAGGAAATAAAAGGACGCCATGTGCTCGACTTTGATCTAAATCATCCACTCAATTTTCATGTATACTAATCACACTGGCCACGTGTGTACACGTGCGGACCAACGTGGCGTTTTGTTTCTAATTAGCGGTATTATTATGGAAATTGGCCAATTGCCCCCATTAAAAAGGACGGACTCGATTCAATTTGTCGCACGGACGATCCATCATCACTCTTCCGAAAATTCCCTCCACGTGAACGCAGTTACACACGCGAGGTATCGAAATATGATCGCACTGAGAGAATGAAATTAATGAATAATTGAGAACACGCGCTTGAATTAATAAACGCATTGAAAGGGTCCATTTATAAAAAAGAATATTTATTAATGCTGACTTTTAATCACTCATAAATATTGGGTGCACAAATGAATAATTTAATTTATTTTAAGCAGTAATGAAATTAATTTGTAAATTAATTGATTTTCACGTTATGTTGCGGTTATATAGTGATTAAAAAATGACAGTTGGTATACCGAAAAGTCTAACAAATCTTTTGAAAGGATTCAGTTCTGTACAGTTGAAAATGGTAACAGATAAGGTGCATATCCGACACTGCATTTTTTACGAATTCCAACGAGGAAACTATGCTGCAAAAGCGAGCGAATCGATTTGTTCCTTTCGTGGCGAAGGTGTTGAATCGCACGATGTATGCGCATTTTGGTTTAAGGCGTTTCGAAGCGGTGATTTCTTTTTTAATGACAAACGACGCTCTGGAGGCCTTAGAAAATGTGACAACGATGAGTAGGAAAAGATGCTCGCTGAAAATTTGCTACAAAAGTAGAAAGAGCTTGCAGATCATATGGGAGTAGTCCAGCAATTAATTTCCAAACGCCTACATGAGATGAGAAGGATCCAGAAGAAGGAAACCAATAAAAATCAACCAGTGGCCGTGTCTTTCTCTTCTCAACAAATAGCGTCGAAAGTCTTCCTTGGGAAAATCGTTACGGGCGGTTAGAAACGTAGAAAGTCATGGCTAAATTCCGGCGTATTATCATAATCGTTCGTAAATCACAATCGCTTCTGATAGAAGGTTCTTCTCAGCATTTGGTGGGGTATGAAAAATATTGAAAATTCCTAAATAACAATTAGTAACGGTCAAAATCGTAGAAGTTGGAGAAAAACTTTTGAAAGAAGTTTTAACTTAGCACAATGTTTTTAAAATTATTCTAGCATACTCTGCAATAAATGTTTCAATATCCTATCTTAATCTCCACCTATTGTGATAAATATTTAATTGTCTTAACGTACTCTTGGCTAATACATTATTTATTACCCTTGTGTACGCTTAACCCATCTAAGTAAATAATTCATTGCCAATTCACCAACTTTGCTCTAGCGTACTGTTGATCTACTTCACAAAAATATTCATTGCTTTTGCGCTTTCTTAGTTTAGGCTAATAAATTATTCATTATCATAGCGTATTCTTAACCTATTATAATAAAATCATAATTGCCTTATCGTACTCTTAACCTATCCCAATAAATTATATACACATCTTTATTGACAAGTATGTACATTTAAATAATAAATAATAAATAATGGATGAGTATATTAGTCTGTCAACTGGCCAAATAAATTAATATTTGCCATAGTGTACTTTTGTTTCAGGCTAATAAATAGTTCATTGTGCTGGCGTACTCTTGACCTATCCCAACAAATTAATTATTGTCCTATCGCATTTTTGACCTTTGCCAATACTTTATTTATTGTCCTATCCTAATGGACATATGCAAGTTTAAGTAAAAAAGTACATTTGAAAGTACCCAAAAGAAAACACATTTGAAATATCACAAAAAAAGTTTTTCTTAATTTCAATTGTTTTTGGTTGTTTTTAACAATTATCCAAAATAATCTGATGATTATTTTATTGCAAATTGTTTTTTAATAATAATTTTAGAAATAACAAATAATTATTATCATGCAAACAATTGAGATATATGAAGGAACACTTGAAATTTCGTGAAAAAATAATATGTATTAATAACGTAGATTAATGTAGAAACAATTGAAATTGTCAAAAAACATTTGCAAATTCCTGAAAAACAATATAAACTATAAAAAAAATATTTAAAAGGGCTTAAAAATATTTATGAAAAATATATACAGGGTGAGATTTTTTAGATGTTCTCTATGGGGATCTCGGAAACTATAAGAGATAGAGAAACGGTTAAATGGGGAAAGAAGTGTAGATTTACAAGACAAATAAAATCCCACTTTCAAATTTTTCAAAAAAGTCAAGGGTAACTAGATATTTTGAAAAAAGTAAAAAGCGTAAATTTTTTCAAATCAATATATCTCGATTATTATAATAGATAGAAAAAAACTGTAAAGGACAAAGTTTTAGATAATTTTATGTAGATTAATAAAAAATAATCAGAATTATTATAAACAACTGCAATTGTTTTACTTTCACCTTTTTCCTGGCTACCCATTTTTTTATTTATAATAAAATTTAAAATGACTATAACTCACTTATTTTTAGAAATAACTATGTCGTATGCTATATTGGATTAAAGAGAAAAAATGAATGAGGTCATAGCCAACTATGGTTTCCATTAAAAAAATGTAAGTTTGCGTCATATCTCGGAAAATAATGGCGATAAAATTTTTCTGATTATTCTTTATTAATCTACATAAAATTATCTAAAACTTTGTCTTTTACAGTTTTTTTCTATCTGTTATAATAACCGAGATATATTGATTTGAAAAAATTGACACTTTTTGCTTTTTTCAAAATATCTAGTTACCCTTAACTTTTTTAAAAACTTTGAAAGTGGAATTTTATTCGTCTCGTAAATCTACACTTCTTTCCCCATTTAACCGTTTCTCTATCTCTTATAGTTTCCGAGATCCCCATAGAGAACATCGAAAAAAACTCACCCTGTATTTAAGAACAGAAGAAATGATTGAAAAAAACGAATAGTCTACTCGCAAATTGTTTAAAACATAAATAAAAGAAGATATAACAGTAAAAATAATAGTTGTTAATAACGCAGAGATTAGCGTAAAAACAATTTGCAATTGTCAAAATACCTTCGCAAATTCCCAGAAAAAAACATGTAAATTGATTAATCTCCAAAAAATAATCGCCAACTGTTGAAAAACTTTTTAAAATAAGCAGAAAAATATATATAAATAATAAGATTGGCAAAAATGTAAGAAAAACAATTGACATAAAAGTTATAGCTACCTTTTCACTATCTCTGAGAGTAAAAAGAGAGAGATTAGACAATTGTGAAAAAAGACATTTGAACGATTACACCCTCCTCCCCCAAATTAAAACCAATTGGCAAAGAAGTTACTGTTCGGAGTGTTTTTTTTTAACATATAAACGTTCATGAAAAACAATTGATAATTGTCAAAAAAAAATACAATTAAAAGATAAAAAAAAACAATTGATAAAGTCATTCTTTCTTCATTTTGAATTATTTTTGGTTATTTTTAACAATCAAAATTACAAAAATGTTTTGATGTTTATTTGAAATTGTATTATGCAAACAATTAAAAACAGTTATTTGTTATTATTTTAAATTAGAATCACTAAATACAATTCAAAATGAAGAAAAAAACAGTGACTTCTTTATCAAGTTTTTCGGGATCTTTCAAATATTTTTTTTCACAAATCATTACATTTTTGACAATTATCAATTGTTTTTTTTAAATTAATTTTCATACGTTCTTTCATTATTGTTTTTAGAGAATATTTCCATTGTTTTTTTTTCATTAACATGTTCTGCTCGTAAATATACGAATAAATGTTTTCGTGTTTTTCTAAATATTAGTTTTTTAATAGTGTTCATTCTTTATTGTTTTTAACAATAAAGAATTGTTTTTCAAGATTTTTCAATTTTTTTCCAATAATCTCTTCTGTCCTCAAATATATGTATTTATTTTCTAATAATTTATTTGAGTCCATATTTTTTTATAACTTAAATTGTTTCTATTTTTTACGAGAATTTGTGACAATTTCCAATCATTTTACGCTATTTTTTGCGATTTTTCACAATTATATATTTTTTTCACTAATTTTTAAAAGTTCTTCCTAGTTCTCAATTGTTTTTAATTTTATCCAGAATAATCATTATTTTTATTTCTAAAATTATTATTTTTCAAAAAATGCCAAATTTAAAATAATGATCAAAAGACTTTTTTGTAACTGTATAGTTTTGAGTTTACGTTAATTGATTAATAACAACAAATGAAAAACACTGTTATTCCTTACTTCACTTATTTATTTGTAACGTTAATATAAATAAATCTACAAATAAATGTTACAAATAAAACAGTGTTTTTATTTGTTGTAGTGACTTCTTTGTCAATTGTTTTTTATTACGGGATCTTTCAAATGTTTGTATTTTCACAAATCTTTACGTTTTTCACAATAATCAATTGTTTTTCATAAACGTCGTCATTTTTTTATTGTGTTCGACAGTTATCAATTGTTTTTGGAGATTTTACGTCGTTTTTTTCTTTCTCAATAATCTCTAATTTCCTTAAATACGAGAGAAAATCAGTAATTATGTCATAATATGATGCGAGAAAGCTGAAAATAACTATTTTCCTATGTGTCAATAGGTGGCAGCAGACTTTCTGCAAATCATATTTATCAAATATTGCATGGAGAAATTGACGATCCGAATATTCTTTCCCTGATAAACATATATGTTCCACGTTGTGGTAGTAGAAATATTAATACTTTTATATGTAAGCGAAGTTTTACTAATTTATATTTTAACTCGCCAATAAACACAATGATTCGAACGCATGCTAGCATACAAGACTCCATTGATATATTTAACTGCACGAGTCACCATTTTAAAAATACCATAATCAAATTGTTTTAGTAACCACAAAATTGCTAAAAATTGTAATTATGCTTGTGTACAATTTTATGTTATTATTTAGTCTTTAAAATGTTATTATATATGTCTCTATGTTTGATAACTTTTCCCTGTTATTAGATCTATGTATCTGTTGGGAAATAAATTATTATTATTATTATTATTATTATTATTATTTATAAGGAAATTTCTCCTGTTTACGGTGAACAGTGTTTGCACAAATCTCTACGTTTTTGACAATTAATAATGGTTTTTATTAAGTTTCATTCTTTATTGTTTTTGGTCAATTGTTTTTCTAGACATTTCCCAATCTTTTTCTTTTTAAATTATTGTTCTTAAATATACCTATTTTATAATATATTTCTGAGTTCATATTTTTTTATTCTTTTAATTATCATTTTTAAGAATTTGCAAATGTTTTTTGATAACTGTTAATTAATATTATTTTCAAATTGTTACAGGCGTTCAGTTTACCTGAATTTAATCCATTTTATGATTAATAATAATTTGCATAAACTTCGCATTATTGAAATAATCCAAACGAGATAATTTTCCAAAATGTGCAGCTGCTAGTGCTGAATACTAGGACGGGCCCTTTTCGACGAAGAGGATCATTACTTGTTCCGGGAATTACGGGGCCTAAGTAGCACTTCCGGTAAACTGTTTAATCGAAGCCTGCGGCTGTTAGTCGATGGTGAGCCTCGCCAGGGACCCCTGGGCCGCCACCAGCGCGTGTTGGTACCAGAGAGTACCGCAGTGCTACTTTCTTGCCAGTCCATCACCAGGACGTCTTCCGCGTCCACCGTTAACAAAATAAAAAAAGTTTTAAGTAATAATCAAAGGATTTTTTTAGATAATTTCTGAAAATACAATTTTTTTACATAAAAAATACTTCCCCTATACTATATATACTATACAGGGAAAGTAATATATAGGGAAAGTATTGTATTATAAGAATGATCCGTTTGAGATGAAACTTAAGGTTTTACCATTTACCAAAACTGAAACCCTCGCTTTTGATTTACTGATAGGAGGTTGGGGTAGTAGTATAGCTAGCGGGATTCTGTGACACTTCGATGGCATGTTTACATTTCGGTGACCATATCCATCCGAAGCACCATTCTTCAGATGAAGAAGTATTCACCAATGACCAGAAGGTAATTCTTCAGATGAAGAATTTTCAGCAATGACCAGAAGGTTTTCATGACGTCACAGTATTGTTAAGAATTTGGAAAATAAATAAAATTATTAATTGTTTACTATGTTTGTTTTATTTGAGTAAAATAATATAATTCCATAAACAGATTAAAAATATAATAATAGTGATTATTTGCATTTGTAGATTTTCTTATCTACTCACAAATTGGACTAAAGGTTATCTCGTCCATGCAAATTTATATGGGTTAAAGGTTATCTTGTCAAAACTGGACTAGTCTCAACAAGTCTGTGTGACGTCACAAGAACCTTATGGCTTTAACAAGTAAAAAATTACCTGTATTCTTCAGGTACACCGGTAATTACCTATATTCAGGTACACCTGAGGTATACCACACCTGTATTCAGGTACACCCCTCAGGTATACAACTACCCAGGTAACAATAATGTGACGTCATGAAAACTGGCAATTACCTGTCTTCTTCAGGTATACCACACCTGTATTCAAGAACACTTCTCAGGTACACTACCCTCAGGTATACAACTACCCCAGGCAACAATACTGTGACGTCATGAAAACCTTCTGGTCATTGCCGAAAATTCTTCAGCTGAAGAATTACCTTCTGGTCATTGGTGAATACTTCTTCAGCTGAAGAATGGTGCTTCGGATGGATATGGTCATCGAAGTGTAAACATGCCATCGAAGTGTCACAGAATCCCGCTAGCTATACTACTTGGGATAGAGGCCACCCACCCACCCTACATATACATGATAACTTTAAATACTAATCGTTGATGATTTTGCTGCAAAAAACAATAAAACCTTGTATGTAATAAAAAATAGAACAAAATCAAAATTTAAGTTTAAATATAAATGTCCTTCTATAGCTAATTTTATCTAATTTAGATTTTAAAGTGTACACCCATCATCATAAAACTTTTATTAATTTATTCACTCAAAATATTTACCTTTTCAATTTCTTTTTTATTCAAAAAGTTTTGTAATTAATTTTTACTCCGTCACGTATATAATTTTTATTAATTTACACACTTAAAAATTTTTCTTTGTCAATTTTCTTTTATTCAAATTTTGTAACTAAAGTTATAACAAACCGCGAGGTGATCAGTAGTTAAAGTTAATATGTATATGTAGGGTGGGTGGTCTCTAATCCATTCTGTAATCAGTAAAACATCATCAAAAATAATTTGAAATATTTGTATGAATACATCAATTAAAAAATGCAATTATTTTGTGTTTGTTTACATTTTACACTTTTAATTAAAACCCCTGCTTATGTTTTACTGTTTGAAGGGTGGGTTAGAGGCCACCCATGCACCTTACACACACATAATAACTTTAATTACTAATTGTTAATGGATTCTATATTTTTTTTACTTTCCCTGTATAGAATATAGGGAATGTATTATTTTCGTGAACATTTTTTGGAATTTTTTTACTGGAAATATCCATTCCATTAATTTCTGGGAAAAATATTCTAGTTGTGTGTGTGTCTGTTTATCTGTCGGTGAATGAATCGAATGATCCGTTTGAGATGAATCTTAAAACTGAAAAGCTTTTGGTAACCATTCATAAACCGGAAGTGGATGTTTACTCGAGGCGTTGTAGTTTCTTCTCGATACTTTTTAAAATTTGAAAAATATTACATAACTTTTCAAACAAAAGTTAAGGGAATGAGAAACTGAACAAGTTTTGTTGAATATATTTTTCATAGTTTTCAACTTCAAAGAAAAAAATTAACAATTAATAATTTTGACATTTTTTGCCTATTGCTAATTAACTATAGGAATTAAATGAAATTTACATAACAAGTAATTGTAAATAATTTAAAATTGGGCAAATTATAAAGAATAGCCTTTTTGCGTAAACCTCATAGTTTTCGAGAAAAATATAGGGAAAGTATTATGATGGCCACATCACAAATAATTAACTAAACACAACTCAAAAAAAAAGAAAAACAGCGATTTCTTTTCAATATTTTATGTTTTTCGACCATTTTTTTTTTGACAATTACTAATTGTGTTTCATAAATTTTCATATGTTCTTTCTTTATTATTTTTGGAGATTATTTTCGTTGTATTTTGCAATCATCTTTTCTGCTCTTAAATATATTTATTTTTCATTAATATATGTGAATCAATTTCTTTCTTTTATTTCAAATAATTTGTTTTTGAGAAGTTTCAAAAGTTCCTGACACTTTTTTTACACTAATCTCTGCGTTTTTGACAATTATTATTTTTTCATGAATTTACAAATATTCTTTTATAAATAAATCTCTGTGTGCAGGATATTAATTATGTGTCTGTGTATTTAAATTTTTAATTTTTCAAAAATCAATTTTAAATAATCACCAATTAATAAGATTTTATTACATAATTGTTGAAAATAACCAAAATGAATTATAAATCAAGAAAATAAGCAGTGATTTCTTTGTAACAATTTCGGGATCTTTTAACTATTTTTTTTCAATTATCAATTGTTTTTTATAAATGTTCATTTTTTTATCGTTTTCGACTCAGTTGTCAATTCGTTTAGAGATTTGTTTCGTTGTTTTTTCAATAATCTCTTCTGTCCTTAAATATATTTATTTTTAATAATATTTCAAAATTCATATTTTTTTTATAATTAATTCCTTTTTAATTATATTTTCCAAAAAACAATTTTAAATAAATAAACATCAACAGATTGATTTAATTAAGCGTAGAAAATACCTAAAAACAATTATAAATGAAAAAAAAAATGTTTTTTTTCCACAAATCTGTACGTTTTTAAGAATTAATAAAGGTTTTTATTAACGTTCATTCTTTATTGTTTTTGGTGACGTTTTCTATTATTCTTTTTTATTATAAATTATAAGATTAATTAAACACTTGGTTAACCCTCTAATTAACATGTTTCACCATGGGTTAAGTGAGAATTTAATTCATCGTATAAATTATAAATTGTTTTTTTAAGAATTTTCATATTTTCTTTCTCTATTGTTTTTAACATTTGTTGTTTGTTTTCTTCAAGTATTTATCCATTTTTATTGTTTCAATAATCTTTTCCGTTCTTAAATAGTTGTTTTTTAATAATGTTTTTGAGTCCTTCTAAATCTTTAACTTATTTTTCAATGGTTTTTTGAATGGGGTTAACAATATATTAAATTTATTTTCAGAAAATGCAAAAAGTATTTAAAAAATCAGTGTTAAAAATGTCGAAGAAAAACATATTTTGATTTAAATTTAAAGATGAGAAAAATCATTAGGAATAAAATATTAATAATTTTGTCTATTGTTTTTTTTTGGATTTTCAAATATTTTTTTGCAAATTTTTCAAATCTAGGTTTTCTTTCTGATCAAGTTGACACTTTCTCTGCTACACACTTGATGGAAAAGTATAATAGTTACATTTGAATTAAAAATGTAAAATAACAAGTGTTTTAATTCAAATGTATCTATTTTTTTGAACAGTTGTATTTCGTGAATTTTTTAGGCTACGCCAATAGATAAAGTATTGGTCTAGGTCAGTATACGCTAGAACAATGAATAATATATTGGGATAGGTCAAGACTACGCAAAGGCAATGAATAACATATTGGGATAGGTCAAGAGTACGCTAGGATAAAGAAAAATGTATTAGTCTAGGTCAAGAGAACGCTAGGGCATTGAATAATATATTGGGATAGGTCAAGAGTACGCAAAGGCAATGAATAACACATTGGGATAGGTCAAGAGTACGCTAGGATAATAAAAAATGTATTAGTCTAGGCCAAGAGTACGCTAGGGCAATAAATATTATATTGGGATAGGTCAAGAGTACGCAAAGGCAATGAATGTTACATTGAGATAGATCAAGAGTACGCTAGGACAATGCAAAATGTATTAGTCCTGTAAAACATCGTCTATCACGACGTGCTTAATTTCGAGATGCCCGAGGGCGTAGATGTGGTTAGTTCTGCCGATGAGATTCTCATTATAGGCTGGAGAAGGGAAGTGGATTATGTGGAAGATGCCTCGCAGGAAGCAACCGAGAGGGCAGCTCGCTGGTTGAGATCTATGGGTGGCCGCTCATAAGAATGAAGTATCTTGGGGTCCGAATACTTTTACGGGTAAAAGGAAGGGCGACGAAGTCAGAGTATGCAGGCCCCTGATTGGACATTCGGCGTTGGGAGAATTAGCTCTCAATTAGCCTTTGATAAAGTTGAGGATTTTACTGCGAAACAGGTCTTCCAGATCGGTCGGTTTTGGCAATAAGGTCCCTAGCAGGAGCTTCATTAATGTTGCCAGAGTGGGACAGTAGCACAGGATGTGCTGACGACTTCGCTTCCTCGTTGAACCCTCTGCAATTGGGATCTCAGCCACTCCTACTACATAGAGGTGTTTCATTTACTGATAGTGTCCAGTTAGGATAGCAGTTAGTGATTTTAGGTTTGACCTGGATAGACTGACAGAGCAGGTGAAGCGGGAGCAGCAAAGGAGAGTAGATCATCACCATCATCCCCGAGGTGTAGACATGGGTAGAAGTGGACTACCACACTACCCTATCAGGATACGGATGCTTCTTGAGCTACCTGTGCCGGATCTGCAAATCGGAGGACGCTATGTGCAGGTGGTGTGAGCAGCAGACAGAAGACGTAGCATTTTACTATCGACGATGATTTCGTCTAGAAGAACATTGGCGCTGCCTACGTTACCGGCAAAAGTAATATTCTCTTTTGCAGATTCGCACGGGGGTCTAGGTTATCCGGCTCTTCGGCGGAAGGCTCGTATAGTTCTAGTTACATCTGTCAGCTTCTCCGGTTTGCCACCGCCAACTTGTCATCCGGAGACCATAAGTTACTAGCTTTCGAGCTCAACGGGCTGTGAGTGAGAGGATTGAAAAGCATTTTGATGATCTGTCAAGTGCGACCTCCACCTCTTGTTGGTGCCCTCTGGGGTCCGACAGGTGTCGGACGTTAAGAGAGTATATTAGGGCAATTCATAATAAATTAGAATATGTCATCGACGTTATTGTGATGGGTCAAAACTACTTTAAAATGTTTTTCACCAATTTCTATGTTTTGACAGTTATTCATTGATTTTTTTTAGAAATCTTCAATTTTCTAATTTTCAGGACAATAAAATAAATATTTTTGACATTTCTAAAAATATTATTAAAAAAATTCAAGACAGTAACACCATGCAAATTTATCTATTGTCTATTTGACAGATATTGTCATTTCCCATTACAAAAATTGGGATTTAGACTTTTACGAATTTATTTGTTACTAAATTGCGAACACTTTATAACATGTGAAATAATAATTGGCATTTTAATTACGACACTTAGTAATTAACAGCTTATGTTGCAGAAAATAAAAATAACCCGATGGTAAAACTTATTGAAGAATTTTTTTGATGGGAAATTCAAAGAGTAAGTCCTTTTAAAATACGAATTTGTAATATCAATACAATAAAAAGTTTATCAACTAAGTATGTAAATTTTCTCCATACCAATTTAAATAGTTGATTAATCATAATTGACATGACGTTAAACACAATTTCAGTTCACTTTTAAAAAGGGTAATAACAAATAAATATGCGTAATTATGGATAAAAGAAATTGCCTCAGTTACTTCATCCCGTCAATGCACGATTTGTTGGACACGAAAATCAACGATGATGATTTAAACATTGACGATGGCTTATCGGCTCAGGACAACGAAGATCTCTTCATGATAGCGAGCATGGCTTTTTTGCAGAAACAGCTCAAAAGGAAATTGGGAATCCCCGACAAAAACAAACCGGAAACATACAAGGTATATTCCGACATGTTGCTCTTCGAAACTAGAAGCGGCGAACACCGCGAACGCTTTTACATACGTTTGAAGAACTGCGAGAAGTTCGATGACATAAAAAATAGTGAAACTAGCGTACCAGAGTCTGCCCTCTCAAAAGATCAAATGCTACCATTAGCGAAAAAGCCGAAATTGAAATTATCCAACATATTCAAGTCGTTATCAAAATCGCGTTCTAAACCTAAGAAGAGAAACACATTTATAAATGATCACAACACTAACAATCAAACAGATTCTGAAGTTATCAGGAGTTACATATCAATCGAATCTAACTATTCAGATAAGGAAATTTGGACGAACGAAATAAACAACGATAAGAAAACTGTTTTATCCGAATTAAGTAAGAAATCAATTAGTTCTATATCGAGTATAACGTCCACGCGTACAGTGAATGAAATTATTGGTAAAAATTACGATCTCCACACGTACGAAACCGATATTATATGTAAGGCATCAAAGATTAAACGGAGATCTTACAAGCCGCAAAGGCAACCATCGAAATTGAGTGTTTGCATCGAGGACGAAACGGAATCCGAAAATGAATTCTCAAAGGAGGTGTCTTCGAAAATATCGTACAATAATTTTCTAAATACGCTTAAAGCCAATTTGTCGACGGAGGCATTACAAAAGATAATCAGCCAGATGATCGTGTACTTGGAGGAATCACCTGAAAATTATAACAAAACATGAATAAAGTTATATGTTGAAACTTTATAAATACATTTGTGTAATAATATTATTAATTATTAAGTTTAATTAAATGTTAGTTGTCGATAAGGTAGAAAATTCTTAATTGCTTAGTGAATGGAAATTTATTAATTTTAATCAAAATTTAAAAAAAAATGTTCGATGATTGTTAATAAATGGACTTAAAAAATATTGTCATTTCTAATTATTTAAGATTAATTATGGATTACAAAAACGAAATGAATTCAGTGCTTATATTATAGATTACCACGTAGTAACGGTCGCAGCCATCATCATGATGAAATTAAAGTAATTTGTATTAGATTACATCTAGAATGGTATAAGGATAGAGTAGACCTTAGCATAGAAAGTATACATTATAAATTATTTGATTCTGTCAAGGGGCGTTTTAAGGGTTATTGCCCCATGTTTCGAGGATAAAGAAGTTATGGGACATTTTAACCAATCGAACAATAGATTTGAGGTTATGTATACCCACAGATTGTCGAGGATGATTCAGTAACCACTCAATAATTGCAGACTGATTGTATACGTACTGGAAAACTCCCATCAAGTAAGAACTTATTTGGTACATCTTTAATTTCAGATGAAAATTCTTATATAATTATCTAGTGCTTCTAATGCCTGCATGCGTCGTGATGGTAACCTTTTATGCACAGAATTTGGCACTCCAAGCCAGTGTAAAATCATGATTCGACCTCAAAAGGCTCAAACAAAGTTAGCTAAAAAAATTCCTCCCAGGATATCTCAAATTTATCTTCAATCATAGTTTTATTTCTAGTCCTTGAAAACTCACAGTTTACCTCAAAAACGAGTACACGCTCTTATATATTACTAAAAGAAATAAATCCTATGCTCCAATTGAATTCACTACATAAATCAATCGAAATAAAAAAACATTTTTTTCCCTTAAAGACTGTGCACCAAATTTTCTTATCATATTAGATTAGTTTACTCTAATAACAAATTATAGTACTATGGTTTCCTTGCAAATTTGGGAAAACCATACTAAAATTCTTTGTGATGTTAACTGCTATTAAAGATCATCGAATTCAAACAGAACTGGCTTGATCAGTAAAAAAATATTAAGTTTATTCTGGTAAATGTTGTCATTTTGAGAAGCAAAAGAATGTTGATTAATTAATGGTTGAGGCGTTAACTTCGTGATACATCTTGGAAAATCAAAGAAAAAGGCTTACTTTGTTGATATCACACTTTATAATATTTTTGTTTAAAAGAATGCTGAGAAAAAAAAAGGATTCTTTCAAGCGATTTTATATAAGGGTTTCAAGGGATGTTTCGATTGCATAAATTTGGAAAGCCGTTAAAATATACAAGGCTCTTTTTTATTCCAAGGACAATTTCTTTGAATCTATTTTTATCTGATGAGCTTTGTCTTTCACTACCTATCTATTTTGTAACACCTTTATTAAGGAGTTCATTTTTTAATAAAGACAAACTAAAGAAACCATTTCAGACCAAAAATTATTGGCATATAATAATATTTCAAATTTCTCTTCCAAGTATATACTTCTTCAGTAATTTCTCTTCTAGCTTTCAGAATGATTTAGACTTCTTTTAAGAAGTTCCAATAAGTTCTCTTCCAGATTGTTTGAATTTTCCAACATTTTATTTCTTCGGATTATCATAAGTCTAGATTGCAAGCATTCTTCAAACATTTCTTTTATAGATTTCAAGGATTAAAAAAAACTTATTCAACTTTTTTTAGCAGTTTTTCGTTCTAATTTTTCCAGCAATCTTCCAAACTAACTTTGCAATTTGGAAGATTGCTGGAAAAATCAGAACTGAAATTGCTTTAAATGTTGGATCAAATAAAACCAAAATGACTGAATTGAATAGTAGAAAAATTAAAATTTAGAATTTTTGGATCTTAAAGGCATTCACTTCGTGACATTTTGATATTAAAAACTTTAATTACAAGGTAACATAATCACTATCAAACTAAAAATTTAGCATATTTTAGAACCTTTCTCTGGAAATCTAAAATAGGTATAAAGTGAAAAATTATAAACACGTAGATAAATTGCTTGAAAATAGAATTCTTCAAGTCTCGTTACAAGTTTATAGAAATTTTCAGTAGAATAAAGCATCAGCATAATTCAAATAATATTAAAATTTTAAAGTTGGATATAAAAGATTAAATGAAAAAGGTAAAAGAAATGTTGTATAATTCTAAAAATACAGATAAACTTTGCTGAAAAAAACAAAACATTCCAGCATCTTTAAATAACAATTGTTTTTTGAAAATTCAAGAAGTAGTAAATAGTCTTCAAGAAAATAATTTGGAAAAAATACTTTTCAAATTTGAATAAATCTAAAAGTGAAATTGCTAGAAAATACTTGTATTCTTTCTGAGTAGAAAATTCTAGAGAAGATTCTGGATAAAAAAAAATTCTGAAAGAATTCTATATAGAATAAAACAAAATGAAATGAAAATTTTGGAAACTTACGAGGAATAAAACAATGAATTCTGGAAAATATAGTGTTGGAACAATTTGGGAAAATGATAATACACAGGAAGAGATTGTCGCATAACTTCTCTTACCCAAATCACGCGACTGGTGAACTTTGGTAACATGATTGAAACCGCTCGAGATATGGTAACCAACGTCATGACGCGTCACCTCGAAAAAAAAATACAATGTTAAGTAACCTAAGGCCAAGCCTTGGAAACCGGAAGGAAATAACATTGATGACCCCAGTAAACGGAATAAGGAATTAAAACAGAGCGCCCTTCAGAGAAATTCACCAAGACGTGCGAATAAAGTGTCCAAAGACGCTCAAGAATTGCTAAAAATAAGGAGCTGGAAAAGGTTAGCTAATGACTGTGAAGGTTGGTGGTAAAGAATCCAGGAGGCCAGGGTTTAGGTTGAAAGAGAAGATTACAATAATAATACAATAATTTCCTTGTTTCTTATTTTGCCCACCTTAATTTCAAAATAATTTTTACCCTGGAACTATCTTCCTTCATTCACCAAGACCAAGATGTGCAAATTACGTATCCAAGTATCCAAAGACGCCCAAGAATTACAAAAACACGGAGCTGGAAAAGGTTACCTAATGACTCGTAAAGTATCCAAGAGGCCAGGGCCCGAGTTGAAAAAGAAGAATACAATAATAATACAATAATATCCTTCTTTCTTATTTTTTCCACCTTAATTTCAACAGAATATTTACCCAGGCACTATCTTCCTTCATTCATTCAGTCTTCTTTTTGTTTCTTCCCACCCAATCCTTATACTTCTTTGCTATATGCTTCTAAGTATCCTTTACAAGTGCATATAATACACATATTTCCATAACTTTTTCCCTTTCTCTTGAACCACATCTAATTCTGGCAAAGATGACCTTTCACTTTATACTGAGCTGACTGTTATTCGAGTACTTTGATAACTTTCTGTGCACTTGCCACCTTTCAAACATGTCAATATATCCACTATCTTCCTCTATATTTGTATTTCATGCTCTAACCATCCATTCACTATATTTTTTGATACTCCCACTTTTTCATACATTCTTATTCGTTCTTTTCTCCACTTGGTTTCCCCTACACCCATAAATGCTATCTATACCTCTTTGATTAGTCTTTACTCCTCTAAACCAAATAACGTTATTTCATAACTTGCTGTAATGAAGGATTTTTAAGGATAGGATTTTAGAATATAGTTGAGATTAAGTCTAAATACAGAGACGCTGTGTGGCAAAAGAATTTCTAGGATTGGATAACTGGAAGGATCATTGTGGAATTAGTGGAAACGTGGATGATAAAGGAAGAATAGTAGGAAATAAAAGGCTGGCCTTCGTGGGTTTTATATGGCCAATAAAAGAGGTAACAAAGTCTACAGGTAAGAAAAGGGCGAAGGGTGGGATAATAGTGGAAATAGGAGGGAGAGAGTATGAAAGAAGACAAGGGAAAGTTCATGAAGGCTAAAGATGGATTAATTAGTTTATTGGATAAATTTAGTAGGAGTATTGTATATTAATAAAAATCGGGTTGAAACAAGGAAGGAAATAGATTATAAATCCTGCGAAGGAGAAATTGGGGTGATTTGAATGTAAGAGTAAGGGAATCAGGGGGAAGGATGGTACAATGATTGAAAGAATGCCTTAAGTGGACAAACAGCGAGAGTATGGGTGATGAAAGAAGATTATTGATGTACAGAAGGGGATTTTGAAGAAGGTAAGAAAAAAACTTGATTAAAACACTAACACTTTCTTCACAATTAATTTTTATTTCGCTAGATGTACATTTCGGGTACTATGCACTCGAAGAAAGTGTTAGTATTTTAATCATATCTTCACGTAACTCAACAACAAGTTTCTATAAGGTAAGAAAACATACAATTCAGAAAATACGTTCTATTTAGTTACTGACTTGTTAGTCATAATACCTTGTTTTTACTTATTGCCATCTATTGGGGTATATTTTAAGGAAGTTTTTAACATTCAAGTATACTTTTAAATCATTTCTAATTACAATCTTATTGTATATCTCAGATAAAGAATTAAAAGTCGCATTTGCTTAAGCGATAATCACCGTGTGACTTCTTAAGACCTTCTGCCTAACCTGGGTTCTATAAATAGTGCTTAAGTGTGGGAACCGGCGATATCTACCTCAATATTTAGACTTCAGCAGTGCTAGGAAGAGCAGAGGTTCTGCTCAGAAATAGCATCTTAAAGGAGTATGAATCCAGTTGCCCACTAAAGAGGTGAGCTCCTTCCAGAGACCTGATGGAACAAGGATTTAGGTCGTCTTAAGAAACAAGCAAGGAAAACTTTCAACAGTGCATAGAAATCAGCCAACTGAGATGCCTACAGACAGGCACTGCAAGAATATATATAAACATGAAGAACGTTCTGTGAGGGAGTTACAAATACAACCTCAACAGCTAGGCTCCACCAAGTCCATTTCAAAGACCACTCCAACAAAATTAAGCTAATAAAAAACAGATGGGAATTACGCAGAGGGGCTTAAGAAAAGTCACAGTGTTCTTCTAAAGACGCACTTCCCAGGCTAAAGATCTGTGGACTTCCAGGAATAGACCACCCAATCTATTAAAAGAAGCATAATCCTACCTACTAGAGAAAACATATCTAATCATAATGCTAATTTTCATTACATAGTTATTAATAATCAATGCATTTATCTGCATCCATTCAATCAAAATTAAAAAATGTTTCTTCAAAATATTCTAAGATTAATCATCTAAGATAACAATTTGTAGTTTTGTTGAATTTCGTTCCATTCAGTTGGTTTAGAAACATTTGAACTTTTCAAAATACACTCGAAATATACTATATTTTGATTTCTAATCAAAATCACAAATTATGTCTGTAGTGTTTCTTGTTAGGCGGGATGGGGGTTTTTATATTGATTTCAATTAGACACATTGATATATGAATAATGTCAATTTTATTACTGACAGTTGAACTTGTGCACATCAAGTATGTGTATGCACACATATGCGATTACATATATATAAAAATATAGTCGGAAATATATTCGAACATTACATTCCTCCCGACTTAACTAAAGCAACATTTTTACAAAAATAAATAATTACAAACATTTCTTAGAAATTAACTTGTAATCTCTCAGGCGGTCGACGGCGCCGTTTCGGACGTTGAGGTGCCGCCAAGTCCGGTTCACAACAAACTGAGGTGGATTCGGCAAGAGTTTCGGTGTTATGAATTTTATTGTCATCAGAATTACTTTCAGGATTTACAGTTGCCGTATCCATCCCAATTACACATACATTTTCATCATTTGAATTAGTAATTGAGCTCTCATTTTCCTTCAAACTTTCACTATCACTAAAATCACTTTCATTTGACAAAATTTGATTAACATGACGTTTCCAAAGTAAATCACTATCATCTACCTTAACATAATAAATTACAGCTCCTAATTTTTTTTCAATAGTACCACTAATCCATCTTGGCTTAGCTTGTCGATAATCTTTTACCAACACCCTTTGTCCTATCTGGAAAATCACGTTCCGTTGCCCCTTAAAATTTCGACTATTACGAACTTGGGCGTTAATTAAATTATTTTTTATTTCAACTAAGGTTTTATTTTGACGGTAGATATTTTCATTTGGTTTTATAAAATCTAATCTTGTTCGTAATGGACGACCTAACATTATTCGGGCTGGTGATTCTCCAGTAGAACAGTGTTCGGTATTTCTGTAAGTTAACAAGAATTTATTTATTGAACATTTGAAATTACTAACATTGTTGTTATCTACATTTTTAGCTTCCTTGAGTAAGAATTGTTTAATTGACTTTACACTATTCTCAGCAAACCCATTTGATGGTGCATGATAGGGCGGTGACGTTAAAAATTTTATTCCGTTCATTTGTAAAAAATATCTAAATTCTTGCGAAACAAATTGTCGTCCATTGTCAGATACCAGCAGTTTTGGAATACCAAACCTAGCAAATGTTTCTCTTAATTTATCTATAGTATTCTGTGTGGTAATGCTATGCATTAGAAAAACTTCCATCCATTTTGAAAATGCGTCTGAAATTACTAATACATGCTTTCCGTGAAAAGGACCTAAAAAGTCAACGTGAATACGTTCCCAGACTTTATTTGGAATAGGCCACCCCTGTAATGGTACTTTATTTGGTGTAGACCGAAATTCTTGACAAATTTCACAATTTTTACACATATTTTCTATATCTGCATTTAATGACGGCCACCATACATAAGAGCGAGCCAGTGACTTCGTCTTAACTATCCCTTGATGGGTATTGTGTAGTTCTTTTAAAATTATGTTACGTAAAACAACTGGAACAATGATTCTGAATCCCCATAATAATACATCATTATCCATTGTAATTTCATTTCGCCTAACAAAAAATGGTTTTAATTCCGGGTCTGAATTACAGGTTTGCGGCCAACCATCAATTAACAATTGTTTAATCTTAGTAAGAGTCGGATCTTCATTAGATTCATCTTTGATTTGCTCAAAATTAATTGTTATTTCGGAATCGTTTAAATAATTAATATAATGTATATTGTTATCTGCATCGTTTTCCTTATCTGTATTTTCAATTAGCATGCGTGACAAAAAATCTGCATGATTCTTTTTGGAAGTTACATATTTGATATTAAAATTAAATCCGCTAAGAAATAATGCATACCTCTGCAATCTATTTGCTGCTAATACAGGGATTCCCCTTTTTGGGCCAAAAATTGATACAAGTGGCTGATGATCGGTATATAAATTAAATTCTCGACCATATACAAATTGATAAAATTTCTTTACCCCATACACAATAGCAAGAGCCTCTTTTTCAATCTGAGAGTATTTCTTCTCTGCTTCTGATAACGTACGCGATGCAAATGCAATAGGCATTTCAATACCTGTCTTTGAAACTTGAGATAATATAGCTCCAAGGCCAAAATTAGATGCATCAACTGTCAAATTTAGTTGTAGGTTTGCATTATAATGAGATAGAAAGTTATTTGACATTAGAATTTTTTTAATTGTTATAAAAGCATTTTGGCAATTTGCTCTCCAATTCCAGGCTTTATCTTTTTATATTAATTCATATAATGGATGCAAAATATCTGGCATGTGCGGAATAAATCTGTTATAATAATTAATTGTCCCTAGAAATGACCTAAGTTGTGTTGCATTGGTAGGAACTGGCATGTTTTTTATTGCTTTGATGCGTTCTGGCGATTTATGTAGTCCGTCTTTATCAATGATAAATCCTAAATATGATAAAGAATTTTGAAAAAATGAACATTTATTTGTTTTAATGGTTAAACCCTGTTCTTTCAAAATATTCAAAACGTGATATAATCTGCTAATGTGTTCCTTTTTGCTTGATGCTGTAATAAGGATGTCGTCCAAGAATACACACACTCCCTCTAAATGACCGAATAGCCTATCCATGATATGCTGGAATTGAGCTGGGGCGCAATTAATACCGAAAGGTAGTCTGTTGTAGACAAATGTCCCAAGATGTGTTGAGATTGCTGTTAATTTGCGGGAATTGTCATCCAGCAAAACTTGTTGATAAGCGCTAGATAAGTCAATTTTTGAAAATTGCTGCCCCCCTTGCAATTTTGAAAACAAATCATCTATTCTAGGTAGAGGATACCGCTCAATTTCAACATGAGGGTTTAACGTGACTTTGTAGTCTCCACATATACGAATTGTGTTATCACTTTTCATAATGGGTACGATAGGAGTTCCCCATTCCGCGTATTTTACGGGTGATATAATTCCTTCTTTTTTTAATCTATTAAGTTCTGCTTCAACTTTACCTTTTATGGCATACGGCAATGCCCTTGGTTTGTGAAATTTAGGATTTGCATTTTCTTTTAATTTAATTTTTAGTTTATAATTTTTAAGTGTACCTATATTCTTTGAGAAAACCTGTGGAAATTTTTGAACTAATCTAGTTGTTATATTATCACTTTCTTTAATAAAATTTATTTCCCTAAATCCTAAATTAAATTTCTCTAAAAAGTCGCGGCCTAACAATGGAGGGCCACCGCCTTTAATGACGTAAATATCTAACAACTTTGTGCAGTGATTATAAGTTAAATTTACAGATGCCTTTCCAATTGGAAGAATTTTTCCCCCTGTATAATTTATTAAATTAATGTTGGTATCTGATAATGGAATACAATTTAAACATTTATTCCAAAAATGTTTTGAAACTACACTTGCTGCAGCCCCCGAATCAAGCTCCATTTGACAAGCAAAATTGTTTATCAAAACATTAACTAATATTGGGTTGCCATTTTTGGCGCTTAATGTAAATAGTGGGTCAATTTTCTCTTGATTTTCAATGAAATTAATATTTTTGTTTCTACAAACATTACTCAGATGACCTTTTCGTTTACATACATTGCACGTATACTCCCGGTATCGGCATTTCGCGGCGATGTGATTGTTTCTTCCACAGCGATGACACGATGTAGCGCTTCCCTGTCTCTGCTGTTCGATCGGTCCGGTGTTACCGCTGCGTTTCGTCATCACACCCCGTCTCACCGATGATCCCGATGTTGATGCTAATGATGTTGACATACCTGTGTCCCTGCTCCTTCGGGTCTTATCCAGCCGGTGTACGGTTGCTTCCGTCGGCTCGAATTTAATCCTCGAAAAACTGTTGTTTTCCATTATGCCAAACTGCGATGCGGCAGACTCGATTGATTGTGCGATTTCCAACGCCTTCTTCCATGTTAACGTTTCATCTTCCAGGAATAATTTATCTCTCACTTTACCGCTCTTCATACCGATGATAAATTTATCTCGAAGGACTGTTTCGAGATAATTCCCGAATTTGCAATCGACGGCTAATGCTTTTAATCTTGCGCACCATTCCATCACTGTTTCTTCATTTGACTTTTCCGCAGAATAAAATTTTAATCTTTCTGCGAAAACTGCTTTCTTATGCGCATAAAATCCATCCAATATTTCTGTTATTTCATCCACTGTTAAATTTTCGGGTGTTTCCGGTATTGCGAGATTTTCTAAAAGTTTGTACGCATCTTGAGATAGTGCATTTAGTAAAATTGCTCTCTTGATGTCATTTACTTTAATATCGTTAGCGATGAAAAACTGATTGATACGACCTTTAAATATTTTCCAGTCGTGGAGTTTTGGGTCGAATTCCACTTGGATTCCCATTGTTGTTTTCGCCGCCATTTTCTTAACCAACGCACGTGTCCGAGTTCACTTTTAATCGGAAAAATAGCAAACACACTGTTTAATCGGGTTTGTTTTTATCGCGATTTCTCCCACGAACTTCGTACTAATCCTCGTCGCCAATGTAGTGTTTCTTGTTAGGCGGGATGGGGGTTTTTATATTGATTTCAATTAGACACATTGATATATGAATAATGTCAATTTTATTACTGACAGTTGAACTTGTGCACATCAAGTATGCGTATGCACACATATGCGATTACATATATATAAAAATATAGTCGGAAATATATTCGAACATTACAATGTCTTTAAAATATTCCAAGATAATTGCCAAAGAGAACAATTTGTAGCCATGTTGAATTTTCTTCCATTTAATTGGTTTAAAAGCAGGTAAAAACAAAAGCTATCGATTCGAACTTTTCAAAATACACTCGAAATAGACTGTATTTTCATATCCACGCAAAATCCAAAATTATTGCAAGTTAATCGCCAAAGAAAAGAATTTTTTGTTTTGTTGAATTTCTTTCCATTCAGTTGGTTTAAAAGCAGGTAAAATCAAAAGCTATCGATTTAAATTTTTCAAAATTCACTCGAAATAGACTGTACTTTAATCTCCAATCAAGATCCAAAATTATGTCTTCAAAATATTCCAAGAAAATAGCCAAATAGAATAATTTATGGTTTTGTTCCATTTAGTTGATTTAAAAACAGGTAAAAATAAAAGCCATCGATTTGAACGTTTCAAAATATACTTGATCTAAACTGTATTTTGATTTCTAATCAAAATCCTAAATTATGTCTTCAATATATTCTAAGATAATCGCCAAAGAGAACAATTTGTAGTTTTGTTGAATTTCCTTACATTCAGTTGGTTTAAGTACAGGTAAAAACGAAAGCTATCGATTTGAATTTTTCAAAATACACTCAAAATAGATTGAACTTTGATCTCCAATCAAAATCTAAAATGATGTCTTAAAAATATTCCAAGATTATTTTTCGAACAATTTCCCATTTTTTGAACTTATTTGTATCTTTTTTGTAAGAATATTTTAGTTACTGTTTTGTAGAATAATCGCCAAAGAGAACAATTTGTAATTTTGTTGAATATCTTTATATTCAGTTGGTTTAAAAGCCATCGATTTGAACTTTTCAAAATATACTCGAATTAGACTGTATTTTAATCTCCAATCAAAATCCAAAATTATGTCTTCAAAATATTCCAAATTAATCCTTGTTGAATTTCCTTACATTCAGTTGGTTTAAAAACAGTTAAATATAAAAGCTATCGATTCGAATTTTTCAAAATACACTCGAAATAGACTGTATTTTCATATCCAAGCAAAATCCAAAATTATATCTTGAAAATATTTCAAGATAATCGTCAAAGGGAACAATTTGTAGTTTTGTTGAATTTCCTTACATTCGGTTAGTTTAAAAACAAGTAAAAACAAAAGCTATCGATTTGAATTTTTCAAAATACTCTCGAAATAGACTGTATTTTGATATCCAATCAAAATCCTAAATTAAGTCTTCAAAATATTGCAAATTAATCGCCAAAGAGAACAATTTGTAGTTTTGTTGAATTATCTTTCATTCAGTTGGTTTAAAAACTGGTAAAAACAAAAACTATCGATTTGAATTTTTCAAAATACATTTGTAATAGACTGTACTTTGATATCTAATCAAAATCCAAAATTATGTCTTCAAAATATTCTAAGATAATCGCCAAAGAGAACAATTTGTAGCCTTGTTGAATTTCCTTCCATTCAGTTGGTTTAAAAACAGGTAAAAACAAAAGTCATCGATTTGAACTCTTCAAAATGTACTCGAATTATACTGTATTTTGATCTCCAATCAAAATTCTAAATTATGTCACCAAAATATTCCAAGATTGATCGCCAAGAGAACAATTTGTAGTCTTGTTGAATTTCCTTCCATTTAGTTGATTCTAAAACAAGTAAAAACAAAAGCCATCGATTTGAACTTTTCAAAATACACTCGAATTAGATTGTATTTTGATCTCCAATAAAAATCCTAAATTATGTCTATATATATACAGGGTTTCACGCTATACGGCACAGAATATTGTGGCCAAAATACGTGACTTTCAAAAAGTTTCACTTTGGGGATATATGGGGGTCTATTAGGGCTACTTTTTAAAATTACTTTCATAATATACAGGGTGTCCCAAAAACCCTAAAAGTATCAAAGTTATGTTTTTTTAATGAAACAGCCTGTATTTTATTGCATTTTTGGATCCTTCGATAAAAATAAGTGTGTGTTTTAATAAGGTTTTTATTACATAAACCTTAAGGTTTTTGAAATAATTTGAATTTTGTAAAAATGTAACCTAATTTTCATGTTTCAAATACTTAAAAAATAATTAAGTTATGCATACCAAATTTACACTGAAATGTAACAATAGATCATATTTTATTTTCCAATTATAATAAACTTAACATCTTATGCCGGGTGTAAAAAAATTGGAATTAAACAAATGAGAACTTTAAATGGCTATAACTTCATTTATTTAAATGGAACGCTATATTTATTAATTTATCAGCTAATGCACGTTTTAATTACCTTTCGAATGGTATTTAAATCTTAAGTGTTAAGTCTTCTCGTTTTTGCAGAAAACGCCAAAATATTGTTTATTGCACCGTTTTATTACTTTTTAAGTAAAAATTTTAATGTATCTAGTTTTCTATGGTATTTAAAAACGTCAGATAATTAATTTAGTCTGTCATTTTAGTTTAAAAAGCCTGTCTTTTGTTATAGTTGTCTTATTTTGCATTTTTGTGTTAGATCGTTAGTAATCGTTATTGTTTGAACATCGCAGTTGTATTTTTTGGTAAAAAATGAAGATTTACTCAAAAGAAGGGGTTATTGGCATTATTTTTATGCTTGGAGAATGTCATCAAAATTGTTTATTGGCTTGTCGAGTTTATACTTAAAGGTTTCCCGAAAGAAATCACCCTAAGCCAGCCATTTTTGAGAGACTATTAAACCAGTTTAAAGAAATTGGAAGTGTCAGTTATAAAAACCTCAGTATAAGAAAATCTGTGTAAATTTTCATTTTTTACTATGACATACAACAACCATATTCAAACAATAACGATTACTAACGATCTAACACAAAAACGCAAAATAACACAACTATAACAAAAGACATCCTTTTTAAACTAAAGTAACAGACTAAATTAATTATCTGACTTTTTTAAATACGATGGAAAACTAGATACATTAAAATTTTTACTTTAAAAGTATTAAACCGGTGCAATAAACAATATTTTGGCGTTTTCTGTAAAAACGAGAAGACTTAACACTTAAGATTTAAATACCATTCGATAGGTAATTAAAACGTTCATTTGCTAATAAATTAATAAATATAGCGTTCCATTTAAATAAATGAAGTTATAGTCATTTAAAGTTCTCATTTGTTTAATTCCAATTTTTTTACACCCGACATAAGATGTCAAGTTTATTATACTTGGAAAATAAAATATGATCTATTGTTACACTTCAGTGTAAATTTGGTATGCATAACTTAATTATTTTTTAAGTATTTGAAACATGAAAATTAGGTTACATTTTTACAAAATTCAAATTAATTCAAAAACCTTAAGGTTTATGTAATAAAAACCTTATTAAAACACATACTTATTTTTATAGACGGAACCAAAAATGCAATAAAATACAGGGTGTTTCATTAAAAAAAACACAACTTTGATACTTTTAGCGTTTTTGGGACACCCTGTATAGTATGAAAATAATTTAAAAAAGTAGCCCTAATAGACCCCCATATATCCCCAAAGTGAAACTTTTTGAAAGTCACGTATTTTGGCCACAATATTCCGTGCCATATAGCGTGAATAACCCTGTATATTCGCCAAAGAGAAAAAAATGTAGTCTTGTTGAGTCTCCTTCCATTTAGTTAAAAACAAAAGCTATCGATTATGATCACATAACCACAATTCAGGCGTTTAATTAAGTTGCTTATTATTTAGTATTGTTAATGTTTCTTAAAATTCTCAATATTGTTATTGTTAAGGTTGTATCAGTGTACCTGTGTATAAAAGCTTTCAACAGAACTCTCTCTGGTGTCGATGATTAAAATTAAAGTCGTTGACCTCAGGAAGTTAAATTAATTTATTAGACTGAAAGTACAAAACATTAATTACGATATTGTCACCACCAGCATATTGTCCTTTAAAACTATGGACCCGAAACTGGAAACAATAAGCAGGGGTTGTTATGATTATGTAATAACAAATTCAATTAATATGAGAATGAAATATTTCTGTAATGACTTCTTTTTAATACGGCCGTATTATATTTCTCGCATTATCGGTACAAGGATAGTATGTCGGGATTCATATCACCTTACATTCTTTAAGAAATTAGTTGTTATAGATAACCCGGCGATTTCTTCGAAGCTGAACATTTTTATATCTCCACCGGTAAGTATACAAGGTCAGGTTAATTAAAACAAATGCGAGGAGAAAAGAAGTATATTATATTACGTAAAATTATTAGAATTAATTAATTAATTATTTATTAAATATTTAATTAAAATTGTATTTGAATGAATTTTCATATGTGGATTTATTCAATATGGCAAAAACTATTTTTCGTCTAAAATTACGCGTTGATGATTATAAATAAATTAATATGTTATCATTCAAAATATTTACTATTATTTCAATACCGTGAATTAAATATATAACCACAGGACGTTATATATAGACCAAATGATATTTAAATATAAAATTGGTCTTTGCGCGTGTTCCATCCGATTATTTTTAGTTTTTTATGCAAATAAGCGGCATCGTAAATAAATTTATCTGACTCGTTTCCGTTCTTCTCGAAAATATCGTTAGTATTACAAGTAAACATGGTAGATATTAATTTTTTTAATTAGTTCCCCCCATACAAGAGACCGTATACTCCATTCAAACGAGCGAGAAACTTTATGTACTCAAATATTAACATTGCGGGGCGTTCAACCCGAGTTAAAAGCACATTACCTTTCCACTTAATACTTATAATACAATTTACATTTTAATTTCATTTCCATAAAATTATCCATGTCACTAATGTTTTGTTAAAAAAAAGTTTAATTGTTCAGCGTGGGAGTTCTAACGTAAGTGGATTCGAAATCCTTTTTGTTTTATTGGAAGTTATTGATTTATTTTATATTATCTATAGTAAGAAATATTTAATAATTAATGAATTTCAGATTTTGTTGAATTCACATTTTTATTGACAAACTTTATACATATTTACATTTAAATAATAAATAATATTTTGCAAAGTATCAAATAATATAATCGAAATAATTTATAATATTATAGAGAGATAAACATCTTTATTGAAGATAGTATTACAATTACAATAATACGACATAACAATTACTATGCTGCGTCTCTTCTTCTTCTTCATTGGTCGATGGTCTTTCAGCCTATTATTATATTTATTTGGAAACATATCGTTAAGTCAAAATTATTTTTAATTACTCTTTACATAAATAATAATTTTAAAAAAATATTTTGATGTTGGAATATTTTTAGAAATACATAAATCAAATATGTTGTTTTCCTGTTTAATTGGAAATGCCTTAATCTCATGTTTTGTGTGTTTGTTAAATTTAAGAAAAGTATGCGGATGGTCGAGTGCAAGCAGTATAGTAAACCGTAAACAAGATTGTAATAAACTTTAGACGTAAATATTTGTGTCGAGATTGCTGGTGTGATGTGTTCTACTAATTTTATAAATGTATGAAATATATAAATATTAATAATTAACGATTAAAGTATTGGGTAAAGCCAAAAATAAAATGTCTCTTAAATTTTAGATATAGTCCGTAAAATTATTTATTTAAATTATTAACTGAAATATGTACGTAAACAAAATAATTCTATATAATTCTAGAAGGCCATGCTCTAATACGTTCTGGCATTATTTCCATTTCTTTGGTTAGGGCAGTCTGGTGTTAATCAAAGCTACGCACACGCATAGGATGTACCCAGCCGTTTCTTCTGCTAATCTTTACCTATCTTGTGAATATTCTTCATTGTCCTTGTCTTTTCTCGCTTTCAGTGAGGAGCAAGGCTGATGGGATTTGTCTGCCTTTTTACTGTGGGTGCTTTGATATTCAGCTACCTACGATTACCACAGTATTGTCAGAATTGAAAACATTTGAGCATTCTCTAAGACACCATTCTACTATGGTATTGAGAGCGTCTTGATGTGGTCATATTTAACTATGTCGTCGACATAATCTTGCGTACAATAACGCTTGCCGGTCAAGGTCATTAGGATACACTACGATACACCATACCCTTTTGCTGTTGTTATCGTTTCTGAATCAGTACAGCCTTTATCCAATATTTTATAGGTATGTCGACACCCTTCTTGATGGCTCTTACGGCTTTGAAGGTTATATTATGGAATGCACCTTCAATATTTACAAAAATACTTAATCTAATATTTATGTGTTGTAACGAAGCTTCTATGTCTGTTGTGAGGGTCTAAGGTACATCCACAGTAGATTTTCCAGATTGATAAGCAAACTGCTGGAAAGTGTGTTTCTGCATTTCTAGAGGGAGATCTCCTCTTTAGCAGGCAACTGGATCGATTAGCCTTTGGTATAGTACAGGGTGCGGCAAAACAGACAGTGCAGTTTTGAAGGGCTATTAAACAAAAACGGCAAAATTTAACGAAATGGGGTTTATTTTATCTTAAAGCGTACATCATGCCGTTTTATGCATTAAGTCCTGAAGATGACATCAGAAAGATGATGACCACCAGCAGCGATACATTGATAAAGGCGATTTCTGAAATTTTCGGCCGCATTTTGGCACATCTCGATGGGTGTAGCCGCGATTTCCTCCCGAATGCCATCCCTGAGTTCTTCCAAAGTGCAAGGTCGATGCCTAAAAACCTTTTCCTTCAGGTAGCCCTACAGGAAGAAGTCGTAAATACTCAGATCAGGGGAGCGTGCGGGCCACTTCACATCACCTCTCAGAGAAACAAGGCGTCCAGGGAACACCTGTCGCAGTTTCGTTATTGAAACTCGAGCAGTATGGGTCGTAGCCCCGTCCTGCTGAAACCATATGTCTCCCAGATCTGCTTCCTCCATCTATAAAAAAAATAAGGCCCAATCACCCCAAATTTGGAAATCGCACACCATACCTTTTGGGGAGTGAAGTGGTCTCTCGTAAAGTTGCCTTGGGTTACTTCCAGCCCAGTATCGAAAATTTTATTTATTCACCCCTCCACAGAGATGGAAGTGGGCCTCGTCACTACTGAAAAAAGTTGTCCTCTCATGGGTCCGGTTCAACATTTCTTGGGAGAGTTCTCCAGACCAAACCATGGTAACTGCAGATTGACACATTATGTTTAAAACTCGATTTTGTTAAAAATTAATTCGTTTTATGGCAATATCTTATTATTTCTATAAAATAGAATTAATTTTAAGTAAAATTACTAAATATTAAGTTTGTGTCAATTGTTTTAACACCATTTTTAAGGTCTTAAAAATTCAAATATACTTCAAATCTGCAACTCCACCTTTAAAAAACGTATTTCATAAAAACTAATTGCCTCTAAATTAAAATCTAAATATTTCTACATACTAGAATAAATTTGCTATAAATTCACAAAATTTGTAGCCATTGTTTCAACGCCATTTTTAAGGCTATGAAAATTATTGAACATCAAATCTATACACCGCCTTTAAAAAACTGATTTCTTGACAACTAATTGCTTTTAAATTAAAATCTTAATATGTTGGCATACTAGGACGAATTTGTTGTAAACTTACTAAATTTTAAGTTTGTGGCAATTGTTTCAACACCATTTTTAAGGCCTTGAAAATTATACAACTTCAAATCTGCACGCCGCCTTTAAAAAACGGATTTCTTGTCAACTAATTGCTTCTAATTTAAAACCTAAATATTTTGACATACTAGAATAAATTTTCATAAATTCACTAAATTTTAAATTTGTAGCAATTGTTTCAACACCATTTTTAAGGCCTTGAAAATTATACAACTTAAAATCTGCACGCCATCTTTAAAAAACGGACTTATTGACAACTAATTGTTTCTAATTTAAAATTTAAATATTTATACATACCAGAATGATTTTTTTGTAAATTTACTAAATTTTAAATTTGTGGCAATTGTTTCAACACCATTTTTAAGGCCTTAAAAATTATACAACTTCAAATCTACACGCCGTCTTTAAAAAATCGTATTTCTTGACAACTAATTGCTACTAATTTAAAATCTAATTATAACTACATACTAGAATGAATTTGTTCTAAATTTACTAAACTTCCAATTTGTGGCAATTGTTTTAACACCATTTTAAGCCCTTGAAAATTATAAAACTTCAAATCTGCACTTCACCTTTAAAAATCGGATTTCTTGAAAACTAATTATTTCTAAATTAAAATCTAAATATTTCTACATACTAGAATGAATTTGCTATAAATTCACTAGATTTTAAATTTGTAGCAATTGTTTCAACCCTATTTTTAAGGCCTTGAAAATTATACAACTTTAAATTTACACGCCACCGTTAAAAAATAGATTTCATGTCAACTAATTGTTTCTAAATTAAAATTTAAATATTTCTAGATACTAGAATACATTTTCCATAAATTCACTAAATTTTAAATTTGTAGCAATTGTTTCAACACTATTTTTAAGGCCTTGAAAATTGTACAACTTTAAATCCGCACGCCACCTTTAAAAAACGTTTTTCTTGTCAACTAATTGCTTCTAAATTATAATCTAAATATTTCTACATAATAGAATGAATTTGTTGTAAATTTGTTAAATTTTAAAGTAGTGGACATTGTTTCGACACGATTTTTAAGGCCTTGAAAATTATACTTAACTTCAAATCTGCACGCCGCCTTTAAAAAACGTATTTCCAGAAAACTAATTGCTTCTAATTTAAAATATAAATATTTCTACATACTAGAATGAATTTGTTGTAAATTTACTAAATTTTAATTTTGTGGCAATTGTTTCAACACCATTTTTTAAGCCTTGAAAATTATACAATTTGAAATCTGCACGCCACCTTTGAAAAACGGATTTCTTGTCAACTAATTGCATCTAAATTAAAATCTAAATATTTATACATACTAGAATGAATTTGCTGTAAACTAACCAAAGTTTAAATTTGTGGCAATTGTTTCAACCCTATTTTTAAGGCCTTGAAAATTATACAACTTTAAATTTACACGCCACCGTTAAAAAATAGATTTCATGTCAACTAATTGTTTCTAAATTAAAATTTAAATATTTCTAGATACTAGAATACATTTTCCATAAATTCACGAAATTTTAAATTTGTAGCAATTATTTCAACACTATTTTTAAGGCCTTGAAAATTGTACAACTTCAAATCTGCACGCCACCTTTAAAAAACGTATTTCTTAAAAACTAATTGCTTCTAAATTAAAATATAAATATTTCTACATACTAGAATGAATTTGCTATAAATCTACCAAATTTTAAATTTATAGCAATTGTTTCAACACCATTTTTAAGGCTTTGAAAATGATCAACTTCAAATCTGCACACCACCTTTAAAAAACGGATTTATTGACAATTAATTGCTTCTGAATTAAAATTTAAATATTTATACAATCTAGAATGAATTTGTTATAAATTTACTAAATTTTAAATTTATGGCAATTGTTTCAACACCATTTTCAAGGCCTTGAAAATTATACAACACTAAAAACGGCACGACCCCCCCTACACAATGAGATCCCTCCCAGGTAGGTACCTCCACCACACGGGATGTACTGGGCGTTCCAAACTGCACTGTTTGTTTTGCCGCACCCTGTATTTATGAGGAGAGCTTATGCTGTTTCTAGCTCTTCTGTAGTCTTGATTTTGAGGTATAGATCGTTGGTTCCCACACTTAAGCACTCTTTATAATGGCTCTGGTGTGTATTCTCGAATGCGTCTTCTTTTGTTACCTCTATGTCGAACTCAATCTGCTGATGGTCCGATAAAGACGTTTTTTCTACAATATGCCAGTTTTGAATTGTACTTGTTGCGAAGGTATCAGCTAGAGTGATGTCCAATATCTTCTGCCTGATTGCATATACAAAGGCAGGCTCCCTACTGGTGCTCGCTCCTAAACTTTATGTTTTAGTGCTTTTATTAAACATTTTAGTCAATGTACGCCCCACAAGTAACTAGGGAAAGATGAAGGTTCATTATAGTAGAGCCCCACATGCCATAATAAGGCTGTTGGAAGTGAGAGTCCCCTGCTACCCAGAGTTCGCTGAACAAGACTAAAGCATGCATCAATTGGCCTTGGATTTCGTTTCCATATTGATCCGGGCGATGCAATATAGTTCCTCTAGACTCGTCATCCATGAAACATGATCTCTGACAATGACAGATTAAATGGTTATTCAACTCAAACAAACTTAGCTACATTAGCTCCAGTCACGATTGTGCAGCCGGACAAGGGTAGGAACAGTTTTGTGGCCCCTTATTCCTAGAAACTGAATAGACTCAGGGGCCGAATAAGGCTAAATTAGGCTAAAGAGTTTGCCCAAGAAAGAACGACAGATAGTAATAAGTTTATTTAAGGGGTTCCCTTAAATAAATCCTGCAGATTTTAATGGATCCCAGAATTTCTTAGCAGTAGGACATCTTCTCGACCCAGTATGATCCTAAAGTGAATTACACCCAATTAGTGTCATTCTTGTGGTTCATCGGTGGTAGAAAACTGAGCTCCCACACCATGACAAGATGCATTTATTTGTAAGTTCAAACATAATCAAATCGCAAACTAAGATATATTAATCAAACACGCATGTAAATTAATCCGTTTGAGTTCAAGAAAGGGTTAAGTTTGATTTGTTTTAAGTAAACCCCAGCCTTCGAGAGATTATTTTTGTAGGTTTTTGATCAGAACCAATACAAACTCGATCTGTTTCTGTTGGGAGCATATGATTGCTCTGTGTTTCCGGCGGTGACTCAAGAGTAATGGATTCTTACCAATTGTTTTTACAGGTGTCACTTACTATAGACCAATTCACGAGAAAGGGCGGTTTACGAACTAAGTTCGGAACATTCAAATAATATTGGTATCCTTTTCTACTACCTGATAACCGAGCGGATATTCCCAAGACGTACGATTTCGTCGGCCGTATCTAGAAAAGACACACGCGACCTGTGTAGCTCGGTCTTAGACCGAGCGGTAGAAGGAGAAAGAAATAGTTTACGGCGTCCCTTACTTACCGGTTATTTCATAGGCGCGCGCGATTTAGTCAAGCATTGCAATTACGCAGGGTAATTGAAAGAAAATATGTTTTTAATGAACTTATTTCATATGTTTTAGCAAATGTGGAAATGGATATTAATACAACATTAAAAAATACTTATTCTATACAAAAAATATAAATGAAATATGAAATAACTAATATGAAAACATAACAAATTTGTGACATTCATTTTATTTGGCCGCGCACGCCTATGGTGGAAAATTGCAACGCGCACTACTTGATTCGGACGGACAAGACACCCCGACCGCCATCTCTCCTGAATAGCTCTATACTTTCTGCGAATCTGGTTGCTGTAGATTCCGATATTCTTCTAGCTCTCCACAGCGTATGGCTATTTTACTGGAATTTGCGAAACCGTGCAATTTTAGATAGTATTTTTCGGGCTCAATAGTAATCTTCGGTAAGTTGTTTGCATATACTAGCCACTTGTAAGTTTTTGTTTTAGGCAGCGCGTCGTCTTCGCTCTTGAGTTTTTACTAATCTTGAAATAAAATCTTGTCACTAATAATGATAGAGGATCGAAAACTTCTAATAATCCTTATAACATAATCCGTTTTGTATATTACTTATACATCAATGTTAAACAAAACCTTACCTGATATATTTTGGCAAAATAAAAAAAATTGAAACGTCATGATGACATTTGTAGATTAATGTCTAGAATTTCCTTCAAAAGGAGACAAATAACATCATATTTGCTGAATTATTAAATCAACAATGAATCCAGAAGCAACCAAGGGTTGTCACTCTTCTGTGGAAGGATTTTAGTTGAGTAGAAGAACATTGAGAAGCAGTGAACTCCGCCTATTGTTCTTTGTATATATTTACTTAAATATAACGAATAACGAAGCTAATAATAGAAGTTATTATCGTCGATGATCATATATATCCAAAAGCGCAGTATTGCCATCGTTGGAAATAAATTATTTTTTCTACTCCTATAATGAAATAACATAATTGTAGGTTACTTTTTGATTATACAAAGTAGTACATTGTATGTTATGTATATATTATATTTTCATTGTCATAGCAACCATTGTAGCACTAGTGCTACAATATGTATATTGTAGCACTAGTGTTACAATATTTCCATTGGAGCACTAGTGCTATAATAGATAAACAGGAGAGGGATATTACAATAACATAGTATTAATAATATTAATATTGAATCAGACTAAACGTTTTTTATAATTAATATAGGTGAAAAATTGTTTTATAATTTATGTGATGATATTATGTAAGAAATAATACTTTAAGTTTGTATTTTGACGCTTCCAATACTATAAATGTGTATTGTGTACACTATATGGTCTACGGAATAAAGATTATTATTATTATTATTATTTCCTTAAATACAAAAAATAACGTTTTTCAATTACACGCAAATATTATACGAACATTATAAAATTTGATTTTTGAGTTGACGTTTCTGACGTGAAATTAAACGTCAAAATAAAATTGCGAGTGAGTTGAAATTTACGCAAAATAATGGTAAGTAATAATAATAAGAGTAGTTTTGTTACAAAATTAAACCCTACGGTAAATTTTCCATCATATACATGATCTCCAAGAATGTTTCATAACTGTATCAATATCACGTATATTTTTAATAAATAAAAATTTGTTCAATGTCAATTAGTAGAAATCTATATTTGAATTTTTTAATTCATATGTATAATCGTAGAAAAAGTATAGTGTACAATTCGCATACAATGACCATTGCCCACTCGTATGAATTGCTGCACTCGCCTTCGGCTCATGCAGCAAATTTCATACTCGTGGGCAATGGGTATCATTGTATGCTCATTATACAATATACTAATGTAGGATTACCAGATTACCATCAAAATATCGTCTAAAAATACTTCGGAATGTCTAACGGTTCTGTACCTAGAAACTGTTAAACACAATGCGTATTTTTATTATTAAATATAGTGACACCTTCCCCATCACTGTGACCTTAACACATGTTCTTTCATGTGACCCAATGCTTCATAATACAGCATAAAAATTAAGTCTCAGGTGATATGATAAGATGCTGCTTCAGCAGCAAAAAATTGTTGTTTTGCTGGCATGTTAGAATCACCAATACAACTGTTACTTTTTTAAAGTAGAGTACTATAATAAATCTACCTGTTCTTCAGAACAGATTTATGTAGTTTGTTCTTATGGCTTCATTATTTCTAAAATTTTGGCAAATCCTTAAATTCTACTAGGAAATCAATTTCATTAATTTGATGCTGTGTGTTATGTTTAGAACCCATTTTTTTTATACTGTACAGTATGAGACAGTTGGCACACCGGCACTTGCTCTGGCTATAGGAATAGAGAATGTATTAAAATAAAAAAGTTGAATGATTTACTTTAGAGTGCAAACAACTTCGGTGGTGTTCACAGGATATATTTTTTGTTTGCTTCCATGTTGTTGTTATAAACTTCTTTATATCTTCATAAGAAGATATTTTTTATAGGTATCGACTTTCCACTCCTTGTCATCGAGTTTTCTGACATAATTGACAGATGTAATCCTTTTTTTCCTTTTTTATTTCTGGTAAATTTAATAAAGTGGTCAAGTACTTTTTACCAGAAACCGTTTGTTTTGATAATGTTTTTGCAAACAATGTTTTTGATAATTCGATTTGTTGTGAGTGAGCGCTATAAATGAATATCTGAATGTTGACTAGTTTTTGTATTCTCCGTTGATATTTCGTTGTTCTATTGCAGGCTGTTTAACTTATGAAGATTTGCAACTTTGAATACATTACTTTTTAGACACGTTGTGTAATTTTCATCTTTACATGGGCTTTATCTAGAATATTTATATTGTTATTTATATAGATATACTCCAAATCCAAAAAAATAAACATTGAAAATTTATGTACGTTTGAAACGTTTGAATTTTTGAACTCATAGAGTGAAGTTGTAATTAATTTTCTAGCTCTACGTTATTCTTCTTTCTGTTCCATTATCTCCTGTTGTATTTCTCAGTTTCGATAAATCAGGAGTACAATAATATTGTTCCATTTCCGATCTATTTTTGGGCTCATCAGTGTACCATAGTTGGTGACAGGTTTTACATTGGATCTTTAAACTCCCTAAGTATTTACAAAGTAAGAGAATGTCTTTTAGGTGCCATATATGTACGGCACTTTAATGGTATTATTTGTTTTAGTACTAGGAGTGCCATCCTAGCGGTATTCCTTTCCTAAAATATACCGAATATTAATTACTTATTAAATTATTTTCTAACTTACTTTGATTCCATGTTTTAAATTTTTAAGTTGTAATAATTAACTATTTTCAGGATTCATAGAACACTACTATTTTTAAACTTAGAAGTTAATAAATATTTAAAGACTGAATAACTTTTAGTTTTTAGTATTCTTACTGAATCTAGTACTATTAAAGAGTTTATGATTTTATAAAACTGCCAACATTATTAATCAAAAGTAACTATCAAAAGTAAAGTTTCTTATTTTTTCAATATATTCAATTAAAATGAAAAAAAATGAGGGAGACACACATCTTTATTTATTGTAATATTAGGTATTAACAATAATAATCCTAATTGTATTACTTTACGGCTATCGGCCCATGGTCTTTCTGTCAGTCTTTGTTATTTGTTTTGGTTAGTTGTCCGTTGATGATAATGTTGATAAAGATGTATATGAATCATAAAAAGATGTTATCAATTCGAAAATGTATGTGGAAGAATGTTTGGTTTTAGGGGAGCGTAAAGGATTGCGGGGTAAACATAGTTGCTTGAGGATGTCATGATGATTTTGTAGCATGGTGTTCAAGGCGGTTTTCAATGGATTTTTGGTATAGCAATGTGTTGGAAGGTATGGGTAATGGGTTATTGGGATGTCTTAGTTTAGTCAAGGTTCGCACTGCCGATCGCTCAGTCACCTGCAAGTTTCTCAGAATAGGAGGGTGGGGAAAAATGATTTGTTTACAATGTTTATAATATTTGTGTTCTTTGTATTCTATAAAAAATTATAATTAATTAAATTAAGAAAAACTTTAGAATATCTATTATTTTTTTAGTTTCAAGTCAATTCTTCTTAAAATTAAAGATAAAAGAATAAAATAAAATTGCCTGAATGTTCGGAATCCTTACAATGTAAAAATAATAAACAATTTTTAACTTTGCACGTTTGATTTCCGAAACGTATGTCATGCGAATAATTATTTGTGTCTTATGTCACAGAATTAAAAAGTGTTTTAATAGTTTATAGGAAATGTATAAATGTTTTAAAATCTACAATTTAAGATACATTTAGAATATTTTAAATGTTTACATGTTTAGATTATTTGCAAGTATATTAAAAACGTCTATTAGGAAAAAAATTTAGAATATTTACAATTTTCAAGAACTTAAAATAATAAAAAAAAATTTTTTTTAGTCTTTCAATTTATCACCATGTATACGATAATAAAAAGTTTTTTTAGAACCTTAGAATGTTCAAGGACTTTAGAATATTAAGAATCTTTAAGAGAGACTCTTTGGATCTTGCATATTTATATTTTTTAATCCCCTATATTATTTGCAATTATCGCTTAAAATTGATCGATTTAGAAAACATCAATTTTACGCGATTTCACGCATAAGATTAAATAATTTATAACATGGATTTTAGGTGTAATATCAATACAATATTATACATAATTGTTTAATTGTGGAGGCGTTTACTTTGTGGTACATCTTGAATATACTGAAGAAAGAAAACAGGATCACTTTGTTTTACCACTTTTTATTTAACAAATTACACGTGACTATAGTTTGACGTTATCAAACATAACAAACACTTTATGTTTGATAATGACTATTTAATAGTCGAAACTATAGTCACGTGTAATTAGTTACATAAAAAGTGGTAAAACAAAGTGATCCTGTTTTCTTTCTTCAGTTTATACATAATTGTTTATAAGATAATACTGTACATTGTGATTAAAAAAGGCACCTCCTTCTAAATATGAGTAATATTTTAAATATAAATTTTAACTTTAGAAAGACGTATACAAAAAATGATATCTCGAACCAAAAGTTACTTCCATGTTTTTTCTAACTACCCTCAAAAATTCGTATCTCCACTGGTGAGGTTTTGGTGTAGTTTTAATTTTTTTTTGTTCGGCTCTATTAATTAAAATTGAGTCGTTGGATCTTCACGTGCAAATGTTATGTTGAATTGTAATTTTTAAAAATCCTTTAAACCCATAGAGACTTTAAGGTCTGTATTAGAAGCTTTAGCACGTGTTGATTCTTAAGAAAGTTGTGGATTAATGAGGTATCTAGAACTCATATATTTTAAAAATCATAAAATTACATATTTTTCCATGCCTTCGGACTTTAGTTTTTTATGTGAATAATAATTTTTATAATCTGTAAATGTTTTTTTTATCTATTGAGAATTTGTAATTTTAAGAAACTTTGGAAACTTATATATTCTTTAGATTAACTAGGTTTTTTTGTATTCAATCAATAATACCTACATTTGATTGTTTCAATTTTCAAAGAATATTTAGAAACTATTAGTTTAGTTTAGTTTATTTGCTTTACAAGATCTATTAAAAAATATACATAAAATACAAACATACATACAATACATCTCTTTAAAATTTTGAGCATAGACCTTGAAGGCGGAGTTCACAAATATACGATATTTAAAATCTTCAAATGTACGGTCTTTGAATGTTAACTGTTTAAACTAATTTTTGTCTTGTGAATTTATATAAAAATCTATTGTAGTAAAAGTGAAAGCTTCTGCAGTTTGCAAAATGAATTCCAGGAATGTTATGGTAAGATATTTTATCTTACCATAACATTCCTGGAATTCAGTTTTCAATTTGCAGAAGCTTTTAAGTAAGTAAGTAAGTAATTTATTTCCATAAAAAATGTATACATTCTTGGATGAGTCAAAAAAAGTATGTATATATATATATATATATATATATATATATATATATATATAAGTGTAGGATGTAAACAGAGCTGGTAAAATTATTCTATTTACTGATACTTAGTTTATGTTAGTTTAATTAATAATTAGTTTTTATTAGTTAAGCCAGACTTAATTACTACGATAAGTAAATTAAAACTAGTATAGAGATAAAATATTACAATTAATTATAAAACAAACATACAATAATAAAAAATAAAAAATAAGGAGTCAAATAATTAAAACTTAATAGCTATTGTATAAGACTTAAGCATACAGTGATAAAAAATAAATAATCAGATAATTAAAACTTAATAACTATTGATCACAAATTTAGTGTAAAGATAAAATATAACAATGATCCGAGCAAATAAAATAATGAGTTATAGTGCAACTATAAATAGATACGACTAACACATATTGAAGACTATGGATTATTTTACAGATTATCGCAGAATTCTTCGTACTCTTTAACACTATAGAAACAATTTTGTTCTAAAAGTTGCTTAATATATCTTTGATTCTGCTAGGGAGATTATTATATATTTTTACGCTTTGCACTATACACGAATGTTGATAAAAACTGTGGTTATGTTTGGGCAACTTGATTAAGTTATTCCGTGTATTATATTTGTGTTCTGTTTCATGTATGCTAAATAGGTGAATATTACTTTTTTACGAATTTTAGTGTTTCATAGAGATAGGGACTTCTTACAGGCATGATTTTAAGTTTTTTGAACAGTTCACGGCAGCTTGTGTTTGGTTTTTTGTTACAAATTGCTCTTATTAATCGTTTCTGTAGTACACACACTTTGTGAATATTGATCTTGGTTTTATTTCCCCAAAAGATGATACCATAAGATAATTGGGATTGACAATATGCAATGTAAACTGTTCTGGAAGCATCTTGATGTACGTCGTTTCTCGTGGCATATATAAGGTACGTATATTTGGATATTTTAGAACACAACACCTTTATATGTTTATTCCATTTTAGATCTTTTTGAATTATGAGTCCTAAAAATGTAGCTTCTTCTTTTTCCGATATTAATTCGCCCTTTATATTGACATCAGTTAGGGACATTGGTGCTCTAAAATTAATAATGTGTGTCTTAGATGGATTAACTATAAGGTTGTTTCTGTCTAACCACGCACACATCTCATGCATTACGTTATTTGCTGCTACATTTAGTTCGTTAAAACATTGACCTTCTAAGTTCAACGTTGTGTCATCAGCAAACATTATTATATGAGCATTTATAGTTAGTGGTATGTCATTTACAAATAGCAGAAATAGTAACGGGCCTAAAATGCTACCTTGTGGGACACCGACTGTTGGACAGGCAGTATTTGATGTATAATACTGGTTTTTTATAGTCATTGTTGTTACATGCTTCCGCTCCGACAAATATGACGTTAGTAGTCGAAGACAGTTTCCTCTAATACCGTAGCTAGCTAATTTATTTAACAGTAATTCATGTGGCACACAGTCAAATGCCTTTGACAGATCTAATAGTATGGAATAAGGTCTTGGTTGTCGTGGATAAATTTGAGAAAATTAAATATGGCATGAATTGTTGTAAACCCCTTTCTAAACCCAAATTGTTGTTGTGTTTTATTACATTCAGTATAGTGCAATATTCTATTATGTATAACTTTTTCAAATATTTTGGAAAACACAGGTAGTATTGAAATTGGCCTGTAATTGCCCATTTCATGCGTATTTCCTTTTTTGTAAAGGGGCACAATTCTACCCATTTTAAGAATTGATGGAAATATACCTTGAGTCAATGATAGATTAATGGCTTGTGTTAAAGGATCAATAATAGAATTAATTGTGTTTTTGATTACTTTTATACTCAGATCATAAATGTCATTAGTGGTGTTGGTTTTCATGTCAGTTACAATTTTTTTTTTATTTCCGATTCGGATGCAGGCCTGAGAAAAATAGATCCCACGTTTTTGCTTTCTATAATATAATTTTGGGTTTTATTTGGTTTAGCTGTATTGCTAATTGTACAAAAATAATTATTCATCGTATCCACTATACAATGAGGATTATCTATGTTGGCTTTATTAGAGTCTATTAGGTAATTTACACATTTATTACTTTTGTGGTTGTCTTGGTGTTTATTCTTGAGTATATTCCATAGTGCTTTTGTTTTATTATTTGCATTTTGAATGCGACTCGAGTTATAGTTTTTTATTTCTATTTGCAGTGAGGATTTATATTTATTTTTAAGTGACTTATAGATATGATATTATTTACCTCATAGCTTTTTGTTCGTTGCTATACAGACACCTTAAAAAATCTTAAAAAAGAAATTGATTTCTTTTATCAACTATAAAAGAAATCAATTTCTTTTTTAAGATTTTTTAAGGTGTCTGTATACCAAGGTTTCTTATGCTTGAAGTTATTTTTGTTTTTTACTTTTACTACAATAGAATTTTATATAAATTTTTCTTCAGATATCTTGGAATTTGCTTTACAAACTTCAATTTGTTTCTCGTTTTTGTTCAAAAATTTTCCAGCCATTATTCCTCCATAATTCTAAAATTTTCCTGGAATTAATCTACAAAATTTTCTTTTTCTAGAATTTTCAAAGACTTTTCCTACCAGATATCTATTTTTTAGCAATTTCTCGTTAATCTATTAAGAATTTTCCATCTTATTTTTTTACAAACTTCAAGGATTTCCTTTTTAAGGGTTTTTTTAGAAAAAAATCTAGAGTTTTATTAAAATTTTTCTTGTGGTGATCTACAATTTTCCAGTATTTTTTCTTCCAGATTTCCAAAAATTTTCAGTAATGCATTTTCCATATTTCATAATTTCTTGCTTTCCTTTATATTTCCCGAATTTTTCTTAGAATTTATTTTTCCAGCTGCAGATTTTTTCAAACCTTTTCCTTCCAGATTTCTTGGAATTTGCGTTCTTTATTCATTAAAGGTTGTAGAATTTTGCCATACATTTTTTAAATTTTTCTTTCTTTATCTGCGAGGATTTTCTTCTTCGAATGTCCTAGAAATTTTACTGTAACTATTATTTCTAAAATTTTCCAGCAATTATCTTTAACTTATCAAGATTTTTTCAAGCTTTTTGCTTTGGCTTATTGGATTTTTTCTGGAAATTATTATTTTACTACATATTTAGAGATTCTTTTCTCAGTCTCAGTCCCCATGTGCGTCCTACCATTTTACGGGTCGCAAAAAGTCCTCTCATGGCCTTTTTGCTGATGCTCTCTAGGTGGAAGTTGAAGTTCAATCTGGTATCAAGTAGTCTTCTAGTAAAGGGGACGATCGCCGTTTTGACCGGGTTTACAGTTAACCCTTCATTCCTGCACCATCTTTCTACGGTATTTAGTGCCTTCTGCATCAAGTTTGATGGTGGTCCCAAACTTCCCGCTTACTAGAATGGTCAGATCATCTGCATACCCTAGTGCATATATGCCCTGGCTTTCGAGTAGCAGCAGAAGGCCGTCCATGACGAGGCACCAGTCGGGTTAATTCCTCTTTTCTCCATTGCTGTTGCTATGGAGTTGTGGGGTTGTGTTGTCAAACGCCCCTTAAATATCCAGAAAGGCCCCTAACGCAACGTCTTTGCATTGTAGGGTCCTTTCGCATCTGCTCACTAGCTGGTGGATTGCTAGCTCGCATGACTTTCCCGCTTGGTAGGCATATTGCTGACGGTGTAGTGGTGAGTCCTTTAAAACTCCTTCCCGTATGTGCCTGTCTACTAGTTTTTCTAGTAGTTTTAAAATAAATGATGACAAGCTGATCGGTCTGTAAGATTTAGCCTGGGCATATGAATCACGCCCTGGCTTAGGTATGAATACCACCTTTACAATCCGCCAGCTGCTTGGGATGTATGAAAGGGCAAGGCTTGCTCTGAGGATATCACATAGTGGTTTCCACAGCGTTGCTATCCCCTTTTGTAGCATTACAGGATATATCCTGGCAGGATCTGGCGATTTGAATGGTTTGAACGTGTTAATTCCCCACTCAACGTCACCTGGTCTGATTATTATTTTCGCTGTTTCCCAGTTCCGTTTTGGAGCCCCTGCGTTGGGCTCGCTTAGGTCTTCGGAAACAGGATTGTCAAGTATTGCAGAACCCGGGAAGTGCGTCTGCAGTAATACCTGCAGGGTCTCTTCTACCGATTCTGTGTACTTTCCAGCAGTGAGCCGATGTTCCCAGCATGATCTTTGCTAAGCGTCTTGAGTAGACAGGAGCTTGTGGGTTCACTTTCTATGTCCCCACAGAATTTTTGCCAAGATTTCCACTTGGCTTTTTTAATGGCATTGCTATATGCCGTGAGGGCCATTTTGTACTGCGCCCATTCACCGTTTCTCTTGGCTGTATTAAACAGTCTTCTGGTGCGTGCCTTAGCCCTATCAAGATCCTTGTTCCACCAGGTGACCCTGGTTGAGGTAGGTTTGGTAGTTCTTGGGCAGCTTGCTTCAAACGCAGTATTGATAGAGTCTGTGATGCTTTGCACCATGAGCTCTAACTCATGCGTTGTTCTCGCTACTGTTGGACAGTCCTCGATTCGGCTGGCTAGTACCTCTTTGTATAGGTCCCAGTCAGTTCTCCTCGGGTTTCAATTTTGGATTTCAGATGCTTCTTCTGATTCGATATCGAATCGTATATACCAATAATCTGAGAGTGATGGTTCCTCAGATACATGCCAGTGTTTTACCATTTCACTTGCCTTGCGAGAGGCAAGTGTTAGGTCAATTACTTCGGGGTTATTTAGATTTACCTACTAATTTTTACTTACGATTAAATTAAAATTAAAAAATTGTGAAATAACACCAAGAGTTTAATTAACTCTTGGTGTTATTTCACAATTTAATAGAATTTCTATAGAGGTGTAAATAATAAATAATTTCAACAACCTAAATTCTCCTGATGTTGATTGATACTGATATAGGCCGGTCTTTCAATTATTGAAACCTACATATGAATTCGCCAGCGATTAGATACAATTAAGCGCATTTTGAGGTCAGTCATATCCGATCAATCCTGAAAACAATTCCGGGAACTCAAAACGGACATTGTGTATATCTTGACTTTCGCGGTAATTGATTATCCGCAATGGTGCGTATAGGAGTTGAATTATAATTGACGCGCTGTTTATTTTATTGGTTGGCCTATTTTTATTTAGACGGGGCCAGTGTTTATGATGGAAATATGAAACATTTGCCGATTCAATGGACTTGAAAGGACGCTTTTGACACTTCGCGGTAATTATACTAAAGTATTTAGATTTCTTTGGAAACTATAAACGTAACATTATTTGAAAACATTTTGGTTCAATTTACAGAACACATTCCCGAAATATGATTATTTAAATCATAGTCAAAATCAATAATAAATCATTAATTTCAACTCATTTTTGCAAGAATTTCTGAAGAAAATGATTTTTAATAACAATCACATTGAAGTGTTCTTCTTTGAATTTTTTGTAAACCACTCGATGGATTTAGATGAAATGGTTAGAATATTTTCTTGAAATGTGTGATTTTGAAATATTTGTAAAAGCAATAATGAATAAAAACTAATTTTACAAGAGTTTCCACACATTGAAGTTTTCTTTTTTGATTTTTTTGTAAATGACTTGATGGATTTTGATAAAATGGTTAGGATATATTTTTGAAATGTGTGGCTTTAAAATATATGTTACTCAAAACTATTTTTCAAGAATTTCGAAAGAAAATGATTGATATTTTTAATAATAATCACATTGAAGTGTTTTTCTTTGAATTTTATGTAAAGCACTGTATAGATTTTGATGACATTGTTAGGATATATTCCTGAAATATGTAGCTTTGAAATATATGTACAAACAAAGAGTGAAAAAAGGTATTCGTAGGGTGTATTGCTGATGATTTCTGGGAAGAAAAATCAAATTGTTAATTACTGAAGAAACTGTGGAAGAGGACATTGTTGATGGATGAGAAAAACTGAAAAGAATTTTGAGGGGTGTACATTGCAGGATTATTCGAAAGGTAAGGAGGAGGAAAACATGAAGGGGTGTGCGTAGAGATAAAAATGTAAATGATGATATTTATAATAGGAGACATTTTAATTTAATTTTTTTACCATAAAGTGCTTATATGTATAAAATATTTAATATTAAGACTGGATAAAAATATAAAATTTAATAAGTTTACGTTATTTTTTAGATAGTCGGGCCGGGACATTTTGGAACATTCACCTCGCTTTCTCTTTCTCCCTTTTTTTATGACACTCCATTAGAGTGCAAACTGTAATCCATTCGGGTAAATTGTTAAAATTGAATTTCTCTCTACAACACCATAACTTCGCACATTGCACATAAATCTTATTCCACCGAAGGTTTATGTCTAAAACTAAATTATGCAAGTGTGTTGAGCGTTCGTATAATCAAACAATCTCACATGTGTCCGATCTGATAGCCATACTTACCAAACAGTTAAGCATACGCTCACAGCCGTTGGTATTTTAAACAATCGTTATAACAAGAAAAAATAATATCGCGAGCTGTATAATAATTATGCAAATATAAGTAGAAAAATAAATTAATAGTAGCAGTGGTGTTTGACTATAGGCCACGTGGTCCTTCGTTCATGTTATTTGTGTGTGTGTAGGTTTAAATGATGGTCCCCGTTATTCTAAAACGCTATTAATTGTATCCCGATGGCGAATGGTACTGATCACCCAACCAATTACTGACCCAGACTAATGATGCTGCACTTAAGCTATCGCTAGTTCGGCGGGAAATATGTCCTCCTACCAACGATGTTTAATAAAATAATATAAACACTAAATTAAATCATCATCTCTTAAGAGACGATTTTATTATAAGTAAATAATAAATGATTACGATTAATTGATTAAGTTTGTTATACCCATAGTATAATTATTTTATTTAATCACTTAAATTTCTTCTAATTGGTCATATTTATGTTGAAGACGTTTTGTTTGCATATATCGTTTTACAATCTCTTTCACAAATACGAATGATTCAATTTATGCGGAACTTTTTTCATTAAGGTGGATATTCTTATAAAGTCAATATACTTGCAGCGTTTCTCATATACAAGAATTTTATTTCCGAAATTATGCGGAAGCGCAAAGTTCCGGGAAGAGGCGATCCACTCGGCGGAATATAAAGAGAATTCGGGTCGTTAGCTTTAATTAAGATGCTTGTTTTTAATGTTGAATTTATACCGGATATCTAGAGCTTCCCAAAAGTGTATTATTGGTAATTAGCTATTACGAAGTTTTCGCGTACTGTTAACGATCGTTTGCGGCCGTTCTGAAACGCGCAATGTGGAATTTCATTCATCGGGACGACTTTCATTTCGTCCGCTAATTATTTCAAACTCAGTTCCTAATAGGATTGGAAATATTTAACAATCCGCAGAAAAATGCTACATAAACATACACTAATTTATTCTGTAGAGGTGAATTCTACTAGGAAACATTAAATCACTCTTAGAAGAAGAGAATGTTTGGCTACAAAATAAAAGGAAAACCTTAACTTCCTCGATTAGTTCATTCTAATTCTATTCAATTCAAAATTCATTAACTTGTCTTGAAAAGTACAAGAAAGTCTTTAAGAAAACAAAAAAATGATCGGAAAATTGCCTTTACTAAGCAGCCAAATTGCTGAGATGCATATTCTGTCAAAGAAGAAATTGCACCTTAGGAGATTACAAAAAAAGAAAGGATACTTGGACAAAAAGTTCAAAATATAAAAGCTGCAACCCAAGTAACACGTCTCATTGACTTCTTACACCCAAAAAAGTTTGCAAGCGAATTACTAACATTTATTGAAAGTAATTATCTATCAACCAAGAGAGAGGGACTTGTGGGCTGTAGTCTCAACAAATTTATAGGATACCACAATGAAGTATCCCTAACAATTTATTCGCAAATGGTTGCTGAATATAGAATCGCCAACTGACCTCTTAGTTAGATAGAAACTTCAAATTGCTCCATAAAATACATTAGTTGAAAACAAAATTCCCTATCTCGATTTTAATCTCCTCCAGGTTCGGCCTTTCCAATTTCTCATCATACCTGTTCTCACAGCTGAGATTCAAGCTAATCAACAGACAGATACTGAGTTAATAAAAATTATCACCGCCTCTAAATCTCATCTAAAAACCAAAGAAAATGGTGATGTGGCCATCATAGTACTTTCCCTATATTTTTCTCGTAAACTATGAGATTTACGTAAAAAGTCTATTCTTAGTAATTTGTTCACTTTTGAATTCTCTACAATTATTTGCTATATAAATTTCTTGTAGCTCCAATAGTTTAGTACCAATTGGCAAAAAATGTCAAAATTTTCAATTTTTCTTTTTTTTCTTGAAAGTTAAGAATTTTATGAAAAATATGTTTAAATAAAACTTGTTTAGTTTTTTATTCCCTTCAACTTTTATTTGAACCGTTTTTTAAAATTTTTTATATTTAGAAAAATATCACCAAAAAACAAAAAAACGCCTCGAGTAAACATCCACTTCCGGTTTATGAATGTTCACCAAAAGCTTTTCAGTTCCAGTTTTTAATGGCAAAACCTTAAGTTTGAAGTTTCATCTCAAACAGATAATTCGTTTTTGAGATACAGCGCCCACCGACAGACAGACACACACACAGACACAAAATTTTTTTTTCCAGAAATTAGTGTTTTGGGGTCACGGGACCCCAAAACGGATATTTCCGCAAAAAAAAAATTTGAAAAAAAAATCACGAAAACAATACTCCCCCTATATATACTATATAGGGAAAGTAATAATGTTGAGCACATCAGTATAAGGTATATTTTTGGTCAAGGAGTTCTAAAATGTCTTCCAATATGGACTTCCGAACTTTGACAGTTGATAGCGGCCATATTGTTAAAGCTACACGTGTCGAATTGTCTGTCATTTATTTAGTTTTTACGCCAAAACATCATGGATGGATACAGCGTTCAATAACACGCTCGAATGATAAAATTGTTTCATGCAATAGGGTGTTCTAAAAAATGATATTAAACCTAAATCAAACTAAAATACTATCTTTAAGATGACTATAGACAAGCAATGATAGATGACATATAACCTGTAAAAATTGACAGATGACGGATGACTAAGAACACTTGACAGTTGACTGTTGACAGCTGACAGTTGACAGTTGACAGTTGACAGTTAAAAACTTATGATAACAATTAACCGACCATAGACGATCAACATATGCATTTGAAAAATAACTGACAATCAATGATCGAAAAATGAAAAATATTTTCCAATTATGGATGGGTCAAAAACAACAAATTGCAAAAATCTGAAATAATGATAAATGTTCAAAAGTATTATATCTAGAGAAAACTAAAATAATATATTTTAGATGACAATAGACACATAACAGATGATGGCGGATGAAAGATTACCCTTAACAGTTAATGACAAATAACAGATGACTTATGATAGATGATCGATGGTAGATGACAGATGAAAGTTGCTTATGAGATTTGATAGTTTACTGTTAGCAATAACAATTCACATGTGACATTTATTGGTTGTTAGATGATAGATTTATACTGTCAATTAAACAATTGGCAGATATAAATGTTTGTACAAATACCTTAAAAAGTATCAATTGCTAAAATATAAAATAATGAGACATTTAAAGGTATTCAAACTTGATTAAACTAAAATATCTTTAAGATGACAATAGGAAAACAATGATAGATACCATATAACCGATGACAGATGACTGACGACAAGTGATAGATGATAGATGACAAATGACAGTTGACAGATGATAGATGACAAATGACAGATAACGGTTGACAACTTACGATAACAATTAACCTGCAATAGATGATCAAGATATGCGTCCGAACCAAAAAAAATATTTGAACAATTAATAATGGCCCAAAAACAACAAATTGCTAAAATCTAAAATAATGAAAACTTAAAAATGATGATATCTAGAGAAAACTAAAATAATACATTTTAGTTGACAATAGACACATAACAGATAATAGATAACATATGACAGACACCATCTGTTGTCTGTCATATGTTATCTATCATCTGTTATGTGTCTATTGTCAACTAAAATGTATTATTTTAGTTTTCTCTAGATATCATTGAGCAATTGACAGGTGGTATTTAAAGGTTAATAGATAATAGATAAATGCTTTCAATTCAATAATTGGCAAATGAAAATGTTTGTACAAATTCTTGATGCCTAAAAATCATCATATCAAACCAAGAAAAAACTAAAATAATATCATTAATATGACAATAGACAAACAACGATAGATGGAATGCATCCTTTGACAGTTCATATTTAACGATTCATAGATGACAGCTGAAAAATAATTAGCAATAGAATTATTGATGCCTCCAAAAGATAAAATTGTAAAAATCCAAAGTAATGAAAACTTAAACAATATTGAACCTATTAAAACTAAAATAATATAATTAAATCACAATAGACATACGCTAGATAAAAGATGATAGCATATAACAAGTAAAAGATGACATAGATGATAGGTGATAGATGATGGACGACAGATGACAGATGAGAGATAACGGGTCACATTCAAAATTTTGATTACAGAAGCATTAAAAGATTTTAGAGATTAAAAAAATACGAAAATTGCAATATCATGCAATAGATTTATAGACTACTGAAAAGACAATTGTATATAACAAGTAACAGATGATATATGATAGATGATAGATGACAGATGACAGATGACAGATGACAGATGACAGATGACAGATGACAGATGACAGATGACAGATGACAGATGACAGATGACAGATGACAGATGACAGATGACAGATGACAGATGACAGATGACAGATGACAGATGACAGATGACAGATGACAGATGACAGATGACAGATGACAGATGACAGATGACAGATGACAGATGACAGATGACAGATGACAGATGACAGATGACAGATGACAGATGACAGATGACAGATGACAGATGACAGATGACAGATGACAGATGACAGATGACAGATGACAGATGACAGATGACAGATGACAGATGACAGATGACAGATGACAGATGACAGATGACAGATGACAGATGACAGATGACAGATGACAGATGACAGATGACAGATGACAGATGACAGATGACAGATGACAGATGACAGATGACAGATGACAGATGACAGATGACAGATGACAGATGACAGATGACAGATGACAGATGACAGATGACAGATGACAGATGACAGATGACAGATGACAGATGACAGATGACAGATGACAGATGACAGATGACAGATGACAGATGACAGATGACAGATGACAGATGACAGATGACAGATGACAGATGACAGATGACAGATGACAGATGACAGATGACAGATGACAGATGACAGATGACAGATGACAGATGACAGATGACAGATGACAGATGACAGATGACAGATGACAGATGACAGATGACAGATGACAGATGACAGATGACAGATGACAGATGACAGATGACAGATGACAGATGACAGATGACAGATGACAGATGACAGATGACAGATGACAGATGACAGATGACAGATGACAGATGACAGATGACAGATGACAGATGACAGATGACAGATGACAGATGACAGATGACAGATGACAGATGACAGATGACAGATGACAGATGACAGATGACAGATGACAGATGACAGATGACAGATGACAGATGACAGATGACAGATGACAGATGACAGATGACAGATGACAGATGACAGATGACAGATGACAGATGACAGATGACAGATGACAGATGACAGATGACAGATGACAGATGACAGATGACAGATGACAGATGACAGATGACAGATGACAGATGACAGATGACAGATGACAGATGACAGATGACAGATGACAGATGACAGATGACAGATGACAGATGACAGATGACAGATGACAGATGACAGATGACAGATGACAGATGACAGATGACAGATGACAGATGACAGATGACAGATGACAGATGACAGATGACAGATGACAGATGACAGATGACAGATGACAGATGACAGATGACAGATGACAGATGACAGATGACAGATGACAGATGACAGATGACAGATGACAGATGACAGATGACAGATGACAGATGACAGATGACAGATGACAGATGACAGATGACAGATGACAGATGACAGATGACAGATGACAGATGACAGATGACAGATGACAGATGACAGATGACAGATGACAGATGACAGATGACAGATGACAGATGACAGATGACAGATGACAGATGACAGATGACAGATGACAGATGACAGATGACAGATGACAGATGACAGATGACAGATGACAGATGACAGATGACAGATGACAGATGACAGATGACAGATGACAGATGACAGATGACAGATGACAGATGACAGATGACAGATGACAGATGACAGATGACAGATGACAGATGACAGATGACAGATGACAGATGACAGATGACAGATGACAGATGACAGATGACAGATGACAGATGACAGATGACAGATGACAGATGACAGATGACAGATGACAGATGACAGATGACAGATGACAGATGACAGATGACAGATGACAGATGACAGATGACAGATGACAGATGACAGATGACAGATGACAGATGACAGATGACAGATGACAGATGACAGATGACAGATGACAGATGACAGATGACAGATGACAGATGACAGATGACAGATGACAGATGACAGATGACAGATGACAGATGACAGATGACAGATGACAGATGACAGATGACAGATGACAGATGACAGATGACAGATGACAGATGACAGATGACAGATAAAAATATTTTAATTATTACTGATTTTTAAAATTTTTAGAGAAAAATAGGTGAGAGATGATTTATAAACAAAAGACAGATGATAGATAGTAGGTGATAGATAAAATGTGGTAGATACCACCATATATAAGAAAATACTAATAGGCAGATGTTAAGTAACCAAATAACAAGTTGACAGATAATATATACTATAATAACTGAATCACAGATAACAAATCGAAGTTAGTAGTTGACAGATGACAGAAGTTAGATACGATTTGACAAATAACAGAAGACAACAGACGATTACAAAAAATTGTTTTAGTGGTAGAAGACGATAGATAACAGTTGTCAAATAACGTATGACAGATATCATATAATGTATGATGAGATAGCAGGTGATAGATGATATGTAACTAAAATAACAAATGAAAGATGGTAGATAAAAGCTGAGGGATGATAGATGATATATTATAAATACAAAATCATAGATAACAGACAATAGGCAGAAGTTAGATGGGATTTGAATATAAAATCATAGATAGCAGATATTAAAAACAGTCGACAGATAACATATAACAGAATACAGATGATTATAGAAATAGATAACAGGTGTCAAATGACATGACAGATATCATATAACTTATGATGAGATAGCAGATGATAGATGATAGGCAACCAAATAATAAATGGCAGATGTTGTACAAAAGTTGACGGATGATAGATGTATGACAAATGATATAAGACAGATGACAGGAAGTGTAAATTTTAAGTCATCTGTCTTATATCATTTGTCATCTACCATCTGTCATCTGTCGTATGTCATCTGTCATCTGTCATCTGTCATCTGTCATCTGTCATCTGTCATCTGTCATCTGTCATCTGTCATCTGTCATCTTGTATCTGTCATCTGTCTAACGTCATCTGCTCTCTATCATCTTTTGATTTGTTTGTTGGTACTAATTACAATGACAATCAAATGTCACAAAAATAGCTCCATATAAAGTGGGCATAAATACGCCAGCAATGGCCAAATATTGCTACTACAGCAAAAATACTTCGCTGATAGACAATTCCGTCATCTGAAGCAGAAGAAGGGGAGAGAGTAAAAGAACACATTGTGAACTCAACTCGCAAGTCCTGTAATCTAAATTTTAGTAATTATTAATGTATAATTTATAATTTTTATATATAATATAGACAGGATTTTGTAAAGTGAAATATAAATATAAATAAATATTAATATAAATATAATAATTTTGCAGGACTCTCTCTTCCAGATTCCCATAATTTTTTCTAAAGATCTCTAAAATTTTCTAGCAACTTATCTTATCTTTCCTTTGAAAGGTTCCTGAATCTTTCAGCCTTTTTTCTTTCGAATTAAGATAATTTTCTTCTATTTTTTTAAAGAATTGTCTCTATTAAATACTGTGAATTTTATTCGAGGGTTTTAGAATCTACCAGAAAAATGTTCCTTCTAATTTTCAAAAATTGTGAGTTTTAGAATTTTACAGCAATTTTTCTTTAAGCAATTTTTTTACGGATGAATTGTCCAACAAATCCCTTTTCAGATTCTTCGTTAATTCTTAGAGTATTCTAGAAGATATTAGCAAAACATTTTTTCAAGTTGCAATAATATTATTTAAAAGTTTCAGGTTCATAGCGATTTCTTTAAATTTTTTCGAGTTGTCTAAAATTTAATTAAACGTTTAAAATTTCACACCAGTTTACTTAACAATTTTTCTTAAACATTTTTAGAATTTTATAGCAATTTTTAAGTCTAGAATTTTCCATAAATATGCTAGAAGTTACTCTTCTGAAAACTTCTTGCAGACTCTCTTACAGATTTCTAGAAGTGTCGAAGTATATTCTTTTAATATAATTCTTAAACTGAAAAAAATATTCTTCGAAACTTTTTCAGAATTCATTTTCCATGTTTAGAAAAGTTATAAAAGTTCTCTAGAGATATATAGAATAATGTTTGAAAGCTTTTTGCTCAATTTTTAGAATTTTATTTAAATGTTATCTAACATTTAAAAAATTGAATTTTATTCAATGACTTTACAATTTACCAGAAACTTTCTTTACAATTTGCAAAATTTTTCTAGAAATTTTACAATTTTTCAACAATTTTCTTTCTATATTCCTATTAATATTTCTTTTAAGTTGGAATAATATTATTTAAGAGGAAAATTTGTGATAGTAGAAGTAGTGATATTCAAAACATTCCAATTGGTGTCGAAGAGGCTTTTAGATTTCTAGAATTTATGCAGTTTGTAGAATTTTCCAGCAAACTTCTTTCTTATTTGCAAAAAGTTAGTTAATTTATTTACATTAAGAGTAACATTAAGTATCACTGAATTATTATTTTTATTGAAACATGGGGGTTGGATAATTTCATTTTAAAACCACTTTTTGTATTACTTTATGTTTATTTTTGTATTTTAAATGTATGCAGTATTGTTTTTTGTAAAGGAGATTCCGTATAATAAATTATTATTATTATTATTATTACTATTATTATTATTATTATTAAATATCATATTCAGGTTCATTTACAGATTTCTAGAATTTTCTAAAATTGTCTCAGAAAATAAAATTAATTAATAATTTAATGATAAATGTTAAATTACAGAGAGCATATTACAAATGACAGATGGCAGATAAGTCATAGATGACAGATGAGAGATGAAAGATGACAGATGGCAGATGACACATGACAGATGACGAGTCATATTAAAACATTTGATTACAAGAGCATTACGAGAATTTAGAGATTAAAAAATTATGAAAATTGCAATATACTGCAATAGATTTGCAGATAATGTTTAGTTTTATAATAGCTAGAAACAAAATGGCGACGCTTCAAATGTATTTCTGCTCTCAAAGGGTTGGGCTAGTAACTTTTCCCTTTAAAACCACCCTTACTAGGAAACCCAAAATCAAGCCTCGGAACAGGATGAATTATAATCTCAAAACTGACCAACTGCACAAGAACACGGAATTCTCTTTTGGCATATGGAATATGCGTACGATGAACAGACCAAATAAAAACAATTGCTGTTATATAGCTGGGAATAAAATGGCGACGCTTTGAATGAATTTTGTCAAATTACATTTCAAGGCTTAGAAGGTTGTAAAATAAATAATTGACTTAAAAATCTACAAGAACATTCACAAACAGTGTATTTTATTGCTGTTAAAAAATAATTGCTATAATATAGGTCGAAAACAAAATGGCGACGCTTGAAATTTGATTAAAAACTGTCAAATTGCATTTCCAAATTTGGAAAGTTGTAAAATAAATAATCACAGCAGGAATTGACTTAAAAATCTAAAAGTGCATATACAAATAGCGTATTTTATTGTTACTAAAAAACAATTGCTACATTATTGTTAAAAATAAAATTACAACGTTTGAAATTTGAATGAAAACTTTAAAATTACACTGCATGGTTTGAAAGGTTGTAAAACATAATCCCTGCAGAAATTCGCTTGAAAATGTATACGTACATTCATAAATAGTATATATTGTTTATAATTAAATAAAACGTTGTTATAATATAGCTTTAAACAAAATGGCGACGCTTTGAATTTGAATGAATTTTCTAAAATTGTATTTCAAGGTTTGGAATGTTGTAAAAATATATTCTCATCAGAAATGAAATTGAAAATCTACAAATAAACTCACAAATAGTGTATTTCATTATTGCTAAAAAACAATTGCTGTAATATAGGCCGAAACAAAATAACGACGCTTGAAATTTGAATAAAAACTTTCAAGTTGCATTTCAAAGTTTGGAAGGTTGTAAAATTAATAATCACAGCAGGAATTGACTTAAAAATCCAAAAGTGCATTCACAAATAGCGTACTTTATTGTTACTAAAAAACAATTGCTACATTATCGGTAAAAATAAAATGACAACGCTTGAAATGTGAATCAAAACTTTAAAATTTCACTGTATTGTTTGAAAGGTTGTAAAAAATAATTGTTGCAGAAATTGGCTTGAAAATTTATACGTACATTCACAAATAGTGTATGTTGTTTATACTAAAAGAAATGTTGCTATAATATAGCTGTAAACAAAATGGCGACGCTTGAAATTTGAATGAATTTTGTAAAATTGCATTTAAGGTTTGGAAGGTTGTAAAGTAAATAATCACAGCAGGAATTGACTTGAAAATCTGCAAATACATTTTCAAATAGTGTATTTTATTATTGTTGTAAAAAACAATTGCTATAATATAAGTCGTAACAAAATAACGACTTTTGAAATTTGAATAAAAATTTACAAGTTACATTTTAAGTTTGAAAGGTTATAAAAAATAATTGATTTAAAAATTCACAGGTATACTCTCAAATTGTGTATTTTATTATTGTTAAGAAAAACAATTGGTATATTATAATTAGAAACAAAATGGCAACGCTTGAAATTATAATGAAAAATTTTAAATTGCATTTTAAAGCTTGGAAGGAATTGGTTTGAAAATTCACAAATGCATTCATAAAAAAGGCGTATTCAATTGAAAATCCACAAGCACATTATTAGGTAGTGCATTTTATTATCACTAAAAACATTTGCTACATTGCGTCTATAAACAAAATGGTGACGCTTGAAATTTGAATGAATAATTTAATGATAAATATTAAAGCATATTACTAATGACAGATTATATATGATGGATGGCAGATAAGTCATAGGTAACAGAATGATAGATGATACTTTTAAGGTATCATATAAGAGATGATAGACGGCAGATGACAGATGACAGATGTCGAATGACAGAGCGCTGTTGTTAGAAAAAATGATATCAGAAAATTACTGCAATAAGCTAGAATAGATTTGTACAACAAATGACAGATAATAAATAATAAATGTTAATGATAGATAATAACATATGGCAGATGAAAGATGATATGTGACAGATGATAAACGATCAATAATAGATACCATAATGACAAATGACAGATGAAACATGCCAGATGGAAGATAAGAGATGACAACTGACATATGAGAGATGAGAGTTGGCGGATGACTGATGTCAGATAATAGGTGATAAATTATAGATAATAGATGATAACAGATGCCATAAAATGATATTTATAAACTGATAATCCTATTAAATAGAAAAATTGTTAGTTAAGTTGAAAACTTATAAGTAAATTGCTGTTGAAATGAAAAACTCCGATGTTAGATGTTACAGGATAAGCGTTAAATGACAGGAAACAAATGACAAATGGCAGATGGTAGATGAGAGATGGCAGAGATAATCACATTAAATATAAAAAGTTTAATTGAAATCTTAGGCCTAAATAACCCCTTAAAATGTGAGTTAAAACTCAATTCATGTTGTTTGATTAAAAATACAAGGTTTTATATTTCTTTTTTAAATTAAAGAACAAAAAAATGTCAAATATGTAATATGATGAAATAGATAACAAATAATAAATGCTAAATAATTGATAACAAATTTCAAATGAGGGATGATGTATAAGAGATAATAGGTGACACAGGAAAGAAGACAAATTACAGATGACAATATTACAATATAATTGGGTAATACATATTTAAATAATGGTGGATATAATAATGTGAAAGACATTTTAACATGTTCTTCTAATTGATTTTAAGTCACGTGATTGACATTTTGTAAATAAATTATATGCACGAAGTTGTGGCGCTTGTTCATTGTTTGATCGTAATTAATATGATGAGTTGAATGTTATTAAATTTACGCTGGACGTGCGGTGTGAAAATTGGCGTAATAAATTTCCATGTTGTAAACATTCAACATGTTATTGCTTTGTCCTACATTCTAAAATCTATAAACGTTAAGTCAAATTTATAAACGAGTTTTTTATGCATTTTCACGGCACTGCATGCCAAATACGCTTCGCATAATGGTTGTCAATGTGAATAATATTTGCATTAAAAACAGTAAGTGTGTTTAATTACCTTAATTCTCATTGCAAGTTTGATAATCGTATCTGTAAATCCTAAACAGATATTTTCATTGAAAATATCCAACAATAAAAATGTATTAAAGTCCTTTACGTTGTAGAAAATTAACTAATAATTAGAAATTTAGATATTTCTATAGTTTATGCTTGTGGCAAAGTAATGGCCTCATTTTTGAAAATTATGACGATAAATGAAGATAATTAGATATTTCTGAAAATATCCAAATTTCTTAACATATTTATTTTTTAATAAAACTCAAACTAGTTTTTAAATGGTAGTTTAACTATTGTAACCTGCAATCCATTTGTGTATAAATTAATATTATCTGTGGTATTAATTAGAGATGTATTTGATTTGATGAGTTACGTGAAGATAATTTTAGTTTAAAAAAAGTCACTAAAAACCTCTGGGTTCAAATAAAGGTGCGAAGAAAGGTTTTTTAAATGAATTATATAGAGGTAAGTAGAGATTATAATAGATGATTTGTTTTTGTAGTATTATTAAAATTGAAGTTTTACATTTTAAATTATTATTTGTTTTTGCAATTAAAATTTTATTACAATTATCTAGTTGAAGATATTATTTTTTTAAAGTTATATATTTTAATAAATTTTTATTATAAACACCGTTAAACAAATTAAACGCGCATTTAAATAAATAACCGACCGCGTTCGCTATTAATACATTTATATCACCGTATTTTCAATTTTTATTAGGGGCAATAAAATAATCCGCATCGGCCGGACCAAATAAAATAAATTCGCGCATGTGTATTTGCGTAACCTCAGCGCGGCCCAAAGTGTCTTAATTATGTAGTGGAATTATTACGAGGCGCACTTTGTAAACTAACGCAATTTTCAGCGTGAAATTACACTTTGGCCGAAGGCTGTATATTAATAAGGCGACTCCTTGAGATTAAAGTAAATAATTACCGAAAAAGCGCATCTCGCTCGACGGATCCCGGTTACCTTGCGAATCGGGGATGCGTTAGGGAATTCGCCTTGCCCCCAATTAATTATTAACGAGGGATGAGAATAAATCAGGGACTGAACTGACATTGAAAATTATTCATTAGGTAATAATGAATTAGTCTGTCAAGGATGTGAATCGAGTCCTTTGATGAAAAGTTGAATTATTTGGATTATTAGTTATAATTAGTATGTGTAATATTAAGCTATAATATATTATTAAATAAATCTTATGATTAGAAAACTTTAATAATAATTTAATAAATTTATTTTTATGGAAATAATTTGATAAAAAAAAGTGTTTTATTGCTAATTGTTATATTGCTTTTGTCGAAAATTTAAAATACGAAATCTGATATATTTTTAGAGTTGCTGGCAACTATCAACCAACAACAGCACCTGCAAAAAGGATGAGGCACTTCTAGTAGGGAAATATATTGACATTGGAGGCTTCTACTTCATTATGCATATTTAATCACAAATTAAACAAAATAAATATCTGTTATACAAAACCAAATTATGTTTAATTTGAGAGAATATATTGTCTTGAGAGGTTATAAAACTATCTATTTTCCTGTCTTCAATTGATTCAAAATAGATCAAAACCAGTCCGTGGTAACTGTTGAAAGGGTAATAATTCAATGATAACAAGGGCGTTTCCAGCCAATTGGCTTTTAAAAACAAAAAATATAATTATACAAATTATATAATATAATAATATAATTAAATTCTATTATTTTTGAATAAAAACAAAGTAATATCACACCCGAAATAAATATTGGACATATAAAAACTTGAAATTTATTGAAAAAATGATTTATTTCTTAAATAATGAAATTTACTTTTCTTTGCTTTCCAACAAACTTGTTAATAATATTTTTAAAATTATTATGCATATATCTATGAATATATAATAGAGCTATCCCGGTTAGTCTTTCTTGTGACATGGTGGGTCGCAGCCACGATTTTAATGTTTTCAGTGTAGAAAAACTTCTTTCTGCAGAAGTAATGCTAACGGGCAGAGTACATAATATTTGTAAATTTATTTTAATGTTAGGTAAATATTGGCGTTTCTGTATGCATCTAAAGCATTTTCTGGTAATTATTCTTTTAGTTTATTTTCTTTTGCCTTTGTAATTTTCAAAATTCCATTTCAAAAAGAGAAAACAAAAGTGAAGAAAAAGATATCGACTGCCCTAAATATGGATTCCAAGATTTCCAAATGAGGAATGGAGAATAGAAAAAGATAGAAAAACGGAATTAGCGAAACAATACGTTGGAACAACAACAGGATACAAAAATTAAACAAAGGAAGTTGAAAACAAGGACAAAACTCACGGAGAAGGCAAATCTAAATATAGCTAGGAACGAAGGGGAAATGGAGGAACTAAATATAATGTTTGGCAAAATGGCAAAAATCTCAGAAGAACTAAAAGAAGAGATCAGAAATCTAAAGAAAGACATTACTAATAAACAAGAGAAGTGGGAGCTAGAAAAGCAATAGATGTTAAAAAGAATCAAATATTGGATTGATGAGGCTTTTACTTGGTGAAATTCCATTATATAAGTGATAAATAAAACACTTGGATTTTGAGAATTTACACAATTTAATGTCGATGCACTGCGACATTAAATTGTGTAAATTCTCAAAACCCAAGTGTTTTATTTATCACCTATTTAAAAATAATCGACAACCCAGAAAACAGAGTGGAAAAGTAAGCAACGCAAAGGAAACAACAAATATATCATAATAACAGGCTCAGCAGCAGAGGAAAATCAAGAGCAGAAGGAAGTCGTGAATTTCACATCACACAAAGAAGTTTGGACATGGGAAACAAAACAACAAATAATAAGAGCAAAGAGGGTCCAAGATATACATAAATAATGACCTAACACATGAAGTAAGATTCGTACAAAAAAAATAGAGAAATAAAAAGAGAACAAAAGCAAAAGGAAAGAGAGTAAGACTAAGATACCAAAAGATAACAATTAACGGATAGGAGTATAGCTGGAGTATAAATAGTTCCAAAAAATGAATAAAAGAGACATTAATAGAAAAGCAAATAAAAAACAAGACATCACAGCGTGAAAATGGTACAAGAAAAAAGTTAAATGCAATAAAAATGAGAATATAGAATGTAATAAGTATTAAAAATAAGAGGAATTAATAGGAGAAATAAAAAATCAGAAAAAAATATAATATACGAAAAATATGGAGACTACAGAACCATAAGCATGGAAATCAAATTATGGCATATGCACCAAACGAAAACCACAAATATAAACAAAAAGAGAAATTTTACGAGAGACTGCAAAAAATAAATAGACTATGGTACAGAAAGCACAATGAATTTTACTATGTTTTAACCACAAATAATTATTGTAAAAATATTATATAACGTGAGGCACAATTATATAAATCTAAACAACCCAGCACAACTCGAGTTTCAATTCAGTGTAAGTATGGATTACCACGTAGTAAGAAAGAACAATAGTCATGGGAGATCTTAATGGAAGTGTAAGGCAGGATAACAAAGTCAAAAAAAAAACAGGGCAAAGTATGGAGATGAGAACAGAAACGAAAATGGAAAAAGAATTATAGAATTATGTGTAGCAAACAATCTCATTATAGCAAACACAAAATTCAAATACACTAGAGAAGTTAGTTTCTTCTTAACACTCAGGAGAATGGAATAAGGTAAAAGATGTTAAAGACAAGTTGAAATAGGGAGCGACCACTACTTGGTAAAAGCAGAAATTAACACAGGAGCAGAAAACTCGGAGAGTACGAAGTCCACAACAATAATAAACAAAAACACGAAAAGCTACAAATTGATTAAAGAAGAAACTAGGAATGAATATCAATGAAAAATAGAGGAAAAAACAAACAAAATAGAAGGAGCAGAAAGCAAATGGAAAAGTTCAAAGAAATCAAGTGAAGCAGTCCAAGAAAGCTGTAGGACAAGCACTATATCATACAAACAGAGGAAGAAAAACAGGTGGGGGATCAGAAGAGGTAAAACAATTTGTAAAAACAAAAAAGGGAATTAGAAAAATTACATAAAATCAGGGAAAGAACAAGACTTCAGAAGATATAAAATAGGAAATGAAATAGTAGAACACAAAATCAAGATAGCAAAAAAGCAATCCTGGGAGCAGTTCGGTAAAAAACTGAAAGAAACGTTCACAGAAAATCAAAAGATGTTTTACAGCACAATTAAATAGATGAGGAATAAAAGGACACTAAGCCAGCCAAGTATAAAAGACAAAAACGGAAATATAATAACAGAAGAAATGAAGATAATAGTAAGATGGAAAGAATACTTTAAGGAATTAACCGAAACAGACCATAATAGATATTAAGAACAAATTGAAGGTGAAACAAATGGAGGAAACAACGAAATAATAATTGAAGAACTGGAGGCAGCAATCAAAAAATCACAGGCGAAATGATGAAATATATAGGGGAAAAGGGGAAAAAAGAATACCTGGAAATAGTAAATGAAACCATCAAGAATCACAAGACACCCGAGGAATGAATCAAGGGAATTGTAATACCCATACACAAAAAGGGATAAAAGTAACTAAAAGAGAAAATAATTAAAAAGGGAAAGGAATTACACATATGCTTCATCTGCCTAAAAAAAACGTATGACGTGAATACAAACAAAACCAAAACAATGATAATATCATCAAAATAGAGTTAAACGGAAAACAGGTAGAGGAGGTTAAGTAATTCAAATACCTGGCATCAACAATAGAGGAAACAGGGAAGATAGATGAAAGAATAAGTAAAGCAGGAAAGATCTACAACACAAGAAAGGAACCATTCTTAGAGAAAAAAGTGGTTAAAAAACAATAAAAACAGAAATATACAAAAGAATTATAAGAAAGATAGAGGGAACTACAAGAAGAGACAGCAGGAAAGAAGAGGAATAGAAATGAAAGAAACTGAGACATATTGTAGAGAATAAATCAGACACTCGCAATCGGTAAAAGGATAAAAGATAAATAAAAATAATCCTATATAATAGGTTGGTCCACGTTTGGTCTATTTCTCTAGTATTTTGTAATACGAGGTTTCGTCATTTCAATTTGTAATTCGTTTAAAATATTGACTGCATCATTATAAATTTGTTTTAAACGATGTAGCAGCATTTTTCTTCTTATTGGATAAAACATCAATAGTGCTATTTATCAAGTTATTAGCGTAAGATGTATCCATTTACTTAAAGTTACTGTATTGCTAAAAATATATGACAAAGAGAATATTGTAACTGAACATTGGGGTACAAATCAAATTCTTTAGCAATTTAGCTTTATTAGAAGATTATCTATCTTCCCATTGCGAAATTAATTCCAAAGAATCCACAATGTTTAAAAAGCAAGTTTATTGCATGGTATCTCTTAGGCCAGACAATAAAAAATTCAATAACTTTTTTAATGGTACCAATGGTACTAATGTCATTGCGAGTAGTCTGTACTTGCATACATTTTGAAATGGACAAATTTAAAACATGGCTGAAACATGGTGTTCTAAAGGCCCCTTCATTTCTCAAATCATAACGGAACATCCATCTTTTCCAATTCAAGTATAGGCTCATCATATTACAAGAGACATTTGTGAGATATGTTTAACTGTTTTCCAAATTATTGCTTAAAGTTATAAAACTAGCTGCAATTCGAAACGTAGAATTTCACGAAAATTGCCCTCGTTTGTAATAGATTTTGTATTTAAGAGAGAACCAGCGTCACGATGACCTAATAAGGGAATATTTTGTTTCCCCAAATAAATATACTTTTGATTATTGGTTTTAATCTATTTCTATTTTCTTTAATTTGTAGAAGCCTTTCCATATTTAATTTAATTCTTATATCTCGTAATGGGGTATTGAATTATTTTATAATTTTTCCACATAAACAATTGAATTTTAATGACTTATCGAAACACTATCTTTATCTGATAATTTAGAATATTGGGTTATTGGTTGAAATACTAATTTTTGCAAAGGTACTTGTTGGTGCATCCCATCAAATTTTGTAAAAAAGAAGCGATATTTTTAAAATATTTCGTTTAAACATTAACTAAATAAATTGTCTAAAATGTTTTTCAGACAAGTAATATTTAATATTCTTTCCCCATTTTTACAGAATAGGGTAACACAAAAGTATCATTTGGTTTCCATTTAAAATTTAAAATTCGAAATTTTTTTAATTTCATCAACATTAACATTAAAAAATGTACCTATATCATGTAAGTTTCAACGTTTCTAAATGTACATGTTGTGTGCTCCTTTTTTGTGTTTCCCTTTTCTTTTGCTGGGAACAACCTATTAAAGATCCTGAAGATTCTCCTCCGTATTCGGAAAATGGCGATGTAGATGTAGATGGACGATTTAAATTGACTGTTGACATAGACAGATCTTTATTTGTTGAAGAATCATTAGTTTCTTTAATTTTTTGAACAAATGAATTGAATGTGGATTATCGATTTTTATTTATTAATTTAATTCACTAAAAATAAAACTTAAGAATAAATTAATTTGAAAGAATGCATATGTTATTCCTAAAATCAAATAAATACCCTATGTATAATTGATTGCATTATAATAAATTAGTAATTAGTCAGTAACCACTAAAAATTTAGGATTTATATGCTTATAATATTTTCATTTAAACCAAGACAAGATTTATTACATATTGAACTAAGAAATGCGGTTCGCGCTCTCTTAATGTAAAATAATGTAATGTTTAGCGATACCAAAGGGGCGAATAGTATTAGAAAGGGGAACCCCCCGTGCAATGGAAGAAAGCCATCACTCCTCTAACGTTGCTTGCGCAGTTAACTTTAATTTGTGAACATAGACTGTCTGTTTTGGAAATATGCATCGTCAATGATCGCTGACTAGATTCACAATAACTTAACTTGTGTCTTTGAAATATTGGTAATTTTTAAGATTAAAAAATATAAGCAAATAATTCTTAGGGGGGGGTAATTACCCAATTACCACCCCCCCCCCTCCCCGAAATCGCCCCCGAATGATAATACATTTTTGTTGTAGAAATTTTAAATAAATGTATATATTTATTATGCGTATAATATAAGGCCATAAAATATGTCTAATGAAATTTCATAATAATTAATAAATTTAAAAATACGAAAACATTTCGTGAATCTACAACAATGAGTCTTACTAAGACTACAAAACAAATTAATTTGAAACAACTACTTCTCTAGCTAATACTTCGACAGACATTGAATAATCATTATATTTATTATCATATTTCATTATATTTATTTTAGTGAGTGTTTTTATTTGTATTTAAAATCAATTTTATAATAAAGCTGTACTGAAGAGAGCGAAAGTTCGAAACACGTGTCTGCAGATGATTATAAACTTGAATGCTAGATTTTTTTTTTTTAATTGCTTTTGCTAATTTAATTTAATGAAATCAGTTTAAAATTTATTTTTCATAATTTTTCATGTTATAGTTACATTTAAACAATCTAAAGTACATTTTATCATTTATTAGTTTATTCAACAGAAATAATTTTATTCAAATTAGTGTTGCTTTAATAGTTGTACTATTTGTAACAAGCAAATTAATTTGTATTATTCAATGTCTGTCGAAGTATTAGCTAGAGAAGTAGTTGTTTCAAATTAATTTGTTTTGTAGTCTTAGTAAGACTCATTGCTGTAGATTCACGAAATGTTTTCGTATTTTTAAATTTATTATTTAATTTACTACAACGAACTAAAGGATTTTAATACATTTTATTATTCATAATAATTCTTTCACTTCAGACGTTGTTACAAGATACGTAAATTATGAACGTATTTGTTTGAACATTTCCACTAATGACACCACTATGTGCAACGACCGTTAAATTTCGATGTGTGGCTATGTTGCCATTACGGAACTGTAAAACACCTAATTAATGTTATTTATGAACGATGTGCCAATTCGGCACACTGAGCTCTTTCCCCTGAATATTTGACCGTGAACTTTATTACTTAACCTGTGTTTACATTTGCCGCCAGACAAGTTACTTGCAAAATAGATGGGTTATTTATGCGCCGTATATTTTCCCTGCCATTATCCATACTTAAGATATAAATAATCGTCTTTGTAGTGAAAACGGGGTATTTTATTATATCAATTAAATTTATTCCGGTCGCGGTGTCAACATCTTTTGATCCATGTTATTAGATGTAGGTTATTATTATACATTATTACCAAGAGAAAAAATCTACTGAAGAGCAAATGTGTTACTCCCAGATTTATTATGAACAATAATCAAACTGAAAATACAAAAGGGATAGGCCGACATTATCCATAATATTACTTGGTTCCTAACTCAGACGGTTGTACGCATTTCGCGGCTTATTTTTGAAGTTTTAGTGAAACCAGCAAAATTTATTTTGAGGGTCAGGATTTTGTATGCGTCGATTTTTTTGATAAAGATTACTTTTTTGATGAAAGCTAATCATTTTTACTTTCCCTATATAGAATATATGGGGGAAGTATTGTTTTCGTGCACGAAAATGTCTGAGGGCGCAGTATCTCAAAAACAAATGATCCTTTTGTGATGACACTTCAAACTTAAGGTTTTATCGTTAAAAACTGGAACTGGATGTTTACTCGAGGCGTTTTTTGTTTTTTCACGATATTTTCCTAAATTCGAAAAATATTACATAGCTTTTCGAACAAAAGTTAAAGAAAATAAGGTACTGAACAAGTTTTATTGAAACATTTTTTTCATAAAGTTCTAAACTTGCAAGAAAAAAAAGATAAAAGCTAATAATTTTTATATTTTTGCATAATGCAATAAATTATAACTTTTTTGCGTAAACCTCATTCATTCGAAAACAATGTAAGGACATTACTATGAGGGCCACATGACAATTTTTTCATATTTAATTAAATCCCTCGCTTATGATTTATTGATTGGAGGGTGAAATAGAGGCCTTATACTTATGGTTGGTGGATTCTACATCTTTTTACAACGAATAAAATGGTGGAAAAATATTTTAATTTGGAAAAGAACTTTTTAGAAAAAAAAAATATTCTTAAAAATTTCTATAACCGCGAAAATTATTAAGGAATTTTGGAAGCAATTTCTAAAATTATAGAAAATAATAATACTCTTTCCACAAACCAGAATAAAGTTTAAAAAATTGAAAGAGAAATCACCAAAAAAAATAAAGAAGACCATGCAATTAAGAAATTAATGACAATGTTTGAAATTTAGAAAAGAAACCTTTAATTGTAAAGAATGATAAGGTTAGTATATTTGTACGATAAATCCCATTAATATCCTAGAAATTTAGGAGAGAAATTCTAGAAAGACTTGAAAATTCTAGTCATCAAAAAAATACCTTCCAGAAAACTTTTAGTAAAATAGGTAGTTTGGAAATTCCTAGAAAACCATTTTAAAAATTTAGAAGAGAAGTTCTAAAAAGGCTTACAATTTCTAGTTACCAAAAAAATACTTCCTAAGAGCTTCTAGTAAAGTAAATAGAAAAATCTTGCAATTTAGAGAAACAATTCCTTGAAGACTCCTGAGAAATACTTTAGAAATTTAGAAGAGGAATTCTATTAAGTCTTACAAATTCCAGTCATCAAAAAAAAATCCTAAAAGCTTCTAGGAAAAATAGATATAAAAATCTTGCAATTTGGAAAAGAAATTCCAAGAAAACTTTGATTGTAAGACTCCTGAAAAATATTTTAGATATTTGGAAGAGGAGTTCAGGAAAGGCTTACAAATGTTAGTCATCAAAAAACTTCCTAAGAGCTTTTAGTAAAATAGATGGGAATATCTTGCAATTTTCATAAGAAATTCTTAGAAAAATTTGATTGTGAGACCCCTGAAAATTATTTTACAAATTTAAGAAGAGGAGTTCTGGAAAAGCTTAAAAATTGTAGTCATAAACCACTTCCTAAATGCTTCTAGTAAAGTAAATGGGAAAATCTTGCAATTTGGAAAATTCCTAGAAAATTTTAATTGTAAGATTCCTGAAAAATATAATATCTAGAAAGGCTTACAAATTCTAGTCATCAAAAAACTTGCTAAAAGTTTCTAGTAAAATAGATGGGAAAATCTTGAAAATCTTAAAATTCTTGAAGACAAATTTTAAAAAAATAAAGAAATTAATTCTTAAAAAATTCTACGCCCCTATAAAATTTTCCAGAAATGTAAAGGAGCAAATTTTGGAATTATAGATAATAATAATGCTCGAAAATTCTACAAACCAGGGCAAAGTTCCCAAAATTTAGAAAAAAAAATCTCCAAAAGATAAAGAAGAGCCATTAAGATTCTAAAAATTTAGAAAAAATATAGTTTATTATCCATTCTCTTGCTAATAAGAAATTGATGACAATGCTTGCAATTTTAAAGAGAAATTCCTAAAAAAAATAGATTGTAACGAAGAGTAAAGTTAGTATCTGTAGAACAAATTTAAAAATCCTCAAAAATATTCTAGGAATTTAGATGAGAAATTCTAGAAAGAAATTTTTGTCACTTCCTGAAAACTAGTAAAATATATGGAAAAAACTTGCAATTTAGAGAAGGCATCTCTAGAAAACATTGATAAAATTGTGGCACACCGGTAACATAAATTCTTTATACATTCTAAAATCCTCGAAAATAATTTTTAAAAATTATAAAATTCCACAACCCTGGAAAATTTTCTAGGAATTTTGAGGTGAAATATTTTTTTGCAATTTAAAAGAAAAATTTCTAAAAACACTGATTGTAAAGGAGGACAAAGTTAGTACATCTGTAGAATAAATTCCATAAATGTTTACTGGAAAATTTCAAGCATAAATATTCTAGAGTGCTGAAAAATTTTCTAGAAATTTAGGAGAGAATTTCTAGGAAGGCTTGAAAAAATAAAAACCTTCCTGAAAACTTCTAGTAAAATAGATGAAAAAATCTTGCAATTTGGAAAAAAAAAATCCTATAAACCGAAATTTGGAAAAACCATTGTAGATTATAAAATGAATACTAATTTTTGTAATTTGGAAGAGGAATTCTTACAAAATTTTGATGAGGGATAAATTTAGTACATCCGTAGAAAATTTTATTGCAATTATTTCAGTTGCTGTATTTTATCCATTTTTTTAATTATCCACAATTTTTTTAGAATTATCAGGAATTTCTATTCTAATCGAAACTTTTTTTGGTGGTTCTAGAATAAATTTCTTATACATTTTTTTTCTAGAACTTTTGTTGTATTTATTCTAACTTTTCCTATATAGAATTTGAAAAATATTACATAAATTTACAAACAAAAGTTTTATTGAAATTTATTTTTCATAAAGTTCTTAGCTTCCGACAAAAAATAAAAATTAATAATTTTGACATTTTTTGCTTATTACTAAAAAAACTCTTGGAGTTACATGAGATTTATATAACAAGTAATTGCAAGTAAACCTTATAGTTTTCGTGAAAAATATAGGGAAAGTACTATGATGGCCACATCACCATTTAGATTTTGTGTTAATTCTGAAATCTGATTTTGAAGTAGTCTAATATTTGATTCATAAGAGTTTTAATGTTGAAAGAACTGAAGAAATCTAGTAGGTAGGTAGTTTCAAAAATTCGGTCTGCCATTTCAGCCATATTAGGCAGTGATGTGGATGAGATATGAGTGAGATTGAGTTATCATCAATGGGTGTTGTGCAACTTTTGGAGTTTTCGTAAAAGTTGTGAAAGTGATTGATCTCCTAATGCTTCTCAGGACAACTGTCTTGCTATCCTCAATTGAACTTAATAGAAGAAAAAATACGGGATGACGTGACCTGTCAACTGAAAAAACAGAACCGATATTATAGGAAGCCTTCGGAAAGTGTGATGGGGTCAATTTAATTTGGCCTCTAAGTGGTGTGGCTAGGTGATTTCTGGCCTGAACTGGAAACGTCGGGTTTAAGTGCAATTGTTAAGCTGCTCTTCTTCGAAATGTTGCATCCTAATAAAAGTAACTGGAACGGCTGATAATCTTCTATTTCTTTTTTTTTGATATTCTAGTTTAAAAATTGTTTGTGATCTCGTTCTAACTTCTAATTTAATCTATGCTGTGGAAAATAATTTCCTTTCACTCCTGGATCACATTAACATTCCGCTCCACACATATTCCGGGACATTGGGTGGCACCACAATAGACTACTTGAGAATTACAGAAAGCTCTATACTTTTAAGAACGTTAATAAACTAGAAATAATACTCATTTTGAACTACATATTAAATTTCACAACTTTGAACTATCAGAAAGATGTATACTGTAGAAAACAATTGTAAAATATTGCTGATTATTTCAAAATCACACAAGGTGATTAAAACAAAGTTTAATAACCACGAAATTATATTTATTTTGAGTACCAGAAAATTAAAAATAACTGTTTTGCAAGTTTTTAGACTGTAGAAGATGACTCTATACTCTAACAAATAAATGTAAAAACTCTTCACTAATACTAAGGTGAAGATTGTAGACTATTTTAGAATCACGAAAGATTTTTTAACCAAATTTAATAAACCATAAACTTCAAACTGCTTTCTAAATGTTTTAGACCATAGAAATAATACCTTTGGATTCTAGAAATTTCAAAAAAATGTAAAACTACACTGTTACAAAAAATTCAGGGACGTCTTTAAACGTTTTAAGGGTCTAGAACCATTCTTTATAATTTAAAGACTATTTTAAACAGTTTAGAGTTTCGCAAATTAGTCTGGGGTCAAAAATAAATATTAAACATATTTTTTGCTTCAACCTAATTTGGAAAACTCTTACACGCACTTCTTAACTAAAGCTATGGGCACTTGAATATTTAACAATTTCAGAAAACACGAACAAAGTCATAATAGCTATCAATGAAGAATCTCAACATCAAATTTCAAGAATTTCTTCGAAATTTGATAAATTACATTAATATTTACTTCAAGTTTTTAATTATTATGAATGAATATTTTTATTTAAAGGATCCAAACTTTACAATCATGTCGCTTTCAATAAACTAAATTTTCTGAATGTAATATTTAGATATAATTAAAATTTAAGATTTCCCACCACATACAAAATAAACCTTATTAGAGAATGGCGACCGTTGATAGGAAGTAAACAAACTGTGGTGGCTACAGAATTTACTAGTTGAATACAAAGATCTCGTTCAGGAAGTTCAGGGTCGAGAGAGCTTTAGAACAATCAGAAATGTGGCAGTCGCCATCGTTTCCTAGAGAGCACGGCAGTTAAAATTTTAAAATTGGAAATTGATACTTATTATAATTTTTATTGTCTCTTCGCTAATGTCTCCAAATACTCAATATTTACTGTTTTGAGTCATCTAGCGCCCTAGGTTCTCACATTAAAAATATAATGATGGCCGATTACATTTTTTTGGAAACGGTTTCTTTGCGACGGTTTTCTGAGCGTCTTCGCCCTTTTCGATTGCGTGCTTTAGGTTTTTTCGTAGGATCGCTGTTTTTGGCTTTGGACGGAGACGATTGCGCCTTAGATTTGGCTACCTTCTCTCGGAAGTAGTGGTGACGGATGAGGGCTTTTCCGACCGAGGATTTTCTTTTATCCTGCATCGCCCTTCTTGGCTCCGCCTTGAATACCACAATTCGCTGCACTTTTAGGAGATTTTGCCGCCCCCGTTGTTAAAAACTTCTTGATGGTCCTCTGCTCCATTGGCGACCTTAATGAATGATCCAGACGCGCTCTTGCCCTTCGTATGGATAAAGGTACTCGAGGTCACAGTTGACCTGAGATACTTCTTAACAATTCCTTGTCAACCTTGTATTTTGCTGTGATACTTCTTGATGACTTGCAGAGAAATATCACAACATTTCTTCAGGCACTTGATTGCGTTGCAGACCATCTCTGAGGTCTTAAGGTGACATGGTTTCATCCTGGGGTTTTTCGCCTTCTTATAGGAAGTAGCCTTCTTAACGACTGTCATCGATGGAAATGGAAATACAATTGCCACTAACTTAAAACTATACAAAATTTGCTTGAAAAGAATAGTGATAATATAGAAAATTATTTAAACTTCTAATAATTTGTTTTTTTGTTTGAAAAAATCGCATAAAAACAGTACTTAATATTATGAATTTGCTAAACTAAACATGTTTTAAAGCTAATAGTACTTGTTAATACATTAGAATTTGAAAGCATCCCTTTATTAGTTTTATTCTTAATTAGCATCGTGTTCCTGATCACTTATTAAATAAATATATACATAAAACAATACAAAAATTTTAATTGCAGGAATCACAGGTGATGATCTTCCACTGACCCATATACTTCCAAAACTTCCACAGAAGAGTGACAGCCCTTGGTTGCTTCTGGATTCATTATTATTTTTATTCAGAAAATATGCTGAATGTTGTCCCTTTAAAAAAATCTAGATATTAATTTGTACATGTCATTTAATAATTGTAAACTGGATGTACAAACATTGAATCACGAAAATAAAAATAATAATATTAGACTTCATTATTAAACAAAACTAGTGTCAAGAAAATTTGTGTAGTTTCAAGTTAGTGTCAATTGTTAACTGGAAACTACACATAAGTAAAGGAAATAAAGAATAAACGCAGTGTTGTTTTAATTTTCAAAACACTTTACGTTAACTTAAACCATCACAACATTAATTTTCTACTAGTTGTGTTTAAATATTGGAAAATCCCTTTACCACTTAGCTTTCTGATGTATAGATATGATGATTGAAAATATGAATTACTTTTGGTTTACTTAAAAATGGTTTTTGAATTCTGTTGATCCTTCATGCAATTTGAGACGGTTGATCTCAAAAAGATTACAATTCAATACAACTATATTTGCACCAATTTTCATTCATTCACTCTCTTGTCCGTTGAAGTAATCAATACTTTATCTCAGATAACTTACATATTCTTCCTATGTCATTTTGTTCACTTCATTCGTCGCATATCAATACATGTCTTATACCATGCTTTCACCTCCTACACACAATTTATCCAGTAGATTTTTTCCGTAGCTTATTCAAGATCTTCGATATATCCATATGCGCATGCGTAATTCGTTGTGAATCTCTTCAGATTATCTATTTTTAAAGATACGTATCTATCTCAAATTTTCTAGGATTTTTTTTCTCCAGATTTTACTATTTGTTCTTAGTTTATATGATGTAGAACGTATGTAGAAAGTTTCTAGAAATTTATATCTAGATTTATTTCCAACATTTTTCTTTTGATTTTTAAAATTTTCCTTCATTTATCCAAAAAATACATCACAGTTTAAAGAGAACTGTTCTGGAAGAGACTGTAAAGATAAAGAGAGATATTTAGGATTTAGAACTATCGAGCAATTTCTCGTTAGGAATTATAATTTGATTACTTCATAAATATAATTCATAAAAGATTAAACAAAAGCATACAAACAATTTCGGCAGTAAGCTACAAGGCGGAGTTCACTCATTAAGAATATTCTTCAATCTAACAGGTCCTTTCCTTCACTGTTTTATCATATACAAAATCAGTTTCGGATACTTATATACAAGCAAAATAAGCCTATTTTTTTCTAATAAAGGAGAACATTTAGTAAATATTGTCACTTCTTAGAATTTCTGCTAATTTTATTCGATAATATGTTCTCGGATTTTTCATTTTGGAATTTTTTACATCGTCTGAGTTTTTTTAGAAACTACCTACAAAAATTATAGTAGTTTGCAAATTTATAGAAATTTCGTTGAGAGTCTTGCGATTTTTTTCCAGATTTTGGGAACATTTTAACGAATCTTTTACAAACCGGATTGTTAGAAGTTTTTTGAAAGTTCTAGAAATTTCAACAATTTTTTCTAGATGTTTTTTGAATTTATCAAGATTTTTCTGCATTTTCCGATTTTTGCAAAGTCTGAGAATTTAGTTTAAAGTTGTATAGCAATTTCTCTTCCATTTCACTTGTTTCGCTATATTAAAGCCTCACAGTGTAACTATACAAAAAATTATCTACTTTCACTTATTTGATTACAAAGTTTGTCATTGGTTGCGCATTTACAACGTGGAGTGCTAACAGTATGTTCATGTTATTAATGTGATGTATTGAATTTTCTTCTTTGATGGCACTACAGCCCAACTTGGGCCCTGGATTCCTGGATGCTTTATCTCCAACGTTTACGGTCATTACTTGGCCCTTTTCAGTTTCTTATTTTTTCTTTGGATATTACTCTTGGTCCACCAACTGGTTGTTTTCCTCTTAGTTATCTTAGAAGAACCTTTGTTTTTGGTATGCGTTGTATCGTATAGGCCCAGCCCACCTGGGTCTAATTTATCTTATGTGTGTTGTAAGGGATGTGTTTCTGCATAGTTGGTCCAATTCGTGATTGGCGATGTAATGATTACACGCTGTCAAATGAAATATTCTTTAAATTTTGAAACAAGTCGCGTGCGTGCTTCTAAAGGACTCGATACATATTGTTAGCTTCCGCTTATCACGGAAGTTTAGGAAACTCCATACTATCAATGAGAAGTTAATTTTATTGGCCACCTAAAATTAAAAATTGTTTTAGACCGTATGTGTATAAAGTTTATGCATTGAATTCTCAGAAAGGAAGATTCTCGAAATTGCAATTTGCGCAAATATATTAAGTTTCAGATAATAATAATCGCTGCGAATAATATTATCAACTCCTAAACTTGTATAGACATTATGTAGTTACAGTTTGGTGCACGTGCCGGATCGGGTCATTAAAACTATTATAGTCCAAATATAAATTAAACCCACCCCACGATTCGCCCTGAAGTAATTTCAATTGATCATTACGGCTTTATTATGCGATCTAATAATACTCTGTATTTAGATGTTCTATTCATAGAAATATATTATGTAGCATGTGCAGAAATATTCCATTTGTACAATAATAATCAATTTATTCGGCGTAAATACATATTAACTAACATTAAACTTTAAGATTACAAGCTAGTTGACACGGTGCTGAAAATCGTTAAAACAAAAAACAAATACATTTAAACTTGATAATTAATACTGCACTCACTTTTCAATATTTAATTTACATATAAACTTATTTGCTATACCTAATTACATATTTTGTAATTATTAATTCAATGTTAACTTTTAGTGTTATTAGTCTCAATTAATAAGTTTGTTGAATATTTACAATATTTTTATACAATCAGTTAATAATACGATGAATTAAATTCTCACTTAACCCGTGGTAAAATATTTTTATGTTAATTAGAAGAATTAGAAAACACATGGTTTTGTTTTACTAGTTTAATAGTGTTTCATTTATATTCAGTTAATTCTTTTTTTCATTTTGCTTCAGTAATCTAATATTCATTCGTATACATTAGTTAGGATACAGACATACGAACTAGTAAGATTGGGAATAAGAGGTGACATTGAAAAAATTAAAGTTGAGATTAGAATGTATGAACGCATACATATAAGCTAATGTATAAGCCTGATAAAACAAAGTTAAATCAAAGAAAAATAAACCTTCCATTGCCTGTTATTAAGTAGCACATGTAGATTAAAAATGTTATTAATAATTTAATAACTTTTATTTAATTATAAACAAAAAATCAATAATTTCCCGGCGCATTCACCAATTACGGCACTAAAATATAATTAAATTTTAAATTGCATTTCTTTAATGTCAAATGATTCTGATAAGATAAAGCAATTAATAGTGAATAGAGGAGATATCTTTAAAAAAATCAGTTGCAAAAAAATTGTCGTATTAATTTCAGTAATAATAATCGTGTACAAAAAATTTTACTGGTTTCCAGCATGGGATTTTATTAAAAATGGTGATAAATATTACTATAATGCATAACTGTAGTTCGAAAAACTAAATAGGAATAGGAGCGACAAGAAAAGTGTATTACCATAAAGATTCCAGGCAAGTGGATCCAAATATATTTTTGTTACTGGTTATTAATTTATCGAAGGACAGTTGATTAAATTATTAAGTTAAGCTACAGTTAATAATGTACAAATATTTACAAACGATTTACAAAATGAAAATATTTTCTGGTTTACGTTTTTACATGAAGTGTTTTCTTCCTTGGACTGTTGAGCTTCTCCTCGGGGTTATAGAAGGAGCCTAATTATTAGTGTAGGTGATAAGGTTGTGCCAAGTTTAGGGTTCTCTTATTTTCACCCCCTACAATTGCACTGTTGCTTAACTGAAATTTACATGTTTGTTTTTTTCGGTGACGGAAATGAACTATTCCTTAGAAGCCATATATCTCTTTTTACGCATAACGCCTATTGTTTGCAATTCTAATATAAAACTAATTGGTAAAGAATTTTACTAGATCTGTCAGCATTAACCGGTCGCAAAAACCGTTACTCAGGTAATTGTTTTTTGAGGGTCAATAAAAATAGTTATCAGACTTTTAGCACTTGGTTAATTAACGAGGAAGGATATTTTGATGATGTATTGTCAGATGAACACTAATCATACTATGAACACGCTGCATGTGATTCTAAATGTGCATAGTAGAATCGTAGCTATGTAACGAGTTATGCATGTTTAATAAAGTGTGAGACTTGTTTGATGTCGAGTTTACAGCATGAGGAGATAGAGGGACTGCATTATTTGACTCATTAGAGACAGAATTTGTTCTACTAGATGATTTGTTCGATTGAAAGTAATTGTTGTCATTGTATAACTTGTTCTTCCTATTAAATTAGAGCTAGTGTATCATGTATGTAACACAGATATTACATATTTTCATTTCCATTAGAATAATTGGTGTAAGTATACTAGTTGTCCCATGGATCATCGAAATACTACTGTTGCTGCTAAAGACAGTAGTATTACAGGTATGCACAGTTTGTACAGGATTCGATTGACCTTAATGAAAACCTAAAGCTTCACCTGTGACCACCAGACTCTCTGATTTGTTATAGTGCTTATCAATACATTTTTTTTAATGTCTTTAATATAGAATCAATATTTGTTGACCTCCTAACAGGTTGCATACATGGAATTGTTGTTGTAGTTGTTGTAAATGGACTTAAGCAAGTGTTGTTGTGGTACTGGTAGAACTACTTGTACTAGGTGTTTTCTTATGATCATTTAATAGTAGACAGCCAAGTTCTCTTTGTATGCAGGCTCATTCATCATATTCTTCAGAGTTTTGTACTGATTCAGGCTGATTTTCACTCATTAATGCTAGTTGCTGCATTTCTATATTGGCTTTCTCGATTTTCTGTTGCAGCTTTATTAAGGATTGCTGTTCTTCTGGTAAAAACATTCTGTCCAGCATCATAAGTTGAGAGGTCTGTAACAGATATCGATATTTATTAACCATTTGGTCAAAAATCAAACTTTTCTATAAAATGCTGAGCTGTAAGTTCAAATATTTCATCTGCCTTCTCTAAACCTTTTTCACTCAGTACTGGTTGATCAAGGCAATGGCAACGTATTAACCGTTTACATGCATCAGATTTTACCTTGGTTTTATGGCATCATTTTATCTGTGTTTAATTGTTGTACAATGAATTGTGTGAAGTGCTATAAATCTAGTTTGTTGTGATTGGGACGGCACACTGGCTGTAGTTGTTACAGGTGTTACTATTTTTTGCGGTACAACAATCGGAGCTGCTCTTGTTATGCTTAGCATGCTTATTTTTGGTTGGATGGGAATTAGCTGAATTGTCATTGTCTGTTTACTTGGAACCGTTGTAGTAACAGTTTGAGTTTCCGTTGCAGGTTGTATTGGAACGCTGGGTTAATTACGATGGCATTTTCGCTTAAACACTGAAACAGTTGCTGGAGGTATTTGGCGTGTTCTTCTTCTGATTTGGATGCCACTAGATTGTCGTCTATATAGGCGTAGCAGAATTCGAGATCTCCATGAAGATCTGTGGAGTGGAACCCTTCACCAAGGGCGAGGTGGTGGCGGCGGCGTAGGCTCTCCCGGGCCGTAAAGCAGCTGGACCGGGGGTATTTCCAAGAAGGCTTTGAAGGCAGTGGGAACCGGGCACCCCAAACCATTGCTGAACCTAACCAACTGGTGCCCTGAAGAAAGCATCTTAACGTGGATCTACAAGAGGGCCAGGCTCGTGCTGCTCCCTAAACCAGGAAAACAACTCGACAGGCCATCGGGATACAGGCCTCTGTGTGTTGAGGGCAAATTGTTGTAGGGACAGGTTGACCTCATGGCTGGAGGACAATGGGGGCCTCTCCCACAAACAGTTTGGCTTCCGCCGGGGTCGATCGACCGTGAACGCGCTGTTAGAGGTCCGCCGCTTGGCTTATGAGGCAAATCAGAGTCTGCTGACGGAGAGGAGGCATTGTCCAGCGGTCACGCTGGACATAATCAATGCCATAGTACCTTCGGGACCTAATATTTTACGATGGACCAGACGGCACGAAAGAGGAATGGGCGGTCACAGGGGGGTGCCCCAAGGCTCCACCTTGGGCCAATTCCTTTAAAACATCGTCTAAGACGACGTACTAGAACTCCAGCTCCCGGACGGGGTGGACATAATCGGGTTCGCGGATGATATCCTCATGGTCGTCAGGAAGAGGGACATCGGAGACCTGCGATCGACCGCTCAAGACTGGATGGGCTCGGCTGGACTGCAGGTGGCAACCCACAAGACGGAGGCAGCCTGGCTTTCGCGACGTCGTGCAGCCAGGACTAGGGAGAAACCATCTCCATCCTGGGCCAGGAGGTCCTGGTGGCCAAATGTCTCAAGTACCTAGGTGTAATTATAGAAGCAAACATTCTTTTTAGCTCCCAAGTCATAGAGGCGGCTGCGGGCGCTATTGCGACTTCTAAAGCAGTGAGAAGACTTCTGGCCAACGTGGGAGGCCCCTCGGAGGCCAATCGGCGGTTACCCACCGGTGTAGCGAGGGCTAAGGTTCTCTATGCTTCCCCCGCATGGGCTTCATGTGTACAGTCTAGGAGGAATGTGGACAGACTCCGGAGTGCCATGAGACTTGGAGCCCTGAGAATAGCAGGGGGTACAGGACAATCTCTACTGAGGCCGTCGAAGTCTTGGCTTCATCAGCGACCCCAAACCTACTGGTGATGGTGCGACAGGAATCGTACCAGGCCAGCAAGCATGACACCAGCAAACCAGAGGCCAAAATAGATGACTCCAAACCATGTGGCAGCTACGATGGGAAACAGGCGAGAAGGGGGCTGGATCCGTCGATTAATCCCCTCCATCGAGCCGTGGATAGGTAGGACCCACGGATAACTGTCCTACAACCTGACACAACTGCTCACCGGGCTTGGCTGCTTCTAGGCCTACCTTTTGAGGATAGGCAAAGCTGAGGATGCTTGTTGTCTCTTCTGTGACTCTACGACCGATAATGCTTTCCACACCTTCTTCCAGTGCCCTCACTGGGTAATGGTGCGCAGCGAGCTGCAGGACCTCCTGGGGGTGTACCTCTCCCCAGAGACAAGGTGCCGGCCATGTTAGCATCGCAGGATTCGTGGGATGCGGTGGGCGAAATGGGGAGGAATCTGCTGGACAGAAAGGAGCGTTGCCTAACGGACCGCGCCGGCTCATAGTTTATATAGTTTTTCCTTTTGTAATATTTTTTTTGTATGTGTGAAGTCGTTTAATAGTTCCGCTGGTGTCCTGTTTTATAGGGGCCACTGTTGACACTTGTCACCCAAAAAAAAATGAAGATCTGAGCTGGATTGCGCAACCCCAAGTATTATATAAGGGAACTCAAATAACCCGAATGGTGTAGTTACGGCGGTCTTTGGGATATCTTCCTTGGCTCTCGGGATTTAGTAGTACGCTCTGACCAAGTCTATCGATGAGAAGTATTTTCGTCCGTAGAGCTGTTGTGTGACATCCTCCTTGTGTGGTATTGTTCTTGCGTTGAGTGCCCGGTAATCTCAACACGGTCGTCATTCCTGATTCTTTTTAGGTATCAAATGTAACTGCAAAGGCCACGCACTCTTCGTGGGTCGTGCTACTGCCATCTGGCACATAATTTGGAATTCCTTCTTTGCCAATTGCAGTTTTCCGGGCACAAGTCGTCTCGGCCTACTAGATGTGGGTGAATTGCCTCGTAGAGCTTGTATGTTGTAGCTGAAATTTCTGTACTGTGGTTTTCCTCGTTCGCATCCTGGGCTACGAGTTTCGCTGATGTCCTATTGCCGGGATATGATAGCTGGTGTAGACTGTTAAATGCTAATTTCCTAAAAATTGTCGTCACAAATGGCCGGGTTGTATATGTTGATACGTTGCAGTAAATAGCCCTGCTGTATTCCGGAATATGTCTTTTCCTTATTTGCAGGTTTGTGTCTTTCCTGTCCATGACATATTTGAGTTCTGGGTTCGACTCCTGATCGGCCACTAGGGCTGCGAAGTCTACTGCGGGAGTAGAAGTCCTCACACCAGAAAAAAGGTCTTAAAATGTAAATGAGGGCTTGGGATTGTGATAACACAGGTAAAGTCGTAACATTTATGTGTGATATTCGCGGCTGTACAGAATCAATAATCAAGAAATTTTGCAGCAACCTTGAAGGAAAATCAAGTTCTGAGGAAGTGCTAGAAAATACTAAAAATCAGAAAGAGAAGTAGTTATAAATTTGCAGAAACCTCAAAGTTCTGAGAAAGTGCTAGAAAATGCTAAAAATCTGTAAGAGAAATTGCTGGAAAGTTTTTAAATCAAAGAAGAAAATTAATCCTATAATTCTAAAATTGTTGCACTTTGACGAAGAAATTCCTGAAAATGTTTATAATATAAATCAATATTATTTAAAGCACGAAAAATACATTTTGATAAGAAAGCAATAGGTGGAGTAAACTTTGCAAATAATGAAGAGAAATTGTTGAAACTTATTTGAACCCTGGGGGATTTTAAAGAAGGCTTGAAGAACCATAAAAAAACTGAAGAAATCTGAAAGAGTAAACGCTGAACAATTCTAGAACTTTTAAATGTCTTTATAAATATCTAAAGTGGTAAAGGAAAGTAAAGTAAAGTAAGTATTTATTTTTAATCAAAATGTATCACCAAGTAAACGCCGATAACATTCAAGAAATAGTTTAAATTTCTAGAGAAACTTTCATGCGATGAAAAGAAAAAAAAAATACAAAAAAGAAGATTATATAAAATTCTCGGAAAAGAAAGTGCTGGAAAACTTGATAAACTAAAATAAGTTTTGAAACAAATTCCTGCAATATAGAGGAGAATTTCTTTAAAAATCCCATAAATTAATATGATGGAAGAAAATGAAAGTAAAAAGGAAGTCAACTTTTTTTATTGTGCTGCAATTGCTGCAACATATTAAAAGTTCTAAAGATGATTGTCTGGAATCTCAAAAGAGATGAGAAATACTGCAAAATGAGAAAGTTGATAAAATTGTATACTCTTTGTGATGAAAAAAAAAAATATTATGGAATTGTGGAAAATATATTTTAAGACATTTCTAATCACAATTATATATTCGTTTTTTAAATCTTATTGCTGATAGTTTATGATAGTTTAAAGGAATTTATAGAAATTAAAAGGTTTTTACCATATTCAAACTGTTTTCAAAATAATTTTGCAATTTAGCATTATTGGGGAACTATAAATAACTGGCAGGAAATTTCATTCAGAAAATCACTGACCCAATGATGAATCAAACGACCACGGATGAATCATTAATTATAGATATTTTTGCGAGACATTTCCAACAATCTTACAAAGACTTTCAAGACTAAATTGATTCATGGTATAAAGTTGATACCTGTTGACCTACATTCTTAATGGAACCATATGTGTTCGCGAAGAAAAACAATTGTTATGTTCCATATTATTACCTTTAATTTCAACTTCTTGAAACGTGCCAGGAAACTGAAAATAATATAATTAATATTAGTAATAATATGGAACATAATAAGTGTTTTTTTTCACCAAAATTACACGGTACAAAGCTTTCATAAACTTCTAAATCCTACTCATCTCAATCGACGAAAAAACGAGGATGACTATAACGTGGCAAAAATACAGCTCCCGCTTATGATGGTATTCTCAGGCTGTTTTTGAAGTCCCTATACAGCTACATTATTTAAAAATTTGAAGAGTGAAAAAGTTCTCAGTGTTGACAATCATTTAAATTTTACCAGTAGAAAATTTAAGTATAGCAGATATTTTAAAAATCTGCAGGCATCCCAAACCATTAATATTCGAGGCGTGCAGAAAACTTATTCCAGGATGCCTGGACTAAGATTGTCCTTATGTAGTTTTACCTAGGATTTATTCAGTAATTTGTAAATAAAAATCGAAAATTTATCATACTTTAAGTTAAATTTACATATTTATATAAAATGAGGAACATATACAAGGTAAATTGCATGATTTCAGTGAAAACAAAATGCTAATCCCAACATAGACTATATTAATAACACCCCTTTGATGATAAATCATCCAGCATATATCGACATAAATACATTAACTACTCCTTGATTACAATAATAAATAAGACGCGTGTACACGTGCATGACTTTTGTTTGCTATAATTATAATTCAAACGTATACGTTATGCTTATAACTTATATATGTGTAGCGAATCATTGAACTTGAATTTCGAAACTTCGCTATAACATCGCATTATACGTGTATGTACATCGAAGTCGCGCGAACTGAATTAAGCTGTTTGTATAACCTGTAATATAATAGACCTTACATAAATACAAGTGTTCCTGACAGTCGGCTTTTACGTAAAAGAGATAAATTAAACCGGGCTAGTAATCAGTATAATTGACATCGGTTACGTTTCTGAAACGATGTGTCGGGTTATTTTCCACTTTAGGATAATATTAAAGTAATTTTTTTCATACACAATCAATTAATTTGACGTCCCTTTATATAAATAAGTAATTGTGGAAGCCTTCATTTTGTGATACATTTTTATAAATTATAAACAATATACACACTTGTAATTCTCAAATTACATGTACTTCATCAATTGATGTACAATTTATACAATATTAGAAAATTTTTAAGCCTTGAAATTTTTAAAATATAACGTAATCCAGAAATTCTGCTCATTAATGACCAAACTAACGTGATAAATTGCACGTCAATTAATTCTTGGATCTTATTCTTTTATTCTTTGCAAAAAGTTACAAAAAATATTATATGACATATATACACTCAAAAAAAAAATAAACAAATAATTTAGGACACATGAACATTCACTTTGTGGTACATTTCGATATTAAGAATAAAAAAAAAACACTTTTAAATTCTTAATTATATCACAATTTTAAGTAAAGTAGTTTGTGAATAAGCTCACGTGTGTCGAAACTATAGTCACTAATAAAATAAAAAGTGTGATATTAAAAAATATACTTGTGTTTATAATTCTTCCCTTACTTTTTGATAAGCCGAATAAATTTCTGTACTTGACGGAATTGAGCAACGATTAACTGTTTAAAGTTCGACGACCTATACCTTTAACATAATTAAATATATAATACAAAATAATTTAATTTAAAAACGTGTAGGTCTTAAATAACAGTTAATTAATTATAATAGCTGGTTATGCCTTTAAAAATAAGTTTAAACATTAGTTACATCTGTATAACTAATGATATTTGATAATTTTTAATTTAATTAGTGAAATGGTTTAAGTTTTAATTAAGGATTTGTTCGGAATAATGTATGTCTTCAGCACTGAATTACAACGCATAAAATCAATGCGGTTAACGTGGCGCCCTTTATTTGCAAAGCAACGATCTCGTTTAGTCCACTGGTGTTAATGCCCTTCCTCGTGAGTTCGAAATTTATATCGTACGTACATAATTAAAACTTTTATTCAGGATCACGTTATTAAACATGTAATCTCATTTTATTAAAACGTGTTACAAACGTTCATACACAAAGCGACTTATGTACAATAATATCACGTTTCCCTATCATACATATTATATCAAACCTTTGCTTGGCATAACTTACACATGCATAAATATACAATTTTACAATAAATCCGCCCGTTTCTCCCGTTTTTCTTGCCCCAGTCTAATCAGAGTTTTTAATCTGGCTCCGTGTTTTCCCATCCATTCCATCGCCTCTCTACACCCATCCATCTAATCCACCCCCTTGCAGTTTCCACCCAGGTATCTCCAAGTATTTACAGCACACATTCTCCTAATCCTGTTCTTTCTTCCCAAATGGTTCATCTCCAGGTACCTTGGCTTCCTCCCATATACCTCCCATACCCAATAGCACTCGTTGTATTCACACTTTTCTGAATACCCTTGTCTCTCTTGTATCCCAAATTGCTTCACCTTTTCGTGCAACCAACTCATACCCACATTACCACCCTTCCATAAATTCTACTCTTTTACTCTCTCCATCTATGCTCTCCTCTATCCACGAATTCTCATACCCAGCCACTCTTCTTATCGTTTTTCCCATTTCAGTTTCAGTTTTCTGAAGTAATATGTATTTACCCTCCTACACACATCTGATTCAGGTATCACCACTGCTCTCTTTCTAACCTATCATACCTCCTAAACCCGCACATCTCCATCCCATACATCAAGATCGATTTCACCCACACATCCCATAGGAACTGTAATCCATACACGTTCTTATTTTTTCTCTCACCACCCCCATGCTTTCCACTTCCTCCCATTCTTCCCTTGCATCCACCCTAAATGATCCTCATAATCTCCCGAATTCTTAAATATGATTCATTGACTATGGAGGCTTCTACTTCGTTATACATTTTAATCACAAATTAAACACAATAATTACTTTCTTTTGTATAACAGTTATTTATTTATACGGTAACCAATGGTTTCAATACATTCACGTATCATTTTCAAACCGAAAGTAAATAACTGTTATACAAAACAAAGTAATTATTGTGTTTAATTTGTCTTCAATATGAAATCCACACACTTAAACCTGTCGATCACTTCTTCTTTTCATTCTACCTCTTTTATTCCTCGCTCTTTTCTTTTATTGCTAAATAAATCACTTCGTTATTCCAACATTTACACGCAATTCTCTCCTGTCTATGTATTTCTCGACTCTCTCAAATATTTCTTTCATTACTTTCCATCCCTCGCCATTAAAATTATGTTTTCCGCACAGGCCATCATCTAGAGCTCTTTTCTCAACATCTCTTCCAATTCTCATATATATACAGGGTCTATTATGGAAGTAATATCTATTTATCTATCCGCCGGTCATTTTGTTCCGAGTAGTCTGAGTGGAAAAATTTCACCCACACTGCTGACATTAGTGATTACAAAGATGTTATGACCTTTTCAAACACCCCGCTTGTATACGCAAATATTTTAATAATTTAGTGAAGAAGTCCAGCAAGGTGTTATAAAAAAGAAGCAATTGAATTACTCATAAAAAGTATCACTTCGCGTTTGATAAGCAGAATTGGTTTTACCTTAACTTAATAACACTTCTAATGAGAAAAACTTTAAAAACAGTAATGTTAAGAGTTGCATTGTAAAAGAACATCAGCGGAGACATCCAATTTTCTATTCCAAAACGGGCGAATAAGCCAACCATGTTTTTTCATTCGTCTGTTGCTATTGTAGATGTGGATTTAAAAAGATCAAAAAATGCAATTCGTTATTGTGCAAAACTGCTTGGAAAATCATTTAACGCTGTTGATTTTGATCTAGAAGAACGTTTTTGCGATGCAAAGGACTTATAGATAGCAATTGACAATATGAAGATTCCAGAGCCCTTCGCTATGTTCGTTGTCGAGCTCTTGTGTTGTAACGAAACAGATTCTTTAGTACGGATAATTCGGTTGATATTGTGGAAAGACAGGAGCGCACATCAAACAAAATTTTAAAACTATCTGGTTTGTACCAATCAAAAACAATGTATTACATATATCATAATGGAGAAAGAGGACTTCTCTTCATATCATTAATGGTATTTTTGTCCATGATGCTTGTAGAAGTAGTACGTCAATCAAAAGCCTAAATCATATTGGTGTTAGTATAAGTTATTACGTAATTTTTCGCCACCGATATGATTTAGTACGTTTTACTACCGAGTTGAGTAACGAAAATGTGAATGTTCCCAGCCATTTTGAGGAAACAAAGTTTACAATAGAAGCTTTTGATAACTTTGACCACAATGAAAATACTCATTCCGGCTTAGATAGTGCTCATGGTGATGTTTCCGTTCTTTTCCAAGAGACGATTTCTGATACAATAAGGAAATCAAAGCTCTCAGTAACAGGACATTCATAGAAGAGTTTAGTTGTCAGAAAGTGATTCCTTTTACCGAAGCACGAAATCCTGCCAAGATGCTAGAAAACGTCAATGTCACCAACAATTTGTTTAAAATCAATGAGAAAATAACTTGTAAGGATTTAACATGGACGATTAAAAGAATGGTTACAGAACGGGAAGACGTTCCTGAAGAACAAATAATTCCCTCATGGCCTGCGTTTAATGCAGCAATCTCAGTTCTTGTCGTTTAGAAACACAGTGTTGGTATCATACAGTTAATTTCTAATCCAGCAACTTCAGTCAAATTTAGCAAACTGTTTTACCTGTTAGATGTACAGTATTGCACAGAAAAATTTAGAAACATATTTTTTCTTTTAGGAATATTTTACATGACTAAAATTTAAAAAAAACATCACCCGAGGTCTACAAAAAGTTGAAGAAAGGGGCTTTTGTAGTTCAACGATCTACAAAAACTTTCACGGCAGTTAGTGCCGATATGTGCCTAGAATAAACAATATTCAGCTCCCAGAAGATTGTTTCTGGTATTATTGGGGTCATTCCAATTCTTGCTATAAGTAACTTGTTCAGGATGGTTACAGATGTCATCATTAAATCTAATAAAGAATATGGAATGTTAGATAAAAAAGTTGATGAATTTCATTATAGATAACGAAAACCCCTTTTCTGGGGAAGAAAAAAAAACACAGAAACATTATTACACGACGGATAGTTGACGATGCTGTGAAAAAACAATCGCTCCATGTATTCACTATTGGAAATGCAGTATTACAACTCTTAACACAAATGGTGATGTGGCCATCATAATACTTTCCCTATATTTTTCTCAAAAACTATGAGGTTCACGCAAAAATAATTTTCTCAATTTTGCATTTTTTACAATTACTCTTTATATACATTTCATTCATGGTAACTCCTATAGTTTATTAGCAATTACGAACAAAAATGTCAAAATTATTAAATAGTTATTGTAAGGTGAGTGGGAAGTACCCTAACCCACCCTCCAATCAGTAATACATAAGCGACAGTTTTAATTAAAAGTTGTAAGACGTAAATAATCATAACATTATTGCAAAATTTTGTAGATTAATTCAAACAAATCGTTCATCATAATTTTTTAATGATGTTTTACTGATTGAAGGGTGGGATAGAGGCCACCTACCCACCCTACATATACACATAACATTTAATTCCTTATCGTCTCGCTGTATCTAATGAAATTTCTTACAAAACTTGAATAAAAAAGGAATTCAAAGATAATCTTTTGAGTGAGTAAATTAGTAAAGATTTGATACTTGATGAGTTATTGAAAATCATTTATATTTAACCTTAAATTTTGATTTTGTTTTATTTTTTATTACTAAAAGGGTTTGACTGTTTATAGCAGCAAAATCATCAACGATTAGCAATTAAAGTTATCATGTATATGTAGGGTGGGTGGGTGGCCTCTATCCCACCCTCCAATCAGTAAAACATAAGCGAGGGTTTTAGTTAGAAGTTGTAAAATGTAAACAAACACAAAAAATTGCATTTTAAAATTGATGCATTCATACAAATATTTTTTTTTATGTTTTACTAATGATGTATTGTGCGATAGAGGATTTTATAATGGTCGAGAAAAAGTTTGAAAAAATTCTGGAACCCTTGAATAATCTAGTAGGAGCTCCAGATAAGAGAAAGCGAGGAACGCTAAAAATTCTACAATTTTATAAGAAAAATTTGTAAGAAAATCAAGAACTTTCAAAAAAATTATTTAAATTACAGGGAAAATTGATAAAAATCCTAGAACATTAAAGATTTTGATGAATCTAGAATTAAAATTATTAGAAAATTCTATAATCCTAGTAAACTTTATATACAATTAGATGAAAAATATCCTAGAAAAATGTAAAAGTTTAAAAGAAAAAATTGTGAAAAGTTTTACAACTATCAAAGAAAACGCTTGCACATTGGTGAAAAATTAGTAAATAAAACTGCGGAAAAGTTTTAAATATCTAGACTAAAAAAATGTTTGTAAATTCTAAAACTATCGATAAAATTTCTAGGAATGTAGATTAAAACTTACTAGAAAATTATATAACATTTAAAAATTCGGATAAGAAAAAGCAAGTAAAGCTAGAAAACTCTGTCTGTTACTCTACCTACTCCTGTAAATACCTAGGCATCCTGCTCGACTCCCAACTCTTCTTCAAAGCCGAGGCACAAGCTATAAAGGTCAAGATCAAAACTAAAGCTCGACATTTTAGAACACTAACCTATAAAAACCAAGATATTTCTACTAAAACAGCAGTTAGGATATACAAATCCATATGTGGACCTCTAATAGACTATGGTGCAATCCTCTTCAACCAAATCCGTCCCTCCACTCTCTATCACTTTAACGTAGCCGAAATATCAGCCCTACGAACCCTTACCAAACTTATAAAAAAAACCTAAATGTGCTCTTTTTACACGCAGGTTACTCCTATTTTCCAACGTATACATAGCCTTGTTTATAAATTCGTCAACAATCCTTTTAATGTAACTTCTTCTTGACAAATTTTGCATTCTCCCAAATCCCAATATCCCACCCAAATTTAAATACCTTTCAGCCCTACATCAATTCATTAGTTAAGCTAGCTAGCAAAGTTATTTATTTGTTTACACATACTTAGAGTCAAAAAAAGGCAGAAAGACCGATGGACAGACAACACATCATATATTATTTGTAAATGTTTTTAAACTGTATATTTATATGTTCGAATAAAGATATTATTATCTCTCCCTCTCTACGAGTCTGAAAGAAAATATTTCTGGAAGAAAATCTCGAAACAATGCAATTCGAAGGAATTTTTTTCTTGTAGGAAATCTGAAAAAGTTAAAGTAATAAATAGTCGATAAGAAAAATGTTTAAAATTTTTAAATTCTCAAAGAAAATTCTTACAATTTGGAGGAAAAACCTGAAATAAAAATTGTAAACGTTATAAGAGTCTAGAAATAAAAAAAAAATCTAGAAATTTTGACAAATTTTCTGAGAATCTCACCTTTAAATTACATTAAAATTCTAGAACCCTCTAAGAAACTCGTGGCTAATCCTGATAAGATTTTTCGTAGCAGTTTTTCTTAAAAGGAGAGCCTAAGACCAAATTGCTATAAATTTGGAAATTAGAAACTTCAAATTACTGAAATCCCAAATATCCTTGTAAAAATCCTAGAGATTTTTGATGAAGAAAAGCAGTTTACAGTTTCCTGACACGTGTCAGAAAACTGTAAATAAAAATATCGAATATAACAAGTGCTTTTCTTCACCAAACTTATACATCCGGTTCCATCAAGAATGCAGCATAAAAAGCGTTAGCTTTATTAAAATCCTAGAGAATTTCAATAAAATAAAGCAAGTAAAGCAAAACACAACTCTTGATGAATGATTACAATTGGAGCAAAAATTTCTGCACGAAAAAAAAATTCTAGATATCTAGCAAAAAAATATTTGAAATTAGGTATTTGGACGAGAAATTACCAGAAAAAATTTGGTTTTAAAATTACTTGTAACTATTGTTTATTTATTTATCGATTATTAAATAATTATCTCTTGAAAAATTAGGATGAGATAAGAAATGCTGAAAATTTTAAAGTCTCAAAGAATATTTTTGAAAAGTTCCAACACTTAAAAAAAATTCTTGCAATCTGGAAAAAAAAAATTGAAAAAATTGTGTAAATAAAGAAGAAAATAAAATGCAGAAAATTCTAAAACCCATGACAAAATTTTAAGGGATTTAATCATAAATTCTGGAACCTGTTTAGAATTTTACCATTATTTATTTTATCAAGATTTTAAGCCTGTAAGAAAACATTTGGGGAGTTTTTCATCGAATCTAAAAAAAGGCTTCATATTTCGAAAAGTCTCAACAAAGTTTGTAGAAGCGGGGACACAAAATTACTTGGAACTTTCTAGAATTTTTCTTAAAAAACAAGCAAATATTAAAAAAAATACAGTGAATTCTTAAATTCTTGAAGATAATTCTACAGTTAGGATAAGAAGAAAAATTTCTCGAATATTTTAAAGACTGGAAGGAAAAACTGTTAAAAATGCTTGAATCCCCAATAATTTCTAGGAAACTATTATTTATTATTAAAATTATTTCAAAATTCATTTAAAAAAATTATTCTTCACGAATTGGTAACATTTTTCATCAAATTAAAATCTAAATATAAACTACTTGACATTTCTAAAAGTCTTGACAAATGACGATGTAAAATTACTTGGAAGTTTCTAGAAGTTCTCTAAAAGAATCAAGCAAATTTGAATAAGGTAAAAGAATAAATAATAAATAAAGTTTCTAAAAAACAAAAATTAAAATCCGGAAAATTCCTGAACTCTTGAAGAATATTTTTCAATTAGGGTGAGATGAAAAATTGCTGGAAAATTTTAAAAATTGGTTAAATAAAACTGTTGAAAATGCTTGAACCCCAGACAATTTCTAAGAAACTACAGTTAAAATTAAATAATGTTTTTAAAAATAAACACGGTTTAATTCCTTTCTTCACTGTTTTAATTTAATTTAACCGCATTTATTATTAATATAATATTCACATTAACTCAAGAACACATACAAATGTTTTTAAAGATTATTCTTGCAATTTTGTGTGAGAAATTGAAAGAATTTAGACATCTAAAAAAAACTGCTTCAAAACAATATTTTTAGAAAGATCCTAGAAGCTACTGATGATATAAAACAATGGTGGAATATTTTACGAATGTTAAAATTTCCTTTTCCACCCTACATACACATATTAACTTTAATTACTGATTGCGTCGTGGTTTGCAATAACTTTAATTACAAAATTTGAATAAAAGAAATTGACAAAGTAAAATTTCGAGTGTGTAAATTAATAAAAATTATATACATGATACTTGGAAAAGCTTTAAATCAAGCTTTGATAAAATTAGCTAGAGAAGGTCATTTATATTCAAACGTAAATTTGGATTATGCTTTATTTTTTATTACATCCAGGGTTTTATTGATTTCTAAGCAGCAAAATCATCAACGATTAGTATTTAAAGTAATCATGTATATGTAGGGTGGGTGGGAGGCCTCCATCCTACCTTTCAATCAGTAAATTAAAAGCGATGGTTTTAATTAAAAGTTCTAAAACGTAAAAATAAAACCAAAAAAAAATTGTGATTTGGCCATCATAGTAATTTCTTTACAATTTCCTCGAAAACTATGAAGTTTGCGCAAAATGGCGATTTTTAACAATTTGCTCAATTTTTAATTCTTTACAATTACTTCTTATATAAATTTCATGTAACTCCTATAGTTTATTAGCCATAGGCAAAAAATTAAAAATTTTTAAATTTTCTCGTAGGTTAAGAACTTTATGGAAAACATGTTTTAATAAAACTTGTTTAGATTCTCATTCTCTTTAACTATTAATGGTTTCAATGGTTTTGTAATATTTTTATATTTTATAAAAATATCGACAAAAAACCAAAAATCGCCTTGAGTAAACACCCACTTCCGGTTTATGAATGTTCACCAAAAGCTTTTCAGTTCCAGTTTTTAACGATGAAACCTTAAATTTAAAGTTTTATCTCAATAGGATCATTAGTTTTTGAGATACAGCGCCCACAGACATTTTCATGCACGAAAACAATACTTCCCCTATATATACTATATAGGGAAAGTAAAAAAGAGATTCATTGTTAAGACTGCTAATATTTTAGATACCATCCATAGAGTAAACTTATCACCTATGAATAGCATCCCCATAGCGAAACTAACTGAAAAAACTAAGACACCAAAAAAGATTTAAGCTATCGCTCAACGCACTATTCAATTAACCAGAGAGAGAGGCTACCCTATTAATGAACTTCTGACATATGAGCTTATGGATTTTTTTCCTTTTAAACTCTTCCCCCGTTTCATTAACCCTAACCTTGTGCTAAAATCTCCCCTCATCACAAACCTTTCTTCTTTTTTACTGTTGAACAATAATTCTTTACGGACCCTTCAATTTGGATTTTACATCATTTTTAATGTTATTATATACAAATAACCTGTAAATGTATATTATATGGATTTTTTTATTCATTCTTATTAGATGAGAGTATTTATAATATTATATATAATATCAATTATGTAAGTAATCTAATAGTTAATTTTAAGATCATTATAAATTATCAAGTGTTAGTTATTTAAATCATATAATTATGCATGCATTCAATTACTTTGTTTAATGTTTAATTTTTTGGCTTCATATCAATTCATCAGTGCTCATATAACGTAGTATATTATTAGAAGTATTATTCTAAGGTAATTACTAAAGTTCATAGTTTATTGGTCGGAAACGTGCTTTGATTGAATGTATAAATACATCTTATGGAGTGATCGTTTTCTAATTGAACGCATGTTCACGCACGTTTTATTAAAATTGTATTACATGCTTTATAACGTGATCGTTCAAGGAATAATACATTCGCCTTATGCAAGTGATTATATATTTTATTCTATTCTTATAAATAGTTTTTTTTTACTGTCTGATTTAATATTACATCTACATATACGTTTTGCGAATATTAAATTATTTAAAAGATTTATTATTCAATATATACTCACTACTCCTATTATTTAAATAGTTGTTAATCACATTCTCTAAATTGTTGTCAGTTTTTACTCGTTGAAGTGTTGACATCATTTGGCCGGAATGACTTTCAAAATGTTTCGTGATATATTCTATGAATGTGTGAACGCGGCCTTGAACAATGCAAAAGAGAAGAAAAAGAATCAGTCTGAAGAATTACGATCCATAGGAGGTCAAGCGTCAAGCGTCAAAACTGTTTTGGGAGATCAGCAGCATTGTGACGAGGCCAAGGCAGGTAGGTACCTTACATGTAGGTTGAGGATTTGAAAAAGTCGAACAAGGGCAAGAAGCTGGTAAAGAAACTAGCCAAGAAATATGATGCTTTCCTCGTGTCCGAGGCCTTGATTGATCAAACAAATCTCTCATCTTCTTGTCCAGGTCTCAACAGGGTCGGCAAGTTCCCTGGTTTTCTCTTCCACCAGGAATCAGTGACACAGAAAATTGACGAAGTCAAGGCCACAATCACGTTCAAAATGAAGACAGTTGTACTTGTCTGTAGCTGTAGGACGTATTAACATAACCCCTGACGAGTTGGTGCAGAAGCACTGGAAAGACGTTAGGTCATTCTATGTGAACCACCATGAGATCACCACATAGATTATACTAAATTGAAATAAAACAATACAGTTAAGAGAGTTTCACATTTATTGTTGAACACTGGAACATGTTTCGCCATACAGCATTTGTAAAAAGAAATGTAGAAGCATTTTTAGCAATAAATATATAAATCGTCTGCCTAGAAGGTTTAGTTTATTTAGGTTTCCATGCCTTAGAGGGGCTCTTTAATGATGAAAGAACAATTCGAAATAATTCGAATTATGGAAGTTCATAGTTTATTGGTCGGCAACGTGCTTTGATTGAATGTATAAATACATCTTATGCAGTGGTCGTTTTCACGTGCGTTTTATTAAAATTGTATTACATGCTTTATAACGTGATCGTTCAAGGAATAATACATTCTCCTTATGCAAGTGATTATAGAAACAGAGTTTCATATTTATTGTTGATCACTGCAACATGATGAAAGAACAATTCGAAACAATTCGAATTACTTATTACAATTCAAAGAATCAATGAAGAAAGTAATAACAACCTACCGATCATTATGACACCAAATAATTTTTATAGAGTTGCTGAGGCAAAAAATAATAATCGAGATATTTGATCATATGGAAAGCGGGGAAGTGAAACATTCTAAAAAAAAAAAACAAAACAAATCCTCGATTGGCTCATTAATGAAAACCGAAATTGATAGGGATAGATTCCATGCTTAAATGAGAGTTTGCTTATGCCTTACGCAAGATTTTAATACAGCGCGGGTATTCGTTGAAGAAGGTGGACCGTAAAATCGCTGCAGGTATAGGGAGCGAATGAGAAACGGTAACCACTACAAAGAACTGCCCGTATGGCCGGGTATTATCGCCCCTGCTATAGCATATTTTGTCTGACGACCTTCAACGATAAGGGTTATTGTACGCAAGGTTATACCGATGACATAGCAATTGTTATAATATGATCCCTAGCCTAAGACGCACTTAATACTATAGTGAAATGTGAGTCAAACTCTCCCGCACAACTAAAACAGTTACATGACACAACAATGGAATGTCTGCAAGTCATCGAAAACATGGGATACAACACCGATTCCTGGGGCCCATTCATCAGTAGAATTATTATCAGAAGATGGAGAAATGACACGAACAAAATCTTCAATCAGAGTATGGAGTCTCCCCACGAAGTTCCCGAGCTGTCCGAAGTTTTGACATTTCTAGAAAAACGATTCCTGTCCTTAGAACAGAATCCAGAAAACCACAAACAATGTAGAATCTGCCGGAGATACCATGATGTCTACCATTGTCCTACCTTCCTGGCATATAATGTACAAGAGAGAAACAAGATTATCAGAGAAAGAAAACTCTGTATAAATTGCCTAAATCACCCAAGTACACAGCTCTGCCCCAGCCAACAACGATGCCGTAATTGTAATAAATAACATCACACATTACTGCATAATGATCAGCATATTCCTCAACGTCGCTTACGACAATCTCAATCTAGGCAAAACCGCCCAGCACAACAAAAACAATCACAACCAGGCCAGTCCAGCAATTCACACTCAACAGGGGTTCTGGAAATTAAAGACTTATTACCTACTAGACCAATGTGCACAATGCTCGTTTGTCACGAAAAATGCAACTCAAATACTAGGATTTCCACGCCAAAAGGTCCACAATACAGTCTCTGGAGTAGGAAACATTACAGGCCAAATTTCCAGTTCAATGATAGAGGCAGTCCTACATCCACACAAAAGCAATGAGTTTAAGCTAGTAACACAATTATACGTTTTACCACGAATCACTAGCCAGCAACCAGCATATCCATTCGCACACACCGTTAAGGACCAGTTTGAGGAAATTGATCTGGCCAACGACACATTCAACTGCCCAGGACAAGTTGACATCTTACTCGGAACACGCGACTACAGCCAAATCCTTCTGGAGGGTATGAAAAAATATAATGGATTCCTTCTTCTGAACACCGAGTTCGGATGGATAATATCAGGCGGAGATACCAAAACACATCCGAAAATATTATGCTTATCTGGTGATGTTCAAGAACTCTCACGATTCTGGGAAATGGAAGAGGTAGCAGTCCCAACAGAACCAACAGCCGAAGACGAGTTATGTAACATACACTACAACTTAACAAAGAGTTCCGATGGACACTACACGGTTTCCCTACCTTTCATCGAATGTCCACCTAAACTCGGGGAGTCAAGAGACAAAGCAGAAGCAAGATTCCTCCAACAAGAACGACGATTGCAAAAAGATGAACATTTAAACAAAGAATACGGTAATTTTATGACAGAGTATCTGGACCTAGGACACCGGGATATTACATTCCGCATCATGCCATATTCAAGACAGAGAGTACTACCACTAAACTCCGAGTGGTGTCTAATGCGTGTAAAACATCAAACAATCGCAGTTTAAATGAAGAAATGTACTCAGGCCCATAACTTTAGAACAATATCACTGACATCCTTCTTCGTTGGCGGTTCCATGAAGTGGTATTTATGGCAGATATAGAAAAAATGTACCGACAAATTCAAATAGCAGAGGAAGATCAACGTTACCATATTTATTATTACCGTATTTGGTGTTGGATGACTTAGATAACAATCAACAAATTCTTCTACATAAACAGAATCACCTAGAGACCGTTATGTTAAGCACACTTCATGCAATCAATAATAATGAAGAAAAGATGACAATACATCTACGAAGTTTCGAGAACCAAGTGGGAGTCGCATTAGCCGTGATTAGCAACAAAACAACAACCAATGTGATGGAGCTAGTTTTTATCAATATGTATGAACAAGCGAAGTTGTACATGGAAGAAATCAAAAACCACTACAAGAAACTTCAGTATATTGAGGCAGATCAAAAGGCGTTCTTGGATATCGTGCCACCCACGCAAATTCCTAACGCTGTTAACAAAACAGACACTTTACCTCCCCATCTCCATATAAGGCACACATCTTTAGAAAGAGCAACAGTGACCAAGAATATAACACACATAAAGCTACAAGGATTTTTTTCTAATCATCAATCTCACGCTGTATAATCTGATGCAGCTCACAAGTACAGCATTACAAGCAGTACAAGTTATCAAACTCTAAAAACCACCAATGAGATAATCTGAGTAAACTACAATCTTCAACAATATTTCGAACTATCACAGGGTTTACAACAGTGCAGTTACATCACGGACAACGCCCAAATATGCAACCCATCGCCTCTTTGAGCAGATTTGACCCAAGTGCTAAAAAGGGTGGATTTTGCCTAAGGAAATGGTATAGCAACAACAATAAACTGCTAACTACGCTACCTGAGAAAATGGTTAACCAAACAAATTTCGAAATAATCTGTCCAGACAAAAAAATCATTAGGAGTAATTTGGGACTCCATTCAGGACGAGTTTTCATTGAAACTACCAAAAATGTAAGAAAAACCACCAATCAAAAATATTCGATCCATTAGGGTGGTTGGGTCCCATAATCGTTAAAGCAAAGATATTAATTCAGCAACTATGGAAGACAGGAATACATTGGGATGATCCAATACCAATCCACTATCAAAAGGATAAAACTAAGATGAGAATTAGTGCATATTGATCAGTTAAAAATACCGCGCTGGACATTCTACAGCAATGAATTAGAATTACATGGATACTGTGATGCTTCGGAGAAGGCATACGGTGCTTTGATATATTCTCGAGTAACTAATCAAGAACAGGTATTCATAACATTACTACAATCAAAGTCAAAGGTCGCACCGGTAAAGAATAAACTCACGCCCCTAGGCTGGAACTTTGTGCAGCACATCTATTGGCTAAACTTTTGAACAAAATACGTGATGAAATAAAGTGCAATATACGTACCAGTCACGCATGGACCGATTCAACAATTACTGAGGCAGAAGCGAGATACGTTCGTGACAAATCGAGTTAGCGATATTCAACGTCTTTCAACACACATTTCGTGGCATCATGTACGCAGCCAAGAAAATCCACCCGACTTCATATCTAGAGGAATGGAACCACAAAAATTGGTTAAGGAACTCCTATGGTGGAAAGGTCCAGAGCGGTTAAGTGAAAAAAACGGATAGCTTGAATAACATCACGTCTCTAAGTGAGAAGATCCAGACAACTACATGCATTACACAAATAGAAACATGCGATATTATCAAGAACCTTTCAACATTTCTACGGATGCTTCGAGTATTATCATACTGCCGACGGTTCATCAATAGATGTCGATACCTTACTGGAAAAGAAATAAAAGACACTTTACACAAGATTATCAAGACCATCCAGAAAAAAAAAAACGTACCAGCTTTGACTTGAGTTACTTGTTTCTCACTGAAGAGCCTAAAAACCTCAGAGAACAATTTCTTCCTTATTCTGTTCAATCTCATCACCGCAGCGTGTGCGTACAATACTAAAATTCAAAATGGCGACGATCAAAACTGAAACAGAAGAAATAAAAAATTGCGTTCTTATACTTTGTACTTTGTACTACGAGTATAAAATTTTCAATATATTTTTAAAATAAATTAGGTAGTATATCATCAAAACATTTGTCGATGAAAGAAAATTGCGAAACTTTAAAATCAAACTGAAGAAGTGAAAAATTCCCATAAATAATTTGGAGGATCTGTAAAAGCAACATTTTTAGTATAATAAATATAAAAATGGTGATGTGGCCATCATACTTTCCCTATATTTTTCTCGAAAACTATGAGGCTTACACAAAAAAAGGTATTCCTAATGATTTACTCAATTTCGAATTCTAAATTCTAAATTATTATGCATATGTAGGGTGGGTGGGTGTTCACTAAACCACCCTCTATTCAGTAAAACACAAGCGAGAGTTTTAATTAAAAGTTGTAAAACGTAAATTAACAAAACATTTTTGCAAAATTTAATAGATATATTCAAACAGATACTTATGGACTAGAAAAATCACTGCGAAACCAGTATTTTGAGGATGGTTTATCATCAATGCGATTTTAAAAATGATGATTCATAAATTTATTCCGTTAGGAGAATTGTATAGGTAGGTATGGAATTATGTGGATGTCCAACTTTGGAAAAAAGAAAGAACATTTGACGCAAAGAAATATTAAACTAAAATAGATAAGCTTTCAAAGATACATATAACCATCACCGACATCTGTAGAAAAAACTGTAGTGTATATAAAAGAGGGTTGTTGGAACTTAAATGACCTAGATTTTTGCTGATTAGAAATTAGATTAGATTTCTAATCTATAGGTGAAACAAAATTGCTAAATTTTGAAGAAGATAAAATAAGTTAACCGATAATTATAAAAATCATGTACATCAACAAAATACTGCTTGCGCAGTTGTGGATGTTTGTGGTTAAGAATATATATTGACTTAAACTATCTACAAAATACTGCTTGCGCAGTGATGTATGCCTGCATATAAGGAGTACTGCGCCTGCAGTATTTTCTAGATGATTTACAGCAATAAGATACTTGTGGAATTGAAATTAAACACTGTGCAAGTAGTATATTGTGGATGGTTTATCATTAATGCAATTGTAAAAATAATATTCTAAAACCTATTTAGTTGGTAGTATTTTATAGGCAGTATAGAATTATGTGGATGTCCAATTTGGAAAGAAAAGACTGGAAAATTTGATGCGAGAAGGTATTAAACTAAGAAAAATAAGTTTTTAAGGATCATCTGTAGAAGAAACTGTAGAGCAGTGTTTCCCAACCTTTTTTGTGCCATACCCCACCTAAGCCTTTCTAAAATTCTTATGCCCCCCTGAATCACATAAATAATATTAAAAAATTGAAACTTAAATGACAGGTTTTAGGAAGAAACCACTAGAAAGTTGTTAATGAAACACCGCAGTAAGTAAATTTTAAAAACGTATAATAAAAAACTGAAATTCAAATTCCAAATAATTTTTCTATATTAATTTATTATTTTAATTTAGTGAGATCCTTGCGTTTGGTACTTGCTTCACAGAGATTTTATGTTAGGTTCCAATTTGGTTAGATTCAGTCTTAAGTCTTCCCGTTGTGTTATATCCAGGTGAGTTTTGCTTTTACCAGTAAATCATTTACAGCACTAAATCCACATTCAGTTAAATATGAAGACGGAAACCTTAACAACAGTTTTCTTGATTTTGTTCAATTTGGGTATTTGATTTCTGTTTCCTCAGAAAGCCATGCCATCGCTCCTTTTATATCAAATAGAGTTTTACACTAGTATAGCGGTATCAGTTACTTCACATTTTTGGAGCCAATAAATCTGTTAAGAGTTTTTGTTAATATATCTCTGACATAACTCAATAATGGTAATTGTTAATTACGCGGGTTCGCGCTTTGGTTTTAAAATTACAAATACCAGTATATTGAATAAATGTATTTATTTCAACTACTGACTAAAAAATAATAACAATTAACAAAAAAGGGATAAAGACAAGACTTAGAAAAATAATAATAAAGAATTGAAATGATATAGCGCGGACACGACCGAATGGTAATATGTTTCTTTCACGGCAGTTTAGACAACACTCACTTAGAAAAATGGTTAAAGATCGAGGTTTGGGGAAGAAGTGCAGGGATTGGTCAGATTAGAAGAAAGAGGGAGTTTGCGGAAGGAAATAGATATAGTATTTTATTCAAGAAAGACAAGGATCACAGATTGCGGGGTGGAAATTACCAAGGGTTTTCAGGTCTGGCGTTTGGGCGAAGAAAGGTCGTTTACAACTTAAGCCGTCGAGCGCGGATTAGCCCTTATAGCCCCTAATTGAGCACGAATTTGACACGATGAATAGAAATACAGAAAATTGTACACAATGGTTTATTACCCTTCGGTCATGTCCGTAATGCGCAAGAAAACACTAAAATCACGTTTTGAAATAATGCAAATTGTTCGAAATATAAATGTATAATTTCGCGTTAACATTCCGCGCCCCATTGAATGTCAAACATTCAATTATATTTAGATGCACTAATTTCACCATAATTTCACAATGGGATGCACAAATGAACCGGTGCTGGTCTTCATTGTTGCACTCCGGTCGACACCATCGGAACCTGGGTGAATTGCCTCGTCTCTCGCGAGGCGTTACTGAAGGGGGCACGTTATCTCCACGGATGACGACCAAGCGTCCAACGATGACACCGGAAGTCCCGTCCTGCTGCCACTTGTTGCGTTTGTGTAATTCGGAAAAGTACTCCTTCTGCCAACGTTTCCATACGTGCTGTCGTAATTTTGCGACGTATTGAAGATCCATTGGTTCCTTGATGACTTTGTAATAGTCTGGTACTTCATTCGGATCCACTGGTTCCATAAACGACCAAGCGCTTTTTACTGCAGCCCTCTTGTTCGCAGTCGCCTTCGTCGGCGGGTTTTTTGGCGACGTCGCGTTGCTGTCTCTCCGGTGTACGATTCTCGAGGCCACCACCTCGAGATTCTCGTCCATTTCCAGCACGTGCCTAACTAAATCCGACTTCTCCACTACGCCTTTGACCTTAGGCGAGCTGGGCTTTGAGAGGTCGTCACAGTTCTCGAATGAATTGTTTGAATTGCTCGACGATACCGAGCACTGGCTCACGTTGCTCTTGTTGCTCAGCGAACGCTCTCTGAAGTTCTGCATGCGCTCGAAGTTTGGCCTCTGGATGGAGGAATGTCGGTCGTTGACGCTGGCACTTAGTAGGGTAGAACCCGTCAACGCCGATGTCTCCGCTTCCCCCAACACCTTGGGGACCACCTCCTTGTTCTGCTGGAGTATCCACTTCTCCACGTCGTCGTTGCACCTGCTCGCGAAGTGCACCTCGTTCTCCGTCCTCAATCTCGTCGTCTCTTCGTTCTGCTGGAGTTTACACTTCTCCATGCCGTCGTTGCATCTGCTCGCGAAGAGCGCCTCGTTCTCCTCCTGCAATCTCGCCGCCTCCTCCTGAGCCACCGCTAACTGCTCCTTGTAGCCGACCTCTTTGGCCACGTAGTCCTTGCGCAGTTTCTCGCTCTCGCAACGGTACGCCTCCAGGTCGCGGATCCTCGCGTTCCTCTCGTCGATTTCCTCGCGTGCCACCGCCAACTGCTCCTTGTAGCCGACCTCTTTGGCCACGTAGTCCTTGCGCAGTTTCTCGCTCTCGCAACGGTACGCCTCCAGGTCGCGGATCCTCGCGTTCTTCTCGTCGATTTCCTGGCAAATGGTGTCATTCTTCTTGAAGAGAATGTCCATACTTTCCTCGTGCGTCTTCTGCAGCTTGTCTATCTCGTTCTTGAGGACGCACATCTGTTCCTCGTGTTGCCTAGTAGTTGCCTCCATGATATTATCATTTTCGTTTTTCAATAATTTCACTGATTCTGCATGTTGTAAATTCAATTGAATAATTTCGTTCTGGTGATTTGCGATGAGCTGCGTGATTTCCGCCATGTACTTGCTCCTTTCATCCTTGACGACGTCCAGATGACGCTGTCTCTCCTCGTCCAGCGTCTCCTCCAACTGTTTGCACGATAGGCGCGCTTCCTCCGCGTCCAGGCGCATACTCTCCGCAGTCCTGGGAGCGGGCGGCTTAAAGGGGGCCCATGGTTGTGCGTGGGGCCGAGTGCTGGGCGAAACTCGACCCTCTTTCACCGTAACTTTTCCGATTTCTTCCGCGGGATCCTTTTTCACGGTAGGAATATGCTTTTTGAAAATGAAATGCTCGCTCTGGTACCGCTTTTTCAATTGAGTCCACACTGTATCATATGAGGCATTGGACAACTGAATTGTTTTAAGCATTTGAGCTGCTTCACTTTTAAGTAAGCTTCGTAGATAATACAACTTTTGCACATTACCTAGCGAAAAGTTGTTGTGTATAAGGGATGTAAAGGCGTCACAAAATCTCTGCCACTCGTCATATTTTCCGCTGAAAGTCGGTAACTCGATCACTGGTAATTTCACTTGTGGTGCTTCGTTGTGGTTTGATAAATGGATATTGTTGTCTATGACCGCAGCTTGTGTTGCACACTTGATTTTGCAATAATCACATTTGAATTGCAGAAGTTCATTCGCGATATCCACATCGTTGTCGAAGAGCTCACTTGCAATTATTTTGAAATTGTTGAGACTTGGTTCAAACTTAATCCATTTTTGCACGATTAAATTTTTATCACGATTCGTGTCCGCGAGGAGTAACTGGAGTGTGTCCTTTTCACTGATGATGTTTTGCTTTTGGCACTGTAGCCTTTTAACAATCACTGCCATGTTGATGATTTTCACACAAAATACACAAAGAGTTCTGGTAGAATTGTTCGTTTACGTACGGTTGTAGCTTAGATAACTCACGCAATAACACAACACAAAAACGGAGAGTTACTTAAGACGGTGTACTTATAAACGAAGCGAAGTTCCACCAATGACTTTGCACGTTTGCAAAGTCCACAAAAGTTCACGAAAAAACACTATAGCTATAAAATACACAAGGAGTTTAGGTAGAATTGTTCGTTTACGTACGGTTGTAGCTTAGATAACTCACGCACTAACACAACACAAAAACGGAGAGTTACTTAAGACGGTGTACTTATAAACGAAGCGAAGTTCCACCAATGACCTTGCACGTTTGCAAAGTCCACAAAGTTCACGAAAAACACTAAACCTTACTTTATCCGGTTCGAAGGACCATGTTAATTACGCGGGTTCGCGCTTTGGTTTTAAAATTACAAATACCAGTATATTGAATAAATGTATTTATTTCAACTACTGACTAAAAAATAATAACAATTAACAAAAAAGGGATAAAGACAAGACTTAGAAAAATAATAATAAAGAATTGAAATGATATAGCGCGGACACGACCGAATGGTAATATGTTTCTTTCACGGCAGTTTAGACAACACTCACTTAGAAAAATGGTTAAAGATCGAGGTTTGGGGAAGAAGTGCAGGGATTGGTCAGATTAGAAGAAAGAGGGAGTTTGCGGAAGGAAATAGATATAGTATTTTATTCAAGAAAGACAAGGATCACAGATTGCGGGGTGGAAATTACCAAGGGTTTTCAGGTCTGGCGTTTGGGCGAAGAAAGGTCGTTTACAACTTAAGCCGTCGAGCGCGGATTAGCCCTTATAGCCCCTAATTGAGCACGAATTTGACACGATGAATAGAAATACAGAAAATTGTACACAATGGTTTATTACCCTTCGGTCATGTCCGTAATGCGCAAGAAAACACTAAAATCACGTTTTGAAATAATGCAAATTGTTCGAAATATAAATGTATAATTTCGCGTTAACAGTAATAAAACCAAATATCTTCGCTTTTGAAACGACAAACGTTTTATTTCTTCCTTGAAGTTGCTTATTTAATGTATTCAGTTTTTCAAAGATATCGTCTAAATGCTTTAGAATCGACTGTTAACACATACTTCATTTAAGGTTTGTCGCTAAAAAGTCACTAAAAGTATCAAAAAGTTCTATAAATCTTTTCAAGCAATTCCTTTTTGAGATCCACCTTCAAGTATGGTGGATCTCTGTAAAATGTAAAATGTAAAAGTCTCACATGGTCTGCATTTTGTTTTTCGCAAAATAGCTTCAAGAGACGCTCGCATTTGGCATTAGCTTTAAGCATTGATACACTTTATTATTGAATGCAGTACTTTATTTAGAACAGGTGAGATGATTTTAACTACCAAGTTTTCCCTATGAATAACACAATGCACAAGAATCATTTCTGGATTCTCATCTTTCATCAATTTTAAGCAGCCATTTTTGGTTCATCATATTAGAAGCACCATCTGCAGCATAATATTTTATATATTTCATTGGTATATTATTGACATCTAAGTTGTTTTTAGCTTATTATATTTATATCTTTGGAGATAGTGATGCTTTCTAGTCTTTTACAGAACAACATTTCTTCAGCAAAATGCTCTTTATCAATATATCTTACGTAAGTTATCAATATTACCTCACTGTCTGTCAAAATTACATTTGCACTGAGAATTTTCTTGTTTTCAGCTTTTGAATTAGTTGTGTTTCAATATCTTCACTCATTTCGTCTATTCTTCTGCTAACAGTATTGTTACTGAGTGGCACAGCTTTTACATCTTTGTCAAATTTAAAAGAACCATTTCAAGAAATGCTGTTATTAACGGTTTTATTAAACTCTCTTCTATAAAATGATTTTTTCTCGATTTGGCGATGAATAAAGAAATTTGATAACTAGCCTCAAGAGTACAATTATGAGTTGAAATATGAGCAGTAAATAGAGAATTCTAGCATTGCTATAATGGCCCGGACCAAAAGGGTTAAACTCGTGTCAAGTCTATTTTCGAATTGCTCCCCTGTGGGGCGTGGGCCCCACGTTGGAAAACACCGCTGTAGAGGGTTGTTGGAAGATTCACTGAACACTTACTGATTTGAAAACTAGAAATGAAAGTATATTTTTAAATTCTTGAGAATATAAAATAAGTTAACCGCTAATAATTATTTAAATTATTATTATGTATATGTATGATGGGATTATTATTTATATGTAGGGTGCACGAGCGAGGGTTTTAATTATATGTTGTAAAACGTACATAAACACAACATTATTGCAAAATTTGATAGATGTATTCAAACAAATTCCAATAATTTTTGATGATGTTTTTCTGACTGGAGGGTGGGATAGAAGCCACCCACCCGCCCTACATATACATATAAACTTTAATTCCTTATCGTCTCTTTGTATCCAATGAAATTAATTACAAATAAATTTAAAAATACGAAAACATTTCGTGAATCTACAACAATGAGTCTTACTAAGACTACAAAACAAATTAATTTGAAACAACTACTTCTCTAGCTAATACTTCGACAGACATTGAACAATACAAATTAATTTGCGTGTTACAAATAGTACAACTATTAAAGCAACACTAATTTGAATGAAATTATTTCTGTTGAACAAACTAATAAATGATAAAATGTACTTTAGATTGTCTAAATCTAATAAATGATAAAATGTAATTTAGACAATCTAAAGTACATTTTATCCTTGAATTTTGGAGGCGTTTACTTCGTGGTACATTTAGTAATAAGCATAAAATTTCAAAATTATTAATTTTTATTTTTATATATTTCAATAAAACTTGTTCAGTTTTTCATTCCCTTTAACTTTTGTTAGTAAAGTTATGTAATATTATTCAAATTCTATATAGTAAAAGTTAGAATAAATACAACAAAAGTTCTAGAATCCTCAAAAATATATTAAAAATTTATTCTAGAACCCCCAAAAAGTATCTCGACCATTAGAATGAAAATTCCTGAAAATTTCTAAAAAAAAACTTGTGAAAAATAAATTTAAAAAAAAATTGATAAAATACAGCAACTGAAAAAATTTCAATACACTTTCCTACAGATGTACTGAGTTTATCCCTCATCAAAATTCTGTAGGAATTTCTCTTCCAAATTGCAAACATTAGTATTAATTTTATAATCAACAATGGTTTTTCCTAATTTCGGATTGTAGAGTTTTCTTCTCCAAATTGCAAGATTTTTTCATCTATTTTACTAGGTTTCTATTTATTGAAAACTAGAATTTCCAAGCCTTCCTAGAAATTCTTTCCAAAATTTTTCAGCATTCTAGAACATTTATGATTGAAATTTTCCAGTATTATTATTTTCTAAATTTCCAAAAATTGCTTTTGAAATTCCTAAACAAATTTCGAAAATTGTAGAATTTTTTAGGAACTAATTTTCTAAGTTCCAAAGTTTTCCTTCCAGGATTTTAGAATGTATTAAGAATTTATGCTACAGATGTGCCATTTTAATTTTTTTTAGGAATTTCTTCTCAAAGTATTTTACTAGAGATTATTTGTTGATCCTAATTTTTCTGCCTTTATAGAATTTATTCCCTGAATTCCTAGAATATTTTTCAGGATTGTTAAACATTTATTGAATTTATTCTACAGATATATTAACTTTGTCCTTCTTTACAATCAGTGTTTTTTAGAAATATTTCTTTTAAATTGCAAACATTGTCATCAATAATTAACAATAGTTCATTTTTTTGAATCTCAATAGCTATTCTTCATTTTCTAAAGATTTCACTTCCAAATTCCTAGAAAATTTTCGATGGTTGCAGAATTTTTAAGGAATTAATTTTATAATTTAAAAAAAATATCTTCGAGGATTTTAGAATTTTATAAAGAATTTATGATACCGGTGTGTCACTTTGGTCACAATTTTTCACAAGTTTTCTAGGGATGCTTTCTCCAAATTGCAAGATTTTTCCATATATTTTTTTAGTTTTCAGGAAGTGACAAAAATTTCTTTCTAGAATTTCTCTCCTAAATTTCTAGAATATTTTTGAGGACTTTTAAACATTAATGGATTTTTTTCTACAGATACTAACTTGACCCTTCGTTGCAATCAAAATTTTCTAGATATTTCTCTTTCAAATTGCAAACATTGTCATCAATTTCTTATTAGCATGAGAATAAATAATAAACTATAGTTTTGTTCTAACTTATTAGAATCTCAATGGCTTTTCTTTACCTTTTGGGGATTTTTCTTCTAAATTTTAGAAACTTTTCTCTGGTTTGTGGAAATTTTCAGCATTATTATTATCTACAATTCCAAAAATTGCTCCTTTACATTTCTGGAAAATTTTCTAGGGATGTAGAATTTTTTTTAAATTAATTTTATTATTTAAAAAAATTATCTTCAAGAATTTTAAGATTTGCAAGATTTTCTTATCACATTTACTAAAAGCTTTTAGGAAGTTCTTTGATGACTAGAATTTGTAAGCCTTTCTAGAACTCCCCTTCTAAATTTCTAAAATATTTTTCGGAAGTCTTACAACCAAAGTTTTCTAGGAATTTTTTCTCCAAATTGCAAGATTTTCCCATCTACTTTACTAGAAGCATTTAAGAAGTTGTTTATGACTAGAATTTGTAAGCCTTTCCTCAAATTTCTAAAATATTTTTCAGGAGTCTTACAATCAATTAATTAAAAAGCACTAAAAATTTACAATCTTACAATCAAAGTTTTCTTTAAATTTCTTTTCCAAATTGCAAGATTTTTACTTGTATTTTTCTAGACGTTTTTTTTAAAAATAGTGCAAATTCTCTTAATAAGAAATAATAACGAATATGTATTTCTAGTAAATCTAGGGCCTCAAAAAAGAGAAATTACTGGAAGTTTCTTGAATTTCCTGAAGAAAAGTCTAGATTTCTACAAACAAATTTTCTAAAAAGTTCTCGAGCCTTCAAAGAAATCATTGTAATTCAGAAGATTAGAGGATAACTTTGAAATCTTGGGAAGAAGTTATTGGCCATTTTCTAAACTCTTAACTTTTAGAAAAAAATTCTAGAAAATCCTAATGCCTCATAGAAAATCTTTGCAATTTAAAAGACGACTTAAAAAAAACTCTTGAACTCTAGAGAATAAATTGCTAGAAATTTCCTGAACCGTCGAGAAAATAATCTAGATTTCTAGAAGAAAATTCTAGAGCCTCAAAGAAAATCTTTGCGATTTACAACACAAGTTGAAGAAATCTTGAAATGTGGAGAAGAAATTACTAGAAATTTCCTGAACTCTCGAAAAAAAGTCTAGATTTTTAAAAACAAATTTTCTAAAAAAACCTTCATTTAAATCTTCGCAATTTACTGGAAATTTTCTGAATTCTACAAAAATATACATTTCTAGATTTTTTTTTAAATTCTAAAAACTTCGCAATTTAAAAGAGAGCTTGAAAAAAAACAATCTTGATATCTGGAGAAATAACTGAAAAGAGTATAGATTTCTAGGAACAGATTTTCTAGAAAAATCTATAGCCTCCAAGTCTGAATAAATTTCTGAACTCTCGAAAAAAGTCTAAAGTTCTGGAAATGATTTTTTAGCCCTGAAGGAAATCTTAAAGAGAAATTACTAGAAACAGCCTCGAAGAAAATTCAATAAATATTGAAAACTCCCGAATAAGACCTTTGCTAAGAAAAAATTACTGTAAACTTTTAGAATCCTCCAAAAAAGTTCTAGAAATCTACAAGGAAAACTTGTGAAAAATTCTAGAATCCTCGATTAAAATTCTTTGGAAAGGAAGATGCAAAAAACTGAAAATATGGAGTAGAAATTCCTGAAACTTCTAAAAGCCTCTAAATAAGTTCTAGAAATTTAGAAAAAAATTTCCTAATAAATTGTAAAGTTAAACAAAATCTTGAAAGAACTTTCTGAAAAATCTAGAACTCTCGAATAAAATCTTTCCTAAAAATTTTGGAAATTTTATGACTTGTGTAAAACAATAATTTTGTTAATTAACACCAATAAAGAATATTATTATTATTATTATTATATAATATATAGGGAAAGTAAAAAGGCAGAAAGACCTAATTAAAGCAACATTATAACGAAACAAATGAAAAAAGGAAAATTTCTTCTAAATGGCTATCGATCTGAGGTCTTTTTGTATGTATGTATGTATCTCTATGTAAATTGTCTGCAAAATAGTTGTTTGTATATATAAATATTAAAAAAATCTCTAAATATATTAAAAATAATTCTAGTTTTTTTGTATATCAACAAAATATTTGAGGAATCACAGCAGAAAACAACATTTCGAAACTAAAAATCTAACTCACAGAATTAAAAATTGCGTTCTATGATTTAAAAGATTTGCAGGAGAAACAGTAAATAAGAATCTCTCAATATATAAAGTATAACTCCAGTTTTATTATATCAACAAAAAATTAACAAAATGCAGTAGGAAACAAAATTACGACGCTCGAAACTTATGCTGAAGAAGATAAAACTTGCATTCCATGATTTGGAAGGAAAAGGAGGAACTTTTTTGCTAGAATAATTTTAGAAATATTTATATACATAGAAAATAATTCTTGCTTTATTATAACAACAAAATATTTGATGAAATACAGCAACAAGCTATATAGCGACACTAAAAACTCAAACTGAAGATATTGAGAATTGCGTTCGAAAATTTAAGACAAATACAATTATAATTTGATTATAATCAGTTCATTATCATTCCTTAATTTGAGTGATTCAATTTTACTCGATATTTTAAACTAATTGAATTCGTTAATTAAACAAGTGAAAGTGTGTTTGATAAATAAGTGAAACTGAATTAAGTCTATTTAATGTATCATACTAATGAAACTTGGACGACCTTTGATGTTTGCAGCCCCACTTAATGCAACAACCTGCCACTCCAAATATAAAGTGGGACAGATTCCCTGTAATGACGCCCATTCATCATGTTTGCATAAATTTTGATTTATTATATTGCGTAATGCGCGTGCATATGATACAATCTATTAATTTTGCATCCTTTAATTAAGGATTTCACGAAAATGTCGAAACCGTTTGGCGTGTCTTGTAGGACAAGGTATTGCAATTTATTAAATTTTTGATGGGCGCCATTCGCGCACCAGTGGCCACGCATAAAGCTCACCATTCACGACGTGGATAAAAATTTATGAAGCCTATAATACGCCTGTAAATGCGTTTAGTAGAAATTGAAATGGGGTCCATTCACAACCTCAAGCCGGACTTACGTTCATCTTTTATGCGCAATTAAAGTTTAAGCACGTTTAGTTGGGTCAATGTTACCGAACAATTTCAGCCCGCTTCTGGAAATACTAACAAGCTCTTTTCTTACAGCTCAATGTCACGAAATCGCGCGTGCAGTCAATTTCAGACGTCCTCGCCGATGTAGGAATACGATACAATGCGTTCCGTTTGTTTAAGGATTTTACATCCCTTCTATTTTTACTTCAAGGCGGTTCTAATTAGTTGAGGATTCTCGTATTATAGAAAATGTCAAGAACTTTTGGTATATAATGGTTGTGAGAATAATGTACGTACATATAATATTTATTTGATACAAATAATTTTGTAAATATTCTTCTATGTTCAAATATTTTACCTTTGAAATGCTTTATTTCATAAAAATATTAACTATGCAATCTGTAATTATTTAAAATAACTTTTATTAGGTGTCCTCAAGATTAAAAATCATATTAATTATTAATGGTCACACAAACGTCATAATTATTACCTATGCCAGACAGATTTCATCAATTTCAAAAATACATTTAATTAGCGAAATGAATCGATTGTGCTGAATGTATGAATATTTCACATCATCATAAATCGTACGTCTTCTCATTATGCACACGTGACGAATGTTCGTTATGTTAACGCGTTATTAAAAGGAATCCGTCCTACTTAATATTTGCAGAACGGACGGCAGAATGTAATTATGGATTATGGTGAAAAATACCAAAAATTGTTTGCGCGGTTACGAGAAATCTCGAAGGGAAAACAAACAAGGCGGCCGTTTCTTTTATTTCGGAGGGAACCGTAAACGCCGATATTAATTCACAATAAGGACTATTGTCCTTCTGTAAATATTATGGTCTGTCGTCTGCATTTGAAGGAAGTCTGCAATTTTTTATCATAATTTCACACCTCATTGGACGATTGCGTCGTTACATTTATTTTTATCTTGACACGTAGGGATTCGTTTCGTAAATATTTTTGAATACGATTTTACAACTCAATATTAGGTTCAAGTAAGTTCAGACAATTAGAAAAATTAAATAATAATAAGCTTTAAGATTGAAGGATTTATGAATTTAAAAAAATATTCTACCAAACAAATATTTATTAACTCAACATCAGTTAAATATTAAAAATAGTGTTTTTTTGCTTCAAGATGTTAAATAACAAAACTTCAAATAACCTACTAAATTGAAAGAAATTAATACAAATAAGTAGCATAAGTTTCTAAAGTAGCTTTAGTTTTAAATAACAGTAAATTAAGAGTAAAATCCAATAAACTAGGAACTTGATATTTTCAATCACACTATTCATTATTCTGTTCATTAGCCATTGTTATTTTCTTAGGAAACAAGAGATGGATGATACTCGTCTATAAAATTGCAAATTTTAAAGGGTTCCTTAAAAATTCGAAACTTCTTACCATTTTTCAACGTGAACGGTTCTAGTGATAAAATTGATTAAATAACCTGTTTTAAACTCTTTAAAAGTAAACAATGTAATGTGTAAGTGTGTGTTAAGTGTCTTGGATTATACCACAGTAGTTGTAAAAGTAGGATAAGTATCTGCATCTGGATTGAGTTTGCCAAGGGTGATCAAATCATTGACCAGAGCACTTAGGCCTCACTAGGCCCATTGTGCCCCCCTGACTGGGACAGCCCTGCGTTTTTCTATCACTCATTTAGCCACCCAAAGTGGCGTGCAAAAGACAGCACAACGCTTGGAGGGTTATCCCTTATGTTGGCTATATTCGGCCAGAGCTCCCCTAGCATAGACTCTCTGAGGTGGGCGAGAGCCGGGCAGGTGGTGAACACATGTTCCACTGTCTCGTCCTCTTCTTCACATGCTCTACATATGGGGGTTTCCACCAGTCCCATAGTAAACAAGTGTTTCCTTGGCTGACAGTGACCCGTAAGGATACCTGTGATAAGACGCAGATTCCCCCGGGATAGTCGCAAATAATATTCAGCTGTTTTCAGATTGGGTGAGCGTATTGCTACCTTGGCCTGTCTGCAGCCTGAGGTGTTGTCCCAACGTTGTTTTAGCATCTTGAGAGTATTCTGTTGAGGATGTCAGTGAAGCATTTCGGTGTTGGCGCGATCGGGGGCTCGTCCGTGGTATCACTGAGAACCGATCCAGCTCGCGCCAACTCGTCTGCCTTGCTGTTGCCTTCTTCATTATTGTGTCCCTTGACCCAGCGCAGCTCAATACTGTTTGATTGTGCTGCTTGTTTAAGGGTGTTGTGACATTCTTTTACTAGTGTTTAGATGATCTTGTGACCACTCACTGCTAGTATTGCTGCCCTACTGTCTGTAAGGATTGGGATGCTCCTATCACGGATGTCACGGTGTAGGATTTCTTTCGTCTCTTGGATGATGCCAACGATCTCTGCTTGTAGAGTAGTTGTGTGCTTCTCTAGTAGGTCCATTTGTTGCGAGGAAATTCCCGCCCCGGATCCTCTTTTGGTTTTAGAACCATCGGTGTAAATTCGGAGGGTTTCCCCAGCCTCTACACTCCTCTTTCCTCTTTTTATCGATACACTATAGGGTCTATTGAAGACGTAGCAGGGTGGTAAATTGTCTGTCTTCCTTCCAAGGAGGGGTGTCTTATTGACAGCCTCCTCTAAAAGGTGACAGTGTCTGCCAGCCCTGCCTCCTTTGTACCAGAGTCCAACTGAGTTTAGGCGCAGTGCTGCCGCCGTAGCCATCTCCTCTACGTATAAGTCGAGAGGTGGAAGGCAGAGCATTGCTTCCATTGCTGCAGTGGGTGTTGTTCGCATTGCTCCGGTCGTGCTGAGACATGCTATCCTTTGCAACTGAGTAAGCTGCTTTGCTGAGGTTTTCTGTCTGGCTCTGGGCCACCAAACCAGTGCTCCATAGATTAGCATTGGTCTTACTACCGCTGTGTACAGACAAAGTGCTATCTTGGGAGATAGCCCCCATGTCTGCCCCAGCATGCTTTTTTACATTTCATTTTGAGATGTGGTTCCCACGTCAGCTTGCCGTCGAGGATCACTTCCAGGTATTTGACTTCTGACGACAATGTCAACTGGATGTTGAGGAGCTTAGGAAGCTTTAGCTTACCTAGTTTCCGTTTCTTTGTTAAGAGGACCATTTCAGTCTTTGACGGGTTTATGGTCAGAGACTGGTCGTTACACCAGTGTTCAATTATTTTGAGGGCTTCCTGCATCAAGCTGCATAGCACCGTCTCAAATCTGCCTGTTAGCAGGATGGTTATGTCATCTGCATATCCTATGGTGTGGAATCCATTGTCGTTAAGTCGCCGCAGTAGGCTGTCAACAACTATGTTCCACAGGAGTGGTGAGAGTACTCCACCCTGTGGGCAGCCTTTAGCAACGATCTTTCTGATAGTGGTGTTTCCTACATTTACTGTGACTGCCCTATTCTCCAGCATGCTTTTGATCCATCCACTAAATGTGGGGTTCACACTATGCGTGGAGAGAGCAGTTTCCATTTTTCTGAAGGTCGTTTTATCGAAAGCACCTTCTATGTCAATGAACACGCCCAAGGTGGACATTTTGTTGTCCAGAGATCTTTCGATTCGGTCTACAACAGTGTGCCGAGCCGACTCCGTTGATCTCCCTTGAGTGTATGCATGTTGATTAGCGTGGATCGGATTCGTAATCAAAGCCGTCTAGTGAATTAATCTTTCGCACAATTTCTCTAACGTTTTCAGGAGAAATGACGTTAGACTAATTGGGCGGTGTGATTTAGCTAGTGTATAATCTATACGACCAGGTTTCGGTATGAAGATAACTTTTACTTCTCTCCATGCTAGAGGGATGTATCTGAACGCAATACATGCCCTGAAGATTTTGGCTAGGTGGGCTGATAATATGTCCAGCCCCCATTGGAGGAGGGCCGGGAATATACCGTCCAAGTCTGGCGCAGGTGAAGTTTCTCAGTAAACTGACGCCAGGATGGTGTCTTTGTTACCATATCCTGCTGACAGCCTTATCACTGTGATGTCACTGGTGGAAAGCTGTGTCATAAGGTAGGATGTTATGTGCTTAGGTATGCAAATACATGATCTAGGCTTATTATTTGTGGGATGAGTGAATATGTTCCCATTTAACTTACCAAATCCACAAATCCTGGATTTAACAATCCATGGTTCTTGGATGACGGCTATTGTGTCCTGCATAGTGTCGAGGTGGCGGCAAAGGGTTGCCACGGCCGCCCTACAATGATGCAGGTTACACTGTATCACCTTTACGGTTGTGAAGGTTCCTCTGGGATAGAGGTGACGCACTCCTGGCTTCCGCCCGGTGTGCCTCCATCCTCCGTTTCCATCGGGACCTCCACCCGAGGTGTTTTTGTTGTGGCTGAATTAGCCAGTTTTATGGGGAGAGTGGAGAATTTATAGCTAATCCTCCCTCCCTTTTCTTTGATGAACTGGGTATCTTTTTTTCCTACCCCGAAGACAAGTAGGTGGCCCAAGGGTTCGTTCTTCTCTTCAACGTGGGAGACGCACCAGCTCTTTATTTCCATTGCGGCGTTTTGTGCCGCCAACCGCCTCTTTACCAGGTCTATGTTCTACGGTTGCCCCGGAATCCACAGACGAGCTTTCGTCAGCATTGGCAGCTGGTCGACCTGGACGACAGTCAGTTTGGCCCCTTCCCATAGTGATGGTAGGCTGGGGACTACGTCCTTGAGCCATTTCAGGGCGGGCTCAATATCGCAGGTGATACGTAGTATCTCTCCTGAGTGTGCCCATTCCTGAAATGTAGGGATGTGGTCTGAGGAGTTGAGCAATTTGTCCAGCTCCTCAAGCATTGCTTTTTCGACCATTGCTACCTGTTCCTTGGTGATTTTGCCCAAGGGGTTATTTTGGTCTATAATGGCTACTCGGAGGTGCCTCCTTGTAGCTGGTCCCGTCGCTCCTTACTCTCGAGAGAGGTAGATTCGGAGCATTTTTCCTGGAGGATCTCCCGTCTGCCTTTTTTGCCACCTTCCTGGGCTGACCGGGTGATGGCTCAGAGGCAGCGGATCGATTCCTCTTTTTCTGTGCGCTGCCAGTCGGCAGCATCCCTTTGTCTTTGGGCATTAGGTTGCCAGCCTGTCCTGGGGGGCGCACTTCTTCTCCAGAAGGGGTCTTGGGGGCTTCAGTTGTCTTTGCAGCAACCAATGCCTCCCTGGCCTTCTTTCTGCGCTTTAGCTCGGCTCCACAAATGCGCTTCCTTTTTGGGGGTTGCTTCTGTGGGCCGGCTTCTTTTGTGGTGACGGGTGGATCAGTTGATCCGCCCGCAGCCACTATTTGTTGCGGGGAATCCAGGGACTCACCCACATTTGTTGTCTTTTTCGTAGTAGCAGGTTGATCTTGCGACCTGCCTGCTACTACCGTTGTTTTGTTTATTTTATTCTTGTCCATGCTAGTGGATAGTACTTCATCCCTTTGGCTCCCCATCCGCCACGGAGCCCGCAATGGGGAGGTCGATAATCGATCGCCAGGGCTACCAAGGGGATATAGTCACCAAGGACGGGTTGCACTCGAACGGGTGCTGGGTCCGTTGAGCGCCCCTCCGCTCCCAGGGGCTCACCCTGTCGTAAGTCTGACCTTACAACGCAGCCGATTGATCGGAGTGGGTTAATTCCGACCGCCCGTTTATGGAGAACTCAGGGCCAAAGTGGAGTGTTGCCGTCGTACGTGACGCATCATGAGGGCGACTCAGCCACCAGGTTCCCTTTGTCCTCCCTTACGGGTCTCCACGCACGGCACAAACACGCGGATAGCCTTGTGCACATCCTCGCATCGCGGCCACAACGATGCGCGGTTGACCTGTTATTCGTCTGGATCCTCATGTCAGGCCGACTGAACAGCCGGTTCTCGCCCCAACACTCATAGGACCACTCAAGCCCTCTCACCAACGTCAAGGTTCTACAGGTCCTTGAGAGGGACAGGTCCTTGAGAGGGGATAAGGATAAGGATAAGTAGTGAATGGAAATACAATCATATGCTGTGAGGACATAACCTCAAATGCAAATCAATTGGAACAAAAGAGTGACCGAATAGACTTATTGATAACTTTAAACAACAACAAAGATACCATAATTCAAGACAAAATCATGATTATTGAATTGCTACAAAAACGAATCAATGATCTGGAGAAAGAGAATAAAAAGTATAAAGAGCAGAATATACCAATACAAGATACTGAAGCCAAATCATATGTTAACGTGCTCTCGGATAATGTAGTCGTTGTTAAATCCACTAAGGAAAATTCAACCAAAAAACCAAACCAAAAAACCTGCAGAATTTGAAGTACATATAACAGGTGTAAGACAAACAAACAATGGAAATGTGCTGATAAATTGTAAAAACAAAGAGGATGCAAACATGATACAAGATAATATCAGGGTTAATCTAGGAGATGAATACACAGCTAATTTTGTATTGAAGAAGAAACCTACCGTTAAGATAACAGGTATTGAGGAGCAATATGAAAAGGAAGAGTTAATATCTATAATAAATAGACAAAATAAGGCAATTATAACAAATGAAAGTGAAATAAAATTAGTTTCGATTAAGAAAATGAAATATACATATTCTGCAATAATGAAATGTGATATTTTGTGACGTACGAAGGAAGATCCAACGGATTATCTAGACTTATAGATAATAATAATTCAAAATATGTACATATTAAAACAATTAGGTCGAAAATATCAGATGAAACTATATTCAGTCAGAACATCACTAACATACCATTTAATTATAGAGATCGAGATATTAATATCAAATATAATACATTTTATGAAAGCTTCATGAATATACTAAATTAAGTCTCTCCGATGAAACAAATTGTTATAAAAAAACAAATCATGTCCATGGATTAATACAATTATATTAGAAGACACTAAAAGCCGAGATAGTAGATATAAAACTTTTTGTAATACTGTAAATATTGTGAAGATAGATGCCAATAAAAACGACCCAAAAACAATGTGGAAAACATTAAAGCTAGTCATTTCAAATAATAAAACTGATACATACAATCAAGTAGAATGTAATAGAGAAGTATACACAGAAGAACAAATTATTGGCAACAAATTCAATGAATATTAAGTAGCATAAATGAACAATAACAAATACAACAAGTGACATAAATAATGATGTTGTAATTAAAGTAAAAATAAGGGAATTTAAACTTATTAGTGAAGAAGAACTTCTGAAAATAATACTCAACCTACCAAACAAATCGAGACCAGATGAGATAACTGGAAAAGTTTTGAAATCTAGTCTCCCAAATAGTTTACTTCACTTAATTAACATAATTAGAGATAGGAAGTGTACCAGAGAAAATGAAAAGTAGCACAATAATTCCAATTAAAAAAGTTAAAAATAGTAAAAAAATTAAAGATTACAGACCAATTAATACGGTACCAACTATATCAAAAATTTTAGAGGGATTTGTTTATGAACAAATTCTAGCTCATGTCATTGAACAAAATATATTAATAGAGCACCAGTCAGGTTTCGGAAAAGGGTATAATTGTGAAACGGCACTGCAATATCTTGTGAGTGAATGGAAACATAATTTGGACATAGGGAAAAGCATCGTTTTCTTAGATTTCAAGAGAGCGTTTGAAACAATAGGTTACTATTAAAGCTTAGAAGATGTGGTATGGATTGGTTTGCCAGTTACCTGAACAATAGAACCCAAAAAGTAAAAATTGGAGACAAGTCATCTGATACTCTACCAATTGAAACAGGGGTACCGCAGGGTAGTATCTTGGGGCCTCTGCTTTTTGTGTTGTATATAAATAATATTGGAAACTGCTTGAGTCATTGCAAATTCCATCTGTTTGCAGATGATACTATTATATATAATACATCAGCAGATACAGCAAAAGCAACAAATGAAATAAATAGTGATTTAATTAATCTAAACAATTGGTTTCAGCAAAAGTAGAAAAGATTATTTCATAGAAAATAATATAATTAAATTCAATAATTGCAATATTAATTATGTTAATTCTGTAAAATACCTAGGAGTTCAATTAGATAAGCGATTACAATTCAATGAACATATAGACTATACATGTAAAAAAATAGGAAAAAAATTGGGTGTGCTGAGACGAACTAGTTATTATATGTCGCAAGCCACCAGAACAATCATATACAACACCATCATACAGCCACATTTTCACTTTGCAGGAACTATTCTGTATCTTGCAAATAATGGATCTTTGAAAAGACTTCAGATATTGCAAAATAAGGGGATGAGAATAATTTTAAACTGCAATAATTATACTAATATCAGAACAATGCTGGAAAGATTGGAGTGGCTTAACATTGAAAATTTTGTGAAATTTAAAGCTTTAATTTTTATTCATAATATTCGCAATGGAAAGATGCCAAAGTATTTCGATAGTCGTTTCATTACCAATACAGATATCCATGTATACAACACAAGAGGCAGAGGAAATATCTTGAAACTCAAGAATATAAAAGCGGGACAAAACACAATTTTCTATAAAGCTGTACGAGAGTATAATAATCTTTCGGTAGCTCTAAAAGCAGAAGAAAACATAAATAAAGTTAATAGAAGGATCTTCAGTAATAGTCATACCGTAGGGGCTGTGTATTGAGTGTAAATAGTGTTAATATAAAATGTTCCTATAGCTATAAGTACAAATTTAGATAAGTATTATTAAGTTATAGATTTATTTTGTTTATTGTATATATAAATGGTTTTCGACTGATTTTATCACAGTATTATTACGTTATAGATTTATTATACATATATAGATATAAATTATAGGTTTAGTAAAATAAAATATTTTATTTGTGATTCTATGTTGTTATATAGCATATTGCTAAATAAAGATTATTATTATTATACTTACATAAAAATAAACAATAAAATTTCAATAGTTTTTAATCAAACAAATTTTTTTGTAATACTATTGTGATACAATAAGTAAATAAATCAACCAAATTTTAATTGTGTTTAATTTTGTGAAATGCCAGCATTATTTTTTAATTTGTAATTGTTTCGAATGTTTTAAACGAATATCAATGTGTTTCTGTTGAAATGGTTTAAACCGTTTTTTTTTAATTATTTTTTTAACAAATTTTTAACTTTTTCGAGAAACATTTTTCTTTTCATTTTTTTTTTTAATTCAAATTCTTTTAATAATTTATTTGTTCAATAAAGTTTCAATTGTGTTTTCGTAAAATTCCAAACGATTTTAAACAAATGGTGATGTGGCCATCATAATACTTTCCTATATTTTTCTCGAAAACTATGAGGTTCACGCAAAAATAATTTTCTCAATTTTGCATTTTTTACAATTACTCTTTATATACATTTCATTCATGGTAACTCCTATAGTTTATTAGCAATTACGAACAAAAATGTAAAAATTATTAAATAGTTATTGTAAGGTGAGTGGGAAGTACCCTAACCCACCCTCCAATTAGTAATACATAAGCGACAGTTTTAATTAAAAGTTGTAAGACGTAAATAATCATAACATTATTGCAAAATTTTGTAGATTAATTCAAACAAATCGTTTATCATAATTTTTTAATGATGTTTTACTGTATGAAGGGTGGGATAGAGGCCACCCACCCACCCTACAAATACACATAACATTTAATTCCTTATCGTCTCGCTGTATCTAATGAAATTTCTTACAAAACTTGAATAAAAAAGGAATTCAAAGATAATCTTTTGAGTGAGTAAATTAGTAAAGATTTGATACTTGATGAGTTATTGAAAATCATTTATATTTAACCTTAAATTTTGATTTTGTTTTATTTTTTTATTACTAAAAGGGTTTGACTGTTTATAGCAGCAAAATCATCAACGATTAGCAATTAAAGTTATCATGTATATGTAGGGTGGGTGGGTGGCCTCTATCCCACCCTCCAATCAGTAAAACATAAGCGAGGGTTTTAGTTAGAAGTTGTAAAATGTAAACAAACACAAAAAATTGCATTTTAAAATTGATGCATTCATACAAATATTTTTTTTTTATGTTTTACTAATGATGTATTGTGCGATAGAGGATTTTATAATGGTCGAGAAAAAGTTTGAAAAAATTCTGGAACCCTTGAATAAACTAGTAGGAGCTCCAGATAAGATAAAGCGAGGAACGCTAAAAATTCTACAATTTTATAAGAAAAATTTGTAAGAAAATCAAGAACTTTCAAAAAAATTATTTAAATTACAGGGAAAATTGATAAAAATCCTAGAACATTAAAGATTTTGATGAATCTAGAATTAAAATTATTAGAAAATTCTATAATCCTAGTAAACTTTATATACAATTAGATGAAAAATATCCTAGAAAAATGTAAAAGTTTAAAAGAAAAAATTGTGAAAAGTTTTACAACTATCAAAGAAAACGCTTGCACATTGGTGAAAAATTAGTAAATAAAACTGCGGAAAAGTTTTAGATATCTAGAAAAAAAAAATGTTTATAAATTCTAAAACTATCGATAAAATTTCTAGGAATGTAGATTAAAACTTACCTGAAAATTATATAACATTTAAAAATTCGGATAAGAAAAAGCAAGTAAAGCTAGAAAACTCTGTCTGTTACTCTACCTACTCCTGTAAATACCTAGGCATCCTGCTCGACTCCCAACTCTTCTTCAAAGCCGAGGCACAAGCTATAAAGGTCAAGATCAAAACTAAAGCTCGACATTTTAGAACACTAACCTATAAAAACCAAGATATTTCTACTAAAACAGCAGTTAGGATATACAAATCCATATGTGGACCTCTAATAGACTATGGTGCAATCCTCTTCAACCAAATCCGTCCCTCCACTCTCTATCACTTTAACGTAGCCGAAATATCAGCCCTACGAACCCTTACCAAACTTATAAAAAAAACCTAAATGTGCTCTTTTTACACGCAGGTTACTCCTATTTTCCAACGTATACATAGCCTTGTTTATAAATTCGTCAACAATCCTTTTAATGTAACTTCTTCTTGACAAATTTTGCATTCTCCCAAATCCCAATATCCCACCCAAATTTAAATACCTTTCAGTCCTACATCAATTCATTAGTTAAGCTATCTAGCAAAGTTATTTATTTGTTTACACATACTTAGAGTCAAAAAAAGGCAGAAAGACCGATGGACAGACAACACATCATATATTATTTGTAAATGTTTTTAAACTGTATATTTATATGTTCGAATAAAGATATTATTATCTCTCCCTCTCTACGAGTCTGAAAGAAAATATTTCTGGAAGAAAATCTCGAAACAATGCAATTCGAAGGAATTTTTTTCTTGTAGGAAATCTGAAAAAGTTAAAGTAATAAATAGTCGATAAGAAAAATGTTTAAAATTTTTAAATTCTCAAAGAAAATTCTTACAATTTGGAGGAAAAACCTGAAATAAAAATTGTAAACGTTATAAGAGTCTAGAAATAAAAAAAAAATCTAGAAATTTTGACAAATTTTCTGGGAATCTCAACTTTAAATTACATTAAAATTCTAGAACCCTCTAAGAAAATCGTGGCTAATCCTAATAAGATTTTTCGTAGCAGTTTTTCTTAAAAGGAGAGCCTAAGACCAAATTGCTATAAATTTGGAAATTAGAAACTTCAAATTACTGAAATCCCAAATATCCTTGTAAAAATCCTAGAGATTTTTGATGAAGAAAAGCAGTTTACAGTTTCCTGACACGTGTCAGAAAACTGTAAATAAAAATATCGAACATAACAAGTGCTTTTCTTCACCAAACTTATACATCCGGTTCCATCAAGAATGCAGCATAAAAAGCGTTAGCTTTATTAAAATCCTAGAGAATTTCAATAAAATAAAGCAAGTAAAGCAAAAAACAACTCTTGATGAATGATTACAATTGGAGCAAAAATTTCTGCACGAAAAAAAAATTCTAGAAATCTAGCAAAAAAATATTTGAAATTAGGTATTTGGACGAGAAATTACCAGAAAAAATTTGGTTTTAAAATTACTTGTAACTATTTTTTATTTATTTATCGATTATTAAATAATTATCTCTCTCAAATAATATTTTTGAAAAGTTCCAACACTTAAAAAAAATTCTTGCAATCTGGAAAAAAAAAATTGAAAAAATTGTGTAAATAAAGAAGAAAATAAAATGCAGAAAATTCTAAAACCCATGACAAAATTTTAAGGGATTTAATCATAAATTCTGGAACCTGTTTAGAATTTTACCAATATTCAGAATTTATACTTATAAACCTTTAAAATTTTCGAGGATTTATTTTATCAAGATTTTCCAAAATTTATAAAGGAAGACATTCTGGAAATTTTTAAGGGCCTGTAAGAAAACATTTGGGGAGTTTTTCATCGAATCTAAAAAAAGGCTTCATATTTCGAAAAGTCTCAACAAAGTTTGTAGAAGCGGGGACACAAAATTACTTGAAACTTTCTAGAATTTTTCTTAAAAAACAAGCAAATATTAAAAAAAATACAGTGAATTTTTAAATTCTTGAAGATAATTCTACAGTTAGGGTAAGAAGAAAAATTTCTCGAATATTTTAAAGACTGGAAGGAAAAACTGTTAAAAATGCTTGAATCCCCAATAATTTCTAGGAAACTATTATTTATTATTAAAATTATTTCAAAATTCATTTAAAAAAATTATTCTTCACGAATTGGTAACATTTTTCGTCAAATTAAAATCTAAATATAAACTACTTGACATTTCTAAAAGTCTTGATAAATGACGATGTAAAATTACTTGGAAGTTTCTAGAAGTTCTCTAAAAGAATCAAGCAAATTTGAATAAGGTAAAACAATAAATAATAAATAAAGTTTCTAAAAAACAAAAATTAAAATCCGGAAAATTCCTGAACTCTTGAAGAATATTTTTCAATTAGGGTGAGATGAAAAATTGCTGGAAAATTTTAAAAATTGGTTAAATAAAACTGTTGAAAATGCTTGAACCACAGACAATTTCTAAGAAACTACAGTTAAAATTAAGTAATGTTTTTAAAAATAAACGCGGTTTAATTCCTTTCTTCACTGTTTTAATTTAATTTAACCGCATTTATTATTAATATAATATTAACATAACTCAAGAACACATACAAATGTTTTTAAAGATTATTCTTGCAATTTTGTGTGAGAAATTGAAAGAATTTAGACATCTAAAAAAACTGCTTCAAAACAATATTTTTAGAAAGATCCTAGAAGCTACTGATGATATAAAACAATGGTGGAATATTTTACGAATTTTAAAATTTCCTTTTCCACCCTACATATACATATTAACTTTAATTACTGATTGCGTCGTGGTTTGCAATAACTTTAATTACAAAATTTGAATAAAAGAAATTGACAAAGTAAAATTTCGAGTGTGTAAATTAATAAAAATTATATACATGATACTTGGAAAGGCTTTAAATCAAGCTTTGATAAAATTAGCTAGAGAAGGTCATTTATATTGTTACCGGCGTTCAGTTTACCTGAACGTGGTAACAAATGCGTAATTATATTTTAATCCATTTTACGAGCTACCCATTGCTCCTAATAATAATTTGCATAAATTCCGCATTATTGAAATAATCCAAACGAGATAATTTTCCAAAATGTGCAGCTGCCAGTGTGGAACAATAAGACCGGCCCTTTTTTCGGCGAAGAGGATTATTACCTGTTCCCGGAATTGCGGGGCCTACGTGTCCCAAACAAAGCCGCGTCACCGAAGACCACCATATAAAACCAGGCCCGACCATCGCTCTTTACCAGTCGTCTGCCATCAGCAGCGGTGGTCGGCCTGGTCGGCTTCGCCGATTCAAGCCTCTTGTCTACTTGTATATATTGTATATTTTCTATCTCTGTCTATCTGTCTTTCTGTTGTAATATATTTTCTTCTTCTCCGGCCCCATGTTTAATTTACACACTTTCTCCTGTTCTTAACTTTTTTCACAGCTAGCCGGTGCCCATTCGTTGACGTGGCGTGGAAGCCCAAGCAAGTATCACCAACGGGAAACTGTTTAATCGAAGCCTGCGGCTGCTAATCGATGGTGAGCCTCGCCAGGGACCCCTGGGCCACCTCCAGTGCGTGTTGGTTCCAGAAAGTACCGTCGGTGCTACTTCCTTGCCAGTCCGTCACGAGGACGTCTTCCGCGTCCTCCGTTAACAATATTCAAACGTAAATTTGGATTATGCTTTATTTTTTATTACATCCAGGGTTTTATTGATTTCTAAGCAGCAAAATCATCAACGATTAGTATTTAAAGTAATCATGTATATGTAGGGTGGGTGGGAGGCCTCCATCCTACCTTTCAATCAGTAAATTAAAAGCGATGGTTTTAATTAAAAGTTCTAAAACGTAAAAATAAAACCAAAAAAAAAAATTGTGATTTGGCCATCATAGTAATTTCTTTACAATTTCCTCGAAAACTATGAAGTTTGCGCAAAATGGCGATTTTTGACAATTTGCTCAATTTTTAATTCTTTACAATTACTTCTTATATAAATTTCATGTAACTCCTATAGTTTATTAGCCATAGGCAAAAAATTAAAAATTTTCTCGTAGGTTAAGAACTTTATGGAAAACATGTTTTAATAAAACTTGTTTAGATTCCCATTCTCTTTAACTATTAATGGTTTCAATGGTTTTGTAATATTTTTATATTTTAGAAAAATATCGACAAAAAACCAAAAATCGCCTTGAGTAAACACCCACTTCCGGTTTATGAATGTTCACCAAAAGCTTTTCTGTTCCAGTTTTTAACGATGAAACCTTAAATTTAAAGTTTTATCTCAATAGGATCATTAGTTTTTGAGATACAGCGCCCACAGACATTTTCATGCACGAAAACAATACTTCCCCTATATATACTATATAGGGAAAGTAAAAATTTTGAATTTAGAAAAAGTATTAACTACTGTCAATTTTTATTGTGGTTTTGAGTTTTTCTTGAAAAAGTTTTGAATAGTTTCAATTATTTATGCAATTATTTATTGGCGAAATTCCAACTATCGAGCAAATTTTAAAGTGTTATGTTTAGTAAGTTTTTAGTAGCTTAATTTTATTATATTCCAAATATTTATTTTTAGAGAAATTTTGAATTTTTTTACGATAAATTAATTTTTTTGGTAAAATAAAAGTGTTTTAAACTAATTTTTGAAATTTTCCACAGAGTTTCTCAAAGAATGTTATTGTTATGTCATTTTTAAAAAGTTTTGAAAAAAATACGTTCTTTGTAAACTTCAATTTAAAATAATTTTTAGATATTGGTAGTTTTTTTCTTTCTAAAAATGACATAACAAAAACATTCTTTGAGAAACTCTGTGGAAAATTTGAAAAAAAAAATTACGTTCTTTGTAAAATTCTATTTAAACTAATTTTTAGATATTGGTAGTTTTTTTTTAAAACACTGTTTTTTAATTTTTTTTAGCTTATTTTAAGTAAATTTTCCATTTGTTTTTTTTAAATTTTAAAAGAGCTATTTCTTCTTGAATTTGAATTCTTGTTTTGAATTTTTGAGTTTTTGGTAAAGTTCTAAATATTTTTAAACAAAAAAACTTTTTAAAAATTATCTTGTTTTGTAAGTGTAAGTGTTAACCATTTTTAACTGAATTTCAATGTGATCCCTTTTTTTGAAGATATTTTACAATAGAAAATTTTCATTTGTTTTGTTGACATTTTTTCTCTTCTTTTATGAGTTTGTAGGAAGTTTTTGAAAATCATAAGAATAGTTGCGACCGTTACTACGTGGTAATTCATAATAAAGACTAAACTAAGTGTATTAGTTTAGTGTTTGCTCCTGAAAACTTTAATAATTTTTTTTTCAATCAATTTTGTAATCTTGACTCAATAAGTTAAGGATTAACGTCAGTGAGTCATGAATTGGGCTAGTGTACTCCCGACCTACCACAACACATTTAATCATAGCAAGGCGTGAATAATTAATTTTCAATTACAATTAAAAACATATACAAGTGTTATAGAATATGGGTTAGTCTGTCCATTTTGGCTATCGGCCATCGGTCTTCCTGCCCAGTCTTGACTCTAATTTATGTATTAAAAATTAAATAAAGTTACTAGCTTGCTTAACAATTTGGATGATTAATATTGGGATTCCGAGGAATGCAAAACTTAAAATGGTGATGTAGCCATCATAGTACTTTCCCTATATTTTACTCAAAACCTATGAGGTTTACGCAAAAAGTCTATTCTAAACAATTTGTTCATTTTTTAATTTTCTACAATTATTTGTAATACAAGTTTCATGTAACTCTAATAGTTTATTAGCAATTGGCAAAAGTTATAAAAATTTTCAATTTTTATTTTTTTTCTCGAGAGTTAAGAAATTTATGAAAAATATGTTTAAATAAAAATTGTTCACTTTCTTATTCCTCTTAACTTTTGTTTGAAAAGTTTTCTAATATATTTCATATTAAAGAAAATAACGAAAAAAAAAACAAAAAACGGGGGCGCATAAACAGACACTTTCGGTTTTTAATTGTTCACCAAAAGCTTTTCAGTGTCAATTTTTAACGATAAAACCTTAAGTATAATGTTTCATCTTAAACTGATCTTTCGTCAGATACAGCGCCCACAGGCATTCTCAATCACGAAAACATTACTATTCAAATGGTGATGTGGCCATCATAGTAGTTTCCCTATATTTTTCTCGAAAACTATGAGGTTTACGCAAAAAAGTTATTCATAATAATTTATTCAATTTTAATTTATCTACAATTACTTTTTATGTAACTTTTACGTAACTCCAATAGTTTATTAGTAATTTTCAAAAAATATCAAAATATTCAATTTTTATTTTTTTTCTCGAAAGTTAAGAATTTTAAGATAAATATATTCAAATAAAATTTGTTCAGTTTATTATTCCCTTTAACTTTTGTTTGAACCGTTTTTAAAAATATTTCATATTTAGAAAAATATGACCAAAAAACCAAAAAACGCCTCGAGTAAACACCCACTTCCGGTTTATGAATGTTTACCAAAAGCTTTTCAGTTCCAGTTTTTAACGATAAAACCTTAAGTTTACAGTTTGATCTCAATAGGATGTTTCGTTTTTGAGATACAGCACCCACCGACAGACACACACACACACACACATACACACAGACACAATTTTTTTTTTTCCAGAAATTTGTTTTTTGGGTTCCGGGGGCCCCAAAACGGATATTTCCGCAAAAAAAATTTTTGAAAAAAAAATCACGAAAACAATAGTCCCCCTATATATACTATATAGGGAAACTAACTATATATACTATATAGGGAAACTAAAAATGGTGATGTGGCCATCATAATACTTTCCCTATTATTTTTGATGATGTTTTACTGATTGGAGGGTGGGATAGAGGCCACCCACCCACCCTACATATACATATAAACTTTAACTCCTTTTCGTCTCGCTGTATCCAATGAAATTAATTACAAAATTCTTTGAATAAAAAAGGAATTATAAAGGTAAAATTTTTGATTGAGTGAATTAGTAAAAATTTGATGCACAATGGGTGGACAGGCTTTAAATCTAAATTAGATAGTATTAAGTATAGAAATTTATTTACATTTAAACTTAAATTGTATTTTATTTAGTTTTTCTTACATAAAGGGTTTGTAGGGTGGGTGGGTGGCCTCTGTCCCATCAGTAAATAACAAACCTGGGTTTTAATTAAAAGTTGTAAAATATAAATAAACAAAAAATAATTACAATTTTTAGAGATTTATTTATAAAAATTTATTCAAATAACTTTTGATGTTTTACTAATTGGAGGGTGGAATAGAGACAAGAAAACAGCAAGAACACTACCAATGGAAAATGTCTGTACCTACGGAGATATTTTTTGCCATTTCAATCTATAATTATTAAAATATCGAATGTATAGAAATTCTAGAAAATCTGCAATAGAAATTGATAAAAATTCTAGACAGGTATGAAAGGTTAGAAAACAGCAAGAAAATTATGAGAAATTTTAGAATCCTTGCCGAAAATTATTGCATTATTGATAAAAATGACTTCAAAATTTGAAAAATTCTAGAAATGAAGAACATTTAGAAACTTGAAACGAAAATGCTGGAAAAATAGCGAGAAAATTACCACCGAAAAATTTTAGAATCATTGGAAAAAGTTATTTCAACTGGAAAGAGAAATTTCTTCTAAATTACGATAAGAAGCATTGAAATATTTTAGAAATCAGAAAAAAAATCTAGAAATCTGTGCTAATATAATCATCTAATTTTTTGTATAATTGAGAAGAGAAATTTCTAGATTTTTTCCAATTTAAATCTTTGGCTAAACATTGCTTAAAAATTTGAAATCCTACAAATCTGAAATGTTTAATAGAATTTGTGAAAAATTCTAGAATGGAAGAAAATGATAAAACTAGAAAAGAAAATGCTAAATAGCGGCGAATACACTAGCACTATAATGTTTTAAAACCTTTGAAAAAATGGTTGTAACTAGGAAATTAAATTCCTGGAATATTTCGATAAGATAAAAGAAAGAGAAGCATTTTTGATAAATTACAGAAATCTTGGAGAAATATTTCATAAAAATTGTAAAACCTTTAATGACAATTTCAGAAATTAAAGAAAGGAAGTTCTAGAAATCTGTAAGAAAAATTGCTAAATTATAATCATGTAATTTTTATTTTTAGTAAAATATAGAGAAGAAATTGCTGGAAGAGAGAGACAAAACCACCATAAGGAATTTTTAGAATCCGTGGAATTTCGCAAAAGAACTTCCGATAATATTTTTTTTTATTAAAAACACTACAACCTTTATTGAAAAATGTTGCATTTAGATAGAGAAAAACATAGAACAGAAAATGCTGAAAAAAAACAGAGAGAATACCAAAACTAAAAAGTTTTTAAACTTTCGGAGATAACTTTTGCAATTTAAACCTTGGATAAAAATTGCTTTAAAGTTTGGGAACCTAGTAATTCCAGAAATTTAAAATTGGAATTGCTGAAAAATTCTAGAATGGAAGATAATTTAAAAAACTAGAAGATAAAATTTTGAAAAACAATGGGAAACTTACCACTGGAAAATGTTAGAACCCTCGAAGCAAATTATTGCAACTTGGAAAAGAAGTTTCTGTAACTTTCAAAAAGATCGAATCAGAAGGAACATTGTTGTAAAATTTTAGAAATCTGGGAGATAACTTTTATAAAAATTGTGAAACCTTCAATGAAAATTCTTGCAATAAAAAAGAAAAAATATTTTAAATTTGTAAGGAAAATCGATCAAAATTCTATAAACGTTTTTAGAATCTGTGGAGGAAGGTTTCGTCAGAAATACTTCTGAAAAATTTCGATAAAATAACAATTTCATAAAAACTCTAGAAAGAGAAAAACATAGGAAAAAAACGCTGAAAATAACTCGCTGGTTAAGTTTTGCAATTTTGGTGTTAAATAAAAATTTATAAACGATTTGAAAATCTACAAATTTAGTGAAAAACTCTAAAACGAAAAAAAAAATTAAAAGGAAAGAAATTTTGGAAAAACAATTTTAGAGCCCTTGAGGAAAATTATTGCAACACGTATAAGAGAAGTTTCTGAAACTTTCGATAAGATGGAATACGAAGAAATATTTCAGAAAATTTTAGAAATCTGGGAGAAAACTTTCATAAAAAAATCAAAGAAAGTTCTTGCAATTAGAAAAAAACAGTTTAGAAAACTGTAAGAAAAAAGGAAAATCGATCAAAATTCTATAAACGTTTTTAGAATCTGTGGAGGAAGGTTTCGTCAGAAATACTTCTGAAAAATTTCGATAAAATAACAATTTCATAAAAACTCTAGAAAGAGAAAAACATAGGAAAAAAACGCTGAAAATAACTCGCTGGTTAAGTTTTGCAATTTTGGTGTTAAATAAAAATTTATAAACGATTTGAAAACCTACAAATTTGGTGAAAAACTCTAAAACGAAAAAAAAATTAAAAGGAAAGAAATTTTTGGAAAAACAATTTTAGAGCCCTTGAGGAAAATTATTGCAACACGTATAAGAGAAGTTTCTGAAACTTTAGATAAGATGGAATACGAAGAAATATTTCAGAAAATTTTAGAAATCTGGGAGAAAACTTTCATAAAAAAATCAAAGAAAGTTCTTGCAATTAGAAAAAAAACAGTTTAGAAAACTGTAAGAAAAATTGCTGAAAGTTCTATAATCATCATATTTTTTTCTTGAAATATAGAAGAGAAATTGCTGGAAAAGAGAAAGAACACTATCATTAGTAAATTTTAGAAATCTTGGAAAATTATTTCGCAAAAGAAAATTTTTGATAATATGACATTTAAAAAAATCTTGAAGCCTCAATTAAAATTCTTGGAATTAAATACAGATAATTATAGGACAGAAAATACTGAAGAAAATTACCACTAGAATATTTTAGAACCTTCAAAGATGTCTGCAATTTAAATCAAATTGAAAAAAATAAAAATTACTTGAAAATTAGTAAACCTAGTAACTCTAAATATTAAAAATACCAATTGCTAAAAAATTTTAGAATGAAAGATATATTTAAAAACCAGAAGAGAATATGTTGAAAAAATAAAGAGAATTTTATAATCCTTGAGGTAAATTATTACAATTAGAAATCTAGAAGAAATATTTTATTAAAGTTGTAAAACCTTCAATAAAATTTCTTATTCTAGAAATTTGTAAAAAATACTTAAAATTCTATATCAACTTTTTAAATAAAAAAGAAATTCAAAAGGTAAAATTTTGAAGTGATAGTACTTTCCTTACATTTTTCTCGAAAACTATGAGGTTTATGCAAAAAAAAGACTATTCTTAATATTTTGTTCACTTTTAAATTCTCTACAATTATTTACTATATAAGTTTCACGTAACCCGTATAGTTTATTAGTAATTGGCTAAAAACCTCAAAATTTTTAATTTTGAATTTTTTTCTTGAAAGTTAAGAATTTTATAAAAAATATGTTTAAATAAAATTTGTTCAGTTTCTAATTTCCTTTAACTTTTGTTTGAAAAGTTTTGTCATATTTTTCATATTAAGAAAACTATCGGGAAAAAACCAAAAACGGCTTCGAGTAAACATCCACTTCCGGTTTCTGAATGTTCACCAAAAGCTTTTCAGTTCCAACTTTTAAAAATGAAACCTTATGTTTAAAGTTTCATCTCAATCGGATCATTCGTTTTTGAGATACAGCGCCCACAGACATTTTCACGCACGAAAACAATACTTCCCCTATATATACTATATAGGGAAAGTAATTATGAAGGGATATATTAAAAGGATTGTTGACAAGTTTTAGGTTTAGGCTATGTGTGCCTTGGGAGACAGGAGTTACATGGGTGTATTCATAAATTAAGGAATTGTGGTGCGGATTAATTGGGTGTCTAAATTTTGTAAGGGTTCGTAGGGCTACCCTTTCGGTGACTATAAAGTGTTGGTGAGTAGAGGGACAAATTTGGTTAAATAGGATTACACCGTAATCTATAAGAGGTTGACATATAGTTTATAATTTTAATTGAAATTCTTTGATTTTTAAATGCTTATGCTCGAAAATGTCGAGGTCTAGTTTTGTCCTTTTGACCTTCATCGATTTTGCATGGGCTTCGAAGGAGAGCTGGGAGTCGAATAGTATGTTTACAGTAGTAGGTAGTATAAATTGTGGTATTATTTAGGTTTATGGAGGGGAAGTGTGGTGTAAGTAAATTTGTGATACGGAATTTGGAAGGTTGACTTTCATACGCCATTTGATCGCATCGAATGATGTTTGAAGGGAACGTTTGGCAGCATCAAGAGTTGGCGCATGGGCGATAAGGACGGTGTCGTCTGCGAAGAGAATGGAGTAGTTTAGGGTATCAAAGTATGAGGTATTGGGATTATATAGATTGTGACACGAATGTTATAAAGGAGGGGTGATAATGAGACATCCCTTGGTAGACTAGGAACAGGTTGGAAAGTGTTAGCTTGTTTCTAACTTAATTGGTTCTGTTCGAAAGGAAGTTCAATATAACGATTATTAGGCTTTTAAGATGTAGCATTTGTAAACGAGATCAATATGCTTTAAACGAATCAAAAGCTTTCTGAATATCCAGAAATAAACTTATTGATTTGTGACCTTCAAGATGATTGATTTGTATATTGGAGGTTAAGATGGATCATGAAAGAATGGTTGATTTTTGGGGTAGGAAACCCATAAAATTTCAGTCATACTATTTTAATAAAAGTTCAAGTAAAATAAATTTGTTTGAAGGATAGTTTCTGTTCTTTTTTTAGCATTTTTGCAATTGTTTTTCAATGAAATTCTGGTTTGAACAAATTTTAAGTATTCATCTGTAACATTTAAATACATTTTCTATTGTTAATAAACAAATGTTTAAATTTAAACTTTTTATTAAAGTTCAATTAGTTTTCCATAGCAAATTTATATTTTTCAAGATGAAAATACTTTTTTGTGTTAAAATTGCCATAAATTAAAAAGAAATTTTATAATTGATTTCAACTATTTCTAAGCTAATTTTCATATGTTAGCTTTGTTTTATATATTTTTGTTTATTATGTTTCAAAGTACTCTTAAAAACACGAAAATATTTAATAAAGAGAACGGTTGCGACCGTTACTACGTGGTAATCCATACTTTTTCAATTCAGTGTACGAAAATATTTCGTAAAATCTACAACAAATGAATATTATTAAGGCTACAAAAACAAACCACTTTTGAAACAACTACTTCTCTAGCTAATACTTCCTGCTTGCGTGTTTTTTTCTAATTATTAGTTAATTTTCTACAACGTAAAGGACTTATATATTTTACACTTAAAAAGTTTTAGACGATTTTTTTAGATAATTTTCTATTGTTTTGTTTACATTTTTTTGTTTAATTTAGTTTTAGTTTTAGACGACTATTTTAGATAAATTTCTATTGTTTTGTTTACATTTTTTTGTTATTCTAAGCAAGGTTATTAGAAAGCTGTATAAACTGTTAAATAAAAATATTCCGAAATTTTTAACGAATTTTTAAACTGTTTTAAAAAACAGAAACAGAAGGTTTACAAAATTTTAGATATTTCGTTAACTTTATTTGGTGAAAATGGGCAAAATTTAAACTGGTGTTCATAGAAAAATATATTCGTTTTTTAACAAATTATTTGTAAAATTCTGAATATTTTAAAAGAAATTTTAAACTTCATTTAGGTTTTTTCGCTATTTTTAAACATGGCAAATTTTCTAATTACGTTTCTTGTCAAATCTTCAATTTTAATTAAATAATGTATACGTTTTTAGCTGTTTTCGGTATGTTTTTCATTTATTTTTATTTTGTAATTTTTTTTATTGTGTATTTACTATAAACTATTTTTTTAATTTTAAGTTATATTGTTATTTCGTTAAAGTAAAACAAAACATGTTTGTTTTATTAGAATCGTTTCAATTATCCTTTAAGTAATTTTCAATAGTTTAATGAAACTTAAACAATTTTTTTTTTAGAAAAATGGCTAAAAAAGTTATTTTTTAGAAAATTTTTCTATACAAATTTTCAATTGATTTTTTATACTATTTCAAATTTTATTTTATTAAAATTGCATTGATTTAAAAGATAAGTTAATTTTTAGGAAGTTATCATTGTTTTTTATTCTTTTTGGTAAACAACTACAAAATTCGGTTAAAGTTCATTTCAGTTTCTAGCAAGTTTCTCAAAGTAATTGAAGAATTTTGTTTTAGAAAATTTTCAAATCTTTCGATTTTTAAGCAAATTGTGATGAGTTTCTAGGGAGGTGTATTAGCTACTTGTAAGACATTTTTAATAGTTTTTTTTTTAAATATTAATTAATTGATTTTAAGGCAATTTTAATTGTTTCTTAAAAAAATTAAAAGTGAGAATTTTTTTTCATAAAATTTTGAGATGATTTTTATTGTTTTAGAAGTTCCTAATATTTTTGTTTGAGAAGAGAAAATTTTGTAGATATTTCTTTTTCATCTTTAAGCAGATTTTATTTTGAATTTCTAGGAAGTTGCATTAATGGTTTTAAAGAGATTTTTTATTAAATTAAAAAATCGTAATTAATTTTAAGGACATTTAAAACATTTCTTAAGAAAACTTTTAACTATTATCCATTTGATGTTATTTTTTAAATTAAAATTCTGAATATTTAAAAAAAATGTATTAGTTTAACACGTTGACGTCGGCGTTTTTAAACTATGCAATTATTCATTTCAATTGACAAAATTTGGCTCGCACGCCTATGGTTGTTATTGTTGCTATGGAAACAAGTGACTGAAGAAAATGTGTGTTTAGGTTATATTTTAATTTAATTAAATTGTATTACAGTTTGGATTATAATATAAAGGTAATTTTACGATAGTTTTAAAATATATTTATATTATTTCCTCTATATTATTTGAACAAAATGAAAATAAATTTATCAGAAGACGAAAGTTCTTCAGATTCATTTATCGTAAATAGCAGAAAAAATCAAAGCCACTAATTACGTCTTCTTCGGAAGATATTAGCATTGCTACTTGTGGCAATGATACGATTGACCTAGATTCTGAAAATTCTTCTACAGATGATTGTATATCAATGAACGACTCTTTTAAAAAATGGTCACCAATAACGAAAAGAAGAAATAAATTTTACAATTATACAATGGTCGGAGAGTTGATAGAAAATGATGCAGAAACAAACTGTCAATTTTCTTTATTTTACTATTTGTGACAAATAATAACCGGTGTCCAACAATTATTGTAGTCCCGGGTGGCTTTGTAATTGTCTGGGCAAAATTCAAAATGTATTGGATGAACTAACAAATAGCTATGTGTCTTGTTAAAGCCGGTAGAAATATTTTGATTGACGAAAATATTATTCCTTGGCGTGGTCTTCTCAGGTTTCGACAATATATTCCAGGAAAGTCACAAATATGGTATTAAAATGTATAAACTATATTTTCCTTGTGGTTATACAAATAATTTAGAAATTTATGCTGGAAAGAATGGCGTTCCAATAAGAAAAGGGCATCTCCACGATGTAGTAATGAGATTGGCAAGCGACTTGTTAAATGAAGGGTAAACATTGTTTACAGACAGCCATTACACAAGTTTACCATTAGCTGAAGAGCTTCTAGAAAACTTAACATATAGTTGTGGTACAATTAAATTAAATAGAAAATATTTGCCATGCTAACTTCAAGCAACGCACACACATGTGCTTTTACTGAAAATACTACTACTTAGAAAATTAAATCCCAATGATGTACATGATTAAAATAACGCCAAAAAGGGGTGGATCTATCGGTTCAACTATCAACATATTATAATAGCTCACGAAAAACAATTAAGTGGTATAAGAACGTTTTTATTGATTTAATATGTGGAACGTCGGTAGCTAATGCTTGGTACATTCATCAGAAATGAGGAAATAAACAAATTGATTTGTTAAAATTTAGATAACTTAAAAATGTACAAAAAACATTTAGACCAAAAAATACCAACAAGTCAAAAACACTTTATTGAAGAATATGACGGAATTGCAAGAAAAGCAAGGAAAAGATGCACAGAGTGTTACAAAATAATATCTGCACAGCAAGGTAGCAGTTGTGCTAATAAAGAAAAACCAAGAGAGTTATGACATTTTGCCTACAATGTAACGGTCGACCTGCGATGTATATTAAATGTTTTAAAAATGTATAACAACAAAATAAATAATAATTCTGTCTTCAAAATGAAAATTCAATTGCGCCAATTTGTTTTAGGCTCAACTACAAAAAATTATGTTAGTGGAATCTAAATATCTATTATTGTTAATTGTTAAATTTACAACAGTTTTCTGCAAAATTTTCAGTTTGCTTTGAGAAAAGTGCAAATTTAATCGACGCCGTTTGATTTTGGGTATAACTACAAAAATTTACTAAAAATTCTCGTATTTTTAAAAACAAAATCCTAGAAAATAACTAAAAATTTTAAGAGTAAAATTCCTTAAAAAAAACGTCAGAAAAGTTTTTTTGAAAATGAAAAGAACAGTAAAAAATAGCAAAGAGCACAAGAGAACTGCAGTGATCAGTTAACATCACATAACAGCAGAATAGTAGAGGCGAACAGAGAAGATCAGAGAACAGCAAAAAATAGCAGAGAAGATCGGAAAACAGCACAGTACAGCAGATAACATCAGAAAACAATAAAGAACATCAGAGAACATCAGAAAACAATAGAGAACATCAGAGAACATCAGAGAACATCAAAGGACAAAAGAGAACAGAAGAAAACATCAAAGGACAAAAGAAAACAAAAGAAAACAGAAGTGAACAGAAGAACAGAGAGAACAGAAGAGAATATGACATCAGAGACTAAAGAAGAAAAGAGAGAACATCAGAGAAAAGAAGATATAACAGAAAATGTCAGAGAACTTTGGAGAACAGAAAAAACTACAGGTCATATTAGCGCGATTCTTTTGTTTTACCAGTACAGAACAGCAGAGAACACCATATAGCAGAGAATAACATCAGAGAAGATAAAAGAACAGCAGAGAAAAGCAGAGTAGAGAAGATAATAGCAGAGAACAGCAGAAAATAGCAAAGAACCTTAGAGACGAGCATAGAACAGCAGATAACATAAGAAAAATGAGAAAACAGAACATCAGAGTACCTAAGAAAATATCAGAGAACAGCTTAGAATACCAGAGAAGAAAAGAGAAAAGCAGAGAACAGCACAGAACATTTAAGAACAGGAGGGAACATTGAGAACAGCAGAGAAAAAAAAAACATCAGAGAAAAGAAGAGATCATCAGGGGAAAACAGAAAATAGAAGAGAACAGAAAAGAACAGAAGAGAATATGACATCGGAGAACATAGGAGAAGAGCATAAAACATCAGAGAAGAGAAGAGACAAACAGAGAACGTCCGGAAACCGCAGAGCACTTAAAAAAAAACTACAGGCCAAAGAGCGATTCTTTTGTTTTACCAACACAAAACAGCAGAGAACAGAAAAAAAAACTACAGGTAATATTAGGGCGTTTGTTTTGTTTTGCCAGCACAGAACACCAGAAAACATCAGATGTCAGAGAAAACATCGGAGAAGAGAAAAGGACAGCAGAAAAAAAGCAGAGAGCTTCAGAGAACAGAAGACAACAGCAGAAAACGTCAGAGCAACGAATAGAACAGCGTGGCATTTCAGAAAATAACAGAGAACAGCACAGAACAACACAGAACAGCAGATAACACGAGAAAACAGAATATCAGACAATAAAAGAAAACATCAGAAATGAGAAGAGTAAAACAGAGAAGAGCAGAGAGCAGCAAAAAATAACAGATACTATCAAAGAAGAGCAGAAAACAGCAGAGAAAAGGAGAATATAGCACAGAACAAAAAAGAACAGCAAATAACATCAGAGAATATTGATAACAGCAGAAAACAGAAATCAGAGGAGAAGAGAACAGAAGAAAACAGAAAAGAATAGAAGAAAATAGTATTTAAGTTATTCATTTAAGTTTTAATGCTAATTTAATCTGTAATAAATAAATAAATATAACATCAGAAAACAGAGGAGAAGAGCAAAGAATATCAGAGAAGAGAGTAGAAAAATATATAAACAGAGAACGTCAAAAAAATGGGGAGAACAGAAAAACTAGAGGCCATAGCGCGTTTCTTCATTTTATCAGCAAGGAATAGCAGAAAACAGCAGAGAAAATCAGACGACAGAGAAGAGAAGAGAATATTATAGAACAACAGAGAACATCAGAAAAGCTTAGTGGATTCTAACGATAAATTTTTTGAAATTAATATCATATTTTTCTCACATTTAACAAAAACTGTAGAATTTACACCAGTTTATTTTTTATTTTTAATCAACGCCACTATGATTTAAGTATATCCCCAAAGATTTCTGTTAGTGGATTCTAAAGATCTATTATTTGGTATTATTCTCTCAAATTAGTTGAGTTATACTCCGCGTGGTTTGAAAATTATATTCACAACGTTTCGATGGTCTCTCTTATAAATTATAAAATTGTCTGCTAGTTATATAAAAATCTCTAATTAAAACAATTATTCGTTTCAATTAATATTACGTTTTTTTTTTTTTTCGACAACAACCCAAACAGCGTTTCCAGAGTATTATCGATATCGATTCAGCAACCAGACGAAAAGCACTTGGCGGTCTGCTCTTATGCAGAGAGATCGCTTTGGCGCCACGGTGGCGATATTATTCGCAAGCAGATGTGAAACATTAAATTAATTTGAGTGCTCCGAAAAAGTATTTAATCATTTCTATAGGGGCCGATATAAAGGGGCCCACTGAATGTGTTTCAACTCAATTACAGTGTCCGTGTACAATAATTAAGTAATTTATTTTGACTGTTCCAGTTTTCGTGAAATTTTTGCAAAAACAGTCGTATTTGTGCAATTATGTAACACACCAATTGTACGGCTTTTATTATTAGAAGTTACATTCAAAGCGATGTTAGTTAAATAATATTATTAAAGTGTTTTAATGAACTGATCGACGAGGCAGTTGGTTGAAAGATATAAAGTGTCTTATATTTACTGGTATAGAACGTCCCTATAGATAATGTGTAAAATAATAAATTTATGATTATTGAATAACCTTTTGAATGAGGCCATAGCCAACTATGGTTTCCATTTAAAAAATGTAATTTTGCGTCATATTTCGGAAAATAATGGCAATAAAAATGTTCTGATTGTTTTTTATTAATCTACATAAAATTATCTAAAACTTTGTCCTGTACAGTTTTTATCTATCTGTTATAGATATATTGATTTGAAAAAATTGACACTTATTACTTTTTGCAAAATATCTAATTAACCTTGACTTTTTTGAAAACTTTTATTCGTCTCGTAAATCTACACTTCCTTCCCCATTTAACCGTTTCTCTATCTCTTATAGTTTCCGAGATACGACACTTCCATTTTTCTAAAGTAAATTTTTAACCTTTTCTTATAAAGTTCTCAGTCTTTTAATAGTAAACTGTTGAATTTTTAATTCTAAGTGTTTAAAAACTTTAGCATTCAAATGTTTTTTTCAATAAATTCTGATTATATCTTAATATATTTCTTCTGTTATAAGTTATAATCATCTAAAAACACGTGTTTCGATCTCATCAGTGATTTTAAATACAAATAAAGCTTTATTGATGAGGAAATATTAAGTTTCAACCAAATTCTGAACCTTATTTAAATATTTTATTAAAAATTAAATGTTTTTTTTTATAAATTAATAATTTGAAACAAAATTTAATAGTTTGCACAATATTAATTTCAAGGTTTTCAGCCCAATAAAATGCAATTAGTAATTTCTCCTAGCTTTTCTTAATTCTATTATTATTTATTCTGGGATTGATGAGTACTTAAAAAGTTTATTTTAATGTAAAAAAACAATACTTTTTTACTTTGTTTATATTTTGCATTCATTTTTATTACTAAAAGATTCCTATGTAAAAACACCAAAAACTTTATTTGTAATAAAGTTATGTTTAGAAAGTTTTCAAGTGTTTCTCTTTTTAAATACTTTTACACTGTTTAAATTTTAACTCTTAAAAGAATAATTTAAACTTTCCTAGACTTCTAAGAATAATTTTGTTACATATTTTTTTAAGGAAATTATTTTTTCAATTAAAACATTTTTTCATAGAGTTATACAGTTTTTTTCTTAGTGTAAATTTTTAATTCTTTTTCGCCACATGTTCAAAGAAGCTTTTCTTAAAAAAAATTAAATTCTTCTTAAGACATTCCGACAATTATTAGTAAATTTGAAACTGTTTTTTTTTTTTGGAAAGTTTTCAACCCTTCAACCTTCACATTTTTTTCTGCGTTTTAACTGTTTTTGAAACCATTTCTTCTTCTAAATTCTTTTTATTTTAAAGCAGCAAATTCTAAAAAGTTTTAAAATGTAAAACTAATATATTTGAAACCTTCACATTATTTTTTTTTTGTTGTTTTTAGCAAACTCGTACAGCTTTTTTTAGAAAATATTTGGCTATGTCAGTGGCGTATTCAGGGGGGGGTAATTGGGTAATTACCCCCCCTAAGAATTATTTATTCGCTTATTTTGTTTATTCTTAAAAATTACTAATATTTCAAACAAACAAGTTAACTGTTGGTAATTCTAGTCAGCGATCTATGACAGTGCATTTTTCCATGTACACAAATTAAAATTATCTGCGCAAGCACTGTTAGAAAAGTGATGACTTCCTTTGCACAGGGGGGTTCCCCTTTCTAATAATACCCGACATATATTGATACTATTCGCCTCTTTGGTATCGTAAATCGTTACATTGTTTTACATTAAAAGAGCGCGATTCACATTTCTTAGTTTAATTTATAATATTTCTTGTCTTACTTGGTTTAAATGTAAAAGATAGAAACCGAAACTGTTTACACGTCGCATGTAAATCCTAAATTTTTAGTGATTGCTGATAAATTACCAATTTATTATAATTCGATCAATTATACATAAGGTATTTTTTTTGATTTTAGGAATAATATATGCATTCTTTTAAATTAATTTATTCCTGATTTTTGTTGTAATTAAATTAGTAAATGAAAATTGATAATCTACGTTGGATTCATTTGTTCAGAAAATTAAAAAAACACGTTTTTTCAACAAATAAAGATCGATCTATGTCAACAGTCAATTTAAATCATCCATCTACATCTTCATTGACATTTAGCAGTAGAAATCTTCACTAGGTTGTTCCCATCATGAGAAAAAGAAGCATACAACATGTACATATAGTAATGTTGAAATTTACATTCATATAGTTAAATTTAGTAATGTTAATGAAATTGAGAAATTTCGAATTATAAATTGTAAAAGATACTTTTGTTTTACCCTATTCTGTACATAAAAAGGAGGAAGGATATTAAATATTACTTGTCTGGAAAACATTTTAGACAATTTAATTGGTTAATCTTTTCTAATCATTTAAAGAGATTCTTTTGCAAATATTGCTTCTTTTTACAAAATTTGGTGGGTTGCACCAACAAGTGCCATTGCAAAAATAAGTATCTCAGACAGTATCTCAATATTCTAAATTATCAGGTAAAAATGTTGTGTTATAAAAATATTACCATAAAAATTCAATTGTTTATGCGAAATTGTTTTATAAAATCACGAGATATAAGAAATAAATTAAATATGGAAAGACTTCGACAAATTGAAGAAAATAGACATAGATTAAAACCAATAATCAAAAGTATCATATTTAGGGGAAACAAAATATTCCCTTACGAGATCATCGTGCTGCTGGTTCTCTCTTAAATACAAAATCTATTACAAACGAGGGCATTTTTTGTGAAATTCTACATTTCGAATTGCATCTGGTGACAACTTTAAAAAATCATTTGGAAAAACATTAAACATATTTCACAAATAACAGAAAAACGTTTTAACTTTTTTATACTACTTTTTATTCTTATACAACACTTTGTGACTAGTTTCGAATTACACAGTAATCATTATCAAACAGTTTGATAATGATTACTGTGTAATTCGAAACTAGTCACAAAGTGTTGTATAAAAATAAAAAGTAGTATAAAAAAGTTAAAACGTTTTTCTGTTATTCATTAAAAATGTACTACGAAGTGAACGCCTCCAAAATTCAAGATATATTTCACAAATGTCTCTTGAAATACAGTGACTTTGAGTAAATAGAATAAATAAAATGAATCTTGCTCTAATAACTTTATAAATAACACTATTGATGTTTTATCCAACAAGGGGAAAAATACTGCCACATCTTTTAAACAATTTATAATGATGCAGTCAATATTTTAAACGAATTACAAATTTAAATGACAAAACCGCGAATTACCAAATTCCAGAGGAATAGACCAAACCTGGATAAACCTATTATAGCAGATTATTTTTATTTATCTTTTTCCCTTTTATCCATTATGGGTGTCAGACTTATTTTCTACAATATGTCTCGGTTAATAAATTTAAAAATGAGTTAACAATGAGTCTTACTAAGACTACAAAACAAATTAATTTGAAACAACTACTTCTCTAGCTAATACTTCGACAGACATTGAATAATACAAATTAATTTGCGTGTTACAAATAGTACAACTATTAAAGCAACACTAATTTGAATGAAATTATTTCTGTTGAATAAACTAATAAATGATAAAATGTACTTTAGATTGTTTAAATGTAACTATAACGTGAAAAATTATGAAAAATGAATTTTAAACTGATTTCATTAAATTAAATTAGCAAAAGCAATTAAAAAATCTAGCATTCAAGTTTATAATCATCTGCAGACACGTGTTTCGAACTTTCGCTCTCTTCAGTACAGCTTTATTATAAAATTGATTTTAAATACAAATAAAAACCCTTACTAAAATAAATATAATGAAATATGATATGATGAAATTATGAAAAATGAATTTTAAACTGATTTCATTAAATTAAATTAGCAAAAGCAATTAAAAAATCTAGCATTCAAGTTTATAATCATCTGCAGACACGTGTTTCGAACTTTCGCTCTCTTCAGTACAGCTTTATTATAAAATTGATTTTAAATACAAATAAAAACCCTTACTAAAATAAATATAATGAAATATGATAATAAATAAAATGAAATATAAACAACTTACTCAGATATGTACGGCAACTGACACAAGAATGAAATATAATCGACTGAAGGTCTGAATTTATACCTGAGGTGGATTAGTGAATTCTTCAGAAATCATTACGTTCTGGATTAAGGAAAAATACCCACTTAGAGCATAATTGAATAATAAAAAGTAATAAAAAATCAAATTAGTGTTGCTTTAATAGTTGTACTATTTGTAACACGCAAATTAATTTGTATTATTCAATGTCTGTCGAAGTATTAGCTAGAGAAGTAGTTGTTTCAAATTAATTTGTTTTGTAGTCTTAGTAAGACTCATTGTTGTAGATTCACGAAATGTTTTCGTATTTTTAAATTTATTATTTAATTTTCTACAACGAACTAAAGGTTTTTTATTACTTTTTATGTCTCGGTTAATTTCTTTTACACTTCTTTACCCCTGTTGCGTAGCTTGTGCTATTTTCTTATTTCTTTCCATTCTATTCCTTTTCTTTCCGCTGCTTGATGCTTGATGTACTTGCTCGTTCCAACCCTTGGTCTTCCTAATTTCCTCTATCTTTCTTAGGTATCTCATTTCCATTGCATTTTTTTTTTGTTATTACTCTCTGTGGTTACTCACGATTCACTACTATAGTCCATCCGTTGGATCTTCCGTCCTACGTCACAAACTATCGCTTCAAAAAACGAAAGTTTTACAGTGCGTTCTTTTTCTAACGCATTTGGTTTACTTTATCAGACTGAATGTTTTTGTGTCGTTTCTCGAAGCGATATTTTGTGACGTAGGACGGAACATCCATCGGATGGACTATATATAGCAGTTAATGTCTTTTATATACTTCTGTTTTTATTGTTTTTGCAATCTCTTTTTTCTCTAAGAATGTTTTCTTTATTGTGTTGTAGATCATTCCTGCTTTGCCTAGTTTTTCATCTTTTTCCGATTCTATCTTCCCTGTTTCCTCTATTGTTGATCCCAGGTATTTAACCCTATTTTGTGATTGCTCTCTTTTGATGATATTATATTTATCTTTTCCAGCTCTTTTTTGAATATTTCCAGGTTTTCTTCTGAATCTGCTATTAATGTTATGTCGTCGGCAAACATTAATACATATTTGCATTTTTAATAGTTTTTAATATTTCTATACCCTATATTTGTGCTTTCGGCTCTTTGTTTGCTATTTCTTATTGCTACGTCATTAAGTGATGCAAATAGTAACTGGGTTAATATACATCCTTGTCTCAGTCCTGTTTTGGTCTTGAACTCCTCTGATTATTTATTTCCATTTCTTACTTTATTTTTGTTATTTCTTTATTATATTTATAATGCTTCTTTTATCCTTCTTGTCTCGAGTATATGCCATATGTCCTCTCTTCTTACCCTGTAATACGCTTTTTTAGGTTGATGAAGCATATGTGTAAATCTTTTCCCTTTTTAATCATCTTTTCTGTTAATTGTCTCATTATGTATATTAAATCTTGTTTGCTTCTATTTTTCTGAATCCGTGTTGTTCTTCTCCCAGCTGTTGATCTAATTTTCCTCTTATTCTTGCTTCTATTAACCTAGTAAAAATTTTCCCTGGTTTGATTGTGAGTGTAATACCTCTGTAGTTATCATATATTTTTGTGTCTCCTTTTTGTGTATGGATATTATAATTCCCTTCTTCTATTCCTCGGGTATCTTGTGATTTTTGATAATGTCATTTACTATTTCCAAGAATTCTTCCTTCCCATTTCCCCATATATTTCATTATTTCGGCTGTGATGTCATCTATACCTGGAGATTTTCCTAGTTTTATTTTTTTGATTGCTGCCTCCAGTTCTTCGATTCTTATTTCGTTGATTCCTCCATTTGTTTCACCTTCTATATCTCCGTGCTGGTCTGTTTTGGTTATTTCATTAAAGAATTCTTTCCATCTTTCTAATATCTTCTTTTCTTCTGTTATTATATTTAATAGTGCCGTTAAACATCTTTTTGTTTTCTGTGAACGTTTCTTTCAGTTTCTTAACGAACTGCTCCCAGGATTGCTTTTTTGCTATCTTGAATTTTTGTTCCACATTTTTATTTGCTATTATATATCTTCTATAATCTTATTCTTTCCTTGTTTCCTTGTTTAAGTTTTCCAATTCTCTTCTTTTGTTTTTACAAATTGTTTTACCTCTTCTGACTATCACCTGCTTTTCTTCCTCTGTTTGTTTGATATAGTGATTGTTTCACATCTTTCTTGGGCTGCTTCACTTATGATTTCTTTGATCTTTTTCTTTTCTCCTTCTATTTTATCTTTTTCTCTATTTTTGATTGGTATTCAGTCCTAGTTTATTTCTTTTCAATTTTTGGCTTTATGTGCTTTTTTTATTATTGTTTTCGACTTCGTATACTTCAAGTTTTCAGCTTCTGTGTTAATTTATATTTTTACCAAGTAGTGGTCGCTCCCTATTTCAGCTTGTCTTATTACTTTAACATCTTTCACCTTTTCCATTCTTCTGCGTCTATTAAGGAGTAGTCTTTTATTTCTCTTTTCTTGGTCTAACTTCTCTAGTGTTTTTATGTATGTATTTGAATTTTGTGTTTGTCACAATGAGGTTGTTTGCTATACATAATTCTATAATTGTTTTTCCATTTTCGTTTCTGTTCTCATCTCCATACTTTCCCCTGTATATTTTTTGCTCTCTCTCTTCTTTTAGTTCTTTGTCATTTCTCTCATGGAGTCTTTAAACATGCTCTTTAATTCCTCCATTATCACATCGTTCTTAGATATATTTATTAGATTTTCCTTCTCCGTGAGTTTTTTTTTCTGTTTTCATCTTCCTTTGTTTTATTTTTGTATCCTGTTGTTATGACAACGTTTTGTTTCACTGCTTCGTTTTTCTATCTTTTTCTATTCTCCATTGCTCATTTGGAATCCTTGGAATCCATAATTAGGGCTGTCGATATCTCTTTCTCTTTTTGTACTCATTTGTTTCTTTATTTCCCACTTCCTTTTAGTTTTATATATTTTAACACTACTTATTTACTTTTTTATGGACTTTTGCATGTACGTGGTTCGCTGTTTTAAGTTCCTCTGAACTGAACAGAGGATTATTATCGAATTAATATATATTTACCTCTCCTGAATAATATTATTGCAGATCTGCAATACAGATTTAATAAAGACACGATGAATTTGTTCAAATTTAAAACAACAATACCTAGTGTTTTAATGATAACAAACTGGTGAAGATTTAGATGTCACTTCAAAATCTGTTGCAACATATTTAAATAAAAATTTACCTGAAAATGTAACATGTGCAATAGCAATTAAGTCTGAATTGGCATTTTGGAAATTACAATGGCAAAAGAAAAAGAAAATCAAAGAACAATTACCAGAAAATGCTTTAATGAAATATGACCCGAATATTTACTGAACATAAAAATAATTTTACAAATATTATGTACTCTTCCTGTTAGCGTTGCTTCTGCAGAAAGAAGTTTTTCTGCACTGAAAAGATTCAAATGGTGGCTGCGAGCCACTATGTCTCAAAAAAGTCTAACCGAGTTAGCTGTATTACATATTCATTGATATATGGATATTAATATTGACAATATTATTAAAAAGCAAAGAAAATCGTTTTTTTAATAAATTTAGTTACAAAAATCTGTTTCAAATTTTACAAAATATATTATTATGATTTTATATGTGCTATATTTATTTCGGGTGTGATATTATTTTGTTTATATTTAAAAATAATAGAATTATATTTTATTTATTTATGGAATAATTTCAAATTTCCCCCCCTAAGCCAGTTGACTGGAAACGCCCTTGGGCTATGTAGATTGAAAAATCTCTTTTTTCTACTACTTCCTATAAAATTATAACTGTTTGAAACTTTTTTTCAGAGTTTTGTTCATGTTAAATTTCTTTTTAATTAATTTCCAAATTTTTATTGTTGTATTTTTGTGATGAAATTCCAACTAGTTTAAAGAAAATTTTAAACATACTTTTATTTCTATTTATTTATTTACTGATGATCATTAAATATAAATATATATATAGATGAAGAATGGAAGAAGATGAAGTCCGCCCTTCAACTTGCTCTCAAAATTTGTTTGAATGTTTTCAATATTGTATATCTATTTTGTAGTAACTGCAGTTTTTTTAAGCAAGTACGACAAAGGATAAATAAATAAATAATATAAGAAATAGATATAATTACAACATATTGAAATAAATTGTTAATGGTGGAGTCTTCTACTCCGTTATACATTATTCTTCACAAATAAATTCTAGTTTGATAATGACAAGATAAAATTGTCGAAACTATAGTCACTAAATGAAGTCAGTGTTAAAAAGTTTTTTTATTGCTAAAAACTTTTATGTAAAATATTTTGGCAATTTTGAAGATGTAAATCCAGAAAATACCAATGAGATAAAAAAAAAATTCGAAAAATAAAATGCAAATTAAAGCAAACGCCTAAAAGCTTAGCTTAAATATACTAAAATTTCAGAAGGTATGTTTCTAAAAAATTCAGCCACTGACCGATTTCGATCTATTTTGGATCTCAACCGCGTAGCACATTTGGAGATATCAAATCGAGTTTTATTAAAATTTCAATAGATGGCACATTTATGATAATATCTTAAAAGTGTTTCATTGATTATGTATAACTTAGATTAAAAATATCTAGATATACTTGAATTCCAACTTGAGAAAAAAATTGAGATACTGAAAGATTCTAAAAATCTAAGGATGTAATTTTTAGAACATTTGAGAGCGCTTTTAAATAATATCTAGCGAGTAGGAAGAGAAATTAAAGGAAAATTATCAATAATTAGAGTGAAAGTTATTAAAAATTTTTAGGAGACTGGAAGGAGGAAAATTTCATGCATTTTATAAGAAATGTTAATGGAAAAATCCAAATAATTAAATATGGCTCCTAGACAATTTTAGAAATCTAAAATTAAAATTTTTGTAAAGTTATAGCATCCACTATAAAGAATTTTAAAATTAGGAAGAATGCTTCCTTGAAATTTTTTGAAAGGTGGAAGAAAAACTGCTTCAAAATTATAAAATCTTCGCAATTTGAAAAATATATTCTACAAGTTCAGGTGGAATGTATTAAAATTTAAGAAGAAATGTTTTTAAATAACTCTGACAAATTAAGGCAATGTCGAGAATAACATCTGGAAAATTCAACGAGAATAGATGAAACAGAAGACATTGACCTAGAATACAAATTTTAAGTTACTGGAAAATTTCAATAAGATGAAAAAGTAATTTCAGGAACATTTGAGAATAAATAATTAAATAATTTCTTCCAATTTGGTAGAAAAGTTTCGGTAAATGTTGTAAAAGTTGCTGGAAAATTCTATTCTATTTGACATATAAAAACATTTAAAAAAAACTCTATTCTAATTTTCACTTTAATCTCCACTCCAGTTTGGCTAAAATATTTACAACAGCTCTATCCTCTCTCATTCTTTCTGTTACCTTCATGTTTCTCCCAAACCACTCCTCACACACCCCTTCACACTCATCGATCCCATTCGTGCATAGCACATACCCTCCATATCTTTTCTCCATCCAAACCTTCTTTCCTCTCTCTCGATCCACATTTAGCTCGCGCCCTGTAGTACCCTGGTACCCCCCTATATATCTGCCATCTTTCATACCTTGGATTGGAGCTCCTCCTCCGATACACCCTTGTCTCTCCTGCATCTTAACTTCCTTTCATTTCTCTTTCATGCATGTCTGCACATCATTCTCATTCTCCACCCATTCATTCATAATATTCTCAGTACTCTCTCTCATGCAAATTTATTGTAATTGTTTCCTGAAGCAGAATGTACCCAGGCGTTGAACTACCAACCCCTAGAATCTGCTTCAGAAACAACTACTGCTCTCTTTCTAAATGCATTCACATTCTTAGTTTCCAAGTTTCTATAATGGGCTTCACACACATATCCCACAGCTTGCACGCCAATTGGAAGTTGCCTGAAAACCATTTTCCCCACTTCTTCCTCACTATGTCCAATGCTTTTCTGGCTGTACCCTGTACACATTTGGCCGTATCCACCTGTGCATTAAAACATGAAGTATTTAAATTCGAAAAAACAACAATGAAAATATTTCGTAAATTTAAAACAGCTCTATCCTCTCTCACTCATTCTGTTATTTTAATGTTGTAGATTTACGAAATATTTTCGTGTTTTTTTTCTAATTATTAGTTAATTTTCTACAACGTAAAGAACTTTAATACATTTTTATTTGAATACCTTCACTCTTTCAATTACCTTATATTCTCCCACTATTTCTTCCCTTCCACTCTTCCTAATTCGCATCCATTTTGTTTTCGTCGCATTCACTTGTAATCCTCTTACCTCTCCACTCTTTGCATCCATCATTTCTGTTGCACTCACACTTTCCTCTAGCTTCTATCATCCCTGTTCTTGTTTATTTCTCTTAATTATTCCCATCCGTATATTCATCCGTATTGGTAAATGGTTATACTCCAACAGTTCTTGTACCTCCGTTTTTCTAACTTCTTTCCTATTTAGCCCCTTTATTACGACATAATCAATGACTGATGATCCTTGTTGTCTCACATAGGTTATTTCCTAATTACATTCAGTGCACCCGTTTAACATCTCTCATCCCTCTTCTATTAACCAATCCCACATCTTCAATCAATTTATTAATTTATCGAGACGTTCTTACTATTAATTCACCCAGACCGTCGCTCCCCCATTCTCGCATTAAAATCTCCCCCCAAAATACATCTTGTTGGTTGCCTTTCTTATCTAGTATTTTCCGCACTTCGGCCCAGTTCTTATTAAAGTATATCACCCCTACTTCCAATTAATACTTCTCTTTTTGACACTCAACCCACGCTATACCGTGTACCTCTTACTTCTCTTACCCCCTTTTTTAGTTCCCACTATCGTACCCCTTTTCGCCCGCCCTTACATTGCACCTTTCGTTGCCCCTTGCACTGACCACCCAAGCAGTGTTTGTAGATTAATAATTAGTTAGAGGAAGTAACATATTAAAAGGATGTTTTTTTTTGTGAAGCATCCAATCTTGTATTCAAGAATGTAAATGTTAGACGATTGGAGAAGTATTAATATGATTAGGGATTCCCAAATTTACTTATTTCTACTAGGAAGCCATGTTTCCATTGGAATGGGAAATATTGATGAAAGTAACAATAGTTAAATGTTTTCTAAGATGAAGATATGGATATCGTGCAATCTTGTTGAAACAATCAGTTACTATATTATAAATATTATTAACTTAGTGCTTGTAGTAGAGGTATTGGAAGTACATCAAATTCTGGATCTGGATCTGGATTGAGTTTGCCAAGGGTGATCAAATCATTGACCAGAGCACTTAGGCCTCACTAGGCCCATTGTGCCCCCCTGACTGGGACAGCCCTGCGTTGTTCTATCACTCATTTAGCCACCCAAGGTGGCGAGCAAAGGACAGCACAACGCTTCGAGGGTTATCTCTTATGTTGGCCATGTTCGGCCAGAGCTCCCCTAGCATGGACTCTCTAAGGTGGGCGAGAGCCGGGCAGGTGGTTAACACATGTTCCACTGTCTCGTCCTCTTCTTCACATGCTCTACATATGGGGGTTTCCACCAGTCCCATAGTAAACAAGTGTTTCCTTAGCTGACAGTGACCCGTAAGGATACCTGTGATAAGACGCAGATTCCCCCGGGATTGTCGCAAATAATATTCAGCTGTTTTCAGATTGGGTGAGCGTATTGCTTCCTTGGCCTGTCTGCAGCCTGAGGTGTTGTCCCAACGTTGTTTTAGCATCTTGAGAGTATTTTGTTTGAGGATATCAGTGAGGCATTTCGGTGTTGGCGCGATCGGAGGCCCGTCCGTGGTATCACTGAGAACCGATCCAGCTCGCGCCAACTCGTCTGTCTTGCTGTTGCCTTCTTCATTATTGTGTCCCTTGACCCAGCGCAGCTCAATACTGTTTGATTGTGCTGCTTGTTTAAGGGTGTTGTGACATTCTTTTACTAGTGTTGAGGTGACCTTGTGACTACTCACTGCTAGTATTGCTGCCCTACTGTCTGTAAGGATTTGGATGTTCCTATCACGGATGTCTCGGTGTAGGATTTCTTTCGCCCCTTGGATGATGCCAACGATCTCTGCTTGCAGAGTAGTTGTGTGCTTCTCTAGGGGTATAGCTAATGAGAGGTCCATTTGTTGCGAGTAAATTCCCGCCCCGGATCCTCTTTTGGTTTTAGAACCATCGGTGTAAATTCGGAGGGTTTCCCCACCCTCTACACTCCCGGTTCCTCTTTTTATCGATACATTATAGGGTCTATTGAAGACGTAGCAGGGTGGCAAATTGTCTGTCTTCCTTCCAAGGAGGGGTGTCTTTTTGACAGCCTCCTCTAAAAGGTGACAGTGTCTGCCAGCCCTGCCTCCTTTGTACCAAAGTCCAACTGAATTTAGGCGCAGTGCTGCCGCCGTGGCGAGAGGTGGAAGGCAGAGCATTGCTTCCATTGCTGCAGTGGGTGTTGTTCGCATTGCTCCGGTCGTGCTGAGGCATGCTATCCTTTGCAACTGAGTAAGCTGCTTTGCTGAGGTTTTCTGTCTGGCTCTGGGCCACCAAACCAGTGCTCCATAGATTAGCATTGGTCTTACTACCGCTGTGTACAGCCAAAGTGCTATCTTGGGAGATAGCCCCCATGTCTGCCCCACAGCCCTCCGGCATTGCCAGAGGGAGACGCATGCTTTTTTACATTTTATTTTGAGATGTGGTTCCCACGTCAGCTTGCCGTCGAGGATCACTCCCAGGTATTTGACCTCTGACGACAATGTCAACTGGGTGTTGAGGAGCATAGGAAGCTTTAGCTTACCTAGTTTCCTTTTTTTTGTGAAGAGGACCATTTCAGTCTTTGACGGGTTTATAGTCAGAGACTGGTCGTTACACCAGTATTCGATTATTTTGAGGGCTTCCTGCATCAAGCTGCATAGCACCGTCTCAAATCTGCCTGTTAGCAGGATGGTTATGTCATCTGCATATCCTATGGTGTGGAAGCCATTATCGTTAAGTCGCCGCAGTAGGCTGTCAACAACTATGTTCCACAGGAGTGGTGAGAGTACTCCACCATGTGGGCAGCCTTTTGCAACGATCTTTCTGACAGTGGTATTTCCTACATTTACTGTGACTGCCCTATTCTCCAGCATGCTTTTGATCCATCCACTAACTGTGGGGTTCACACCATGCGTGGAGAGAGCAGTTTCCATTTTTCTGAAGGTCGTTTTATCGAAAGCACCTTCTATGTCAATGAACACGCCCAAGGTGGACATTTTGTTGTCCAGCGATCTTTCGATTCGGTGTACAACAGTGTGCAGAGCCGACTCCGTTGATTTCCCCTGAGTGTATGCCTGTTGGTTAGCGTGGATCGGATTCGTAATCAAAGCCGTCTCGCGAATTAATCTTTCGCACAATTTCTGGAGAAATGACGTTAGACTAATTGGGCGGTGTGATTTGGCTAGTGTATAATCTATACGACCAGGTTTCGGTATGAAGATAACTTTTACTTCTCTCCAAGCTAGAGGAATGTATCTGAACGCAATACATGCCCTGAAGATTTTGGCTAGGTGGGCTGATAATATGTCCAGCCCCCATTGGAGGAGGGCCGGGAATATACCATCCAAGCCTGGCGCTTTAAATGGTGAGAAGCTTTTGATTGCCCAGGTTATACGTGTCTCTTCCGAGAGGTGATCTGCCACCTCCCAATCCTCCTTGGAGGGGTTTGAGGGTGTGGGTTCTGACCAACCTTCATCGGAGGTGTTCGTACATCCTGGAAAATGGGTGTTGATGAGAATCTCAGCTGCTTCCGAGAGGTTAGAAGAGTAACTTCCATACTCTCGTTTTAGGCAACCTGGTTGTAGTGAGGGATCCTTTGAGAGGATCTTTTTGAGCCTTGCAGCTGCCGAGGTAGTTTCAACCTCCTCACAAAAAGACCGGCAGGCTGCCCTTTGTTTTTGCCTTATTAGTTTTTTGTAGTATTGTTGGATGTTTTTATAGACCATCCAGTCCGACTGTTGTTTAGATTTCTTTGCTTTGTTAAAGGATTTTCTCGCAGCTCTTTTGAGATGGTCGAGTTCTCCGCACCACCAAGGTGTGGCGTTCTCGGAGTCTTCCACCTTTCTCGCAGGGCAGGAGTCCTTATATGATTTTATAATGGAGTGTTGAAGCGTATTTACATAGGCTTCAATGTCTTCCATTGTATTAAGTTGGCCGGTAGCTTCGCAAGTTCGCAGACAGAGGTTGTCTGTGTAGGCATTCCTATCGGTTAGTCTTGGGTTGCGAAGGTAACGTGTTTTCTTACCGGTTGTATGTGTTAGTGTGTATTTGATCCACCTATGATCTGACATTGAAACCGACATTGACACATGCCAGTCGTGGATTTTGTTTGAGATACCGCTAGTCGCCAATGTAATGTCTATTACAGTTTGGCTCCGAGTTGTCACGAACGTGGGTTCAGAGCCTCGGTTTAGTATTTCTAAATTGTTACTAATGATAAATTCATGTAGTGACATGATATGGTGTGCGTTAGCGTCGCAGCCAATGACGAGGTGAAGTTTCTCCATCTCACAGTGTAGCACGAGTTGCTTCAGCCCCCTGGTTGGTGCGGGGGCGTCGTGAGGGAGGTAAACTGACGCCAGGATGGTGTCTTTGTTGCCGTCTCCTGCTGACAGCCTTACCACTGTGATGTCACTGGTGGAAAGCTATGGCATAAGATAGGATGTTATGTGCTTAGGTATGTAAATACATGATCTAGGCTTATTATTTGTGGGATGTGTGAATATGTTCCCATTTAACTTACCAAATCCACAGACCTTGGATTTAACAATCCATGGTTCTTGGATGACGGCTATTGTGTCCTGCATAGTGTCGAGGTGGCGGCAAAGGGTTGCCACGGCCGCCCTACAATGATGCAGGTTACACTGTATCACCTTTACGGTTGTGAAGGTTCCTTTGGGATGGAGGTGGCGCACTCCTGGCTTCCGCCCGGTGTGCCTCCATCCTCCGTTTCCAACGGGACCTCCACCCGAGGTGTTTCTGTTGTGGCTGAATTAGCCAGTTTTATGGGGAGAGTGGAGAATTTATAGCTAATCCTGCCTCCCTTTTCTTTGATGAATTGGGCATCCTTTTTTCCTACCCCGAAGACAAGTAGGTGACCCAAGGGTTCCTTCTTCTCTTCAACGTGGAAGACGCACCAGCTCTTTATTTCCATTGCGGTGTTTTGTGCCGCCAACCGCCTCTTTACCAGGTCTATGTTTTCCGGTTGCCCCGGAATCCACAGACGAGCTTTCGTCAGCGTTGGCAGCTGGTCGACTTGGACGACAGTCAGTTTGGCCCCTTCCCACAGTGGTGGTAGACGGGGGACTACGTCCTTGAGCCATTTCAGGGCGGGCTTATTATCGCAGGTGATACGTAGTATCTCCCCTGAGTGTGCCCATCCCTGAAATGTAGGAATGTGGTCTGAGGAGTTGAGCAATTTGTCCAGCTCCTCAAGCATTGCTTTTTCGACCATTGCTACCTGTTCCTTGGTGATTTTGCCCAAGGGGTTGTTTTGGTCTATAATGGCTACTCGGAGGTGCCTAGAGGCAGCCTCCTTGTAGCTGGTCCCGTCGCTCCTTACTCTCGAGAGAGGTGGATTCGAGGAATTTTTCCTGGAGAATCTCCCATCTGCCTTTTTTGCCACCTTCCTGGGCTGACCGGGTGATGGCTCAGAGGCTGCAGATCGGTTCCTCTTTTTCTGTGCGCTACCAGTCGGCAGCATCCCTTTGCCTTTAAGCATTGGGTTGCCAGCCTGCCCTGGGGGGCGCACTTCTTTACCAGAAGGGGTCTTGGGGGTTTTGGCTGTCTTTGCAGCAGCCAATGCCTCCCTAGCCTTCCTTCTGCGCTTTAGCTCGGCTCCACAAATGCGTTTCCTTTTTGGGGGTTGCTTCTGTGGGTCGGCTTCTTTTGTGGTGACGGGTGGATCAGTTGATCCGCCCGCAGCCACTGTTTGTTGCGGGGAATCCAGGGACTCACCCACGTTAGATGTCTTTTTCGTAGTAGCAGGTTGATCTTGCGACCTGCCTGCTACTACCGTTGTTTTATTTATTTTGTCCATGCTAGTACATCAAATTATATCGGAGGTTAATACTTCACTTTAGAAGATGATAAAATTTGAAGGAGTAGAGATTTCGGTAAAATTTAAATCGAAGAGGAAATAGTTTATAAACGTGGATGTGTTTAATTACGAACCACTTTATGTCAGTTTTTTTTTCCTCTATTGATTTACATTGGCGCCATTTACATTTGTAGGTCCACGAATTACATTTTACTTATAGGTCTTTCAAGTTTATCACGTTATAATTTTTACTCTGTATCTTATTCCTTACTAGTCTTCATATTTTTTCATTACACAATAGTACATTCCTGATAAAAATTTGTTGAAAACTTTTAAGTGATTAGGAACTTTCGAAGATTTCGTCAATTTAGTTTAAAATACAATTAATTAAGAATATTTATAAATTACAATTTTTATATATAAGAATTACTAATTCTAAAATTATTTAGCTTAATTACTCCTGTCACATCATATTCATCATAATAATGAGGACAATCTTTTGTTACACATTTTGCAAATTTAAACTTGGCGTAATGATGACAAAAAAAAACCTAAATTGGCGACACAATTTAGGAGCCTTTGTGAATAATGCCCTTTGATATTTAATGTAGGTTAATAAGAAAATCGGGCATTGGATTTTCTCTTAAAGTTTAATGTATTTGTTGAGCGTCGAAAAGAGCGTAGCCGTTCGCGCTGTACACAAATTAATAATTAATCAGGTAAACGATTACAAAATATATATAGGTTACACATCCTTGACATATATAAATATTGTAGATTGATAATATTTGCTGGCGGCATCCAGTTCCAGTTATTAAAGTGCGACCAAAAAGGGCGAAGGTTTCTCTATCGTATTCTGCCAAGGATTAAATAATTGAGGTCACGTTGAATTACACGCCGATTGGTAAGAATTGTATAAGGGATGTTATGTATTAAATAGCATCCGAAGAAGTATTAGATGTCGTATATAATTGTACGACCACGACCTTTATTAATGCGTAACTTTTTCGACCTATGAGTATCTAATTTCTATTAACGATCAAAGAAACAATTATGTCAGTTAGTAACTGTGAATGAATAGAACAAATATCACAGTAATATATTTTAAGTGACTACAGTTTTGACTATACTTGACTCATCCTCAGAATTTTAAACGAATAATACGTTGGTTTAACAATACAAGACCTTTTTTAATTCAGCAGTTATACATAAAAAAACTTAAAAACTATTTTCATTGTTGTGCTCATCCTAAAGATTGCGTTTGTGAAAAATATTAATATTTCGCTTTTAGGTCAATAGTTTTTCAAACAAAACTGAATGATAATTTGTACATTCAATTTTTATTCCATAGTTTCTGTAATGTCAACAACAACACATTGTTGAAGGAATTTTTGAAATCCGAACCTTCGTCCAAACGCAAATACAAAAAAGAATCAAATGAGAATAAAAAACAATAATCGATAATCGATTTTTGATTTTTGTGCTTATCCTAAATTTTTTTAAAGGGGTAATATAATGGTTACAGCTGGAAAACTAAAAAAAAACAAATACAGTTTGATTTTGTTAACTTTTGACTTTATTAAAATCCAATGGATTTTTGTAACGACAAAATATTCTGGTAACAAATTTTTTATTGATTTTTTGTAATATCCAATAAATTACTGAAAGAATTTTTGAAATCCGACCAGCCGTCCTAAAGTTACTCAAAAAAAATTACATCAGATGTTTTGTATTTTTTTTAAGCTCAACCACAAGTGGGATTAGTTTAAAAATTTTAATATTCATACAGAATTGACGTGTTTATAGCGTAACACTAAAACAATTGATGTAGCTTAGATGGAAACAAAATAGCGACGGTTAAAACTTGAATTGAAGGAAATAAAAGTACATCCGATTGTTTAATTTTTTTTTAAACCCAACTACAAGTGGGATTAGTTTTAAATTTACTAAATATATACAAAATTGACGTGTTTATAACCTAACAGTAAAACAATTGATGTTGCATAACCGGAAACAAAATGGCGACGGTTAAAACTTGAATTAAAGGAAATAAATTTACTTCCGATGGTTTGCATTTTTTTAAAATATAACTACAAGTGGGCTTAGTTTTAAATTCTCTAAGTATATAGAGAATTAGTGTGTTTTTAAACTAACACTAAAACAATTGATGTGGCATAGCTGGAAACAAAATGGCGACGATTAAAACTTGAATTGAAAAAATAGAATTACATCCGAGGATTCGTAATTTTTTTTTAAACTCAACTAAAAGTTTAAAATAGCTTCAAATATTCAAAATCTGTACAGAATTCACGTGTTTATAATCTAACCCTAAAACTGTAGAGCTTGATTTAATGCATTTCCACGAATCATGTATATATTTTTTATTAATTTACATATATAATTTTTCTCAGGGGTTTGAGAATTTTCTAATTAATTATTTATAATTCCTAAAAATTTTCAAAATTGTTTTACAATATTTTTGGATATTGTTTATATTAAGTTGTAAATTTTTTCAGCAATTTCAACATTTCCATAATTTTTGAATTTTTTTCATGACCTTCCAAATTTCTAAAATTTTCTTCAAGGGTTTCAAAATTTTCTAATAATTTTGTTTTTATATTCCTAGAATTACCAAGAATTCTTCTAACAAATTTGCTGATTTTTTCCAAATATTAAAAATTATTCAACAAATTTCTAGAATTTTCTATTCCAGAATTTTCAAATTATTTCTTTATAGATTTCTAGAATTGCCATTTTTTTAGATTTAGATATATAGATTCACAGGCTTTAAGGTATGTAAATACGTCTGTGGACTTTTCCAGCAACATTTCTTTAAGGCTCCACAAGCTTTCTTTACAATTATCTGAAATTCTTGAAGAAACATTTTCAGCAGAATGTTTCAATCAGATTTCCAAACTTTGCTTTAGGCTTATAAACTATTTTGGTAATTTATTTTTTAGGTTTTTAAAGTTTTCCAAATTTATAGAATTTGACACCCTTTTTTATTCCAGTCTTTAGGAATTTATTAGCAAAGTTTCTAAAAAATATTTAAAAGTTTTTATCAAATTCCCTTGCAAAATTTATTTTTTAACAATTTGCTTCTCGACGTTTCTGACAAATCTAGAATTATCTCTTCCAAATTCTTAGAATGTTCTTTAAGTATTTCGAATTGTTCAGTAATTTTTATTCAGATCCCTAAAAATTTCCAATTTCTTTTCTTCTAGATTTTCAGAATTTAAATTTAGATTTTTAGATCTTTCCACACACTTCTTTAATTTTTATCAGTATAAAATCCAAACCTATAGAATTTTCTTGAACATTCTAAACTTTTAACATTCTAAACTTTTAAGATTTTATTTTTCAGATTTCCAGAATTTATGGTAAAAGTTGAAAACTTTTCAGATGTCTAAATTTGCCCAATAATTTCTCTTACAATCTCCAATTTCTGTAACAAATTTGATTTTTTGTTTTGAGGAATTCCAAAATTTATTATTAATAATTACTTTGATTTCAAAGATGCTTTCCAATATTTTTTGAATTTGTTACGAAGTAATTGTAAATTTTTCATCAATTTATTTTCCATATTTCAAAAATTTTCGAATTCTAGAATTTTCTTTCTTATGGCTCCAGAAATTTCCCTTCCAAATTTCTAGAATTTTCTTCGAGGGGCCAAAATATTTTAATATAATTTTATTTAGATTACTACAATTACCAAACATTTTTCTACAAAATTTTCAAATTCGTTTTTGAATGTTTTCCAGCAATTTATTTTCAAAATTTTAAGAATTTTCTAGTCACCAAATATCTAGAATTTTCTATGCGCTCAGAATTTTCGAATAATTTTTCTTATAGATTGTCAAAATTACAAGATTATTTTTAGACTTAGATTTATATATTCATAGTCTCTAAGGTTTGAAAATATTTCCGTCTTTCTAAACTTGTTAGATTTTAATAAAAATCCATACAGAATTGACATGTATTTCATCTAACACTAAAACAATTGATGTAGCATTGCTGGAAACAAAATAGCGACGGTTAAAATATGGATAGAAATAAAATTACATCTGATGGTTTGTAATTTTTTTAAGACCAACTACTCATAGGATTAGTTTCAAATTTTTTAAATATATACAGAATTTACGTAATAATAACCTAATTCTAAAAAAAATATGTAGAATAATGGAAAACAAAATGGTGACGGTTAAAACTTGAATAGAAGAAAATAAAATTACATCCAATGGTTTGTATTTTTTAAACCCAACCACAAGTGGGATTAACTTAATTTTTTTTAAATTCATACAAAATTAACGTATTTATAACCTTACACTAAAACAATTGACGTAACATGTCTGGAAACAAAATGGCGACGGTTAAAACTTGAATTGAAGGAAATTAAATTACATCCGATAGTTTGTAATTTTTAAAACCCAACTTCAAGTAGGATTAGCTTAAAATTTTCAAAATCCATACATAATTAACATTTTTATAACCTAATACTAAAACAATTGATAAAGCATAGCGGGAAACAAAATGGCGACCGTTAAAACTTGAATTTTATGAAAATAAAATTACAACCGAGAGTTTGTAAGGTTTTGAACCCAACAACAAGTAGTTTTAGCCTAAAATTTTTAACATTCATACAAAATTGATGTGTTTATATCTTAACAGTCAAACAATTTATGTAGCGTGGCCGCAAGAAAAATGGCGACGGTTAAACTTGAATTGAAGGAAATAAAATTACATCCGACAGTTTGTAATTTTTAAAACACAACTTCAAGTAGGATTAGCTTAAAATTTTCAAAATCCATATATAATTGATATTTTTATAACCTAATACTAAAATAATTGATGTAGCATAGCGGGAAACAAAATGGCGACCGTTAAAACTTGACTTTTATGAAAATATAATTACAACCGAGGGTTTGTAAGGTTTTTGAACCCAACAACAAGTAGTTTTAGACTAAAATTTTTAACATTCATACAAAATTGATGTGTTTATATCTTAACACTCAAACAATTTATGTAGCGTGGCCGGAAGAAAAATGGCGACGGTTAAAACTTGAATTGAAGGAAATAAAATTACATCCGACAGTTTGTAATTTTTAAAACTTCAAGTAGGATTATCTTAAAATTTTCAAAATCCATATATAATTGAAATGTTTATAACCTAATACTAAAACAATTGATGTAGCATAGCGGGAAACAAAATGGCGACCGTTAAAACTTGACTTTTATGAAAATATAATTACAACCGAGGGTTTGTAAGGTTTTTGAACCCAACAACAAGTAGTTTAAGCTTATTTTTTTTAAATTCATACAGAATTAACGTATTTATAACCTTACACTAAAACAATTGACGTAACATGTCTGGAAACAAAATGGCGACGGTTAAAACTTGAATTGAAGGAAATTAAATTACATCCGATAGTTTTTAATTTTTAAAACCCAACTTCAAGTAGGATTAGCTTAAAATTTTCAAAATCCATACATAATTGACATTTTTATAACCTAATACTAAAACAATTGATGTAGCATAGCGGAAAACAAAATGGCGACGGTTAAAACTTGAATTGAAGGAAATAAAATTACTTTCGAGGGTCTGTATTTTTTTTAAAAACCAACTACACGTGGGATTAGCTTAAAATTTTCAAAATTTATACAGAATTGATGTATTTATAACCTAACACTAAAATAATTAATGTAGTAGAGTTGGAAACAAAATGGCAACGATTAAAACTTGAATTGAAGAAAATAAAATTTCATCCGATGGTTTGTAATTTTGTTAAACCCAACTACAAGTGGGATTAGTTTCTAATTTTCTAGATATGTACCTAATTAGCGTATTTATAGCTAAACGTCAAAACATTTTATGTAGGGTAGCTGAAAACAAAATGGCAACTGTTAAAACTTTAATTGAAGGAAATAAAATTACTTTCGCGGGTTTGAATTTTGCTTAGAAGCCAACCACAAGTGGGATTAGCTTAAAATTTTCAAAATTTATTCAGAATTAATGTATTTATAACCTAGCACTAAAATAACTAATGTAGCATAGCTGGAAACAAAATGGCGACGATTAAAACTTGAATTGAAGAAAATGAAACTACATCCGATGGTTTGTATTTTTTTAAAACCCATTTACAAGTGGAATCATTTTATAATTTTCTAAATATATACATAATTAAAGTATTTATAGCTTAACACTAAAACATTTGATGTAGGGTAGCTGAAAACAAAATGGCGGCGATTAAAAATTTAATTGAAGGAAACAAAGTTACATCCGATGGTTTGTTATTTTTTCTAAACTCAACTACAAGTGGGATTAGTTGAAAATTTTTAAAATCCTTACAAAATTGACGTATTTATAATCTAAAACTAAAATAATTCATTTAGCATAGCTGAAAACAAAATGGCGACGATTAAAATTTGAATTGAAGAAAATAAAATTACATACGACGATTTATAATTTCTTTAAAATCCAACTACAAGTGGGATTAGCTTTAAATTTCAAAATCTATATAGAATTGATGTACTAATAGCCCAATGCTAAAACAATTGAGATAGCATAGCGAGGAACAAAATGGCGACGGTTAAAACTTGAATTGAAGGAAATAAAATTAAACAAAATCGATTTTTGGATTTTGTGCTTTTCCGAGTTATACATTGGCTCAAGAATATTCAAAATATTTCTTACAGTTTAACAGTTACAGCTACAAAATTGAAAAAAAAACAAATGCTAATCGAATTTGCAATTTTATAAAAATCCAGTAGAATTTTGTAACGTCAAATGTTTTGGAGAAAAAATGTTTAATTGTATTTGATAGTTTTTATAATATTTAATATGCTAATGAAAGAATGTTTAAAATCCCATCATTCGTAAAAACAATTGACAATCGATTTGTTTTAGATTTTGTGCTCATTCTGAAAATTTTTAAACGAGTAATACAATGGTTTATTAATGTTTGATATTCTTCTTATACTTTAATACTTACAGTTGGAAAACTACAAAACAAACAAATGCCGTTTGGTTTTGCAATTCCATAGAAATTCAACAAATTCAGTTTGTAACTTCTGTGAGAATGTTCGAGAAAGGGATATTTTAAACTTTTAATATTTTCGAATATTTTGCTGAAAGAATTTTTATTTTTGATTTTACATTTGATAGTTATTGTAATATCTAGTGTGTTAAATAAGTATATAATATTTGAAATCCAACAGTTACGCAAAAAAACAATTGACAATCGAATTTTAGATTTTGTGTAGCTACAAAACTGAAAAAAAAACAAATACAGTTCGATTTTGTAATTTTATGAAAATCCAATAGATTTTTATAACGTCAAATATTTTTAATTTTATTCGATAGCTTTTGTAATATCCAATGTATGAATAAAAAAAAATGTTTGTAATCCCACCATGCATTGGAAAGTAACGTGTCAAAAAAATAATAAAAAAACATTGACAATCGATTTTCTAGATGTTGGGCTCTTCCTACAGATTTAAGAAAAAGTAATACATTGGTTAAAAAAATAATTTCTCCGATAGTGTACATGCTGTTGTAAAATTTTTTGAAATTCAATTAATCGGTTCGAAAGTTGCGCCTAAAATATTAAGAAATAATTCACAATCGAGTTTTAGATTTTTGGATCATATTAAAGATTTTAGAAAAAGTAGTGTTAAAGATTTTTTAGTATTCCTCCTAAAGTTCTATCTAATTGTAGCGTGGTTGGGTGGAATCTATCCCACCCTCTAACTGGTAAAACAAATACGAGGATTTTACTGAATGTAATTTTAATCACGAAAAGAATGAGCCATCATCGATTGAATATTATTTTGTGCAATTATTTTTGCGTTCGGTAAAATCTTGGCGTATGTTTTAAGAGTTGGAGGAATATATTTTTAAGGTTATTATCATGTTAATTACCAAGTTGAAAATCGTAGGAACGATATACATTTTTTTCCATTATTATTTTCTCTTTGTTATTTTATCATAAGATAAAACAGTAAGGAATTTATAATGGGTGGAGTGTAAATATTAATTCAAGTGTAGAAACTGGAGGGTGTGAACAAATAAAATTGAACATGTTAGCACACATCCGGCGGTTACTCACCGGTTATTCACCAGAGTTTCGCAGGCTGTAAGCGGGTACTACTTTCCTACCATCCCTCGTAATTATATTTATTATGAAATTAATTAATTCTTAAATTACGTCGCATTCTCGCCCGATTTTCTAAAAATTAACCTTTACATTTTCTTTCAAACAATTACCTTGTGGACGTCTTTGTTTTAGGGCGAAATTCTGCTACCTTCGAGCGGATCTCTTTAATTTAGAAAGTTTACACAACTCGTTCTGCACGTGCCGTATAAATACGGAAAATTTAATTACCTTGTTATTTATCCGCTCCTTAAAAAAAAAAGAAACGAAACAATTAATTTTCTTCTAGGAAGGGGCGGCAATTATAAATTATTTAATTATTTCTGGCAATTATAAATCCTTTGAAAAAATAAATCTATATATTTTCTTAAAGATTATAAATTATTTTAAAAATGAAAAAAAAATATAAAAATCTGTTTATTTGATTACGCAAGTGAATTTCATTGGAATATTATTATTATGTGAACAAAAACGATTCCTAAAATTGAATTGTGATACGTAAATACGATTATGTAATATTAATTTCGCGAAATATTGGACTCTCTACATTATTATGTATTTCAAGTACGTCGGGTTAAGGTGGAGATTTGAATATTCTAGATCCGATTCTGGACGATGAATGTATTTGACATTTATGGCGTGTTTCTGAGCGACGACGCATTTATATAAAATCGGAAACGAATTGCTGATTATATGTTATCGATCTGTTTTGGAAATGTGTGCAATTAATAGTTGTTGATTTTGCAACTCGGTCATAACAATTTACTAATTAACCATTAGGTAATTTTCTTTAGGCGTTCAATTAAATCGTGTTTACGTCGTACATTATAATATCAATTACTACTTTTGAAGTATTTGCTTATGTTTAAGTTTTGAAAGATTTTATGTCTTAATATTAGTACAACCAGCTTATTTACCTTACTAATAATGTAACTATATAAAACAGTACGTATGATAAATGTAATGATAAAATTGCATTTATATGGCTAGAGTTTTTAAATACCGACCCAAAGAAAGATGCATAGCAATTAACAATGTCTTCTGCATCACTAATTATGATACCATTATGTTTAAAAGAATTGGGAAGCATAGATTGCGTACGTTTAGATTTAACATGTTTCCAAAAGAGTCTAGAGTTATCTGTCATGATCCTTATGACATATTTTTGCTAAATTTTTGCAGCTCGTTTGAAGGCATCTAAATTTGATTGCTTCTATACTGAGTGTAATTTCATTTTCATAATCACTATTTCCTTCAACTTGGGGATGAATCATTTTGGAAAACGGTCCTTTGGATTTATTTTGATCACGGTAGCAACAAATTTATCGATTTAGTTAGAGAAAACATTATAAAATATGTTTACTTGTTCATTTAATTTTTTTTTAGGGAACAACGAGGAATCTCAACGTATATTAATAAAAGTATTGTTAAACTTTGGAAAATCCGAATTTTGTAAATCATACATGACTTTATTATCTCAAGCAGACTTTTTCATAGTGCTTTGAAGCTTTGAAGTTAGTTCAAGAGCAAGAGGGTGTATGTCATATTGTACAAGAGAATAATCAGCTAAATTTATCTCAAACTTCTCAACAGAAATTGTATGTAATAAAATATTAAATCAAGTAATACAGAATTGTTGTTGGTAATATAATTCACTTGAAAAACATTTGTTTTTTTTTTGTCCGGCTGTTGAGAATGTCATGGTTCTGAAACCCAGCCGGTAGTTTTTGAACTCGAAGTTGAAATAAAAAACACAGTATTACCTTTGATAATGAACTCCAAAGTTCGAAACACATGGCAGGAAACTGAAAATAAAAATCTGGAACATAACAAGTGCTTTTCTTCATCAAACTTATACATCCGATTCCATCAAGAATGTAGCATAACAAGCCAGAACATGCTCTCCAAGAAAGAATATTTATAAAAGAACCTAGAAAATCCCTGGAGGTAAGGTAAACCAGATATGCCACATTCTCATTTCAAAAAGTTTGGCTACAGACATCATTAATGTACGTAGTTTCCCAGGAGCAAACGCGGACTCGGACAACTACTTAGTAAAACCATCCAGGGCAAAAGATGAAGCACAAAACTGTTTAATCTACCACAACAAGAGCAACAATTTAAAATGAACCTTCACGCGAAAAAAATATGGTGCAAGTACTTAGAAGCAGAATATAAGCAGCTAAAGACCATCATAATAAGAACTTCAAATAAAACCATCGGAAAAATAAAACAACAGAAAATCACTGAAAGGCATGACGATGAATGGCGACAAGCCATCGAAGAAAAGAGAAGAATGTGGCTAAAACAACTACAAAGGAACACCAGGAGGAACAGAGAAAAGTACAATTAAAAATCAATAAATACAAACCGAATATGAAGAAAAAAGAAAAGAGGCTATGACAAGAAAAATATTAAAACACAATAATCATAAAGAAATCAGAAAGTTTTACAAAAGTGTAAAAGAAAGCACACATGCTTTCAGATGAAAATAAAAATTAAATTACACTTGTTTTTTTTCACAAAACAAACTGTAACAAGAAGTAATTTAAACATTCAACAGTAATAGTTCAAAATGTTTCACCAAGTGTGAAACCATTCAAGAAATTTCAGACCCAGCTTAACAGGGTGTAAATATAAGCAGGGTTAAATAGTAACAGAGAAATTTAAAGTCCTCAGCAGATGGAGGAAATACTTCATGGACAAGCTACATACAGATAACGAAGAGGAATAGAAGGAACTCTACTCCACAAAAGAATCACAAATTGAAAACCTAGAATATAAACAAGAGATTCAAAAAATGAAGAATCCTAAAGAAAATAGGTAATTTTTGTTCAAATGAAAGCAAGGAATGAAAAGAGAAATTGATGTAAAATCAGAAACTCTAAAGAAAATTCTCTGAATTTCTAAAAGAAAACTGCCTAATAATTCTAGTTACATAATGTAAGAAATGGCGATTGTAAGAGAAATGTTAAAAAAAGATCCAAAGAGAATATGTTGGAAATTTTTTTAATTTTCATAAAATTCTATGAAATAAAGTTAGAAGAAATAGCGAAGAATTAATGTAAAATGAAAAAGAAATTTCAGGAATATTTTAAAAGCTTTTAAGTAAATTTTCTGAATTTCAAATAGGAATTCCTGGAAATTTTTTAACATATAAAGCTACAAATAAATAGAAAAGATAAACAATTTTAAAAACCTCGAAATAATATTGTTGAATTGAAATTGGAATTTTTTTTAAAAAGCCGGACAGAAACATGAAATATTTCGAAGCTTTGAAATAAATTCTCGGAATTTGAAATAGAAATTCCTGGAAAACTGATAAAGCAATAAGTAGAAGAAATTAAAAAAACAAAATATGAAACTGTTGGAAATCCTGATAGTAAATAAGAAAATTTCGGTGAAAAGAATGGATGAGAAACCGCTTTAAATTTTAGACTTTGCATAAAATCCGCATAGCTTAGAAAAGAAATTGCTTAAATATCATACTGCAAGACAGCAGAAACATGCTAAAAATTTAAGAAAAATTATAAAAAAATTTAATATATTTGGAAAATTTTTGAATTCCCAAAAAAATCTATGAGATTAAGAAAGAGGAAATAGTGAAAAATTAATGCAAAATAGAAAGAGGCAAATAATCGGAATTTCCAAGAGAAATTCCTAGAAATTATAAATTATACAAAGATATTAATTGTAGAAAAATATTCAAAAATTCTAAAAAATTGAAAAGATGTATTGAAATTGTAAAAAAATTGGGAAAAAAAGAGATTATATGAAGCAAGAAATAGAATAAAAATATATAAAAAAGCAAGAAAATTATAAAAAAAAGTAGTAAAAATATTAAATTTTTAGAAATAATGAAGAAAAAAAATTGAAAAAAGTCTCCAAGAAAATGTTGGACAATTTTTGAAATCCAGAAAAACAATTAAACATTATAGAACTTTCATTGAAAATTAGAAAGAAAAATGTTAAAACTCTGAACTTCGAAGTAAATTCTCGAAATATGAAAAAGAGGTTCCTGAAAAGTCTAATTATATATACCAAGAAATAAAGAATATATAAAATAAATCATTGAAAATTAAAAATCTAGAATCGATGGAGTAAAAAAATCTGAAAAAAAATCAGCAAGAAAATGTTGGATAATTTCTGAAGTTTAAAATTTTAGAACTTTAATAGAAGATATAAAAAATTTGAAGAAAAAAAATGCATTAAATATTACAATATTTATGGGCATATTTTTCATCTTCATGAGAAATGTCAAGGAAATGAAAATTCCCTGAAATTAGAGAAGAATATATTGTATATTATTGAAAATATCTGTTTATATAAAACAAGAAATTGAAGAAAATAAATTTTAAAATTTGAAAGATAAATTGTTGCTCGATGAGATAATGTAAGACGAAAAGAGAAAAGTACATAAACAATAAAAGATAAATTAGTTAATTGTTTAAAAATCACTTGATTCGTTTCAGTTTATTTTTATTTTTTATTTATTATCAATTACCTATTATTAACATAATGTTCATCAAGTAATGAATTATAAACAAATACAAAAGATGAATTATTGAATAATTTTTGATATTTCGAAGAAAATTGCAAAAGAATTAGCTGAATATTTCTAATTATATAAAGAAAGAAATAATAGAACAATCTTGAAAACGTAATATATATATATATATATATATATATATATATATATATATATATATATATATATATATATATATATATATATATATATATATATATCAAAAACTGATTTTTCTATTATATGAGATACAACAAGCAGAAACAGTCAAAATGAATTTAAATTCTAGGGAAATTTTTTTTTTGAAGTAACTTCTCGGAACTTAAAAGATAAACTTCTGAACAGCAAGATATAATAGAAAAATGTTTAAAACACGCAAAAAAATCTAAAAATCTCGTATTTCTCGAATTGACAGAAGAAATTCTGAAAATAAAATAGAAAGAAGATACTTGTTCTGCTACTCTCTTGATGGAACCAAATTTTCAAGTTGGGAGAAATAAACTCTTCTTGTATGTTATGTGTCAGTTATATCGAGGAAATTTTAAGATAATCTCATTTAAAATCAATGGAAATTAATTTTCCACTTTTTTCTTATTTTGGACTAGAAACAAAACGGAAAAATTGACAATTGTTATACCGTTTTCAATTTGGATCTATAAATAGTCATGCTTAATAATTCAGGTAAAATCAGCAATATTCTTTCAGAAAAATTTAAGATAATCACATTCAAACTCAACTGAAATTAATTTTACATCTGTTTTCATTTTTCGCCTAGAAACAAAGTAAAAGTCATTTGGCAACAACTCGAATCTTTCAAATTAGGACTTACAAATAATGGCGCTTAATAACTTAAGTGGAATCAGCAATATTTACTAAAGAAATTTTGAGACAATTACGTTTAAACACAACTATTAATTTTGCATTTGTTCAAAACAATTGCTAACAACTAAAATCTTTCAATTTAGACTTACAAATACTCTTGCTTAATTGTATATGTAAAATCAATAATATTTATACAGAAAATTTTAAGATAATCACATTCAAACCCAATCAAAATTAATTTTACTATTTCTTCACTGAAAATAAAACGGAAAAACAATTGCCAACGATTTAATTTGGACTTAAAAATATTCGTGCTTAATTGTATAGGTAAAATCAATAATATTTATAAAGAAAATTACGTTCAAACAAAATTGAAATTAATTTTACATTTGCTTCTATTTCTGGACTGAAAATAAAACGGAAAAACAATTGCCGACAATTAAAATCTTTCAATTTGGACTTAGATAGAATCAGCAATAGTAGTCCTGGAAATTTGATGATAATCACGCCTAAACTCGAATGAAATTAATTTTCAATACTTGTTTTTTTTTTGACTAAAAACAAAATAGGAAAACAATTGCTAACAATTTGAATTTTTCAATTTGGACATACAAATATACGTGCTTAATAATTTATAGAGAATCAGCAATTTTTATTCAGAAATTTTTAAGATAAGCACGTTTAAATTGAGCTTAAATTAATTTAGCATTTGTTTTTGCTTTGGAATGTGAAATGGAAACAAAGTATAAAAACAATTGCCAATTTTAATTTAGACTTATAAATCGTTGTGCTTAATAATTTAGGTAGAATCAACAATATTCAATGAGGTTTATTTAATTTAATTACATTCAAACTCAATTGAAATATATTTTACATTTGTTTCCTATTTTGGACTAAAAATAATAGAAAAACAGTTGCTAGCAACTAATATCTTTTAATTTGGACTTACAAAAAGTCGTACTTAATAATTTAGCAAAAATCAGCAATGTATGTTTAGGATGTGTTTAAATAATCACGTTTAAATCCAACTTAAATTAATTTTACATTTGTTTTTGTTTTGGACTTGAAACAAATTGGAAAAAACAATTGCAAACAACTCAAATCTTTCAATTTGGGTTTACAAATGGTTCTGCTTAATAGGTTAGGTAGAATTAGCAAAATTTATTGGGAAAATTTTAAAATAATCACGTTTAAACTCAACTGAAATTAATTTTACATTTGTTTTTTAATTAAAATAAATTGGAAAAAAAAACAATTGCCAATAATACGAATCTTATAATTTTGACTAACACATAATCGTGCTTAATAATTTATGCATATTCAATAATATTTATCTAGAAAATTTTAAAATATTTAAGCTTAAACTCAACTGAAGTTAATTTTACTTTAGTCTTTTCTTGGACTGGAAACAAAATGAAAAAATAAATTCGAACAACTCGAATCTTTCAAATAGTCGTGCTTAATAGTCTAGGTAGTATCAGCAAAAGTTATTGATCATGCGACCAACTTTTTTGACAGTCGAACTTCCTAAACGAATCTTATTGGGTAATCAAATTTAAAGTCTGGATGATAAATTGCTAATTTAAAAGTATGGATCTCAGATTTTCAGGACTGCCAACGTTAGGTAGCAGAGAAATAATAGAATGGTGGAAACAATTTCCTCAACCTGAAACGGGTTTGGAGGATTTCGGTATATCAGGCTCCAAGCAAGAGGAAGATAAGGAATAATTACTAATTGGTAGTGGATTTGGAATTTTAATGAAGGGGTTCGTTATTTGAAGTGAGTTTGAGCAACATGAGTTTCTACAATGTCAGTAGGAGGTAAATCGAATCTGACTTTAGGGAAGCTTTTTTATTTCTGGCGAATTTGGGGAATTGGTAAAGGTATAAATTGTCATGTTAAAGGGGGGCCTCGAATAAATACTTTATCAAATCTAACACCACTTTATATGGGAGGCCGTCTAAACCACATCCAATTTTTGTTTAGCATGGCTAATTTGAAAATTATAATATATTTGTAAATTAATTAATTGGTTTTTTTGGAAATATTTTTCTTTCGTTACCAGGTAAAATAGGTACTTCTTTTAAGGATGCGATTGTATGTAATTTTGAATTTTGAGATTTTAGTTCACTCAGTCTTCGGAAGGTATTCTTAAAATCTATACCTTTGAACATCTCAAGGTATGCGTTGACACAATGACACAAAGAAGAAGTGTCATCGGCGTCGAATAAATTTCCGTCTACTTCGAAAACGTTTTTGTTATTAATTATAAGGTTTTCGTCTCTAAGTTTAGGAAAATTTTCAGAAGAAGTTTCCGACGTTACTTTGCTACTTTATTAGAACTACATGGTTTAAATTTGATGTCGTGGTCGTGTTCTTGAAGAGAAAGTCACCAACGCAGTAGTCTAGAGGACGGATGACCGAGTGTACTTATTGTAATGCAGGGTGGTCAGTTATTATTTTAAATTTTCTTCCAAAAAGATATGGCCTGAAGTGTTTTACCGCAGCGACCACGGCCAATAATTCTCTAGTTGAAACATCTTAATTTTGTTCGGCCTTACATTAAGTTCGGCAATAGTATGCAACAGGTATATTAAATTCAGGTAAGACCTGTGACAGGACAACTCCGATGGCATAGTTGGAGGTAAATGGTTGCGAAAAATCAGGGAATTGATTTGTTTGGAGCGTATTTTTTTAATAAGGTTTCGAATGAAAGTTGTACACTAGTCCAAAGAAATTTGTCATTTTTCTTAATAGTTTTCTTAGGGGGTGCGCTATTGGCTTGAAATTTGGAATGAATTCTCTATAAAAATCTGGCCAGTCCTAAGAATGATTTTATGTGTTTTTGATTACGGGAAATTGGGAACACTTTGACATATTTTAACTTGGTTGGGGCTGGTTTCACACCTAAATATAGGATTCATTTTCTTTTTTGTATTTTGAAGGTTCGATTTTGAAATTATGAATTGACAGGCGTTTAAAATGGTCGCGAAGTTTCTTAATATGATTTTGCCAAGAATCTGATAATACAATTATGTCATCTAGGTAGACTAAACAATGATCATTATTACTTAATCCGGACGACATAAAATAATGTATCAGTTCTTGACGGGCTTTCGGGCCGTACAACAAGTAACCCCCTGCAGTGAGGGTTGTTAATGGTCCTTCCTTCCAGGCAAGTCCGAAAAATCGCGAATTACATCGCGAACCGAGATGCAATTGTCATATTCTGCCGCTTCTCCAGCACATAGGTGGAACTTCTTCTTCCTTGATAATCACCAGTTGATCAACCCTTGGCTCTTGTCCTGACACTTGCCACCTGCTCCTCCTTTGCAAATGATGTAGATATTCGGAATACCATATTTTCCAGACATGTTGTTTAATATACTGAATATGCTGCCTGTTGCGGCATTTTTGGTGCATTAATTATTTTGAACTCTAATTTTTTGTTTTCCATTTTATATTTTTATTCTAAAATTTATATTTATAATTGTATATTTTTCTTCGAATACGTTTAATCTTTAAAATCTGCCACTTTGTATAAGTGCACGTTTTCGAATATTTGTATCCAATTTAGATAACACTAGCCTTTAGAAATTCATTTAGTTTATTAGGCTGTCGTAAACTATAAGATACCCTTTTTCTCGCTATGGGGGGTGTTTTTTTGGCCCTTACATATTTCGTGGAAAGAACCATTTAGCCATCTGCAAAAGCTTAAATTTTAACCGTTACAAGCGTCGGCCGATTCCGAGAACACCATCCCTTTCTCCAAACGAAGGAAAGGATGCGAAAATCACCCCCACGAAATATGACTGACCAATAAGAATGCTCCCCCCACTTAATATATTTTAAACTTTTCTACCACTTTGAGATGTTAACAACACTCTCGTTTAAACCTAAAAACTGTAAGCATCACTAAAATTCAACATTATAACTAAGGAACTAAATCTTATAACTATAACAAATTTGTAAATCTATTTTGTATATAAAAGTGTATATAACTTGTACATTTATGGTGAATAGAAAAATAAGTGCAACAAATCATTTTATTCCAACTTTATTCACCTGCATCGTAAACTAGTGGCGATTTCCGAACCAGTGCAAAAAGAAATTGTCACAGAGATCTTCTCTAAAACATTGGTCCTTCGAACCGGATATCGAAACACATTTTAATCGATATACCGCGAAAAATTAAAACTAAATAAGATCAAGAAAACATCTTGGCAAACATCATCTACACTCAGTGCGACTCCACACCAGAAGTTCTTAAAGCGGGCGTCCACCGCCAACGAGGGAGAACTTTGAAGCGGGCGTCCACCGCCATCGTTGGAACTCTGAAGCGGGCGTCCACCGCTATCGTTGGATATTCGAACTCACCGAGAACCTCTAATCCGGAAAGCGACACCTGTTCCACCTGAGGCGAGCATCTCCGTAGAGCCGAATTACAACATCGCGACACTTCAACCTCACCGGGAAAATCTACTCCGGAAGGCGACTCCTGGTCCACCTGAGGCGAGCTTCCCCGTCGTGCATTGAAGCGAGCGATTCAATCAAAAACCCTCCGTAAGTCCACTCCTTTTATTTAATACATCTTTATATTTGAACTTTTATTAATTAATAATGGCCGACGAAGACAGATCTGCCACTTTGTTAAATAAACGTCGCGCATTAAAATGTAGCGTGACTCGAGCTAAAACCGCATTCACAAAATTACTGCAAGATGCTAATGCAGATCCGAACGTAACGCGCATTAAAATTATTTCGAGATTAGATACATTAGAACCGTTCTTAGAACAATATAATAATCTTATGGACGAATTAGAATTATTACAAGGGGCAACCAAAGAACTTGAATCTGATAGGGAATCATTTGAAAAAACGTACTACGATTTAAAAGCGGAAATGAAAATTCACATAGAAAAACTAAATTCAAAACCAAATACAACCGAAGCTGCAACTAATTCTAACAATCAATTAAATAATTCAAGTAACGATGCTGTTAAGGTTCAGCTACCTATATTAAATTTAATTCCATTTAGTGGATTGTATGAAGAGTGGGCACCTTTTAGTGAAAAATTTAAGTCCTTAATTGATTCAAATAAATATTTAGATAATATGCAAAAATTTCATTATCTTAAATCGTGTTTAAAAGGCGACGCCGCGAATGCAATTAAACCTTTGGAGCTTGTAGCATCTAATTATGACGTGGCTTGGTCTCTTTTAAAAACTAGATTCCACAATAAAAAACTCACAATTAATAAACATTTAAAAGCACTCTTTGAACTGAATTGTTTAACTAAAGAAAGCCTCTCCGGACTTCAATACATGTACGATAATATTTCACTTAATCTTTTGTCACTTAAAAACTTAAAAGAACCTGTTGAACATTGGGATAGTATTATTGTATATATTATGCAAGATAAATTTGATAATATTACGAAAATGGATTGGCAAAAATATTCAAGCAAAATGGATTCTCCGAAAGTGGAGGATTAAAAATCTTTAATAATAGAAAAATGCGATATGTTAGAAGCTTTTAAAACTCAAAAAAGATCAAATTCAGTTAAAAAAGTTGTAGTAAAACCTAATTCAAATTCACATCACACAAAATCGTTCGTGAAATCGAACTCATATGTAACAACACATAAACCGATATGTAGCCATTGTAAGGAAGAACATTTTATTTATGTTTGCGATTCATTTTCAAAACTCTCACCTAGTGAAAGACTTGATCGAGTTCGTTCATTAAGCCTTTGCACTAATTGTTTGAAATCTAACCATACAAATAAAGATTGTCGAAATGTACGTACTTGTAGAATATGCAATAAAAAGCATCATTCATTACTCCATTTAAATATACAGCAAAAAGATAAAACTAATTCAACAAGTGAACAAAATACTAATACTCAAACATCTAATAATTTAGAACAATCAACATCACATCATGCTGCCAGTATTAAATGTCAAACTTTATTATCTACTGCACATATTCTGGTTAGTGATAAAGGGGGTAATTACCATAACTGTAGGGCGTTACTAGATTCCGGATCTCAATCATGTTTTATAACAAGTAAATTAGTCAATAGTTTAGGTTTGCATATTTATCATAGCAACACGATGATTTCCGGAATCTCAAACTGTAACGCAGAAGTTTGTAGCCAAACAAAAATAACATTAAAATCTAAACATACGTCATACAAAACAACAATTAATGTCTAGTATTAGAATCAATTACGTCAACATTGCCATCTTATTCATTTAATACAGATATGTTAAATATACCAAAAAATATTACACTTGCCGATGAAACATTTAATACGCCAAATAAAATCGATATGTTAATTGGGGCTAATTTATTTTGGGACCTACTGTGTTTGGGTCAAATCAAATTAGGCAAAAACCTACCATTGTTACAAAAAACCAAATTAGGTTGGATTGTAGCCGGAAATATTCCCGCATATAATCCAACTGATTTAGTAAAATGTAATTTAACTACAACACAGGTCGACAATCAACTTAAAAAAATTTGGGAATTGGAAGAAATAATTCACAAACCCGAACTTAGCCGTATGGAAATTGCTTCTGAAACTCACTATGTCTCAAATACGGCGCGCTTAAGTAATGGACGTTTTGTTGTTAAAATCCCCATTAATAATGCAGAGTGTGATCTCACTGAATCACGAAACACTGCATTAAAACGGTTTTACTCTCTTGAGAAAAAACTTGAAAAAAATAACGAGCTGAAAAAATTGTACATTGAATTTATGTCCGAATACGAAAATTTAGGGCACATGTGTGAAGTTCAAGAAAGCTTCCCGCTTAAAAAATTAACATATTATTTACCTCACCACCCCGTTATAAAGGAATCAAGCACAACCACAAAATTGAGAGTTGTTTTTGACAGGTCGTCGAAGGTAAATAATAATAATCTATCCTTAAATAGCATTCAGGAAGTAGGCCCTACAATTCAAAATGATTTGTTTTCAGTTTTAATCAGATTCAGACGTCACCCAATTGCCATTACAGCTGACATTGAAAAAATGTATCGGCAAATTTTAATTCACCCCGACCATAAGTCACTCCAACGGATATTTTGGCGATCAAATACAGATTCACAGATAAAATGCTACGAGTTGAACACAGTCACTTATGGTACTGCTTCAGCTCCGTTTTTATCTATACGTACATTAAACGAATTAGCGAATATCAATCAAGATAATTATCCAACAGCTAGTTTAATAATTAAAAATGATTTTTACGTTGATGACATGCTCACGGGTGCAAATACTATTGACGAGGTATTAAAAATAAAAAAAGACGTAACTAATATTTTATTAAGTGGAGGATTTCATTTGCACAAGTGGATATCCAATCATCCATCAATTAATAATAGCTTCAACAATGAAAATGCAATTCAATTAGGTGAAACGGATTCTACAAAATCATTAGGTGTATTATGGAATCCAAAATATGACTATTTATATTTTATCACGTCTGAAAATTATAATCAAATAAATAAAACTACAAAACGCAATATACTATCGTCAATTTCAAAAATCTATGACCCTTTAGGTTTAATAACTCCCATTACAACACAGGCAAAGTTAATAATGCAAAAACTCTGGAAAGAACAATTGCATTGGGACGAATCAATACCTTTACATTCACATTCCATGTGGATTAAATATAACAACGATTTACAACATTTACCTGACATTAAAATAAACCGTGCCACAGTATATTCTTCTCCGAAACACATCGAAATCCATGGGTTTTGTGATGCGTCGGAGGTAGCGTATGGGGCATGTGTGTATTTAAAGACAATAGACAATTTAGGCAAAGCATCTATCAATCTTATGTGTTCTAAATCAAGAGTAGCACCATTAAAACAAACAACACTTCCCCGGCTTGAGTTATGCGGTGCATTACTTTTATCGAAATTAATCTCTAAATTATTAAATATTCTCGATATTTCTTTCGATGCCATATACCTGTGGTGTGACTCAACTATTACTCTACATTGGATAAAAGGAGATAGTGCCAGGTGGCAAACCTTTATTGCTAATCGTGTAGGAGAAATTCAAAATTTAACTAACACTAACGACTGGCAACATGTCAGAACTTTTGATAATCCAGCAGATTTTATAACTCGACCAACTAGTGCACTTAATTTAAAAGAAACTACTTTATGGTGGAATGGGCCTTCTTGGCTAAAAAATAATTCAAACGAGTGGCCTATAAATGAAGTCACAGAAAGTATTAATCCAAATGATTTAGAAATACGAAATACACACAAATGTTATGTACAAACAAATGAATTTGGCCTATTTTCAAAATTCTCTACATTTACTAAACTTAACCGTGTCACAGCTTATTGTCTTAGATTTATTAACAATTGCAAAAATAACTCTACTCAAAAATATACTAATTCATTATCTGTTAATGAACTTCAATATTCAACAATAGTGCTAATTAAGTTAGCACAAAAATCTATGTTTTATATTGAATTGAAAGACATGAGAACTTTGGGATTTGTAAATAAGAAAAGTAAAATATTAGCGTTAAGTCCTATTATAGATGAAAATGGAATTTTACGTGTAGGCGGGCGATTAAAAAACGCTGAAATATCAGTTTCAATGAAACACCCGATATTACTTTTACCGAAACATCCGCTAACCAAATTAATAATTACAAACGAACATAAACGAATGCTCCACTGCGGTCCTCAAACTTTGCTGTCCAGTTTACGTAATAAGTATTGGATAATATCAGGCCGAGATGCGTGTAGGCGCTGTGTACATGCTTGCATTACTTGCTATAAAAGCAATTTAAAACCTATAATTCCATTTATGGGAAATCTTCCAGCATCGCGAGTTAACCCCGCTCCGCCATTTTATAACTGCGGCGTTGACTACGCTGGGCCATTTTTAATAAAAAATCGTAAATCACGTAATACTACAACAATTAAATCATATATCTGCTTATTCATATGTTTTGCAACCAAGGCAGTGCATTTAGAATTGGTAACCGATTTAACAAGTGAGTCATTTATAGCAGTTCTTAGACGTTTCACTTCGAGACGTGGTGCCCCTAAAAATATTTATTCCGACAATGGAACGACATTTGTCGGTGCTAATTCGGAAATAAGAGAATTATATAATTTTCTAAGAAATACGGAATATAATAACAAAATTATTAACTTCGCAGCCACTTGTTCAATTCAATGGCATTTTATACCACCCAGGTCGCCACATTTTGGCGGGCTTTGGGAGTCAGGAGTTAAGTCGGTCAAAACTCATTTGAAAAAAATAGCAGCTAATGCTCTACTTACATATGAAGAATTCACAACAATATTAGTTCAGATTGAAGGTGTATTAAATTCCCGGCCGATTTCGCCTCTTTCTAACGATCCAAACGACCTCGAACCTTTAACTCCTGCTCATTTTCTAATTGGAAGACCTATAACCTCTACGCCAGACCCCGATCTAACCCATTTACCCCAAAACCGATTGAATCGCTTTCATATGTTACAGCAGCTCACACAACATTTTTGGAAGCGATGGTCCAGCGATTATCTAACCACACTTCATCCCAAGGGAAAATGGAGAAATCAACCCACTCATAACATCTCTAAAGGATCGATGGTTATCCTTAGGGAAGAAAATGTACCACCCTCAAAATGGCATCTTGGGAGAGTAGTTGATATCCACCCTGGAGAAGACAACCATGCCCGAGTAGTGTCAGTGAAAACCAGTAATGGAACGTACAAGCGCGCTATTACAAAACTATCAATTCTGCCGATCGAAACTATTGATGAAAAAACTTTTGAAATATCAACATATTTCAAGGGGGGCGGCATGTTGCGGCATTTTTGGTGCATTAATTATTTTGAACTCTAATTTTTTGTTTTCCATTTTATATTTTTATTCTAAAATTTATATTTATATTGTATATTTTTCTTCGAATACGTTTAATCTTTAAAATCTGCCACTTTGTATAAGTGCACGTTTTCGAATATTTGTATCCAATTTAGATAACACCAGCCTTTAGAAATTCATTTAGTTTATTAGGCTGTCGTAAACTATAAGATACCCTTTTTCTCGCTATGGGGGGGTGTTTTTTTGGCCCTTACATATTTCGTGGAAAGAACCATTTAGCCATCTGCAAAAGCTTAAATTTTAACCGTTACAAGCGTCGGCCGATTCCGAGAAAACCATCCTTTTCTCCAAACGAAGGAAAGGATGCGAAAATCACCCCCACGAAATATGACTGACCAATAAGAATGCTCCCCCCACTTAATATATTTTAAACTTTTCTACCACTTTGAGATGTTAACAACACTCTCGTTTAAACCTAAAAACTGTAAGCATCACTAAAATTCAACATATAACTAACGAACTAAATCTTATAACTATAACAAATTTGTAAATCTATTTTGTATATAAAAGTGTATATAACTTGTACATTTATGGTGAATAGAAAAATAAGTGCAACAAATCATTTTATTCCAACTTTATTCACCTGCATCGTAAACTAGTGGCGATTTCCGAACCAGTGCAAAAAGAAATAGTCACAGAGATCTTCTCTAAAACACTGCCATTTAGATAATCGACCAGGATTAATGTGCAACAAATCAGCCTCCGCTAAATCCAACAACGAAGTGCCAATTAAAAAGTGTGTGAGTGTAAGGAAATTGTAATCATTAGGATCATGCAAATGGATTGGGCAAATAAGGGACGTGGGTTAGAAATAGCTTCGATTTGCGTTAATAAAGTATAAGACTCCTCAAAATTAAGTTTTGTTTCACCGATAACCTTTGATGAGTGACGTTTTACTGTCTTCACAGCTGCCTCCCCAACCTGCCTTCCCGTTGATTAAGAAAATTAATATTTGTTTGATTGTTACTAGATATACTGCCTCCTACAATCCGACCTAAGCTTGTTTTCCAACACGTAATATTTTTGTTGTTTAATTTGATTTTCCTACCACCAAGTATGTTCCAAAATGTTGTTGCGCCAATTAATAAAACAATTGGACCTGAAATATTCGCTAGTTTAAGTCCACTGGGCAAATTTAGACAATCCTTGTTGAATGACTTATTTGGTAGATTGGAAGTTAATTTATCAACAACTAAACCTTAAATTGATGTTTTAAAACTACTGCACCTTGAATTTAAATTTACATTTGTTCTAAAATTTATATGAGATGTGGTTGTGCTAACTCCACTAATTTTTATTGTCGCTTCAGTGATATTTAAATTTAATTTATCAGCATAATCCTGTGTAATTTAACTGTGATCCGCTATCCAACAATGCCCTTGTCTTGTATTTTAACCGTTATTATTGATAATATTTACAACAGCGGTAACCAATAGGTAGGTTTTCATCACATTTCTCGGTTATATGACTTACGTTAACAGATGTAGTAAGTAAGTAAGTAAGAAGTTTAATGTCAGCACAAAAATGTTTACATAAGTCAAAACATATAAATATAAATACAAAACAAAGCAGTACAATAAGTACAAATAAATGCATATTAAAATATAAATATTGTTACAAATAAAAACCAAAGATAAAATCTCTAGTGGTACAATTAATACAATGAAGACTAAGACTATAATTATTACTTAATTAAATATGCGATAAATCGCTAGAAGTAAATTCGTGGATTGAGTAAAAAAAGTTTGTTGAATAATATTTGTAAAATGTATCATTAATTGATAATCATCAAAATATATAGCATATAATTTTGTTGGAACAATTTTTTCTTTAATAAATTTAATTAACTCAAATTGAAATAACTGAATAGTTAAGGGTGTTAGTTGTTGAAAGTTCATATTGTAATCACTTTGGTAAATTTTTGTAAATGAAATACGAAAACACTTTCAAATATTTATTTTGCCGTTCGCGACAATTGTTTCGACATGCTGTGTCTTCTTCAGGCGAAGAAATTTCTTCATTTGATTCGAACTCTGATTATTATTTGATTTTTATAATTATTTAATGGTTTTTCAGAAATAAGAAATTGGGTTTTCAATTGAAGTATGAACAGTTTCATTAGTTATTGGTGGTCGAATTTGAATATCTTGTAAAACTTTAATTTTTCCGAAGGTTAATATTTATTTGTTTTAATTTCTGGAATTAAAATTTCACCATTGAGAATTGTAACTGGAATTTTTACTAAACGGATTTCATTAGAATTAATTTCAATATTTTTATAAATTATTTACAGGGTCTAATAGAAGTCAAAAATTAACCAAATCTTTAAGTCCAATTAATCCGCCATAAAAATCATGAAAATCATATAATAGAAAATCAATACTATTATTTATAATTAATTCTTTAAATGCTGTAATATTTGCTCTGAATCGTGTAGTTGATTCACCATGGAAAGTTTTACTTATTGATTCTTTATTGTAAATTAAATTTGGATAAAATTTTTCTTCAATACTTGGTTTTAAAATTGATGTAAAACATGCTGTATCTATTAATAATTTTAACGGGAGATTATTTATTTTAATGTATGCTAAGGGATTTGTATTAAGTTGAGAATTTACTTGAATTATGTTGGGTAATCTTTTTTTTATTTTTGGTTTCGTGAAAATTTTGATTATCACCTAAACTATGATTATTATTATTATTAACAACATAATCAATTTGATTATTATTAGAATTATGACAATATTGATTATCTTGGAATGTTGAACATTCAGTTAATGGTTGTTCATTTTGATAATAAAATTGTAAAGGGAAATTATTTTCTTGTGATTTATTTTGATTTAAATAAATTAATTGTATATAATAATTTTGCCTAGGGAATTTATGTTGATTATTAAATCTATTATTAGTATTATATGTGCTTATAGACATAGGTTGTGGTGTAAAATTATTATTATTTGATTTAAATTGACTATTATTACTTTGAGTTACAGACAAAGGTTGATGAAATCGTTCAAAATTTTGTCCTGTTGGTGCAAAAACATTTCTTTGTTCAAACATTGGTTTATTATTACGATAATTAGGATTATGTAATTGCACATTATTATTAAATAGTTGTTTAGTAAAATTATTTCTAAATTTATTTGAATTAGAATGGTAAAATTGTCTATTATTATTTTGTTTAAATGCATTATTATTATTATTATTATTGGGTCTAGCATTTGAAGTAGACTCAAGTGTATATTGAAAATTTTCTTCTTCAACAACAAATCTTATTGCATTATCCAATCAAGTTGGATTTTTCAATCTTATAATTGACTGTAAATGACAGCGTAATCCTCTGATAAATGATTTAATTCTGTTTGATTAAATAGATCCAAATGAATTAATTTTGTTGAATCAGACATTTTCAGAAACTGAGTATGAATTTATTTTAGAAGTTAATTTTGAATACGTTCAGCAAAATCTAAAGGTTTTTTATTTCTAAATGGCAATAAATTAATTAAATCTTGAGCTAAACAAACAATCATGATTCCTTAAATCTCTGTCTTAAATATTTTTAATTTCATCCCAAGTTTTTAAATCACTTGGTGAACCAATTGCAATTAAAGCACGAGCTTTTAATTTACTCTTAATTGCTTTTAATAAATAATTATTAAGATTTACATCATTAAATCTAGAATATTCTGTAATTATAGTATCACAACTATTAATTAATAAAAATATCTACTAATTGAGAATCTCCATTAAATTATTTCTACGTTTAATTTTAACATTTGGATATCGTTTACATTGCTTTCATTAGCCATATTTTATTTAATAATTTTAGTAATAATTCTTTCAGTTCAATATTCATAAAGTTTTTATAAAATTAAAAATTTACACGCGGTGTACAAGGTGTTCTTATCCAGGTGATAATGAACGGTCATCGATCAGGGTTCTCCTGGAGAATTCTTCTTCCAATGTCGTTCCAGAGTCGATTCTGGTTGCACAACGGGTGTCCGACGGGGACTGCACTTTTCAGTCAGGAAATTCTTGATTTTTTTTGTTTTTCAGCCTTTTTGTGTGTTAACGATTAAAATCGAAATTCTTCGTACTATTCTCGTTACGTAAAAACCAAAAAACAATCCTACCGACTACGCCAATTATATAAATCGGATCGTTGAAGGCCTTTTTAAAAACGTTTATTCAAATTAATCGACAACTGTACATCAACAAGATACAGCGGAAAGAGAGAAATAATAATGTGTGAATGCTACTTATATTAAAATAAAACATAAAAACTATCCAAAAACATATATAAAAATACAATAGATTAATAGTGTGTAGTCCAGCCACAATCCGCCTGTATTCCATATACAGGCGGATTATCTTCCTAATATAACTTGATGAAACAAAATTGTACAAATGGACAATACACATGCGAATAAAAAATAATGAATAATTAATTTTAAATCGAAGCAATTGACTACTACGGATGAATCCCGGGTAAAAAAGGATAATTTAATTGACACCTCACCTTCGTGATTTCATCCAAAGAACAGCAACGGCGGTGAGGTCGGTTTCAAAAAATTGATTTTAACTCGTGAATATTTTGATGGCTTCGTAAAAGGTACCGCATAGTTGTCGGTTATTATGTAATTTGTTTTGCAGTCTAAAATACTTCAAAAGATTGCACAACCGATTATTTCGTCATATTTTATGGGGAAAAGGAAAAGGTGGCGGTAATTTATACTGCCGAATGAAAAACTCAACCATGTGTACACCAAGGTTTTGCTGGGGTTGTGGATTGATTTATGCCCACAATCGTAATTATATTATTTTAAAGAAATTTCAAATTATACTCGAGGGAAGAAAGTTTAATTAATGAGATTTCAGCGCCAGGATTTATTCACATTTCTGGGGCTTTCTTGGAAGGTTAATGCTGTAAAAATATGGATGCTTCAATATATGTTAAATTCAAAATAAATAAAGAATAAACTTTGTTGGTATCACTTTTTATTTACACTTGTAACTATAGTTTCGCCAACTTCAGCTTGTCATTATCAAACAATAGTGTGACAAGCTGAAGTTTTAGAAACTATAGTTACAAGTGTAAATAAAAAGTGATACCAACAAAGTTTATTGTTTATTTATTTTGAATTATCAAAATTTATCACGAAGTGAAAGCCTCCATGATTACTTATTTATATATTAAATCATACATTGAATTAATTAATAAAGAATTCGATTACGCGATTTTAAATAGAATACTAAAATTGAATTACCAACCGAGCAGAAAATTGTTGATTGAATTATGTGTATTGCATTTACTTTACCTTTACCTTTAATATTGTATTTATATCTACTTCATATTCGTGGAATTGATGTTGGATATAATGCCTTGACAAATTATATCTGCTATTATATATAACAAAATTTCTAGGAACTCACAGGCATTCGTTATAAAAGACCTTACATAATATTTCCCATATTGTTGGAATTTTAATTAAATTTTCATATAAATTACAATCCGAATCAATAAAAAAATTCTATTATTCTCCTTACATCCTTCAGATGAATGATATTATTTTCAGCGAATTGTTTTTATTATTATCGGTGCGAACGTTTAAATTCGGAATCACTGCAGGAAATGCGATGTTTACATTTCGTAGATGCGAGATTAATTTCTCCTTTCAACAGCATATTTCATAATTAGCAAATCTATGCCGAGAGAAATGCGTCAACAGATGGTTTTGTAAGTTTTTTTTTTAATGAGAATATTCGGGGGCCGCGCAAATAGAGCGTATTAATTCGTTTTCGCGGTGAACTTGAACGTGCGAGTCATGCTTCTCGAATCTGCCGGACTTAATGACCAATAAAAATCTACTCGCTATTTATTAACGAATTTTAAATAGATCGCGTACATTTTTGCAGGATTCCGCCCGAAGTAATTATTTATGTTTGGACAATTTCACCTTCAATAATAAGTGAGTGTATACAAGAAACGATGCGTATTACAGGTTTAATTATGGTGAAACATGTTATTGAAGCTTATAAATGTAACAAGTTTATAATAATATACTTTGGAATGCGGAAAAAGCGATTTGCGCAGATTTCCATATAGTTCCTGATTAAAAACAATAATATTTAATTTCATCGTTGTGAAACACTAAAAATAATATTATTTCCATTCCATGTTTACTACATTGTAGACTCGAAATCATACGAAATTGACTGCTTACCATTTGGTAAGGTATAAACATGGTTACTTTCAGCTATCTTTAAATTTTCAGTTGAATTAACGAGAGATGTACTGTTATTGAAAATAAATATTGTTATTTGGAATTTACCTTGAAATGTGTAACAGATCATTTCTCGAACAACTTCGAAATTTAGCTTGTCTAAACCTCAACTTAGTTTAGGCATAGCTAATTTAAATATGTTATTATTTTCACAGAACATTTTCTAACTAACTAGACATTTAAACAAATCGCAATAGCTGGGTTTATCGTAATAATTCATTTTAGATACTAGATAAAACAAAAACCGTTTACCAACATTTAAAAACGCAAAGGAATGTAATTTGGCGTTCTGAGATTTAAGATCATCGACTTTTCCGAATCTCTTTTTGAATTCCAAAGCTGTACCTTGTTTCATCTTAAGATCCTAGGTATAGAAAATTGTGGAACCTTCAGAGAAAGTTCTAGCAAGAGAAATTAATTGATAATTTCAGAAGTCGGGAAAGAAAATACTATAATTGAAAAAAAAAACCAAACAAAATGAGTCAAGAAAATTCCTGCTACTTGGAAAAGAATTGGATATGAAAGTACTGAAAATTTCTAGATTTTCTAAAGAAATATCAGGTGACAAGAGATACTTTAAATCTGGAAAAGAAATTGTTTATGAATTCTATGGAATTCTATAAAAATTCTCACAATTTGTAAGAGAAATTATTGACGAAATCAAGAAGTCCGAAAAGGAAATTGCTAAATAATATTAGAATATTTAAAGAAGAGCCCTATAAAATAAGGTAAGGTATTCTTAAAATATCGAGAAATTTGAAAGGAAATTTTTGAAAAATAAAATAATAATTTTGTAGAGAAATTCCTAGAGAATTGTAAAAATACTAGAATTTTAGAAATTTTAGAAGAGATGTCAGATAAAATAAGTACATAGATACAAAACATTTTAGAAATCTAGAAGTCATATTTCTGGAAAGTCTACAGTTATCGAAATATTATCGCAGTTCAGAAAGGAAATTACTGGAGAATTATGGAACCATGGTAGGAAATTCTTGCAAATGCAATTTATAATAGAAATTATTTAGAAAAGTTGTGTAAAATTGTTAGAAGATTTTTTGAAGAAAATTCGGATAAAATGAGGCAAGAAAAATTTTAAAAATCTTGAAGAGAAATTGCTAGAAAAATATAAAATTCTCAAATTAAATTATCACAAATTTGAAATGTAATTCTTGTACAATTGTAGAAGTGTGGTTGGTAAATTACTGGAAAACAAGAACCTTTAAAGAGAATTCCAACAAAAATATTCTAATAATACTGAAAATTTTTAGAAATCTGAAAACTTAATGCTAATTCTAAAATCCCCGAAGATATTTCTCGTAATTTTGAAGAAAATTTAGTGGAGAGTACTAGAAATATCGATGGAAATTCTTGTAATTTTAAAGCAAAATTTTTTGATAATTCTAAAACCTTCGAAGATATTTCTCGCAATTTTGGCGGAGAATTATAAAAGTCTCGGTGGCAATTCTTGGAATTTTAAAGAGAAATTACTGGAGGATTCTAGAAAATGAAAAATGTTGAAATTTCTTGGCAGCTGCTGGATTTTTGAATATGAGGACGCTATAATGAGGCAAGAGATTTTAGAAAAATTCTAGAAATCTAAAAAAAAAAAGATGGAATTATAAAAAACACACTGCTACAACGAAAAACAAAATTACCACCAGGGCAAAACATTTTAGATGCTTAACGTATAAAAATAATGGTATTACTACTAAAACTGCAGTAAAAATATATAAAATGATTTGACGCCCATTACTGGACTATGGTTGTGTCCTCTATCCCAATCCCACCAATCCAACCTCCCGCAATATTCAAGTTAGCGAGCGAGCATCCCTTCGTACCCTAACAAAACTCCGTCATCTTCTCAATCCTTTATATAATCCTTCTAATCAGCTCCTTTATGATACAACCTTAGTTATTCCTATCCAAGAACGCCTTCGAATCCTATCACTAAAATTCTCCAAAAATCCTTTCAACTTTCACATATTATCCCTATACTGTATTCCTAGAAACCCAAATCTAACCCCTAAATTTAAAAACTTACATTCTACCATTTATGATTTCATTTCATCATTTCATGCATCTACTCATTAAAGACTGACGCCATATGACTGGACAAATCAAGGCAGAAAGACCTCTGGTCGATAACCTCATCAATCATTTATTATTTAAATGTTAAATTTTGTTGTACATATTTGTCAATAAAGATGTATATATAAAAAAATTGTGCAACACTGTTAGAAGATAGTAGATTTTTTGTAGAAAATTCCGAAAATGAAGCAAGAAAAATTTTAAAAATCTTGAATAGAAATTGTTTGAAAAGTCTAAAATTCTCAAATAAACTTGTCACAATTTTTAAATGTAAGTCTTCAACAAGTACATGTTTGGTTAGGAAATTACTGGAAAACTAGAATATTTAAAGATAATTCCGACAGAAGTAGTCAATTAATACTGAAATATTTTAGAAATCTGGAAATTTCGTGATAATTCTATAATCCCCGAAGATATTTCTCGTAATTTAGAAAAAAATTTCGTGGAGAATTCTAAAAATCTCGATGGAAGTTCTTAGCATTTTAAAGCAAACTTGATAATTTTAAAACCCTCGAAGATATTTCTCGTAATTTTAACGAAAATTTGTTGGAGAATTTAAAAATCTTGATGGAAATTCTTGGAATTTTAAAGAGAAATTACTGGAGAATTCTATAAACCGAAAAATGTTGAAATTTCTTGGCAGCTGCTAGATTCTTGAATAAAGACACATGGTTGAAGGATTTTAAAACTCTAGAGAGAGCAAATTTTTTTGAACATCATTTTTGAGAAATTGCTAGAAAACTGTAGAAGCCCAGAAAGTTGTTGGAAGGTACTAAAAGAGGTTGGAGAATTTTAGAAATTTAAAGATATAACTGGAAAACTCTAAAATCTCCAAAGAAAAATTTCTCAATTAGAAAGAAAAAATGTTGAAAGATTTTAAAACCCTTGAAAGAGCAAATTCTTTGGAACATTTTTTTGGATAAATTGCTAATGAATTCTAGAATCCTAGAAAGTTGTTGAAAGATACTAATTTTTTAAAGAGAGGCAAGAGATGCTAGAAAATTCTACAAATCTACAAATCCCCGAAGATATTTCTTGTAATTTTGAAGAACATTTGGTGGAGAGTTCTAGAAATCTCTTAGCATTTTAAGCAAACTTGATAATTCCAAAACCCTCGAAGATATTTCTCGTAATTTTGACGAAAATTTGTTGAAGAATTCTAGAAATTCTTGGAATTTTAAAGAGAAATTACTGGAGAATTCTATATACCGAAAATGTTGAACTTTCTTCGCAGCTGCTGGATTCTTGTATAAAGACAAATTGTTGAAGAATTTTAAAACTCTCGAAAGAGCAAATTCTTTTAAACATTTTTTTTGAGAAATTTCTGGAGAATTGTAGAAGCTTAGAAAGTTGTTGAAAGGTACTAAGAGATGTTGGAGAATTTTAGAAATTTAAAGATATTACTGGATAACTCTAAAATCTCAAAAAAAAAATTTCAAAATTAGAAAGACAAATTGTTGAAGGAGTTTAAATCCTTCGAAAGAGCAAATTCTTTGGAACATTTTTTTTTTTGATAAATTGCTGATGAATTCTAGAATCCTAGAAAGTTGTTGAAAGATACTAATTTTTTAAAGAGAGGCAAGAGATGCTAGCAAATTCTACAAATCTACAAATCCCCGAAGATATTTCTTGTAATTTTGAAGAACATTTGGTGGAGAGTTCTAGAAATCTCTTAGCATTTTTAAGCAAACTTGATAATTCCAAAACCCTCGAAGATATTTCTCGTAATTTTAACGAAAATTTGTTAGAGTATTCTAGAAATCTTGATGAAAATTCTTGGAATTTTAAAGAGAAATTACTGAAGAATTCTAAAAACCGAAAAATGTTGAAATTTTTTGGCAGCTGCTAGATTCTTGAATAAAGACACATGGTTGAAGGATTTTAAAACTCTAGAAAGAGCAAATTTTTTTGAACATCATTTTTGAGAAATTGCTGGTCAACTGTAGAAGCTTAGAAAGTTGTTAAAAGGTACTAAGAGATGTTGGAGAATTTTAGAAATTTAAAGATATAACTGGAAAACTCTAAAATCTCCAAAGAAAATTTTCGCAATTAGAAAAAAAATTGTTGAAAGAGCAAATTCTTTGGAACATTTTTTTTGGATAAATTGCTAATGAATTCTAGAATCCTAGAAAGTTGTTGAAAGATACTAATTTTTTAAAGAGAGGCAAGAGATGCTAGAAAATTCTACAAATCTATAAATCCCCGAAGATATTTCTCGTAATTTTGAAGAACATTTGGTGGAGAGTTCTAGAAATCTCTTAGCATTTTAAAGCAATCTTGATAATTCCAAAACCCTCGAAGATATTTCTCGTAATTTTAACGAAAATTTGTTAGAGTATTCTAGAAATCTTGATGGAAATTCTTGGAATTTTAAAGAGAAATTACTGGAGAATTTTTAAAAACCGAATAATTTTGAAATTTCTTGTCAGCTGCTGGATTCTTGAATAAAGACAAATGGTTTTCTGAGAAATTGCTGGAAAACTGTAGAAGCTCAGAAAGTTGTTGGAAGGTACTAAGAGAAGTTGGAGAATTTTAGAAATTTAAAGATATTACTGGATAACTCTAAAATCTCCAAAAAAAATTTTCAAAACTAGAAAGACAAATTGTTGAAGGATTTTAAAACCCTCGAAAGAGCAAAATCTTTGGAACATTTTTTTTGGATAAATTGCTGATGAATTCTAGAAGCCTAGAAAGTTGTTGAAAGATACTAATTCTTTAAAGAGAAGATAAGGAATTCCTTCTTGTCAAGCATCTTCTTAAGGAAATGCTGGTGGCAAATACCTTTGCACATTTATCAAGAGACCATACTTCAATGTTTTCTGTGTACATATTGGTTAAATTTTATTTCACCTGCAAATGAAAATGAAATAGAGTGGTGTAAAAAGATGTTTGTTATTGCAATAGAATTTTTGAAGATAAATGCGACAAAACACTGTCTTTAAGTCTGTAAAAAAATTATTTAAAAATTTTACAACCCTTGGAAAATAGCAGAAAAATCCTAGAATTTTTGAAGAGGAGTGTAGCAAAATATGCTGAACAATTCTACAAATTTGAAAGAAGAATTCTTCAAGAAATTCTAATAATTTAGATAATACGCTGCTGGAGAATTATAGAAATCTAGATATAAAATTGCTGGAAAACACTAAATCTTTGGAGAGAAGTTTTATAATATAAAATGATGCAAGAGATGTAAAAAAATATTATAAATCTTGAAGAGCAATTGCTAGATAATTCAAAAACCCTCACAGGAAATTTTTCCAAATTTGGAACAGTAATTGCTAAAGAATTTAGCATCCCCGAAAAAATTTTTTGAATTTTAAAAGATATTGCTATTTTTTTAAAGAAATTGCTGTAGATCTCTAGAATGTTGAAAGAAAATGCTGCAAAAGTAAATATTTGAAAGAATTAAATGGCAAGATTTTTTGAAGTCAGACAAAATTAAGCAAAAGATCCTAGAAACTTGTAGAAAACTGAAAAATGATTACTGGTTAATATTCTAGAAAAAATAACCTCTATTTATAAGTATAATTGCTACAAAATTGTATAAATCTTTAAAGGAAACTTTTATATTGTTGAAAAAAATTGCTGGAGAATTCTAAAAAGAAAAACTAGAAAGTGGTTGGAAATTGTTGGAAGATACTAATTTTTTAAAGTGAAGTCCGATAAAATGATGTAAGAAATACTAATCAAATTCTGCAAATCTAATAGAGAAATTGCTAGAAAAATTTATAACTCTCTAAGAAATTTTGCAATTTTGAAAAGTAAATTGTTTTCTGAATTCTAGAAATCTGGAATGGAAGATAAAAAGATGCTTGAAAACTCTAAAAACCTGCTTCGAAAATTGCTGGAAATGGAAATGGGAGAAGAATAATAAAATAAAGGTACTGATTGTTATGCTACATTCTTAATGGAACCGGATGTATAAATTCTATAATAATTCTAAATATTTGAAAGAGAAATTTTTCCAAAATTCTAGAAACTTGTAGAAAATTGTTCTAATTTTTATGTAAAAAATGCTGAGAAGAATTATAGAAGTCTGCATAGGAACTTACTAAAAATTACCCCATAAAGTTACGTAAGGGATGATGAGTAATTTCTAGAGAATTCTAAAATTCTAAAAAAAATCCTGTAATTAAAAAAATAATGGAGAATTCTAAGAAAACTTGAAGTTGTTGAAAGTTGATGGAAGATAATCATTTTTTGAAGAGATACTAAAAATAATCTGGAAATCTAAAAGAAAAATACTAAAAAATGTATAATTTACTAAAAAAAATTCAATTTTTGAAAATAAATTGCTTTTGAATTGTAGACATCTGAAATGGAAGATAAGTGCAACAAAAAGATGCTTCAAAACAAGAAATATGCAAAAATTTCTGGAAAACAGAAATGTCGGACAAATAGTTAAGAAATCTAGATGAAGAAATTGCTGTAGATCTCTAGAATGTTGAAAGAAAATGCTGCAAAAGTAAATATTTGAAAGAATTAAATGGCAAGATTTTTTGAAGTCAGACAAAATTAAGCAAAAGATCCTAGAAACTTGTAGAAAACTGAAAAATGATTACTGGTTAATATTCTAGAAAAAATAACCTCTATTTATAAGTATAATTGCTACAAAATTGTATAAATCTTTAAAGGAAACTTTTATATTGTTGAAAAAAATTGCTGGAGAATTCTAAAAAGAAAAACTAGAAAGTGGTTGGAAATTGTTGGAAGATACTAATTTTTTAAAGTGAAGTCCGATAAAATGATGTAAGAAATACTAATCAAATTCTGCAAATCTAATAGAGAAATTGCTAGAAAAATTTATAACTCTCTAAGAAATTTTGCAATTTTGAAAAGTAAATTGTTTTCTGAATTCTAGAAATCTGGAATGGAAGATAAAAAGATGCTTGAAAACTCTAAAAACCTGCTTCGAAAATTGCTGGAAATGGAAATGGGAGAAGAATAATAAAATAAAGGTACTGATTGTTATGCTACATTCTTAATGGAACCGGATGTATAAATTCTATAATAATTCTAAATATTTGAAAGAGAAATTTTTCCAAAATTCTAGAAACTTGTAGAAAATTGTTCTAATTTTTATGTAAAAAATGCTGAGAAGAATTATAGAAGTCTGCATAGGAACTTACTAAAAATTACCCCATAAAGTTACGTAAGGGATGATGAGTAATTTCTAGAGAATTCTAAAATTCTAAAAAAAATCCTGTAATTAAAAAAATAATGGAGAATTCTAAGAAAACTTGAAGTTGTTGAAAGTTGATGGAAGATAATCATTTTTTGAAGAGATACTAAAAATAATCTGGAAATCTAAAAGAAAAATACTAAAAAATGTATAATTTACTAAAAAAAATTCAATTTTTGAAAATAAATTGCTTTTGAATTGTAGACATCTGAAATGGAAGATAAGTGCAACAAAAAGATGCTTCAAAACAAGAAATATGCAAAAATTTCTGGAAAACAGAAATGTCGGACAAATAGTTAAGAAATCTAGATGTTTAGAAATTTTGTGAAAATTGTTTTTTGAAAATAAAATCTGATCAAACGTGGCCATAGGTGTTCAAAAATTCTACAAATCTAAACAAAACTTGCAGGGAAGCCCTTGAAGAAATTACTCGCAATGTTTGAAAAAAAATGCTGTAGAATTCTAGAATGTATAAAGAAATTACCGCAAAATGAAATATTTGAAAGAATGAGAGAGAAATACTGGAAATCTAAAAGAGAAATTGCTAGAAAAATAACTTTCTAAGAAACTTTGAAATTTTGGAAAATATATTGTTTTTGAATGGATAAGTGCTACTAAAAGATGCTTGAAAACTCTAAAAATCTGCATCAAAAATTTTTGGAAAAGGGAAATGGTAGAAAAATAGTAAAACATTCTAGATGCCTTTTTGTGAAAATTGTTAGAAGAAGATTAGATTTTTAGAAAATAAAATCTGATCTGAAACGTGTTCAAAAATTCTACAAATCTAAACGAAATATACTGGAAAGTTGTAGAGTACTTGTAGAAATTGCTATTTTTGGAAAGAAATTGCTGTAGATCTCTAGAATGTTGAAAGAAATTGCTGCAAAATTGAATATTTAAAAGAATGGAATGGCAAGATTTTTTTAAGTGAGACAAAATTAAGCAAAAGATGCAAAACTTGTAGAAAACTGAAAAAATGATTATGGGTTAATATATTCTAGAAAAAATAACCGCTATTTTAATGTGTAATTGCTAGAAAATTGTATATTTTTAAAGGAAACTTTTGTAATTTTGAAACAGAAAAAATGCTGGAGAATTCTAAAAAAAAAAAATTGAAAGTGTTTGGAAATTGTTGGAAGATACTAATTTTTTAAAGGGAAGTCCGATAAAATCAGGTAGGAGATACTAAAGAAATTCTGCAAATCTAAAAGAGAAATTTCTAGAAAAATTTATAACCCTCTAAGAAATTTTGCAATTTTGAAAAATAAATTGCTTTTGAATTCTGAATTCTAGAAAACTGGAATGGAAGATAAAAAGATGCGTGAAAACTCTAAAAATCTGCTTCGAAAATTGCTGGAAAATGGAAATGGGAGAAGAATAGTAAAATAAAGGTAATGCTTGTTATGCTACATTCTTAATGGAACCGGATGTATAAGTTTGATGAAGAAAAGCACTTGTTATGTTGCATATTTTAAAACTATGAAAGATAACAAGTGCTTTTCTTCATTAAACTGAATAGTAAAATATTTGAAAAAAAGTCCAACATAATGAAGCAGAAATATCTAAAAGAGAAATTGCCAGAAAAACGTATATCTAAGAAATTTTGCAATTGTAAGAAATAAATTACTTTTGAATTCTGAATTCTATAAATGTCGAATGGAAAATAAGTGCGACAAAAGGATGCTTGAAAACTCTAGAAATCTGCTTCAAAAATTGCTAGAAAATGGAAATGGGAGAAGAATAGTAACATTTTTGAGAAAAGTTTAACGTAATGAAGTAGAGATGAGATAATGATGATGAAGAGATGCTAAAAACTTTAGAAATCTGAAACGGAAGTTGTTGGAAAATTCTAAAAACTCTAAAACCAAAATCTCGCTATTTGAAAAAAAGGAAAATTTTGAAATTGTAAAAGCAATTTCTGGAGAATTCTGTAGGAAGCTGTTGGAAATTGTTGGATACTAATTTTTTTGAAGAGATATCCGATAAAAGCAAGGCAAAAGATGCTCGACATTTCTAAAAATGGAAAGAAGAAATTTAATTTCTAAAAATTTCTCTTTTCTCGCTATTTCGAAAGAGAAATTTCTGTAGATTTTTTAAATCTGAAAAATAATTGCTGGAAAATAACTAACATTTTTATGCAAAATTGCTAGAAAATTCTAGAACCATCGAGACTTTTTGAAGTTTGAAAAGGAAATTATAGGAAACTACAACATTTAGAAAGAAAACCTAGAAAATTAGGAAATATCTTGAAATTTAAAAATTTATTGATATTTAGAAGACTTGTTGATGCATAATTCTAGAAATCGGGCAGGGAATTTTCGAAGAAAAAATCAATAAAATAAAACAATTCTTAAATTCATGAAAGAAATTATAGCACTTTAGAAGAGAAATATCTAAAGATCTAACTCCCACCAGATATAGACTATTGAAATTATCCCGAGAAAAATTTGGCGAAAATAATGCCTGGATAAAATAAAGCAAGTGATAATGTAAAAGTTAGAAATATACAACCGAAATTGTTTAACCCTCTAAGATGTTTAAAAAAATGCTGGAGAATTCTAAAAAAAACAGAAGTTGTTGTAAATTGTTTGTAGATACTAATTTTTTGAAGAGATACTAAAGAAATTGGGGATATCTAGATGAGAAATTGCTGGAAAAATGTATAACTTTCTAAAAATTTTTGCAATTTTGGAAAATAAATTGCTTTTGAATTCTAGAAATTTCGAATGGAAGATAAGTGCTACAAAAGGATGCTTTAAAATTCTAAGAATCTGCATCAAACATTTTTGGATAAGGGAAATGACAGAAAAATAGTAAAGAATTCTAGATGTACAAAAAGTTGGTGAACATTGTTGGAAGATACTAGATTTTTTGAAGATAAAATCTGATAAAACGTGGCAAGAGATGTTTGAAAATTCTACAAATTTAAACGAAAATGATTGGAAAATTGGAGAGATTTTGAAGAAATTACTCGCAATTTTTGAAAACAAATTGCTATAGAATTCTAGAATCTAGAAAGAAATTACTGCAAAATGAAATATTTGGAAATATTTCAAAGAATGAAATGGCAAGACAAAATGAAGCAAACGCTGCTAGAAACTTGTAGAAAACTGAATGGATTATTTCTGGTTAATATGAAAACCCTTCAAAAATACATGCTATTTAAGTAATTTCTATAAAAATCTAGATTACTTGAAGAAAATTTTTGTAGTTTAAAAAAATGATGGAGAATTCTAAAAGTAAAACTAAAAAGTGGTTGGAAGTTATTATTTTTTTGCAGAAAAATCCGATAAAATGAGGAAAATGATTCTAAAGAAATGCTGGAAATTTAAAATAAAAATTGCTGGAAAAATTTATAACTTTCTAAGAAATTTTGCTACTTTAAAAAATAATTTGCTTTTGAATTCTGAATTCTAGAATTGATACTGGTTGAGCTACACTCTTGATGGAACGAGATATGTAAATTCGATGAGGTAAAACACTTGTTAAGTTCCATAATATTTTTATTTTCAATTAGTTTTGTATTTTGAAAATGATCAGGAATGATCGAAACAAAAATATTACATTTATAAGTGTTTTACACATCAAATTGAATTCTTGAAGTCTAGAATGGAAGATAAGTGCGACAAAAAGATGCTTGAAAACTCTGCATCAAAAATTGCCGGAAAATGAAAATGGGGAAGAATTTTTGAAAAATGTCCAACGTAATGAAACAAAGATGAGATGTTGAAAATCTGGAACGGAAGTTGCTGGAAAATTGTATAGACCCTAAAAACAAAATCTCACCATTTAAAAGAAAAGAAAATTTTAAAAGCAATTTCTGGAGAATTCTGGAAGAAGTTGTAAATTGTTGGATACTAAATTTTCTGAAGAGTTGTCCGATAAAACAGGGCAAGAGGTGCTCGAAAATTATAAAAATCTAAAAGAGAGATATTTAAAAAATTATAGATCTCTTAAAGAAATTACTCACAATTCTGAAAAAGATATTTGTAAATGTAGATTTTAAAAGTCTGGCAAAGAAATTGCTGGAAAATACATTTTTTTTTAAAGATAAGTGTTACAAAACGATTACAAGAAACTTCTAGAACTCGTGAGACTTGTAGAAGTTTGAAAAAGAAATTATAGGGAGCTACAATATTTTTGAAAGAGAAATTCCTGAAAATTTATAATTTCTTGAAATCTAAAATTTTTTTGACATTTAGAAGACTTATTGACGCAGAATTCTAAAAAAATTGGTAAGGGAAAAAATAAAATTTTCGAAGTAAAAATCGATCAAATGAAGTTGACTTAGAATTTTAGAAATCGGAAAGGGAAAGAAATTGAATTTTCGAAGTGAAAAATTTAAAAGAGAGATTTTTTAAATAGTTGTAGATATCTCGAAGGATTTACTCGCAATTCTGGAAAAGAAATTTATGTAGATTTTAAAAGTCTGGAGAAGAAATTGCTGGAAAATCAAAATATTTAAAAAAATAAGTGTTACAAAATGATTGCAAGAAAATTCTACAACTCTCGAGACTTGTAGAAGTTTGGAAAGGATATTATAGGGAGCTACAACATTTTTGAAAGAGAAATTCTAGAAAATTTTGTAATTTCTTGAAATCTAAAATTTTTTTGACATTTAGAAGACTTATTGACGCAGAATTCTGAAAAATTGGGAAGGGAAAAAATAAAATTTTCGAAGTGATAATCGGTCAAATGAAGTTGACTTAGAATTTTAGAAATCGGGAAGGGAAAGAAATTAAATTGTCGAAGTGAAAAATTTAAAAAAAAAAAATTAAAAAAATTGTAGATACCTCGAAGGATTTACTCGCAATTCTGGAAAAGAAATTTCTATAGATTTTAAAAGTCTTGAGAAGAAATTGCTTGAAAATGAAAATATTTTTAAAAATAAGTGTTACAAAACGATTGCAAGAAACTTCTAGAATTCTCGAAACTTGTAGAAGTTTGGAAAAGAAATTATAGGGAGATTCAACAATTTTTTAAAGAGAAATCCTAAAAAATGAGATAACAGAAAATATGAAATTTCTTGAAATCTGAAAATTTATTGACATTTAGACGAATTATTGATGCAAAATTCTAGAAATCGGGAAGGGAAAAAAATAGAATTTTCGAAGTGAAAATCGATCAAATGAAGCAATTCTTAAATTCATGAAGGAAATTGACGCAACTTAGAAAATAAAATATTTTTCTCAAATTAAACACAATTTTCACTTTGTTTTGTATAACAGGTATCTATTTATATGTTGAGCAATGGTTTCAATACATTAACGTACCATTTTCAAATCGTAATGTATTGAAATCATTGGTCACCATATAAATAAATACAAAACAAAGTGAAAATTGTGTTTAATTTTTGTAATAATGTATAAAGTAGATCGTCAATGAGTGAAACATTTTTACTTTAGACTTACTCTATTATATTTTGTATATTTTATTAGTACCTGTTTGTAGTTACCCAGTTGCCTATTTTTTTCGTTCTTGTTTGCCTTAAGCCACTTTAAGTGACTTAAGTCTTTGTGTCACCAATATACTTCTCTATCGATAAGCAAATTTTAAGATTTCAACTTAGTTATAATTCAATTATAAAGATCTGAAAACATAAACAAATATTAAAATTGTGTCATGAACATTAAGACTTCGTTAATAACAATTTAATATATTCACTGAATTATTCCTACCCTATCAAAAACAGTTACGATTTATTTTCGATCTCATTAGCACAGTTTATGATACGGAAACGAAACTTTATAATTTATATTATAGATAAACACCTGTTGTCAACATCAATTGAGTGAAAAACTACCGAAAATTAGGTAAATCTAGTGCTTTAGATAATAATGGTTTTTCTATAGTAGAGAATTTTTCAATAAATGTGTCATTAAATTTGAATTGTTACGAGTAAATTTCATAATAATGTGCAAAAATTGAATGATTAATTTAATTTTAACAGTATTGTAATAATACGGTGGATACTTTGTTCACTGCACTCTTGATGAATCGAAATTATGACATTAGTAATTGTGTAAGAGTTCTAATTGAAAATTGCCTAATATTGCAATCATAGTTCAAAGGTAAAAAACGATTAGTTGAATTTAGTTGAATAGATTAAAGCAACATTAAGCTTGAATGTATTTGTTTAACTGTAAATAAATAATTGTTGTGGAATTTTTAAATTATTACTTAATTTTTCTACCGCCAAAATAATAAAATATTTCTTTTGTTAATATAATTGTAATTAGTGTTCGTTATAGAAACGCGACGGAATTTAATGAAGATAGCCGATAACAGAATATCGGTACGGGATCCTTGGCACATGTCGGGTCGCGGGGACGCTGCGCGTCTCCATGACGACGCGCGCAATATATATCCGAAGCGTCGCGACGCCGAATCATTCAGTAGACGCTCCACAGTTACAGCAGCAGCAGCACCTGAAAAAAAAGGCAACAACAACACCGACCCCCGTGCATGCGTGATATAATTCAAGAACTTAAAGCAAACACTTGTGAAATTTAGTGTAATCTAAAAAAAAATACTTTTGATTAAAATAAGTTATCCAGTTTCACCATTCCAACTTTCTTTCAACAGGTAATGAATTTTTATTATTGTTTTTTAATTTTATCACAAACCACAGATAATTATTAATGAAAAAATTATAGATTATATGAATATGTAATTATATTTTCTAATTTAATTAAATTAAATAGGAAAATTAAGTCCTATTTTTCTTTTTCGCTTTTTTAAAATTATTTTCTGAAACAAAAATAAATGAATACAATTAGAAAATAGGAATTTTTGCTTGCAATTTTTGAATTAAGGCCTTTTTAATTTGTCCCAGATTTTTGCAAAGTTTTGCAAATAAATTTTCTTTCAACTGATAATCAATCAATAATATTAAATCAATGCTAAACAGATAGATAAATGATTAAAAATAATTAAAACCATTGCTTTACAATTACTCACACATATAGTACATAATAAAATAACTTTCTACTTTTATGCAGGAAGAATTTAAACATAATTACGTAAAATCACAAACTTTTTTTGCTGATTGCTGTTACTATTTATGTTTGATGATGACAAAATTAAGAGCTGTTAGGCTTGATTAGGATTTACTATAAAAATAATTGATATTAGCGTTAATATTTATTATTTCGACTATTTTATCTTTATTTTCCTTTTTATTAAGGTTTCAACTCTCATATTTTCTTCTAAAAAAATTGCTAAAACCTATTATCATTACCTTACTCAATTGTATTTAAAATATTTCGTTCAAATACCTTTAGAATTTAGTATTATCTATAGGGTGTGTTTTAATTCATTATTTCTCATCAAAATATTTTAATCCTTGTTTAATTAGGTTTTAACTTGAATTTAAAAACTGTTTTGGCTCAACATTTATCAGAATTAATTCTTGTGGGGAATTAAGAATTTAATTTCGTCACATTTCCTTTATAATAATACGGAAATTGTTTAATGAAAACAATGAAATTTCTTAAAATGTTTTTAACACTATTTGATTAAAAATATTCATCATGTGTAATAAATAAACCACAATTTATAATAGAGATACGAAACGGCGGTTTTTTGATCTCCGTATTTTCGAAATCCCGAAATAGAATCATTACTATAAATCGGGATTAAGCAAACGTAAAGAAATCAACTCGCGAACGCAGACGGGCTTTAATAAAACAAAAATGCGGTGCGACTCTTTTTAATTTTAAGTCCGTTTATTTTAAATATCTGCAAAAGTGGCTTCGATGTACCCTTTATGCGCCGACAAATATTCCGGCTTTATTCCAGCCAAAGTTAACCCATATTTCACTTTATTGACGTAAACTTCCTGTGCAGCGCTGTTAACACCAGTTTCTATTCGCGGTGGCTTTATTTCAAATTATAATTAAGTCATTCGCTCGATTGTAACGGGAATAGATTTGTATACTGGCTTTAAATATATTTTCTGATGGTTTGTCTATCAGGTGGGTTTGAATTAAGGACGTATTTATTTGTGTAAATGTTAGATTTAGGGCACGATCGACAGGAAATCTGATCATACTAAATTCAGATAGCTTTTCTACAAAGCACGGTGCTTACTAAAAACTTTATTTTAGAATATTCTTTGATTCATCAAAAAAAAAAAACACTTTCTTCACTAGTTAAGAAAAATATGTGTAACATCACTAGGAAGTACCAAAGACCTAATGCCTAATATGTTTACAATAAACTGTCCTAAAAGATGGCGTTAATATTTTCATGAAAGAACTAAGAATATACTTTAATGATTGTTGAGTTACGTGAAGATGTACTGTACTATAAATGAAAGATTGAGTCTCCTTTCTTCACAAAATTTATTGAAAATGGTCACATTGTGACCGAAATGTACATTTGCGATCAATAAATTTTGTGAAGAAAGGAGACTCAATCCTTCATTTATAACTAAGAATATAGCTATTTCTTTCATCAAAATATTAACGCTATCTTTCAGGACAGTTTAAACTTTATTGTAAACAGTTATATTAGGCAAGAGATTTGTTTCCTCAAGCTTTTACGAGAGTCAAAAATTGATGCTTTTAAAAAGTTACTAAAGAGAAAGCTTTTAAAATATTCATGCGATACAAAATTTTAAAGTCAGAAGTATGAAGGATATTTTCAAATGATTTCCAATAAGCTAAGGAAAAGTAAATCAAGCCTATTTATACAAGCAGATTTCGGATTTTAAAACGAAAACTAAAGAAGTGACCAACAATTAAAGAAACACTAATGATGAAGCTTTTAAAAGCTTGAGGCTTGATGTTTTTTTTTAGAAATTAGTTGTAAGAAGTTATAGAGGAAGTAGTTCAAGTTGATTTCAAGCTTGAATGACAAAGAAAATAAATTGAACTACGAAAGAAACTCTAAAGACAAAGCTTTTTAAAACATATATGGCTTAAGATTTGACAGATTTATTTCTTGAAAAGAATTAAGTATTTGGTTTCACTAAATTTTCCTTATAATAATAGATACATGTAATAATTGTAATAATTACGAAAGAAACTCTAAAGACAAAGCTTTTTAAAAATAAAATCGTGCGAAATTTAACAACTAGAAGTAACCATAGATTCAGAGAAAACTTTCAGAAGGTCTTAGAGAACGTGAACGAAAGCTATTAAAAAACTGATTTCGAACTTGAATACTTGAATTCTAAAATGCGTAAAGGACACAGTATAGTGAGAGCTTTAAAAATTAAGGTGGTGCAAAATTTTCAAGTCAGAAGTTGACAGGGTTAGTTAGAATTATCAAGAGATCAAGCCGATCTGGACAGGCTGATTTTGGCTTCAACCCCAAAGTGAAAGAAGTGTCAAACCTTGAAGGAAAGTGGAAGATCTTAAAAGATTGGGGCGTTTTCCAAAGCCATAAGTAAACAAAATCTTACAATTCATAAAATAACAGGGTTAGTTAGAATTTCCAAGAAACCAAGCCTATCTGGACGAGTTTATTTTGGCTTTGCACTTCAAATCTATTTGGATAAGCTTATTTAAATCTCGTGCACTAAATTAAAAGATATGATAAACCATCCAGAAAATATCACAGATGATCTTTTTTATAAAGTCTATCTGAATGAGTTGATTCTAGATACGAATTCCACAGTGAAAGAAGTGACGAACAAGGAAGAAAATCCAGAAGAGGACACTTTGAAGAAATCAATGCACGTAAAAGAACTTTAAAGGCTATTCAGATAAACCAATTTCAAGATCGTGCACTAAATAAAATGAAATATCTGACAACTAAGAAAATACCAAAGCGGACCAACTCTAAATCCGCGAGTAGAAGTAAGGCACCAGAGTACTTCAGTTCAGTGTTCGATAACTTACTTTTGAGCTGTTTCAACAAGGCATGATTACCTATTTTTGACCGTCGAAAAACGTTGAAATTCATTTAAAAAAACAGTTTTCAACATGATTCAAAATAGTGAAAATATCACAAAAAAGGATTTCGAAGAACATTTTCTAACAAAACATGATGAAAATATCAAAGATGACTAACTCTAAATCTGTTAGTAGAGGCAGAGTACTAGGGGAGAACTAGATCGTCTTTTAGCTCAGTGCTCGATATTAAAATCATATTTCTTCTTTTGAACTGTTTTAACAAGATCAAGGTAACAATTTTTGACAGTTAAAAACACAGGTGAAATCTTAAATTAAAAAAGAAACACACATACTACAATTTGGTTGAAAATCGTTAGCATTTATAAAACTAAAAACTGTTATCAACCTAATTAAAAATAGTGACTAAAATAGTTTTTGAAAAGCATTTTGAGTTTGCTAAAAAAATTCGAGGAAAAACCGTTTTTTTTTTTCGACAGCATGTGCTAAGTAAGAATCACATAAGCCCTTTCCAAGCGTTCCCTAAACCAACAAATAATGCCGCAAGGCTCTACGTCATCACCCCTTATATAAAATCACTTCTGTCTTGATTTATATAATTCTAGTCTAGTCTAGGTTAAATGCCTCAAAATACTCTATACTCTTAACCGATAACTTTGACAGCATCTACTCTCTAGTAAACATTCAAGATCCCCTACGACCCACTAAGTACCAACGGTCTTTTAAGGTCATTTAATTGTATTCAAAATCGTATAAGATTACAAATTCAAACAATTCATTTAATAATCTTTAAAATCATCTATCATATATTTAAGATCACTTAAGGCCAATTAACCATTACTCAGGTTCATCCAAAGGTCATTTAACGTTTATCTGACAGATATTAAAGGTCCCTTTAAATCATCAAACTACCGATCAAAGTCATTCGATAATTTTTTAACATTGTCCATCAGTCATTTATTATATTCGTTTACCCGACCATAAGTCAAGGTCATCTCACAGATATTCAAGGTTCCTCAAACTCACCAAAGCCATTCGATTATTAATTAAGATCATCTAAGATCATATAAGCTATATGCGACTGTCAAAATCTTCAAATATCATTTAATGGTCATAAAAGATAATCTAATAGACATGTAAGGTCCCTTAAGGTCATCCAAATACCAAGGGTCCTCTAAAGTGATTTAAGAACAATCATCAAGTCATATATCTTACTTTTTATCTGTATAAGGTCAAGGTCATTTTAATAGCATTTAAAATTGTATAATATTACGTGAAATTCATTTAATGATCTTTAAATTGATCCAACAGATATTCAAGATGATTTAAGATCATTCAACCATTACTCAGGTTTTTTCAAAGGTCATTCAGAGTTATTTATGGCCAGATATTAGAGGTCCATTAAAGTCAAAGTGATTCGATAATTATTTAAGAATATCAAACAGTCATTTCTGATCATATTACAATATTCTACCATAATTCAAGAATATATAAGATCATATAAGCTATATGCAACTGTCAAAATCTTCAAATATAATTTAATGGTCATAAAACCTGAAGGTCATCCAAATATCAACGGTCCTTTGTTATTTAAGGTCATCCAATGGTCATTTAAAATGTTTTAAGTTATCCGATGATATCAAAGTCATATATCTTACTATTGAACTGTTTTATTAAAGTCAAGGTCAGTTAACGGTATTCAAAATTATATAAGATTATGCAAAATTCATTTAAGGATCCTTGAAATCATCCAACAGATATTCAAGATCATTTAAGATTATCCAATAGTCATTCATGATCATGTTAGAATATCCTACCATAATTCAAGATTATCTCATAGATATTCAAAGTTCCTCAAGCTCACCAAAGTCATTGGATTATTAATTAAGATCATCTAAGATTATATAAGCTATATGCAACTGTCAAAATTTTCAAATATCATTTATTGGTCATAAAAGATCAAGGTTATTTAAGCAAACTTTAAAGACAAAGCTTTTAAACAATAGATGATGCAAAATTTGAGAATTAGAAGTAAACAATAGATTCAGAAAAAAAAAACTTTGAATTGAGCATAGAGAAAGTGAACCAAACTTATCAAAAAAACTGATTTCGAACTTGAATACTTGATTACTAAAATGAATAAAGGCAACACTATAGTGAAATCTTTAAAAATTAAGGTGGCGCAAAATTTTAAAGTCAGAAGTTGACAGGGTTAAAATTTCCAAAAAAGCAAGCCTATCTGAACAGGCTGATTTTTGCGCTAACCCTAAAGTGAAAGGTTAGGTACCCTTGACGAAAAGGAGAAGTTTTAAAAAGATTGGAGAGTTGCCAACTTTTAAATCCTTAAGTAAACCAAATCTTACAAGGGGCTATAGAAAAAGTGTTTATCTGAATGAATGATCTTTAAAATCATCCAACAGGCATTCAAGATCATTTAAGGCCATTCAACCATTACCCAGGTTCATACAAAAGTCATTCAGAATTATTCAAGGTCATTCAATGTTTACAAAATATTATCTAACAGATATTGAAGGTCCCTTAAAGGCAATGTTATTTGATAATTACTTGCTTTTTTCGGCCAAAATTTAATGTATATTTTTGTATTTAATTTGTTTTTAAATGTATTTTTCTAAGAAAGAAGACCAAAGATGTAAACAAATAAATAAATAAATAATTATTTAAGATTATCCAACAGTCCTTCATGATCATATTAGGTTATCAAGATCATCTCATAGATATTCAAGGTTCCTCAAGCTTACCAAAGACAATCGATCATTAATTAAGATCCTCTAAGATCATAAAAGCTATATGCAACTGTCAAAATCTTCAAATATCATTTAATGGTTATAAAATATCATAATAGACATTTAAGGTCCATTAAGGTCATCCAAATATCAAAGGTCCTTTGAAATTATTAGAGGTCATTCAATGGTCATTTAAAATGTTTTAGGTCATTCGTTAATATCCAAAGTAATATATCTTACTTTTGAACTATTTTATTAAGGTCATGGTCAATTAACAGTATTTAAAATTGTTCAAGATTACGCGAAATTCATTTAAAGATTTTTAAATTGATCCAACCGATATTCAAGTTCATGTAAGGTCAATAAACCATTACTCAGGTTCAATCAAAGGTTATTCAGAATTAATTAGGGTCATTTAACGTTTATAAAATATTATTTAACAGATATTGAAGATCCATCCAGTCAAAGTAATTCAATAATTATTTAAGATTATCAAACAGTCATTTCTGATCATATTACGATATCCTACCATAATTATCTAAGATTATATAAGCTATATGCAACTGTCAAAATCTTTAAATATCATTTAATGGTTATAAAATATCATCTAATAGACTTTTAAGGTCCCTTAAGGTCATCCAAATATGAACGGTCCTTTGAAATTATTAGAGGTCATTCAATGGTCGTTTAAAATGTTTTAGGTCATCCGTTAATATCAAAGTCATATATCTTACTTTTGAACTGTTTTAATACGATCAAGGGCATTTAAAAGTATTTAAAATTGAATAAGATTACGCGAAATTCATTTAAAGATCTTTAAATTGATCCAACAGATATTTAAAGTTATTAAAGGTCATTTAATGGTCATTTAAAATATTTTAGGTCATCCCTCAAGGTCATCCAAATGTGAATGGTCCTTTGAAATTATTGGGGGTCATTCAATGGTCATTTAAAAGGTTTTAGACCATCCGTTAATATCAAAGTCATATATCTTACTTTTGAACTGTTTTAATAAGATCAAGATCATTTAACAGTATTTAAAATTGAATAAGATTACGAAAAATTAATTTAAAGATCTTTAAATTGATCCAACAGATATTTGAAGTTATTAAAGGTCATTTAATGGTCATTTAAAATATTTTAGGTCATCCGATGATATCAAAGCCATATATCTTACTCTTGAACTGTTTTAATGAGGGCAAGGTCAGTTAACAGTATTCAGAATTTTATAAGATTACGCGAAATTTATTTAAGGATCCTTAAAATCATTCAACAGATATTTAAGATCATTTAAGGTCATTCAACCATTAATCAGGTACATTTATATTATCGGAAAACATTATTCTAATATCATCTAGAATCCATCATCTATTTTTGATCTTATGCTATTTGTCACCTATCAGTTTTAATATATCAGCGGCCTTCTATTACATATCTAATGTCATCTATCATCTGTCATTGGTCATCTATCAACTATCTTCTATCATCTACTTTGTGCCATCTGCTAATGTTTAAAAAGAGGGAATAAAAGATGAGAATAGTAATAAAACAAAGATATAATCTAGAGGGAATTAGCTTCTTTTCTCTCTCAACTTTCTATCTGCCGTCATCTATTATAAATCTTCTGTTATCTGTCTTATATCCTGCTTCCTTCTTATTTACTATCTATTATCTATGATTATATTAGGTTATCCTACCATAATTTAAGATCATCTCATAGATATTCACAGTTCCTTAAGCTCATTGAAGCCATTAGATTATTATTTAAGATCATGAAAGATCATAGAAGCTACATTCAACTATCAAAATCCTTGAGATTATTTAATAATCATAAATTCATCCAATAGACTAATAAGGTTCATTAAAGTCATTCAAATACCAACGGCACTTTAAGATTATTTAAGGTAATTCAATGGTCATTTAAATGTTTTAGGTCATCCGATGATTATTGAAAATATCCAGTGGTCATTGAGGATAATTCAGTCATACAAGGTCATTAAGGGTTATTTAGATTATCGGAAGATATTATTTTAGTATCATCTAGAATCCATCATCCAATAGACATTCAAGGTCCCTTAAGGTCATTCAAATACTAACCGTGCTTTAAGGGAATAATGTGGTTTTTGATGACATAATGAATTATGTTGAAATTTTTTTTGAAATTAAATTATGCACTTATTTGGAGTCAAAACAAAAACTTAATGCAGAATGTAATAATAGCTGCTGTAATTGGCGTACTCAAAGTTCGGTACACAAAATCATTGTATGTAGAATTTTCTATTCGAGAACTATTTAAGATTGTAATGAAAAGTTTATTATAGTTTTCTAAAGGCTGAATAACTTCCAATTATTATTTATAGATACAGATAATTTAAGTTTGATATTTTTGATACATCTAATTCTCTAGTAAACAAATAAGTTATTTCAGGTGTTTAAGAAAACTCTTCGGTTTTGAGAATTTACACAGTTTAATGTCATCTAATCATCTGTCTGATGAAGCCAATGTGTGGCGAAAGAATTGTCGCAGTGCATCAACATTAAACTATGTAAATTCTCGAAACCGAAGAGTTTTATTTGTCACCTATATAATAGAATTTGAAATCCTCATAAATCTAATAAATAAGTTAATATAATTGTCTTGGAGAAATGAATAATGAATATAAAGATCAGATAATTGAAGGATTTTATGGAACTGGTGTTTTGTTAATGTAGTTACAAATCCAATTAAGAAACAAAAGGTGTAAAAAGTACAACCAATAATAAACTTGATGTTGCACATCTACTCTTCACCTTCCTCTCTATCATTTCTTCCTTCCATCTAAATAACCCATCTAATTTTTCTCCACATTTCATCATTCTAAATCAGATATGTTATGCTATGATTTTTTAACGTTTGAAAAATACAGCATTAGTCAGAAATAGTTGAGACGATGTTCAAAAAATTAATAACAAGCAAATACTTTTGGCAACCGAATAAAAATGTCTAAATTTAGAAAACTCTACAGCATTCAAGAAACCAATAAACGCAATCCAAGAATTACATAAATATCCATTCTCATAATCGTTAATTTGTATCCGTAAAAGCCGCTCAATGGATTTATTTTCTAAAGGCAAAAACTAACAAAGAACATTTGCCATCACATTAAGCACAGAGATTGATGGTTCTTTAAAGGGTTGAATTGCATTTTGATTGATACCAAAGCAGTATGGCGGAAAGTAAAAACAAATACAAGACGCGAATGTTTACCTCAAAGGATTAATTTACGGCACTTAAATTTACACCCATAAACGTTTAAATTTAAACGTATTCCGTAACTCCTTTTGTCCGTCCTCGTGGATCATCAACACCATTGTTATTGGCATAACGAACGCAACGGATGCACCAGGTTGCGAAATAACTTTATAATCGTCGAATCAGGTTGAAAAATGCAAATTTATTTGACACACTTAGCGTCTAGACGAAATCACTTCGTTGGTACACTTCGCATTGAACAGCTGTTTTCGGATTCTTTTCATTGTACCGTCGCGGCGGTGCTAAGAAGAATGGTATTCGACGGATTCCGACGCTTCTATTTTTGTTGGGGACCTAGCCTACCCAGGCGCCGAAACGCCGCTCGTGCTGGCATATTTCAATATAAAAAAAATCTATCAAACGCACTCGGATATATTAATTTATTTTTATTTTTATATCAAAAATTTTGGCGAGGCGAAGGACGGCCGGCCGCTTTTGCCGAGCGCCTCCCGTGTTGTGTTGGATTATTTTAATGCAGGTGTTTGTTTATGAAATTGTCGGCGATCGTAAATTCCTAGCCAAAGTTTTCACTAGACCATCATCAGGTGCGGGCGGTGCGCCAGGAACTGCGGTTTTCCCAACCTTTATTTATATGACCCACATCGCGTTATTTAGGTTCTTCACCATTATTATCGCAGCTTCACTCGAATTTCGACACAGTAATAATACTAGTGACCATTCTAATAGATGTGGACGTTTGTATTCCAGTTCGGTAGTTAAATGAGTCACCATTATGTTGCTTATAGAGGTTAAAGAAATTTTGGCACGCTAACTCACATATTGTAGTTGTATGACGCAAGAGCATTAAATGTAGGAATTCTTAAACTCGAGAAGTTTTAATATCAATGTAACAGGTGTCCGAAAAATATTTAAATGACTTGGCCAAATTGATTTTTAATTTTCGTAAAAAATATTACTCTTGAGAATTGTCTTGGAAAATCTTAGGTTATATCTAGTTTTGCAGAAAATGCACTGCTCAAAAGTTTTCAAAAGCAACTACCCAAACGGATAATTTGAATGCTTTTGGGTATCAATTTGATAAGGCAATTAATTGAAAATTAGAAATTAAGGGTTGTTTATAGAAACTCTTAATGTTAAAAATGTTTCACCTCATGATAAACGAAAATTAGATAGGTGGTTGAAAAATTAATGAAAAATGAAAAAAGCTAATGCCCTTTAGATTACATCCATTGTTTTATTGTTATTCTCATCCCTCAGAAGGTAGATGATAGACTCAGTTGATAGATGACCATTGGCAGATGATATGTAATAGAAGACAGTTGATATATGAAAAATGATAAGTGACAAAAGGCATAAGCTCAAAGATAGAAGATGGATTCTAGATGATATAATAATATGTAACCTATATGACCAATTGATGACCTTAAATGACTTTGCATTACTGTTAGATGAATTTTAATAAATCTAAACTGATTGTTACTTTATATTTAATATCTATGAAAATCCTCAAATGACCGTTTAAGAATTTTGTAAAAATGTTATAGATGTTTAATGAATTGGGAGATGTAATAGAAGCCACCCACTCTATCTACATATAATTTTTTATATAAGTTTTTATTTTATTTTAAAAATAGCACATAAAATATGAGATTGAAATATTTAAAATTCACAAGTACCTTTCTAGTTGGGGTTAATATGTACTTGTAGGGTATATGGGTGGCCTCTAATCTACTCTCCAATCATAATAAACCACCCACATAATTCACATATATTTTTTACATAAGTTTTTTAAATTTGAAAATTGTCCAAAAAGTTAGAGTGAAATTTTAAATATTCACAAATGACTTTCTGGTTTAAGTTAATTAGTATATATAAGATAGGTGGGTGGTCCGACCTTTAACTGAAGTAAATGAAAAAAATACTCAAAAACAAAATGTGGAAAATAAGAAAAACAAAACTTTACATAAAAACACTTGGTATTTTATATAAAAAAATCTAAAAGGAAACAATATTATTGATTTTTGCGGCTTCTACTTCGTTATACATGTTGAGTATAAATAATAAACACTTTGTAACTTTGTTTGTATAACACAATTTATTTACTGCTGACTATAGTTTCGGCATCGTATGTTTTGATAATGGCACGTTGAGATGCCGAAACTATAGTCAGCAGTAAATAAATTGTGTTATACAAACAAAGTTACAAAGTGTTTATTATTTATACTAAAAGGAAACAATTAATACTTCTACTGAATTGAAAAATTCACTATGTTTTAACCACAAATAAATTAATTAATACTTCTTTTAACAGTTAAAAATTTATTTCAAAATTTTTAACTGTTAAAATAAGTATTAATTAATTTGAAAAGTTGGAATTTTCCAAAATATAAAAATCAAATAGCTAAACTAATTTTAAAAACTTGAAAAACAGTTTAAAATTTTTTATAATTAGGGAATTAACTCAAAAAATGTTTAAAATGTAGAAACACCAATCTAATTTTTATGCTTAGATTAAAAAAAACAATTGAAAATGTACTTATAAAACATTTAAAAATTGCCTAAGAAAACAGTTTTAAATTTAAATATTCAAATTTTAAATTTTTAATTGAACTAATTGGCATAAAAAATACTTTAAAATTGAAAAATACGTACTAAAAGCAAAATAGTTGGAATGTTATATAAAAGAAACTCAAAATGAAAACAATTGATATTGAACTGTGCTAAAAATCATTTAAGAACTATAAAAAAACAGTTAAAATTGTTATCACAAGAAATGTATAGTTATTTTTCAAATAAAGAACAGTTTAAAATTTAAATAAAAACTGCCGAAATATATAATAAACAATCTTAAATTTTCTTGGAATATATCGATAAACAATTGATAGTTTACTAAAAAAACCTTTCTAAAAAAAATAGTTTAACATTGGTTTTATACAATTGGAAGTTACCAAAAACAATTAAAACATAGCTAATAACAATTTGATAACTTTAATAAACAGTTTAAATTAAATGGCAATTAAAAAATAAGTTAAATAATTACATACAAATATCAAAATTAAAAAGAACAATCTAAAATTTTCTTAGAATTTAATAAAAACTAATTGATAATTAACTTAAAAATAATTAAAAAACTTCGAAAGAAACCATTATAAATTCATTATAGATATTCAATATAGAAGAAGAAAAAAAACAAAAAGCTTAGAATTTAAATAAAAATAGTTGATATTTTACAGGAAAATGTATTGATAAGATAAGATAAGATAAGATAAGAGACGATTACCCTCTAATCTATAATAAATACACTGATTCTTCATTAAATGCATGAAGGTCTAATAAAATTTAATTATACCAAATTGATTATTAAAAAATCCTTCCATAGTTACAATGTATTTATTAAGATACAATTTTTAAGTAACTTGACTGACGTTGATGACCTTGACTTATTGTTATATGACCTCGAAGTTCGAATGGCCCTTGGAAGGCTTTAAATGATCTTGAATAACTGATTGACGACCTTAACTGATTGTTGGATGGCTTATAATAATTTATTATTTTTAATAACAATTAGATCTTAAATAGGTTATAAAATTCCTCGCCTGACTTTATTATTAGACCTTAAATATTATCTGTTGAATGTATATAATAATCTTAAATAGCGGAAAGTGACCTAAAATTCATTATTTTGTATGACTTCGATGTTTTTGACTTACTGTGGATGATTTTAAATGATCTTGTGAGGCTGTTTGAGGATAACTTAATTTTAATTAAGTTATCTAATTAGATTTTAAATAACTGTTTATTAAGTTATAAAATTCCTCATCTGACTTTATTATGCTACCTTTTCATTGTTCTAGTAAAACCTTAAATAATCCTAAGTGACCTTAAAATATCTTTGCATTATTTTATATGACTTTGATGACCTTGATTTACTGTTATATGTGCTTGAAGCTTGAATGGCTCGTGTATGACTTTAAATGATCTTGAATGACTGTTAGATGATCTTAAATAATCTTATACTTAAACGACTTATAATAATCAATTACTTTCAAGAACAATTAGATGACCTTAAATAACTTTGTATTTATCTAGTTGTAAAATCCCTCATCTTCTCAAGGTCACACCCAAACTAATAAAGAAGTCGACAAATTATACTATGATGCCAACAAAGAAATGGTTTTTATTCGAATAATCAATATGTATCATAAAGTAAATACCTTGACCATAAATTGAAAACATTACAATTCCCTCAATTATTTTGGTGATTATTAATCTTAACCTTAACCTTAAAATACGTTCATGGTTTCGGTTTCTGTAACGAAAAGGTAACGTGATTAATACGAAAATAAATATTTTTATCGCCGAAATATTAGTGTTCAAGAAAATATGCGGCGCTGACCCTCACCGCCACCGAGGGCCAAATCGTGACTAAGTTTTATTATTGTAAAATTTCATCTGAGCATTAGCGTGTCTATTTTAAAATGCCGAAACATCACACAATGGCGTCCCGGGCCAATGACATTCACTCAACCGAAAAATCAATTTAATATTTACAAAAGTCTATCGACAATGTATTAAGCCAGGGTTAATAAAAATTAAACAAATAAATCACTCATCAAACTTTTACTTTGCGTATACAATTTACTTTCAATCCAGTCATAATATTGTTAAATAGATGTAGAAGGTCGTTATAAATCTTACTTAAAAATATTAATGTTTACTCATATAATCCTAAAATTAAGAATTTATTTAAAGAATTACTTTAAATACATGCGAAAAGATTTCTACAAACAAATTTTTTAAAAAGTTCTAGAGCCTCTAAAAAAATCTTTAGCAATTAGAAGATTAGAAGAAGATAACCTTGAAATCTGAAGGAGAAATTTTTGAAAATTTCCTGAACTCATGGAAAAAAGTTTAGATTTCTAAATGAAAATTTTCTGTGTAGAGTCTTCTAGAAATTTAGAAGACCAGTTGAAAAAAATATCTTGAAATCGGGAAGATAAATTACTAAAAATTACTTAAACTTTCTCGAAAATAAGAAAAGATTCCTATTAGAAAATTTTCTAAACAAATTCTAAACCTTCCAAGAAAAATTTTGCAATTTAGAACTTTCTAAATAATTTTATATCTTCTAGTTGAAACCAAATGTTGAATTCTAGAGAAGGAATTACTGAAAGTTACCTTGATTCTCGAAAAGAAGACGAATTAAAAAACATTTGGAGCCTGAAATAAAATTTTCGCAATTTATAAAAAAAGTTAAAAAAAAAATTAATTTGGAGAAGTTATTGGCCATTTTCTAATCTAAACTCTAACGCCTCAAAGAAAATCTTTACAATTTAAAAGATGACTTCAAAAAAAATCTTGAACTCTGGAGAATAAATTGCTAGAAATTTCCTGAACCCTCGATTCAATTACTTTAAATAAATGCGAAAAGATTTCTACAAACAAATTTTCTAAAAAGTTCTAGAGCCTCCAAGAAAATCTTTGCAATTTAGAAGATAAGAAGATAACCTTGAAATCTGGAGAAGAAATTTCTAGAAACTTTCTGAACCAGTTGGAAAAATATCTTAAAATCGGGAAGAGAAATTATTGAAAATTCCTTTAACTCTCTCGAAAATAAGAAAAGATTTCTAGCGGAAAATTTTCTAAACAAATTCTAGACCCTCCAAGAAAAATTTTCCAATTTAGAACTTTCTAAATAATTTTATATCCTCTAGTTGAAACAAAATGTTGAATTCTAGAGAAGCAATTACTGAAAGTTACCTTGATTCTCGAAAAGAAGACGAATTTAAAAACATTTACTCCAAATTTTCTGAAAGAAAATCTTCGCAATTTATAAGAAAAGTTTAAAAAAAAATTAATTTGGAAAAGTTATTGGCCATTATTCTAAAAACTCTAATGCCTCAAAGAAAATCTTTACAATTTAAAAGACGACTTCAAAAAAAAAATCTTGAACTCTGAAGAATAAATTGCTAGAAATTTTCCCTCGAGAAAATAATCTAGATTTTAAGAAGAAAATTCTAAAAATTCTAGAGCCTCAAAGAAATTCTTGCGATTTAGAAGACAAATTGAAAAAAAAATCTTGAAATGTCGAGAAGAAATGACTAGAAATTTCCTGAACTGTCGAAAAAAGTCTATATGTTTAAAAACAAATTTCCTAAAAAAGCCTTCATTTAAATCTTCGCAATTTACTGGAAATTTCCGGAATTCTACAAAATAATTTACATTTTTAGAAAAAAAATTCTAAAACCTTGAAAAAAAACAATCTTGATATCTGGAGAAGAAATAACTGAAAAGAGTCTAGATTTCTAGAAAAATCTATAGCCTCCAAATCTGAAAAAAAGTTACTGGAAATTTCTGAACTCTAAAAAATTTTCTAAAAACTCTAATGCCTCAAAGAAAATCTTTACAATTTAAAAGACGACTTCAAAAAAAATCTTAAACTTTGGAGAACAAATTGATAGAAATTTCCTGAACCCTCGAGAAAATAATCTAGATTTTCAGAAAAAAAATCTAAAAATTCTATAGCCTGAAAGAAAATCTTTGCGATTTAGAAGACAAATTGAAAAAAATCTTGAAATGTGGAGAAGAAATGACTAGAAATTTCCTGAACTGTCGAAAAAAAAGTTTAGATTTTTAAAAACATTTTCTAAAAAAGCCTTCATTTAAATCTTCGCAATTTATTGGAAATTTCCTGCATTCTATCAAAAAAATCTACATTTCTAGAAAAAACATTCTAAAACCTTCGCAAGCTTGAAAAAAAAACAATCTTGATATCTGGTGAAGAAATAACTGAAAATAGTCTAGATTTCTAGAAACAGATTTTCTAGAAAAATCTAGAGCCACCAAACCTGAATAAAAGTTACTGGAAATTTCTGAACTCTAAAAAATTTTCTAAAAACTCTAATGCCTCAAAGAAAATCTTTACAATTTAAAAGACGACTTCAAAAAAATCTTAAACTCTGGAGAATAAATTGCTAGAAATTTCCTGAACCCTCGAGAAAATAATCTAGATTTTCAGAAGTAAATTCTAAAAATTCTAGAGCCTGAAAGAAAATCTTTGCGATTTAGAAGACAAATTGAAAAAAACATCTTGAAATATCGAGAAGAAATGACTAGAAATTTCCTGAACTGTCAAAAAAAAGTCTAGATTTTTAAAAGCAAATTTTCTAAAAAAGCCTTCATTTAAATCTTTGCAATTTACTGGAAATTTCCTGAATTCTACAAAAAAATCTACATTTCTAGAAAAAAAAATTCTAAAACCTTCGCAATTTAAAAAACAACTTGAAAAAAAACAATCTTGATATCTGGAGAAGAAATAACTGAAAAGAGTCTAGATTTCTAGAAACAGATTTTATAGAAAAATCTATAGCCTCCAAACCTGAATAAAAGTTACTGGAAATTTCTGAACTCTAAAAAATTTCCTAAAAACTCTAATGCCTCAAAGAAAATCTTTACAATTTAAAAGACGACTTCAACAAAATCTTGAACCCCGGAGAATAGATTGCTAGACATTTCCAGAACCCTCGAGAAAATAATCTAGATTTTCAGAAGAAAATTCCAAAAATTCTAGAGCCTCAAAGAAAATCTTTGCAATTTAGAAGACAAATTGAAAAAAAATCTTGAAATGTGGAGAAGAAATAAATAGAAATTTCCTGAACTGTCAAAAAATAATCTATATTTTTAAAAACAAATTTTTAAAAAAAGCCTTCATTTAAATCTTCGTAATTTACTGGAAATTTCCCTAATTCTACAAAATAATCTACATTTCTAGAAAAAAAAAAATTCTAAAACCTTGGCAAGCTTGAAAAAAAAAACCAATCTTGATATCTGGTGAAGAAATAAGTGAAAATAGTCTAGATTTCTAGAAACAGAATTTCTAGGTAAATCTATAGCCTCCAAATCTGAATAAAAGTTACTGGAAATTTCTGAACTCTAAAAATTTTTCTAAAACTCTAATGCCTCAAAGAAAATCTTTACAATTTAAAAGACGACTTCAAAAAAAATCTTGAACTCTGGAGAATACATTGCTAGAAATTTCCTGAACCCTCGAGAAAATAATCTAGATTTTCAGAAGAATATTCTAAAAATTCTAGAGCCTCAAAGAAAATGTTTGGGATTTAGAAGACAAATTGAAAAAAAATTTTGAAATGTTGAGAAGAAATTTCCTGAACTGTCGAAAAAAAGTCTATATTTTTAAAAACAAATTTTCTAAAAAAGCCTTCAGTTAAATCTTCGTAATTGATTGGAAATTTCCTGAATTCTACAAAAAAATCTACATTTCTAGAAAACAAATTCTAAAACCTTCGCAAGCTTAAAAAAAACAATCTTAATATCTGGAGAAGAAATAACTGAAAAGAGTCTAAATTTCTAGAAATAGATTTTCTAGAAAAATCTATAGCCTCCAAATCTGAATAAAAGTTACTGGAAATTTCTGAACTCTAAAAAATTATCTAAAAACTCTAATGCCTCAAAGAAAATCTTTACAATTTAAAAGACAACTTCAAAAAAAAATTGAACTCTGGAGAATAGATTGCTAGAAATTTCCTGAACCCTCGAGAAAAAAATCTATATTTTCAAAAGAAAATTCTAAAAATTCTATAGCCTCAAAGAAAATCTTTGCGATTTAGAAGACAAATTGAAAAAAATCTTGAAGTGTGGAGAATAAATGACTAGAAATTTCCTGAACTGTCGAGAAAAAGTCTAGATTTTTAAAAACAACTTTTCTAAAAAAGACTTCATTTAAATCTTCGCAATTTATTGGAAATTTCCAGAATTCTACAAAAAAATCTACATTTCTAGAAAAAAAATCTAAAACCTTCGCAAGCTTGAAAAAAAAACAATCTTGATATCTGGAGAAGAAATAACTGAAAGGAGTCTAGATTTCTAGAAACAGATTTTCTAGAAAAATCTACAGCCTCCAAATCTGAATAAAAGTTACTGGAAATTTCTGAACTCTAAAAAAATTTTTCTAAAAACTCTAATGCCTCAAAGAAAATCTTTACAATTTAAAAAACAACTTCAAAAAAAATCTTAAACTCTGGAGAATAGATTGCTAGAAATTTCCTGAACCCTCGAGAAAATAATCTAGATTTTCAGAAGAAAATTCTAAAAATTCTAGAGCCTCAAAGAAAATCTTTGCGATTTAGAAGACAAATTGAAAAAAATCTTGAAATGTCGAGAAAAAATGACTAGGAATTTCCCGAACTGTCGAAAAAAAGTCTACATTTTTAAAAACAAATTTTCTAAAAAAAGCCTTCATTTGAATCTTCGCAGTTTATTGGAAATTTCCTGAATTCTACAAAATAATCTACATTTCTAGAAAAAAAATTCTAAAACCTTCGTAAGCTTGAAAAAAAAACAATCTTGATATCTGGTGAAGAAATAACTGAAAATAGTCTAGATTTCTAGAAACAGATTTTCAAGAAAAATTTATAACCTCCAAATCTGAATAAAAGTTATTGGAAAAAAAGTCTAAAGTTCTGGAAAAGATTTTTTTTTTAATTTTTGAGCCCTGAAGGAAATCTTTGCAATTTATAAGACAATATTAAAATCTGAAAGAGAAATTACTGGAAACAGCCTCAAAGAAAATTCTATAAATACTGAAACGAACTTTCTAAAAAATCTAAAACTCCCGAATAAGATTTTTGCTAAGAATTCTGGAAATATGAAGAAGAAATTATTGTAAACTTCTAGAATCCTCCAAAAGAGCTCTAGAAATCTACAAGGAAAACTTGTGAAACATTCTAGAATCCTCGATAAAAATTCCTTGGAAAGAAAGATGCAAAATCTGAAAATATGAAGTAGGAATTCCTGAAACTTCTAGAAGCCTTTAAGTAAGTTCTAGAAATTTAAAAGAAAATTTCCTAATAAATTGTAAAGCTAAATAATTACATAACATTAATTACAACACAAGAACTTTATTTTACTACTATATTTTCTTCTAGTTTGATAATTTATAGCTTATAGTCACTGTGTAATTTAAAAAAAAATTAGTGCTAAAACAAAGTTATCGAATGAAATGATTCTATTCCCAATAAATCTCCTAATGATTTATCACATACATAAACACTCCAAAAAATCTAAAAAGTGATTTATTAGACAATGTTCAACTGGACGTAAATAATTCCAGTTAAACATTGTCTAATAAATCTTTCCTATGTGAAGTGTTTCAATGTCAATGACTGATACAATTTTGTATAGATGTCTGTGTACACATGATGTAATTACGACCATGAATTACAAACAGTAATTTTTTGTATGTAGTTTTGCCAACCAGGTCAATGAGGTTTTCAATTCAAGAATTTTATAACAATGCGATGAAAATAATAATAAATTAATAAATCTGTATAAACTTTTAAATTGATACACTAAAATAAATATTACCAGTAATAAAATTATTGAAATTAGGAGAAGCAAAACTCTTTTGAAATTTGGTTCCATCAAGACAAGTATCGATTATAATAAAATTATTTAAGTTTGTATTTATCAGTTTGAATCTACTACACTAAAAAAAGGAAACCTATTGTTCTTCTTTCTATGATAATGTATTATCATAATGGTTGTTTATGATAATACATTAACATAGAAAGAAGAAAATTAGAACTGTAAGGTCATACCAACAATAGGTTTCTTTTCCTGAATTTTGTTATATTAAATAATAGAAAAATATTAATAGATATATATATTTTTTGAACAACTGTTATATATTAATTTTAAAAACTAGTTAAAATTATCACGGCCGACGACTTACACCTACTACGTCCATTCGTGGTGCCAGAGGGTATGAATAACGAACGGCAAAACAAATGGACCAGAATAGATGTAACATCAGTGTTTGTTTTCACGCTACGAAATCTCTACTCATAGTAGAAAAATCCATTCACGTCGCTTCCTATAATTTTAGCAATGAACGGGAACGGGGATCTGCCGACCTTTTGAATCATTCCGAGTGTGCATTTCGCGACGACGGGCGGCCAAGGGCGTTTCGAAAAATTTTTCATTGAAATTTCGGTGGAAAACGAAATCGACGATCGATTGTAGTTTCGAAATTATTCAGGCTTGGAGGTAAGCCAAAAATATTTCAGCTTTGATGTGTGGATAACCTACAATCCAATCTTAACTGAAGATTATAAAACCATAAATGGAAATTCAACTGAATTTTGTTTGTTTTAAATAGTGTAGTTATAAATTTTTGCTAAAACAATTGACATACACCACCTATGAACAAAATTACAACTCATTTTCTAGAGACTGAAGAAATTGAAAATTGCATTCCAGAGTTTGAAAAATTCTTAAAAAAATAACTACAGCAGGAATTGGCTTTATATTTTCATAATCTATTTATAAATAGTGTAGTTATAAATTTTTGCTGAAATAATTGACATACACCACCTGTAAATAAAATTACAATTCATTTTCTAGAGACTGAAGAAATTGAAAATTGCATTCCAGAGTTTGAAAAATTCTAAAAAAATAACTACAGCAGGAATTGGCTTTACATTTTCATAATCTATTTATAAATAGTGTAGTTATAAATTTTTGCTGAAACAATTGACATACACCACCTGTAAATAAAATTACAATTAATTTTTCTAAAGACTGAAGAAATTGAAAATTGCATTCCAGAGTTTGAAAAATTCTAAAAAAATAACTACAGCAGCAATTGACTTTAATTTTTCATAAGCTATATATAAATAGTGTAGTAATAAATTTTTGCTGAAACAATTGACATACACCACCTATAAACAGACTTACAATTCATTTTCTAGAGACTGAAGAAATTAGAAATTTCATTCCAGAGTTTGAAAAATTCTAAAAAAAATAACTACAGCAGGAATTGGCTTTAAATTTTCATAATCTATTTATAAATAGTGTAGTTATAAATTTTTGCTAAAACAATTGACATACACCACCTATAAACAAAATTACAATTCATTTTCTAGAGACTGAAGAAATTGAAAATTGCAATCCAGAGATTGAAAAATTCTAAAAGAATAACTACAACAGGAATTGGCTTTAAATTTTCATAATCTATTTAAAAATAGTGTAGTTATAGATTTTTGCTAAAACAATTGATATACACCACCTATAAACAAAATTAGAATTCATTTTCTAGAGACTGAAGAAATTGAAAATTGCATTCCACAGTTTCAACAATTCTAAAAACATAACTACGGCAGAAATTGGCTTTAAATTTTCATAATCTATTTACAAAAAGTGTAGTTATAAAATTTTACTAAACTAACTGAATAGGCTACCTATAAACAAAATTAGAATTCATTTTGTTGAGATTGAAGAAATTAAAAATTGCATTATATAGTTTGAAAAATTCTAAAAAAATAACTACAGCTGGAATTGGCTTTAAACTTTCATAATCTATTAAAAAATAGTGTAATTATAAAATTTTATTAAAACAATTGACAATCGCCATCCATAAACAGCATTAAAATCCAATTTGCTGCGACTGAAGACATTGCTGCATTCCAGAGTTTGAAAAATTCTAACAAATAATTACAACAGGAATTGGCTTTAGATTTTCAGAAGACATTAACAATAAGGAGGATTATGAATTTTTACTGAAACAAATGGCATAAGCTATCTATAAACAAAAGGACAATTCATTTTATTAAAACACAAGAAATTAAAAATTAGATTCTAAAGTTTGAAAGTATCTACAGCAGCAATTAGCTTTAAATTTTCACAACCTATTGACATATAGTGTAGTTATACATTTTTATTAAAACAATTGATATACGCCATCTATAAACAAAATTACAATTCATTTTGTTGATTCTGAATAAATTAAACCTTTATCTTTTTTTCTTAATTTCTTAAATCATTTTTAGTAGCACGAATCTAATCAGAAAGTTTTAGGCTGTTTTTTCATGAAACTTGCAATTTTGGAAAAGTTTTGTTATTATTTTAAATGTAAATTATTGTTTTTAACTTATTTGCCATGATTCTCTTGGTTCTCTTAAGAAAATTCCAAAGATTAATGTATAAAATTCCAACTGTTTTTATTTAAATTTGATATTTTTTCAAAATTAATTAGTGTTTTTATCTTCCAACAATCTCAAATGAATTTCAAAATGTTTAGTTGAAATTCGTTAAGTTCCAAGTAAATTTCAGACTGTTTTTTTTTCATATAAATTTTAAACTGTTTTTTTAATTATCAATATTTGTAAGAATCAAATTTTTTAAGCAATTTATTAATTTAATTTCTGGTAAATTTTAAGTATTAAACAGTGTTAGTTTACTTTTTAAGGTGATTTTCATACATTTGTAAAAAAATAATTTATTTACTTTCTTTAGAAAAATTTCAATTACATTTTTCAGATGTTTAAAAAAAAGAGCAATTAATTATTTACTATTGTTTGTCTTTTAAGGAAATTTCAACTGTTTAATTTAAATTTTAAGCTTTTTTTTTTTCTTCTATTTCCAACACTCTCTAATGAATTTGAAGATGATTTGTAAGAAAATTTTCAATTAATTTTCATTAAAATCTAAGAATTTTTTTTAAATTTTAATGTTAATATGTAATGTTTAAACTTATTTTTTAGTTGCTAATGGTTTATAAAAATTAAGTGTTCATTAAAGTTCTCCAACTATTTTAAAAATATTTTGTTTACGTTTTTTTTAGAAAATTTTTGATTGTTTCTCTTAGAAAGAAAAAATCAATTATTTTTTCACTATTTTTTTCTTTTAAGGAAATTTCAATACTCTTTTGTATAAAATTTCAACTGTTTTTATTAAAACTTTTAACTTTTATGTTTTTTTTTCTATATTTTAAGTAAATTTTCTTCTTTTAAAGTATTTTTTTAAGCAAATTTTTAATCTAATTTCTGGTATATTTCAAAGTATAGAGCAGTGTTATTTTGCTTTTTAAAGTTATTTTCATTTATTTGTAAATAAACTATTTTAAAAATAATTTACTTTCTTTAGAAAATGTTTAATTGTATTTTTCAGATGTTTAAAAAAAGATCAATTGTTTATTTACTATTTTTTGTCTTTTTAGGAGAGAGAGATAGACAAACACCTATATTTTTTATTTTAGCTATTCACAATAATAATTGTAGTTGATTTTCTTTACGTCTATCGACTGTAAGCCTTTGTTAGTTGTTCTTTTTAGAAACTTTCAATACATTTTTCTGTAAAATATCAACTGTTTTTATTTAAATTTTAAGCTTTTTATTTTTTTTTTCTTCTATATTCCAACTATCTCTAATGAATTTATAATGTTTTCTTGGGAAGTTTTTTAATTATTTCTAAGTTAATTATCAATTAGTTTTTATTAAATTCTAAGAAAATTTTAGATTGTTCTTTTTAATTTTGATATTTTCATGTAATTTTTAAACTTATTTTTTAATTGCCAACGATTTCAAAAAATTTAAACTGTTTATTAAAGTTATCAAATCGTTATTAGCAATGTTTTAGTTGTTTTTGGTAACTTCCAATTGTATAAAACCAATGTTAAACTATTTTTTTAAAAAGGTTTTTTTTAGTAAACTTTCAATTGTTTTACGATAAATTCCAAGAAAATTTAAGACTATATATTATATATTTCGACAGTTTTTATTTAAATTTTAAACTGTTCTTTATTTGAAAAATAACCATGCATTTTTTGTGATAAAAATTTTAACTGTTTTTTTATAGTTCTTAAATGATTTTTAACACAGTTCAATATCAATTGTTTTCTTTTTGAGTTTATTTTGTATATCATTACAATTGTTTTGCTTTTAGTACTTATTTTTTAATTTTTCTTCTTTAAAGTATTTTAAAGTATAGTTCTTAAATGATTTTTAGCACAGTTCAATATCAATTGTTTTCTTTTCGAGTTTCTTTTATATAACATTCGAATTGTTTTGCTTTTAATACTTATTTTTCAATTTTAAAGTATTTTTTATTCTAATTATTTCAATTTAAAGTAAAAAATGTAAATATTTAAACTTAAAACAGTTTTCTTAGACAATTTTTAAATGTTTCATAAGTACATTTTCAATTGTTTTTCTTTTAAAATCTAACCAAAAAAATTAGATTGGTGTTTCTACATTTTAAACATTTTTATCTATTTTTATGAGTTATTAACCTATTTAAGCTGCTTTTTAAGTTTTTAAAATTAGTTTAGCTATTTGATAGCTTTTTCCAAGGTTTCAAATTTAATATTAGATGCAACGCATTTAAATAATTGTATTAATCTTATTTTATTTTAATTTCACAAATTAACTAACTTTTTGTTTTTTTTTACCGTTTTTACTAATTTTTTTCCTAATTTTTTAGATTTACAAAAAATTTTTAAGTGAATTTTTAATTATTTTTCATTATATCCCAAGAAAAGAACATATCATTTATTTATTATTTTACTTTATTATTCATTAAGGGCAACCTATGTTACTATAAAGATTAAATAATTACTTAAATGTTTAAAAAAATTTCTTGATTTGAAAACTATCAGTAGCTTTTTCCGCTAAAACTATAATTTCATCTTAAATGTTTTCTTAGCAAAAAATTAATTGTTTCTGTTAAATTCCAATTGTAGAAAATCATTTAATCTTGCTTTTTTATGTTTTGGAAACCTTTATATTTTGGAAAATTCCAACTGGTTTCGAAAAAAAAAATTAACTGGCAAAAGAGGTATTAATTGTTTCCTTTAAATTTTTTTTAATATAAAATAGCAACTGTTTTTATGTAAAGTTTTTTTTATTTTTTATTTTTTTATTTTCCATATTTTGTTTTCGAGTAATTTTTTCATTTACTTCAATTATTTTAAATATATTTGAAACTAATTGGGAGAAGTAAAACTCTTGTTATGTTTCATTTCTATATTTTCAGATAACTCGCACGTGTCTGTTTGAATTATAAAAGTTTTAACTTTGATAATGATCCGTAAGAAGTTTTACTTCTCCCAATTTGAAAACTTGGTTCCATCAAGAGAGTAGCAGAACAAGTATCGATTATATTTAAAACTATTTTCTTAGAAAGTTCTTAAACGTTTTCTACGTAAATTTCTAATTGATTTCCATCAAATAAAAAAATAGAGACTAATTATTCTATAGTCTGTTCGTTGGATCTTCCGTCGTACGTCACAAACTATCGCTTCGAGAAACGACGCAAAAACATTCAGTCTGATAAAGTAAACCAAATGCGTTAGAAAAAGAACGCACTGTAAAACTTTCGTCGTTTTTTGAAGCCACGTACGACGGAAGATCCATTTCAAAAGTTTTTATCCTCTTTGGCTTTCTTTCGAAAATTTTTTAAACTGTTTCCAAATCTAGTTTAGCAATTTTTTAAGAACTTTTGGTAAATTCTTATTGTATAAAACAAATTTAAAACGTTAAAGAAAATTCTTATTTTTTTTCTGTAAAATAAAAGTGTTGGAATTTAAATTTTGTATTGTTGTTTAAGCCAATTTTTAATTATATTTTTAACGAAATTAAAACTATCACGTTGAAATTAACTTTGTTTTTAGAAAACTTCAATAATTTCTTACATAAAATTCCAATTGTTCTTATGTAAATTTTAAACTTAATTTTATTTACTTTCTGACAAGTAAACTATTTTTTTTTAATTCCAACTATTTTAATTAGATTTTAAACTGTTTTCTTAGAAAGTTTTCAAATGATTTTCACGTAGATTTTTAATTTAATTAATGTTTATTAAAATTTAAAAAAAAGGATAGATTATTTTTTTAACTTTAAATAAAATAAAATAAACTAATTAGTTTGATAATGACCAGCTGAATTGTGTCGAAACTATAGTCACTGAAATAATAAAGTGTGTGATATAAACAAAATTTATTTTATTTTATTTAAAGTTATAAAATATGTATCACAAAGTGAAAGCCTCTACAATCAAATATTTGATTATTTTTTTATTTCAACAGCTTCTTAGAAATATATATTTAGAATGTTTTTAAGTGCACACGTAAGAAATGTTTGATAGTTTTTAGTAAATTTCAATTGTACAAAATAAACTTTAATTAAATAAAATTGTAATCTATTTAGTTTAAGTTCTCTTCTGAAATGCCTTTTAACAAAATTTTTAGTTAATTCCAATTCTATAAAACAAATTTTAATCTGTTTTTTTTAAGAAATTCTCATTTTTCGTGTAAAATTCTAACTGATTTTAAAATAAATATTTAACTGTTTATTTGTTTAATAGTTTTGGTGAATTTAAATTGTACAAAAGACGTTTTGACTGTTTTTTAGTTTTGTAAAATTTCAACTGTTGTCAAAAAAAATTAATCAACATTTTTAGCCAATTTCAACTCTACATTTCAACTTTTTAAAAATATCACTTACTTATTTTTTCTTATTCTCTCAGTTTTTAGGAAACATCAATTTTTAGAAATATATATATTTAAAATGTTTTTTAGTGCACATGTAACAAATGTTTGATAGTTTTTAGTAAATTTCAATGGTACAAAATAAACTTTGGCAGTTTTTTTTAAAACTGTCATTTTTTGTAAAATTTCAACTGGCATCAAAATAATTTCATCAATTGTTTTGTTAAACTATTTTTTAATTGTATTTTTTAACTGTTTCAAAATATCACTTGTTACTTTTTATGACTTTCTTCTTTGTTATTAGTTTTGTATAAAAATCAAACTGTTAAATTTTGAATTTTATGTTGTTTTTATGAAAATTTTAAAATGTTATTTTCTTTTTTTAACTATTAACAGAGGTTTTTTAATCTATTTATTAACTACTATAAAAAGAGTTTTTTTAAATAAAATTGTAATCTATTTAGTTTAAGTTCTCTTCTCAAATGCCTTTTAACAAAATTTTATATTGATTTTTGGTTAATTCCAGTTCTATAAAACAAATTTTAATCTGTTTTTTTTAAAGAAATTCTCATTTTTCGTGTAAAATTCTAACTGATTTTAGAATAAATATTGAACTGTTTAACAGTTTTGGTGAATTTAAATTGCACAAAACAAGTTTTGACTGTTTTTTAGTTTTGTAAAATTTTTAATCTGTTTTTTTTTAAGAAATTCTCATTTTTCGTGTAAAATTCTAACTGATTTTAAAATAAATATTTAACTGTTTAATAGTTTTGGTGAATTTAAATTGTACAAAACAAGTTTTGACTGTTTTTTAGTTTTGTAAAATTTCAACTGTTGTTAAAATAAATTTTTTTAGCCAATTTTCAACTGTACTTTTCAACTTTTTAAAAATATCAGTTACTTATTTTTTCATATTCTATCAGTTTTAGGAAACATCAATGTTTTTTCGTATGAAATTCCAACTGTTTTTTTTTTGTAAATTTCATAAAAACTGATTGTTTTAAAATTTTATTTTAAGTTATTTTTATTTCTAATTTCGACTTTTCTTAGTGAATTTTAAACTGCTGTAAAAGTAATTTTTAATTATTTTTGTTACATTTCAATTTTGTTCTGATAAAATTTTCCATTTTTTAAGTTTTCAGATGTTTTGTAAAAGTAATTTTTAATTATTTTTGCTACATTTCAATTTTGTTCTGATAAAATTTTCCATTTTTTAAGTTTTCAAATGTTTTTTAATAATTTTTCAATTGATTATGGTAAATTCTAGTTGTAAAAACAGATTTTATGTTGTTTTATTTTAGAAGATTCTTATTGTTTTGTAATACTTCAATTATTTTTAAAATCAATTTGTAACTGTTTTTAATGTATAAAAATACAAATTGACTTTTATTAGCATTCACGTTCTTTTTGAAAAATCTAAATAACCTTTTGTATAAAAAACTCATTTTATGTAAATTTTAAACTTTTGTTCTTATTTTTAATTTTTTTTCTAATTCAGTGTATCTTAATTAAACTTGAAACTAGTTTCTTATAATGTTTTCAAAAGATTTGTAAATTTTTTGATTTTTTTTGTGAAACTAAACAGTTGCAATTTCACAAAAAAATATTACTAAGAATCTTTTGATAACTCACTATTTTTGGTTTGAGTTTACGTGAAGTGTTTTGTAAATGAAAATAATACACAGTTTTATTCCTTACTTCACTTGTTTGTGACGATATATACTTTCTTAGTGAGTGCAAAAAGAGAAAAGTGTTCCCAAAATTTATTCAAAACAAGTTCTAGAAAGTAAGTAAGGAATAAAACTGTGTATTATTTTCATCTTTTGATAACTTTTTAAGAAAACTGTTTTAAGTACAATTAAGGTAATTGAATTACATTAATATATTTTTGATGACATATTAATTATACAACTTCTTCTTCTTTATCCTTGTATTTATGGCTATCGACCGTAAATTTTCAAGCTTGTTATGAATTATTTTTTCTGTAAGTTTCAGTTGTTTAATATAACTTATTTCAAACTTATTCTTTACAGAAATTTCATTTTATTTTTTAATGATCAATGAAGTGGTTACAATCTTCCACTGATCATACTTTAAACCAGCGAATGATTGTTCTGCCTCAATCGATAAAAAAATATTACCAATGTATCCTTGACCTACCTCAATAAATTATTGATTAACCTAATTGTGAATTGATTTGATTTAGCAAGCTCTCGACCCAGCTCAACTTATTTTATCGTAGCCCTGATATAAATAAGATCAAAATTTGCTTATAGTTGTATAAATATTGGATACTTTTACCGTCGTGTGAATTTGAGTCATTATTAATTTAAAAACTAAATATTGTGAAAAATTAAAAAAAGGAATTACATGAAACTCAATGTGTATAAAAGTAAATATATAATATTATAGAGAGAATTATTTCATTATATTTATTTTAGTAAACGTTTTTGAAATATCGAAACACGTGTCTACAGATGGTTATAAAATTGAGTATTGAATTTTTTAATTGCTTTTGCTAATTTATTTTTAATTACATATATATATATTTTAACGTATATTCAATCATTTTTAGTTCATTTTACAGCAAGAAATACGTTCAAACTAGTGTTGCTTTGATAGCCTTGCTATTTTGTAACACGCTAATTACTTTTGTATTATTCAATGTCTGTCGAAGTATTAGCTAGAGAAGTAGTTGTTTCAAAAGTGATTTGTTCTTGTAGTCTTAATAAGACTCATTTGTTGTAGATTTTACGAAAAAATTTTCGTGTTTTTTCTATTTATTAGTAAATTAAACATATTTGTATGATTTTATATAAACACATTTTTTTATAAAACAACATTATCTAAGACATGAAAAATTAACTAAAAACTTAAGTGCGTTTAGCATATTTTCACTGCTCATATTTAGATTCTAATCATAGCAACCCATACACAAAAGTACAAGGTCTTACGTATCCCGTGTCGACGACTAAGATAAGTAAGAAAATTAAAAGATATATAATGGCTGAGCGAAATTGAACATTTGGACTTTGCACACTAGCCGCCAAAAAGCGTCATGACATAAGTTAGAGTCCGAACAAATTAAGACATGGCTCTTCCGAACACGTCGACAAGTGATCGCCATAAAATTTGGCCAGAACGTTTCACCAGCAAACACACAAATAAACTGCATATAAATCAAAGCCATTGGCGCCTTTTTATAGCGTGCGCCTCAGTCTAGGCTTGAATAATCTCGGTAAACATACAAATCAAATCAAATTCCATGAATGAATCCAGTACACGTCATCTAATCTCCCTCTCTTTCCTTTGCAGAAAATGAAAGCAGAAGACAAACACGGCATGACCAAAGTACGAATAGCTGTTATCGGCAAATCCAACGTAGGCAAATCAGGTGAGTTAAAATAAACGTGTTGCTTCGTAAATTACAACTTTACGATCGCGGATGATATAATTTAGGGCGGAGTAGTATAACCAGGAATTCCGTTCTGGAATCCCTCAAAACCGGCGCTCTGGTAAGTGCTCAATAAATTTTCAAGAGTATGGTCAGGACTATTCCTTGGATCAGTAATACCGACTCTCGTCAAGTCGTTCACGTCTAAGGATTACCTAAATATTTAGCAACCGGGCGCAACGCTCTTCATCTCCTGCACCGGCGCGTAGTTGTTGCAGTTGGGTAACCAGAAGCGCGCGGATCGGATTTTTGATAGGCAATTGAAAATTGCCTCATAACCAGAACGCCGCACTATAAATATTTGAGATAATTAAGGCGCCTTCTTTACGGGCACGGCGAATTGCACAACACAAGAAATTCTTCGCGAGCTTTATTATTGCAGTCCCTAACAAACTGTCCGGCGTTTGTTTCCGTGTTTGCATAATTCTCGAAATAAATGGACGTCGTTTGCATTAATTGTAAATAGTCGAATTGGGAAATAATATTTGTGTGTGTGTAAATATTTGTCAACGGGTTTGTTTTTTGGCAATTATTTAAATGCGCGAGAAATATTTATAGGACGCGCGCGGAATTCTAACAAAATTTTGCAATGGATTTTTTTTAACGCAGTAATTAGCGAGAAGAAAGAATTTTAATATACCAGGCTTTCAATAAAAACAAATCATTAATTTCTTTGTAGAGATTTAAACTAAAAGATAGATTTCGATCAAATTGAAAGTAATTATTAATGGCTAGAGATCCAAATGATCTTCAACTTTTGCCCAATTTAGTTTCATTAAAGATGCTGCTACTGAAGTTCTGTTTGATGATATTCTATCATTTAATTTACCAAATAGGATTGACCAAGATCATCAAGAACGTAGCTAGTGTTAATTAGTCGGTTCGTAAAGATCATAACCTATCAATTCGGAAATGCTATTTTGAACTTAATGTAGCCAATAGAACGTCAAACATAAGTCTCTAAGAATCCAAGGAGTTTCAATAAATTGTAAAGATGGTTTTATCACTGGATAACTTTAAACCAGTTCTTCAGGATTACTAGATCAATATAGATCAAAACAGATTGTTTATTTCCGTTTGCAGTTCTATTTCTACATTTACATCGTAAGGCTAAGTCAATACATACCCATTTCTGAAATGAAGACTACCAAATAAGTCTCGTAATTAAAGATCTACTTTTATAGTTAATACCGGGGCAGATTTTGAATTTTACAAATGTGCTTTAAATCTAGAAGGTAAATTGAAGTGGAGTAAAATAAATAACAAGTGAAATCATACCAAGTGTTTTAATTCAATCAAATTAAAATTTAACGAAATTCTTTTAATAAGAAAGCAACAAATTTTGGAAAATTATTAAAAATATAAGGGATGTTGTCTTCTACAACCCTCACCCAGTAACCTTACGGAACTTTCAAGTCGCAGAAAGATCAGCCCTTAGGGTGCTAACGAAAATCCGACATCCCCAAAATCCTCTCCATAACCCTTCCAATCCATTGCTTTATGATTCGACAAAGGTAATCCCAATTCAAGAAAGACTATCCTCACTTGCCAAAAAATTTGCTCAAAATCCTAACTACTTCCAAATTCTAAATGCACTATGCATTCCCAGAAACAAAAACATTATCCCTAAAAGTAAATTCCCTTCCTTAACATTACACAAATTCATTTCATCATTTCATAATGTTAATGACGCTTCAATTACGAACTAATTTAAGACAGGAACTTTACAAAGACAGTTAGCAATCATGACGTCTCAAGAAAAGACAAGGACTTAATTAAAAAATTTAAAAAACAGGCGGAAAGACCTATGGTCGATAGCCGATTGTCAAATACTAGATTAGTTATTTAATGCTATGTATGTATATTATTTTTATTATATACGATATGTATTTGTCAATAAAGATGTTTGTATATATATAAGGGATGTTACTGAACATTCTATAAATCTTCAAAGTATTGCAGAATGATTCTCTAGAAATCTCGACAGAAACTTACATAATCTTGAAGTAAACTTGCTAGAAATAGTAGAAAATTCTGAAAAAAACAAAGGAATGGTAAAAAATTATCTAGAAATAAAATAAATAAAATCTTGCTGGAAAATTGCAGAAGAAATCTAAAACTTTAAGAATAATTAACAAAATCTAGAAGAAAACTGCTGAAAATGGACTCAGAACTTTGATAAAAAATTACATCTAGAAGAAAATTCTAAAAATCTTGAAGAAAGTTGCAGAAGAATTGAGAATTTCTAGAAAATAGGTAAAATTAAACAAATCTGATTAATAAAGCAACAAATTTTGGAAAATTGTTAAAAATATAAGGGATGTCTGAAAATTCTGTAAATCTTCAAAGATTACAAAAGAATTCTTTAGAAATCTCGATAGACATTTACACAAACTTGAAGTAAACATGCTGGAAATAGTATAAAATTCTGAAAAATAGAAGGAAAATGAAGGAAAAGTTTCGAAATCTGGAGAAAAAATATAGAAAATTCTAGAAATTGTTTAGAAAATTAGAAGGAATGGTGAAAATTTCTCAAGAAATAAAAGAGATCTTGTTAAAAATTGCTAAGAAGTTTAGAAAAATTAACAAAATCTAAAAGAAAGCTGCTGAAAATAGAGAAAAACTCAGAAAATTGATAAAAAAATTATATCTGGAAGAAAATTCTAAAAAAATCTTGAAGAAGCTGCAGAAGATTTTTAGAAACTTTGAAGGCACAGAAATTGCTGAAAATTTCTAGAAAACAATCATTTGTAAGAAAAATCTAATTAAATAAAGCAACAACTTTTGGAAAATTGTTACAAATATAAGGGATGTTGCTGAAAATTCTATAAATATTCAAAGTATTGCAGAAGAATTCTCTAGAAATCTCGATAGAAACTTATACAACATGCAAGAAATATTAAAAAATCTTTAAAAATAGAAGAAAAATAAAGGAAAAGTTTAGAGATCTGGAGAAAAATTATAGAAAATTCTAGAAATTATTTAGAAAATTAGGAGGAATGATGAAAATGATTGATTTTAATTGTCCTGTTGTTTCTAATTATTGTTAAATTTCTGTATATTTTAATATGTTATTATTTTATTGTTGTTTTTAAATTATAAAATGTAGACCCTAGTTTTAGTGTATATTTAAGATTTTAATATGTATTTTTATCATCACATGGCCTACCGTAAATAAATAAATAAATAAATAAATAAATAAATAAATAAATAAATAAATAAATAAATAAATAAATAAATAAATAAATAAATAAATAAATAAATAAATAAATAAATAAATAAATAAATAAATAAATAAATAAATAAATAAATAAAAATTCTCAGGAAATAAAAGAGAGGCTAAAAATTACAAAAAGAATCTAAAGCTTTGAGAAAAATTACTGAAATCTAGAAGAAAACTGCTGAAAATGGATAAAAAATTACATCTGGAAGATAATTCTAAAAATCTTGAAGAAAGTTGCAGAAGGATTTTAGAAACTTCGAAGGAAAATAAATTGCTGATAAATTCTAGAGAACGGGTAAAATTTAAAAATCTGATTAGTAAAGCAACAAATTTGGAAAATTGTTAATAATATAAGGAATGTTACTGAAAATTCTATAAACTTTCAAAATATTGCAGAAGAATTATTTAGAAATCTCGATCGCAGTATAAAATTCTACAAAATAGAAGAAAAATAAAGGAATAGTTTAGAAATCTGGAGAAAAATTATAGCAAATTCTAGAAATGGTTTAGAAAATTAGGAGGTATAATGAAAAATTCTCAAGAAATAAAAGAGATGTTGCTAGAAAATTGCAAAAGGAATCTAAAGCTTTGAGAACAATTTATAAAATATAGAACAAAACTGCTGAAAATGGAGAAAAACTCTAGAAATTTGGAACAAAATAAATTTCTAGAATTTTCTCTTTCAAATATAAATAAATTTATCCATTTTCTAGAAAATTGTAGAAATCTGAGCGATAAAGAATAAAAAAATCAAAACACAGAAAGATATGTTTCTGGAAATTTCTAGAAATTTTAAATAAAATATTGCTGAATGGAAACCTTGTAAAAAAGAAATTGTTGAAATCTAGATGTTAAATTTTAAAAAATCGAATAAAATAAAGAAAGACAAAAATGGTGGACAATTGTTAGAAAAGGAGACATATTGATGGAAAATTCTAGGAATGTTGAAGATAATTGCAGAAAAATTCTAGAAATCTTAAAGAAAATAACAAAAGAAACCTCGAAGAAAATTTGCTCAATCTAAATGAATAAATGCTGGAAATAGTGGAAAATTCTAAAAAATTATCGATAGACAAAAAAGGACGAAGAAACACAATAATTATTATAATTATATTTTGTAACACTATCTACAATGTAGATGTTTTCTCTCTTTTTCTAAAAATTTGGAACAAAAATTGTTAAAAATAGAAACTAAAGAAGAATTTTAGAGACCCAAAGAAAAAAATCTAGAAAATTTAGAAATCAGGTATATAATGAAACTAAAAACTATACTTTTTTTTCAAAATTTTGAATTCGAAACGAAATCCGAAATCTTAATTCCAATTAAATGCAACTCATTATTAAGATTTATGTTAACCTCCAAAAAGATAAATCATAAAACCACAGATGAAATAAACTAAAAAAAGATGAAAAAAGGCCTAAAAACCGATTCAAAATAGTGGAAATAGTGGAAATTTCTAAAATATAAAAATTGCTGAAAGTTTTAGAACGCTCAAAGAAAATTCTCCCAAGTTGGAATTTAAATTTTAAAATCTTGAAGAACGTTGCAGAATAATTTTAAAAACTTCGAAGGAAAAGAAATGGCTAATAATTTACAGAAAACATGTAAAATTTAAGAAAAATCTCATTAAATAAAGCAACAAATTTAGAAAATTGTTAAAAATAAAGGGATGTTGTTAACAATTCTATAAATCTTCAAAGTATTACCGTAGAATTCTCTAGAAATCCCGATAGAAACTTATACAATCTTGAAGTAAACAGAAATAATAGAACATTCTGCAGAATAGAAGAAAAATAAAGGAAAAGTCTGGAAAAAAAATATAGAAAATTATAGAAATTATTTAGAAAATTAGAATGAATTGTAAAAAATTATCAAGAAATAAAAGTGATGGGTAAAAAAATTATATCTGGAAGAAAATTCTAAAAATCTTGAAGAAAGTTGCAGAAGAATTTTAGAAACTTCAAAGGAAAAGAAATTGCTGATACATTCTAGAAAACAGGTCAAATGTAAGAAAAATCTAATTAAATAAAGCAACAAATTTTGGAAAATTGTTTAAAAATATAAGGAATGTTGCTGAAAAATCTACAAATCTTCAAAGTATTGAAGAAGAATTCTCTATAAACAGAAACTTGAAATACTAGAAATAGTAGAATAGAAGAAAAATAAAGGAAAATTTTAGAAATCTGGAAAAAAATTATAGAAAATCCTAGAAATTGCTCAGAAAATTAGAAGGAATGGTGAAAAATTGTCAAAAAATAAATGAGATTTTGCTCAAAAATTGCAGAAGAAATCTAAAACTTTGAGAAAAATTAACAAAATCTAGAAAGAAAACTGCTGAAAATGAAGAAAAAATATACATATACATTTTTCTTCGAGATATAATTTTACAATGTATATACATTTTTGTTCCAAGTATAAATTATTTATCCATTTTCTAGAAAATTGTAGAAATCTATTAGGCAAGTAATAAAACATTAAAACAAAAAAGAAAGATTTGGTGGAATTTTCTTAATAAACTATTAAAATGTTTCTTTTTCTTGAAATTTTAAATAAAATATTGCAGAATAGAAATCTTGTAAAAAAATTAATTTCTGAAAATTGTTGAAATCTGAGAGTTAAATTTAAAAAAAATCGAATAAAATAAAGAAAAACAAAAATGGTGGACAATTATCAGAAAAGGAAACCTATTGTTGGAGAATTCTAGGAATGTTTAAAAAAAATTGCAAAAGAAGTCTTGAAATCTTAAAGAAAATTACAAAAGAAACCTTGAAGAAAATTCACTTAATCAAAATTAATAAATGCTGGAAATAGTAAATAATTGTCGAAAGCCTAAATAGAACGAAGAAATACAATAATTATTATAATTATATATTGTAATACTATCTACAATAAAGATATTTTCTCTCTCTCGTTTAAAAAATTGGAACAAATATTGCTAAAAATTTTAGAACGCTCAAAGAAGATTTTCTCAAGTTGGAATTTAAGTTTTGTAATCTTGAAGAGAGTTGCAGAAGAATTTTATAAACTTAATTACTGGAATTTTTGCAAAATAAATTACTGGAAAATTTTAGAAATCTGGAAAGAAAATTTTAAGAAAAAAAATGAAACAAAAAATCTTGGATAATTGTTAGAAGAATTTTAGAGACCAAAAGAAAAAATGATCTAGAAAATCTAGATATCAGGTATATAATAAAACTAAAAACTATTTTTATTTTTCAAAAATTTGAATTCTAAACGATATCCGAAATCATAATTCCAATAAAATGCAACTGATTATCTCCAAAAAGATAAATCACAAAACCATAGATGAATTAAACTAAAAAGACCTAAAAACCGATTCAAAATAGTGAAAATTAGAGAAGACATATTGTTGGAAAAATCTAGGAATGTTGAAGAAAATTGCAGAAGAATTCTAGAAAATTATAAAAGAAACATATAAGAAAATTCGCTCAATCTAAATGTTGGAAATAGTGGAAAATTCTAAAAAAATTGGACAAAAATTTCTGAAAATTTTAGAACGCTTAAAGAAAATTCTCCCAAGTTAGAAAAATTTTTAAAATCTTGAAGAGAGTCGCAGAAGATTTTTATAAACCTCAAAGGAAAGTAATTTACTGGAAAATTTTATAAATCAGGAAAGTAAATTTCAAGAAAGAAATGGACAAATGGTGGACAATTGTTAGAATATAAAGAATTCTAGAGACAGAAAGAAAAATAAATTGCTGCAAAATCTAGAAATCAGGTATATATTGAAACTAAAAACTATTTTTTTTCAAAATTTTGAATTCTAATAGAATTAAATGCAAACAATTATCAAGATATGTATATGTAAACCTTCAAATTGATAAATCACCAAACCACAAATAAAATAAACTAAAACAGATGTAAAAGAAAACCTGAAAACCGATTCAAAATAGTGGAAATAGTGGAAAATTCTAAAAAAATAGAACGAAAATTGCTGAAACTTTTAGAACGCTGAAAGAAAATTATCTCAAGCTGGAGTTTAAATTTTAAAATCTGGAAGAGAGTTGCAAATGTATTTTAGAAACTTCGAAGAAAAGTAAATTACTGGAAAATTCTAGAAATCTGTAAAGTAAATTTTAAGAAAAAATGAGACAAAAAATGATGGTCAATTGTTAGAAAATAAGAAAGAAATTTAGAAACACAAAGAAAAAGAAATTGCTGGAAAATTTAGAAATCAGGTATATATTGTAACTAAAAACTATTTTAATTTTGCAAAATTTTGAATTCTATACGAAATCCGAAATCTTAATTCCAATTAAATGCAACTTATCAAGATTTATGTAAACCTCCAAAAAGATAAATCACAAAATCACAGATGAAATAAACTAAGAAAGATGCAAAATAGTGGAAAATACTAAAAAATTGGGAAAAAAATATTGCTGTTTTAGAACGCTCAAAGAAAATTCTTCCAAGTTGGAATTTTAGTTTTAAAATCTTGAAGAGAGTTTCGGAAGAAATTTAGAAATCTCAAAGAAAGCTTACTGGAAAATTCTATAAATTTGGAAAGTAAATTTGAAGAAAGAAATGAAAAAATATGGCGAACAATTGTTAAAAAATTGATAAAGAATTTTAGAGACACGGAGAAAAAGAAATTTCTAAAAAATCTAGAAATCAGGTACATAATGAAACAAAAAACTATTTTTTTCAAGATTTTGAATTTTAAACGAAATCCGAAATCTTAATTCCAATTAAATGCAAATGATTATCAAGATTTATGGAAGCCTATAAAATGATAAATCACCAAAACACAGATAAAATAAACTAAAAAAGGTGTAAAGAAGACCTAGAAACCGATTCAAAATACTGGAAATAGAGGAAATTCTAAAAAAATGGAACAAACATTGCTGAAAATTTTATAACGCTCATAGAAAAATTGAAATTTTAGAATCTTGCAGAAGAATTTTAGAAACCTTGAAACGAAAAATAGTGGATAATTTTATAAATAATATAATGCTTTTCAAAATAAAGAAGAATTTTAGAGACACAAAGATAAAGAAATTTCTGGAAAGTCTAGAATCTAAAAACTAATTATCAAGATTTATGTAAACCTCCAAAAGGATAAATCACCAAACCACAAATAAAATAAACTTAAAAAAGATACAAAAAAGACATAAGATCCTATTCAAAATTTGGAATTAAAAAATTGCCAATAATATAATATATACTCGTTATACAAAATTCAATTATATATTTTGTGGAAAGTTAAGTTAAAAGTCTATGAATTTCTAAGATATGCATAGGAACGTTCATACACACAATTAATTTATTGTTGAAAAATACGAAAATAGACGGATTTATGCAAAAGATGCAAAAAAGACCTAAAATCCTATTCAAAATTTGGAATACAAAAATTGTCAATAAAATAATATATTCTAATTAAATTTTCTTGCCATTTTTAACAGCGCTAAGAAAATTATTTCATTTAAATTAAATTTATTTATTTAAAAGTTAAATTTAACGTTTAACGTTTTTCCTTGTCCTTTTTGAGTTTTCTTTTCTCGATTTTCATGTTTACAATGATTAGATTTACTACTTTTAGAGATGTACTTGTAACTTTTTGGTTTTTATAATTAAAACTCCATTTATTACATTTTGAACTTTAGTTTTAAATTATTAATGTTTCCTAGAATTACAACTTTCATTACAAATTTGCCAGTCTTTTTCCTTCTTTAACTTAATCGTCAAAACTTTTTAAAAATTTGTATGTATACAAAATAACTTTCCTAGAAAATATATGATTATAAAAAATTCGATTAATCGAATATTTGTAATAACAGAAATATCTGTGGTTTTAAAAATTTTGAATGTATGGCATATAGCACCGTCTTGTTGAAACTACATATTGGCAGAAAGAATTGTGTTATCATGTCATGCTATCGAGCACCAGTAATAGTCACTGCTTGACCAGCTTTATTTAAAAAAATTTACGATCCAAAATCCGCACCAAACAGTGACACCTTGTGGATGCATTTGTTTATAGACAATTAAACGTGAGTTATCCGAACTCCAAAAAATTTTGTAAGCATGGAGGCACAGATTTTTTGTGCGTGTGCGCTGTAGAGAGCTTCTTGAAATTTGCAATTCTTGTCCACGACGCCAAATTAATTTTTTATCTCTGGATGGAATATGCTTGCTTATTTGGACTTTCGAAAAAACTTCTGGATGTCTTCGTAAAATGATCGAATGTTATAGATCCCTTTTAAATTCGATTAACAACTGAAATCCTCCGACAATAACACGTATAAACTCCGATATAAAGATCAGTCAGTTTGAGTGCCAAAAAGTCAAACGAAATAAATGCGGAAACGCACACAACGCAAGTTTCAAAATCGCTTCAGACATTACAAAATATGATGCGCAAGTGTAAACACCTATATATTTAAGGACGGGCCGATCAAATATCCGGCAAGTCAAAACTCCAATAATTCAATATCAAATAGAAAAAAATATGTATAAAGTTTGGAAATAACCGCAGGAACTTTACGAACGGTTTTGACCTAGATCCATTAATAATACTAATAATCTTACTGACAGTAATTTCAAATATTCCACCGATTTATCGGGTTAATATCTGTAAAATTTTATTCGTGAACGTTCTGGCTTATGTTAGGAAAGTGTTCGCAATGTATTTTCGAAACGTTGAGTGCAAAAAATATAGCAGAAACAAATGGTTTTTAAATTACTTTATTTATTTTTATGTTTACGCTGGAAGTCAATTTTTAAAATGTAAACAATTTTTTTATCAGATTTTCCCGCGTGTGTTCGTCTAGTGTCCTTGTATTCTATAATTATTTTTGAATTATATAAATTTATTTAGATTGGGTGTTTATTAAATATACCGCAATGGATTATTTCTTAGACTATTATAAAAATGTTTTGTTCTTTGATGATTTTAAGAAAGCCACTTTGTTTCATAAATATGGAGCTAATTCAATTTTTGGCAATAATATTAGATGAAAAGTTGCTTCAATCTACAATTGTATATAAATTGTAATTAGGGTGTTAATTTAATGGATTATTTCGTAGACTCTTTTAATAATATTTTGATATTTGTGCATAATCCTTTTGAGGATATAATTGGCCAAAACAAAGATAATGAGATGAGCTTCAAGAAGAAAGTCTCTCATGGAAGAAAGTGTTGGTACGAGTGGAAGAACGCTGTATTGTGAACTCTGCCCTTTCCATGTGTGATTGAAATTTTTGTTGATATTAATGGATTTTATATACAATTTTGGAATGTTATGTAAGCATATTGGAATTAATAAATGATACTAAATAAATGATTTTTGTTTCAAAAATATGGAGCGAATTAAATTTTCGACAATAACATTAGATGTAAAGTTTCTTCAATTTACAATAACTGTCGAAAATGATTACTTCCAGCTAGGATGTAATAATCGAATCTAGTCATCATTGACTGCCGAATTAATATTAGATGTAGAGTTTCTTAATCTACAAAACTGTAGTTCATTGAAATAAAACAACACATTTGTTGATGAACACTGCAACATGTTCACCACGCAATGATTTGTATTCATCTGCCTAATAAAGCTACTGTGTGGTGAAACATGTTAGAGTGTTCAACAATAAATGTGAATTCCTCCAAATTATGTTGTTTTATTTCAATGTGTTATGTAGTTTCATCATGTATTCGCCACGTCAATTTAATATCAAAATTGTAGTTGATGAACTCCAGATAGAATGTAATAATCTTATCATCTCCTCATTGACTCTTTCAGAAACACTGGAGTCGTTTCTTTTTGAGTAATACCCAGCACTTATCCGAATTCACAAGTCTTCTACATTTGAAAATCAAATACCACATAGTAACGGTCACCACCAGCCTGTTTCACAAGTCTTCTACATATTCCACTAGAGTGGTGTAAACTAATGATTTTAGATAGCTCCATAGTAAATTAAGTTTAGTGATCGCCATGAGTGCGATCTTTATATCTATCAAACTGAAAATTAACTTATCATTTTAATAACAATCAAAGCTTAGTATTAATAGCCTAAGTATTTTTATTTATTAAATTTTTTTAATTAATAATTCCTTTAGGAATTTTGTTTTGGCACTCATTACCTAAACATCTGCACTTTAATGATAAATTATCACCAAGGTAATCAGCAATAAACCTCGCGACAGCTAATCCTCACATCCCTGAACTATAAGAGGATCGTATCAAAACAACATACCAACATTTATTGCGATCAAATTTATTTTATGGTCAAATTATCACGGAATAAATAAGCTGCCAAATTATAAGCAATAACTTCCGTTCCTTTAAATAGCACCGATACACCATGACAACTGCATACCGAACGAATTTTATAAACTCCGATTTAATTGAACGCAAAAAATAAAAGTCGCAATTTCGTTTCGCAGCCGCTGCCAAAAAGGCATTTGATGTGAAAAGACTTATGACCTTGGCGGTGTAATTTTTTTTAAATATAAAACTTGCACAGGAAGGCCTTTGGTTTCACGACCAATACAAAATCAAATTAGTCTAAACGCGTTTGAAGAATTTACTTGGCGTTTGTCTTCAATTGATATTCCGTAGCTACTCTAAATATATATGCTCGCCTGGGCGAAATTTTCGCAAAAATAGAATTTCGCCAGCGCACCAAACTGATTCATAATTTTTCTGTTCCAGCGCTCACAGTCCGCTATCTAACCAGAAGGTATATTGGAGAATACAGGAGCAATACAGGTAATTAAATGTCATCTAAATTTAACCCCATCGCATGCTCGGGATGCCTTTTAATTGCATTGAAGAAACTACGAGCGTATTCTATTTACGTTGTCAATTAACAAAACGAGGTATTATATGAGGACTCGGACTGAGGAATTCGGAATATTTCTGGTGTCCCTAGTCGCGTGGTTATCGGATGTGTATATATATTTTTAAACGCCGACGCTGATGTCTTCAGAACTACGAAATACCGGAGACTCTCTCATTAGCCTTATTAATAGACGCATAGAAAAGTGCGTAAATTTAGAGGGTGGCCGTGCGGATGAAGTACTCGAGTGTTTCATGTCAATGATCCAGTGGTTTTGGTTTACAAACGGTTTAGCAAATTGCTCTTGGCTCGCGCCGCCGTCGACTCAATTTTAACGGCCATAATTCATTCCGGAAATTAGTGCGTTTTTATAAACGGGGAATTTGAGGAATGCATCATTTCAAAACGAAGATCGTGATGACTAGAATTGTTCACACTCCAAATACATTCCTTAGGATGTTGTTTCACTAAACAGGATTTATTAATGATTTATTATCAAACTAATAAAAACTATCAACTAGTCTACTTATTTGTTCTGCAAACGTACAAGTTGCTGAAATAAAGATATCGTCTTCCTTATATGTAAGTATTTCCATACATTTATTTGACTCCAAAATTAGAACCTAATTTTGGAGTCAAATAAAGCGAATCAACATTATGATGCAATAGTAAAAATCTAAACCGTTAAACTGAATATCCTCGTTGATGAAGCAAGCATTCGAGGGCGTTAACCTCATTCAAATAAATTCCATCTTGATCCGGCGGCATATCTGGAACGTCCGAAATGAAAATTTCATCCGCTCCATCACAATCATCCCAAAAAAGTCGAAAACGCGGGCATAACTAATCGCCGACATAAAACCAACATAAATATATTCCCAGAGCGATCATAACAGCATAAGACCGTTTAGCAAAATATACAAGGTCGTTCAATTTCCTGCAATAACAAACCGCAAAATCTACGCCGCGCGTGCTTTTCACACGAGACGAACAACGTCCGAAATATTTGGAACAAACGTCAGGTGTTCCGAGTCAAACTTTTAATCAAAACCAACGCCACTCAATACAATCAAAGTGCGAGGCGGAAAATTCCTTTCAGCTTACAATCACTTACAGGCGCCCCCCTCCCCCATAAAAGTTTGCTACGCTTTTAAGACACTTGGCCGATGTTGGTAAACAGAAATCGGTTCGCGGAAAATGCCATTCATGCTTTAAATTTTATTCCTCGTCAAGTTCGAGATTCCATATCGGACGAAAGCATCTGGCCAGGAATCTCTGCTCTGTCTCTATGTGTTTGGAATATTTTATAGTACAAAAGGAAAAGGTGTTCGTGTTTATAGTGCGACGCGTCTCCGTTCTCTAATTTTAGACCGGCGTCGTGCCCTAGAATATGTAATGCATTCCCATTTAACAATGTTAGAAAGCTTTTACTGAAATTCCCTCCACTTCTAATTAGTGAGCGCACTTTACCACAATTATTATTACATAGAAACTGTTATCAAACTAAATTCAGCTAAAGTGATTCCGACATAGGAAAAAAATATCAGTATTATAACTGGTGTCCAACAATTATTGCAGTCCCGGGTGGCGTTGGAATCAAAAACGTAGGTCGATTCTTTCATGTGCCAAATAAATTAACTGACATTTTAATTGTCAAACATTACTTAAATGTGCATTAAAAATGTCAGTTCATTTATTTGCAACATGTAAGAATCGACCTACGTTTTTTATTCCAACGCCACCCGGGACTGCAATAATTGTTGGACACCCGTTATATTACTTTTAATCAAAGCATTAAAATATTTTCAAAGCAACTGCAAAAAAATAAATCAATAAAGCTTTTTCTATAGCTCCTAAATAAACTCTCCTTGGTACAATATACAAAGTCGTTTAATTTTCTGCAATAACAATAGGAATAATTAAGACCATTACTACGTAGTAATTCATGACAAACACTAAACTAAAACACTTTATATAATTTTGTAGTGGTAGAAACATAATAAGTGTTAATTTAGTGTTTAAACTCTCCTTAATTTAGATATAAATAAAATATTTCTATCAGTTTGAAAGACCATAACCTTTGAATGAAAAGTAAAATCAGAAAACTTCATTCGGGTTATTGATTAGGATCGAGAGAACTTCAAAATTATGCAAGAAACGCGATTTAATGAATATCGATTCAATTGTTTCTCACATTATTGACCATAACTTTTGAATGAAAAATCAAATCAAAAAAAATCATTCGGATTATTAACTAGGATCGAGAAATCGTCAAAACTATGCAAAAATCGCGATTTCGATATTCAATTGTTTTTCACATTTTTTAGCATAACTTTTTATTGAAAAATCAAATCAGAAAAATTCGTTTGGATTATTGACTAGAATTGAGGGAACTTCAAAATTATGCAAAAATCGCGATTTCGATATTCAATTGTTTTTCACATTTTCGACTATAACTTTTAAATGAAAAGTCAAATTTGTAAAATTCTTTCAGATTATCGGTTAGGATTAAAAGAGCTTTAAAATTATGAAAATAACACAATTTCGATATTCAATTGTTTTTCACTTTTTTGACTATAACATTTGAATGAAAATTCAAATCAGAAAAATTCATTCGGATTATTGATTAGAATTGAGGGAACTTCAAAATTATGCAGAAATCGCGATTTGGATATTCAATTGTTTTTACATGATTGACTATAACTTTTAAATGAAAAGTCAAATTTGAAAAATTCATTTACATTATCGGTTAGTATTTAGTATTGAGAAAACGTCAAAATTATGCAAAAAAACACGATTTCGATATTCAATTGTTTTTCACATTTTCGACCATAACTTTTGAATGAAATGTCAAATCAGAAAAATTCATTCCGATTATTGATAGAAATTACACATTATTGACTATAACTTTTTAATGAAAAGTCAAATTTGAAAAATTTATTTAGATTATCGGTTAGTGTTGAGAAAACGTCAAAATTATGCAAAAAACACGATTTCGATATTCAATTGTTTTTCACATTTTTGGCCATAACTTTTGAATGAAAAGTCAAATTAGTAAAAATGATTCGGATTTTTAATTAGGATTAAGAGAGTTTCAAAAATATGCAATAAACGCGATTTTGAGTTTCAATTGTTTTTCACATTTTTTTCCATAACTTTTGAATGAAAAGTTAAATTTCAAAAATTCATTCGGATTATCGGTTAAGATTGAGAGAACGTTATAATTATGCAAAAAAAAACACGATTACGATATTCAATTGTTTTTCACATTTTTGACTATTATAACTTTTGAATGAAACGTCAAATCATAAAAATTCATTCCGATTATTGATAAGAATTAAAGGGACTTCAAAATTATCCAAAAATCGCGATTTCGATATTCAATTGTTTTTCACATTTTTGACTATAACTTTTGAATGAAAAGTCAAATTAGGAAATTTAATTCGGATTATTGATTAGGTTTGGGAGAACTTCAAAATTATGCAAGAAACACGATTTTGATATTCAATTGTTTTTCACATTTTAGACTATAACTTTGGAATGAAAACTGAAATTGGAAAAATTCATTCGGATTATTGATTAGGATCGAGAAAACTTCAAAATTATACAAAAAACGCTAATTCGATTTTCAATTGTTTTTCACGTTATTATCCATTACTTCTGAATAAAAAGTCGAATTAGAAAATTTAATTCAGACTATTGATAAGGATTGCGAGAACTTTAAAATTATGCAAAAAACACGATTTCGACATTCAATTGTTTTTCGCATTTTTGACTATAACTTTTGAATGAAAAATCAATTCAGAAAAATTTATTCGGATCATTGATTAGCATCGATAAAACTTCAAAACTATGCAAAAATCCCGATTTTGATATTCAATTGTTTTTCACATTTTTGACTATAACTTTTGAATGAAAAATCAAATCAGAAAAATTCATTCAGATTATTGGTAAGGATTGAGAGAACGTCAAAGTTATGCAAAAAACACGATTTTGATATTCAATTGTTTTTCATATTTTTGTCCATAACTTTATAATGAAAAGTCAAATCAGAAAAATTAATTCGGATTATTAATTATGCAAAACACACGATTTCGATATTCAATTATTTTTGTTATTTTTGGCCATAACTTCTGAATAAAATGTCAAATTAGTAAAAATGATTCTGATTTTTGATTAGGATTAAGAGAGTTTAATAATAATAATAATAATAATAATAATAATAATCTTTATTAATGCCAGAACTAAATAGTTTTACATACGTCAGAGAAAATTACAATAAGCATTTGCAAAATTGATTAATGAAATATAATATTAATTGAATGAACACAAAGACAATTTATAATAAAACCAATCAAGAGCAAATTATTTAAATAAATAAAATAATAGAAATGACTTATTATTAAGCTAGAACTAAATTAAACATTTCTTAGAAATAATATAAAAAATACAAACAATACTTTAAAACGAAAATAAGTTAACAGTAAATAAAACCAATAAATACAATTAATAAAATTTAAAAGTGGAAATCACAACATTAATGTTAAATAATAAATAATAAAAAATATAAAATTGATACATGCTACTTATTAAAATATAAAAATACAATCACATTCAAACAGATTAAAATTTGAAGAGTATGCAAAAAACGCGATTTTGATATTCAATTAATTTTTTACATGTTTGGCCATAACTTTTGAATGAAAAGTCAAATTAGAAAATTTAATTGGGAATATTGATTAGGATTGAGAAAACTTTGAAATTATGTAAAAAAACACGATTTCGATATTCAATTGTTTTTCACATTGTTGACTACAACGTTTGAATGAAAAGTGAAATTAGGAAATTTAATTGGGATTATTGATTAGAAATTAAAGAACTTTAAAATTATGCAAAAAACACGATTTCGATTTTTAATTGTTTTTCATATTTTTGGCCAAAAAGTCAAATTAGTAAAAATGATTCGGATTTTTGATTAGGATTAATAGAGTTTCAAAAAATGCAAAATACGCGATTTTGACATTCAATTGTTTTTCACATTTTTGGCCATAACTTTTGAATGAAAAGTCAAATTTGACAAATTCATTCGGATTATCGGTTAGGATTGAGAGAACGTCAAATTTATGCAAAAACACGTTTTCGATATTCAATTTTTTCACGTTATTGTCCATAACTTTTGAATGAAAAATCAAGTCAGAATTTTTTTTCCAGATTATTGATTAGTGAAGCAACTTCAAAATTATACAAACAACGCGATTTTGATATTCAATTGTTTTTCACAAAAAGTCAAATTAGTAAATTTGATTCGGATTTTTGATTAGGATTAAGAGAGTTTCAAAAATATGCAAAAAGAGCGATTTTGATATTCAATTATTTTTCACATTTTTGACTATAGCTTTTGAATGAAAAGTCAAATTAGAAAAACTCTTTAGGAATATCGATTAGGATTGAGTGAAAATTGAGTAAAATTATGCAAAAAACACGATTTCGATATTCAATTGTTTTTCACATTTTTAGCTATAATTTCTGAATGAAAATCGAACTAGAAAATTTAATTCGGATTATTGATTAAGAATGAAACAACTTTAAAATTATGCAGAAAACACGATTTTGATATTCAATTGTTTTTCACATTTTTGGCCATAACTTTTGAATGGAAAATCAAATCAGAAAAATTCATTTCGATTATTGATTAGGATTGAGAGAATTCCAAAATTAAGCAAAATAAAACGATTTCGATATTCAATTGTTTTTGACTATAACCTTTGAAAGAAAAATCAAATTTGAAAAATTCATCAGGATTGAGAAAACTTATTCAATTGTTTTTCACAATTTTGACTATAACTTTTGAATGAAAAGCCGAATTAAAAAAATTAATTCGGACTATTGATAAGGATTGCGAGAACTTTATAATTATGCAACAAACACAATTTCGATACTTAATTGTTTTTCATACTGTTTTTTACATTTTTTAATACAAATTTTGAATGAAAAGTCAAATTAGGAAATTTAATTCGAAATATTGATTAGGATTGGGAGATCTTCAAAATTATGCAAGAAATTGATATTGAATTGTTTTACACATTTTTTGACTATAACTTTAGAATGAAAAATCAAATCAGAAAAAATCATTCGGATTATTGATTAGAATCAGGAAAACTTCAAAATTATACAAGAAACGCGATTTTAGAAATTTTAATTCGGATTATTGATTAAGATTGAGGGAACTTCAGAATTATGCAAAAAAACTCGATTTCGATATTCAATTGTTTTTCACATTTTTTGACTATAACTTTTAAATGAAAACTCAAATTAGAAAATTTAATTCGGATTATTGATTAGGATTGAGGGAAATTTAAATTTATGCAGAAAACACCATTTCGATATTCAATTGTTTTTCACATTTTTGGCCATAACTTTTGAATGGAAAATCAAATCAGAAAAATTTATTTATATTATCGGTTGGGATTGACAGAACGTCAAAATTATAATTCAGATATTCAATTGTTTTTCACATTTTTGACTACAACTTTTGAATGAAAAGTCAAAGTAGAAAATTCAATTCGGATTATTAATTAGGATTGAGAGAACTTTGAAAATTATGCAAAAAATAATTTCAATTTTGTTATGCAAAAAATTGTTTTTGAAATTTAACATTGGGATTTAAGTTTTGAACGGGAATTCAAATTAAAAAAAAAAATAAATATGAAATATTGATTGGAATTTTAACAGCTTGTTAAAATTTGCAGAAAAGCAATTTTGATAAAAATTATACAGGGTCCTTTATAAAAGCTATACGCTTTTTTCTGGGAAAAAATATATTTATTGATCTTAAAATTTGAGGTTTTTTAATTTATTAAAAGAAGTTTATGAAGTTTAAAATTCAATACACTAGAGGAAATGTGTTTGCTATGTCTGGAAGGCACCATGAAACTCTTGCTCTTAAGAACGTTATAACATGCTTTAGATATTTTTCACGAACTCCCAATGCTTCAATTATTTCCTTTTATGTCGGGACTGTAAGAGTGCTAGAGAACCACCGAAGTATTGTACCGGGTCGAGAAATTGGTAACGATAAAGGCCGTGTGGTAACGATGAATTCCGTGTGGCTGTGAGCATTGTCATTATGAAGCCTAATATCTTTGATGGTAGCTCTCACGCACGCGGCCTGATGCTTTAATCTTTCTCTAGGCAAGGGGATGATTTTGTGTGCCACTCGTTGCTTTGCCTTTTCTAACATTAAAGATTCGTCTCCGGTTCTGATGGAGTTAAGAGTAAGTCTAGCTTATTTTGAAACAAATCCAACAATAATATTTTTTGAATGAATTTCTCAAATATCATTTGGTGAAACATTTTAAACTTTAAATCCAACAATTCTTTACAGCGTGAAACTCGAAGTTCTTTTTGGCACAAATTTTGCGCAGACCTTGCACATTTGCAGATCCTCGGTCACTCTCTCATGTACCACAAATGTGGATATGTTTAGGTTGTCAGCAAATTGCTGGATGTTCAATCGACGGTTGGAACGCAAAATTTTGCAAAAACTATTCACGTTTTCGTCAGTTCTGAGCGCCCAGATTGAGGTTCGTCTGCAATATCCTTCTTGCCTTCCTTGAACGCTTTGTGCCACCTACTGGACTGTGATATTGAAATATAGTCCTCGTTAAACGCCGCTTGTAACTTCTGGAATTTTTCGCACAAAACTTCATTAGAAGAGCAAATCCTTCACCACATTTCCTGCCCCGTTTTATCCCGCTGCGATTTATAGTCGTGTCACAATAAAATCATGCGTATTACTTTCATAGTAGACCCTGTATATTTTATATTATTATATATTTTGTATAGTTTGTATAATAATGACAAAATTAATACGAATTGGAAAATAAATCAGTCGAAATATATTTCTAATAAGGTTAAGATTTTTATGATATTTATAGCTTTATGTGTCTTTCAAAACGAAATATAAATGTTAAATATTAAAATACTTTGTTAACATAAAAGTTTTGATGATTTTATATAAATCTAATAAGAAAATTATTAAGTGGCCAAGAATTTGATTGTAACTTAATATTACACATCTTTAGAAAAAAAATGTCTTTAATTGTTAAACCTAGCAAAAATAAATTGAAATTTTTGTAAGTAGAAATTCTTGCATGTCTAAAATGTTTGGATATTTAAAAGACACTAATTCAATACAACCATTAAAGATCCACCAAACATTCTGCATATTTTCTGAATAAGGAAAAAAAATAAAACCAAAGATCAGAAAGAACGTAAGCAATTAAAATGTATTTCTTGATAGAAAAAGAAAGATGAATAATATATATTTTCTGGCGTGATTCAAATCTAAAAATTCTGAAAATATAAACAAATTATTACAAATAAAAAACTAGTTCTACTGACGTAATAATAATGTTTCTTGATTAAGATTGTAAAATCATTGAAAACAAACTGAATTTTTTGGACGTCAAAAATTCTTGACAGAAGAAGAAAGATAAATAATCAAATTATTACAAATAAAAAACTAGTTCTACTGATGTAATAATATTGTTCTTTTGATGAAGATTGTCAATAATTGTAAAATCTTTCAATAACAAACTGAATTTTTGGACGTCAAAATTCATGCTTAAATTATTAATTGTTGATATATTAAGGGCAATAATATTACGCTTGCTTGACGCTTAAAAAAACAAATATTTATGAATACCTTCTGAATATTGGTGAAGTTTATCAAGGATCAGAAAAATAAGTAATTTTTGAACTGAAGGAGAAATTCTTTTTTAATTTAAATTATACATGTTGTAACAGCTGAATTTGGTAGTGTGGTTTTTGCCAAAAAGCTAAGTAAAAAATGTTATTTAATATTGAACTGATGTATAGTTTCATTTATGTATAATTTTAAATAATTTTTAGATTTTCTAAACTATTGAATCTAAACGATTCTTTGGTATAAAATTTATAATTGATTATATTATTTAATAACTAGGATTTTCAAGAGGACTGCCTATACAAATTGTTTCCATTTATTGAGCTATTAACCACTTAATTGGGTTGATTGATTTACTTGAAGATTATAATCACTTTGATAAAAACACTTAGAACCTTTCTTCAATATTTTATTTTGATCCGAAATGTACATCTGGATTAAAATAAAATATCGAAAAAAGGTTCTAAGTGTTTTATCAAAGGTATTATCTACTTCTTCTTGTAAAACTTTTTTGAATGTAATCTATGAAAGAAGCATTTACCAATTGTTTTCATCTTTTGTTTTCTTTCTAGTTTAATCTCCAGTAAATTTTGTGCAACCATTAACCTCTCTGCAAGAATAATATCTTTATTGATTTGCTTACCTGTTTTTTTCTTCTTCTCTTACTTATTAATCTATCGCTTCTATAAGCTTGAAACTTAATTTCTTCCGGATATACTTGGCCTTTTTAAAAGACTTACAGACTTTTACATACTTAACTACTTTTCTTCTTCTTCATCTTCTTCGGGTCCTTACCAGCTTTACTATTTTTAGGAATTCTTTGGCGTCTTTGGATACGTTATACACCCATCTATCTCTTGGGATTCCGTTTGCTGGGGTCGTCAACGTTATTTCCATTCGGTTCTCAAGCCTTGGTCTAAGATTTTTCAATGGCTTTTTCAACTAGGTTACCAGGGTTCACCAGTCACGGATGTGAGAATCGGATTTGGGTAGAAGAGGCTATGCGGCAATATCTTCTTCTGCGAATACACTACCCGATTTTAACCTAACTTAACCACTTTTAGGCTACTAAATTGATAAAAACTATAAAATAACCTTCAATAATTCCTTTTAATTTCTAAAGTAGTTATAATTTTTAGTGCACTGTTCCATTAGTTTTTAAAGCAACCATTTATTTTTAAAGTTGACTTTTTTAAGAAGTAATACCTTGAATCATTTTACTACTTTCAGATTAGTACATTCATTACAAAAATTAAATGACCTTCAGTGTGTAAAAGAGGTTGCTTTAAATTTTTTCGCGATCGAAATAAATCATCATATGATGCAACTGTGAAAACGTATTTTTACATTCTGTAACTAGGAGAGAGACGATTGAAAGACGCACAGTGGGTGTTTCCATTCAAACATTTTTTTCTCTCCGCACTAAATTTTTTTTAATAATTCCAATAATTATGCACACGGTTCATGCTCCAATTTCTACAAAATTCACCAAGTGAGAACGTAAATAAATTACATTATAAAATTAATCATATCCACCGACATCCTGCCAAAACTATGGCCAATAAAAATTCCGATCTATTTCCACGTTAAAAAAAGAATAATAATAATAATATGGAATAATGAGCCAATATGTTGCAGAGATGAAGGTTCGGCTACCTACACTGCGCTTAGTCATGTGGTTCATTGATTGGACTCGTCCTTTGGCAGCGCTTCTAAAAACAGGAAGATTTTTTCGCATAGCCAGCGTGATGCAACGGCTACTTCGGATGGTCGAAATCGGCGATAAATATACGCTTTCCTATCTATTTCTCCTGCTCGCAGGTATTTTAATGCCGAAGAGATTAAGCTCAAAGTTGAGACTATTTTTAGGCCTGGGCAGGAATGCCGCTGATCCAGCTCGTGTCTGTCGGGAAATATTAAAACTTGGCTCGTTGCATTGTAACGTAATAGGAACGTACCAAAACATGTTCGTGAGAAGGTACGGCCACCTAGTGTATTTCATTCTGTAATTTTCGTTTTCAAAATACTCGCAAGTGTTGCATAAAAGAAAAGAGAACGCGCGTGCGCGAAAAGGTGGTGTCATAAATTTACGTTTCGTTTAGTGTCCAATTTAAGTTAAATTATTAGACGTGATTGTATACATTTTTATTTCATTGTTTTCTTAGTATACTGGAGCATTATGTTTACAACAAAAAATAACGTTTTTTCTCAGTTAATACAAAAATGGAAATTATTTACGTCACATAATAGTTAAATCAGTTATATAATAGTATGTTTATCTACAGTCATTAAATGGGAGAGTATCTTTGTTATGTAAGACAAATAAACCATAATTAGTCTCAATTTAGTAATTTCGCATTTTCTAAATATTTTAAATTAGAATTAGATCCTTTGTCACAATCCAGAATGTAATAATTCAACTGTTGTTATATCAATATTTAAATAGCACACATTATAGTCTTAATAAAGCCAATAAAAGAATAGAAATTAAAGAATGTAATATGAAGTTAATTGGAAAGGACCATACTGGAAATACTTGACTATAGATTCAATAAAATCATAACTTTGTATCACAATACGTAGAAGGTTTAGAAGATTGTAGAATGGAAAATTTGATATACGTTTTCGGTCAATGTTTCAATCAGAACCTCTCAGAACATTAAGAAATGTAAGGTCACTATTAAGTAAACTACATCATATTCCAGTACAAGAAATTAATGTTTGTATACAGTCAATTGGATGATCATTACCATACGTCATTAGAAATATAATTAATTCTTTAAAGTAGTGAGGAGAAAAATCCTTATTAATGATAATTTGGTATCTTTAAGGAATCCATTAAAGTATCAAAACACAAAATTACAATGCAATATGACATCATCAATAACCAATCACTACTACTACTACTAAACGTTTTCATCATCATCAAAATTATAACCGTTTGTTTTTAATCTACATCCATGCTGAAATCGAAATGTTTCATATTAGAGTGCGTAAGTGGATCCATAGTTCAATACTCGGAACTTCCGATATCGATTCTAAAAATATCTGTTTGGGTTATACATTGGGGAATGCCGGTTCGGAGAAAACGTAATAAAAAACTGCATTCTATCGAGCTGTTTACGCTTTTTTTATGAATATGTTTTCGCATATCGAAGAATTCTGAATCTTTGAAATTTTGAATGACTCAACTCAACTGATCGGATGATGCGGACTTGTGAGGTTGTGATTGATGGCCGACAGGATATTTCAAGTGTGTGTCATATTTTCTCAGTAGTATTTTCACTCAAATGATTTTCGTACTTTAACTAAATAGGAACAAATGTGTGAATCAGTTTTTTATTATTATTAGAAAATAGTCTAGAAGAATTAAACCAACTTTCTTAGGATTATTAAGATGGATTGCCTTGATAAAGAGTAACGTCGATAGTGAAATATCCTCCAAATTTTTGCTCCTTCTCAATGCGTGTCTGCGTTTCTGTACATCCGTAAAGTTTTTGTCTTTTGCAACTAGTTGAATTTTTATTCATCATTTGATGTGATTTAACGGGAATGTCTCATAAGAGTTAGGCATTGTAAGTTTTAATCAGGGTTAACTTGAATAGATTAAAAAATTGTTATTAAGTTGAATGTGTTGGGCTTCAAAGAGACAAAGACTGTAAACTTGTCTAATGATACATTTTTTTAAAATTTAACTAATCGTTTATTATTAAAAAGAAATAGAAAAACAATTGAGAATTACATTTATTTATGGCAGGAAACCCCTTCTGATTAATAAGAAACAATTGAAAAAGAGTGATAACACCAAAGTAAACGTTTTTGTTTAATTGAAAAAGATTTTTTTATCTTACCTTAATCGACTTGATTATTATTATTATTAAAGTATTAAGTCATCTTAACAAGCAAAAGATATGCTGACTTACCATACCCTGATGATGTTAACAGAATAACCGGCTAACAAGGTCTGTCCATCACTGAACCATGCCAGTGACAAGCACTGTAGAGAAAGAGATTATTAAAAAAAAGTATTTCTTTAGCAAAAGAAATACTTGAATGAAAGATTGTTCTTTTACATTCATAAGTTTAAAAATGTGAAAGCATCTCAATTTCTTTTTTTCGTTTCAATTCTTATTCATAACTATCTTTTCGCGTTTCTTGATCTTTCTGATAAAAAATTCAAACTAAATTTTCTAACTTTTCATTCAAAAGTTATGGCCAAAAATGTGAAAAACACTTGCATATCGAAATCGCATTCCTTGCATAATATTGAAGTAATCTCAAAACGAATCAAAAATCCGAATCAATTTTTCTGATTTGACTTTTCATTCAAAAGTTATGGCAAAAAATGTGAAAAACAATTGAATATCGAAATCACCATTTTTGCATAATTTTGAAATTCCCTAAATTGTAATCAATAAACGGAATGAAGTTTTCTGATTTAACTTTTTATTCAAAAGTTATGACCAATAATGTGAAAGACAATTGAATTTTTCAAATTTGACATTTCATTCAAAAGTTATGGCCAAAAATTTGAAAAACAATTGAATATCAAAATTGCGTTTTTTGCATATTTATTATTTATTTAATTTTAATTTAACTTTTTATTCAAAACTTATGGACTATAATGTGAAAAACAATTGAAAATAGAAATCACCTTTCTTGCATAATTTTGACGTTCTCTAAATCCTAACCGATAATCAAAATTAATTTTACAAATTTGACTTTTTGATTTTTCATTCAAAAGTTATGACCAAAAGTGTGAAAAACAAATGAATATCAAAATCGCGTTTTTTGTATAATTTTGAAACTCTCTCAATCCTAATCAAACATCCGAGTCATTTTTTCTAATTTGACTTTTAATTCAAAAGTTATGGACAATAATGTGAAAAATAATTTAATATCGAAATCACGTTTTTTGCATAATTTCGATGTTCTCTCAATTCTAATCAATAATCCGAATGAATTTTTCTGATTTGATTATTCATTCAAAAGTTATGGCCAAAAATGTACAAAACAATTGAATACCGAAATCGCAATTTTTGTATAATTTTGAAGTTTCCTCAATTCTAGTCAATAATTCGAATGAATTTTTCTGGTTTGACTTTTTATTCAAAAGTTATGGACAATAATGTGAAAAACAATTGAATATCAAAATCGCGAATTTTGTATAATTTTGAAGTTCCCTCAATTCTAATCAATAATCCGAATTAAATTTTCTAGTTTGACTTTTCGTTTAAAAGTTATGGACAATAATGTGAAAAACAATTGAATGTCGAAATTGCGCTTCTTGCATAGTTTTTAAGTTCTCTCGATTCTAATCAATAATCCGATCGAATTTTGAATTTGACTTTTCATTCAAAATTTATGGGCAAAAATTTGAATATCAAAATCGCGTTTTTTGCATATTTATTATTAATTTTATTTTAATTTAATTTTTTATTCAAAAGTTATGACCAATAATGTAAAAAACAATTGAATATCGAAATCGCGTTTTTTGCATAATTTTGAAGTTTTCACAATTCTAATCATTAATCCGAATTAATTTTTCTAATTTGACTTTTTATTCAAAAGTTATGGACAATAATGTGAAAAACAATTGAATATCAAAATCGCGATTTTTGCATAATTTTGAAATTCCCTCAATTCTAATCAATAATTCGAATGAATTTTTCTAATTAGACTTTTCATTAAAAAGTTATGACTAATAATGTGAAAAACAATTGAATAACGAAATTGCGATTTTTGCATAATTTTGAAGTTCCCTCAATTCTAATCAATAATCCGAATGATTTTTTTTGATTTAACTTTTCATTCAAAAGTTATGACCAAAAAGGTGAAAAACAATTGAGTATCGAAATCGCGATTTTTGCATAATTTTGTAATTCCGTCAATTCTAATCAATTATCCGAATGAATTTTATTGATTTGACTTTTCATTCAAGTCAAGTTATGACCAAAAAGGTGCAAAACAATTGAATACCGAAATCGCGTTATTTGCATAATTTTGAAATTCCCTCAATTGTAATCAATAAACCGAAAGAATTTTTCTGATTTGACTTTTAATTCAAAAGTTATGACCAATGATGTGAAAAACAATTGAATATCGAAATTACGATTTTTGCATAATTTTGAAAATCCATCAATTGTAATCAATAAACCGAATGCATTTTTCTGATTTGACTTTTTATTCAAAAGTTATGACCAATAATGTAAAAAAACAATTGAATATCGAATTCGCGTTTTTTTGCATAATTTTGAAGTTTCCACAATTCTAATCAATAATCTGAATTAAATTTTCTGGTTTGACTTTTTATTCAAAAGTTATGGACAAAAATGTGAAAAACAATTGAATACCGAAATTGCGTTTTTTTGCATAATTTTGAAGTTTTCTCAATTCTAATCAATAATCCGAATAAATTTTTCTTATTTGAATTTTCATTCAAAAATTATGGCCAATAATGTGGAAAACAATTGAATGTCGAAATCGCGTTTTTTGCATATTCTTGAAACTCTCTCAATCCTAATCAAAAATCCGAATGATTTTTTCTGATTTGACTTTTCATTCAAAAGTTATAGACAATAATGTGAAAAACAATTGAATATCAAAATCGCGTTTCTTGCATAATTTTGAAGTTCTCTCGATCCTAAACAATAATCCGAATGAATTTTTCTGATTTGATGATTCAATCAAAAGTTATGGCTTATAATGTAAAAACAATTGAATATCAAAATTGGGTTTTTTGCACAATTTTGAACTTCTCTCAATCCTAATCAATAATCCAAACAAATTTTTCCAATTTGACTTGTCATTCAAAAGTTATGGTCAATAATGTGGAAAACAATTGAATATCGAAATCGCGTTTTTTGCATAATTTTGAAGTTCCCTTAATGCTAATCAATAATCCGAATAAATTTGTCCGATTTGATATTTCATTCAAAAGTTATGGCCAAAAATGTGAAAAAACAATTGAATATTTTAAAATCTACAGAAGGGCTGATTGAAATTTTTATAACCTTAAAAGTTTAGAATTTTTGCCCGTACTTTTTATGATATCATTTATAAAAAATTCATATTATTTTAGAAGGGAAAAAACGAACATTCTCTTTTCTGTTCACGAAAAATCTTAAATTTAAAGATTTAGTTCAAAATCTTCAGCAGTTTTTGAAATACAACATCCACACTAACAGAAACATTTAAGATATGGAACAGATCTAAAATATTATCACCATGATGGATGCCAACTCATACTATAATATTTCACTTACTTTTTTATGCCTTCCAAGTAAGAGTTTATTACTTAGTTTTATAACTTGGACCAAAAATGTTTTTTTTGTGTTTGTAAATTATTTAAAAGTTAGTAATTGCATTGAATATTACTACTTGACCTTAGAAAATTCTACTGGAAATTTAGTTAAAATATAATTTTGGAACTTTGGAACTATTTGGTAGGTAGTGTCTTCACTAAATTCAGGAAGAATTTATAGCTTTTAATTATAAAATAAGATTAAAAGTGGATTTTGAAAAACTGGTTATATTTCCTACATATCTACTGGTTGAAGATGTGGAAACAGAGTTTTGCTAAGGAGTTTTAACCCTCCAGCTATCCACAAAACAAAATAATACCACTGAGATGATTGCAATGATAGTATTTTGCTTTGTTATATTTTTTTTGTTAGTATTTTGCTTTGTTATATTTTGTTTTATTTGAAGTTTAATTTTCAAATTCGACATTTTCGTATAAAATAATATTAAGACCGAATTTTGTAAGCTGAAGTCCTTATCCAATGTACTAGTTGAATGACCAATGTTAGTTAAAATACTAAATAAAAGTTGTGAACGTTTCTTTTTTCAAAAAAATTATGGATATTTTAAGTACGGCTTAATTACATCTTCCAAGTATACACGAGCGTAATTAGTAAAGCTATATGTTTCCGGCGAATATTTGTTTGTAATGAATTTCCTCTCCTCTTTTCAGATCTGCTCTACCGCCAAACACTGACAGTAAACAATGCGGCACTGGATGTCGAGATCGTGGACGTGTGCAGCTGTGACTTAGCTTTGTTCCCCGAAGAGGCGATAAACTGGGCGGACGCCTGCGTCGTCGTTTACGACATAACGTGCAGGAACTCCCTAACGCACGCCGTCGATCTCCTACAGAGAGTACTGCAAATAAGGAACCAGATGCCCGTCATCCTCCTTGGCAATAAGTCAGACTTGGAACATCTCAGACAGGTAATTACTGCAGCGAAATTTTTAACTGGTCCCATCCGCGCTGTAAATCCTCGAACCGCCCTCAATAAATCTCTCGCTAACCTACTAAACGCTCCGCTGAAAAAATCCCGATAATTAAAATGTATTCGCGAGCGTGTTTAAATTATTTGAGACGGCATTGGAATTGGCAGATTGGGTCCATCATGTTGAAACGCAGTACATGCCCAACCTTTATATGACTCCGGGACGTGTTTATATAATCGCGGCTCCACAACAAATTAAGGCATGCAGCAAAAGTTCTTTGTCAAGTTTAGATTGTTTTGCTCTCGGATTATTTATATCGCCATCCATCAATTATTTGGCATCGGCTAGTAACGCGATCGGCCTATAAATATTGGACGGAATTTTGGGTTATTTGTTAGGCGGGTTTCCGGGATAATTATCTGATAGGTTTATTGCCCTACAAGTGTGCCGAGGGAAGGCAGCACAGATTCCTGGAGGAACACGTGTTGCATTCTGTAGCTTCGAAATTTTCGCGCCCGGAGGTGACATCGATTTTCGCTGGATATGAGGATTATTTCAGTGCGAACATTGACCTTACTTCACACGCCTCGGGCACCACTTCTCTAAAGTTTCCATTCCGTCGGTTTTCATTAGTGGAGCAGTGTGGAGTATATTAGAACCGACAAAGCTCAATTATTGAGTACACCGCCAAACTTTTTTTTATCAAATCAAATATGTAATCGACGAGTGCGCGTATTGTATTAAGCCTGACGTTGAGGATTTAGATTGGTGAATTCTCTCGACGCCTATCCCCTTTGTGAAAGTCGATTAACCCCGGCCACGGATGTTTGGAGGGTGATTGGTGTCGTTCGTCAATAGGGGGCGAATTAATGGGTGTTTGAAGGAGGAAAATTGAAATCAAATTTAATTAAAAACAACCAAGATAAAAAGAGACTCTTAGGAACTTTGTTCCCGGAAAAAGCGATAAACTAGGCGTGAACGTGTAGAAACGCTTTAACATACACTAACCTATTCTTCAAGCTTAACACTTAAAGACATACTGACTCAGTATATGGTTTCTGAAGGTTTTTAACATTGTACTACAAGAATATTTCATTACGCAGTAGCTTCATCAAGTAGATGAAAGTATGATCAGTATTTCTTTAAGTATTACTATGGAGTTTCGACAAATAACAATCCAATATTCTTCAAGCAAGAAATAAGCAATTTATAGAATTATCAATTATCATTATTTTAATATTATTTTAAAAAAAATACAGAAAAAATTGTTAAACTGATGGTATTTGACCTAAATCAACCATTATATGATATCATATCTACTTAGAGGTCAAAGGTTTGAAGGTTTTATTTTCTTAATAGAAGGTAAATTGCCATTAAGAAAATAAACTTTCAAAGTTTCCACCTCTGAGTAGAAATGACATACATTATATTAAATTATATCATGTTTGATATAGGTCAAATACTCTTAGTTTAAGAATTCTTCTATATTTTTTGATATATGTAAATTTTGTTTCAACTAAGGCAAATATTCACAAACTATAATAGCACCATATGGTCCCAACAAGACGGGGCAACTCATTCTTTCTAAATTTAAGTTCGGCAGTGTTTCATTGAGACATTTTCTAATAGAAGGATTAGTTGAAGAAAAACAATTGAATGGTCAGCCTGGTCAACTAATTTATCTCCTCTCGACTTTCTTTAACGGATTATTTAAAAAAAAAATGTGTTTATATTAAAAGACCAGGACAGTTTAAAGAACGAATAAGGAACGATATTGCCAGTATTTTACCTATTCATTTGGATTCGTTCCAAAATTTCGTTTAATATGTTTATGAGTGCCAAGAAACGAAAAGCACCTTTTCCTTTTTTTTTTAAATTTATTATATGCTGAAAGCTATCTAAATTTGTTTTATTTTATTTACTAATAAAAAAATTAATTCAAAAAAATGTTGAATATAGGATTTACGTCTAATTTTGAGTTGGTTGTCATCAAAGACTTTGATGGAAACATCATTCACTGTACAAAATTGATTTGTAGTGATTAATTACACCATTTAAACTTCTCAACGTTCAGAAGGTCCGAAAACTGTCAAAATTATGACATAAATGCCTTATGTATGCTTTACGCCTAGGTTTGAGTTGGTTATCAACAAAAAATTTGATGGAAACATCATGCAGTGTACAAAATTTATTCGAATTAAGTGAAGTCAAGTTTATTTCGTTCATCATAATAATAAAACTATTTCGAATTTTCAGCAATCACAGAGTCTAACTATCAAAATTGTGTCAAAATTAGAATTGTTAAAAATTTGAATGATATATTTAATTTTTCAAAAATATAAGATTAGTTATCAAAAACGTAGAACTTAACTGTAAAAAATATAATCATATTAATTATCAAAAAGTACATTCTAAATCATAAACATACTGACGACTGTCAAAAAGCAGAACGTCTCGTTTATCAAAGTAATCGTACGAGACATTGTAAAACAAACATTACAACTGTCAAAACAATGGAACATCTCATTTATTAAGTAGAACAAGTAACCTAATTAATCCTGCTACAATTAAAACTGTCAAAACTATAGATAATATTGTTTTACTAAAAAAATAATTAACTGAACTCAAAATAGTCGTTCTAAACATGACGTTTCAAATCAATAATTAAAACTGTCTAAATAATGAAACATCTCATTTATTAAAAATACAAAATGTCAGATTTAAATATAAATAAACCATTAAACAAAATGATCATATTAACTTTCAACTTTACAACAAAAACACATCGACTGTCAACTGTCAAAATGGCTGACTTCTTTTAATTTAATTACACGAGATAACTTTAAGGGCTGATTTCATTAAAAATAAAAAATGAGAACCGTCAATTAGTAACTAATGTCCTTTATTTAATGAAGAATTAAAAGAATTAACTCAACTGTCAAGAATTGAAAAATATAACCTATTTTTCGTACAAAATTTTATGTATGTTTTTTATAATTTGGTTTTTGTAATATGTTTTTTTTTTTAAGAAATAAGAGCAAAGATGTAATAAATAAATAAATAAATATAAAGAAACAATACGTCACATAGCCCATTATTATTACACGAGACAACTGTCAACATTATGGCATTTTAAATAATAATATAGAACTGTCAAAACGTACAATATTCAAAAATATATCAAAAAGTAGAACAACAACCTTGTAAAAATTTAATCATATCAACTTTCAAAAACACACACTATAAAGATTATATAATATATCAACTGTCACTTATACGTGACAACTGTCAAAAGTATGACATTACAATTAAAATATTAGAATTGCCAAAGAGCAGAATGTCACATCACCCATAATTATTATACGTGACAAATGTCAAAAGTGTGACATTCGAAATTCAATATTAGAACTGTCAAAATATAGAATATCTTAATTGTCAAAAATACTACATTTTTGACAATTAAGATATTCTATATCTGCTATCAAAAAGCAGAACGGCTAAGCTGAAAAAATTAATATCAACTGTCAAAGAGGTCTAAATATAAACATTATAAATCTTATCAACTATCAACTGTCAAAAGCAGAACTTCACATCTGTCACAATATCTCAATTACCCGACAAAACAGTTAAAATTTCAAGTTTTTTTAATGACATTACATATAATAAAATAGTCATAAGTGTCAAAAGTAAAATTTTTCAACGTCCAAGATTTCTATTGTCAAAAATTTAATATGTCAGTTATCAGAAAGTAGAATAAATACAGCACATCAATTATCAGCTGTCAAAAAATAAAAACAGGTAACACACTTCGCAAAATTAATTTCGATTATCTATTGCCATTCATTTTTTTTAATTCCGGCGTTTCTTATCTCCCAATTGAGAAGTATAGTAGATGTTTTAATAGTCAAGGTGACTTGAAGGTTATTTAAATGTCAAGGTGATTTGAATGTCAAGGTCAATTGAAAGTCAAGGTCATTTAATAGTCAATGTCATTTATATGTCAAGGCAATAAGGGTCAAGGTCAAGAAACTCTCCTGACCTTAAACTAGCCGATTTTCTAGAACCTCCTCGCGACTCTTAAGGTCACAGGAGGTTCTAGAATCGGCTAGTTGCTCCCTACTAACATTACACCTGTCACAATATCGAAGTTATACGATTATGACATTACAAATAATAAAATAGAACTGTTAAAAAGTGAAATGTTTAAACTGTCAAAAGTATAAGATGTCTGTTACCAGAAAGTAGAACGACTAATCTAAAAAAATTAATATCAACTGTCTAAAATGTCTTAATATAAACATGATATAGCACATAAATTATCAACTGTCAAAAGCAAACGTCATACTTGTCATAATATCTCATTTCATATGATAAAACAGTTAAAATTCTGACATTTCAAATAATAAAAGAAGAATAACTGAACTGTCAAAAATGTCTAAATTTAAAAATTATATAACACATCAATTATCAACTGTCAAATAATCAAAAAATTAATAAGGATAACACATTGCACAAAAATAATTTCGATTATCTTTTACCATTCAATTTATTTAATTCCAGTGCTTCCTCTCTTCCAATTGAGAAGGATAACAGGTGCTTTAATCTGAATTGTTTTAATGGTCAAGGTGACTTGAAAGTCATTTCAATGTCAAGATCATTTGAATATCAAGGTCATTTGGATGTCAAGGTCACCTGAAAGTCAAGGTCATTGCAATTTGAATTCAAGATCATATAAGGGTCAAGGTCAAGAATCTCCTCTGGCTTTAAACTAGCCGATTCTAGAACATCTCAAGGTCAGAGGAGGTTCTAGAATCAGCTAGTTCACCTTATTAACGTCACGCCTGTCACAATATCTCAATTATACCACAAAACAGTTGAAATTATGACATTTCAAATAAGAAAATAGAACTGTCATAAAGTCAGATGTCTTAACTGTCAAAAATATAAGTTGGCTGTAATCAAAAAGTAGAATGACTTAGCTGAAAAAAATAATATTAACTGTCAAAAATGTCTAAATATAATCTACTATCTAATGATTAAATTTAGACATTTTTGACAGTTGATATTATTTTTTTAGCTATCAGTCAACTTTTTGATAACAGTCATCTTATATTTTTGATAGTTCAGATATCAAAGATATCAATTATCAACTGAGAAAAAAATATCAACTGTCAAAAATATCTAATTATTAATTTTTACCTGTCAAAATGCAGAACATCAGCGTCAAAATTATGACATTCCAAATAAAAAATTAGAACACTCAAACACTAGAATATCTCAATTGTTAAATATGTAAGGTAGTATATAGGTTTTATAATTAAAATCACTTGGTTTGTTTCACAAATATTTTTTATTTTCGACTAGTTTCGGCTTATTGCCATTATCAATAATAATAAAAAATATTTGTGAAACAAACCAAGTGATTTTAATTATAAAACCTATATATTAACATAATGTTTCACCAAGTGATTAATGAGAAACAAGTATATGATGTAAGGTAGTGTTATCAAAAAGTATAAAAATTAACCTGTTAAGAAATGATCATTTTAACTATTAAAAAGTACATATAGCAAGTTTATAGTTGTAGGTTAGATTAGGTTATTCGAGAGTACTGTCAAAATTATGACATTCCAAATAAAAAAAGGCAAAACTGTCAGAAACTGAAATATCTCAATTGTTAAAAATGTACGATGTATGTTATCAAAAAGTATATAAATTAACCTGTAATAAAATAATCAGTTTAATTATCAAAAAGTACATTTCAACTATAAAGAATAGGTTATATTAGGTTAGGTTTGGTCCTGAACACACACACACATTTGTCAAATACACATACACGCACACACATATACACTCAAACAAACATATACAGTCTGGGGAAAGGACGCTGACTTCCAGCCTACCCGCCGTGAAGTAATGCCGACGGTGGTTCCGCGGGGTGACAGGGTGACAGGGGGGGGTAATTTTTAGTGGGTATACCTGTCCGGGGAGTCTCACATTCTGTCTATAAAATATTTAGTTAGGTTAGGTTAGGATAGGTTAGGTTAGGTTAGGTTAGGGAGTCCGAAGTAGTTCAGGTAAAACCCCCTTTACTGAGATAGCCAATCCGTAGGTTAGGTTAGGTTACCTAATGTACAATATGTAAACTATCAACTGTCAAAATGCACCTATTATACTCATTATACGTGATATCTGTCAAAATTATGATAATTTAAATTATAAAATAAAACTGTCAAAATTTACAACATCTTAATTCTAAAGAAATGTAAAAATAAAACTTAATTCTAAACGATAATTAAATAGATTTCAACTGTAAAAAAATACAAGCCATCAACTGTCAGCTATCAACGTGCAGAACGTCACACCTTACGACATTTCAGATAATAAAAGAAAACTGTAAAAAAGTAGGATTAATATTAAAGTGTCAAAAAAGTGTCTAACCCAAAATTAATATCAACTGTCAAAAAGTAAATTTTAACTATAAACTATATATAACTCAACTCTCAATAAGTAGAACCTTTTACCTGTCATAATTATTACACGGAACAATTGTCAAATTTATCATAGTTCGCATAAAAAATTAGAACGAAAATGTAGAACTTTTAAATTATTCAAATTGTAAGATGGCATCACAGAAACGTAAAACCATTTATCAAAAAAATAATATTAATGACAACTGTCAAAAGGTCATCTCAAAATAGAAGAACGCCTTAACTATCATGTCAGAAATATGACAATCCAAATAAATGTAAAAATATGAAATAAAACTGTCAGAAAAAAATACTAATGAGAACTGTCAAAAGGTCATATCAATTTTAGGAAATTTAATATATTAACTGTCAAAATAGAAGAACGTATTAGTTTAATGTCAAAATATGACAATCGAAATCAATCAAATCAAATAGTACCTTTCAACCATAAAAACTGTAAAAATGTACATCTTAATTGTCAAAAATGTGAGATAAAATTTTTTCTAAAAAATATTCAAATCAATTATGAAAAACATATGTTTTAATAAAACATGTCAACTATTAACATACAGAACCACATTATGACACTTCAAATGATAAAAAGAAATCTGCCAAAACGTAGAATATATCAATGGTTAAAAATGTAAGATGTCAGTTATCGGAAACGACTAACCTAGAAAAACATCAACTGTCAAAAAGTACATTTCATCTATATACAAAATTTAACATATCAACCCTCAAAATGCAGAACATTTAACCTGTATAAACAAAAAACAAAACAAATAACAATCATGATGTTAAGTATCAAAAGGTACATCTCGATTTTAAGAAATTTAACATATCAACTGGCAAAAAAGAAGAACTGTCAGAAATATGACAATCTAAATAAAATCGATTAAAAAGTATATTTCAACTATAAACAATATATAATATATTAATAGTCAACTGTCAAAAAGTTAAACTATTTCATCTGTCATAGTCATTACAAGTGACAATTGTCAAAATTATAACATTTCAAATAAAAAATTATAACTGAAACAAAGTAGAACTTCTGAATTTTCAAAATTGTAAGAAAGCAACATAAAAGTAAAGTGACTTAATAATTTCAAAAAAATATCTTGTCAACTGTCAAATAGTGCACTCCAATTCAAAGAAATTTTAAGATATCAACTATCAAAAACAATGTTCATTATAATGTCAAAATGATGTCATTCCAGATAAAAAATAGAGTAGAACATCACAATCCTCAAAAATATAAGATGTCAGTTATCAGAAATATTGAATCACTAACCTTTTAAAAAATAAGTAATCAAGTGTTATAAAGTAAATGTCTGATGTAAAAATAGAATAAAATCTGTACAGAATAACTATAAAAATATGACAATATGATCTGTCAAAAGTCAAACTTTTGTTTGCCAAGAAACATATCTCAACTGTCAATAATTGGTATCAAGAGCTAGAGAACCTCTACTGTAAAAATTGTATGTGACAGCCGACTGTCAAATTTAAAATATATGAACTTTCAAAGCGTTGAACATTTTAATTGTCAATAATTATGTCTCAACTGTCAAACATCCGGTGTCAAAAACTAGAACACTGTCAACTGTCAAAAACAAAATACATTAGGTATCAAAAACTAGAATACCTCTACTGTAAGAACTATTCAAGACTGCCGAAGTCAATGTATGACAAATAAACTGTCAAATTGTTAAATTAATTGTCAATAAGTATGTCATCCGGTGTCAAAAGCTGAAACGCTTCCATTCTAATATCTCTGCTGAATAATTGTCTAAAGTGGCCAAAAACATGTTTCAACTGCTAAAATTATAATACCAAAGGTGTCAAAAAGTAGCGTAAAGTATCATAGAACAATCAACTTTTTTGGCAATTCGTTAATTGATATTAGGGAAAACAAATGTCCTAATGTAGACCCTTGTGGAACCATATCATATGGCATTTATTTGTTTAAATATCCATTTAACAATGGGAAACTGTGAAGGCTAAAGATATAAAAATAGTTTTATGAATTTCCTTATTCTGAAAAAAACATACTTAATGGTGAACTCTTATTGTTACAGGTGGAAGAAGTTGAAGGAAGAACGATAGCGATCCAACACAACGTCCAATTCTGCGAAGTCTCCGTAGCGGAAAACAGTGATTCCATTTACTCCTCCTTCGACCTGATCCTCAACGACTGCAAAACCCAGCAAGCCAACCATAAAACGAGGAAATTCTCCGTCTCGAAAATGATCGGCACCTTAATAGGCAACGCCAACGGCAAAGTCGTACCAAATACGAACCAAGGCGGCACCGTCGTCGTCTGCCACAAGTCCGATCTCTACAAATCACGCATTTTGAAACGGCGACAGAACTTCACGGCCACGGCATCTCTATGACTATCAGATAACGAGCAAGTCGGAAACGCCGGCTGAAACGATTTTTGTTTTCCTGTCTGGTGCTCTTCACGGCCGCGATGTTTGCGTTCGCGTGCACCGGATTTATTTTCTCAGTTTTATGAGGAAAACAGATGGTGCAAGATGAATGAAAATTCAGAGGATGTATTTGCTTTTCTTTATAAGTTGTCCTTGACACCACGTGTGACATCATGGCGTGGAGTTATATCTGTGCATATCACTTATAAATACGTGTCATATGCGTAATTATCCAATGATGTCTATTTAGTTTTTAAGTAAAACCGAATAATTTTTATACTATTTTTCAACCTAAGATTAGTTGTAACGTAAAACGTGGCTACCAGTTGTGGCACTTGTATTTCATCCATATATCATATCATTGGTACTGCTGATAATATTTGTATGCCCAAACCAAAATCGTAATTCAAACTCCTTTTTTGGATCATTGAATTGTGTGTAATGTTGAAATACATTACGAATAACTGTTCTAAGTTAATCTTCGTATTATGTACAACAATGATGTATTAAGGTTTACGTGTGCTAACTGGCTGTGATATTAGAGAAATATGTTTTGTAATGGTGATTGTGGTTATATGACTGCCAGAAGAGGTGTATGTAATATAATCTATATATACAAAATAAATAATTATATAAATGTTTATATGACTTTTTATTTTATTGTAATATCAATTATTTCAACAAAGTCATTCTTCAATGATTTTATATAAAGGTAGGTAAGTACATTCAGATCATATTACATATCGAATGGAAGTTAATTCATTTATACAATGGACTCGGGCTTAATTAAAATTCATTCCGAACTGACAGTGAGCTGGCCTGGGGTGAAATATAATAAAATTGGGACTCCCTTTAGAGATTTGTTAATACAAGTGTCCATTATTATGTGAATGCCCGGAAGGTTCATCGGCCTCAAAATTTGGGAAGGTTAAAACGTAATTGCATAGAGTGTGGGGAAAGGTGGATGGAGTTCCACAAATTCCTGAATTTAGGCGACGAGCATGTACGAGACGGCTTTAGATTAAACGAAAATTACACGGAACGACTGGCATGATATTAAATTAGTGGTTTGAGCGTTATTCTACTTTCCCTGTACCGAACGTTTTATTACCCTTTACGATTTTTATTACTTTTACAGTATACCCATAAAATAATTTAAACTGTTGAAGGGATACTTATGGTGGAAGATTATTCTTTATAACCAGTAGTAGTAGTAGTAGTAGTGATTAGCTAACGACTACGTGCACTTTTCTGTGTGTGTAAATGAGCTTATTACTTTAACTGATTGTTATTGTTACTCTAAAGTAAAATTTCGAGACTTCTAGGATTTCTAGAATTTTCTAAAAGTCAACTTTCCATTATTTGGGTTTTATTCTCTCTATCTTTTCAAAATGTTTCAATTAGAATTTCTTCTAGATTCCTAGAAACATCTTCAAGGAATCTAGCTTTTTTGAACAGCTTATTTCGAAAGTTATCTAAAAAAAAAAACTTCATGGAAATTCTTCTTTTCTTTAAAATCTCTAGAAGTTAACTTAAATAGATTTCTAAATTTTTTTTAGAAATACTTCTTCTACGTTCTTAAATATTTTTAGAAGTTCTAGAACTTCCCAACAATTTACCTTCCACCATTAAAGGGTTTTCCACAATTTCTTCACTTCGATCGAATTTGTTCTTCAATTTTCTTAAAGTTTTCTACTGAAATTCTAAAATTTTTCAAATTGTATATTATAAAATAATAGAACTGAAAAAATTTTAAAGATTATAAAATTCTTTACCAATATCGATGATTTTCTTCAAAATTTGTTGAATAATCAAGATTTTTTGTAAATTTCTTGAATTTTATTATTCTTCTAAAATTCATAGAAGACTTTATCGTTCATCTTTGAACAGTTTTCCCAACATATTTTGCTTAATTTTTTCTTATAAAATGTTCAAGGATTCTAGAATGTTTTAGAAACTATTTACTTAAAAGATTTTAGAGAAATGTATCTTTATTATTCCACTATTAATTGCTTTTTTATCAGTAGTTTCTTCATCAATTAATAAGAATTTCCTTCAAAGCTATTAAAATTTTCCAGCATTTTCTCTTCCCGATTTCAAGAAGCGTTCATAATTTATCCAAGATTTTATCGTATGTCTTTCAACAGTTTTCCGAATACATGTTGCTTCATTTATTACTTTCCCTATATAGTATATATAGGGGAAGTATTGTTTTCGTGCGAGAAAATGTCTGTGGGCGCTGTATCTCAAAAACGAATGGTCCTATTGAGATGGAACTTTAAACTTAAGGTTTTATCGTTAAAAACTGGAACTGAAAAGCTTTTGGTGAACATTCAAAAACCGGAAGTGGATGTTTTCTTAATATGAAAAATATGACAAAACTTTTTAAACAAAAGTTAAAGGGAATTATAAACTGAACAAGTTTTATTAAAACATATTTTTCATAAAATTCTTAACTTTCGAGAAAAATAATAAAAATTGAAATTTTTGATATTTTTTGCCAATTGCTAATAAACTATTGGAGTTACATAAAATTTATATAACAAATAATTGTAGAGAATTTAAAAGTAAACAAATTATTACGAATAACCTTTTTGCGTTAACCTCATAGTTTTTGAGAAAAATATAGGGAAAGTACTATGATGGCCACATCACCATTTGTAGTTTTTTCATCATATAACAAGAATTTTCTTCGAAGCTTTTGTAATATCCCAACATTTTTTCTTCCTAATTTCAAGAATTTACTTAAAGGATTTCAGATTTTTTCAGCAATTAGAACTCCACTTTTCAAGTATTTCCACCAATTCTTACTTTGATGTTCGCTTGCTGAATAGATGTTCTTTCTCTATTCTTTATTCTTTACAACTTTGTTCTTCTTGCTTATAAAATATTCACTAAATAATATATAAATAATTGAACGACGTAAACAAATTTAGACAGCAAGAATCACGGGTGGAGTTCACTAGTTTCCAATGATATTCCACTCAAACCCAAACTCATCCACTGTCAAGTAAAACATGTTGACAGCTTCTTTTGTAATATATTTGAGCAAATATGCTATTTTTGAATCAGCATTCAATTTTCTTCATTCCTTCAGAAGTTTTAGAAACACTTGCTTGATTCTTTTTAATATTCTAGCATAACTTTCCTCGTTTTGTTGGAATTTACTAGAAACCTTAATTTAAGAGTTCTGGTATTTTTTAATAACTTGTTTTCCAAAAATTCAGACTTCTAGAACAATCTTTGAGTACTCTTATGAACTTCTAGAACTTCCTAGCTATTTTTTTAGCAGTCCTAATTTTTTTAGAATTTCAAAAGAACTTTTCTAGATTCGTACATTTTTTCCAAGCCTTCTAAAAATTTCCCTTGATTTGTTATCAAACAAAGCGAGACTTTCTACATGTTTCAAAAAGTTTTCTTAGAAATATTTCATCAAGACTAGTTTTTATTTTACTTCCAAATTGAATAATTTTTTTAAGGTTCCTAGAAACTCCAGCATTTTGTTAGATTTCTAGAATAAAGGTTCTTGAATATTTTAGAAGTTAATTTTTAAGATTTCTAGGTTTTTTACAAATTTATTTTTTTTAAGTGAGAAAAAAGTTATTTTCAGTCCTTATTTTAGAACTTATAATTTTCAAGTTCTACAAAAGTTCTAGAATTGTCCTCCAATTTCTCTTTTAAAGTGCGAGAATTTTCGATTTCTTGCATAGTAAGTTTTTCAGCAATTTTTCTCTGTTTGTCAGAAGATTTCTAGAATTTTAAAGACATTTTTCTCTATAGTTCTAGATAATTTAAAGGTTATAGATTTTTTTACCAATTTGTCTTTTAATATGCAGTAATAAATTTGCTTTGAGGTTTCTCTTTTCTGTTCTAGATTTCTAGAAATTGTTAGCAAAACGGCTTTTAGATTTAGAATTTGATTTTCTTTCTTCGACATTTTTTCATCATTTTTTGATTTATGTTATCACAATTTTTCCAGAATTTTTTCTTCATATTACTTCAAAAACATTTTTCGAGGGTTTTCGAAAACTCTAAAAAAATTTTCACTTTTAGCATTTAATAATATTAAACAAATTTTCTTCTATATTTAAAATTGAATTTTACTTCTTCGAAAGTTCTCAATCATTTTTTATTTATATTAGCAAAATTTTCAGAAATTTCAGCAATTTTTTAGCAGATCTAAAATTTTGGAATTTCAAAGTTTATCTATTTAGAACCTTTTCTTGGTTTGTCTTTTCAATTTTTTTCTAAACGAACTTGTCTAGGTTCGTACATTTTTTTCAAGCCTTTTAAAAATTTCCTTTAATTTGTTATCAAACAAAGAGAGACTTTCTACATGTCTCAATAATTTTTCTTAGAAATATTTCATCGAGACTTGTTTTTATTTTACTTCCAAATTGGATAATTTTTTTAATGTTCCTAAAAATTCCACTTTATTTCTAGAATATTTTAGTTCATTTTCAACATTTCTAGGGTATTTACAAATTCCTTTTTTAAAGTAAGAAAAAAAATGTTTATAATGAATTTTCAATTAAATATTTTTCCAGAGTTTTTTTTGATAGAATTTACTAAAAAAAAGATAAATATCTTCTATCTTATACAGGATTTTATGCTTTCATGCTTAAGAAAATTAATAAAATAAATTTTAGTTAATTTCCCAACTATTTTCCTTCTAGTTCAATGAATGTTCTAGAATTGTCCACCAATTTCTCTTCTGAAATGCGAGAATTTTCCATTTCTTGCATTGAAAATTTATCAGCAATTTTTATCAGTTTCCTGTAAATTTTTTCGAGGGTTCTAGAATTCAAAAAAGATAATTCTTCTATATTTTTAGATATTTTTAAAGGCTCTAAAATTTTCTTTTAATATGCAAGAATGAATTTTTCTCGAGTTTTCTCTCTTTTCATTCAGATTTCTAAAAATTGTTAGGAAAATTGCTTTTAGATGAAGAATTCGTTCTCCATAATTTCCTTCTTCATAATTTTTTGATTTATTTTTGGAAAATTTTCTTCAAACTCATGAAATATTACTTACTTAAATTCAAAAAATTATCTTCGAAGGTTCTGAAAGGTTTCCAAAAATGTCTTTTTCAATTTATAAACATTTTAAACAATTTTTCTTCTAGATTTAGAATTTAATTTTCCTTTTTCGAAAATTCTCAATCATTTTTGATTTATATGACAATTATTCAGATATTTGTTTTGAAATTTTCCAGTTTTCTTCAAAACTCTAAAATTCAAATATTGTCTAGTCTAGAGTATTGTGTTGTATATTTTCTTGGTATTTTTTAATTAATTAATATTAGTAGCTATAAAACGAATGCGGCTCAGGTGGTCTGGGTATGTACAACGCATGCCAGAGGCACGGGCTGCAAAAAAGGTACTCCTAAGATGACCAGGAGGAAAATGACCAGCTGAGCAAGATGGTCAGATAACGTATCCAGAGACGCCCAAGAAGTGCTAAAAAGTAAGGATCTGGAAAAGGTCAACTAATGACCGTGAACGTTGGAGGCAGAGCATCCAGGAGGCCAGGGTCCGAGTTGGACTGCAGTGACATCAAAGAAGAAGAAGAACAATAGTAGTAGCAAAATTAATTACCCAGGAATTTTGGTAGTAAAAACTAAATTGGATTGAATCCATATCCATCGCTAAATATACAAAATGAATTCGATTTATGAATGAACTACCATCTGTTACCAATATAAATTACATCAGATTTGTCTTTACTTGAAATTCAATAAAAATTGAATACATTTTGTGACTATAGTCATGGCTGATAAATTAGAGATATATTTTTGGAAAAATCCAACATATCATCATGCCTTCTACAAAAGGTTCGCCGGTATCTCACCAATATATATTTGAAGAACGAAGGTAAACAGTATCCTCTATTTATGACAACTGTTCCCAAATTACATCGTTGTAAAATTAAAATGGAAGCCTTCGGAATGCACATTTACAACAACGTATTTTTCCATGGTTGTCACGTAAACTATATCCGGCAACTAGTTTATCATATTGAACTTATCCATTTCTTTTACGGCGAAACCATTTGCTATCCGAGCAGTATAAATAGATCAATGTATTTCGTTCATATAGGAAAAGCTGAGGTCATAGCTGAGCGAAAGATTTATTTTGAAGTTGTAAGTGTTAGATCACCAGGTGACTGCTTTGGAATAATTCAAGGATTATATAAGAGCAAGGAGCATATATTTACGTATGTAGACAGAAATTTTACAGAGGTGTTAACTCTTAACTATGATAACTGTAGAATTTGTGAATTATGATAATTAACTATGATTACTGGAATTACTTACTGACATTCTTTCCGGCATCGAAGTTCGCTATTTTTGAAGAATTGATTAGAAGATAATGGCCAATGCAAAAAAAATGATACATTAAGTAGTAATACTTGACATCATATTTTTCTTTGATGTACAACCTAATAGTAAAAATGCACGGTTCAAAAATTAATCTAATTGGTTTGTTGTGTGCAAAATCTCGAATGGCTTCTTTAAAGAATCGAAGTTTACCTGAGTTACAGTCCTTTTAGTGAGATTTATTTAAGCAGTTATTGCTTTATGCAGAGAAATGTATTTTAATAAAATATTTTGTTCGAAAAATCTACTCCAGTATAATCACGAATGAAGGTAAAATACAATTAATTGTAATACCTTTGTAACCAACCATTTGTCCAAAATTCATCACACTCATTACCTAATGATTCTAGTCAAGTTAATTCAGAACAAATTTTGCTAATTGTTCATTCGTTGACGAATGCCTAAAGAGATTAAGTTTGTATTGATAGTAACGGTCGATACAGGAATTAGTTAAGTTGAAGTTCAAAAAATAGTTTGCTTGAATTAATGAATTAACACATAAGCACCAAATCACAAGGCATAGATTAAAGTACTGAGATAGCTGTTGAGAATTATTTTCGCAAGGTAATGAATACATGTATTACATGTTTTGAACACAAACCTACAAGAAATGTTGGTGTAATGGACGATCTTCTTTAACCACGAGTTTAGATTCAAGATATTTTTTAACTGCATTATGGATACTTGTAATCCACTTTCTTGAAAGATGACTTAATAAGAAAAAAGCAAATTTGTAAGTCATATGCCGCCGAATTCGTTTACTTTGCTACAGAGACTTGTTCGTGGCCTTTGGTCTGAAGGCTTCACAGAAGCTATGATGTAGACTATTTGCACGAGGGGAAATGTTTCTTCATATGTACTCTGATCAACTTTAGGGGCGCATAGACAATTAAAAAAAATTGAAACAGGTTTTGCTGTTCGAGATCGCAAAGAAAACTTTGTTGGAAACATTCGCACATGAAGGTGTAAATTAGGATTCCATCAGGAGCTTTGCAGTGGCATATGGGAGCTTACTACAAAATTAGATTTTCTACTAGATTGCCAGAAACATTTTTTTAATTCTAAAATTTTACAGTTTATGTACAGTATTTTTTGCTTTATCTTAAAAATTATCATCCTGAATTTTCTTTAAAACCTTTAGAAATTACCTTACGTATTTCTAGAATTTTATAGAAATTTTTCAAATTATATATTATAAAATACTAGAATTTCTTTAAATATTTTTTTACAGATTATTAAAATTTTTGAAAGATTATAAAATTCAATGATTTATTCAAACGTTTTTGAATAATCTAGATTTATTTTAGTTTAACAATTTTTATTTCAGTTTCCTAGTTTTTCGAGGGTTCTAAATTTTATTGTCCACCTCTTAAAAGTTCTTTAACATATCTTGCCAAAAATTATTCGAAAAGTGTTTATTATTTAGTGTTTATCATGAATTACCACGTACTAACGGTCGCAACTGTTCTTATGATTAAAATAGTCGAGAGTTCTAGAATATTTCAGAAACCAATTTTCTTCAATTCAAAGATTTTATAATCATTCAGAAATTTATCTTTATTAATCAACCATTTATTGTTAGAAAGAGATAAACATCTTTATTGAAGATAGTATTACATTAATACATTTTTGACGACATAACAATTGTAAACTTCTTCGTCCTTGACTTCATGCCTATCGGGCGTGGGTCTTTCAGCTGCGTTATCGAAAATGATCAGCAGTTTCTTTACTAAGTAACACACATTTTCTTCGAAGCATTTGTAATCTCCCAATATTTTCTCTTCTCGATTTTTTTCAGCAATTATGTTTCCACATGTTTACTTTATTTTATCTTTTTTTAGGAGCAGAAAATATGGCCCTGCTATTGTTTGATTAAAGACCACACATATTCAAAAAGAAGTTCTAGTCAAAAAGTCAATTTCTTTCTTTTTCTATTATTTCAATTTTATTGGTTCCCTTAGAATTTTTAGAAACACTTGCTTAACTTCTATAGATATTCTAGCATATTTGACTCCTTTTTGTAATTTTCTCCAAAACTTATCTTCAATAATTTCTAATCAAATCATTTCCAAACATTTTTCGTGTAGATTTCAAGAAAAAAATTCAAGACTTCTAGAATTTTTTTAACAATTCTCTTCTGGAGTACTAGAATTTTTTTGAATTTAAATTATATCTTTCATTTTTTGAGTACTTCCCACGTATTATTGGTTTATCGTTCCTCAAGAACTTTTCTAGATTCCTGCATATCTTAAAGGCTTCTAATGTCATACTGATAGATATTACTGTAATTAAAATTGCTCCATGTAAAATAGACATACATATGCCAGTAATGGCCAATATATTGTCTAAATGGTAAAAATTACTTTGCTGAACATGAATTCTATCATCTGAAGCAGAAGAACGGTCCTGTGTGGAAGAACACATGGTGAACTCCGCTCGCAAGTCCTGTGACCTAAATTTTTGTAATTTTGAATGTGTATATCTTAATTTTGTGTACCTTATTTTAACAGGATATTGTAAAGTAAAAATTAATAAATAAATGAATACAAATTTTGGTTAATTCAAAAAAGTGAAAATTATCTGCATTTTCAAAAATGAAGACCTGTTTGTATCAAAACAGGTTTTTTTTTCTCTTGCAAATTCCGAAAATGTTCTTTAAGATTCTTAGTAATTTGTTAGAATGAGGATTTTTTAACATTTTGGTAGTTTATTTTTAAGATTTCTAAAATTTTTCACGAATTTCTCTTTTAAGGACATGAGGACATGTTTATTTAGAATCCTTAAATTTTTAAGTATTTTTTTAAATTTCTTTTTTTTGAGTATTTGAGAATTTTGTAAAAATTTATCTTTTACCTTATACAGAATTTAATGCTTCATCTTATTAATTTTTTCCAGAAATTTTAGTTAACTGTCTAACATATATTTTCTTGTTCTAAGAAAGTACTAGATCTGTCCATGAATTTCTTTTCTAAAATTTGAGAATTTTCCATTCCTTGCCTGGAAATTCTCCCAACATTTTTTCTCAGTTTCCTAGAATTTTTTTCAAGGGATTGAGAAATTTATAGAAATATTTCTTCTACATTTTTAAACATTGCCTAAAGTTCTAAATTTTTCTACCAATTTGTTCAAAAATTCAAAAATTCAAGAATTTTCTGCGAGGTTTCCAAAAGAATATTTCAAAACTTTTTGACTCTGATGATGGGGCATGTATATATGCACGATCCAAAAAAAATCTAATTGAATAATAGAAAGAATGGTGCCTACACGTTATATAATATTTTAACAATAATTATTTGTTGTTAAAATATAATTCAGTGTAAATCTAATTGGTTCATTGTATGAAAAATATCCAGAGGTTTCTTTAAAGAATCGAAGATTACCTCAGTAGTGGTTAAAAACATAGTAAGTATTTTATTCAGTGTTTATTATGAATTATCACTTAGTAACGGTCGCAACCATCATTATGGTTCATATTGAATTTATTTAATCATAAGGATGGTTTCAATTGTCACTCTATGATAATATGTATTTTATTTTAATTTGTGTTTAATGATTGTTTATTTTTTATATATTAATTTATAAGAATCTAAACAGGCCCCATAATTTCCTTTTGAATCATTTACAGGAATCAATTGTTTCCTTCAAATATCTCAATCGCAAATCAAAATATTTACCTCCATCATATTTATTTTCTCTGAACACTCGTTCTAGGAATTTCACAAAATGTGGAAACATAATTTATCATAACAACGAATCGGTTGAACTATTAATTATTCCCCGTCGAAAATATTATCCAGATTTCAACATAACGCGAAAAAAAGGATCAATAACACATTTAAGACCCTAGTATCAAATTTCGGGCGGTCAAATACAATCTTAAAAATCCAAGCCAAGGTCGACTCTGTTTATTTTGGTGCAGTGCTATGTGGGAATCTATATGCGAGAAATGCATAACCTACAAACACAATTTGAGCCGGCACGCAAATAATGCTTCGATAACACTCGCAATTTCATCGATTGAAAACTATAACATACATTTGAGCCGCTCGGATAAATAAACGGGAAAGTGTAAAAATTAACACGTGTGAATCATACGACAACTTTTTGTTTACAATGGTCTAGATAGGTTCCATTAAGGATGATAAATCGACCATAAATTGTAATATCAAAACACGAATAAATTCCGCTCCGCTGAAATAATACAAAATTTGGAACGGCATTTTTTATAACAACGTGAAAAATTTGTACGGATTTGTTGAGTTTAGGCAATGCGGAACCGATTTTTCAGGAATATATATGTACGCGTGAAATGTAATGTCACCAAATAATTAAATACCGATATCACTTTATGAAACAGTTTTGTATCGCGGAAATGGCCCTATTAGAAATTTATTTTTCCGAAGCGTGTGATATTTTGTCGGGTTATTCCTGGTAATAAGCAAATATATTTTTGGAAGACCATGTAGGTATGATCGCCGACTGAAATATCCATAATACTTCAATCAACGCCGGAATTAAGAAAATGAGGTAAGGTAAAAATAAACATTAAATCAAGGGTAATAGAGGATTCTGCATATATTATTTGACAAGTAAATCTTCAGTAATTTCGAGTTTGCGTATGCATTATTTACGTGCAATAAACCCGAAAATTGCTATCACTGAAAATAATTTACGCGGCATTGACTCACTTCGAGTTAGCGTTATAAATTAAGGTTAAAACCATTAATTATATTATGCTACACCCGGTGATTTTTTCAATTAAGAAAACGTGGAAATTTAAGCCGCAGGATGTCGCAGCATTTATTTATAAACGGTTTTGTAAGTGATAACATTCAAATGGCGGTCGTTTCTTAAAAGTGGTTTTACTTAATGTATTGCGATATTTCATTAATGCGTACAAAATATATCAATGTAGCAAAATTTGCTGCCAAATGATCCTGTCTTATAAAAAGTAATTTCCGCGCCTCCTTTCCTTCACATGTTATTCGGTTTATTAATCAATTGGATAGTGTTTATTTTTAGTTAGTGATTGTTCAATGTTGCAACAATTTATTTATCGAATTTATGTTTAAATTTAGAAAACTATGTCATCTTCTTCAGTCTAGAAATTTGGTAAAATAAATACAAAGAGAAGCTAATATTTTTCTTTTTCTTCTTAATCATATCTACCTTTACTCTGCTTTCATTTATTCTTTATTTTTAAAGCAACATTTTTCTGTCGTGCAAGAAATCTACGCATATCTGCTATGAAGCCTTCAGAACAAACCTTTGTAGTATTAAGCCTTCCTTAAAAAATAGATCACAGTAATACATACTATAGTTAACAAATTGCCTTTACATCTAAGTTCGTGATAAAGAATGATCATCTATTATAGCAACATTTTTTGTAGGAAAGTGATTAGATTATCTGCAAAAAATGTTAGCAAATTGTTAATTTTAAAGACAAAATAATATCAAGGAAGAATAGGCAGAAAACAATTGAAATGTAGAAGACTAGCTGATGGAAAAATCTGAAATCTTCAAAGTAAATTTTTGAAACCTGGAAGAGAAAAAACTTATAATAAACATACATTTCCGGAAAATTTTAAAATGATTAAATTTAAAAAAATAGTTTCTGACACCGTAGAATTAACTCTTAAATTTAGCACCTTCAAAAATTAGGAAACTTAAATAAAAATTGATAAATAATCCAGAAATCTAAAAGAAATCTGGAATATTCAAGAACTTTTGAAAAAATATATCGAAATTGAAAGAGTTATATAATCTTTCAAAATATAACTAATAATTTGAAAGATATAAACATTTGAAAAATTGCAGAAGAAACTAAAAGAAGAAAAAAATTCGATTAAGTAAAAATTTCGAAATTGAAACCCCAATCCTGGGAATCTAGTAGAAAATCTGATTTACTGATGGAATCCTAATTTCCACCTTCATGTTCGAATGTTTCCAACAAAGTAGCAAAACTGTTTAATTTTTTTTTATGTTCAAGTCATATAAAGTTAATACCATTGTCAGAGTACATATAAACAACCATTACCCGACCTGCAATTAGTCTACGCTTAGCTGTTTGATTTTTGTGTGTTACGTGAAGATAAACTTGATTAATTAAAAAAAGCACTAAAAACCTTTCTTCATTTTGTGTCCGAAGTATATATCTGTGAACTTAAATAAAATTGTGAAGAACAAAGTAGGCAAATCCGATAGCATATGTCAAATTACAAATCGTCTCTTTTTACTTTCCTTATATAGAATATATAGGGGAACAGGTTTTATTAAAACATGTTTTTCATAAAGTTCTTATTTTGATTCTATAGTGACCACTGTGGCATTATCGTGGAATGCCTGTAATTTTTGTCGAATATCCTATTTGAAGACCACTTGTTTAACATTCTCAAACGATGTTGAGTGTCATTTGTAATATCATCTCTTCATTTTCCAGTGGATTTCGTTTTTAGTGGGCTATGCAACTTTAAAATTCTTTGAATTTTGAGTTTGGATGATAGCCAAGTTACTTTTTCGATGTTAAGGTGATCCTTTTGCAGAAATCAGCATATTTGATAATGTTCGTCCATAACCTAACATAAAATTGTCCGAAGCGACATTGTTAACGTGAAGTTATTTGGACTATAGCACCTGTTTTAAAGACAACCAACCCAACCAAGCCAGTACCATGAATCCTATATTTTGTTCCTTACTCCACTTCCAAGGAATATTCTTGATGATGAAATGGCACATGCTTCGAGAATTGTGCGAATGATGATATCGAGCAAATTTGTTAGAATGGGATTAGCTGCCTGTAGTTGTTAGGCCTTATTCTTTGCCGAATAGAGCCCACATTTTCCAAATCGTATAAAAATCAATTTTTGTGATTCGCTGTTCTAAGAATCGTGGATTCTCAAAAAGAAACTTGCTCTTTTCTATGATGTTATATTTTGGTAATATTTATAAAGTCTGATACAATAAATAAATTATCTAAGTAAACAAACTTTTCCTATCTTCATCCTGGATTTATCCGTCAATTGCTGAGTTGTGGATCGAGTATTTATTATACTCTGGGTAAATTTCGTACGGCATTCAAAACACCCTCACTAGATCAAAAAGAAAATAAACACATTATTCAGTAACATTTGTATTTTGTAACTTAGAACAAAACTTGTTCTGTTTAACTAAATTCAAACTCTTACAGCCGTACTAATAGTCGCGAATTAATTCTCGAACTGAAAAATCCTGAATTATTTGTCGTATTTATTAGTCGGGTATTTACGGGTAGTTTCGGCGACTTCGAAGAATTATCCTCGATACGGGAACTTTTTAGTGACATTTAATTATTACTGGTTTTATGTTGGCACTATACGGGACCTTTTTAGTGACATTTAATTATTACTGGTTTTACGTTGGCACTATACGGGAACTTTTTAGTGACATTTAATTATTACTGGTTTTACGTTGGCAGAATCGTCATGTTCTGTCAGTTGAAGAGCGCCATTTATTAAATTACGAATATAGTAAGTACAATTAATACTTATTTTTAATGGAAATGGTACATAATAATGGTAATTCATTTTACAGAAATGGATAAAGGTAAAATTATAATAACAATATATTAACTATAATGAATTATAAAAATATCTGTTGACAAGTAAGAAATTGACAGTTCGCGAATAATCTCGAAATAATCTTGCGTCGCGCAGGATTATTGAATTGACGTTTATCTTTAAAAATAATCCGAGGTAAAGGAATAATCCTTATACTCGAATTAATTCGCGACTATTAATACGGCTGTTAGTGAGGATGTCAGCAGGCATTTCATTGGTTTGAAGATATTTGATATTTAGAAAATTGTTAGAAACGGCCTCTCTCACAAAGTAATACTTTATATCAATGTGTTTAGCTCATTTGTGGAATGCGGGATTTACACAAACGTTTTGTGCACTCTGGTTATCATTAAAAATCGTTATACATTTAGCATTTCCTACAAATTCATCGAACACATTGTACAGATAAATAGCTTCCCTAGAGGCCTCTGATGTCGCTACATATTCAGCCTCAGTATTGGAGAGAGCTACTGATTATTGCTTCTTACTACGATACTAAGGAATTTGAAAGTTTAAAACAAAAACCTGTAAAAGATTTTCGATCATTTATATCCTCCCAATCTGCATCTGCGAAACCTTCAAATTTTAGGTTGTCTGTCTGTAAATGTTAGACCAAAGTTCTTGGTACATTTTAAGTAGCGTAGAATTTCAATATGACTCTCGAAACAATTATTATCAGGTTGTCCGGAAAGTTCGTGCCAATTTTTAAGGAAAATTGAAACGCAGCTCATTTAAATTTTGGTATACATTTATTAAATTATATAGGTTCCACCTTTATCCATCTTTCATGCAACTTGAGAATTCCGTCCTTCCAGAACCTCTCAGGGTTTTCGGTAAAAAAATATCTAAATAAGTTTTTATCTCAACCAAAGAGAGAAATTTTTTCCATTAAGGGAATTTTGTAATGATCGGAGAAGGTGGAAGTCCGAGGGCGCGAGGTTTGGCGAATACGGTGGATGGGGTACAACATCCCAACCAAACTCCAACAATTTTAGTCGAGTTGTCAGAGACACATGAGGCCGGGCATTATCCTGATGAAAGACGGTGCTCTTTCGATTCGCTATTTCTGGACGTTTTTGTTCGATTAGTGTCTTCAATTTCTCTAATTGAGAGCAATACTTTTCCGAATTTATTGTTTCATTATCTGGTAAAAGCTCATAATAAAGGATTAATTTCCAATCCCACCAGACACAGAGCATTACCTTCTTCGAATGAAGACCGGGTTTTGGGGTGACTAAAGGTGGTTCATCACACTTTCCCCAAGACCTTTTACGATGAACGTTTTTATAAATTATAAATTACGTCATAAAAATTGTCTTAGTTAAAGAACCATTAAGAAAAACTGTTTTTACATCAAGGTGGGTTGTTTTCAAATCTAGACGCACTGTCAATACCAATAGAAACCTGAACGTTGAGTGTCTTAGTACAGGTGAAAAAGTTTCTTCGTAGTCCACTCCTGGCTTTTGTGTATAACCTTTGACCACTAACCAAGCTTTGTATCGGATATTATTTTCACAATCAAACTTTTTCTTGAATACCCATTTGCACTTTAGAGGCGTAGCACTCTCTGGTCTTTCCACCACTTCCCAGGCGTCATTTTCTTCAAAGGATGCCAGTTCGGTGTCAATTGCTTCTTTTCATCTTGATAATGCATTAGATAAGCTTAACGTAAACTTCTCCATGCTGATATCTGTTTTGGATGCATACGTTACGTAGTCAAAAAAAAATTGTTTGTTTTCTTTGTCTGCTGAATTTTTTTGTTGCTTTTGTTCGTCAGTAAGTCCATTTAACCCTTCCTGCGGAGCTGAACTAATGGGTAGTCATCCAAGTCTTCTTGTGGATCATATTCACTGAAGCTGCCTGGAAGCACTCCATTTTCCTCCATGATGCTGCTGTTTTCATTCGTGTCCCCACTGAAGTTGATATTTCTTCAGAACTGTCATTTTTCAAGGTTAAATAACAAGGATCTGCTCTTTTCGATATCCTTTCATTTGCTATGATATCACGGTTTGTGACAATTGTACAATGTACATAATCATAATTTTTAATAGTGTTAAATATTATGTTTTTGTTTCTATAAACAAAATAAAACAATGTAATAAATATTATCCCATCATTTCAGCTCAGAACATTAAATTCACGGCCATCATCAGCTAGCGAACTATTAATAGCGAATTTAATTGAAACACTTTATTGCCCGAATCTAAGGATACCACAAGAACCTTGACCAGTTTCCGTAATATTGTTATAGTCTTAAAAAATTTTTTCGTATACCGACGTCCATCACTATAATCTGAATTAGATTAAAGACTTAGTAAACAAACTCTGTCTGGATCCATTAAAATCGACTGACGGTTATTTTAATAACGCGAGGTAATTTTAATAAAATTTTGCTTTTATAGCACCGGAAAATTCAAATATTTGAGTGCGATGCGAATTGCTTTTTTATTGTAGCGTCACGATTTCGCATTATATTTAGCCCATATATCACCGAGATTTACAATGTTGCGGGATTTACATTTCAAAAATGTGTTAAAACTTTTCTGGTGCGTAAGATGGGGCAAGTGAAAATTTATAATGATTATTTTCGTACGGGTTTTACGAGCGCGCACTAAAAGCCATCTATATATTGTTTAGAGGCCCTGACCAGAGGCAAGGGAACCGAATAATTAGCGGATCCTTCTTTTTGACCTACTTATTAACGACAGTCTCGGATAATTTGCCAATTTTGCTTTGTGTTTTATGCGAAGGAAGGGGTGCGATGCGTTAATTGAAGGCGCGATTGCTTTCAGAAACACACTTTCATCGTCGGTTCGGTCACTTTCACGTCTGAAATTATTTCCGGGTCATGTTTGGTAGGGGTGTAATTGTTCCGTGAGACGTCCTTGCTTTTTCGTTCCTGACACGTCTCGGAAGCACACGGCTTTTAATCATTGTTTCGATCGAGCGTAGTCTAATTACACGGAAATTACTTTTCGATACATTCATTAAAAGCTGTTAAATACTTTCGTTTAATAGAACATTTAATCATAATTTTTTTCAAATTCGTTTCTTTGTTTTTACGATTCCGAACATTTTTTCAATCCAAGGTTTTGAACTTTAACCATAAGCTTAAGCGCTTTAAATCTACAAGATGTGATATTTTATTTCATTTATAAATGCCACTCAGTATACGGTCGCCAAAAAAAATCATCCACTCACCAAAACAAAAACTGTGCAGGAAATAGAATGAATTACTACAAGAAACAGTTTGCGGCTGCTATTCGGTACCCTTACTGGGCACTGCAAACTAAGCAAGCACATCCATAACATAGGGATTGCAAAAGATTCCTTATGTCGGAAATGCGAGCAAGAAGAGGAGACCCTAAGACACATCCTGTGTCAATGCGAGTCACTTAAACATCTCAGGTGGTCCGTATTCGGTGAAGAGCTGGACTAGACTCCACATTGTCAACTACTTAACTTCACAAGAAGTTTAAGTTGGCTTAAGGAGTCGGGCTCAGGAGATGGAACGAAGCACCAACGAATCGTCTGCAACCATATGGTCGCTCTCCACAAACCTCAATGTCACTCGACTGTCAACTGTCAATTTTCAATCAATTGGTGAGGGTGATTTCCCCATTTCTCTTAGTTTTTTTTAGTTTGTTTACTTATTTAATATTAAAGATTATATTATTATTATTATGCCTATTTTTAGTATTGCAGGTTTTGATCTAATTAGAAAACGGTTTCCAATTGGAATTCTAAATTTAAGCATTTATGGAGTTTTTATTGGAATGTAGGTAATTCACCGAAATAAGTATTTACTGGAAGCTAATTTTGGTTTTTACATTATTCCCCTAAATATACAAAATATTTTGATTATTATTATTATATAAATTCTTGTAATAATAATTTCAAGTAAATTTAATAAAATTATTAATGACCACAATTTGTAATGCTTCTTATATTTTAAATACATTAATTTTCATATTATTTTTTTAATAATAAACACATTGATAAAAATAAATTATAATTTAATATCTAATTTAAATATATTTAATGTACAACATATTACACCCTGCAACCTAATATACACATTTTTTAAACTCATAACCAAATATTATATATTTCTTATAAATTATTAATATATACATTATTTATTACATCATGTAATTAATTTTATTGAATAATCGTATAATTTTAAAATAATTTGTTATTTTTACGAAACAAAATAGAATATATATTCTATGGTGACATTACAGTTTCCTACATCACCACTAATGTCTGTGATGGTTCCGTCATTTATTAAATCAGTTGTGTCTTGAATCATGGAGGACGTATTGACAGAAATCGTATCCTCAGAAGATTTAAAGGTAAAATAACCCATATGGGGCCTAATAATACACCCAACCATATACACTCATATACCTAGTATATTCCGCTACCAAATAATCTCTGTTGAGGGCATTGTTTTATGAATGACTCACAATGTTGACATAATTCTAGAACAATATTTTATTTCCATAAGATGTGATTACAATACTACAATTCGTTGCAGAAATTCGAAAAAATCTACCATCACCAACTGTACGAAAACAATGTAACACCCACTGCACAATTCGAGTACGCCTGGTGTTTAGTCCGAAGTAAATACCCAGCCGATATAAAAAAAGGAATCATACTACTGGAAGAACTGTACAAGTTGCACGAAGAGGGCCAACGCGATTACCTCTATTATTTAGCCATTGGTAATGCTAGACTAAAGGATTATAGTGTGGCGTTAAGGTACATAACCTCCTTTTTGACGATCGAGCCGGGAAATCAGCAAGTCTTATCACTGGAAACGATGGTGAGGAAGAAGATGGAAAAGGAGGGACTAGTCGGCATGGCGATTACGGGAGGAGCGGTCCTCGCCGTCGGTGCCGTGGTCGGACTGATCATGGCGGTCGCAAAGAAATAAGGCATTTAATTTATACGTTAGTCATATAGTCCTTTACTTGTGATTATACCAAATTTTTAATTTATTTATGTAAAAATATATATATATTTTGTTAAACGTTTTAAATAGCCTGTAATTTTCCGGGGCATTAATGTACTGATTGTATCTTTTATACATTTAAAAGGTTTTATACGTTCACATGATTTCCTTATAGTATTACAATTTTGACATATCGAAAATAGTTATTTACAATCGGCACGCGATAAATTAAGCTATGAGTTTTGTTGATTTGAAATTGTTCTTTTGTTACCTTTTTTTTTCTATCGCCTCTTACGAATTACCGTTAGCTAAGGTTCAAGGTTTATATCAGACAGCTAATGGATCAGTGTATTCATATTTTAATAGAGATTTCTTGTATAAATAATAAATTTATTACATAATTGCCTTTATATTTCACCTCAGAATCCTTCCTTGGATGTTTAACATATTTCTTAAATGTAACTAAAGGAAACTATAAAATAAATATTGTTATTATCTACTATTTGTTTAAATTTAAGTGATAAAATGTGTATTTTATGTAATAACCTACAAATTTGTTTGACGATTATTTTAAATTATATCAGGGTTATCTAATATAATGATTACAATGTATTAATTGATCTCTAGGGGTTACAATTTAACCACATTGAAGCTATCCACAGACTCCTTCTGTTATTTCCAAATACAACAGTAAGGTGATGCAATATGTACAAAAAAATATTCCAGAAATAAATTTTAGTAAGAATAATATACCTGTTTGGTAATTCTGATGAAACTGTGTTTCTTGTTAATTACAGTTTCTAGTGATTACTAATGATATTACAACCTCTATTAGACTATCCTGAAATCTTTTCCTCTGCAATTTGAGAAACTTGTTGGTAATTTAAAGATCAGCCCTTTGTATTTTCACAAAACTCATACATCCAATATGCTACTCTACAAAAATCCCAGGTAATTCCCATTGAAAAAATTTTGTATAATATTTTCCACAAATCCTGAAATCCTAAAGTATTTATGCTGATGCTGTAATCCTTTACACAGTCTTAGAGTTAAATATTCTTCTGTCAGAATGTTCCAATTCATAACATTTTTTTTTATTCGATATTATAATAATTTTAGGGGAATACTGAATGTGAGGGTGGAATTAAGTTTAAGTGATGCGGGTGGTTTTATTTTTCACTGAATCCCTAGTTTTTGAGATTGTAGTTTTAATTAGAATAGGTTAGATTTAATTTAATCACTCAACAGAAGATTAACTACTGAATTAATGAAGCCAGAGAAAGAGCATGAGTCTAGAAAAGGCTCTAGAACAAATTATTACATAATCTATTGTAAGCACATATTTTATACAAGTAAAATAATAAAGATAATTGTTAATGTCCTAAAAATTAATTTTAATAAACATAGTTGTTTATACCTGTTTAACAATACTGCTGTATTTCTCATTAATAAAAACATAGTTATATTTAAATTTCATTTGTTATATAGTTATATTCCTTTCTTCTTAAGTTTATTTGTTAGCAAATATACATTTCGAGTTCTAAATACACATTTTCAGTTTAACATCTATACACGATGTATTCATTTTTATATTAAATTACAATTCAAAATTAAAACCCGTTTTTTTTTTATTTTCTCCGACTAGTTTTGACTTTTAATCATTCTCAAGACAATACTTCTTTGAAAATCAATCAAAAGTTGAAACTAGTTGGTTTAAAATTAAAACTACCAAGTGTTGTGTTGTAATCAATCATTTATTAATTACTACAATAAAGATTTCTGCTTTTATTACAGACATCGATTTGTAATATTTAATTATTGTCCTTTACTTTGAATTAAGTTATATTTTAATTTTATTTCCTCTACACTCAATTTAATTGCTTTTTACGTTTTCTTATCGTTACATGATATTTCAGTTGTACCCATTATAAAAAAATTAATATGTACAATAAAGCACTAATACAGTTTTCTATACATTGACAACTTAAGAAAGTATCCAATTTATTAAAAGATAAATCTGTTTAATGCTTGTAGCGACATCTATTGTTTCATAGTTTAAATAAAATAGAAACATTTAATAATAAATTTAAAAAAACTATAACTTTGTTTTTATAACATCAATATTATAATTGTGGCTAAAGTTTTGAATAATTAATTTGCTATTATTGAATATTGGGTCGTCGATAATCGCAAATTAAACTTGCCGAAATTATATCCACAACAATAAAATTTACGTTATATAAATAAAATAATAGTGTTTTATTTATTAAATAGAATATATAACGAAGTAAAAGAATTGGGAAGAAATAATATTTAAAAAAATCTTGTTAAATCATTAGTTTTTACAACGCTAAATGGCCAACATAATTATAGGAATCTTCCCGATATAGTTTGTTATAACACGACGTAAGATGGCGCTACTTTCGGCGGTTATCTCGTTAATGTTAAAGTTTTTGCGATTTGCAATTTAAATGCTGTTGCGAATAAAAGACAATATAATTGAAGTCAGGATCCGAAGTTTGATGCGGAAAATTCGAATTCAATTATAATCACTTGATTTAGTTTTAAAAATTTGCATGCTTCTTCTTTTGATGTCCTAGTAAAATATTCACGGAACTCATTAAGCCGATTCGTAAAAATAGCATTTAATTATTATCTCTTCAACCAGGGATTGAGAAAGAAATTTGTGAAGTAATTTTCGATACGAATAAATTATAAGGTGTGATTATATTATTAATAGTAATTAAAGTAATAATTAAATATGAAATGTTAATATATTAAAAAAGTAAACCAATATATTATATCCAAGCATGTTTGTATTAATTAAAACTCACTGATTTCCCTTTGCCATCGGGCGAAAACCATAAAAATTGCGTGGAGAAGACGCGAAGACTTAATTCAAAATAAATAAAACAATTAACTTAGACTGAATTTCACATAATACATATATAACGGTTTTTTTTTAATAATGGCTTTTATTTCGAAATAATTGTCTTTCATAAACGTAAAGCTAATCAAAGTATTTTTGCGCGAAATTAGAACTCAACTAAAAATGATATTATTCAAATATCAAGCAATTGCTTACTGTTGTGGAAAATGAACATCTAAGTCGGAAGGGTCTGTTACTTACCTTGCTTAAAGACCTGCAGAATTTTGTCTGTATTGTAGAAATACTACGAATATAGCGAAACATTATATTTTCTATATGTAATAATTAAACTTCATTAGAAATTGACAGATGGCGCCAACCGTAAGTATGGTTGCATACTTATTTTAAAATAATTTTGCCATTATCTAAATTCTTCTTGAAAATCATACATTTTACGAAAAAGTCTATTCTTTATACTTATTTTATAAATTTAATAAATTGTTTTAGTTTTTAAATAAAATACGGAATTTAAATGAAAATTTTGGTGTAATGTAAGTTGCTCAGTTTATTTAAATCTTTAGCTTTTAAATTTGATGAAGAAAAGCACTTATTATGTGTTTTAAACATTGCAGTTCATTATCAAAGGTAATATATTAATTTTTGTTTAATATTTGTTTAAATTTGTGAAGAAAAGTAAAACAAGTTTTTAAAATCTTTTGAAAAAAATTCAACCAATCTATTGAAATATATATTTGTAAATGAGACACAAGATGTACCACGAAGTAAACTCCTCTACCATCAAATATATATATTTTGGGTATTATTATTATTCATCTTATTTTAATATTGCTTTTAATTTAATGAATTTAAAAAAATAAAACAAAATTAAGTAGGGTATAAAAATATAAATAAAATCCAGGATAATTATTAATTAATTTATTTTTATCTGTAAATATGAGGGTTAAGATTAAAGTTAATATGTACAAAACACTATATAATATTATTTACAATTATAAAATGCACTTAATTCGTATTTTACAGAAGAAAATACATCATTCACACCGCCTATATAAATTACTGTGACTAGTTTTATGTATCGTGTTCGAATGTACTACACAAATTTCAACTCCCGAAATACGTATCATCTTCATCATCAAAAACAAAAACAAAACGAAAAATAAATAATGAGAATCTAAAATACACTGGACACAGAAAGTAGTTCAAATTCGAAAAAACAAGAGTACCTGCCATTTTCTTCTTAAATATTTCATATATATATATTATTACAATGTACAATCACAACCACACATGAAAATATCTTACAAACGTAAAATCACTTTACAAAAAGGAATGCGAATTTGATATTCATTTTATAAAAATCTTGAACTCCTTAAAAAGTAATAAAAATCAATAAATATTCATATATCTAAATTTAGAATATATACAAATATATTTATAGAAATATTGCGTTTACGTATATTTACAGGCGATTTAAATATTTTCAATACAATTGAAAATATCAAATCTAGAGTACGATCAGATTCACATATAGAAATGACCACATATTGCTTTAGTTTAATTAGAATGATAGTTGGCGCTGGTGTATTGGTTTTTTTTTGTTGATAGTACGGAACACGGTTTGCGAGTTGTTTGGTTGTGCAACTATCATGCTAAAATGAACACACTATTCTTCAGTCAATGTTTGAAAAAAAATGTCTACTCTAGATGAATATGCAGTCATTTTATATCACAATCTGCTATGATGTTTTATAACATCGAAGTAATTGTTACCATAATCCAATCAGCTACACGGCAATTCGAGGTCACGCTCTTTGATAATGAGTATTCGAATTGTGCTGTAGTGATCGTACACAGCGAGAAAAATATACTTAGTAGCTACTGTACAGTCTCTACATTTCGTAAAAATCACATTTTGGAATGGATTCATTTATTGCTCAGATAAAGTCACAGAGATTCGACTATGATTTTGTTTTAGTGTTAGGCTAATGTTGGTAGATTTCTCTGTGATATCTCTGAAATCCGTTCCTATTTTCAGTATTTAGAGCTCTAAGGGAATGAGCTCGACAAGACTCCCCAGTTATATAAGTGAATCCAGTAACAGGAAGAGTGCCTCCTGCTCCCCGTGGAGCCCTAGCACGCCGCCCCTCGACCCCGTCAACACAAAATACACCCGTAGGCGGCGCGCTAAGTTCTAGCTACAATTCCGTCACCGGTATTGGTTTGATGTGCTGTTGAGCAGATCGCATGATGTATTCGTCATCGGAGAAGGTCTTCTGGTATTCGTGCTCCTTCCTGCTGATCGCGCGCTTGTTCCACTTGTATTCTTTGAGGGCTTCGCGTACACGCTGCCGATACCTGAATAATAACAGACCGACACATCCCAGTAATATCACCGCACTGACGCACAGTGTTATCAATATTGCTTGCTGGCGGGGATCGCGAAACGAACATCCCAAGTCATCGGCGGTGAGAGTCCTCAGCGCCTTCTCCCTGAGTGCCAGGGGTGAAGTACACTGCACTGTTGTTAAGTTCTTCATTGCGAGTAAATTACCGAGCCATAGTAATTGACAATCACACTTAATAGGGTTATCAGTCAATTCTAATGATCTCAATTCATTCCACGATAACATGGATTCAGAGAACGTCTTAAATGCATTTTCTCTCAGCACTAAATGTCGTAAGTTGGGCAATCCTACAAGAGCACCCTCTTCGATAGTTTCTAGCTTTCTGTTACTGGCAAGAATAATGGTCTCGATGTTTAAGTTATCATTAAACGTTCCCTTTTCTATCCTCTCAAGATGTGTAGCCCCGGTAATATCCAGCTTCCTCAAGTTACTTAAACTCTTAAACGAGTTCGCTTCCAATGCGGTGAATTCATTCTGGCCAATAGTCAGGTCTTCTAGACGGGATAACTGGGATAACTGTTTAGTAGGAACCGAGCGCAATCGATTATCGGCCAAGTTAAGACATCTCAATCCGTTTAAAGACCTGAACGCATTGTCGCTAATATTCGATAGACCGGCGCCATTCAAATCCAAAACGGCCAGCTTTCCCAGCCCGGCGAAGGCATCGTCCGGAAGCACGGTGAAGTCGTTGATGCCGACATGCAGCTCGGCCAGGCTGCCCATTACGGGGAAAGAGGGTGTGGGGACCATGCTCAGTTGATTATCGTCCAGATATAGCACTCTGAGCGCAAGAAGCTTGTCGAATGCGAGCGGATCTATTTCCGAGATCCGGTTCTGGCCAAGATTCAACTCTTCTAATTTCGGCAGAATTGAAAACAGCCCCCTGGGAAGTTTCTCGAGAAAGTTTTCCCGCAAATTTAACACGGTCAGAGATTTGAGTCCCTGGAACGTTTTATTATTTACTGAGGACAGTTTGTTTTTGTTTAAATGCAGCTCCTGCAACTTCTCCTGATTTATGAAGCTCTTCGTCGGTATGCTCACTAGGTGATTACTCGATAAATCCACGTACTGGAGGTCCCGGTAGAACTGAAAGGCGGCGTCCACCGTTTTTATCTTGTTGTTTCTGAGCACCAGCCGCTGAATGGCGGGGTTGAGGGTGATGGGCAACACGTCCAGTTTGCTCTTCTCGCACTTCACCACGAATGTGTCATCGTTGCACTCGCAGCCCGCCGGACAGCCCAATCCTGAGACGGCCTCGGCGAACAAAGCTCCCAACAGTATGATATGGATCATCATCGCAATCGTCCACTGGAAAGAGAGAAAAATCGTAATTAGTATTCTGTATTTTTTTAATTGATTACAGTTTCAATTTGCATTTTATCCGGCGACGAAGTTTCCACCCCGAGAAATGCAAATTTTCCGTGCTACTCTAATAAACCAATTACAAATCTAATTTCTGCTCGGAAACAGTTATATCTGGCGCGGGTGAAAAATAAAAATACATAATTAATTCGCAACCGGCGGGAAGCGGCGGAAGGGTTTATCGGGACGGAAAAGGGGGTGGGTGGCGGCGGTGTCGGACTTTCAGCGCTGGCTAAAAAGTTTCGCGGCTAGGGACACATTCAAATAGCACTAAACGGCCTGGATAAGAGAGAAAAATAATAGTTCGGATGCGTGGGGTCTCGGGCCAATCATCGTGGCGGACGTGTAAGCAGCTTACCGGCCCTCTGGGGGACATTACACAGATTGCTGCGGGGCAACGCACCACCCCCGCAGACGGGGCTCTACTGTACGAATTATAATCGTTTTAACCGAAGATTGTAATTCTAAGCGATCAAAAAGAAAATCAGGGTAAAATTAATAGTATATGTTAACTTAATGTTGTCAATAACAGAAAACTGAAGTTTTATATAACTCCAAAGCAACATTCTGTTCCTCTGGTGAGATCAAAAACTGAAGTTTTATAACTCCGTAGCAACTTGCTGTTACTCTGGCGAGATCAAAATAGGCCGAAAACAGTCCGTAACCTTTGTTGACAGGGAAATAATAATAAAACTGATGGTTGTTGACATATTTTGATTAAAGCTTCTAGGAGTTATATATAATCCAAATGGAAATTAAAAGAAAAATGATGATTATATCATCATAATCTACTAGGCAATAAATATAATTAATCAGGAACGTATTTTTCCTATCTCAAAAAATATGTTCCTATGATGCTATTGTTATTGGACCAACACTTTTGTAAATATGTAGCTGTATTATTTGTAAGTACAACGTAAATCTAGTTAATTTAAAGTTAATAAATACATTTTTCTTTGAAAATATGCAAGCAAGTGAATCTTCTTGAGTAAAATTTTAAACGTGGAAAAAGATAAGATCACTTTCAGAGATTTACCTTCAATTTGAAACGAGATTACCTTCTTACACATCGCCGTGTGCAGGCGAAAGCCCACGCGTATTAACAACTCCAATAAACCTCCGCAAGACGCATAATTACTTATTTATTCCGCGGAGAACCTAACCTTGCTTCCGTTGCGTTGGCGCTATTACGAAAACGAATCTAATGTAGCCTGGGCGCATTAAATCAATTGAGTAACCCAATTTGCGAACGATTAAATTTAAAACCGATTCGCTCTTATCTTCAATTAATCAGGAGGCGCGCGCTTTCCTGCAAATGTGTTTTTCTTTTTGCGCGCGCCCGGAGTTCGCGTTACAGTCCATTGGCCACGGAAGGGCGTAGCCTGGTAATTCCCTTATTAAATTGGATGTAAAAAAAAGGGCGCATTAATTCCCGGTGACAACTGAGGAATTATGATTTTGTTTAGGGGGGCGCGTTTTCCAATTTTACGAAAAGCCGTATTTATTAGAGGAAGAAAAAAGCTGTAAAGCCGGCGTGCGTGCAAACTGGCACACGTGTGCACGTTAAACACGCACGTGTAGTTATGATTATTTGGGTCCTGTGCACATACACTAACACACACCTCGGGTTCGCATTGCTTCCAACGAACTAATGCGACAAGTAATTTCCTGCATGCGTTCATAGCGAAACTCCGCACGGAATATTTACCACCACCACCAAGCTTTTTTTTATATTTTCAACCCGTTTTCACTCACATTATTAACTGAAATAATTGAATACACTGTTTTGCATAAATCCGACTTTGTGTCGTTTTTTTTTTTTTTATGACTGGCTGCGTCCGATTTTTATTTGCAGCTTTACAGACATGCCTGCAAACTTCATTGTGTACAATGCAAATGTATTTTACGTTCACCGCAAAACGAATCGATAATGTCGGCTTATACGAATGATAACAAAATATATAATATATATATATATTTTTGAATCATAGTTGCGGATGATTTAACGTTAGGGCCACCCGCGCTTCTTATGCTAATGGTTGTGGATAACTAAAGCTGCTGCCAGACGTCTTATATTACAGTTGGGTGTCTAATAGCAACGACACGTAGGCGATATATTATTCCCAAACGTGCACTTGTAACATGCAGCAGGTGACATGACGGAATATTTCTCTACGCTGCAATAATAAATAACCAGCAGGATTTCGTTCTTCAGGAAATATTTACAGAAATGACACTTCTAGTATACAATATAAATTTTTATTTATGTATATTTCAAAATTTGTTTGAATAAATCTAAATTTTGCAATAATGTTGTTTATTTACGTTTTACAAATTTTAATTAAGGGGTTACTCTAGAATTTTTTTAAAGCCGCGCGGAAGTATTTGACATGTGAAAATTGTCAAAACAATTGGTGAAGCAACTGAAACAGTGTGCAAAATATGTATGAAAAGCGCAGAAAAAGGAGAGCAAAATCAATCTTCTAAAAATTATCACGGATTTATTGTCTCGGATGATGGATCGTGGAGAAAACGCGGTTTTTCCTCATATCTTCGGCTTGGTAACGCTTATCAGTTAGTTTCAATTCCGTTGCGTGGATAAGTGGTGTTGGATATTACAGCTAATATGGCCATGTGTGTATTCAACGACGGCTTATTTAGCATAATAAAAGTTATGCAGGTCCTGGGAATAAAAATCGGACAAAACTGCTAAGATTTTTGCGACGCATCAAGTTATCTGCTGCAAAAGAGGCTCGAATGGCGCAGAAATCAACAAGAAAGGATCAGGACGATGAGAAAATTAATCTGGAAGGTCAATTTTATGGCGCAGGCATTTCAGACTAGAGATAAATACATTATTTCTATGAAAAACTATGAGTCAAAACATTAATCGCGTTTTTCTCGAAACCATGTTTTTAAAAAGAAATCTCAAATACGAATTAATCAATCAGTCTAAATATGTTTATTCCTTAATCTACATAAAAAACACTGCAAAAATACGACGGCTTTTTCTTTTAAAGTGCTTCATTCCTTTTTTATGAACGTTCTTATGCGAGGATTTAAGCCCGAAAAATGAACTTTTTTTTCAAACGTGCGCCATTTTGTTTAGAATCAAAATTTTCAAAATCCGGCCCGTATTTTTTTAGAGTATCCATCAGAGATTCAGAAAACATTTACTATTTGTACCAGGTTCATTGCTGTTTCCAATATCTTTTCGCCCGTTTTGCCCTACGCTCCGAGAGGGACCTTCTAATCTAATCCACCCTACAATCAGTAAAACATAAGCAAGGATTTTAATTGAATGTTGTAAAACGTAAATAAACATAACAAAAAATTAATAGATTGATTCATACAAATTTTTCAAATAATTTTTGATGATGTTTTACTGGTTGGAGGGTGGGATAGAGGCCACCCACCCGCCCTACATATACATATAAATTTTAGTTACTAATCGTTTCGTGGTATGGGGTAAAATTAATTACACAACTTTTTGAATAAAAAAGAAATTAAAACGGTAAAATTTTTGAGTGAGTAAATTGGTAAAAATTTGATGCATGATGGGTGGGCAGACTTTAAATCTAAATTAGATAAGATTAGCTATAGAAAGTCATATATATTTAAACCTAAATTTTGATTTTGTTTTTTTTATTACATACAAGGTTTTATTATTTTTAGCAGCAAAATCATCAACTATTTGCAATTAAAGTTATCATGTATATGTAGGGTGGGTGGGTGGCCTCTATCCCACCTTTTAATCAGTAAAACATAAGCGAGGGTCCTAATTAAAATTTGTAAAATATAAATAAACACAAAATAATTGCAATTTTGAGAGATTTATTCATACAAAATTTTCTAATAATTTTTGACGATGTTTTACTAATTGGAGGGTAGGATGGAGGCCACCCACCCACCCTACATATACATATAAACATTAATTCCTTATCGTCTCGCTGTATCCAATGAAATTAATTACAAAACTTTTTGAATAAAAAAGGAATTAAAAAGGTAACATTTTTGAGTGAGTTAATTAGTAAAAATTTGATGCATGATGGGTAGTCTAATCTAAATTAGATCAGATTAGCTAAAGAAAGTCATTTATATTTAAACTTTAATTTTGATTTTGTTTTGTTTTTTATTACATACAAGGTTTTATTGTTTTTAGCAGCAAAATCATAAACAATTAGCAATTAAAGTTATCATGTATATTTAGGGTGGGTGGGTGGCCTCTATCTCACCCTCCAATCAGTAAAACATAAGCGAGGGTTTTAATTAAAAGTTGTAAAATATAAATAAACACAAAATAATTGCAATTTTTAGAGATTTATTCATACAAATTTTTCAATAAATTTTTGATGATGTTTTACTGGTTGGAGGGTGGGATGGAGGCCACCCACCCACCCTACATATACATATGAACTTTAATTCCTTATCGTCTGGCTGTATCCAATGAAATTAATTACAAAACTTTTTGAATGACAAAGGAATTAAAAAGGTAAAATTTTTGAGTGAGTAAATTATTAAAAAATTGATGCATGATGGGTGGGTAGATTTTAAATCTAAATTAGATCAGATTAGCTAAAGAAAGTCATATATATTTAAACTTAAATTTTGATTTTGTTTTTTTTTATTACATACAAGGTTTTATTATTTTTAGCAACAAAATCATCAACGATTAGCAATTAAAGTTATTATGTATATGTAGGATGGGTGGGTGGCCTCTATCCCATCCTCCAATCAGTAAAACATAAGCGAGGGTTTTAGTTAAAAATTACAAAATATAAATAAACACAAAATAATTGCAATTTTTAGAGATTTATTTATACTAACTTTTCAAATAATTTTTTATGATGTTTTACTGATTGTAGGGTGGGATAGAGGCCACCCACCCACCCTACATATACATATAAACTTTAATTCCTTATTCCTTATATTAATTACAAAACTTTTTGAATGAAAAAGAAATTCAAAAGGTAAAATTTTTGGGTAAGAAAATTAGTAAAAATTTATGCATGGCGGGTGGGAAGACTTTAAATCTAAATTAGATAATATTTGCTATAGAAAGTCATTTATATTTAAACATAAATTTTGATTTTGTTTTATTGTTTGTTACATACAAGGTTTTGTAGTTTTTAGCAGCAAAATCATCAACGATTAGCAATTAAAGGTATTATATGTATGTAGGGTGGGTGGGTGGCCTCTATCCACCCTCCTATCAGTAAAACATAAGCGAGTGTTTTAATTAAAAGTTGTAAAATATAAACAAATACAAAATAATTGCATTTTTAATTGATGTATTCATTCAAATATTTCAAATAACTTTTGATGATGTTGTACTGACTGGAGGATAGGATAGAGGCCACCCACCCACCCTACATATACATATAAACTTTAATTCCTTATTGTTTGGCTGTATCCAATGAAATTAATTACAAAACTTTTTGAATGAAAAAGGAATTAAAAAGGTAACAGTTTTGAGTGAGTAAATTAATAAAAATTTTATCCATGATGGGTGGGCAGATATAAAATATAAATTAGATAAAATTTGCTAAATTTAAGCTATATTAAAACATAAGTGTGAATTATATTTTATTTTTTTACATACAAGATTTTATTATTTTTTTGCAGCCCAATCAACAACGATTAGTATTTAAAGTTATCATATATATGTAGGGGGTGTGTGGTGTCTATCCCACCCTCCAGTCAGTAAAACATCATCAAAAATTATTTGAAAAATTTGTTTAAATAAATCTATTAAAATTTGCAATAATGTTATGTTTATTTACTTTTTTAAACTTTTAATTAAAACCCTCGCTTATGTTTTACTGATTGGAGGGTGGGATAGAGGCCACCCACCCACCCTTCATATACATGGTAACTTTAATTGCTAACCGTTGATGATTTTGCTGCTAAAAACAATCAAACCCTTTATGTAAGAAAAATTAAACAAAATCAAAATTTAAGTTTAAATATAAATGACTTTCTATAGCTAATCTGATCTAATTTAGATTTAAAGTCTGCCCACCCATCATCGATAAAATTTAAATTTACTCACTCAAAAATTAACCTTTTGAATTTCTGTTTTATTCAAAAAGTTTTGTAATGAATTTTATTGAAAACCGCGAGACGATAAGGAATTAATGTTCATATGTATTTGTAGGGTGGGTGGGTGGCCTCTATCCCACCCTCCAATTAGTAAACCATAAGCGAGGGTTTTAATTGAAAGTTGTAAAACGTAAATAAACATAAGATTATTGCAACATTTAATAGATTTATTTAAACAAATTTTGAAATTTAAAGAATTTAAAAAAATAAGACTTAACTTTTCAAACAAAAGTTCAAGAGAAGTTTTTCATTCAAACATGTTTTTTATAAATCTATTAACTTAATAATTTTGACATTGTTTTGCCTATTGCTAATAAATTAAAGGAGTTAAATTAAATTTATATAACAAGTAATTGTATGGAATTCAAAATTTGCATAAACCTTATAGTTTTCGAGAAAAATATAGGGAAATTATTATGATGGCCAAATCACCATTTTATTATTACTTTATTCGTATGAGTGCACACCTGAACAAACATTCTGTATGTGCATTGCATTATCAAACCGTTCATTGTAGATAGAGATAAGGCTAAGCGCAAAATTATGAGTCACAACAAACAAGACTTACTGCAGTCGATGCTTTAACTTTAAGCTGGGTTTCCATAAAGTTTCGATTTATTTCATCCGAGGTGTCTGTAATCGCTTGAATGTTAGATGAGATAATAGCTGTTACTAGCGTACGCTTGATTGACATATGAAGTGGAGTTTACGTGTTTACACGTGAAATCCGATTTGATATCATCACGAGCACCGTTTTAGTTAAATCATGTATGATTTTTAATTAATAAGCGAATTATTACTTGTTTGAATAAATTTATTATTAAATGTTATGTTTATTTATGTTTTTTTTCCTTAGTATAATTAATAATTTTCTGTTATTTTATTGTGAAGGGTGGTTGCGGTTTTTAAAAAATAAATTTCACCGTACTTTCGTTAAGCGGAATTTCTCGCCGATAAATTACGGTTTCGAATAAAACGCGCATTTTTCATAATTCCTATTAAAATTTAAATCAGCCATATATTATTCGCCGTGCCGGCGTTGTATTAAATAAATTAAAACGGATTAAATTATGGAAATTATTTTTAAACGTGTGCTGTAGGTGGCGGCAGGAATCCGAATTTGCATCGGTTAATCTCGGTAATAACGGGGCCCCATTGTTCGAAGGCATTATTGCCGCGGAGCGGTATCAAAGAATGCTCTCGGTTTCCTGCACCTAGGCTGTTGACGTAATGCCTTAGGCACGCGGCCGCACCACAGCAGGAATACGCGGTGTCGCATTTCAAAGTGCATCTGCATCTAAATGAGTTGGCTTTTTCGATTCCCCAGACGTGGAAACGGAACCTTCACGTTCGTCACGTACGTATAGCCCCTCGGGGGCAAGCGCTATGACCAAATTCTGTTGTTGCAGTCGAATAATTAAGTTTAAAGGAAGTTTGGTTCGTTGCCTTGCTTAGTTACAGCACGAGTTCCACATTGTATGCATGCAATACGCCCCAGATACGAGATCTATCTATATAAATTATCATTAAGGCCTCTAATTAAATAATAATAAATCTTAACGGCCCACCGTCTATGTATCCGTTGACCTCAGGCACCTAGGCGTTAATATTTTCCCCGCAATAACGATTACAAAGCAACTGCATCCATCCTAACAATTTTTAAACGACCCCCTCGAGAATCATCCCGCCGCCGCAAAACCGCCCGTCTAGAACATATTAAAATAAATAAATGTAGCCGAAGGCTATATTTACTCTTCTAGTTTCGAGAGATACTGCAAATTGGGAGCTTTTAAACTTATATTTTATCCACTCGAACTCATCGAGGGGTTGACCTATTTTATCACAAGTTTTACGCCCTGGCAATAATTCACCATTCGAATACCATTCCGAAATCCAATATATAAAACTGTAAACGATAATTCCTGCAACACTCAACAAACTTCACACACGCAAAAATACGAATTTTTTTCAATTAAAACATATTTTACACGAAGAGTTGTTCTGTAACAATTTCAGACGAGGGAATTGTAAAGTTGCAAAACGCCCCACGGGTCAGATTTAGTTACGCCTTAACAGTAATCAGCAAGATAGATTGTAATAGATATAACTTCTGACCTCGTGTATCACAATATTAAACGGTTACCGTTACCTTTTATAGTGCGGGAATTCTTTCGCGAAATTAATAATCCTATTACCTTTCACCGGGTGAATTATCTCGTCGCCTTTTCAGGCGAATCGTGAACTTTTGCGAAAATAAACAATAACAATAATTATCGGAACCGTGCAGGAGGTCACGCGAACGAGCACGAGCCTATGCAGGTAAGCTGCAGGAGAACCCGTAATTCGGTGTTTTGTGTGAAACGAGCGTACATTTCTTCAATAATACAACTAGCGACGCTCTGTTTTTTTTTTCTTACCTTTCTACACGACGTACAACTCGCCAAACCCGTTTAAGCTTGCCCGGGAGCCGAACGAACGGGAATCGTTGATTGAACTCATTCATTGCTTCCTTTTTTTCTTGTAATTTGTAACTTGTACGTTTATAAAACGATGCCATTTCGAGAAAATCTTAATCGATTAAATCACTTGCGTTTTATTTACAGAACGAAAAGTTTTATTAATTAAAGTGTAAAATTTAAAGAGAAGCATTTTTCTATGATATGAAAAGGTTTTATTTATAGAAATAAAAAAAATGAGTCACCAATAACTTGTTTGAGTTGGATTGAGTTTGCCAAGGGTGATCAAATCATTGACCAGAGCACTTAGGCCTCACTAGGCCCGTTGTGCCCCCACCAATAACATTGATTACGTTACAAAATTGGCGCAGTCGGTAGGATTGATTGCGGAAGCATGTTCAACTAACGCCATCGTTCATCCATCATTGCGGCTTAACCAATCTGGATATCCTGAGACGCCTATCTTTTATAGAAATAACTCGTTGGAAAGAATTATTATTCAAGAAAAAAATTGAAGAAGATACTGAAGAGGAAAAAAACACGATGATCATTACCCATTTTTTTTTTTTTTTGAATATCAAACACCGAGAACGCATTATGGCATACCTAATTTTGACACGTTTCGAATAATTCATGTATTTTAGTAATCGGCTGGGATTCGTAGCGCATATAAAGTGCCGATTGCTCATCCGAGGCGAATAGTTGTTATTCATTCATGAAACGATATGTTTTACGTATAAATAAAAGCACTTAAAACACGCTTATTGAATATTTCAGAGCAGGAATAAAATTGATGGTGGCATACAAAATGGAAACTTAATTGAAGGATAATCAAATATAGAATAATTATCAACTAACGAAACTAATAAGTTCAAATGTAGGATGAAATTATGGTAGCAACCGTTGTGTAGTAGTTCATTTTAAAAGATTACGATTTTCTATGTTTTTTACTACTGTATAACAATAAGTTGTTAAATGTCGTGATTGTAAATCGTGCATTTTTGATAATCGCCTGTGTAAAAATTCTAGTCACATCACGTCAGTAACAAGATTGTGGAGATAAATGTAATTTCATAAAAGCTTTTTTTTTGCGCAAAAAAAGTATACATCACTTGATGAGTCTGAATCTGAATGTACCATTGTAATGATCCGTTCATTATGGAGGAATCATTCATGAATCCCACAATGCCTAACGTCAAGCGGAATAATGGGAGAGCGGCGGAGAGATATAAACATTACACGGCCCAGTAAAAATCGCGAATTCTCTTGATAAATGCCCTCGGTTGTATATCTTGGTGTAACGGGGACATTTTTTATATAAATATATTGTTTATAATATAAAACTCTGGGGCGCAAAATAGCCCCTGGCCTCGCAACGAGAGCGGGTATAAAGTGAAGGTACGCCGTAGGTCCCAGGGCAACGAAGACAAAAGGAAATGATGTAAATTGGGCAGCAAGAGGAGACCGACCACTCGCCATGCGATGCACGGTGTTGTTCTGAAAGTAAAATACACCATCTAGGGAAATCTAGTATCGCCTCCAGCGACCGGATATATGAATACGTTATGCGAGACGGGGATCACGTTTAAATCGGGACTTTTTATAGTCTCGACGAGTTTTCAGGGTGGAGAGAGGAGCTCGTCTTCGTGTGGCCAGGTGCTGTAAAAAATCACTAGAACACGAGCCCACCATTGTCTTATCGCACCGGTAAATGTGAGCTGAATTTTATCTAGCACTAAAAAAAAACAGATTTCACCATCCTCAGTAGATTTAAACCGGACCTCAAGCCCGAATTTTACTACCTGAATTAATTTAACAACGTACGTGGTTGATGCCCGAAGCACGCCAACAAAATAATTAGCTGAGAACGTTGATGTTCTCTACTAAGAAAAATCGTAATTATAATTTGGAAATAAAATAACGGGTGTCCAACAATTATTGCAGTCCCGGGTGGCGTTGGAAAAACGTAGGTCAATTCTTTCATGTTCCAAATAAATGAACTGACATGTTAATTGTCAAACATAACCTAAATGTGCATTAAAAATGTCAGTTCATTTATTTGCAACATGTAAGAATCGACCTACGTTTTTTATTCCAACGCCACCTGGGACTGCAATAATTGTTGGACACCCGTTATAACCTTTTAATGAATGTTTCTGACCACCCTACGAAAACTTTAGAAATTGTGTACATTGAATTCCTCAACATACTGCAAACGACACATGAAACGGTGTCCTTTATAATAAGTTTCTCACGGTTCGCGATTAAATATGCAATCAATTCCTGACCTAACGCATGGCAGTTCCTATGCAATTATTCACGTCACGAAATCTCGCGAAGAAGGCATTATCCTTATTCAAATTGGATTCATTCGCGAACAATTGCCGGAATAGAAATGCGAGAGACCTTTAAAATGCACACTTGACTCCCAGAGATGATTAGCTAATATTCAAATGTGGAGGAGCATATTTCTGCCCCGGCTGAAGGGGGTGCGCGCCACCATAAAACACGATCCCCGCGGGGGTGAGCTATTAATTACAATCCAACCCCGCCGAATCCCGAGTACCCAAAACAAGTAACAACTCCGCCCCGGTATTAAGCCAATTGAAGCGGACCAGATATGCTAATTCCCGGCGAACGTCTTAATTAAAGATATTTAAGAAGAATTATTTCCCGAAGGGTCGTAAATAACGGCAATTCTTTTTTTTTTTCATTTATTTCGTACGATAATATCTGTAGTGAAACCTGTGGGGGTATGATACACAGATTAATCATACTTTAGTCGCGGCGGATTACCGCGATAAGATATGGGCTTTAAGTGTTTGGCAGAGACACGCCGGGGCAGATTGTGGATGCGAGCGAGGGGTGGGTGGTTCGGATCGATCCTGCAGGAATGGCTCGATAAATGCAACCCGAATTTATTTCCCGGCGCGAGTTCTATAGGGGCCCCGGCCATCCACCAGCATCCCCATAAATTATAAACACCGAAAATGCCACGAGGGAGGGAGGTCGCTCTATTATATCCAATACGAAACGTAATATTTCCAACCCCTCCTGAAAATTCCATTAACACGCGATAATCACGTAATTAGATAAAGGCAGACCGTTACGAAAATAAAGGAGACGTTTAATCTTTGATGACAGTAGTTTTAAACTACACAATAAAAATACAAAGATGAATAAACGATTCATTCAAGCAAGCTGATGCTGAAAGACGATCTAAACCTTGTGTTTTGCCCACGATCATGGCTGATGACCTAAACTCTGAAAGACCTAGCTGGAACAGCAGGGTCACAAACAAAAACACGAAATCCCTATCTTGACTTCATCAGGCATCTTGGCATCAGAGCGATGGAACCTATAAGTCCCACGTTCTATCCTTCGGTCGCTCATCACAAACCTGACGTTCTCTTCAACGTGAACTATGACAACGACATCTGGAGAAGTGACCACCTGTCTTCCGATCGCTCTCTAGATCTTCAATTCACTCTAAACACTAGTGATATTACCTAATAGTAATATCTGTTTCCATCAAGAGTGTAGCGCAACAAGCATTAACTTTACTAGCGATATTGTCGACTTTCAACACCAAAGTCGCGACTATATTAACCCTTTCCACTCCGTTGTCGGACCCAGGCCGACGTAAAAGATTAGAACCGCAACAGGGTCTGGAGTGCAAAGGGTTAATAATTACAACAACCCAGGTAGACCTCCGAAGGATTAAACGAGCTAATCAAGAGCTTAAAATCCGTAAAGCTTCAGGAATCGACGGTATTTCTTCAGCGATGATCAAAATCCTCGCTCGCAAGTGTAGATGCGCGCTAATGATTATTGCGAATGTAGCACTGTGTTAAGAGTTGCTTTCCCTTCGTTTAGAAGGTAGCCTCCCTGGTTAACATCCTCAAGATGAGAAATTCTCCGCTACTTCCATCAGTTTGCTAAGAGTGTTAGGCAAGCTAGTGGAGAAAGTTCTACTGAGTCGTATTTTACTCTTTATGGAAGACCAGAAAATTATCCCATTTCTCAAGCTGTTTTTTTGGGTTAGTCTATCCACACTATCCATCAGTTTTCAAGAGTGACTGAATTCATCACCTAAGACTTTACGATAAGACGCGACGCTTCAGCAGATTTTCTCGACATACCGAAATTCTATAGGGTTTGGCATGATGGACTAATTTCCAAAATGTTACATCTTCAACATCCTACCTGATAAAGAGTCGTGCACAACTTTTGCGGAACAGAAAGTTTTCGGAGTATGCATTAATTCATGCGGTTTTCTAAGAGAGGGCGCTACTAGTTACTTTCCCTATATATTATATATAGGGGAAGTATTGTTTTCGTGCATGAAAATGATTGTGGGCGCTGTATCTCAAAAACGAATGATCCGATTGAGATGAAACTTTAAACATAAGGTTTCATTTTTAAAAGTTGGAACTGAAAAGCTTTTCAAAAACCGGAAATGGATGTTTACTCGAAGCCGTTTTTGTTTTTTTCCCCGATACTTTTCTTAATATGAAAAATATGACAAAACTTTTCAAACAAAAGTTAAAGGAAATTAGAAACTGAACAAATTTTATTTAAACATTTTTTTTTATAAAATTCTTAACTTTCGAGAAAAAAATTAAAAATTAAAATTTTTGACGTTTTTAGCCAATTACTAATAAACTATACGGGTTACGTGAAACTTATATAGTAAATAATTGTAGAGAATTTAAAAGTGAACAAATTATTAAAAATAGTCTTTTTGCATAAACCTCATAGTTTTCGAGAAAAATGTAAAGAAAGTACTATCACTTAAAAATTTTACCTTTTGAATTTCTTTTTTATTTAAAAAGTTGATATAGAATTTTAAGTATTTTTTTACAAATTTCTAGAATAAGAAATTTTATTGAAGGTTTTACAACTTTAATAAAATATTTCTTCTAGATTTCTAATTATAATCATTTACCTCAAGGATTATAAAATTCTCTTTATTTTTTCAACATATTCTCTTCTGGTTTTTAAATATATCTTTCATTCTAAAATTTTACAGCAATTGGTATTTTTAATATTTAGAGTTACTAGGTTTACTAATTTTCAAGTAATTTTTATCCTTGATTTAAATTGCAGACATTATCTTTGAAGGTTCTAAAACATTCTAGTGGTAATTTTCTTCAGTATTTTCTGTCTTATAATTATCTCTATTTAATTTCAAGAATTTTAATTGAGGCTTCAAGATTTTTTTAAATGTCATCTTATCGGAATTTTCAAAAATTTTCTTTTGCGAAATATTTTTCCAAGATTTCTAAAATTTACTAATCTCTTTTTTCCAGCAATTTCTCTTCTATATTTCAAGAAAAAAATATGATGATTATAGAACTTTCAGCAATTTTTCTTACAACTGTTTTTTTCTAATTGCAAGAACTTTCTTTGATTTTTTTTATGAAATTTTTCTCCCAGATTTCTAAAATTTTCTGAAATATTTCTTCGTATTCCATCTTATCGAAAGTTTCAGAAACTTCTCTTATACGTGTTGCAATAATTTTCCTCAAGGATTCTAAAATTGTTTTTCCAAAATTTCCTTTCCTTTTAATTTTTTTTTCATTCTAAAGTTTTTCACCAAATTTGTAGGTTTTCAAATCGTTTATAAATTTTTACTTAACACCAAAATTGCAAAACTTATCCAGCGAGTTATTTTCAACGTTTTTTTTTTCCTATGTTTTTCTCTTTCTAGAGTTTTTATGAAATTGTTATTCTATCGAAATTTTTCAGAAGTATTTCTGACGAAACCTTCCTCCACAGATTCTAAAAACGTTTACAGAATTTTGATAGATTTTCCTTACAAATTTAAAATATTTTTCTTTTTTATTGCAAGAATTTTCATTGAAGGTTTCACAATTTTTATAAAAGTTATCTCCCAGATTTCTAAAATTTTACAAAAATGTTCCTTCTGATTCGATCTTTTTGAAAGTTACAGAAACTTCTTTTCTAAGTTGCAATAATTTGCTTCGAGGGTTCTAACATTTTCCAGTGGTAAGTTTCCCATTGTTTTTCAAACAATTTATCTTCTAGTTTTTTTTTAAATTATCTTCCATTCTAGAATTTTTCAGCAATTTTAGATTTCTGGAATTACTGGTTTCCCAAACTTTAAAGCAATTTTTATCCAAGGTTAAAATTGCAAAAGTTATCTCCGAAAGTTTAAAAACTTTTTAGTTTTGGTATTCTCTCTGTTTTTTTTTCAGCATTTTCTGTTCTATGTTTTTCTCTATCTAAATGCAATATTTTTCAATAAAGGTTGTAGCGTTATAATAAAAAAAATATTATCGGAAGTTCTTTTGCGAAATTCCACGGTTTCTAAAAATTCCTTATGGTGGTTTTGTCTTACTTTTCCAGCAATTTCTTCTCTATTTTTACTGAAAATAAAAATTACATGATTATAATTTACAATTTTTCTTACAGATTTCTAGAACTTCCTTTCTTTAATTTCTTAAATTGTCATTAAAGGTTTTACAATTTTTATGAAATATTTCTCCAAGATTTCTGTAATTTATCAACAATGCTTCTTTCTTTTATCTTATCGAAATATTCCAGGAATTTAATTTCCTAGTTACAACAATTTTTTCAAAGGTTTTAAAACATTCTAGTGCTAGTGTATTCGCCGCTATTTAGCATTTTCTTTTCTAGTTTTATCATTTCCTTCCATTCTAGAATTTTTCAGCAAATTCTATTAAACATTTCAGGTTTGTAGGATTTCAAATTTTTAAGCAATGTTTAGCGAAAGATTTAAATTGGAAAAAATCCAGCAATTTCTCTTCTAAATTATACAAAAAATTAGATGTATATATTAGCACAGACTTCTAGATTTTTTTTTCTGATTTCTAAAATATTGCAATGCTTCTTATCGTAATTTAGAAGAAAATTCTCTTTCCAGTTGAAATACCTTTTTCCAAGGATTCTAAAATTTTCCGCTGGTAATTTTCTCGCTATTTTTCCAGCATTTTCGTTTCAAGTTTCTAAATGTTCTTCATTTCTAGAATTTTTCAAATTTTGAAGTCATTTTTATCAATAATGCAATAATTTTCGGCAAGGATTCTAAAATTTCTCATAATTTTCTTGCTGTTTTCTAGCCTTTCATACCTTTCTAGAATTTTTATCAATTTCTATTGCAGATTTTCTAGAATTTCTATATTTTCGATATTTTAGTAATTATAGATTGAAATGGCAAAAAATATCTCCTTAGGTACAGACATTTTCCATTGGTAGTTTTCTTGCTGTTTTCTTGTCTCTATTCCACCCTCCAATTAGTAAAACATCAAAAATTATTTGAATAAATTTTTATAAATAAATCTCTAAAAATTGTAATTATTTTTTGTCTATTTATATTTTACAACTTTTAATTAAAACCCTGGTTTATTATTTACTGATTGGAGGATGGGATAGAGGCCACCCACCCACCCTACATATACATGATAACTTTAATTGCTAATCGTTGATGATTTTTCTGCTAAAAACAGCCAAACCCTTTATGTAATAAAAACTAAATAAAACAAAATTTAAGTTTAAATGTAAATGAATTTCTATACTTAATACTATCTAATTTAGATTTAAAGTCTGTCCACCCATCGTGCATCAAATTTTTACTAATTCACTCAATCAAAAATTTTACCTTTATAATTCCTTTTTTATTCAAAGAATTTTGTAATTAATTTCATTGGATACAGCGAGACGAAAAGGAGTTAAAGTTTATATGTATATGTAGGGTGGGTGGGTGGCCTCTATCCCACCCTCCAATCAGTAAAACATCATCAAAAATAATAGGGAAAGTATTATGATGGCCACATCACCATTTTATTATTTCGCGTCGTGTTCATCCGTGACTATATTCATTTGAAAGCTACTGCCATTGCGCGCCTTTTCAGAATATGTAATTTGACCGAAAGTCATCGTATTTTAGTAGAGGTTTATGGTGACCATGCTCTTGACGAAAGAACGTGACAGAAGTGGTTTGCACGGTTTAAAAGTGGCGAAGACGATGAACGATCCGGACAGCCAAAAAGGTTTGAAGATGAAGAATTGGAGGCATTGCTTGATTAAGATGCGTGCCAAACGCAAAAAGATCTTGCAAAATCATTGGGAGTTGATCAAGCAACCATTTTCAGATGTTTAAAAGCATCGGGATACATCCAAAAGCTTGAAAAATGGGTGCCGTATGAATTAAAGCCAAGAGACATCGAACGCCTATTCTGCATGTCGGAAATGTTGCTTCAACGCCACAAAAAGAAGTCATTTTTGCATCGGATTGTCACTGGTGATGAAAAATGGATTTATTACGATAACCCCATGCGCAAAAAATCGTATATGAAGGCCGGCCAACCATCAACATCCACGGCAAAGTCGAATATCTATGGCGGCAAGGTAATGCTCTGTATTTGGTGGTATCAGAAGGGTGTGTTGTATTATGAGCTGTTGAAATCGGGCCAGACGATCAAAGGGGACCTCTACCGAACACAATTAATTCGTTTGAAAAGAGCGATTGCGAGAATATGCAATCAGACACGAATCCATAATTTTCCATCATAACAACGCTCGGCCACATGATTCAAGACCGGTTCAAAACTATTCGGACTACGCATCACTTCAGAACAGGGTATCAAAAATCGGTTCGATTGATTCTTCATCATCAAGCCGGAGAAGTTCTTTTGGGATGGAATCCACAAACTGCCAAAGAGATGGGCAAATGTTGTAGATTACGATGGACAATACTTTGATCATTTTTTCACAATAAAGCCTTAATTTTCGAAAAAAAAACGCATGAATTAATGCACGATATATAATAATCGCCCAAATAAGCAGATGATACAGCTCTACTTTGTAGAGGAGTTTCCACAGTTCATCTTGTTGATCTCTTCATTTACGAGAAGTGGAAAGTGACAATATTTGGGGTTGAATATTTTAGTCCTAATTTCTAAATTGCGTTCTCTTATTCAGTGATCTATAAACTATCAATCGATAGTTTGTGTTTTGCAAATTGTTACAATTTATTATTTTGGTTTTATTAAAATTGATTTTAAAATATTTGCTATTGTAAAATCAACTGCTATAGGACGACAACCGTTTTAGATTAACGATAAGCGTGTCGAGGTCGAACATCTGGTGTTTTGTCGGGGACTTCCCCCTCTAGAGATTTAATTCCGATTAAACGATTTTCACCTAAAACTCCCGAAAGAGGTTTTAATTGGTTTGTAAAATATAAAACGGCGAGAGATGCTAAACGATTTCTAAAGAATAGTGGTGTGATTTATAGAGTAATTTCCTAGTTGGGGCGCCGATAATCATCTGTACAGTATAAGCGCGCACCCCTATACCAAGGGAGACCTATTCAACCTTCACCCTAAATATATATAGAGTGTGTAGTGTTTCATTAGACCCTTGAAAATTTTCACTGCAATATAATTATTTTGACCATAACTGTCGCGGACCTTTTCGGTGCATTATTTATCGGGGTGTGTGGGGGGGTAGGTTTGTGCATTCCCTCCCTTCCTAAAAGGCATTGTCCGTGCATTTAATAGGTGGAATTTCGGGCGAATTTTCAAAAGGCGAACACCGGATTGAATTTCACTGACTGAATGGAGATCGGCGTGTTCACTGTGCGGAATCCCGGATGGGTGTGTACTCCAACTATAAATAAAGTAAATGGCAGGAATAAATCCATTTATTTTCGACATTCGGCATAAATGCGTGTATTTATGGTTATCTTATCGCTGCGAGAGAGGTTTTCGCCAGGACCCACCCCACACACACATAAATAAATACCTATTCTTTTATTTTTTAACCTAACTATCTCAGGAAAATTAACAACACATATGTGATAGGAATTATTAATTCATAATCCCATAATTATATATACTCCTATTATAAAAGAATGAATTGTAATAATTCTAAATATATTGTATGCAACCATATTAACATAGATGTATTATAAAAGAATGAATTGTAATAATTCTAAATATATTCTATGCAACCATATTAACATGCATGTATTATAACTGGATGTATAGTTCAGAAGATAATGACTTATAAAATATTAATTATGCATTAAAAGGCCATGAAGTCAAAAGGTTGAGGTTTCCACGTAATAATTAGTTTCCGCACTCGTACACAAAACCCATAATTATTACAATAACGCAAAATTGTACTTCCCTAATTGAATTGAATTAATTAATATTACCTCATTGTTCATCAAACGTAATTATACAACATTTATAATCCTATTGTCGATTGTTTCACAACAACGTATCAACTAATGTAACGTTATTATTATTCATGACCGTTGATAATTCGATGGCGGGGGGCGTCGATTGTAGGAAATTAAATTTCGTTATAGGCCGAAAATGAAAATCTGACGAAATTGATTGGATAAATAATAAAATCCCGCCGGAGTTCGCAAAGTCCTGATTGCCTCAAACATTTGCATACAATGAAGGTGAAGAGATATTAGAGCCTCCTTCGTTATATTCGTGGAAAGTTTAATGCGATTTTTATTGGGAGCATCAAAGGGGAAGGGGATTATGTTCAAGTGGTATGTACACCCAGTAGGCATTATTTTTCTCGCCAGGTTTCACAATGACCTGGTGTAGTAGTAGCCATTGGGTTCGGATTGCGCAACTTATCTGGGCAGAAAGGCGAAGTCTAATCAGTATTTGTAACACACAATTTACCAGGGGCCATAATGTATTCTGTGTGCGCGCTAAGCCAGGAAAAATACGGGTAATAAAAAATGAAGCAGGCGAAATAAATTTTCTGGATGCTTGAAGGGAAATCCAGATGGGAGAAAAAATAGTGTTCCTGGCGCGACTAAAAACCAATTTGCGATGCTCCCACGTATAAATCCATATCAAGTGGAGGTGGAAGATATCACTTCATTTCCAGGCGTCGGAACACCAAAGCCTGCATTTATTTCTATTTGCCGTTTATTGAATATATTAACATTCACATACTTTTTTTATAGTGTAAACAATACACTTGCACAATTATTCTTCCACTTTTGATTTATTGATCAACACACGTATGTACACTCTATAAATAAACATGTCATCACATCGATTCGGTGTAAATTTTTAAGCATTCATCCGAAAACGTAAATAAACGATAAATTTATATATTGCTATTGTATTATTCATATTTTGATTGAAACGTGCCACTCCGGCAAAATCATCAAATCATACTATCGATGCCAAACCGATACATAAACTATTGACGCGCCGTTTATTTATTGATACACAGCCCACTTAACTTGATTAGAAACTGGTGACAGAGGTTTATAAATAATTGTCAAGAGACCGCAAAAAAGAGCAACGCTGCGCATTTATAATGCAAGTTATCGCATTGAACATCGATCCACGTAATGCGGTTTCAATATAATAAAACAATTACCCTTACTACCAATATTGATCATACAAGTAATCTTCAAATCTACGCCATTACTGATATGAAACATCGTTATAGCAATATTTGCGTTAATACGTAAAAATAATTTTTCTTCCAAACAGGCGGATGTTTCTAAACTGTCACTTAATTCTAATGATTCATTTCCTTTACTTTAGTTATATGTGAATGCGCTTCTGGGAATCTTCAAGATGATTTCATTATAACGTTACTTATAAAAGGTGATATCATCCGTGACCATATTTGTTTTGTTTTATCTTATTTACATGTTTCTAATCCCAACATAGGATTTGAGGAAAATATCACTTTGCAATAATTTTATTGATACCACTTCCTCATTTTTTTCTAATCCAAGAACGTAGTATTTTAAGAAAATATCACTTGGCAAATTTTCTTGATACCACTTCCTCTTTTTTTCTTGATCCTATTTTACCAGTGGTCGATTAAGTTATGTGAAGATCAAATTAATTTGACCATCCCTTTTTGAAACAGAAATATCGTACCAAAAATATTGGTACTAAGCCAAAAAAAAATCAAAGAGTTTAAGAATTTTGGAATCTATAAGAATTTTAAGAAGAAACAAAGAATATTAGTACCAATTCGAAAAATCATAATCCTAAATCTTGTAAACCTCTTTTTTTTTCAAGACCATTTCTAAATACCCAAAAGGATTTCTTAATCACCTAGCGTTGCATCATCGGACAGGACGATAAAATTGCGTACGTCGCGCAGTTTATTATCACTTTCGAGTCCAACCTTGAAGTGGAGCAGAGAGGCAAACGCGTCGCGAGTTTCTATTTGAGCGGATGATAGAATATTTCCGCTGGCCGGCGGTGTCCGCGGTGAGGAATGCGGTGCAGGTTTGCGAACGAAGAATCAAGGCCAAGAATAGTCGTTCCGTCGATGAGAGTACTCCTTCTTCTCGCCTCCGCCTCCTCGCCCTGCTCCCACAATCCCGTGCAATATTTTATGGAGCAAACAAAGAGATGCCTGGGCGACGGGTTTCATTTTATTTTATGGTTACACACATTCGTACGTACGTACAGTCACGGATGAATGGTACCCACCGGCTCTTGGAACGAGACGTTGCGATAATAACGTCGTCTTTAACTTTGTTGCTTCTTTTTTTTTGAGATGCCAGAGTGATGTATACACTCTGGTGCATCCGGCTTAGTCAACCGAGAAGAATTGGTTATATATATATATATAGAAACATCTCAATGTACTAGAAATATTTATTATTAATAAGGTTTAGATTTTAGATAGGAATCTATATTCTAAACCTCCCTCCCAAATATTTCTTTTGATTTTGAAAAGAACATCTAAATATATTTTCTCTATCCATAAACTTTTTTTACCTAGTTAATCATAAGACACTCGTGCAAGTTCCTAAAAACCTATTTTTATTCCTTCAACTGTTAATTTTTTAGGAGATCTAAATTCAAAATCGTCTTTCCAAAATTTTTTTATACTTCCACTTCTACTTCCAGAAAAAATAAAGAAATCATCAAAGAAAGGTTTTTAATGATAAGAAACAGAAAACTATCTAAAATCAAAAGGTATTTTAGTTGAAGGATTTGGTGGGAGACTTTCAAAAGTTTTTTTTTATATCTATAACTTTTGAAAGTCCTTAAACTAAAGTACCTTTTGATTTTAGATAGTTTTCTGTTTCCTCTCATTAAAAACCTTTCTTTAATGATTTCTTTATTTTTTCTTCTCTCTCAGCAAGAAACTGATGATTATTCTTCAGCTTCTTCAGCTGTCATACCTTTTGATTTTGGATGGGAAATATAAATGTTAATCTTTCTTCAAAATCGTCTTTCCAAAATTATTTTATACTTCCACTACTTCCAAAAAAATAAAGAAATCATTAAAGAAAGGTTTTTAATGATAAGAAACAGAAAACTATCTAAAATCAAAAGGTATTTTAGTTGATGGATTTGGTGGGAGACTTTTAAAAGTTTTTTTTATATCTATAACTTTTGAAAGTCTCCCACCAAATCCTTCAACTAAAATACCTTTTGATTTTAGATAGTTTTCTGTTTCCTATCATTAAAAACATTTCTTTAATGATTTCTTTATTTTTTCTTCTCTCTCAGCAAGAACTGATGATATTTCTTCAGCTTCTTCAGCTGTCATACCTTTTGATTTTGGATGGGAAATATAAATGTTAAACTTTCTTCAAAATCGTCTTTCCAAAATTTTTTTATACTTCCACTTCTACTTCCAGAAAAAATAAAGAAATCATTAAGAAATGATTTTTAATGATAAGAAACGGAAAACTATCTAAAATCAAAAGGTATTTTAGTTGAAGGATTTGTTGGGAGACTTTCAAAAGTTTTTTTATATCTATAACTTTTGAAAGTCTCCCACTATCCTTCAACTAAAATACCTTTTGATTTTAGATAGTTTCAGGTTTCCTCTCATTAAAAACCTTTCTTTAATGATTTCTTTTATTTTTTCTTCTCTCTCAGCAAGAACTGATGATAATTCTTCAGCTTCTTCAGCTGTTATACCTTTTGATTTTGGATTGGAAATCTAAATGTTAAACTTTCTTTCAGAGATTTCTTATATATAATTTCTTTTCCAGATTTATAGAAGTTTTCAAAATCTGTTTATTTTCGAAAATTCTATAAACTGAAAATTGCTCTTCCTGAAAAATTATACAACCCTTAAAAAAAATTATTACAATTTGTAAGATTGCAGCAGGATTCTGAAATCCGAAAAGGAAAGTGCTGCTAAATACCAAAATTTTTGAAAATGAAACCAGAGATTCTTAAAAATTCTAGAAATCTATGGTACTTACTTTACACTTTATAGATATAAAAAAACTTTTGAAAGACTTCCACCAAATCCTTCAAATAAAATACCTTTTGATTTTAGATAGTTTTCTGCTTCCTCTCATTAAAAACCTTTCTTTAATGATTTCTTTATTTTTCTTTTTTCTCAGCAAGAAACTGATAATAATTCTTCAGCTTCTTCAGCTGTTATACCTTTTGATTTTGGATGGGAAATATAAATGTTAAACTTTCTTCCAGAGATTTCTTTCTTCATTTTACTTTCGCGATAATCTGAGCAATTTCTCTTCCAAATTTATAGAAGTTTTCAAAATTTCTTTATTTTCGAAAATTCTATAAAATGGAAAATTGTACAACCCTTACAAAAAAATTGTCACAATTTGTAAGAGAAATTGTAGCAGAATTCTAGAAGTCCGAAAAGGAAAGTGCTGATAAATAACAACATTTTTGAAAGTGAAACCAGAAATTCTCAAATTCTAGAAATCTATGGTAAAATTTTTGAAATATTTTCGCATCCACAAAAAAGTTCTCGATTTATAAGAGAAATTCCTGGAGAATTATAGCCGAATTAAAGAGAAGTTGTAGAAAATACTACAATTTTTAGATGTCTGATCAAATAAGGCAATGTATGGTAAAAAAATTCTATAAACTGGTAATTTCTCTTTCTGAAAAATTATACAACCCTTAAAGAAAATTGTCACAATTTGTAAGAGAAATTGCAGCAGAATTCTAGAAGTCTAAAAACCTAAGTGGTGCTAAATTCCAAAATTTTTGAAAATTAAACCAAAGATTCTTAAAAATTCTAGAAAACTATTTTTGAAATATTTTCGAATTCACAAAAAAGTTCTCAATTTAAAAGATAAACTCCTGGAGAATTATAGAAGAATAAAAGAGAAGTTGCTGGAAAATACTACAATTCTTCAATGTCTGATCAAGTGAGGCAATGTATGGTAAAACATTATAAAAACCTGAAAGAGAAATTACCAAAAATATCTAGAACTTAAAGAATTCTACAAGTTTGGAACTAAAGTATTGAAACTACTAATTTTTTTAAAAGATGTCCAATAAAATAAGATATACCGAAAAAACTTTACTGAAAAATTTTCAAAATTCGAATTTTCAAAGTCTCGATAAAAATTGCTGGAAAATACCAAAATTTTTTAAAGAAAAGACCATCAAAAAGAAGCCGGAAAATTCTAGAAATCCGGAAAAGAATTTGAAGTATGATTTGAAAGCCATTGAAAAAAATTCTCGCATTTTCAAATTCTATATTCTTCAAAGAAAATTTTTTGAAGAATAGTTCCATCAAATTAGTCAAGTTATGATAAAAAATTTTAAAATTTTAAATCAGAAATCGCTGGAGACTGCTAGTAATCTAAAAGTTAAATTCAAGCAAAATTTTGGAAAACTATAATAGTAAACCAATTTCTGGAAAATTCTGGAGCCCTTGAAGATAATTTTTACAATTTGGCAGAGAAATTGCTGCTTAATTCTAGACTGAAAGTTAAATGGCAGGAAAATACTAGAAATTTTGAAAAGAACAAAATTAAGCAACAGATGAAGAATTGTTGCCAATAACAAAAAAAAAAACTCTTGAAGATAATGGTTGCAACTAGAAAAGAAATTGCTGGAGAATGCTAGTAATCTAAAAGTTAAATTCAAGCAAAATTTTGGAAAACTAGTAAACAAATTGCTGGAAAATTCTGGGGCCCTTGAAGATAATTTTTACAATTTGGTAGAGAAATTGCTGCTGAATTCTAGTCTGAAAGTTAAATGGCAGAAAATGCTAGAATTTTTGAAAAGAAGAAAATTAAGCAAGAGATGAAGAATTGTTGGAAATTAAAAAAAAATTCTTGATGAAAATGCTTGCAACTAGTAAAGAAATTGCTGGAGAGATTCTGGAAAATTTTAGAAATTTAGAGACAGTTCTGGAATAATTTAAATCCCTTACAGTAAATTCTTACATTGGCATGAAAAATTGCTGATTCTAAATTCATTTTGGAATATAGAAAATAAATTTCTGGAGAAAAAAGTCTAGAACGTTGGAAATTGTGTTAAGATACCAGGTTTTCTAAAGAGAGATTCAATACAATAAGATGCTCAATAATTCTAAAAATCTAAAAGTGTAATTGGTCAAAAATTGTATAAACTAAATTCTTGAAATTCCAAAAGTAAAATTGATTAAAAATTGCAGCACCCACGAAAAAATTACTCGAAATTTTGGATGAAAAATTGTCGTAGAATTCAAAATGAAGCAAGAGAGATATTTGAAAGAGAAATTTCTGCAAAATTATTCTCTTGAAGAAAATTATCACAATTTGGTGTAAACAAAAAAAATCGTGAGAAAAATTAAAGTTAGGAAAACTTTTAAATTCTGGAAGATTAATTGCTGCAGAATTCTAGAAGCTTAAAAAAATTCTCGTAATTTAAACGAAAAAATCCTGGAGAATCCTTAAAAAACTAGAAGTTGTTGGAAGAAACTAATATTTTGAAGAGAGTAAAGAAATTGTTAGAAAAATGTATAACTTTCTAAGAGAAATTATGCAATTTTGGAAAAAAAATTGCTTTTAAATTCTACAAATTTGGAATGGAATATAAGTGCGACAAAAAGATGCTTGAAAACTCTGCATCAAACATTTCTGGAAAAGGGAAATGGCAGAAAAATAGTAAGGAATTTTAGATGCTTAAAAAAATTGGCGAAAAGGAAATTTTTGTAATTTTAAAACAGAATTTGCAGGAGAATTCTAAAACTACTAGAAAGTTATTGGAAAAGTTTAAATCCCTCAAAGTAAATTGGCAAGAAAAATTGCTGTTTCTGGATTCATTAAAGAAAGCTCTTGTAATTTAGAAAAGACATTTCTGGAGAAATCTAGAACGTTGGAAATTGTGTTAAGATACCAGATTACCTAAAGAGAGATTCAATACAATAAGAAGCTCAATAATTCTAAAAATCTATAAGTGTAATTGCTCAAAAATTGAATAAACTTTGAAAATTATTGAAATTCTGATAGTAAAATTGATTTAAAATTGTAGCACCTTCAAAATTTTTGAAGAAAAATGGTCGCAGAATTCAAAATGAAGCAAATTCTAGAGAAATTTGTGCAAAATTATTCTCTTGAAGAAAGTTATTGTAAGTTGGAGAAAAAAAAAGAGATGCTCGAAAATTCTAGAGAAGTTTGTGTAAAATTATTCTCTTGAAGAAAGTTATCGCAATTTGGAGAAAAAAAATGCTGAGAAGAATTATAGAAGTCTAAATTTGCTAAGGAACTTTTGAATTCTGGAAGATTAATTGCTGCAGAATTCTAGAATCCTCAAAAAATTCTTGTAATTTAAACAAAACAAAAATACGGAGAATTCTTAAAGAAACTAGAAGTTGTTGGAAGAATCAAATATTTTGTAGAGATAGTAAAGAAATTGCTAGAAAAATGTATAACTTTCTGAAAAATTTTGCTTTTGAATTCTAGAAATTTGGAATGAATTATAAGAACGAGAAAACGATGCTAGAAAACACTAAAAATATGCATCAAACATTTCTGCGAAAGGGAAATGGCAGAAAAATAGTAAAGAATTCTAGATGGTGAAAATTGTTGGAAGATACTAGATTTTTTGAAAATGAAATCTGGAAAACGTGGCTAGAAGTGTTCGAAAATTCTACAAATCTAAACCATTGAAACGAAATTGCTGTAGAATTCTAGAATTTAGATATAAATTGCTGCAAAATGAAATTGGCGAAAGAATGAAATGGCAAGAATTTTTTAACTTAGACAAAATGAAGTAAAAGATGCTAGAAACTTCTAATGGTTAATGTTAAAACTCTCGAAAAAATACTATTTAAAAGAGTAATTGCTAGAAAATTGTAGATTTTTTGAAGGAAATACTTTGTAATGTTAAAACAAAATTTGCAGGAGAATTCCAAAAATACTTGAGTTATTGGAAATTGTTGGAAGATATTAGAGAGTCCGATAAGAGATGAGGTTTTTGTTTTGAATTTTGGAGTTCCTATCCAAATCATAAATGTACTTTAATATAAGAGAAGAGAGAATTGGAGACATTTCAAAAGAAAGTCTCTCTTGACTTTCTTTGGAAATGTCTTCAATTCTTTATCGGTAGAGCAGATTGAGTAAAGTAATTGAGGCAGAAATATTAGGGAACTATCGCCAGTTCCTTATAAGTAGAGTAGAAAGAGAAGAAAAACAGATTTCCAATTCCGAATCAAAAGCATCTCATATTTATAAAGAATTGGTAGCAGCTCTAAATAAAGACTTCTTCTAGATCATCTACCCGAAACAGCTCTTGTTTTTACTTCATGATACATAATTTGGTACCTCATCTGTAATTTCCTTTAACTACACTTATTCAAGATTCTTCAAATAGCAAATATATGGAAAACATACAATTTCTTGCATTAACAACATTCTCAATTCTTTTAAATTACCATGTTGTGACATAAACCAATATCTTCTGAAGTATAAATTTAATTTAGGCACCTAAAATACACATTTTATTAGCTTTTTTATGAACAGAACGAGTCAAAACGTTATATTTTTTGTGTGTGTATACAGTGAGAACGTCGGTAGGGTAATTCGAATCATTCGTGGGAACTGATTAAAATTCAACGGAATGCGGCGTGAACCGGCGTAATTATTTGGTAACTGAGTGGAAGAGGAGAGGAGGTGGAGAAAAAAAGAGTCCAATCAAGACGATACACGAATATTATAAATGAGCTTCCTGCCGCTCTTATTAAAACGCGCGAGCCACCGAATAAATAACCTTTTTCCCCGTCGCGCGCTTTATAGGACACATTTTTGAATGGTTAATAAGTTAAGCGCACCTTAACTCGACGCTGGCGCCCCCTCGCGTTTCAAAGGAAAACTTTCGCAAAACACCCGTTTAGTATTCAAATGGTTTTTAAGCCGATTAAATTACATGTCTCCAGTTTCCTGAGAGAGCCGGGCCACCGTTTTATTATAATTTATCGTTACTTATTATTCCGAAAGTTGTTCTATATAGGTACAACCTGCTCAGAATTATTATCTCCGGAATGTAACTTACTATCAGAAATAAAATCCTTCAAACTTCATATTAATAATAAATTAGAAGTTAAAAAAAAGCATTATTGCTAATGAAAGCATGAAATTAAAGTTATCTTCAACAGAAATTAATTATTTAAATCAATTGTGGTATTGGAGAAATCGCTTCCTTGGTTAATAGTTATTAAAGGTTAGTAGTAAATTAGCGAAGGTATTTGAAAAGAGTAATCTATATAATAGGTTGAAGTGGATAGATGTTTGGCATTAATTTTGGAAGATGAAAATTGAAGGGAGTAAGTGATTAAAGAATCAATTGTAGATGTTGAATTGATAAGGTTGTTACTTGGTGAAATTCCATTAATTGGATTAAGGATTTATGTTTTAAAGTCTAACAGGACACTGCAATTTATAATCACACCTGAATAAACTGAGATTACAATCTAGTCCTATCTGTAGAGGGTGTGAAGCAGAAGAGGAAACCGCGGAGCATGTACTTCTAGACTGCTCCGTATTATCCAAGCTACGTAAATCCACAATGGGAGAGGGATGTCTATTGGATTCTGGATCTGGATTGAGTTTGCCAAGGGTGATTAAATCATTGACCAGAGCACTTAGGCCTCACTAGGCCCGTTGTGTTGTGTGGGATGTCTAAAGCTATCAGACATCTTAAAAGTCCCTTTTGCTGCAGTCTTGGCATTTGCCAATGCCTTGGGTTGGCTTGACCGTGGCAAGGAATGAGGACTCAGATGGGAGGACGCACTGAACCAGAAGTCTAAAGAGTCAGGAATTCACAAGCTTTAATTTAAAATTGTATCCTTTAATAGTCGAATATTATTGTTGGGAAAGAATTATCTGAAATGGTTTTAAATTAAGTATAACGAGGCTTCATCATTAAACTGGCCTTATTTGTGGAGGTCGTAAGTCAGCGACAGAAATCGCAATATGATACAGCAGACCGTTCTTATCTCGCCACCTCTGCGTGGAAAGAGGAAATTTACATAATTTTTAACACTCACATTTCTTACTTGATAATTCAATTAAACGGAATCTCGATGCTCATCTTAATGAACGATAAAGCGGGCCGTAGATAACCCCGTACGGAGACACTTATATCCCGGTTTAGTGGAATATAAAGATAAATCTTTATGGTTAACATCATCACGGTCTTGTTTCGTGTTGCGTAGGATATTCCGGGCGGGGGCCCCCACGGCCTTTGTGCCGTAGAGGTTTTCGCGGTCCCTCTCTGCCCACCGGCCGTCACCTGCCCGAATTGCGCAAGGAGTCGACTTTGTGGGTCGTTGCGAAATGGGCTTAACGCTGCACTTATTTTAACGAAAATTAATCGGCGTGCAGCCGCCCGGGAGCCGAGAAACGCCACATCATGTTTATTAATGATCTCGCCCAAGAATTTCACCCATTCAACATTTTATGGCCATTCATACGTAACGTAACGGGTCTTTAACAAAAAAAAAAAAGAGAATCATTCATGGGCAACTGCTAAGGAATCAATAAACTCAAGATCAATACTTATATTTTAAATCATCAATATTTCTTAGGTTTGTAATAGAATTGCAATTTTCATCTTATATTTTTGGCCTTTTAATATTTCACCTCTAAAGCAAGATAAAATTTTGATCACCGCTATGTCTATAGGATATTATACATGTTGACTTTCTAGGTGGTCTTCTTAAAGATCAATTCAAAAAAATCTTGACGTTTACAAATAACCAGACGGAAACCTGCATTTGTTCCGCACCGATGGGAACACAGAGGACTTGTTTATAATTATGACAACTCATCGCACTTCAGAAGTTGGTGCAACGTGGAGAGCCACCAGACGCAATGAAGTATTTAATGCCGACGAAATTGCATGTAATGAAGTGAACCACACGGACACGAGTACCTGGAGCAATAGGGCGTTCATGTCCGTGCGCTTCGAAAAATAAAGGAGTAGAGAGAGGGAGGAAGAAAAAGTGGGGAACCTCCGGGGCTCCACTGAAAGGAGGAATGTTGTCGGTGCAGCTTGCATTTTTACATTGTCTACGGGCCCCGGCTTTTATCTATATACCGCCGAGTAACTCACGGAGGTGATAAAGCCGGGGGACTATAATTTCACGTGAACTAATGTTTTTAAATCACCGCGCTAGGGCAATTAACCCATCACGTCCGGTGATTAACGTGGATGGTCCGTAATTCTGATAAGGCCGCATTGTGACCTCCGGTTGCAATACAAACACTCTTATCGTGCGGAAGATACACATGAGTTCAAAGACAATGTGTCTTTAGAAGAAGATTCATATTCAATAAACAATTTATTATTTCTAGGATTGTTAACTTCTGATTGTTGATGATCGTGTAATCTCCGTCAGAGCATGTTTTATTTTGAAATTATTTCTTCTAATTCTGTTAGAATTGTTAATATTGTACCTTGAAATAAACAAAAAATCTTCGTAATTACAAGGAAGAAAAGACCTAAGGTGGATAGCCCAAATAGTGACAACTTATTACTGTACAAAGATGTTGTATATATAAGAATCTGCATACAATGTAAATCAAAGGAATTTCCATCTGGATCGAGTTTTCCAAGGGTGATCAAATCATTGACCAGAGCACCTAGGCCTCACTAGGCCCGTTGTGTCCCCTGGCTGCGTTGTACCCTCCTGGCTGCGTTGTACCCTCCTGGCTGAAGGAATTTCCATGTTTGTTAATTTAATCATTCTATTCCATAAATTCAAAGTTTAGTTGCAATATAGCAGGTTTCCAAAATGTTGCACCTACAAGAAAACCTTATCTTGTAGGTCCAATATTTTGGATAATAAGACCAAGATTAATTACAATTTATTTTCTAAAAATATACGACAGAAATTTTTTGCAAACGTAAACCATCAAGACCTAACGGATTCCCAAAACGTTGCAACTTCGTTACCACTCAACCTACATCCATCCACGGTGAGCAACGACCGCGTCGGCGACATCAGGAAGGCGAAAAAAAAAGACGAGTGCAGCGATCTACATCGAATGGCACAATGAACGATGACTTTGAAAATATAATTAGCCAAGACCCAAATAAGGAGTTCGTGAATGGCCGCCGAGCGGAGATAGCATAAATCGCGTTCCTATTTCTTTCTGGAGCGTAATAACGAGAGATCTACATTTACTTCCCAGTGCAGCGCCATTGAGCGCTGTCCCAATTGACATGCGATACCGTAAAACGGACGAGATTAAGATTGAGCAACACGAAGAAAAGGCACGTAACGTGCGCGAATACGAACGGCCGCTCGCGATTGTCACTTTCGAGACGTTTTCTAGTACTGTTACATCACTAAAATAAAAATAAAACCGTAACATCTTCATTTTCAAAAGGCGACAACTTTATAACTACGAAACGAAACGCTTATTGATCAATTAGATCTCTAGATTCTGATTTTATTTATGTACCTGTCTCAAGAGTACAGAGTACAGGATTTCACCAAGATTTTTGGACGAGTTTAACAGATAATTTAGGACGAAATTCACAGTATCTTAGCTAAAATATTGTAGTGGTCAAAGCGAAGCATCATCAGCAGATTTCAAGAATGCCTTTGTATATGAGTAACAGATACATTCTATAAATATTTCTTATTTAGCCACTATTAACCCTTTCACTTACAACCACGAAAATTCACACAACCTCAGCTAAGATGTTGCAGTGGTCAATAAAAAGTATCAACAGCAGATTTCAAAAATGCTTTTGTACAGGAGTAATCGATAAATTCTAGAAATATTTCTTATTTAACTAGTTCTAACCCTTTCACTTACAACCACGAGTGTGACTCGTGTCTAAAAAAATTAGGCCAACCACATTTAGAACGAGTGCGACTCGTGCCGCAAGTGCAAAGTACAGTTAACCTTTCGACCTACGCAAGTACACAGTTGCGTAGGTCAATGGGTTAACTGCTACAAATAAAATACTTTTCATTGTTTATTGGATTGTTTTTTGTGTTCTATGTCGGCTACTATTTTTATTCAAATTTTAGAGATTATAAATTCATAGGCAAAGAAAATTTTATGCATCCCTTTTTAACCACTTCTGATTACATCCGAGGGCTTTTGATAACCTTCCAAAGGACGTTCACAAATAAATAACGAACGTCCAGAGTGACGGTCGGTCCATAATTCAATTGAATTTAATAAATGGACCAATTACAGGGTAACTCAATTCCGACCAATTTGTTTTTAATCAAATGCATTATTTATTAAAGTGTTTTTGATAAAATTTTAAACGAACCCAATTACCGCACACACAGTCCGACCGCCCGTAATCCACCCTTCCCCCCCCACCTACACACCACCAGCACACGTCCTTGCATAAATTACATTTCCGAAATCGCATAAAATATGGACGACATTTTGTTTCTATTCGACTAAATTTAATGAAGAAGTGCTTTTTGTTTTGTCGGATTTCAATTTAAATTCCGGTAACATTCGCATATATATAATCTTTTAACCTTTTGTTGTGATGGAATCCGCTGTTGTTTCAATTACAAAGCGACCCCAGATTATTTCCAGCCGAATATATTTATATAATTTAATAAAGGGAATATTGTAAACGTTATATTCCGGTGGCAATAATCGTTAAGATAACTGACGGCCGCTTTGTGACTGCGCTGACTCGACTGACTCAATAGGAAGCCAGAAGTGAGTGTTGATAATGAGCCATAACTTAATCTGATCATGTCCCATGTGCGTAAATAGAAACCCGACCAGAACTACAACCGGTTTATACTACGTCTGAATCGATTGAATTATTATCGTGGTTGCAAATGTTACCGTTTGCATTTTGTATAGAAGACAAGAGAAGAAAGAAATATTTTGATTTTCATAAGTACTTTCATATGTTTAAATTAAGATATGATTTAAACAACATTTCGAAAAATCTTCTCTACATGAAGAAGAGATTTTTTTGTAAAACCAGTATTATGCAACCATACGGATTTGGACCTCTAAGATACTTTCCAACAACTACAAGAAACAATAAGACCACAGCTTTTAGCCATGTAGTGAGGATTTTTTTAACACAAGTATTAACTAGTGGTACAATGTGTTCTCTAATGAGAAGAATCATATGGATTTAGCCATCTAGGATACTTTCCAGCGAAAGTTTCTTCATGAGAATAGGCTTAATGGGTCAGAGCGGTAGAACATCTCGAAGATGTTAACTACGCTCAGATTTCTTCAATTAAACTTTTAGTATATTATGTATTTTTGTTTAATTAAGAAGAGAAACAAAGCAAACTATAAATAATTGTGAATTTCTTTAGAAGAAGATGGTAGAAAGACCATGGGTCGATAGCCGTATTAAAAATCAATTACGGTTATATTGTAAATAACGAATGTACTCAATTATTAATAAAGATGTTTGTCTCTCTCTCTCTTTAGAAGCAAATTCTCCTAATTGCTAAAAACCAGACTAAAACAAACAATTTAAAATATTCATTTTGATGGATGAACATTACCTATTGTAGTGCATTTTTTCTTTTCAGACACGCATTAGACCGAACCTGTTACCGTAATCATGTTTTGATGGCCGCCGACATTTATATTTATTCAATTTATTCCCCCCCCCCTCTCCCTCCTCGGGGATAATTCTGGGTGTGACCGTGGAAAAAAGTCTATTTTAATAGCTGCAACACCCTAAAAGCATTCCACGCGAACGTGTCGGCCGCAGCTTATGCGGGCTTAAAGAAAAGCCATTTTACCATTCCCGCCGAGCGATTTCGTACAAACGATGCCTAGGACTCGAGTTGATAAATACATTCCATATTTCATAAAGGCCCAAGTGGAGAGAGAGGTAATTCACCGGAGGAAACACAATTGAAAGACTCCTAATGCTACAACACGTTCACCTCAACGAAGCGGAATGAAAATCTGTGAATGCATAATTAACACTGAAAATCTGGATGATTCGTTTTTATGAAGGTTCTGTAAGTGTACGAAATTTATAATTAATTGAGTAGTCACAATTTGCACGATTAATTTTTATGCAGGCGCAGTAAGTATGCTGAAGAGCTGCAAGCGCGTACGTACAATCCCGAACGCTCGCAAACGTCTGCCCGCATTTCCTGCTTTCGTCTGTAATCGAAGCAACAATTGCACCAATTAGAACCTATAATTTCGACCATCATTCCTTACTCCACGGAGACTTCACGCTCTGATTAATCGCGTCCTTAAAAATTGCTTTCGTTATTAGACGTTATTACACTTACGATTATGTAATAACGTGCTATAAAAACACTTTATAAACAGGAAAATTTCACTACACCAATTAAAGATACAATTACGAATGCCTAACATTATGATTGTATAATTATTAGAGTATGAATTATTTTAATTAAAAGATACAGAAACACAAAGAATTTTAGAATTTCGTCTTCGATCCAAAAAATTGCTTTCCTTTGCACTAACCTTGTCAGAATGTAAGATTAATAAGGATGCTACTTTTTTGCTAACGTAAATAACTCAAATTTATTAGGAAACTAAATCAAATTAACCATAAGATCAAAAAAGCAGTACGATTAATTAAATTCTCGCTTAATCCGTGGTGAAACATTTTAATGTAATAAATCTTCTGAACCTGCAGTGTTCAAAAATTTTGAACTATGTTCTACACGAATTCTAGAAATGAAACTTTTTAGAAACTTGAAAGGAAAAGGAAGGACGAATAAAATTAAATAATAATTCGAAGAAAATTCCGTTTGTATCAATTAAATTCAAATGCCCAAAAAAAATGAAGCAAGAGATGTTAACAAATTTTAGAAACCTACAATTTAAGGATGCTGCTTCAGTAAATGAATGGGATATAAAAGCACTGACCTACCAATAAAAATAGCAAGAAAGATTTTGCCTGTTAACCACACAACCCCATCTTTAGGATAAGCATAAAAAATAAAAAGCATGAAAGATAAATTGCTGTAAAATTCTTTTATCCTTCACAAATTCAGGTAATTAAGAACATCGTGGAAATTTCGAAGAAAACAGAAAGAATAAGAAATTGATGGAAACTATAGACAAAATTAAACAAAAACCCCAAGAAAATTCCTTCTAGATTGTTAAAATCAAAAGTCAAAAAATTTAAGCAAGAAATGCTAGCAAAAATGAAGAAATCTAAAGAAGAATTTTCCAAAAAATGTATGAAATATTTGAATAAAATATTTATCATATCCCACCCTTCAATTACTTTTGCATAATATAAAATACCTTCATAGTATGGTACAGATTTTATAGTCACAAAATTTTAGAGCACGTAAGAAAAAATTAATAAATATTAAAAAATTATTATCTTCAAGATTTGGATGGTGTGAGTTTCAAAAATGGAATGTTTAAAAAAAACAATGTATTTTTGCACATTAACAGTTGATTTTTTAAAAGTAAACACTTTTAAGACATTTCAAAATTTATATCTTGGAGAAATCAATTTATCAGCATTTTGAAAATTGAGTTACAAGCAATGCTCTAAACTCTAACCACAAAAAAAATCTTGAAGGGCCGTATAATTATGAAGTATTTAAATAAAAAACTCAGAAAATAAAACTATAAAAATCTTTTATATAAGACATTTTCTTATACAATTTTTAGAGGCTGTAAACCCGAATATTTTTTAAATTGCAAACCTTGATAATATGGAAGAGATTTAGAAGGCGAAAAAAAAAATGTTCTAAAATTATACAGCATTTAGGAAATACGTGGTTAATTTTGACAAATCGAATTTTTGCAAGGGAGCCCAGAAATTTTAAAAATGTCAAAAGTATCTTGTTTTTTGCATCTCTATCAAAATTTTATTTTGAAAACTCGACTATGCAGCTTTTCTTTATAGTATGAAAATCGTTTTTATATAAGAAATGTTCTTATGCAATTTTTAGAGACTATAAACTCAGATTTTTTCCAATTGCAAACCTTAAGGTAAAAATAAGTTCTGAAATTATACAGCATTCAGGAAGAAATACATGAATAATTTTGACAAGTCGCATTTTTGCAAGGAAACCCAAACATTTTAAAAATATCAAAAGTATCTTTGTTTTTGTATTTCTATCAAAATTCGACTGTTTTGAAAACTTGACTATGCAGCTTTTAAAAAATGAAAACCTTTATAGTATGAAAATAGTTTTTATATAAGAAATGTTCTTATACAATTTTTAGAGGCTGTAAACTCAGATTTTTTGCAACTGAAAATTTTGATATTATGGAACAGATTTAGAAGGTGAAAAAAGAGTTCTAAAAATTTAGAAAATACGTGAAAATTTTTTTACAAATTGAATTTTTGTAAGGAAGCTTTTCATTTTTACAATTTTGAAAATATCTTGGATTTCGTATTTCTATCAAAATTCGAAAGACTTGTGTTTATCTTTAAAAAAATTTGAAAACACCGAGCCTGAGACTTTTCCAAAATGAAAACCTTTATAGTATGAAACAGATTTTGCAGTCATACAATTTTAGGACACTTGAGAAAGTTGGAAAATGTAGAAGTTGTGAGTTTCAAATTTGAAGGTTTGGAATTGCTTTTAAACGTATTCTATGTTTTTGTATTTTTAGAGTTGATTTTCAAGAAGTAAAGAAAATGTTTACGACATTTCAAAATGATCGATGTCAAAATTTGCATCTTGGTTGTAGTTATAGAATAATACAAAATGTGGAAGTTATGAGTTTCAAATATCAATTTTTGGAATTGCTTTTTAACGTACCCTACTTTTTTGTATTCTTAGAGTTGATTTTCAAGGAGTAAAATTTTCACTTTTTTTGATCCTGTCGATTTTTTCCCTTTTGTTTTGGAGTCATTTTTTTTTAGAGCTTGATATTATTTATTAGATGAGCGTTTATATTGAACTGGTCGGCTCAATAAGTAGTTTTCTAGTTTTGACTAGGAGTCAATTTATTTTTGAACTTGACATTATTCCTTAGACGAGCGTTTATTTTCATTTAAATTCAACTGGTCGGCTTAATTAGTAGTTTTCTAGTTTTGACTAGGAGACGATTTTTTTTTAACTTGGCATTATTTCTTAGACGAGCGTTTATTTTCATTTTTACTCAACTGTTCATTCATAGTTTTCTAGTTGTCTTGATCGAGTTTAGATTTGGGCCTACGTGCAGCGGAACTCTTTGCCTTTCCATCGAATAAATCCAGGTCCAGATCCAGAGTTTAGATTTTTGTAAAAACATGGGAACCATTGTTTTTGAAACCCGTATTTGATAATCGTTTATCATTGACGTGCAGACAAGGAGTTGTAAAATATTTGATTTATTATTGGAAATTTTGTTCTGAAGTTTAATCATATGTTTGCTTTTTAGAACTTTTGGTTTAATCAGGAAGTTCGTTGGAGTCCGATTTAAAGATAATGGATGTCGGAAGGTTGACGCAAAATGAGTCACTATTAGAGGTTTATTACCATCGAGTGTTGAGGAGATGCGGAAATCTCTTAGACAATTATTGTTTCTGGAGAGACTAACTCGAGTATCTCTACTCCTGAACATCTTTTTTTCTTTTAAGCAGGACTAAATTAACCAAAACTGGGAGAAGTATTACCATCGAGTATTGAGGAGAGGCGGAAATCTCTAAGGCAATTATTGCGTTTGAGGCGAGATTCGAGTATTTCTACTCCTGAGTATCCTTTTGCTTTTGAGCAGGACAAAGAGGTTTTAGTGACAAAATTAGCTGAAATAGAGACCTTGTTAGATAAAATTAATTCACATTTTTTTGCATAACGGGAGGCCATGGAAATTTAGCCTTTATGTTGACACTAAAACTGTCTGCTGAATTAGGTTATATTTTTCTATAAGGTTCACATGTCAGGCGCTAGTGTGATGGAAAATTAACGAATAGTATGTCCAACGTCATAAAAATAAATCATAGTAAACAGTCGAAGAAGATCCAAACTAAACTGGCCTGTGCATTACGAAGGGCATTGCATTTGCGAACATCCAACAAGGAGGAAAAACTCATAAGGGTGAATTATTTTCGGAAATTATAGAGAACATGGATGATTTGGAGAAACCACTTGAAGAGGAGATGGATGCAGATGAGCCAAACACGGCTGCTTCTTTTATTTCTACAGGCGAGTCGTCGTCGATTGCCCAATCAATTCCAGTGATTAATTGGTATCTTAAGTTTTCAAGGGATCGTTAAATCTTTTCCTGCAGCAGATCGAGGAATTACAAAGGGGAAAGGAATGCATAGAAGGCACAACAGCACGCTTCTGTTATTGATTTATTTTCAGGCCAGGCATTATTATGGTATCGAACGAGGAGACACCTAATTGAAGATTAGGAGTCGTTCGTTCTATCGTCATAGTTAAACATTGCCTGGAGGTTCTCTTAATCTTAGTTTCGAAAAACTAAGATTCATTGTTGCTCGGGAGCGGACTGTTATCCCTTTAGGTTTGATTTTTCTTTTGAAGTCTTATGCTCGGAGTTCCTCACTATTGAATGCGATCAAAACAGATGAGCGCAGTCTACAATTTAGCATTTTAATTTTGACTAATTTTTAAATTGAAACCCTCGTATATGATTTATTAATTGGAGGGTGGAACTTGAAAATAGAGAATTTTACTTCAGTCACTAAAATTGTTTTAGTTCCTGGAACAGAAAGTTGAATTATTAGTGTCAGTAGTAGTAATAGTGTTTTGGCTATCGACTACGTGGCCCTTCCGCCGTGTTATTTGTGTGTGTGTAAATGAGCTTGGTACTTTAAAGTGTGTATATTAAATAACATAAGCGCTATTATAGCTTGAGTGGTTTTACGTAAAGTTATTTTCAACTAAACATTTGTTTTGGTAAAATGTAAATTGAAGGGCTTGTTAAAATTAATTGTTAATTCAGTAGAACCTTCGCGTGCTTTCTATGGATTTGAGGGTGGAATAGTGGCCACCCACCCACCCTACATATACATTTTATTTCAATCATTACTTTGTTTGAGTTTCTTGTAAAAGAAAAATCAATTTGTTTGGGTATGTATCAAATAACTTAACACTGACTTGGCTTAAAATAAAAAAAAACATATGTAGGGTGGGTGGGTGGCCTCTATACCACCCTCCAATCAGTAAAACATACGCGAGGGTTTTGCTTAAAATTTATTTTTAACTAAACATTTGTTTTGAAAATATAAATTGAAGCGCGCTTGCTAAAATTATTTATTAATTCAGTACAACCCTCGCGAATATTTCAAGGATTAGAGGATGGGATAGTGGCCACCCACCCATCCTACATATACATTTTAATTTCAATCATTACTTTGTTTTAGTTTCTTGTAAAAGAAAAATTAATTTGTTTGGGTATGTATCAATTAACTTAACACTGTCTTGCCTTAAAGTAAAAAAAACATATGTAGGGTGGGTGGGTGGCCTCTATCCCACCCTCCAATCAGTAACACATACGCGAGGGTTTTATGTAAAGTTATTTTCAACCAAAAATTGGTTGTGATAAAATATAAATTGAAGCTCTTGTTAAAATTAATTAATAATTCAGTAGAACCCTCGCGAGTTTTTCAAGGATTGGAGGGTAGGATAGAGGCCACCCACCCACCCTGCATATACATTTAATATCAATCATTACTTTGTTTTAGTTTCTTGTAAAAGAAAAATTAATTTGTTTGGGTATGTATCAAATAATTTAACACTGTCTTGGCTTAAACTAAAAAAAACATATGTAGGGTGGGTGGGTGGCCTCTATACCACCCTCCAATCAGTAAAACAAAAGCGAGAGTTTTGAGAATAGTCATTACTTTGTTTTAGTTTCTTGTAAAAGAAAAGTGAATTGTTTGGGTATGCATCAAATAACTTAACACTGTCTTGGCTTAAAATAAAAAAACATATGTAGGGTGGGTGGGTGGCCTCTATCCCACCCTCCAATCAGTGAGACATACGCGAGAGTTTTAAGAAGTGTTATTTGAAACTAACAATTTATTTTGATAAATTGTACATTGAAGCAGTTGCTAAAATTATTTATTAATTCAGTAGAACCCTTGCGAATATTTCAAGGATTGGAGGGTAGGATAGAGGCCACCCACCCACCCTACATATACATTTTAATTTCAATCATTACTTTGTTTTAGTTTCTTGTAAAAGAAAAATCAATTTGTTTGGGTATGTATCAAATAACTTAACACTGACTTGCCTTAATGTAAAAAAACATAGGTAGGGTGGGTGGGTGGCCTCTATCCCACCCTCCAATTAGTAAAACAAAAGCGAGAGTTTTGAGAATAGTCATTACTTTGTTTTAGTTTCTTGTAAAAGAAAAGTGAATTGTTTGGGTATGCATCAAGTAACTTAACACTGTCTTGACATATAGTAAAAAAAACATATGTAGGGTGGGTGGGTGGCCTCTATCTCACCCTCCAATCAGTAAAACATAAGCGAGGGTTTTGAGAAAAAGTTATTTTAAACTAACGATTTATTTTGATAAATTATACATTGAGGCAGTTTTTAAAATTAATTGTTAATTCAGTAGAATCCTCGCGAGTTTTTTAAGGATCGGAGGGTAGGATAGAGGCCACCCACCCACCCTACATATACATTTTATTACAATCATTACTTTGCTTTAGTTTCTTGTAAAAGAAAAATCAATTTGTTTGGGTATGTATCAAATAACTTAACACTGTCTTACCTTTAAGTAAAAATACATATGTAGGGTGGGTGGGTGGCCTCTATCCCACCCTCCAATCAGTAAAACATAAGCGAGGGTTTTGAGAAAAAGTTATTTTAAACTAACGATTTATTTTGATAAATTATATATTGAGGCAGTTGCTAAAATTATTTATTAATTCAGTAGAACCCTCGCGTATATTTCAAGGATTAGAGGATGGGATACCACCCACCCACCCTACATATACATTTTATTACAATCATTACTTAGTTTTAGTTTCTTGTAAAAGAAAAATCAATTTGTTTGGGTATGTATCAAATAAGTTAACACTGATTTGCCTTAAAGTAAAAAAACATAGGTAGGGTGGGTGGGTGGCCTCTATCCCACCCTCCAATCAGTAAAACATAAGCGAGAGTTTTGAGAAAAGTTATTTTTAACTAACAATTTATTTTGATAATTTGTACATTGAAGCAGTTGCTAAAATTAATTAATAATTTAGTAGAACCCTCGTGAGTTTTTCAAGGATTTGAGGGTAGGATAGAGGTTCTGGTTATTTTGGTTGGAGTTGTAAGTATATTGGGTTTCGGACTACGCTTCTACCTCAAATGCACTACACCACAATCTAACGAAGATGAAAGAGATTCTAGAACAAACTGCGATATATCAATTGCAATTACTTCTAAGGAAAGAACATTCTTCTGAAAACAATGATAACAGAAACTAATTTAGGGATTTTGTTAGGCAAATCGGAATCCTGATCGTTAAAGCTTGAAAAGCATAACAATTCCATAATACCACCGACCACAACAAAAAGGATCAAAAAAGGCAAAAAAGTAGAGATAGTAACCCGAAATATATATCAAACCGCCAAAATTGATAAACATTGTTTCTCCATCGATCTAAAGAATTTATGACCCTTTACATTCTTATAATCCCCACACCTCAAGGGTAAAACTGTAAACAAGATTTATATAGTTACATTCTTTTAAACAGAAATTGCATTTAATTAATTTCAGAGAGAATGAATTGTTCTGAAAAACGTAAAGTTTGAACTCCTACGAATTTCTTCTGTATATTTTGATGATAGACCAGCCACTCATATAATTGAGGCTTAATATTTTTTCCTGGATATAACTTTTAAATTAAAATTGGTAACCGGTAATTCACCCAAAAAAAAAAATATCGGGGATAAAGGGAGATGACGGCCGTGATTGGATGGCGGTTAATGAAACGAGCTGTTCGATGGGGGGGAAGTTTGGAAAAATGCGCCATATGGATAAGCACTTTCGATTATCGGCCTTTGTTGGGGGATACGCCTAACATTAACGTTTCTTCCCAGAAAAATAGTTAAAACAGGTGATCGTCATAAAACTACGATTCAGTAATTTGAAGAGGTCGCCAACCTCGCGAGTAAAATACTGTCCAGGAATTACTTTTTCCTTTTTTTAAATGCGGCAATCAGCAGAATAAAACCGCTGGCTCCGGGTGGGAATCAAAGTGTGCGCGCGTTGTTAATATAAAAGGATTTGTTGCTACGTGGGATTGCGTAATTTATGGGGACAAGTACAAGGTTTTCGCGTTATTTCGAATTACTATTGAACCTGTTTTGCGTCGGCTATTTCTGTCGGTGACTAGACACGATTTTACGATTGCACATATTAGAAGGAAAAAAAAACAAGAAAAGGAAAGGTTGCAGGTGAATAATTCGTTTTATTTGTTGCTCTCGTAAATAATTAAGCGAAGCAATTCCGCTTGAAATAAAAAAAAATCCCAATTTAAATCGCCTTATTTGATCCTTGGCGCTTGGAGTCGGCCGTAATTAAATTCCCGCATTAGATTCGAGAAAAAATAAATATTTGCAGGACGCGGAAAGGGGGGTGGGGAGGCGAGGAAATGGAAACTTTTTCTTTGAGATCGTTAATTCCGTCGGGATAATTCGCCGAATCTGTACGGGGGTGGTGCGGAGGGTGGATTAATAGCGCATTAAAATTTTATACGGATGATAAACGGGAACGGAATAGGAAAATGTAATTTTTTATAAACAAACGTTATCGGTGGCCACCAAACAGTTGTAAAGCGAAAAAAATGTAATTTATTGCTAATAAATTCATCTGCAGGAATGGAATCCCCTCTGGCAACATGTGCGGTCTGTGCGCAGGCCGCCGTAAAACCGTTCTTTCCGCGCGCCAACAAACCAAGCTGATACACAGCAGTAAACCAACCGGGGCGCTCCTGCTTTAATTAAGCTCAACTATATAATTAACATTTCATGATGCAACCAGTTCCATTCACCTCTTTAACTAGCGCTTATCTTTAAAGCGGCGTTTAGTGATAAATCCCGACTGGAAGCGAAAACGCATCGATCCGTTACGTAATTGAGGCAACTTATGTACACCAAGTACTTTCGGCGGGTTGTTACAACCAAGTTACGACATCCCCGCAAAAGATAGAATAACAAAGATAATAACTTAGTTGTATAAGATGTTGAAATAATCACAAATCATAATGCGCCCACACCCCCCACACCCCCCTTAGTTCTATCCGCACCACATAGAACTAATCTAAGTTTCCGAACTTCCCTCCCTACGGCAAATTCGTCTGGTGTTCTAGTCTCATCAAAACATCCACACGCCACTCTAACCTAGGATTATTTCGCAATGGGAAAAAGAGTATGCTTTAGAAACAGTTACCACGGTTACAGAAACGCCGAGGCTTTCCTTCCTTTCATCCGCTAAGCGGGATCATATTAGAAAACTGTGCTGTGCGTTAAGGATTTCTTGAAAATTAATTATTTTTCTATTGAACGTGGCGTTATAAGGACGTTTAATAAAAAAAATACTCAAGGAATATCTCCAAAGATTAATACTTTCAATTTATAGAAACCTCAGCTAATCTCTAAGAACTTGCAATTAAGGTTTTAGTAAAAATCAACAATAAAAGTGTATTAAACAATTAAATACTTGTTAAAGTTATAACCGTTGTAGATTTATTTAAGACAAACCAACTACTTAACTAAATCTCTGTAGAAGCAACTTATAAGCACCAAAATAAACGGCAAGGGAAAATCACAAACGTGAAAATGTTTCTATTTAAAATCGTACTGCTTTCATATCATGGGAAACATTTTCAGTGTAAAGTACTTTAGAGACCAGTAGATAAATAACCTAAGTGACGCCAACCCTAACAAGTATTGTAATGTATCAATAGTATTTAAGCACCACCCATGATAATCACATGGTATTACATTTCTCGATGAACCTCCCGGTAGTTCTTCGGGTGATTTGAATGAAAGGCTGACGCTGACGGACCTCCCCTACCTCGCCCACGGTCCCCCGGGCACGCATGAAAGGGAATAATACCTGTAGCTTTGGAGGAAATTATTCCGCACGCCGGTGGTCAACAAACAACTTTTCGGGAGGGATAATAAAGGCAGCGAAATTTCAAGGAAGGCATGTGCATTGTTACCTTTACGGTCTCATTCAGCATCGCCAGCCGACCGTGCCCGTTTCGGATTCGGACGTGATGCACCACACATTATTTCCCGATCGGTATCATAACAACACCCCCCGCCCCACCCAGCTGCGCAAACACCACAATTACTCCAACCATATTTCGTCAGTTTAACATTGACCCATTCAATAACTGTTTATGGCCAATTACGACACACCTTGTTGACTACGCATAAACGAATCGATTCACGAAGGAAACGGTTTTGGTTAAAGGTATTCACTTATTTCATTAGGATTAATTGAAGATTATTGAATGGAAGTTAAACATTTCTATCGTTTTTTACTTTCCCTATATAGTATATATAGGGGAAGTATTGTTTTCGTGCGTGAAAATGTCTGTGGGCGCTGTAACTCAAAAACGAATGATCCAATTGAGATGAAACTTTAAACATAAGGTTTCATTTTCAAAAGTTGGAACTGAAAAGCTTTTGGTGAACATTCAAAAACCGGAAGTGGATGTTTACTCGAAGCCGTTTTTTGTTTTTTCCCGATGCTTTTCTTAATATGAAAAATATGACAAAACTTTTCAAACAAAAGTTAAAGGAAATTAGAAACTGAACAAATTTTATTTAAACATATTTTTTATAAAATTCTTAACTTTTGAGAAAAAATTTAAAAATTAAAAATTTTGACGTTTTTAGCCAATTACTAATAAACTATACGGGTTACGTGAAACTTATATAGTAAATAATTGTAGAGAATTTAAAAGTGAACATATTATTAAGAATAGTCTTTTTGCATAAACCTCATAGTTTTCGAGAAAAATGTAAGGAAAGTACTATCACTTAGAAATTTTACCTTTTGAATTTCTTTTTTATTTAAAAAGTTGATATAGAATTTTAAGTATTTTTTACAAATTTTATTGAAGGTTTTACAAATTTAATAAAATATTTCTTCTAGATTTCTAATTATAATAATTTACCTCAAGGATTATAAAATTCTCTTTATTTTTTTCAACATATTCTCTTCTGGTTTTTAAATATATCTTTCATCCTAAAATTTTTCAGCAATTGGTATTTTTAATATTTAGAGTTACTAGGTTTACTAATTTTCAAGTAATTTTTATCCTTGATTTAATTTGCAGACATTATCTTTGAAGGTTCTAAAATATTCTAGTGGTAATTTTCTTCAGTATTTTCTGTCTTATAATTATCTCTATTTAATTTCAAGTATTTTAATTGAGGCTTCAAGATTTTTTTAAATGTCATCTTATCGGAATTTTCAAAAATTTTCTTTTGCGAAATATTTTTCCAAGATTTCTAAAATTTACTAATGATAGTGTTCTCTCTCTTTTCCAGCAATTTCTCTTCTATATTTCAAGAAAAAAATATGATAATTATAGAACTTTCAGCAATTTTTCTTACAGTTTTCTAAACAGTTTTTTTTTTTCTAATTGCAAGAACTTTCTTTGATTTTATTATGAAAGTTTTATCCCAGATTTCTTCGTATTCCACCTTATCGAAAGTTTCAGAAACTTCTCTTATACGTGTTGCAATAATTTTCCTCAAGGGTTCTAAAATTGTTTTTCCAAAATTTTCTTTCCTTTTAATTTTTTTTTCATTCTAGAGTTTTTCACCAAATTTGTAGGTTTTCAAATCGTTTATAAATTTTTACTTAACACCAAAATTGCAAAACTTAACCAGCGAGTTATTTTCAGCGTTTTTTTTCCTATGTTTTTCTCTTTCTAGAGTTTTTATGAAATTGTTATTTTATAGAAATTTTTCAGAAGTATTTCTGACGAAAGCTTCCTCCACAGATTCTAAAAACGTTTATAGAATTTTGATCGATTTTCCTTACAAATTTAAAATATTTTTTCTTTTTTATTGCAAGAATTTTCATTGAAGGTTTCACAATTTTTATAAAAGTTATCTCCCAGATTTCTAAAATTTTACAACAATGTTCCTTCTGATTCGATCTTTTTGAAAGTTACAGAAACTTCTTTTCTAAGTTGCAATAATTTGCTTCGAGGGTTCTAACATTTTCCAGTGGTACGTTTCCTATTGTTTTTCAAACATTTTATCTTCTAGTTTTTTAAATTATTCAGGAATTCCAATTTTAGATTTTTGGAATTACTAGGTTCCCAAACTTTAAAACAATTTTTATCCAAGGTTTAAATTGCAAAAGTTATCTCCGAAAGTTTAAAAACTTTTTTTCTTCTCTCTGTTTTTTTCAGCATTTTCTGTTCTATGTTTTTCTATCTAAATGCAACATTTTTCAATAAAGGTTGTAGTGTTTTTAATAAAAAAAAAATATTATCGGAAGTTCTTTTGTGAAATTCCACTGATTCTAAAAATTCCTTATGGTGGTTTTGTCTTTCTCTTCCAGCAATTTCTTCTCTATATTTTACTAAAAATAAAAATTACATGATTATAATTTAGCAATTTTTCTTACAGATTTATAGAACTTCCTTTCTATAATTTCTGAAATTGTCATTAAAGGTTTTACAATTTTTATGAAATATTTCTCCAAGATTTCTGTAATTTATCAACAATGCTTCTCTTTCTTTTATCTTATATATTCCAGGAATTTAATTTCCTAGTTACAACAATTTTTTCAAAGGTTTTAAAACATTCTAGTGCTAGTATATTCGCCGCTATTTAGCATTTTCTTTTCTAGTTTTATCATTTTCTTCCATTCTAGAATTTTTCAGCAAATTCTATTAAACATTTCAGATTTGTAGGATTTCAAATTTTTAAGCAATGTTTAGCCAAAGATTTAAATTGGAAAAAATCCAACAATTTCTCTTCTAAATTATACAAAAAATTAGATGATTATATTAGCACAGATTTCTAGATTTTTTTTTCTGATTTCTAAAATATTTCAATGCTTCTTATCGTAATTTAGAAGAAATTTCTCTTTCCAGTTGAAATACGTTTTTCCAAGGATTCTAAAATTTTCCGGTGGTAATTTTCTCGCTATTTTTCCAGCATTTTCGTTTCAAATTTCTAAATGTTTTTCATTTCTATAATATTTCAAATTTTAAAGTTATTTTCATCAATAAAGTAATAATTTTCGGCAAGGATTCTAAAATTTCTCATAATTTTCTTGCTGTTTTCTAGCCATTCATTCCTTTCTAGAATTTTTATCAATTTCTATTGCAGATTTTCTAGAATTTCTATACTTTCGATATTTTAGTAATTATAGATTGAAATGGCAAAAAATATCTCCGTAGGTACAGACATTTTCCATTGGTACTTTTCTTGCTGTTTTCTTGTCTCTATTCCACCCTCCAATTAGTAAAACATCAAAAATTATTTGAATAAATTTTTATAAATAAATCTCTAAAAATTGTAATTATTTTTTGTTTATTTATATTTTACAACTTTTAATTAAAACCCTGGTTTATTATTTACTGATTGGAGGATGGGACAGAGGCCACCCACCCACCCTACATATACATGATAACTTTAATTGCTAATCGTTGATGATTTTGCTGCTAAAAACAGTCAAACCCTTTATGTAATAAAAACTAAATAAAACAAAATTTAAGTTTAAATGTAAATGAATTTCTATACTTAATACTATCTAATTTAGATTTAAAGTCTGTCCACCCATCGTGCATCAAATTTTTACTTATTCACTCAATCAAAAATTTTACCTTTATAATTCCTTTTTTTATTCAAAGAATTTTGTAAATAATTTCATTGGATACAGCGAGACGAAAAGGAGTTAAAGTTTATATGTATATGTAGGGTGGGTGGGTGGCCTCTATCGCACCCTCCAATCAGTAAAACATCATCAGAAATAATAGGGAAAGTATTATGATGGCCACATCACCATTTATTGAAATATTATGTAGATGCCTAACCTTATGGGGATATGCGAGTCACTAAAAGATGCTGAGAAACAGATGGCGCATGAGAAATGAGTCTGTGTAATGCAGTTTTCTGTAGCTCTATGGTATTGAATTATATGTATTCTCAACACCCGATCGCCTGAAATTTCACAGAAACCGAGAACGATGCGGTATGGGCGGCGTGCAAATTCCCGAGTAAGATCGTCTCGATGCTGATTGCAATACGTATAATTCAATACTATAGAAAACTGTAAAAGCTACAGAAAACTGCAGTACGCAGACTCACTACTCAGGCGCCATCTGTTTCTCGGCATCTTTTAGTGACGCGCACATCCCCATAAAGTTAGGCATCTATATAATATTTCAATCAATTATTGATTCCCTTACATCATTTTTGGCCACACATTTAAAAAATGAATTTTATGAGATATGGACTATTAGTATCTACAACTTTTAATATTTCAAAATATGTGTGCATTCCCATCATCGCGGGCTAATTGGAATCTGAAGGAATGAATTGTAGAGTTGACCACATTTTTCCGACCTCGAGGCGGCCGGAGAGAGAGAAAATGCTGCAATTAGAAACCACAGAAATAAAACTAATTCACTTCCACACAGTTCGCCGTTCATGCATCTGTGCCGGCTTTCAACGGTCACGACATATGTGTGTACGTATAAAACGTATGTGTGTGTGTGTGTGTTTTCTAAACGTGTCTGGATTCTTTGTTTGCATCTTCGTGCACAGATTAAACTGATAACCTGTGGACAAGAGGTACTCACATTCCTCGACATACACACCGGTCGTATAAATAAAGTTCTTTCTCCTCTCGGCCACTTCCTGTGCATTTATTCACCATAAACAAAAAAGTGAACACAAACCTCCGGCCGTTTTGCTCCGCTTAAGTGACTCTTTATTCTCTGCGTTTCTTGTTGCTTCGCTCGATTGTTTTTATATTATAGTTTGTCGGTCCATTCTTTTTCTCTTTTTGCGGTTGCAAACAAAACCCATATAGACTCTAGGTAGATGTTAATGAGTCAAATAAAGATAATGGTTTTTATGTACTTATTGAAGTTGATAGGTTATGTTATTATAACAGATATTCTTAGATTATAAAAAAACAATTCTTGTTGATGAGTGTTTTCCTCTAGTTAAGAAAAAATATTTACATATAGACTTGTATTAGGAATTATTTATTTTAACCAATATGGTAACAAAAATATTCCACTATTATACATAAAAAATGTCGACAAAAATTTTGATCGCATTTGGAAAAGCTTGAATTTACAAAATATGTGTTCTTCAATTCTCACCTTCTATTCATCTGACAAATGTTTAGGGTAATACTTATAAGAAGAACACTTAATATTGTAAAGAACCTTGCCAAACGTGAAACTAAAATCATTAAAATGTGGTAAAGTGTAAAAGATGCCGAGAACCAGATGGCGCATGAGTAGTGAGTCTGTGTACTGCAGTTTTCTGTAGCTCTTATCACACAAAATAAAACACTTAGTTACTTTCAATATTTAGATAACAAGACTGTTAGATTTTCAAACATGGATTTTCAACACTTAAGTGCCTCAACAATCATAAACTTATAGTCTGTTCGTTGGATCTTTGGTCGTACGTCACAAATTATCGCTTCGAGAAACGACGCAAAAACATTCAGTCTGACAAAGGAAACTAAATGCGTTAGAAAAAGAACGCACTGTAAAACTTTCGTCGTTTTTTGAAGCGATAGTTTGTGACGTACGACCAAAGATCCAACGAACAGACTATAGTTACTTTTGTTAGCTAAGGGTATTATTTTGTATTTCGAAATGTATAACGAAGTAGAAACCTCAATCATCAAAATAATTCTTATGAACCTTACCAAAACTCATACTTTGTTTAATGAAGGTGTTCTTCACATCTATTTATTTGTATGAAACATTTTTCAAATTCTTCAAAACTTCACATTTTTCTGAAAAACCTTTTTTCTCAAGTTTTTTCTTTAATGTATCCTTTATATCTGTAAGATTGAATGTATTATAATTCTGCTTTCTAAAGAAATGATTTATTTCGTACAATAAATCTCGAGCATCAAAAATACTAGCGTAGACAATAAGAAAAACAAAAAAAAAACGAAACAATCCATACATAATCTAACGGACGATACGAAACGTACGGGTCTAAAACAGTTCCGAAAGCAAACGAAAAACACATAAAACCTCGGGGCTTTCTTTTTGTGCCGCCTAATTCCGGCACGATTCCCGATATTATCTAAGCCGTGATAAATATCGCCAGATACATCTGGAGTTAAAAGCCGCCCAAAACGTCGGAGAGAAGAAGAAAAAAAAAACGCGCCGTTCGTGTGGCGTTCCCGAATAGATTCCGAATTGATCATTCGTTCCTGTTCCACGGAAAAATGTACGTGATTTATCGTGCGACGTTTTAATGCCAGCCCCCCCAAGAAATCTTGATAGTTCCATTTCATTTAACCGGCATTTAATAAATTAGGGAAGTTGCAACATATTTCTTGCGAATTTCTAACGAATTAGTTAAGTTCCTCACCGGGGAGGGTTAACCGTAATCTGCTTTTAACTTATTTCAACGTTTGTAATTTGTCCCGGACGTTATTTATGTTATAAGGACGTTTATTATACGCGTTGTAATTTATTAATTTTTCTCAGTAGAACGGTACACCGTTCCAACCGAAAAATGTAACACGCAGAAAACTTGTAATACTTACTGAGTATTGTCAGTCTTTACAGTGGATCATAACCACAGAATTAAATCCTGTTTGCAAGCGGCTGGCAAGAGTTCAAAGCCTGCGGATTTTGTAATTGGCAATTTTCATTTGAAACTTACAATTTATATTTTAATAACGGCAATTTCCTTCTCTCCCATCCCGAACAGAACCCTTTAAAAGTTTTTTAAGAATATACGAAGGCAGTAATGATTATAATCGAACACAACATACAATTACTTAATTTTAATTAATAATTTTTAAGAATACACAATGTTTAGCTTCCGTTTTTATTGTGTTGTATTTATGTAGAAATTTATTTGGGAAAGCTTCCGTTTTGATTGTGTTGTATTAATGTAGATATTTATTTGGGAAACCGTGGTGTGAGGTAATTGAATCCTTGAAAAATTCTTTTAATTAGTATTTTATATAATTTATGGATGTTAGGTTGAGGCAATAAAAATTTCGTCACTGTTGCAATTTTTTTTTTCTTCTGGTTACGTAAATATTTTAATAATTAATATTTAATTAACCAAAAGTGATGATTATAATGATGATTGCAACCGTTACTATACGTTATACGTAGTATTTAAGTGTTTGTAACCAAAAGTGGTTAATAAATTAGTGAATTAATTTTCAATTGATTAAGGCCATAATGGCACAATGGGTAGCGTTGTTCGTTTATTTGTCGTTTTTTTCCCCCTTTCTTTCTATTCTATGGCCATTGCAATTTATTTCCGAACACTTGATGTAGTATCGAAAACAATCAGTGTTCGCCGCTCGTGTACTAAATATGGCCTTTCAAATTGGGAAGTAAATAGACCGGAAGGATTCAGAATAGCCGGAGGAACGTAATGGAAAACTATGTAATAGATGTACTGCCTGGCCGTTCTCTTCTCTTTCGTGTGCATTCTTAGTTTAGTAGGTTATCCATTTTACAAATTTACGGCGCGCGCTCACCTTTTCCTCTCTGCGTTTCTTTTGTTTTTTTTTTATCGCCACGCATTCGCTGAAAACGTAATGAACAATAAAATTGCGCGACTCGTACAAATTTTATTTATGATTCTCACGGTCATTATCATGGAATTGCGTTTGCCTGGAAAATCCATTATTGTTATGTTTGATTCGATTTACTTTTGCAATAAAAATATTATCAAAATTATTAGTTTTGTTGTTGTAATCACAAGAGTTCCATAAATGTGCATTGACGCGCCATCATTCGTGCCTAGGCTTATAAGCACAAATCGTTTCCGGATATTATCACGTTTGCGTTCGTCCTTACTGGCGAAATGAAACAACACACTCGCGGTTTGCAAAATGTGTTCAATGTTATAATTAGATATCGCAGTGTGGTGCACGGTGAAACCGATTAAACTTTTAATTAGCAACCGAATAAGCCGTCGAACGTAATTAACGATTGCATCTAGTGTGCCGCGGTGAATTTCGGTGCGCCGTATAAATCTATAAAGCCGGGGTTAATTGTCGTAATTGCGACCTGAAAGGAATAAATATGATCAATGTTTCCGAGATTAATTGCCAGATTGTGGTTAATGCGTCTGGTTTCACGGATAGTGGGTATTGAACCGCGATCAGTCGATTACCAACAACAGGTAAATGGTTTTCCACTAAAATCCCATTTCCGCGGCGTTTTCAGGCGGTCCAACTTTATCATCCAGTTCTTCTTGAACTTCGAAAGTCGCGAGGAATAAAGAAAAGCCACGTGCACATTAATTGCGTTTTATTTATAGCCGCGACGTGATTGCGCGTCGAAAAATCATTTGCAATTCGTTATGGAAAGACTGGTCGCTTTTTTTGCAGCAACAGGAACAACGCGACCGCAGTCTCTAGGTCTCCATTAGCGGTTCGCTAATTTCTGCACGCCCATTCGTATGATGGATTAATTTACCGTTGTTGTATACATTACAATAATATTATTTATTTCCGTCTTAATTAACCTACGCTCGGCATCTGCACGTCTCGTCTGGCGACGAACCGAAATGGAGAATTTCAAGTGTTTGGTATCTGGTGTATGTGCTTGTAGTAACATCTGCGGTGTATAAAAATAAATGGTGTAACACTATTCCGAGCAAATAAACATGTTTTCACACTTATTACGGGCCCTCGCACTTCGCACCAGGAGAATTTAAACAGAAGCCAGAATTAGAGCACTAGTTTACACTGCACGTCGATTGATCCTCTTGCAAACAAGGGTTAAACTAGGCTAATACGAAAACATACCACAATTATTTGGATTTACTTTTTTTAAATCAAAACTAATGTGATGGAACAAATTACAACTCACTTTACAATGTAATGAACTTTACCAAAGATTTAAAACTGTAAAAAATAATACATCCAACTTTTTTAGTATGACACTTCAGTTTCAAAAAATTTACTTGTAACGAATATCTTTTTACACGCTGACACGTGTAAAATTTCAAGAACGGTTAATAACAGTAATTTCACCGAAATGAGTAAACCGTTCAACAAAATTGGCCGAAAAAAAAAATCACTGCGGTTAAACGATTCCGGTTCGCAGTGGTACCGCAAAAATCCTCGCCAATTACGATTATTAAAATGTGCACGAGCCGACCTACCGCGTGCTTCCAGAAAGAAAATTGCTCAGTTTAACACGTGACCTCACCACCACTTATTTACATAATATCCATTTCCAATATATTATTATATTTACGGCGCTCAAATGTTTTTCTTTTTTACCCCCGTCCTGATCCACTTTAAAGTTTTGCCCGCGAACGAGTAATGCGTAAGCCCTTCAGCGGCTGAAGATACTAAAGAGGTTCAGTTTGCTTGTCGTTGAAAAATCGCAAATCCCAGTAAAGAGATTTACGTTTTTTCTGCGTTTGAAGGGAAGGAGGATGGGTGGATGGGGTAGGTGGGCGATCGCAAGATATTACCACGCGTAAACAGTATTTTGTTTACGGTTTGCATGTTGAAATTTTCTTAACAAATAAAAGTAGTAATTATATAATTATATATATGTATATGACATTCAGCGGAAATTTACCTCAAGGGTCAATTCAAGGGGGAGGGGTGTATTATAAAAGCAACTCATCCCAATTCAAAAAACGGTTTCGGATTAATAATTGCATTAACGCGTGTATTACCACCGGTTCTGCTAATAAAATCAAAATAATTCGTCATCTAGATTAGGATCCCCTGAGCGCCGAGGGAGAATTGGAGCTTAACATATAAATCCTGATGATGCGGGGTGGGGAGGGGATGCAATATGCAAATGCCCTCGTCTTTAATGCGAGCGCCCATATTCATATTTTTCGACCGTATGTACCCCTTACAAATTTATGCTAAGAAAACATCAACAACAATAAAAAAATACATAATGCCAAGATTTATTAATTAGTTCATATTTTTACTTCCCCTATATAGAATATATAGGAATAGTATTGTTTTCAAGCATGGAAACATCTGTGGGCGTTGTATCTCAAAAACGAATGATCAGTTTGAGATGAAACTTTAAATTTAAGGTTTCATCATTGAAATCTAGAACTGAAAAGCTTCAAAAATTATTTGAAATATTTGTATAAATACATCATTTAAAAATAAAAAATACAATTATTTTCTGTTTGTTTACATTTTATAATTTCTAACTAAAACCCTCGCTTATGTTTTACTGATTGGAGGGTGGGATAGAGGCCACCCACCCACCCTACATATACATGGTAACTTTAATTGTTAAGCGTTGATGATTTTGTTGCTAAAAACAATAAAACCCTTTATGTAATAAAAAATAAAACAAAATCAAAATTTAAGTTTAAATACAAATGAATTTCAATAGCTAATCTTATCTAATTTAATTTTAAAGTCTGCCCACCCATCAATCATCAAATTTTTACTAATTTACTCACTAAACACTTTTACCTTTTTAGTTTCTTTTTTATTCAAAAATTTTTGTTATTAATTTTATTGGAAACCGCGAGACGATAAGGAATTACAGTTTATATGTATATGTAGGGTGGGCGGGTGGCCTCTATCACACCCTCCAATCAGTAAAACATCATCAAAAATTAATTGAAAAATTTGTTTGAATAAATCTATTAAAATTTGCAATAATGTTATGTTTATTTACGTTTTACAACTTTTAATTAAAACCCTCGCTAGTGTTTTACTGATTGGAGGGTGGGATAGAGGCCACCCACCCACCCTACATATTCATGGTAACTTTAATTGCTAAGCGTTGATGCTTTTACTGATAAAAACATTAAAACCCTTTATGTAATAAAAAATACAACAAAACCAAAATTTAAGTTTAAATATTAATGACTTTCTATACCTAATCTTGTCTAATTTAAATTTAAAGTCTGCCCACCCATCGAGTATTAAATTTTTACTAATTTACTCACTAAAAAAAATTACCTTTTTAATTTATTTTTAATTGATTAATGGTTGAGGCGTTAACTTCGTGATACATTTTGGAAAATTAAACAAAAACGTTTAATTTTGTTTAATTTTCCAAAATGTATCACGAAGTTAACGCCTCAACCATTAATCAATTAATTAAAGCTAGTGTAGCAGAACAGGCGAAAAAGTATTTTAAATTACGACTGAAACACCGACAAGAAATAAAGTGTGATATTAACAAAGTAAACGTTTTTGTTTAATTTCTTTTTTATTCAAAAAATTTTGTAATTAATTTTATTGCAAACCGCGAGACGTTAAGGACTTACAGTTGATATGTATATGTAGGGTGGGTGGGTGGCCTCTATCACACAATCCAATCAGTAAAACATCATCAAAAATTATTAGAAAAATTTGTTTGAATAAATCTATTAAAATTTACAATAAAGTTTTGTTTATATACGTTTTACAACTTTAAATTAAAACCCTCGCTTATGTTTTGCTGGTTGGAGGGTGGGATGGAGGCCACCCACCCACCCTACATATACATGATAACTTTAATTGCTAAGCGTTGATGATTTTGCTGATAAAAATAATAAAACCCTTTATTTAATAAAAATAAAACAAAATCAAAATTTAAGTTTAAATATAAATGACATTTTATAGCTAGTCCTTATCTAATTTACATTTAGAAGTCTGCCCACCCACCAAGCATCAAATTTTTACTAATTTACTCACTAAAAAATTTTTAATTACTTTTTGTTCAAAAATTTTTGTAATTTATTTTATTGCAAACCGCGAGACGTTAAGAACTTACAGTTTATATGTATATGGAGGGTGGGTGGGTGGCCTCTATCACACAATCCAATCAGTAAAACATCATCAAAAATTATATGAGAAATTTGTATGATACATTAATTAAAAAATGCAATTATTTTGAGTTTGTTTACATTTTGCAACTTCTAACTAAAACCCTCGCTTATGTTTTACTGTTTGAAGGATGGGATAGAGGCCACCCACCCACCCTACATATACATGATAACTTTAATTGCTATTCGTTGATGATTTTGCTGCTAACAATAAAACCCTTTATGTAATAAAAAATAAAACAAAATCAAAATTTAAGTTTAAATATAAATGACTTTCTATACCTAATCTTGTCTAATTTAGATTTAAAATCTGCCCACCCACCAATCATCAAATTTTTACTAATTTACTCAATAAAAATTTTACCCTTTTAATTTTTATTTTATTCAAAAGTTTTGTAATGAATTTTATTGAAAACCGCGAGACGATTAGGAATTATAGTTTATATGTATATGTAGGGTAAGTGGGTGGCCTCTATCACACCCTCCAATCAGTAAAACATCATCAAAAATTAATTCAAAAATTTATTTGAATAAATCTATTAAAATTTGCAATAATGTTGTGTTTATTTACATTTTACAACTTTAAATTAAAACCCTCGCTTATGTTTTACTGATTGGAGGGTGGGATAGAGGCCACCCACCCACCCTACATATACATGACAACTGCAATTGCTAAGCGTTGATGATTTTGCTGCTAAGAACAATAAAACCCTTTATGTAATAAAAAATATAACAAAATCAAAATTTAAGTTTTAATATAAATGACTTTCTATAGCTAATCTTATCTAATTTAGATTTAAAGTCTGCCCACCCATCAAGCATCAAATTTTTAGTAATTTACTCACTAAAAATTTTACCTTATCACACAATCCAATAATAAATAAATAAAAATAAATGAAATTTTTTTCTAATTTACTCAATAAAATTTTTGTGTTTTGAATTTCTTTTTTATTCAACAAGTTTTGTAATTAAATTTATTGGAAACCGCGAGACGATAAGGAATTAAAATTTATATGTATATGTAGGGTGGGTGGGTGGCCTCTGTCACACCCTCCAATCAGTAAAACCTCATCAAACATTGATTAAAAAAAATTATTTGAATAAATCCATTAAAATTTGCAATAATCTTACGTTTATTTACGTTTTACAACTTTAGATTTAAAATCTGCCCACCCATCATGCATCAATTTTTACTAATTTACTCCGTAAATAATTTTACCTTTTTAAAATTATTTTAATTTTTTTTACCTTTTAAAAAAATCAAAATTTAATTTTAAATATAAATGACTTTCAATAGCTAATCTTATCTAATTTATATTTAAAGTCTGCCCACCCACCAAGCATTATTTTTTTTACTAATTTACACACTAAAAAATACTTTTTTAATTTAATTTTTGCTCAAAAGATTTTGTAATTAATTTTATTGGAAACCGCGAGACAATACGGAATTATAGTTTATATGTATATGTAGGGTGGGTGGGTGGCCTCTATCCTACCCTTCAATCAGTAAAACATCATCAAAAATTACTTGAAAAATTTGTTTGCATAAATCCATTAAAATTTACAATATGCTATGTTTATTTACGTTTTACAACTTTAAATTAAAACCCTCGCTTATGTTTTACTGATTGGAGAGTGGGATAGAGGACACCCACCCACCCTACATATACATGATAACTTTAATTGCTAAGCGTTGATGATTTTGCTGCTAAGCACAATAAAACTCTTTATGCAATAAAAATAAAACAAAATCAAAATTTAAGGTTAAATATAAACGACTTTCTTTAGCTAATCTTATCTGATTTAGATTTAAAAGTCTGCCCACCCATCGCGCATCAATTTTTTACTAATTTACTCATTAAAAAATTTTACTTTATCAATTTCTTTTTTATTCATCAAGTTTTGTAATTAATTTTATTGGAAACCGCGAGACGATAAGGAATTATAATTTTTATGTATATGTAGGGTGGGTGGGTGGCCTCAATCCCACCCACATGAAGCAAATTTTTACAAATTTACTCACCAAAAATATTACCTTTTGAATTTCTTTTTTATTCAAAATTTTTTGTAATTAATTTTATTGGAAACCGCGAGACGATAAGGAATTAAAATTTATATGTATATGTAGGGTGGGTGGGTGGCCTCTATCCCACTCTCTGATCAGTAAAACATGGTCAAAAATTATTTGAAATATTTGTATGAATCAATTAAAAAATATAATTATTTTCTATTTGTTTACATTTTACAATTTATAACTAAAACCCTCGATTATGTTTTACTGATTGGAGGGTGGGATGGAGGCCACCCACCCACCCTACATATACATGATACTTATAATTGCTAATAGTTGATGATTTTGCTGCTAAAAAGAATAAAACCCTTTATGTAATAAAAAATAAAACAAAATCAAAATTTAAGTTTAAATATAAATGACTTTCTATAGCTTATCTTACCTAATTTTGATTTAAAGTCTGCCCACCCATCATGCATCAAATTTTTACTAATTTACTCAGTAAGAAATTTTAATTTCTTTTTGACTCAAAAAATTTTGTAATTAATTTTATTGGAAACCGCGAGACGATAAGGAATTAAAGTTTTTATGTACATGTAGGGTGGGTGGGTGGCCTCTATTACACCCTCCAATCAGTAAAACATCATCAAAAATTATTTGAAAAATTTAATTGAATAAATCTATTTAAGTTTGCAATAATGTTATGTTTATTTATGTTTTACAACTTTTAATTAAAATCCTCGCTTATGCCAGTTTAGGTAGAACACCCATAATTTTAGAATTAAACTATTTTTATTTATGGAAGAACAACTTTCCAACTTAAGAATGCAAAAATAAAAAAAATTATATACTTCATTCTAATTAGACTTTTACATCTTTAAGACATTTTAATTGTTAAATTGGACTTCTTCTAAATCTTTCTGTGAAACGAAACTACAATCTCCAAGCTAAATTAATTTGATTCCAAATTATTTCTGAATCGATAAAATAAAATATTACTTGAATCAGTTAAACAACATTTTAAAAAACCTACTTGTTAAATGTTAGAATATTGTGTAACATTTATTAGATACAACTTTTTCCGATGTAAAGCAATTTTCGTTGATAACGATGAACAATGGGGTAATAACTGATGGCCTAGTTACGCGAACTGTACTAATAGTTTTATGAAAATTACAGACTACTTAAAATAATCGATAGAACCGGCGGCGCCTGAAAATGTGCCCAGCACGCGTGCAAAACTCGTCGCACGTGCAAAAATTAAAAGTGTATTTTATTGTATTAAAGGGCTAAAATCCACCTTTAAAAAAAATACTTTTCCCACGTTCATAATTTAATGCGTGGCTTAGATAGACGATTTAAAAAATTGCACAGCGAATTTTCGAATAAACCGACGGTGTATCGATTTCGGATTAATATTTTATGCAAATCCACACGCAAAACTATGCGGACCGCACTGAATACACACACACATAGATATATATAGGGCGGACTTAAAATGCAAATGCCGATTCGACGCATTAATAGATTTATTGTGGCGTCTATTCCGATCACATGGAATAAAACAAATATTTGCACCGACTGCAGATAACCCGGTTTATCCAGGTCATCCTTAAATGTTAATATTTGTTGTGAACGCGCCGTTATCTTTAAGTTATATGTTGTATATATTTTTTTAAAGCCGAGAAATACTGTGATAACAATTCGTCAGCGTGTTTGTTTAAAAGTAAAACGAGGAAAATCGACTAGGTTGTCGTTGCTTGAGTAAATATTAGCGGTGTCGTTGTTATCAATTGGGAAATAATTATGAATCAATGGAATTTTGTCGAAATCAATATTAATAAACAATTAGGGGGAATTTTATGGACGTAATAAAATTACTCATATATAAATTATTAATGATTTTATGAATAAGGAGTGTTTAATTTTCCAAATATTTATTCAATTATGGGTGGATGCCCAATATTCTTATAATTTTTGGAACATAAGCAAGAGTTTAACAATTTCATTAATAACACTCTTGTTTATATTCCAAAAATTGAAGGGCAGGATAGTGGCCACCCACCCACCCTACATATGCAATGAATTCTTAAACTGAAAAAGTGTTTTTAGGTATAATTTTATACAAATACGAACAATTTTGTAGATTTCTTGAAAAAAACCCATGAAAGTATGTTATTTAGGTAAATAATATCAAATAAAAATTAATTGTGCACTTAATAACCTATACTACTGATAGAATGAAAACGAAACCCAATCCATTCTTGATTAGAAAATTAAGAAAAAATGAGCTTAAATCTTCAGATTTACATTTTAATCGAAAATAATCAATAAGAAATGATGAAATTGTTTAATGTGCGTCACAAGCGGGGTTTAGAGTAAAGTAAATGTATATATGTAGGGTGGGTGGGTGGCCACTATCCCACCCCCCCAAACTTTTAAACGCAAACAAGAGTTCTATAAAATAGAATTTTATAATAAATTGAAAAATTATTGATAAAACTCTTGTTTATGTTCCAGAAATTAAAGGGTGGGATATTGGCCACCCACCCACCCTACATATGCATTAAATCCTTAAACTGAAATAGTGGTTTTAGGTATAATTTATACAAATACGAACAATTTTGTATACTTTCTTAAAAAAAACACATCAAAGTTTGTTATTTAGGTAAAAAAAATAATCTAAGAATAATTTTACAGTTACCTAAATAATCAATAAGAAATGAAGAAGTTGTTTGTTTAATCCGTACAACAAGCAGGGTTTAGATTAAGTAAATCTATATATGTAGGGTGGGTGGGTGGCCACTAGCCCACCCTCCAAACTTTTAAACACGAACGATATTTTTATAAAATATTTTGTTTTGTTTATAAGTTGAAAATTTAAAATAAAATATTATTTTTGTGTTCCAGAAATTGAAGGGTGAGATAGTGGTCACCCACCCACCCTACATATGCATTGGATACTTCAAGTAAAACCGTGTTTTTAGGTATAATTTACACAAATACGAACAAATTTCTATATTTCCTTAAAAAACATCCAAATTTGTTATTTAGGTAAAAAAAATTAATCCACGACTTATATTATACGATTAATAACCCTTAATGTAAACAGATAAAAAACGGCCGCTATTCCACCCTCCAAACTTTTAAAGACGAACGATAATTTCATAAAATATTTTTTTTTGTTTATAAGTTCAAAATTTAATTTAAAACTCTTGTTTATGTTCCAGAAATTGAAGGGTTGGATAGTGGCCGCCCACCCACCCTACATATGCATTTGATACTTCAACTAAAACAGTGTTTTTAGGTATATTTTATACAAATACAAACAATTTTGTATATTACCATAAAAAACACATCAAAGTTTGTTATTTAGGTCAAAAAATTTAATCTAAGACTAATTGTGCAATTAATAACCCTTAATCTAAACGGATAAAAAAATGAAAACAAAAGCCAATCCATTATTGTATAGAAAATTAAAGAAAAAAATTAGCTGAAATCAGTGTAAATTAAAATTTTAAACAAAAAGAAATGAGGAAATTGTTAAATCTGCATCATAAGCAGTGTTTGGATTAAGTAAATTTATTTATGTAGGGTGGGTGGCCACCATCCCACCCTCCAAGCCTTTAAACACGAACGATAATTTCATAAAATATTTTTTTGTTTATAAATTGAAAATTTAAAATAAAACTTTTGTTTATGTTCGAGAAAATGAAGGGTGGGATAGTGGTCACCCACCCACCCTACATATGCAATGGATACTTCAGCTAAAACAGTGTTTTTAGGTATAATTTATAGAAATTCGAATAATTTTGTATATTTTCTTTAAAAAAACACATCAAAGTTTGTTATTTAGGTCAAAAAATTTAATCTAAGACTAATTGTGCAATGAATAACCCTTAATCTAAACGGATTAAAAAAATGAAAACAAAAGCCAATCCATTTTTGTATAGAAAATTAAAGAAAAAAAAAGCTTAAATCAGTATAAATTAAAATTTTAAAGCAAAAGAAATGAGGAAATTGTTAAATCTGCATCACAAGCAGCGTTTAGATTAAGTAAATCTATATATGTAGGGTGGGTGGCCACTATCCCACCCTCCAAACCTTTAAATACGAACGATAATTTCATAAAATAAATAAAACTCTTATTTATGTTCCAGAAATTGAAGGGTGGGATAGTGGCCACCCACCCACCCTACATATGCATTGAATGCTTCAAACAAAACCGTGCTTTTAGGTATAATTTATACAAATATGAACAATTTTGTAGATTTTCTTGAAAAAAAACCATCAAAGTTTGTTAATTTGGTAAAAAATTTAATCTAAGACTAATTGTACAATTAATAACCCTTAATATAACCAGATAATAGAATGAAAACAATAGCCAATCCACTATTGTATAGAAAATTACGAAAAAATAAGTTTAAGACAGTATAAATTAAAATTTTAAAGCAAAAGAAATGAGGAAATCGTTAAATCTGCATCACGAGCAGTGTTTGGATTAAGTAAATCTATATATGTAGGGTGGGTGGGTGGCCACTATCCCACCCTCCAAACTTTTAAACACGAACGATAATTTTATAAAATATTTTTTTTGTTTATAAGTAGAAAATTTAAAATAAAATTCTTGTTTATGTTCCAGATATTGAAGAGTGAGATAGTGGCCACCCACCCACCCTACATATGCATTGGATACTTCAACTAAAACCCTGTTTTATGTATATTTTATACAAATACGAACAGTTTCGTATATTTCCTTGAAAAAAACAAATCAAAGCTTTTTATTTAAGTAAAAAAATAATAATTAAAGTATAATTAATTACATAATAAACTATAGCATAAACAAGTGAAATAATGAAAATAATAGCCTATCGACTATTTCATCGAAAACTTAAAGAATTAGCTTAAATCAGTTGATACAAATTTTAAAACAAAAAAAGTGGAGAAATTGTCAAATTTTCCTCATAAGCAGGGCTTAGGTTAAGTAATTCTATATATATGTAGGGTGGGTGGGTTTACACTATAACCCCAAGTTGAATTAAATAGATTTATTCTAGATTGAAAAATATACAAGAGTTGAAACCTATTATAGTTTTACCACTGGCAGTTTTAGGAGTTTTCAACTGTTAATATTCCTTGAAAAAAGCTAAGTAAAATTTGGAGGAGAAAAAACGAAAAATATTTACTATTCAATAAAGTAACAAGCTCATTTACGCACACACAAATCACACGGCGGAAGGACCACGTGGTCGCTAGCCAGCCAAACACTACTACTACTATTAACTATTCAAAAGAAAATGCTGAAAAACTTCTGAAAGATAGTAAATATAATTATAAAAAATTTGATGAATTGTGCAAATGCTTAAAAATAAATTATTGGAAATTTTTACCAAGAAAGTCTTAAAAATCTTAAGAAGAAATTCCTGAGAAATATTTAAGATTTTGTGTATAAAATGCTAAACAAATTTGGTGAACTTGAAGAAATATTATAGGAAACTCAGGAAAATTTTTAAAATGTTAAGTAAAATTTCGAGGAGAAATCACATAGATTATCTGCGTAAAAATTTAGCTTGTAAAGAATTTTTGGGACGAACATAAAAAAATTTATAAATTGAGAATGTGTTTAGCAATTTTAGAAATCGAAAGAACTTTTTAACAATTAGAATTAGAAGTTCAAGTAGAAAATCCTCAACAATTCGAAAAGAAATTACTAAACAATTCTAGAAATTTTGAGATAAAAAAATATTAAGAAGAAATTATAATGCATTGCAAAATCCCTGGAAAATTCGAGGAAAAAATCCTAATTCAAAATTACTAAAAAAATCTTAAGCATTAATTACTGCAAAAAAATATTCTTTCAAGGATTTTTAAATCTTTTTAAAATTATCAACGAGTTTAATGGGAATAGAATAAGATAAGAAAGAATTAATAGGAAATTTCACGAATAAGATGTTATAAGAATTAATTAATTCTTTTTTCCATTGGTTTCTGCTATTTTAGTTTTTTTAATTAATGCTTGTGACTTTTGTTTCATTCACTTGAAGAAGCAATATATTTTCGTAATTAATACACCTTTTTAAGAATCACAGAGTTATTTATAATTTTATTAAACGAATGACTACGGATTTTCAACATCTTAACGATTTATAAATTAACGAATGTTTATACCAATTACTCAACTATATTCACGCAATTCAATTTTTTTATTTCTATTATTTCTAGCAATTGTTTTTACTCGAAATATATTTAGAAAGAGCACTTTATTCACGCAAATATTACAATATGTGCAAACACACCCTCAATTGTAGGACGAGGGTAAATTTGGCGAGAACGTTAAATATAACCGAAAACTTATTTTACTGTATGATTTTGAAAGAAAAAACGGAAATGCCACTTGAGATTCATCACTTCATACTTTCCTCTGTTTAGAAAAGAAATCCGTGTAAAGTGATATATAAATCAGTATACAACAATCACTTAAGAAAATACAAAAATACAGAACATTGAGATTCCTAATAATTCATCAAGTAATAAAAAAATGTTAACAACAAATAATAAACGTGTAAAAATGTAACAAACGGAAATGGAGGGGAGAAAATAGAGAGAGATAGATAGAGAAATGGATTATTACAAAAATAAATAAATAACTTTGAATGTATTATAAGTTAGAAAGTTAGACATCCCCTTTTTCATTGTGTTGTATCTAACTTATAATATTAAGTTTTTTTCACGTAAACCAAAAATACGAACAGAAATAACTTTGTAGTCATCACAATTGTATTTTGATTAAAACACTTAGAACCTTTCTTCAATATTTATCCTTAGCTGCACCTGGGAGTCCTAAGACCCCATCCTTTCTTAAAAATACTTTTTAATTATTTATGTCTATTTATGTTTTCATTGTTGTGGCATTTAATTTTTTTATTGAAAAATATGCATTTTTTACATGGAAAAATCTTTTTATATATTTGACTGTAGTTTTTTGCAAGAATATTTTTTGAAAGAAGCCCTTGTACTGTATTTATTTTTATGAAATATAGCATAAAATACATCATTACCTGCAATCTCAAGTCTACATATATCTAAATATATTTTGCGAATTTTAAAGGAAAATGCATTTTAAGAATCTCTCAATCCTCGAGAGAAGAGAGTTAACTCTCTAGTATGGCTGATTTTTCTAGTCCATAATGTACCAATTAACACTTTTGTACAGTTCTGTAGTCCTACATAGAGGATAGAAGAATTTTTTAAGCAATTTTTCAACTTGAGGTCCTAGAAGACCCCATGTGCAGTCATGTTACAAAATTGAAGTGGTGCAGCTGAGGGTTAAAAAAAATATTGAAGAAAGGTTTTAATCAAAGCTATTATTATCCTCAAGTAACTCAATCAACCCAAACAATTGTATTTATTTTAGTGACTGTAGTTTCGACAATGTAAGCTTTTAGGAACTTTATCAGACGATAAATAAAACTATACTTTGTATCACAAAGTTATGGCTTCAAGCATCCAACGTACTTTAGCTTTCCGTCAAGATAATTCTACATTTTTCTTGACAAAATGGAATGGAAAAAATTGTACAGCAAGAAATAAATATTATCAAAGCCTTACATCATAAATGTTAGAAAGCTTAAGGATTTAAAAATACATTCTTTCAATTTATTATAGTGCATACATTTTGAAATTTTCAACAGTGGGCGAATATTCGTAGCGTTATTGCGAGGGTAAAACTGCCCTCCCTTAAATACATCAATTGGATTACAACGTGTTTATTCGAACGTAACTAAATGACAACAATGTGCAGCTTACTGGCTACTAACTATGTATGCACGTGATTTACTCACACTTCAATATAATCAAACAGTAAACGGTTTTGCTTTCCACTAATGGTGCCTTTTGATAAAAGCAAGAATTTTATAATGGAACAACATTAACAATAAAATAAATGTTTGCTTTTTTCTAATTCTATCAACTACATTCATTAAATATAAATATATAATATATCTACGGATTTCTGTACATTTTGATAAGTTAACAAATTCCTTATTAAAATAAAAAGTGATATGGAGTTTCAATAAGTGATAGCCTCATTAATCCAGTATTTCAACAATATTCTTCGAAATGTGATGGTTTCATTAGTTCTAAGAAGATTTTTTAGATTAAGGAGAGTCTAAGAAAAGTTAAATATAGCTTGCAGGAAAAAAATAAGTAAGGGATTGAAATTAGAAAAAAATGTGTATATAAATCTAGTTTATAATAATATATTTAGGGGAATGGTCGTCGATTGAGGAGAACATATAATTAAAGAAAACATTATCAGAGAGAAGAGAGTCTCATAAAAGTGAAATTTAACATGCGACAAAAACAAACGATAAAATTAAACTAGAAAAATATGTATCCAATTTAAGTTAATAATAATATAGTTTAGAGGATGATGGTTGTTCGAGGAGACTATCTAACCAAAGCAAACATAATCAGAGAGAAGAGACTCTAACAAAAGTGAAATTAGTATGCGACAAAAACGAGCGATAAAATGAAATTAGAAAAATGTATGTCAAATTTAAGTTAATAATAATATATTTTAGAGGATGATTGTTGATAGTTGTCTAAGGAGACTATCTAACAAAAATAAACAATATCAGGGAGAAGAGAGTGTAACAAAAGTGAAATTTAACATGCGACAAAACAAGCGATAAAATTAAACTAGAGATATATATAACCAATTTAAGTTAATAATAATATACAGGGTGACTGACGAAAAACCTTTGGTGCTGTATTTCGCTTATTTTTGATCCGATTTGAATAAATAAAACATCAAATTAAATGATTTTTAAAAGACTTTAATATAAACTGTACTGATATTTTTTTCTTGCATCCAGTTTTTGACAAAAGACGATCAACTTTTTTTTTTTCAAATTACACTGTATATATATTTTGTACTGATCCGCAAGGAGATTTTTTTCTGAATCTAAATTTGTAAACGATTTTATCCATTCATCAAACCAAAGTCGAGAAATTGAGGATAAAAAAAAAATTAAAAATCAAATACCCATAGTAAACAATATACAGAGCCTATTCCAAATGTCAAAAGTGACAGTGTCAGTCATTGGTACAATACTGCAATGATTTTTAATAATTTCATAATAAAAATGTTGCAAAATTTCAAAAACTGAAAAACGATTTCTGTAGAAGCACAAAATTCTAGTACAGTGTTTGAAATATTGCAACATTTTAATTATGAAATAATTAAAAATCGTTGCAGTATTGTATCAATGGCTGTCACTGTCACTTTTGACATTTAAAATAGGGTCTGTATATTGTTTACAATGGATACTTGACTTTTTATTTATTTTTTTAATCCTCAATTTCTCGACTTAAGTTTGATGTATGGATAAATTTGTCTACAATTTTATATTCAGAAAAAAAAATCTCCTTGCGAATCAATAAAAATATATATACAGTGCAATTAAAAAAAAAATGTTGATCGTATTTTGTCAAAAACTGGGTGCGAGAAAAAATAACAGTTCAGATCCTATTAAAGACTTTTAAAAATGGTTTAATTTGATGTTTTATTTATTAAAATCGGATAAAAAATAAGCGAGATACAGCACCAAAGGTTTTTCGTCAGTCACCCTGTATAAATAGTTTAGAGGATGATGGTTGACCGAGGAGACTATATAAGAAAATTCATTGGATGTAAAATAAATAAGTAATTTCATGTGCGTTACTACCTAAAAGTAAAATTAGAATAATTGATTGATGAGGCTGATAGATGTTGAAAGTTCATCTTCACTAAAATTACAATATTTGAACGAATGGCATTGAGAATTATTCATTAAAAAGCTTAAAAAATATCTCTATTTAAAGCTGACTTATTATAATACAGAAGACGTCATTTGACTAAAGTGTTTTTGTATATTTTGACAAGTCGATAATAATCTTGGGATTGCGCAAGTTTTATTACATAGTTCTAAAAAGAAAAGTTTGTCATTGATTGAAGAGAGTGAAATTTAAGTTGTAAAAAACGAGTAATGAAATGAGACTAAGAGATATATAGGGGTGGATTTGTAAATGAAAGTCTTATTTTGTTCCATAATTAAATTATCAGTTTCCTGACAAAACAAGACTTTCATTTACAAATCTACCCCTGTGATTATGTTCCATTAAGAATGTAGCAGAGAAAATATTAATTTTAAAAGATATATGTCTTAATCTAGCTAATAATAATATAGTTGATCTAACAAAAGCATAAAAAATAAAAAAAGTAATTATATTATCGTTACTTCTTTTGATTTAATTTGCAACACATATATTTATATGAGTAAGTATGATCGAGTTTTATGCCTTAATGTCGTAATAAATAGCTTAGAAATACAATTAATAGTTTTTGCATTAGATTCTATTATGATAATCTTGAAGCCAGACAAGTTATTAATTTGCACGAGAAGCTGTAATGTTTAATTTAATTGAAACGTAGAACCTGTTTTATACACATGTATATTTGAAAGACACGACATTTATGACACATGTAAAAGGGTTATCGACCTGTCGGTTCTTACAGTCCGCGATTTTAAGTAATCGAACGCGCATTTGCCCAAGAACTGATTTCCTAATTCGCATTTTCTAATTAATACGATAAGAATCTCTTGGAGCGTTATTAAAGCAAATTCAATTTCAATTGTGGCAGCTTGTTTACTGATTTTAACATCAAAGGCGAAACACTGTTTGTAATCAACTTTAAAAAAATATCATTTCTAATTTTATTATTAGCTCATCACAGAAATACTCGTAATAATAATAATTTTTATTTTGCTTGTAATTAACTTGAATAATAGGTGTTTGTAAATAAATACTAAACATTACGTATTATATTTAGTATGTATAATAAATTAACTTGATTAACTTAATTGAAAACACAGTAATATTCCTTTCTTCACTTTTTATTTTTTCAAAGAAAAAAGAAGAAAGGAATATAACAGTGTTTTCAATTAAGTGATATTAACCTTCATGTACTCACGTAACTACATTAACTTGATTGAATTAATTAATAAAGTACTTTCTTCACAGATTTTATTTAAATTCACAGATATATATTTCGGACACATAGTGACCATTATCAATGTTTTAACTCATAAAAATCAAACTAAAAAAAACCCTTCCTCGCTATTTTATTTGTAACCAGGTGCACATTTCGGACACCATTAGCAATGGTTACAAATAAAATAGTGAAGAAGGGTTTCTAAGTTTTTTAATATCATAGTTATTCTCATTTTACGTAACTCGCTTAATCGAAATAATAAATCGAGTTTGAAGAAAAAACTATGTAAAGAAATTCCATTAAAGCAATTGTTTCAATCAATCAGCACTTTTTTTTTGTTATTTCACCACTCGAGAACTTTTTTTTTAATAATTCGGATACGAAAGTGAAATGCTGATTAGAAAGTAACTCGAGAAAAAGTGCCGGCCGCTGTAAATACCAACCGGTGTGTGAGTATTGAAAAAAAAAACTGGTAACACTTGAAAATTAGCATCGACTGGAAAACGAACGAAATCCGATCGAGTCGTCAGCTAATAAAACCGAGGCAATAAAAAAATGATATCCCGCAGAGGTCGATGCTAAAACTCCGATCAACAACTAATCCGTCCACTTTTTTCACCATCCCGGTGAAAAACATCGCATGAGTCACCGGACCCTAATTAAAACTATGGCAAGTTTCGGGCCTTCTTTTTTTTTGTTAACGAAACGTTGTTTTGTAAGCAATTTGCGGTTACGAAAACCGCGTTTTGAATATTAATAACCCATCCAGCATTTGTTCACGTCGGTTGTGTATCGCGGTAATAAAACGGATGACCTCGGGCGGACGCGCACAATTCTAAAGATCAAATTGCAGCTCGCAGATATCCGCGTGATTGCACAGAAGAAGGGGAGTGAACGCAAGTGTGTGTGTGTGTTGGGAATTTGATGAGGCACTTACAATTTTCTTGCGAAAGCAAGATCCACCACATAAATCCATTCTGGGGTTCCACAAAATCATAACGGCAACACAACTCTTGGGCGGAAACAATATAAGTACACTTAATCCGAAATAAAAAAAATAAACACAAGTTGGATAAACACTGTTATACGGTGGGGATTTAAACCATTTTTGGTGGTCGTATTCAGCGCGCTGCGTCGTCTCTACAAGACACGTGAACTAGACGGACGCTCAACACAGACTGCCGGAGAAACTCGTCTCGCCGACCGTCAGGCCGTCGTTCGTCGTGTTTCAGAGGCGCCCCCACCGCTCTTTCTCTTTCCACCCTTCGCGCGCTCTCGCTCACTCATTCTCATTAAAAGCACAGGCAAGAGCTTTGGCGGCGTGGATTGAGGCGACACCAAACCCAAGTGCGCCGAAAGCTCAAACTATAACTCGGATCCTCTCTCCGTCCTCTCTTGTGACGCGACGCGACGCTCTCTAGTATGTAGCAAGTTTTCATCCCCGGCCCTGTTACTGCTACCGAGGCCAGGGATGTTGATAGATAACTATCGGGGGATGCTGAACCGAACAACTCTACGGAATCAAAACTCCGGATCAAGCTTTTCCGGGCCCGACAACCTTTTAAAGCCTCGTACGACAACCATTAAATGATATTAACATTTTTATTTACTTATTTTTATTACGTACATAAAGTGGATTGCTATGTCATCATTGCATCCATCCAATTTCGCATCAGCTGGAAAGACGCGAAGATGAAACGTACTAATTTAAATTTAACATAAAATATTTTATTTCTAATTAACCTGTAAAACCTTCATTCTATTTGTAAAGACAATATTCTTTTTATATTGTAATTGTCAGTAATTATCTACTCATCTAAGGAAACTTAGTGCAATGTTTTAAACAATGGTTTCTCTATTTTTACGAATAGCTGGCATTATATAACAATAACAACAAAATATTAGAAAAAAACACGAAAATATTTCGTTATGTCTACAACAAATGAGTTTTATTAAGACTACAAGAAACAAATCACTTTTAAAACTACTTCTCTAGCTAATATAGTTAATAATATTTTATTAACAAAATATTAGTAGTAAGTGTTTTATTCAGTGTTCAAAAAAACATTTGTTAAAATTGATTAAAAATATTTATTTAAAAATAATTGGAATTTCTGTTACAGGAATAATCGATTAATAATATGAAAATGATGGTAACGACGGTTACTATGTAGTCGTTCATTTACCCGATTAATAATACTTTGCGATGTGGTGAATTATACTTTCAGTAACAGGATGTGGATAGTTGAAATATTACAGAAGATAGAAAACAAAAACCGTTGAAATTTACTATGAAAAAAAAAAACAAGTAAAAATACCTTAACAAAATATTTTGTTTTTAACAAATGATAATTTGATAAGATAGTTAAGAAAGTGATTTAAAAATTATTTACGAACACTTGGGAAATAGAAATACTTATTAAATTAAAAAATTGCATGAAGAACTGCTGAAAAGATTACAAAATGTAACAACTGAAAATCTTTCTAAAATTATATTTTCAGAATTCTCAAAAATAGTCGAAAATTTAAAAAAAGCAATTAAAATTTATCAATGAACACTTTGTGTTCAAAATATTCATATAGTAAATAAAAATAAATTTGTGAAGAAAGTGTTAATTATTTTTTTAAAGAATCTTTGGTGTGTAAAAATAGTCAAAAATTGTCCATAAAAAACATTTTGCAATTTGTTGAAAAATACTTAAATTAAAATAAAAACCAACCGACAAGAAATAGAATTGAAAACCTTAAGAATTTTTTTTTTTATATATTTCAAAAATATTTATTTTGGGATGTTAAGTACATGACGAGTTATTATTCAAAGTGTTAAATACAAAAACAGTGAAGAAAAGGCAATTTTAAACACTTTGCTTAAGAATAGTTGAATTTTTACAAAACGAAAAGAAACAATTGAAGGTTTACCAAAAAAGACAGTTTAAAACTTATTAAAATTAAAAAAAAAGCTGGAAATTCTCTCATATATAAAAATTGTGAAACAATACCAAGTGTTTATTTATTAGCCTCAAATTAATACTGTCAAAGAGGATAAATAATTTACTCTAATATACTTCCAGTAAGAAAAATCACAAAAGAGAAAAATAGTTTTTTTTTTTTAATTGTTTAAAACCCAATCAATAAATTGAATGTTTTTAAAATAGTTGATTTTAAATTTCCATGAAAACAAAGTTGAAAAACTTTTGGAAAAAATAGTAAAAACTAGTCTAATAATTAAGGATATGCTAAAAAGAATTTAAAATTTGTTTAAAAACACAAAAAAACAGTTGAAATTTGAAAAAACCTTCAGAAGAATTATATTTCGAATGTTAATTTAAAAAAATGAAACATTTGCTATAAAAATGGTTTAAACATCAATTAGTTAATTGAGTTACGTGAAAGTTACTTATTATTATTATTATTATTATTAAGTTATCATTTAATTGAATACAGTTATATTCTTTTCTTCGCTTTTTTTAATAGTAAAAAAAGAAAAAGTAAAAAACAGTTATATTCCTAACTATGTTTCAATTAAATGATTTAAACATTATTTAAAATAGTAAGAAAACTACTCAAAGGAGAAAGAATTAAATCTAAAAAAATAACGTTGAAAATTTGCAAAAAATAAATTTAGAATAGATAACAATAAAATAAAAGAAAACAATTAATGTTTAGTGAGTAAAAACAATTACAAACTGCCTATTATTTTTTCAAATTTTGTTGATAATTCTTGAAATAAAAACAAGACAATTAAAATTTCATAAGAAAATAAATCGGTTGAAAACCTTAAGAAAAAAACTCTAAATTTGATTTAAGGAAGAAAACACCACTGAGGGTTTGCTAAAAAAAGTAGTTTACACTTTAAATTTAAATTTAAAAAAACAATTTGATAGAAAAAAATTATAATTAAATTTAAAAAAATAAAAATAAAAAAATAAATCAACACTTGATAATGATCTGCAAAGGTCGAAACTATAGTTGTGTCAAAATTGATAATATATTGTAAACTTTGTTTGTGTCTATTATACAATAAGTAGTGGTATAAAACCTTAAAAATTATTTTCATTTAACCTTTTTTTAAAAAATAGATTTAAAACTTAAAAAAATAAATTTTGAATGAAAATAGAAGTTTGTAAAGCAAAAAGTGTTGAAACCTGCCTTTAAAAACCATTTAAAATTCGTCTGAAAATACCAATAAGATAAAAATTAAAATTTGGCAAGTAAAAATAGTTAAAAATCATTAGAAAAAATAATTTATAAATTTCCTAAAAATTTTCTACAAAAGAGAAAAAAACAGTGGAAAAAATTTTAATTTATGTATTTATTTATTTATACATCTTTCTTTAAAAAATGATATACAGGGTGAGTTTTTTTCGATGTTCTCTATGGGGATCTCGGAAACTATAAGAGATAGAGAAACGGTTAAATGGGGAAAGAAGTGTAGATTTACGAGACGAATAAAATTCCACTTTCAAAGTTTTCAAAAAAGTCAAGGGTAACTAGATATTTTGAAAAAAGTAAAAAGTGTCAATTTTTTTCAAATCAATATATCTCGGTTATTATAACAGATAGAAAAAAACTATAAAGGACAGAGTTTTAGATAATTTTATGCAGATTAATAAAAAATAACCAGAAAATTTTTATCGCCATTATTTTCCGAGATATGACGCAAACTTACATTTTTTTAAATGGAAACCATAGTTGGCTATAGCCTCATTCAAAAGGTAATTTTTTTCTCTTTAATCCAATATGACATACGACATAGTTATTTCTAAAAATAAGTGAGTTATAGTCATTTTAAATTTTATTATAAATAAAAAATGGGTAGCCATGAAAAAGATGAAAGTAAAACAATTGCAGTTGTTTATAATAATAGCAATATTGTAGTTATTAGTTCTACAAAGTTAAATAAAAATGAAAAACCAGCATAACAATAATAATTTTGTAATTAAAAAATGGCCTTCTGTATGTGGTATAAACCCATTTGTCAAGAGGATAATACGTTTCTTACAAAAATATTATGAACAGATGAATCGCGATTCACTAATTGTGGTATTTTTAATCGCCACAATGAACATAGATGAACTTAAGAGAATCCACGAGAAGTTTCACAGAGAAAACTACAAATTAAATTTGGGTTTAATCCATGGTGTGTTTGGATTAATAATTCTCGGTCCATATATTTTTGAAAGCTCACTAAGTGAAACTGATTACTTTCATTTTCTTTAGAAAACATTTGAAGATACGCTCGATTGTTTAAATTTATCATTACAAGCAAGATTAAAATGGTTCCAATATGACGGTGCTCCACCTAATAACATGTTGGCTTTACAAATTATTTAAATGATGCTTTTCCTAACTATAAGTGGGAAGAAATAAACCAATCCCAGGGCCACCTAGATCTCCCGATCTGCGCGTTTTAGAATTTTTTCTGTGGGGTTATGTAAAAAACAAAGTATACGAAAAATCATATCAATCTGTGGAGGATCATAAACTAGTTGTTATTGAAACATTTAATTCAATTTACATGAGAATAGTTAAAAAGCCATAAATTCAATTTTAAAAAGATATAATCTATGTCATAATAGTATTAATAGTGGACTCTTTGACCATATTTTTTTAATATTAAAATTTCTCTCCCATTGATATATTGATAATTACAGAATTACTTTATGCGGTTGTTTCATTTTGATTTATCTCTGTAAAACTAATAATTACAATATTGCTATTATTATAAACAACTGCAATTGTTTTACTTTCATCTTTTTCATGGCTACCAATTTTTTATTTATAATAAAATTTAAAATGACTATAACTCACTCATTTTTAGAAATAACTATGTCATATGCCATATTGGATTAAAGAGAAAAAAATTACCTTTTGAATGAGGTCACAGCCAACTATGGTTTCCATTTAAAAAAATGTAAGTTTGCGTCATATCTCGGAAAATAATGGCGATAAAAATTTTCTGATTATTTTTTATTAATCTGCATAAAATTATCTAAAACTTTGTCCTTTACAGTTTTTTTCTATCTGTTATAATTACCGAGATATATTGATTTGAAAAAATTGACACTTTTTACTTTTTTCAAAATATCTAGTTACCCTTGACTTTTTTGAAAACTTTGAAAGTGGAATTTTATTCGTCTCGTAAATCTACACTTCTTTTCCCATTTAACCGTTTCTCTATCTCTTATAGTTTCCGAGATCCCCATAGAGAACATCGAAAAAAACTCACCCTGTATACAACAAATCAATTAAAAAAAACAATGAACGTTTGAAAAAAGAGTGTTTTAAAGGTATTTAAAAATAGTTAGAAATTTTGTTAAAATTCTTAAGCAACAAATATTACAAAAGAAAAAAGTAATTGAAATTTTCCGTAAAAATCAGATAAAAAAGGGAAAAACACAGTGACTGGACATGACAATATACATAGACACATCCTAAAATCCCTCCCATTCCACATACACGACCACATCCTTAATAATATCAACTACCTTTACAAAAAACAATATTTCCCAGAAGTGTGGAAAATAGGTGTTGTAATTTGTATCCCTAAACGCGACCAACCCTCTTCCTTATTATCCAGCTATCGACCCATCACACTCCTACCCGTTATTGGAAAAATCTATGAATCCCTCCTCAAAAACAAAATCCTCTCTCTAATTTCCAATCACATCCCCAAATACCAATTTGGTTTTCTTCCCCGTCGATCAACTTCCCTTCCACTTACTATCCTTGCCTCAAATATCCAAACATCCCACCTGGAAGGCAGAGCTTCTGCAGCTTTATTTTTGGATGTCCAGAAAGCGTTTGACTCTGTCTGGCATCAAGGCTTATTATACAAGTGCCACCTCCTAAAGATCCCTTCCCACATTATTTTCATTTTCAAACAATTCCTCTCCAATAGATCCCTAAAAGTCAAAATTCACAACTCATTTTCTTCTTCCTTTACCCCCGAACAAGGACTCCCTCAAGGCTCTCCTCTCTCACCTCTGTTATACAACATTTTTTGCGTGGATGTCTACAACCCCGATCCCTCCTAATTTAACCCATCCAAATATCTCCTGCAATTTGCAGATGATACGGCCTTGATCACACATGCTCCCACACTAAAAAAAGCCCTACAATTCCTTCAAGAGCTTATTGACTCCCTTCAACAATGGTTTGCAAAATGGCGCATTAAAATCAATCCCCACAAATCACAACTCCTAATTCCTTATCATCGCACCAATAACTCACCCCATAAAGTCTTTATTTCCCAAACTATGATCCCTCCTTCAGTTTCCGTTAAATACCTGGGCATAACCATAGATCAAAAGATCAATTTCAAAAAACATACTGCTGCATTAAAAAATAAAATAACTTCTAGGGCAAAATGCTCTAAAAGCTTAACCTACAAGAACAATGGGATTAATACTAGCACAGCTGTTAGAATTTACAAAATGATTTGCCGCCCACTACTTGACTATGGTTGTGCCCTCTATACCAATCCCAGCAATCCAACCTCCCGTAATATCGAAGTTAGCGAGCGAGCATCCCTCCGCACCCTAACCAAACTCCGACATCCCCTTAATCCTCTACACAATCCATCTAATCAGCTCCTATATGATACCACTTTAGTTATCCCCATCCTAGAACGTCTTCGATTCCTATCAGAAAAATTCTCCAAAAATCCTTTCAACTTTCACATATTTTCCTTATATTGTATTCCTAGAAATCCTAGTGTAAACCCCAAATTTAAAAATCCTAATTCAACCATATTTGATTTCATCTCATCGTTTCATCCATCTACGCATTAACGACTGACGCCATATGACCGGACAAAACAAGGCAGAAAGACCTCTGGTCGATAGCCTTTTGACGAACTAACTCACTAACACATCATCCATTATTCATTATTTAAATGTAAATATGTATAGTTTGTCAATAAAAATGTGTATTATTATTACAAAAAAAATTGTCGAAAACTTAAGATAGAAAAAAAAAAGTTTTGTAATAAGAAAAAATAAAGAATCATCTTTATTTGTGCTATGAACAAAATAAATCTTCTTAGATAAGTTGAAAGAAAATAATTAAGATACTAAGAATAGAATATATTAAAATAGTTCAGTTCGTTGTAGAAAATTAACTAATAATTTAAAAATACGTAAACATTTCGTGAATCTACACTTATAATTTAAAAACGAGATTTGTTAGTGGTACAGTCTATTCTCTAATGTTACAATAAAGTTACACATCTACTCTATAATTAAATAAAATTACATAATGTTGACCTGACATAGTAAATACTATTTTTTTACAAACCAGAAACACTGAACAATAAATTAAATTTAATTTTTGTTCATAATTTTTCATGTTATAGTCATATTTAAAGAATCTAAAGTACATTTTATCATTTATTAGTTTATTCAACAGAAATAATTTCATTCAAATTAGTGTTGCTTTGATAGTTGTACTATTCGTAACACGCAAATTAATTTTGTTTTATTCAATGTCTGTCGAGGTTTTAGCCAGAGAAGTAGTTGTTTCAAATTAATTTGTTTTGTAGTCTTTGTAAGACTCAATGTTGTAGATTCACGAAATGTTTTCGTATTTTTATATTTATTATTTAATTTTCTACAACGAACTAAAGGATTTTAATACATTTTATTAGGAAACAGTTGATTGATTGATTGATTGACAAAGCACCAAAATAACTTCAATCGAAAACAATTGAATTTACTTAAACTAAAAATTGACAATCGATAAAAGCTTAATGAATGCAAAGAATTGAAAATTATTTTAATAAATTGTTAGAATATGCAAAAATAATTAAATCTCATATTATAAAATATCTGAAATTTCAAACAAATGCTAAAACAAATAGATAAAACGGATAACTTTATGCAAAATAGGTTTTAATAAAAGTTGTTCAGTTTCTCATTCCCATTAAGTTTTGTTTGAAAAGTTATGTAATATTTTTTATTTAGAGAAATATCGAGAATTAACAAAAAAACGCCTCCAGTAAACATCCACTTTCGGTTTATGAATGTTCACCAAAAGCTTTAAGTTCCAGTTTTTAACGATAAAACGCACAAAAACAATAATTTCCCTATATATTTTATATTGGGAAAGTTAAAAATGAAATTTGAGAAGAAAAAACAGTTGAAAACTTTAAGAAAAATTAATTATTAATTTTCCTAAAATAAGTTGAATTTTTATAAAACGAAAAGAAAAACCAGTGAATATTTCTGAATGATTAAATAACTGATTAAAATTTAAAAAAAAAGAGTTGAAGATTCTATTAAAAACGTAGTTTACATATTAAATTTAAATAAACAACAATTAGATAAAAAATACCTTTGGAGTAATAATAGTTTCAATGTTCTAAAAAATAGTTTACTTTAAACAATTAAATATTTGCTTTAAAATGGTTCAAAAAATATTATTTAAAACTTGAAGAAAATTACTCAAACAATAAATAATTGAATTTAAAAATCGGTTAAAAATTTGCAAAAGCATAAAGTGAGTATTGATTGATTGTTTCATTTAAGGGTTGAAAATCCATATTCACTATTTAGATAACATATGTAGTGTTTACAATAAAACCAATTTAATAGTTTTGTTATCTAAATAGTAATGTGAGTATAGTTGAAATGAAACTAAAAAAAAAATAAAGTTTGCCAAGTCAAAAACTGTCTTTAAAAACATTTTTAAACTTGTTTGAAAATACTTAAAATTTAAAAAGAACGATTGATATTTAGGAAGAAAACCTTAAAATTCAATTTATAATTTGCTTCAAATATTTAGAATTTTTACAAACAGAAAAAAACTTAATTAAACTATTTAAATTCCATGCTAGTTTTAAGAAAAAAAAAATCGAAAAAATCTTTAGTTGCAGATGGTCAAGTAGCCGACGCCAATTAATTATAAAAAAATAATTCTTTAAACTTTTAAACTTTGAATAATTTGATTTGAGAAAAAAACAATTGAAGGTTTGCTAACAGTAGTTTAAAACCAATTAACAACAGTTAGATATTAAATTAAAGAATCACTAAAAAACAGAAAACCTTGCTACAAAATTTGCCACTATCCCTAATATCCAAGACATCCTCATGCATCTATGTTTACCCCGCAACCCTTTACCACCCCCCCCCCTAAAACCAAATTCTTCCACAACCACTTCCGAATTCATAACATCTTTTCATGACTCATCTACATCTTCATCAACATAATCATCGGACAACTAACATAATATTTAACAAAGACTGACAGAAAGACCATGGGTCGATAGCCGTGAAGAAAATCAAATACAATTGTTATAATACTACGTAACAGATAATAAATAAAGATGTTTGTCTCTCTCTCAGTTGGGAAATGAAAATAGTTTAATTAAAAGAAATTGAAAAAATAATTTCTTTATAAACTAGCTTAAAATCTAAAATAAGAAACAATTGTAATTCTTCCCTAAAATATTAGTTGTTTTAACTGTTGGTTTTTATGTAGTTTTTAAATTGTAATAATGTAAAACTACGATGCCAAAATAATTAATTCTAGTTATTATTTTTATTTTCATAATCAAATGGTGTAGATGTTGTTAATAATTTTATAAGTACTATTGTAGCTTATTTTTTTGTATATGTAGAGGAGAGGGGTGAGTGGCCACTATCCTACCTTCAAGTTTTAATTTAAAAACGGCGATTTTTGAAATTTATTTATAAAAAAAGCGAAGTTTATTATTAAAACTAATGTAAATCTGCTTGTAACCGAATTGGAACTCAGTAAAACATTTGTGTGTGACTTATAGGTTGAAGGGTGGGATAGAGGACACCCACCCACCCTACATATATTTTGGTTCATTCATCACTGTTACTGCTCAAGTCTCCGAAAATAAGAATGGATTATGTTGAAGTTTTTAATTACTTTATAAACACTATTATACCCTAAGTTTTATTGTATATGTAGGGTGGGTGGGTGTCCACTATCCTACCCTTCAGTTTTAAAATTATAAGCGACAATTTATTGAAATCCATTTAAAAATATAAGCGACGTTTATATTTTAAAATTAACATAATTATGCTTTTAACCGAATTGAAATTCAGTAAAACAATTGTGTGTAAATTTTAGGTTAGAGGACGAAATAGAGGCCACCCACCCACCCTACATATATTGTTGTATATTCATCACTGTTACTGTTTACGTTTCCAAAAACAAGATTGGATTATGCTGAAGTTTTTAATGATTTTATAAGCACTACTATACCTTCAGTTTCATTGTATACGTGGGGTGGGTGGGTGGCTACTATCCTACTCTCCAGTTTTTATTTATAAGCGACGATTTCTTTATAAAAAAATATTAAAAATAAGAGAAGTTTACATGCTGAATCTAGCACAAATTTACTTGTAATTTAACTGTTATTCAGTGAAACACTCGTGTATGATTTATAGGTTGGAGGGTGGGATAGAGGCCACCCACCCACCCTACATATACATTGCTACTTTTACCACTGTAACTGTTTTAGTTATCGAGAACAAAATCCAATTATTAGTTGATGTTAACAATTTTATAAGTACAATTGTGGCTTATGTTTGTTTGTATATGTAGGGTGGCCACTATCCTACCCTCCAGTTTAAAATTTATAAATTAAGAAAAAAATTATATTTAATGCAGAAAGGAGTATTACACGTTACCTATATTATTTGAAGAAGGAGACAATATTCAGTGATGTTAAACAACAATTTGCAGGTACAATACTAGGACAATCATAGTTGTTTCTTTCTACATTCTCTAATTTGAAAATATGAGTGTAGATATCATTTTTATTGTGGTTTTGAATGCCAATGCTTCAAGGCTATTCAGATGAAATTAGTAGTTTTAGTATAAAGCACTCAATGATTCAAGACGTTAGCATTCGATTTATTTGAGTCATTTTTAAAATCAGTCGATTTTTCTTTCAAAATGGATTTTTTTACTCCATTAAAATTAGTAGTAGTTAAAACATATGCCTTATTACTATTAAACGAAATTTTTAGATACTACAGACAATGGAACACAGTTTTTTATTATAGCGTTTTATTGTTTGAGGCCAGAATCGAAGATAAACTAATATACATTTTAAACTGTTTTCTTTTTCATCTATTGTTTCTTCTTAGTAAATTCTCACTTGTTTATTTTTGTTACAGTGATTTTAATAATTTTTTAAGTTTCGCAATTTTTCATACGACCTCACCCATCACTCTCAGAATTTGGACAATTAGTTAACATCTAAACTACAATAACTCATGGAAGTGTTAGAAGAGGTACGAGAGTTGTAAGAAAGCAAGACGTCTACAAACTCATAAAGTGTTAATAATACGTGGAATCGTTAGTAATAAACTAGGATCGATAAAATCACTACATTAGAATATATCTCCATATAATATACCTCATTTGTATGAATGTAGCTTATAATGAGGTAGTAAATAATTACGAAAAATTATATTGGTACGACTTGTTCATCCTGCGTGGGTTATCCGCCAAAACAAGCTTGTTTACGTAACCCACAGAAGTACGCGATTACTTAAAACACGTTTTCGAAATATCAAGCAATGCAAATGTCAGGAACGGCATGTTGTTAACTTAATAAGTACGTAAAAGTGTTTAATGCAATGCATACTTATAAATTTATTTAATTACTTTCTACAATTACTTTTTATAAGATATTAATGAAATGGATAAATATTTAGACAAAAATTGGATAAATATTAAATTATTAATTCAATATATTTCTTAACTTAATGCGCAAAATACGTTCGAGGTTAAAAGCGCAATAATCGAAATGGGAGTTTTATTTATTTGTTTCCGATTCATTGTGAAAATGGAGCTTTAAAACTTACTTTCGGGCCATTAAAACCGTATGATTTATTGCGGAAAGCGAAAGCTACAAGATATATTAGACCTTTGCATAGATATTTTATACATTAATATCGGAAATGAAATATTTTTACGTAGACATTTGAAGCATAATTAAATGTAAATCATTTACTGACGAAGGTTTATCTTAAATTACACTTGGTTTGTTTCACATTTTTTTCTCTATTTACTCTACTTATCAAAATGATTTATTTTCTAAAACAATTTCTTAAGGTCTGACATTTCACCAAGTTTTCTACATATACGTATGTAAGTACAGCTCAAACGATAATGACTAATTAATTTTAGCCAACCCTAATAGATTACTGGAAAAAGCGGTTTAACTTTTATAACTAGAGTGCCGAGCCATCCCACGTAATGAATCGTAAAGCTAGAACGTAAAAAAATACATTCCGTTTTTCCAGGGTCTTGAGATGAGATGGTCATGTTAGTAAATTTTATTAATATTTAAATAAGGGACTGAAATTCACTGTCCGAACAGAATACGTCGATTCCTGCAGTCGATGTCAAAAACGATTTATCACCCCCCCACTAATGAACAGAAATGCACCGTTTCAATATATCATGACGTTTTCCCTCCTTCCTATTTTTTTTTTCTTCGCGTCGCAAGAAACGGGAAACGCGGGGAGTCGTGAATCAATTTAAAAGTTTTTAATTTAAGATTGTGCATTTTATAGGAAAAGTTATGTTTAATTAAATTATGTATATCTGCTCGGTGTGGGTGGATAATTGATGGAGGGACGATATAGGTAAAAAAATCGTAATGATTTATGATTATTGAAATATTAAAGAGTAGTTTCCACAGTCGCTATTATAAATATGATAATTCTATTACTTTGAACACACAATTGTCTTATTGATTAAATTTATTATTCTAGGTTAAATTGATGATTCGTTTTGTAGCGCTAATGTAAAATGTTCATGTATATTTAAATAAAGAGTTTGAGAGAATAATTACGTTAATATTTGATTATAAATTATGATTAGAGTATGTCGTTAAGTTAAAAAGTGTGAATTAGTAAGTAATTCATTTTTTTGTACATTATCTATTTTATAGTTAGGTTAAAAGCACGTGGTTAATTGAGGTAGGTCAGGAGTATGCTGGCTTAATATAGATTAAGATTAATCAAGAACATCACGGGTTAAGATATAATATATTGAGACAGTTACTGCTGACCTACCTCAATTAACCACGTACTTTTAACCTAACTATAAAATAGATAATGCAGTTAGGTTAATTGATTATGTATTGAATTAGGTCGAGAATACGCTTAACCAATGTATTAATAATAGGGATAGGTAAAGAGTACGCCGGGATGATCAATTAATGCAGAGAAGAACAAAGCGAATAAAAAATTGCTATAAGGTTGATTAATTTATCACTTAATCCGTGGTGAAATACTTTTACAATATCTTAATTGATTGATATCTAATTGAGAATGGCCAACGGTCGAAACTAGAGAAATTAAAAAGAGTGAAATAAAACCAAATGTAAATTAATGAAGATAAAAATTTGCTATAAAATTGTGTTATAAATATAAAATAGCTTGAATAATATTTCTCTTAAATACATTTAAATGAGTAAATAGTCGATATAAGTTAAGTATCTCAAATTTCTAACTCCTTAAATAATTACTACAAAGTTAGAGGATATTATGCAGTTTTAACTAGTAATATCTTCATCAATACAAAACATGGGTAATGATTTTTTATAGTAATCAATTAGGTCGGTCATAGTCTCATTAAATGATATAAACATAATCGTAATTACTTGATAAGTGCATACATTTGAACTAGTACACAATAATTATCGATTTCTTATTTTGTAATTATCGTTTCCAGTAAGCAATAAACATTATTAAAAATTATTAAATGCATATTAATTTATATTAAACTAAGACGATAAAACGATATTAAATCAATGAATACAATGGTAACTTATTATGTTACAATTTAAAACGCATAACTATTTTAAGGACATCGTTATCGCTCAAAATCGCGAAACACACGAATGAAAATGTATACTCATTATATCCCCCTTTTATAACATATGTGATACTCTTGTATTTCTTAAATGAGATAAAATCTGTCTAGTTATATTTATGGACCCCAGAAGATAGATTTCCCCGGCCCCTCTTGCGAATCCCACCTTCGACTATTAAGGGGCGTGAATTATGGATAGGAAGCGATTTTTCAATATCAAAACAGTGTAAAATTTGGCAGAGACTATTAGTCCGGCCATAAATATAAAAAAAAGAAAACTCCCACCGTGATAACCCACATATATATATATACCTGGCACAATAAATGATCAGTGGCCCTTCCCAAACTGCTCACTTTAAAAATCCATCATAACATCCTCCCTAATAGATTTTCTTATCTGGAGAGAAAATCATTAAAATCCCAAACTTTTAATTATCTTCTCGTGTTGTTGAGACAACCAATCATTATTTCGTTACGGAGCCCCGACGGGTCGGAGTAAAAGTTGAGAGCAGATAACGATAGGTGTTGCAATTCCCGATCGAATTAGAAACTCGTATTGTGGAATAAATTAATGCAAATGTTTGCTTTGTAGAGAGTTATTATTGCCGAGGCAATAAAAAAAACTAAACGGGTCATTGTTTAATTTCGCGCATTATTATCACTTTAGAAAAATACGTAATTGTTTAGTCTGCTCGTATGTGATTAATCATTTTAATGCGGTGAGATAAAACCTGCGCATGTAATTATTCATTAAGTTAGTGGAGATAGTGTCAAATCAAGGAATCATAAATCGTTGGAAATATCGGTTAATAACACGCAGAGATTAATAGAATGCGTAATTAAATGTATCATCGCTAATTAAATATCCGATTGGAAACACTGTTGTTTGATATTGTAACTAGTTAAAATAAATAAGTTTAAAGCGATGCATGTGGAATTGTTATATGGATTATATGTAATAGGATAACACATAAAAATAGTGCGCAATTTGGTAAAATTAGGCATGTAAAGAATAATTGAGAAATAAAAATTAGTTAAGGGTTTGAAAATAATACAATTTTGTTTATAAAACCTAAATTTGAGCCTTGAGGTACACCACTCAAGGTTATATATTACTTTTCATACTTCATAAATTAGAGATAATCTTTTTATAACTTTTAATTATAAGTTTTCAACCAATTTAACCCACTCACCCTACATATACACAATTATTTCAACTAAAAAAAAGTTGAAAACAACGTCTATAATATTTTATTCAGTATGCTGGAAAACAGAAGAAATGTTTGTAATACAAATTTAGTTGTATATGTAGGGTGGGTAGATGGCCACTATCCCACCCTCCAATGAATAGAACATAAACAAAAGTTTAATAAATAAATTATATAATAACTCTAGTTTCTCTTATGCATTTATTTACTTATAAATAAACGTTTTCTTACGTTTAAATTTTAATTCAAATATCCTGGGTATATTTTACTGGCTGAAGGGTGGGATAGTAACCACCTACCCACCCTACATTTACATTTTTATTTAATCACTGCCACTGTTTCAGTTCCCTGAAAATTAAATCAGCGTTAGTGTCGATATTACAAGAAATAAAAGTTAAGTTTAAAAATATATGTAGGGTGGGTGGGTGACCACTTACACATCCAACAACCAGTGAAACATATGATTGGGTTTGTTCAAATAGAATTTACACACAGGAAAATGTTTATTTATAAAAAATAGCGAAAACGTTATTACAATTATTAATTGTAAGTATTATATAGGATGCCCCAAAAGAAAGTCTGCACTTCTTTAGTTTCCTGCGTGGACGCAGTGGGATGTATGTATTTATTTAACATTTGGTTGTCTTCTACTAATTGGAGGGTGTAATAGATATTTAAACTTCATCTATAAAATACGTTTTATTGTAACATCAGCACTAATTCTGCTTTAGTTTTCAGGAAACTAAAACAGTGACAGTGATTAGTTCAAAATGTAAATGAAGGGTGGGTGTCCAATATTACACCCTCCAATCAAAAGAACCCAAACAAACGTTAAATAAATTAATTAATAACTGTAAAATATAAATAAACATTCTTCGGTATATAAATTTTAATTCAACAACCCCGCGTATGTTTTACTGGTTGAAGGGTGTGATAGTGGCCACCCACCCACCCTACATATACATATTTATTCAATCACTGTTACTGTTTTAGTTTCCTGAAAATTAAAACAGAGTTAGTGTTAATGTTCTAAGAAATCAAATGTAATATTGCAGGTTTTCTTTAAAAATATATGTATCACACCCACTAATCAGTAAAACATACGAGGAACGGTTGTTGAAGTTTAAAACAATCTCATTTACGTTATAAAACGAATCAAAAATATTTTTAAACTTGCTTATTTATTTAGTTAAACTCGTGAGTGTATTCTATTGATTGGTGGGTGAATTAGAGGACAACCACCCACCCTCCGTATAAACAATTATTTCAACTAAAAAAGTTTTTATAGTTTGTAAACAATGTCTACAATACGTATAAACAATTAATTCAACTAAAAAAAGTTCTTACAGTTTTGTAAACAATGTCTATAATATTTTATTCAATATGCTGTAAAACAAAATAATGTTTGTAATGAAAATACATATTATATTTTCAATTGTTTTTCTAAACGAGATTCCATTGTTCTAACTATTTTTGTTAGATTGTATTTTATATTCAACTGTTTATTTGCATTGTTTAAAACTTCAAACCATTTTATTATAATTCTAAAAATTGTTTTTTTACATATTTTGGATTGTTTAAATAGAACTTTTAAAGGCTGTTGTCACTATTTTCATTTTGGCTTTATTTGTTGTCTTTCATGTTTTTATATGTTTTTATTTGACTTTTTAAAAATTGCAATTATTGCTTAACAATAGAACAACTGATCTTTTTCCCAAATTTTTTTTGTCTCATTTTATTTTACTAATTTTCTATTTGTATTCCTTAAATAATTAATTTTTAATAGTTTTGCCAATTTAGATAATTTCAAACAAACATTACTTTCTCTATCTAATCTTATCTAATATAAATTTAAAGTTTGCCAACCCTTCTATCACACCTTCCAATCAGTAAAACATCATCAAATATTGTTTGAAAAATATGTTTGAATAAATCTATTAAAATTTGCAATAATGTTGTGTTTATTTACGTTTTACAACTTTTAATTAAAACCCTCGCTAGTATTTTACTGATTGGAGGGTGGGATAGAGGCCACCCACGCACCCTACATATACATGATAACTTTAATTGCTACTCGATGATTTTGCTGCTGAAAACAATAAAACCCATTATGTAATAAAATTAAAACAAAATCAAAATTCAAGTTTAAATATAAATGACTTTCTCTATCTAATATAATCTAACTTAAATTTAAAGTTTCCTCCTCCGTAAAGTATCAAAATTTTACTAATTAACTCAATAAAAAAGATTACTTTTTTCACTAAAAAAGATTACCTTTTTATTTCTTCTTTATTCAAAAAGTTTTGTAATTAATTTTATTAAAAACCGCAAGACAATAAGGAATTAAAGTTTATATGTATATGTAGGGTGGTTTCTATCACACCCTCCAATCAGTAAAACACCATTAAAAATTACTTGACAAATTTGTTTGAATAAATCTAATAAAATTTACAATTTACTTTTAATTAAAACCCTCGCTTATGTTTTACTGATTGGAGGGTGGGATAGAGGCCACCCACCCACCCTCCATATACATGGTAACTTTAATTGCTAATTGTTGTTGATTTTTCTGCTAAAAACAATAAAACCCTTTAAGGAATAAAAATAAAACAAAATTAAAATTTAAGTTTAAATATAAATGACTGTTTATAGCTAATCTTATATAATTTAGATTTAAAGTCTACCCACCAATCATGCATTAAGTTTTTGTTAATATCTTCACTCAATAATTTTTCCTTTTTAGTTTCTTTTTTATTCGAAAAGTTTTGTAATTAATTTCATTGGAAACTGCGCGAAGAGAAGGAATGAAAGTTTATATGTATATGTAGGGTGGGTGGGTGGCCTCTATCCCACCCTCCAATCAGTAAAACATCATCAAAAATTATTTGTAAAATTGGTATGAATAAATCTCTAAAAATTTCGTTTAACTATGTTTTACAACTTTTAATGAAAACCCTCGCTTATGTTTTACTGATTGGAGGGTGGGATAGAGGCCACCCACCCACCCTCCATATACATGATAACTTTAATTGCTAAACGTTGATGATTTTGCTGCTAAAAAGAATAAAACTCTTTATGTAATAAAAAATAAAACAAAATCAAATTTAAGTTTAAATATAAAAGGCTTCCTATTGCGAATCTTATCTAATTTAATTTTAAAGTCTGCCCACCCTTCAAGAAACAAATTTTTACTAATTTACTCTACTAAAAAATTTTTCCTTTTTAAATTATTTTTTATTCAAAAAGTTTTGTAATTAATTTTGTTGGAAACCGCGAGACGATAAGGAATTAAAGTTTATATGTATATGTAGGGTGGGTGGGTGGCCTCTATCCCACCCTTCAATCAGTAAATATCATCAAAAATGGTGTTGTGGCCATCATAATACTTTACCTATTTTATTCTCAAAAACTATGAGGTTTACACAAAAAAAATATGCTCAATTTTGAATTCTTTACAATTACTTGTATAAATTTTATTAATTTTAATAACTCCTATAGTTTATTAGCGATAGGCAAAAAATGACAAAATGATTAAGTTTTAGTTTTTTTTCTCGCAAGCTAAGAACTTTATGAAAAATATGTTTTAGTACGAAGAAGTCAAAATTGAACAAATTGTCAAGAATAGCCTTTTTGCGTAAACCTCATAGTTTTCGAGAAAAATATAGGGAAAGTATTATGATGACCACATCACCAATTTTTTACTGTTAGAGTTGTTTATAACTATTTCTGTTAGATTAATTTTTTATATTCAATAATTTGCGTTTAAATTTAAAGTTTCATTACAAAACAGTGTTTAGTTTTAATAATAAAACCCGTAGGACTATAAATACATACTATCATAATATAAATGGAGATCATTTCTTACTTTGTCTCGTGATCTACAATTGTAATCCAGAATTGTCAAAGTATTAAACTATTGAAAATCTGTTTTTAAATCAAAGGAACTCGGCAAATAAGAAAAAACTCTCATGGATCTTGTTGATAACTAATAGTTAACGCTTAGTGACCGATATAAGCATGATTGATTAAAAATCATATTATGTTTTTGGCCCAAATCTTGGAAATTCTGCGTCCTACGCAAAAAGCAATTACCTATAAAATTTCTTATTTTATTAATAAAATTAAAATCCTTTAGTTCGTTGTAGAAAATTAAATTAACTTTTTAAATTAATATCTTATTTTATTATTATTTACAATTACTTATTATATAATTATGATGTAACCGCCATAGCTTTTAATTAAATTCCGAAAAATCTAATTTTAATTTTTTTCTCTTAAAGTAATAGTTTGATAGTATATTTATATATATATTTTGTTTAAAAATATATTTTGTTATAAAAGTTGTTCAGTTGATTATTATCTATAACATTTATTAGTAAAATTTCATAAAGGTTCTTATTTTATAAAAAGCAAATTTGTAAAGACAAAAAATGGCTTCGAGTAAACGATCAATTGATTCATTACAGCTTTTTGAATAAAGAACAGAGACTTAAGTGTAAAGTTTCTGTTTAAATCCTTTGAGGGTTCTTGAGATACACACACAGATACATTTTAAAAATGGTCGAATTGGGCTTAGGAAACCTCAAAACATGTATTTCCTAATATTGAATTCGAAAAAGTCATGATCACATTATTATCCCGCACTTTGTAGATTGAATATTGAAAATGCAGTAATTGTGCTACAAGAATGACTTAATAGGTGAAATTAGAAAAATTCATTCTAGCCAATCTATCACACTACCAAAGTACTGCACAAATGTTAGACCGACAGATCTACAATCAATTTTGCTATAATTTTGTCGTCTAATTTGTTTCAGTATTCTTAATAGTGCTGCCAGATTAACCAGGAAAAAGAATTGATGAAAGAAATTGACCTACCACAATAATATGAATATTAAGATAGCATACTCCTGCCCTACTATATATATATATATATATATATATATATATATACAGAGTGGGCCACAAATAACGTCCATAACGTCCGACGTTATTCGTGTCTCACCCTGTATATATACAACAACTTTATTTCAGTAACCTAATTATTTGTTGATACATTTGATTCTGTCTTAGTTTGCTTAGTACATCACTGTCTGAGCTATCGACAACTTAATGCTAATTAAGGGAACTATCCAGATGATGTGATCTAATGAATTCATCATTTGTGCTTCTAGGATGTTTGTACTTTGAAGGAAAAAAAATTGTTATAAAATTTATTGATGAGGCATAAGTTGAATAGTTTTGCTGCGAATTTTACACCAACATCTAGAGTACGTGGTATGATCTAAAAGTTGACATACCACACTCATAATAATCAGAATATTGATTTAGTGTACTCCTGACCTACCATAATATTTTGTTCATTGACGTATCAGAAGTTAGTTTAAATTAGTTTAAACATTAAACTAGCAGAAAGAGGATTGAAGTCGGAGTTAGATTAGATAGAAGGCGCTTGACCTCCAAACAACCCCCTTTCAAATTATTTGTTTTTTTTATTTTGCTAATACTTCCTTAGGTTCCTCTGCATTTAAATAATTAAACGAACAGCTCAAAAATCCAAGAAATTAAAATCTTACCAGCCAACTATTAATACCATTTTTTTCTAGAGGCAAATTTTTTAAATTGTTTTCAAAATCCACTAGCACCATGCCTTAAAGGGCTAATAAAAAATATAATACCAATCTACCAATTTGGTTGGTAGTTTCATATAATTACATTTTTGCTAGAATTTTAGCTATTAAATTTAATCATATTTTCAGTTAAATACCTAAATACATTCCTAAAATTATTTATAAACTCGGAAGAAGAAAAACTCTTGTTATGTTCCATTTCTTTATTTTTAGCTAACTGTTACGTGAATCGGTCCTTACAGATGATTATCAAAGTTCTAACCGAAACACGTGTCATTAAAGAAATTGAACACGAAGAGTTTTAGTTTTCCTAATTTGAAAATATGGTTCCATCAAGAAAATAGCAGAACAAGTATCGATTATTATAATATATTCAATAATAAACAACAATGGATAGAAAACTCTAATAACATATTCAAGAAAATTTGCAAAGAGAGAATCGGAAAAGCTCGAAAACTTTTGATTTCTTTCCATTTAGAAGAAACAAATCGTGGAATGTTCTCGATAAAAATGAAAACATGCTAAACAAACAATACATGAAATTGGTAGAGAAATTATTGGAAACTTTTCGAATTCTTAGAAAAAAATATCAGAAAATTCCAAGATGCTCCAAAAATTTTTTAGGAATTTAGAAGAAAATGTGAAAATATGCTGGAAAATTTTGATAAATTGAAAGAAAATCTATAAATTAAGAATTTCTCATTCAAATAGTGATTTTTGAATGAAATCGTAATGTGCTCAAAAATGTAGCGATATGCAATTAGTAAATTGTATTCAACATATTATCACTTTCTTCACAAAATTGTTTGTATTAACTAGATGTACATTTCGAACACAAATGTACATCTAGTTAGTAGTGATAATATTTTGAATATAATTTACTATATAATAATCTTGACGTAACTTAAACAATATATTTCTAGATATGAAATTATTTGAAAATTCAAAAATAATTCTCCGAAAAGAAAATCCTGGAAATTCAACTATACGAGAAATTGTCGAAAATATTTAGACATCTGGAAAGGAACTTCTAAAAAGAAAATTTCTAATATAGGAGTAAATGTTTTGAAATTACTAATTTCTAATAAAATAAAATAGAAAATTATTTAAAGAAAATCCTAAAAAGAAGAGTAATTAAATACTAGAAAATTCACATAATTAAGAAGAAATATCCTAAAACTCGTTGAAATGTTCGAAAATTCAAGAAATCTCAAACATAAACTGTTAAGTATTTAGAAAATCTAAAAGTAAAATGATTAGAAACCTTCAAGAAACTTTTCTGAAACTAGACGAGAAAGATAGGTTCTTTATTGTGCTATAAACATGAGGTTTTTATACTCGTCAGAAATTGCTAAAAATATCTTATTAGATAAAGCAAGAAATTAGAGAAAATTATTGAATATGGAAGAGTTAATAAATAATAAAGATTTAAATTTTTAAATAAAAGAAATGTCTCAGTTTGGAAGATAACACAAAATTTGAATAAAAAATAGAGAGAAATTGCTGAAAATTCTTAAAAACAGAAGAGAAAACTTGATCTTGACAAAAGCACTGATAAACTTTGATAAAATAAAAAATATTTGTTTTTAAATTCTAAATTTTATGTATGTTTTTTGTAATTTGATTTTTGTATGTAATTTTTTAAGAAAGAAGAGCAAAGATGTAATAAATAAATAAATAAATACATAAATAATAACCTACTTAGGATTTTTTTTTGGAAACACCGAAGAAAATTTTTATTTTAGAATAGATATTGCTGGTAGACTTATAATATAAAATAATACAGGAAAATTATAATAACACATGTGTGTTAATGTTCAAAAATGGAACCGAAAAAACTGGAAAACTTTTAATTCTAAAAAAGAAATTACTAGAAAAAGTTAATTAGATAAATGAAGAAAGTTCTTGAACATAGAAGATTAATTGCTGCAAGATTTTATGAACTTTAAAGCAATGCTATTTAGTTCTGAGAAGATTCTCAAATAAATAAAGAAAAGAGGTAAACGAATTTTTTAACTTTTCAGGTAAACCACAAGTCAAGATAGATGGCATCTTTATGGTATTATATTCGCCTACTAGATAATTCAGTATTAGTTTCATTAGTTTTATCCAATGTGCCAACAAAATATATCTACATTTTTATGTAAATACAAAACCTCATATAATTTCTAAACGCACACAAAGTGAACTGAATTCACTTACTAAGATCTTTCACTCTCACCCAATATCATCTGCATCTAATAATAATATATTTATCCTTGTTATTACTGTATACAATACAATAAACATTCTCAAATTCCCGAACATTTTTCCTCGATGAAGTATCAAAATTTTACAAACCCAGCCTGTAGAATTTCTAATCTTAATTAATTAACTTATCAAAAAAATCAGTATTTTCACCTCAATATTTTGAACAGTAAAATCTCAACTCAACAAAAATTTGCATTATTCAAAATTGTGTAAAGTTTGATAACAATTTTTTAACAAAATTGTAAACAAGCTAAGGGATCTCCTTAAAATAAAACAAAACACTAGGTAATAAAAATGTATTTAAGTCCTTTACGTTGTAGAAAATTATTATTATTATTAAAAATAGTAGGCCTTTTGTTTTATTTTATTTAGATAGCAGATAGTATTCATGTATCCATTGTACTAAAATAAAATTCAAAATACATATATAAAATACTGCCTTACAAAAATTTTGATTGCACATGGAAAGGCTCGAGTCCCTAAAAATATGATCTTCCAGTCTTGCCTAACATGAAAACAATTTTTAAGTTGAAAAATTTCTAATTTTAAATCAAAATCTAATAGCACCACGTCTCTACCGACTAAACAGAAACCATAAACCTAATCTACAAGTTCGGTTGGAATTTTATATATTAATAGCCTCACCCCATATAGTTAGGTTAACCTTAAGAACTTCAAAGGATACAGCTTCAATTCCAAAACTACTTGAAACTTAAAAAAAAACTCTAAACCAATTGGAAAAGGGCAATAAACTCACTCTAAGGTGGGTACCATGATCGGATCAAAACCTACATGTAGGCAATAATAAGTACATAGGAAGGGTGTGGTCCAAAAGTGGGCGAAAAAGTTCAAAACTGTGCACTGGATAAATACACCAGGTTAAAAATGTCAGCTTGATCACTTCCTTAATTTAATTGACACCATTCATCAAAAACTTCAAATTACTGTAGAGAAATAATAAAGACACTTGTAATCACATTCTCCAAATAAACTGTGGAGAAAATGATTACAAGTGTCTTTATTATTACTGTTCACCTTCACGTAACTCAACAATCAATATTACTGTAGAGAAGAAAATAATGATTAAAAAAATGGTTTCTTTAGATCTTAGGCTCATTCATCAAAATTGTGGAGTTGACCTTGGTAAGTAGTTTAACCACAATTTCTTATAATTCAAATCATCCCTTATTTTATTTTATAAAAACAACTGTTGATGTTAACTACGTATAAATAATAGAAAACTAAACCCAAAAAAGATTTTATCAATACATCTTGCGTCCCCATTCATGTTGGTAATATATGTGAGAAAGCTGTCTGGTAGAATCTATAAATTCTTGTGGCAATTAAATAAAACATTTAAAATATATGCCTTTTGGGAAATACGTCATCATTTGAATCATTAATATCGGGTAAATTGGCTATCAAAGTGACATAAAACCGGCACGTGCCCCCATAACGATAATATAAAATGATCGTTCCTGTTTTTGAAGCGTAGGGTGCGTACTTAATTCCTCAGACGTCTCACGATCTTCGTGCCGATTCGTTCCGCATGAGATCCGCACGGAATTATATTCCGGCGATTCGGGAGGCGCAGGCGAAATGTTAGAAAAAAAAATCGTGCGTTTTAATAATCGGCGAAGATATTTGGGTACAATTAGTGAAGGGGAACCTAGAAGGAACGTTCCGCGTTTGCCGCAGTTTAGTCAATATCGCATTCCCGAGGGTGCGAAACGTATCCGATACAGGGTTAGATTAGTCCCTACGTAGCTGTAATGTATTTCCAATGGGGCGCTTCGAGTAACACACATCGTTCTTTACACATATCAACCCTTCCTGCATGCACATACACACACACAGATACAGACTCGCCCCTAGCACCACACACATGCACGGTTCAGGTGTATCATTTGTTTCGGACGAGGGTGTGCCGCTGCGCACATTTCAAACCCTATTTAATATGTATTCAACTACCTCGGAGGGATTAATTTGTTAGGTGATTTTCGTACGGAATAGCCAATTAATTCCCTTTGATTCTAGCCGGCCATGCCGGACGTTTCTCACTTATCGTGCTAGTAAAATGGAAAGTTGTATAAATATACCAAAGATTTGAGTCAATTCTATTAATCGTAATTAAAATATTAGAAATAATGTAAGGTTTAAGCAGAAGAATGAAATGTATTAGTAGGTGGAGATTCGTCTTTAAAATTTTATAGTGATGCTTCATCATTCACATTTCCTTAGTCCTTTACACTCATTCAAATGTAGTTCTTGTAAGAAATGTATGTTACTAACACTGAATTGAAGCCAACAACTTTATTTTTTCATTTAATCGTGAAAATCTGAATTGTGCTCCCTGAAGAAATACTCAAACAACTAAAATTTTAAAACTGGGAATTAGACTCTGTGTTTAGTGATAAATATGCTCTTTCAAATGCGCCAGAGAAGTGGAACTATTGGCGTAAACTTTAGATTTGAGATAACCCTACAAAAAAATTCGGAAGGGGTTAAATCAGGACTGTGTGGAGGCCAATTGATGTCACCTCCCCTGGAGATCAATTTTGCTTTGACCGGCATCTTAGGTCTTGAATTCTTCTATCAATTGAATTTTATAGAGTTTACAGGTGCAGCTTTAGGTATTTGGCCATAGTATTGTGTAATTGAGGAGTTGGATGGAAAAAGGACACTTCCATGGAAATGCCCTTTCTCCGTAAATTGGTTTATATCACAAAAGAAACTTTCCTTTACCGGCCTTTGGTTGCGTTGTTTTCATACTTTGCATATTGGTGGCACTGTGAGCCAATCTGTAAAGCGCTACAAGTGCCCTTCTTTCATAGAACGTCAAATTTCACTTGTGCCTAACCTAATTTTTATGCATATTTTATTGCTAAGTTAAAAGGGCACAATGAGCTCTGAAAATGACTCAAATAGCTTGTTGTAGTAGTAGTTATGAAGAAACAAAAAGTAGCTGTGATTTGGAATCTGATCATCTTGAAAGAAAAAACTTGGGTCGAAAACGAAAAATAAACAAGAAGCAGTGGACAAAGAATAGGAAAAAATAGCAAGAAATAGCGGAAAAAAGTACATTACTTCTAATTTTATTAGTCGTCAATAATTTGTATACTCAGAGATTTTAAATTTTCAGGTGTGACAGTGCATGCAAAAATCTTTGCTGCAGTTCTTGTGTGCTATAAGAAGAAGTGTTATGAGGTTATACCAGGCAGACTACAACAAGAATTTTTTGAAAAATTTTCGATCTTGACAGATAAATCTGTCTGAGTTTCAACCAAAAACAAGAGTTACAGCTCCTAAATGTCATACAAGGACTAATTGGAAATATGTTCTCAAAATAAATAGTTCCTCGATTGAGGTGTGTAAATACTTTTTCTTGAATATTCTTCAAATTGGGTACAAACGTATACGGACAATCCACACGAAGTCGTTAAAAGACGGAAATATTTCTATTAGCGACAAAAGAGGCTAACATGAAGACAAGCCCCACAAAATAAACCCAGAAACTGGGTATTTGGTAAATTAATTTTTGGCACAGATTCCAAAGAAAGAATCTCATTATAATCGGTCGAAATCCAAAAGAAAGTTTTTCGAAAATCCTGCTCTAAATGTAAAGAATTTGTTTACAGGATTCCAGCAGTATTTTTTTGAAAAAATTGGTCGTACACTAGGCATGATGTACTGTACATTCCATCGATGGTTTCGCCAAAGTATTCTTTCCGGAGTCCACGATCTGACATTTGCGATTTTTGTGAAGAAAACAAAATGAAGCTTAAGTTAAACCCAAACGATTCTTGCAAAGTGATACAATCAGTACACGACAAAAAAGTGCATGCATATAAAGACATTAAAAAAGAAATAATAGAAAATTGTAGACATGATAAATCAACTTTAGTTGTCGAGTTTGATTATGCGTAAAATTTGCCTTTGCCAAAACTAATTGTCTCTCAACAGTTTTACAAACGCCTTTTATGGTTGTACGTGTTTAATGTACACTGTCACAATGATGATACAAGTTCGCTTTATTGCTTTATAGAAAATGAAGCAAAGAAAAATTCAAATTCGGTGATTTCTTTTGTTGTTCATTTTTTACAAATTGCGGTGGGACATGACCCGAATATAAAAAATATGCTACTTTTTTCAGACGCCGCAGAGGGACAAAATAAGAATACGAATATGCTACACTACTGTTCATGGCTTGCAAAAACAAAAAAAAAACATTCGGCACATTTTTCCAGTTCGTGGACATTCTTACTGAGTGGTCAAAACTCCAAACGTTTATTTGCAAATTATGCAACAGTGTAGAGAAAAAGTGGAGCAAGGGCTTCATAGATTTTTTCAAGAAATCTGTAAATACTAAAAAACAAAGTTATACTTTAAGAAAGTATTGTCAGATAAAATATAATGCTTCAGGTATTCTGAGTGCAGCAGAGTCATATAACAGCTTTTATACTTCATTTAATTTTTGGATTACAAGAAAAAAGATAACTTGCAAGTAAATTTGGAGACGGTTCCGCCAGTTTTTATTAAATCTGAAAAAATGCAGAACTTAAATGATTTAATGAAATTTTTGGAGTTAGATGAGTCAGAGTGGTATAACAAAAATGTGTTAAAGGAACAGGTGAGCCTGCCATCTACATCTACTGAAGAAAACGACCAACAAAACAGTGACAGTGATAAATCATTCTAAAGAATGGTAGTGTTTAATATTTTTTTACGTTTATGTTAAACAAGAGTTATGTTCAATAATAAATATTTGCTAAAATTAATCTTTTTGTAGTATTTATTAAGAAAAAGGGCACTATTTCAGCTGTTATTTTTAACGATTTTAGGTATGTTAGGCAAAAAATAAAATGTTTTCAAAAAAAGTTTTCAATAAAACCAACATGTGTTGTATAAATATAATTGAAAGAAATACAGGTTACCTTAGAATAACAAACTTGTGATGCTTCAAATACTTTCAATAGTTCTAACTCAAAATGCAAATTTTGTAGAAGTGCCCTTTTTCCATCCAACTCCTCAATTATGACCTAGACATTTGTATGTGGCATAGCCAAAATATAATTCAAAATAAATCAGCTCCTCGGTGCTTCAAGTGGGTTCCACTTTTGCTCACACCTAACCAGAAGCAACAACACGTCGATTCAAAGCGCTGTTTGAAACTGTTTCAAAGAAATAAAAAGGATTTCTTGGGTCGGTTTGTCTAAAGCGGCCAAAAATTCAAAAGTCGGCTGACAAGATTATGGTATTAGTATTTCGAGTTTCCAATTTTGTTCATCGACTGTCTTGATAAAGGCACAACTATCAATAGTTAATATTACAAGATATTTTTTATCGACATAAAGGCAGAAATCAAGAAAAACGGCCCCAAAAGCAAAAGAAACAAGTGATTTGATCATTTACGAAAATAATACTTCTATACGGAAAGTCTACAGACTGATTCTAAAATTTATTCCAACGTTGTTTATAAACAGTATAAAGGGCCAACAATGTGAACCCTCCTTTAGCCCCGTTTTTACTTGTATACATCATAGGTATTTACCTATACATACACCCTGCCTTCTATTTTGTAAACAAAACTTGCCTTTTGACATTAAAAAAAACATTTAATCTGCTTTATTTAATAATAGCTTAGTATATACTCGATCAAAATCTTTGCAAAAATCAATAGAAACTTAATCCACTTGCCATCCACACTCCAAATCATCTGATAAAAAATTGGCAAAGCATTCAATTGGTTACTGTTGATTTACTTCCTATAAAACCATGATACTCATTGATAATAGTGTGCAAACTTGAAAGCGTTAATTACAGAGACCCCAGTTCATCTAATATTTTAGGAATTGATAACCCACCATAGTTTAATTGCTTTATAAACACGCTGGAAAAATCCTCGACAACACAAATATATTATTAAGTTCTTCTCAATGTAGACACACATCTTTTCAAGAAGTGTCCAGCAGTACAAGATTCTCATAATGACGAGTTAGGTTTGAACACTTCACTTTAAAAGTGATTTGATTTTTCATAGATCTTTAGAAGCACTGAAGTCAAAATTAGGTACTTTATTATATTGGTGGTAAAAAAACACTGTATTTGAAGATTAGCATCTAACTAATTGGTTCTAACCGCCCTTCAGCTGCTATAAGCGAGGACAATATCGTCAAAATTCGTACAATCTGTACAACAAAAATTTGTGCAGAACCCACCCGCATTGCTCGAGAAAGTCATTTTGGCGGATGATTTGGAAAAGCAAAAAATGGCAGCAATGTTCGAACAAATGTTTGAGCAAATACAATAATGTAAAAAGGACATACTTTGACTAAATTCAGCTAAAACTTTTGAACAATTTACAAAAGCCTTTCAATCACCGAGGATAATGGATTTGTTGAAGTTGTTTAATTCAAAATTCAATTAACAAAAAGTTTTATATGTCAACTAGGGATATTTTTTATCCGAATATTGTACATTAGACAAATATTATATACTTCTGAACTTTTATATATTTTGGGATGATGATGGAGGAATGGGGAAGGAAGTTGGGTCAGTGGAAGAGTTTGAAGAAGCCATATTGAGTTGTGTTTACCTAGACATACATGCTGCGTTCTATTTTGTAAACAAAACTTGCCTTGTGACATTAAAAAAAAAAACATTTAATCTGCTTTATATAATAATATACTAAGCTATACTCGATCAAAATCTTTGGAAAAAAATCAATAGAAACTTAATCCACTTGCCATCCACACTTCAAATCATCTGATAAAAAATTGGCAAAGCATTCAATTGGTTACTGTTAATTTACTTCTTATAAAACGATGCTACTCATTGATAATAGTGTGCGAACTTGAAAACGTTAATTACTGAGACCCTAATTAATCTAAGATTTTAGGAATTGCTGACTTAATTGATACCCCACTATAGTTTATTTGCTCTACAAATACGCTGCAAAAATCCTCGACAACAAAAATAGATTGTTAACTTCTTCTCAATGTAGACACACATCTTTTCAAGAAGTATTCAGCAGTACAGGATTCTCATAATGATGAGTTAGGTTTGAACACTTCACTTTAAAAGTGATTTGATTTTGCATAGATCTTTAGATGCACTGAAGTCAAAATTAGGTAATTTATTACATTGGTGGTCAAAAAACATACTGTCTTTGAAGATTAGCACCTAATTAATTGGTTCTAACCGTCCTTCAGCTACTACTATAAGCGAGGACAATATCGCCAAAATGCGTAATCTATACTACAAAAATTTGTGCAAAACCCACCCGCGTTGCGCGAGAAAGTCATTTTGGCGGTTGATTTGGAAAAGCAAAAAATGGCAGCAATGTTCGAACAAATGTTTGAGCAAATACAATAATGTAAAAAGAACATACTTTGACCAAATTCAGCTAAAACTTTTGAACAATTTACAAAAGCATTTCAATCACCGAGGACAATGGATTTGTTGAAGTTGTTTAATTCAAAATTCAATTAACAAAAAGTTTAATATGTTAACTAGGGATATTTTTTATCCGAATATTGTACATTAGACAAATATTATATACTTCTGAACTTTTATATATTTTGGGATGATGATGGAGCAATGGGGAAGGACGTTGGGTTAGTGGAAGAGTTTGAAGAAGCCATATTGAGTTGTGGCAGAAGAAGAAAGGTGAAGGGAGGAGAAAAGTGTCGGAAGTTTGATAAAGAGTGTAGAAGGGCGAATAAAGGAGGACAAGAAATGAATATGGGGGTGAAAGCGGGAATGTGAAAACTTTATGAGAAACGAAGAAACGTTACGACGATGTATACGATGTACGAGGAGGAAAAGAAGATGGAAGAACTGAAAATGTGTAAAAACGAGACGGAAATGCGAAAAATATTAAAAAAGCGTGGAAGGAAGAGATAGGCGAGTGAGTTGAAGAAGAGGGTTGAGAAATGTGAAAATAGAGCGGCAGTTCGGGAGGGGTACGGTGAAGGGGAGAGAGGGAAGGTTGATTGACTTCACAGAGGAGAAAATGGAGAGAGTGTTCGAGGAGGAAATCGAGGAAAAGCGTTTGGGGCCCGATAGTCTGAAGGCGGAGATATGGATGGAAATAGGAAGTGAGGGGAAGAAACATTTCAGACAAATGTTAAACCGGATATCTAAAGGGAAGGAGGAGATTAGAAAATTAACAGTTGCCTAAAAGCTTCAACTTCATAGTAAATAGAAAAGAAATACAAATATATAAACTCCAAACTTAGAAAACAAAATTTCACAAATCCAAAAATGAATATAAATCATTTTTAAAAATTAAAAATTAATAATTTTCCAATATAATGACACTCAATTAACTTATCAAAAAAAATTAAAACATAACACATCACTCTGCAATTAGATGGCACATATACGCTGATGTTGTATTCTTGTCTCTGTAAATCCTGATAATAAAAATCATGGACATTTTAAAGAAACTTGTAAAATTAAGGAAAATATCAAACAGATTCAGGATTTATGATGCTAAGGATTTTAATAACCTTTGAGAAAGTAATAAATAGTTCTTATCAATTTATGTACACAACTCCTCATCTAATAATTTTGTCTTTGGAGTCAGCTACATAAGTGGTTTTACAATTTTTCCTATGTCAACTGATTCAGTCCTGAAATTTATACAGTCTTCAGACAATATGTTTCTTTTAACGGATTTTGCTATTCTGTACTGAATTTGATAATAACATATCAAGTAACCAGTCAATTAGAAGTTGTACATTTCGTAACAGTGTTGCATCTAGTTGTTGTATACTAAAATCATCTTTTCCATTGATTATTACAACCATATCAAACTTTGAACCACTTCTGAAACTTTAACAGCTTCAGATCTGATACATACTTCCCAATATCAGGTATACCACAAGGTACAATATTAGGTATTACGAATAGAATTCTAAATAATTCGAAGATTTCACTACGATAATAAACGTTTATATAATACTATGTATGTATCTATGTCATGACCCTGAAAATACAAGACACTTTTATAACAGTAAACACGGTTTCGTAATATGTTTAAAATTAAAGAAAAAAAAAAAACTTCGCCTCTAATGCAAATCAGAGTAGATTTCGCAGAAAACGTTAAGGCCACCGATACGTGTTCAGTCCATTAAATAGGTGAAAACTAAAATTTGCGAAACACGCACGTATGAATGTGATGTAATTAAATTAAACCGACATTTTGAATAAACAATATTATCCCATCCATTCAAATATTACTCAGTTATGTATCATTTTAAACTGCGAATTAATAGGAATTGAAATAATATTTGCAACTACCGCGGTTCGTATATTTTTAATGAAATAATTAGTTATTTATTGCGGGCCACCATTAAATATTCCACATGTGCGCGGAGGGGGGGGGGTTGTATAAAAAGGGTAACGGTTTTTTAAATATATCGAACACCGACCGCATTAAATATTTACGCGGTGTATTGTTATTGTTACTATGGTGGAATGTTTAAATATTAAAGGTTTTTAATACGCACATATTGGGCTAATAATGTTAATCTAAATTCTATGTTTGAATTTTAATTTTGTAAAAATAATTGACAATTATGTGCGCGCGGCGCGGCATTAATTTAAATTCCATGTTCAAACTATAACACCCTAAAAATTTCAATTTTACCATGATTAATATTTAATTTGTAAATTAATTCTAGTAATTGTGTAGAATAATAAAAATTATTTAGAACATGTTTTTGAATGAAATTTTAACTAAAAGATCTGGAGGGATAAAGTCCTTAAGTCTTTTTAAGACTACAAAAAACAAATCACTTGTTGAAACAACTACTTCTCTGGCAAATACCTCAACAGACATTGAATGATGATGTATCATGAAGATGTATCATTCAATATCTGTCGAGGTATTTGCCAGAAAAGTAGTTGTTTCAACAAGTGATTGGTTTTTTGTAGTCTTAATAAAACTCATTTGTTGTAAATTTTACGATATATTTTCGTGTCTTTTCCTTAAGTCTTTGTTGATCCAAGCAAGGGTTCTTTGGGTTTTAGATTTGGTCTTCATAAAAGGGTTTCCATCATAAAAATTTTTGTTGAAATATAGACTGAAAATTACAAGATTGATTTTGTGAAACTAATTAACAGACTAAGTAGTGAAAACGTCTTCAATGCCAAGATCAACAAGTAGGCTCAGTAGAAGGTAGTTGATAATAAACGATTCTTAAGAAAGTTCATTTTGAACCCGAATCCATCATTAACGTTAAAGCAAAGAATATTATGAAGGTCTATTTTCCAAATTATTCATTGTCTTTAAGCACATAGACAAGATACAGGATGATAAGCAATTGTTGAAAGTATTTATAAGGACCTAATTGCAAGTCGGTACAGCTTTGATTCAGATGATCTATTTATCATGCCATGTAATGGCAGTAAATTTCGAATACAATGTTTCAATACAATTTTACTATAATAATCTTCACGTAACTCAAGAAATATATTTATACTTAAAAACAGTATTGAAATGTTTCATGAAATGATTTCAAAATTCAACCCCAAAACATTAATTACGAGAATTTCCTTCAAGAGTTTTCATATTTTTTAAAAATATGTCTTCGGTTCCTGCTTATATCGAAAGTTCTCATCCAAATTGCGAAAATTTTCTTCAAGGATTTAAAATTTGTTTTCAGGAATATTTCTTTCAGTTTTTTTTATATATTCCTGCTTTATGTTATTATTTTTCAGCAATTTCTTTTCTATATTTCTAATATTTTTTCAAAAATTATACTTTCAGTATTTCTAAAAACTCCATTACAGAATTTTTAAGAATTTTTTTTTCGATTTTTCGAATATAGATTATTTTAATTCAAATTTTTCTCAATTTTACTTTCAAGTTGATTGAAATATCAAAGAAAACCCGCTGAAAAGTCATACAATACTTAAGGAAAATGTTCCTTAAGTATTCTATGACTTTTCAGTGGTTTTTCTTAGATTTTTCAAAAACATTCTTGCTTTGTCTTATCAGATCTAGTCAGAAATTTCTCTTCCTCCAAATTTTTAGAGTTTCTACAAATTTTTGTTTAAAATTTTTACATTAAAACTTACTTTCTATTCCATTTTTTGAAACTTATCAGACATTTTCAGAAAATCGGATTTTTAGAATTTTTTTTACAAATTTTTCTTCCAAATTTTGTTTTCAGTTTTTTTCTATTAAAAATAAATAAATTTTCTACAGTTCTAGAATTTTCAAACAATTTTTTCTTCAGATTTTTTATTGTATCATTTCTATTGTTTTCTCTCTAATAACTCTAGTATTTTCAAAATTTTTCATCTATTATTCTGAGAATATTTAAGCATTTTTTTACTTGATTTTAAAGAAATTTAGCTGATTTCTAAATTTTCCATCAATTCGACAGATCTTAAATATAAATAAATAATAAATATAATAAATTGGGTAAAGTAGAACACTTGTTTTGTTCCATAATTTTATTATCAGTTCCATCAAGAAAGTAGCGCAACAAGTATTCAGTATATAAATATAATAAATATAAATTCAATTTCCCCAAAGTTTTTCTTTTAGATTAGAATTTTTAGGAAGGTTTTCTTTATTTTCGGCTTTATATCATCTGAATTTTCAATCAAAATTGCAAAATGTGTCTTCAAGGATTTTAGAATTTTTCAGTGATATTCATTTTACTTTAATATAATATTCGTGTTTCATGTAATCAAAATATTTCAGCAATTTCTCTTTTATATTTCTAGAATTTTTTATATACTTATACTATTACTATTATACTATTACTATAACATTTCTTTTCAGATTTTTTTCTAAATATTCCATTTCTAGAATTTTAGAATTTTTAAGCAATATATCCTCCAAATTTTTAGATTTCAAGAATCTAGAAATCTTATTAAAATTCTAGAAATATAAAAGAGAAATTGCTGAAATATTTTGATAACATGAAAAACGAATATTATAGGGAAGTAAAATGAGTATTACTGAAAAATTCTACATTTATTTTCTAAATTTTCTTTCCAAATTGAGAAAAATTTCTTTTAGCATTTTTTAGATTTTTAGAATCTAAAAATCTGGAGGAAACTTCTACATATTTTTCTAAACTTTGTCCCCAAATTGCATTTTTTTAATCGTTCGAAAATAATTTTGCATCATTAGATTTTTCAGGAATTTTTAGAATTTCTATAATAAAAAAGGTTATATTATTATTTAGAATTGTAACCATAACCAAGCACCTACCTTTATCGGAGTCTGGTTGTAGTTACAGTTTCTGTACTTTTGATCATATTTCTTCTGGTGAGTAAACAATTGGTATACAATTTCGTATCATTACCTTACTAAGAAGGAAGATTTATATGAAAATTTAACGTTCGAATTTCATCTTGGGTCATTTTTAGATGATAATGAATATATTGCATATGGTCACATATTCGTTTTAGTTGGTGTTGATCAATTCTTGGTTAAATCTGGTATCATGATCACGTTTCAAAATACCCACACCATGAAGGATATGAAGTATTCTGCATCAACTGTTGGGCGTGAAGTTTCAGATCACCAAATTTGCTTAAATTTGAATTAGCTTAGGATTTTAGTCAGATCTTATTGTGAAATATATTGAAGAATCCGGTGCGCACAACATTGATTGATGAAGTGCACTTGAAAATTAGATTAAGCATCTTAAGGAGGTAAATACTTGCATTTCTAGCAAAACGTCTTACCCAGTTATATCATCCCGTGGAACTGTCAGTGAGGAATCGAATGTGCTTACCTAAAACATCCAACAAGCACAACTGATTGTTAATAAAGACCATACTAATTCCTGATGATTAGGTTAAAGACATTGTCAATCTAGAAGCTATTACAAGTGATTATTTCAAGGCCACTTACCAGTTATCATTATATTCGGCCATTTTTTTAAAAGCTACTGAAGTAATTGCGTGTGATATTTAGTTGGTGCTAAGAACTCTTAGTGGCCCTGAATACCGGGCTAAAGGAAGGAACGTTCCCGAAACGCTACAAGATGACTCGAGTAGTTCTGTTGCTGAAGCAAGCTCACAATGACAACTGGAGGCTACATACCATTGGGCTTATTGGTTGTTGAAGCTAAGCTTTTTGAAAGGGATAGGCTGGTCAAGTGGTTGGAAGAGACTGGCAGCCAATTTGGCTTCCAAAAGGGGAAGTGAAGTAATTTATGGAAGACCTGAAGGAGTTTCTACAGGCTCACCAACGAATCCAACTCGGGATATTGAACAGTTAATTTGGCTTCTAAATGAGGAAGTCATCCGTGGACGCCCTGAAGGAGGTTCACAGGCTCACCAACGAGCCAAACTCAAGCCCGCTAAAAGGGAGACAGTCCTGCCTGGCAATCACCTTAGATGTAATGAACGCCTTCAACTTAATTCCCCCGAGTTGGATTCGTTGGTGAGCCTTCAAACCTCCTTCAGGGTCCAGTGTTATGAAAAAGGGACTCGTATTACCTAGTGACCATCTCTGACTACTTGCACGAGTGTTCGATTCACTTCGAAGGGAACAACGGCCTGCCGAAAATCTGGAAGATGAAGGGAGGGGTCATCTACTGTGGAACCTAACTTATGACTGCGCATTAGAACAAGGTGTTGTATACACGGGGTGGATGTCATCAGAATCGCCGATGACATCATGATAGTCGTCAGGAGCAGGAAGATCGTGGAGGTCGAAGGAGGGACCATAGTGGATGGCGGAATCAGGGGTGGATATAGCGGCCGAGAAAACGCCGACCGTTTGGCTTTCGAGAAAGATTAAACGTTAACGTCGAGATCTTGGGCCCTTGTGGAGCAGGCAGGTAGTAGAGGTCCAAGCCACCAAGGCCATCTCGGGCTTGCTTGCCAAAATCTGCTGTATGTAGCATCAGCATGGACGAAATGCGTTGAGGCACGGAGAAACTGGGATAGGTTTCGGGAAGCACTGAGAGCTGGCGGCATTTGAGTGGCCAGAGGGTACCGCACGATTTCGATCGAGGCCGCCGAAGTTCTGGCTTCGTCAGTTCTTCCGGACTTGGAGATCGTGGCGAGAGTTTTCGTGGAGATGAGAAGTGAAATGGCGAAGGTTGATGGACCAATGGCAGGAGCGTTGGGACGCCAAAAAGGAGAAGGCGTTTGGACGAACGAGCGCATCCCAGCGTTGGTGCCTTGGACATCAGGAAGTACGGCGAGCTGTCGGATTACCTGACTTAAATCTTGTTAGGACACGGGTGCTTCGGCAAGTACCTTCACAAAATCGGTAAAGCCTCCCAGTGAGGAGTGCCCTTGGTGCAACGACGTGGCGGAAGACGAGCGACACACGTTCTTCGACTTATCATTATACTTAGAGAGAAATTCTGGCATAAATTCTGAGGTAGTTTGGGCAACTGGGACAGGGAGAGGATCGCAAGCGAGGAGGAGACGGAAGACTCAAGAGATGAAGAAGGATAAAGAGACGGAGGTTAAGAGTAGAAGGTGGGGGGCACCAGGTTGAGAGTGTAACGATGCCACTGGTCTAGCATGATGATGGCGGCGCAGCAAAACATCTGAATCGGAATGAGGTGATTATTTCAAGTTCACATTCTCACACTATTGGGTCATTTTTTAGATGCCAAGTACATCGCGTGAGATAATATGTGTGGTTTAGTTGGTGTAGATCAACTATTTGTTAAAACTGGTACCATTGACATTTTCAATGGTACCATGAAGTTAGTGAAGAACTCTTCATCAATTATTTTGCTTCATACACTATTGTGAAATATATTATTAAATGATCCTATGAGCACAACATTGTCTGTGGTAGCGAGTTCGACTTTAAAATCTAGTTATCTACATCTTGAAGAGGACTATTCTTGCATTTCTATCAAAAAGTTTGATCTAGTTGTGAAACTGTAAGTAAGAAATCTGATCGAATACTCTTGTCTAAAACATCAATTAAGTATAACTGATTATTAACAAAGGCCACACTAACACTTGATGGTTTAACTGACCTTAAAGACCATCACCATCGAGGTCGAGCCATCTGATACTATCGAGAATGTGAAGGCCAAGATCCAGGATAAGGAGGGGATCCCCCAGATCAGCAGATGTTGATTTTCGCCGGAAATTGGAAGACTGCCGCACCCTCTCTGACTACAACATTCAGAAGGAATCCACACTCCACTTGGTGCTTAGGCTGAGGGGTGGCACCAAGAAGCGCAAGAAGGAGAATTACTACACCCAAAAAAAGATCATGCACAAGAAGAAGAAGGTCAAGTTGGCTGTTCTTAAATTTTACAAGGTTGATAAAAATGGAAAGATCCATAAGTTGAGAAGGGAATGTCCTGGTGAACAATGTGGAGCCGGATTATTAATGGCGGCCATGGAAGACCGTCACTACTGCGGTAAATGCTGATAAACTCTTTTGATCTCAAAATCTGAAGATAAGTAAATGCAACATATAACATTACATAAGACATTGTCAATGTAGAAGTTATTCCAAGTGATTATTTTAAGATCACTTGCAAAAAAGCGTTACATTGTTGTTTATTGTGAAAAAATAAATGATGTATTTTAGAAAGTAAGTTTTATGGAAATTGTCACCCAAAATCAAATATTTATTTTATAACGTTTCCATTTTATTATGAATGCAACTCATTTATTTAATGAAAAAAAAACAACCCTATAAAAATGAATGATGAATGCATAGAATAATTACTATCTTATTGTTCTAATCGGTATGACTTGCAACTTTCACCTGATACCGTCGATCATCACGTCGTGACAAACCTGGTGACAGGTTAGTGCTGTGAAATATATCGCCGAGGAATTACGTTGCCACAAAAGTTTACGAGGGCATATTTTCAAAGCCCCAGCACGAGACAATCCTCCCGGAACAGCAACCACCTTTATCACAGGCTCAATTAATTCCATATTCATATACGAACTAAGTTCGGGGAGTTTCTGTCAGTTTGAAATTAATTAACGTTGTCTGTTTGTTGCAAGTTGCACCGCTCGCATCTATAGATTTAATTGCGGCCCTCTGTTCGTAATTCTCCGTACGTGAAGTTTCGAAAAAATCTCCGCATAAACAAATAATTATATCAAGCGCAACGCGTTTCTATACGCGGAATTAATTATCCCAAATCCTGGCAAAAAGGGGTATTAAAAATTTGCGATGCTGATATTGTAAATTTGTTAGGAATTAAATATGTCACGGTGGTCAAAAGTTCTTAACAGATGAAGGATTACAAAGCACATGCGCGGACTGTCAATCGCAGCGCTGCAGCGGTGAAATATCGTACTTATTGGACTTACTTTAAAAAAAGCCTCGTATATTATGTTGACTTTTATTTTTTTTTTAATAATAACTTTCTCACTAACATAAAATAAAAATGGTGATGTGGCCATCATAATACTTTCCCTATATTATTCTCGAACACTATAAGGTTTACGCAAAAAGGCTATTCATAATAATTTGCTCAATTTTGAATATTATATAGTTACTTAATTAAATTTCATTTAACTCCTACAGTTTATTAGTAATAGGAAAAATTGTTAAAACATAAGAAGGGGTTTTAGTTAAAAGTTGTAAAATCTAAACAAACACAAAATAATTGCTTTTTTTAATTGACCCTTCATACATATTAGTTATAATTACTAACCGCTATCCCACCCTTAAATCAGTAAAATATAAGCGAGGGTTTTAATTAAAAGTTGTAAAATGTAAACAAACATATAAAATGGTGATGTGACCATCATAGTAATTTACTTACATTTTTCTCGAAAACTATGGGGTTTACTGTAAAGGCTATTCTTATCAATTTGCTCAAGTTTGGATTCGTAACAATTACTTGTTATATAAATTTAATGCAACTCCTAAAGATTATTAGCAATAGGCAGAAAATATAAAAAATAAAAATATTTTTAATTTATTTCTTGTAAGTTAAGATCTTTATGAAAAACATGTTTTTATAAAACTTGTGCAGTTTTTTATTCACTTTAACTTTTGTTTGAAAAGTAATGTAATATTTTTTAAATTTAGAAAAAACAAAGAATGCCTCGAGTAAACATCCACATCCGGTTTATGAATATTTATCAAAAGGTTTTCAGTTCCAGTTTTTAATGATAAAATTTTTCGACAACTTCAGCTTGGTATTATTAAACAATAATGACAAGCTGAAGATGTCGAAACAATAGTTATAAGTCTAAATAAAAAAGTAATATCAACAATTATTCAAATATTTTCGACCAGGAGTTTGACGAGTTCTATTGTAGTGCCTCTTATATGCTGGGACACTTAAAATATGGTATCGTACAGCCTTTATCTTAATTTCATCTCTTTTTCAGGTATCTTCCGACGACGACCAGTTGCATGTATTTCAGCATTAAGAGCAGGGATTAACCTCCTTTACATAGAGTGTAAATGCATCTAAAAAAACTTTCTGCAAACCGGCACTTTTCAATTATTATTTCCTGACAGAAAATATTTGCAGCTGCATTTTCTCATAGGTCTATATTCTGGGCCGCATTTTTTTATTAATCGTCGATCAACAGTAACAGATAGATATCGATTTTCTGGATTAAAACAGGATCAATATGATAATATCATGGCACCTTTATGGTATTATCGTATTCTTTCATTATATTCTAAGCGATCTAAATAATTTCTTGCACAAAAGGAATCCTTGTTTTCAAAAATGTTGGCTTTGATTTGATTTTAGTTCTTATTTTTATGTTATTAAATAACTCGTCGAAGAGGGCCATGTGCCATTTTAAAATTATGTTCATATAATTTTTTATTTTAAATTTTTGACTTCCATTCCATATAAAGTTGAAATTACAACCACTATCTAATGGTTCATTTTTGACGATATATATTTGACATTTTACTTATATAGAGTTTTGACAACTCCTTCAGAAAATATCTAAAATTTCGAAGATATTTCCTGAAAAATTGAAAAAAATGCTAGAAAATTCTTCAAAATTTCAAACAAAATTTTAGTATTTGAAAGAAATCCAGAAGTTTTTAAAAACATATTTTCATTGGAGACATTTAAACTCTTGTTCTTCTCCATGTTATTATGATTGTAAAATCGAAATACGTATCAGGTAACTGAAAATTAAAAACATGGAGCAGAACAAAAGTTTAAATTTCTCTAATGTATACATACCGTTCCATCAAGAGTGTAGAGTAACAGGTATTACATTGTAAACATTAACAATTGTAAACAAAAATAATTTACTTCTCTACTTCTTCTATGAAATTTGCAGTAATTTTGATAGAAGAAAGAAATACTGAAAAGTTTTAAGAATCTTAAAGAAGAAGAAGAAAGAGAAGGTCACTAGGATTTCTTGATCTAGTGATCTTCTAGAAGCAAAATTGCTCAAAATCTACAAGTCTACAGGTAGTCAATTTTATTTATTCTTCGCCCATTCCTTTGTTTATGAAGAAGAGGATCAGTGGGTTCGAGTGGAAGATCACTCATATGTGAACTCTGCCCTTCTACATGCAATTATTTGTATATTACTTACTTAATTGTATATTTTTTATGTAATGCATGATAGATAAAGATGAAATAAAGACTAAGTCCCCAAGGAAATTTTTTATAATTTGAAAGAGACTTAAAAAAAAACTCTAGAATTTCTTCTAAAATCTTAAATATATTTAAAAATAATGTAAATTTTAATTTTAAATAGAAATTCTGGAAAAAACTTTTAAAAGTTCCCATAAAATAAAGAATTAAAGAGTTTCTAGAAAACTAATCATTTTCATTCGAAAGGTTTGAAATTATTTGTATCCATAAACCTTGTGGGAATTTTCTAATCGAAAATTTTAGAAATCTGAAAGGAAGACGGGTGGAAATTTCTAGAAATCTGTACAATAAATAATGTTTTAGATATCGTTATAATCGTCAGGAGAAATTATTAGAAACATTATATAATTTTTAAAGAAGTTATTAGAAAATTAAACATTTTCATTCGATTTTTTTTAAACTGGTTGAAGTATGATAAAAATTTTAGGAATCAAAAAGGAAGTTGGGAAATTTTAAAAATCTGAAAGCAGACTTATTTATTTATTATTATATATTATTTATTAAAATTCTCTGGATTACCTGTTAACAAAATATGCTACATTAATAGATACATACATAAAAAATACAATAAATTTTGAGCAAAGGAATATTCTATTTTGTGATTTATGAAAATTTTCTGGTTTTTAAATAAGAAAGTATACTTTTATTGCCTCATTTTCCGTCGTTTATCCTATAAATTTAATTTTTTGGCAAATAATCAAAGTTTTTAGGGCAGAAAGACCGATGGTCGATAGCCCAAACGGACAGACTAACACATTATAAATCATCTGTAAATGTTTTTAATTTTGTATTTATTCATGTTCGAATAAAGATGTTATTCTCTCTCTTCTCAAAGTTTTTATCTCTTTGTTGGTAGTTTTATTAATTTGTATTACAATTATCAAAAAAAATATTCAGTTTTTTTGCATCCAGTAAAAAAGTGAATGTTAAATGCTCATTAATGCTCAAAAAACTTTGCTTATGTTTTACTGCTTGGAGGATGGGATAGGCGTCCCCTAACCATCCTACATATGCATATTATGTTCAATCACTGATCATCTTCTACACATTATAAAATTGTTTAAGTGAACCAGAAAATTAAATATAATTTATTACTTTCACAAAGTTCAAAAACATTTAAGTAGAATAGAGCTTAGATGCAAAACTTAAATCAACGTTACATTAACTGATTGAGTAATACATCCCCATCTTAGATTTTGTTTTAATTTGCATGGATTTATTAGGACATACATTTCGTTTTGGCAATATTTTTTTATCATCATTGAAAGTATAGGTTTTATTTTAATATTCAATTATATTATTAAAAATTATAATAAGCATGGATTTTTACTTTCCCTATATGAAATATAGGGGAAGTATTGTGATCGTGATTTTTTTTTGAAAAATTTTTTTTGCGGAAATATCCGTTTTGGGGTCCCCTGAACCCATTACACTAATTTCTGGAAAAAAATTTTTTGTGTCTGTGTGTGTGTCTGTCTGTCCGTCTGTCTGTCTGTCTGTCTGTCTGTCGGTGGGCGCTGTATCTCAAAAACGAATAATCTGATTGAGATGAAACTTTAAACTTAAGGTTTTATCATTAAAAACTGGAACTGAAAAGCTTTTGGTAAACATTCATAGACCGGAAGTGGATGTTTACTCGAGACGTTTTTTTGTTTTTTGGTGATATTTTTCTAAATATGAAAAATTTTGAAAAACGATTCAAACAAAAGTTAAAGAGAATAAAAAACTGAATAAGTTTTATTTAAACGTATTTTTCATAAAATTTTTAACTTTTAAGAAAAACTATAAAAAATAAAAATTTAGACATTTTTTGCCAATTGTTAATTAACTGTTGGAGTTACATGAAACTTATATAACAAATAATTGTAGAGAATTAAAAAATGAATAAATTATTAAGAATAGCCTTTTTGCGTAAATCTCATAGTTTTCGAGAAAAATATAGGGAAAGTACCATGATGGCCACATCACCATTTTTAAATATATTTCACCTTTATAATACTTTAATAAACCACCCATTCACTAAATTTAAATTTAAATGACATTAAAATGACATTAATTAATTGGCTAATAAATATTTTTTTTATTTACACCAACGTATTTAATTTTTGTTTCCGTACAAACCAGGAGACGATCAATGATTGATAATAATATGCAGATGTAGGGTGCGTGGGTGGCCTCTATCCCACCCTCCAATCAGTAAAATATACGCCAGTGTTTTGCGGTAGCAATAAACATTTATAAAAGTTTGATGTACCATTTACCAAAGTAATTACTTTCTTGTTATGTGTTAAAAATTTTCCACAAAACCTGGTTTATGTTTTATTGATTTATTACTTTAGCTTAAAAGCATTTAAGTAGAATAGAGTTTGGATGCAAAACTAAACTAAACATTACATTAATTGATTGAGTAGTACATCCCCACCTTAAATTTGATTATAGTTTCCAAGTATTGATTAAGACATAAATTTCCTCTAGTCAATATTTTTTATCATAATTGAAAAAATAAGTTTTATTTTAATATTCGATTCTACTAATTAAAAAAATAATAAGCACTGGATTTTTAATTATAATTTATCTTTATAATACCATAATAAACCACCCACCCACTAAATCTAAGTTTAAATGATATAAATTAAAGGGCTAATAAATATTTTTTTAATTTACATTTACGTTTTTAATTTTTAATTCCCTGCAAACCAGGAAACGATCAGTGATTGAAAGTAATATGTATATGTAGGGTGGGTGGGTGGCCTCTATCCCACCCTCCAATCAGTAAAACATACGCCAGAGTTTTAGTAAAAATAATAAATAATTATAAAATTTGATGTATAAATTATCAAATTAATTACTTTCTTGTTATGTGCTGAAAAAATTTCAAACAACTCTGGCTTAGATTTTACTGATTGTAGGGTGGGATAGGATTAATATGTTTTCATTAACAAATTAATTTATTAGAGAGAAAACATCTTTATTGAAGCTAGTATTTACATTATATAATTATAACAATAGTTTCATACTGACAGATGTTACTGTAATTAAAATAATTCCGTGTAAAATGAACGTAAATATGCCAGTAATGGCCTATATATTACCTAAATGGTAAAAAAAATACTTTGCTGAGAATGAATGTCATCAACTGAAGCAGAAGGGTCTTGAGTGAAAGAACACATAGTGAAATCAGTGATCTAAATTTTTGCATTTTTTAATGTATATATTTTAATTTTGTTTACCTTATTTTAACAGAATGTAAAAATGAATAAATTAATTAATAATAAATGACTGTGATCCTTCGTCTTCTTCACGATTACCGACCGTAGGTCTTTCAGCCTTTTATTTATAATTTTCTAGATCACTCTAGATTGTTCTTTTTTTAAGAACTGTAGTTTTGTGTTCAATTAAAAATACTCCTAGTGAAATTGTTTGTTCTCTTTATACTTCCATTCTATTCAATACTAGCTCCATAAATTAATCAAATGGTGATGTGGCCATCATAGTACTTTCCCTATATTTTTCTCGAAAACTATTAGGTTTACGCAAAAATGTTATTCTTAATAATATGTGCACTTTTGAATTCTCTGCAATTATTTATTATATAAATTGTATGTAACTCCAATAGTTTATTAGCAATTGGCAAAAAATGTCAAAATTTTTAATTTTTATTTTTTTTCTCGAAAGTTAAGAATTTTATGAAAAACATGTTCGAATAAAACTTGTTCAGTTTTTCATTTCCTTTAACTTTTGTTTGAACAGTTTTTTAAAAAATTTTATATTTAGAAAAATATCACGAAAAAACGCTTCGAGTAAACATCCACTTCCGGTCTATGAATGTTCACCAAAAGCTTTTCAGTTCCAGTTTCTACAGTCCTTCGTTATATAATTCTTGAAATTTGAATACACCAGGAGTGAAGATGATTAATTGACGCAAATCTCATTAAACGTCGCCGCAGAACTGACAGTTATCGTATTACAATTCGTCGGCTTACATAAATTCATTTAAAATCACGACGGTTACTAACCAGTACAGATCAATCCCATTATTAATATAAATCAATCGATTTGTTTTATCCTGACATATGCACGCCTAGTCGATGCTTGCGACATTAATTCGTTTCGCCCGAGGACGGGCAAAAAAAAAACAGCGAAACTATTGCCACTCGCAGCCGTAATTAATAAAATGGACAAAGAAAGGTCCGGATTGGCAGCGGATTAAACGCGGTGCCAATAAAAATCATCGATCAAAGGTCGAAACTAAATTGGCGATACACAAATCGTACGTTCGACACGAATGTTTTAATTTTGTCGTATATATTTTTTATCCGCGGTCGGAGCGATTGCTTTCGTTTTTTTTTACGGTTTCAAAATATGAGCGTTAATTGAACCCACGCTGAAACGTGGAATTTCGTTCCAAGGTAAATCGTGAATTATAATCGCGAATAAATAGCCTCGTTTATACGGTTATCTTCCATCGTGGGAATATATTAATAAATTCACTTCATTATATTTGTATAATGTATATAATTAATTGGTTTTCGGTACGGTAACGATATATCCTGGAACTCGGCGCATATTTTTTAGTAACGATGTAATAAACATAATAAATTGGTGTAGAGATTTCTTATGCAACGTGTACCAACCGTTGGCAGGTTGTATTCAACATTCGCCTGGGAAATAACTCTTTATGCGGATGTGGTACCAAAAATAAACAATTGTGTGAAAGGATAATAAACAGCCATTCTTTCAAATTTTAATGAGAATCAAAAAAATATTCATATGATTTTGAAATGTAATCAATGACTTCAAAAGGTTATTTTTTGTAGTTAATAGGTTTACATAAAAAAAAACAGAAATGATAAAATTTGCACAAATCTTTAAATTAAAATATGTACCATATTGATGAATACCGTATACATCTACAGATGAAAAAATAGATGATGGATGTTTCTTTGTAGCAACATATTTCAACCAACTTCAACGTTATGGATTGCACTAAAGTTTCTGAAGCATAATGTAAAGTTATGACGTGAAATAATGAATTTGACCTTTTGATCTTTAAAATGCAATCACTTGATGTAATGTTGTATAAGATTTTAATCCGATAAATGAGGCGGTCATGCTTAACATTAACGCCAGCTTTATTGAGACGTCTATAGTCTTCAGTCAATATGGGCTTATGTTTCATTCTATTTTAATATTTTGCTTAATTATAATTCGGCCATGATTAAGTAAAAGGAACCCTTTTTAACAGTCCTGTGTGCATGCTTCTAAATACCAAACTCATGATCAGGTCAATCCCTGATTGATGAATACGACTTGAATATGTGGCCAAATGCGGAGGTATTCTGCAACGCGCCATCATGCGTCTCCATACCGTAAACCAATGTTACACAACTCGATGAAGCATCAAGCAGCAACAAGCTCCAAAAGAATGGTATCCTGGTAAATGAATGATATACAGAACCACCCTCAGCGAATGGACTATTTGTTAATCGCCAAAATTACCGTGTTTGGACCCAAGCATAATTCTCGAAAAAAAAATCCACAAGTTTTTACTGTTTCATGCGGATTTTCAGCTGAAGGCATTATTGGACCATACATTTTTGAAAATGAGGTTTTTACAGGCTCATCTAAGTGTAGATTAAAGCTTTCAAATTTGCGTTCAAAATTGTTGTGAATATGTTTTGTTTAAGAATAATTATGTGTACTATTCTAAAAGCTTACGTTTCTTTCTATTGAAAGTTATTGATGCTCCAGGAAACGAAACTATTTTCTAACGTCTTAATGTCAAAAATTCCGAGGAGTGTTTCAGAGCAATAATTAATAGATCAATTAATTAATTTCCTATATTGACTATCAATAAAATAATTGTAACGAGTGTTTTGTCCAGTCCATACGTTAATGATCTGTAGTTTAAAAGAAGCACTAATTTTAGGCAGTATAAAAGAAGTCCAATAACTCGGTTGTATTGATAAATTGTATATCAAAAAAGTCTAGGTGTATTTGTCTGAAGCTCCAATTTTAACACCATGTAATATCCATTGACTGATTTGATTAATCTGCATTTAGTTGTTTCTACACCTTCTTCGGTGCAAACTTAACATACACATTACATTTGTTGTACTCCAATCAATTTCGTGAAAGAACAACCAATCTCGATAAGGAACAATTTGGCCCCCTGTCATAATTGCAAACATTGTGATATGGTTAGTTTGGTGTATTAACACGGGGATAAATAATAAATATGTTCGCACTCGTTGCTAGTTCAACTCCTGAGACTCAATAATACAGCTTTTAATAAAATAGAAGCCTAAATAATACAAAATTTTTATATAAAATACTATCGTCCTTAAATCTAAGAAAGTTTCGTGCAAGTTTTGATATCAGCATTACTTGAAATGAATTCGATTTTGATCTTGGTTTGCTAAATTTTTAATGAATTGCAACTATATGTACTATTATTTGTTTAGGTTGTTTAAATTACCACCAGAAACATTTTATACAATTTCAGAGACCTTGTTATAAATTTTCTTCCAAAGTTTTAACAAACAAACAAAAAATTTAAAAAATGAATATTGCACAAAATTAAAACAAGGAATAATAGGTAATTAATTAAAAACACTTGGTTTGTTTCACTAAATTTTATATTCACTCGACTAGTTTCGCTTTTTACAGCATTTTCAAGAGTAACTATTAGAAGAAAACCGGTGATGTTTATATATTCAGGTAATAAGTGATTCGAGAATTGGGGAAGTAAAGGTTCTTAAAACAAAAATTTTGTAAATTTTGATCCGTAGTTTAATTATTTTGGGATTTTAGGCATTGTTCTATCATTAAATTGTTAAATTTTTATTTTCTTGCTCAAACCAAAATTCTTTTTTGGCTGAAATTCTTATTTTTATCTTGATGGATCAACTATTTGATATCCTTTTTTTCCTTTAGAACTTTTAGAAGCTTGTTTGAATTCCATCTTGCTTTGACTGTAACAATTGTATTCTTTCAGCCTTCTCTTATATTAAGTTGCCGAATAGTTCCTTATTCGTCCCAACAGAAAATCAATATTTCCTATCCTTATTAAATTTCGTTTACAGTCTCAGATTGCATCTCAATTATTTCGAGGTGACTTAGGTTATCGCTCATTTGATACTACTGTGTTTGCATGGATCCCAACAATAAGTTCTATGAGTATATTGATTGTTTGTTTGTTTATTTATTTACAAGGCTAAATGTCCTATAAAACAAAATTCCGCGAAATCAATCACCGAAGAAACAGCTCCCTCGTTCGCCACGCACACTTCTTCTCAACCCTCCGCCCCTCAATCAGAATTCAACTCCTACCATCCTTAACATCAGAGAGGCCAGACATAAAATCCTTCCCATCAGCTCCCTCCTGACCGACCTCAATCAACTCATTCTTTGCCTCCAAGAAACTCTCTTCTCTCCCTGCACCCGCTTCTCTATCCCCGACTACAATATCCTTCCGACAGACAATGGACCATATAGAGGCAGCTGTGGCATTATAATTCGTAAAACAATTCCCTTTCGACCACTTAATTTCCCTACCGATGATCCTAATATCTGTTTGACCTTTGTCCTCATTTCTTTTCCCAAACTCCCCCCAATTACTGTACATTTTATCTACATACGTCCTGCTTCCCTTTATCGCTCGGTACTACTTAACTTTCTCTCATCTCAACCCCGTACCATTATTTTAGGCAACTTTACTGCCAGGTCTTTCTCTTTTAGGGACATCACAAACAACCTGTGAACCCGGAAATCTTCTCTTATCCCTTCGCCCGCCTCCTAAATAACCTCCCTACATTTATAGGTCTCATTACAGACGACATTTCCAATTACTTTGGCCCATGCTCCACAGGCCTCCCCATCAACAGAGGTCATCTCTATTTCATCACCCCCTGCTCTCTCCCATTCCCTCCACCTTGCCCCCTAAGAAAATCTTCTCCCATATGAACTGGAACGCCTTCCAATCCTCACTTGAAACCACACAACCTCCCCTGACACTATCTTCGACAGACGATATTGATTCCGCTGTTCAAGACATTACCCTTGTTGCGCCGTGATGATCGACTTAGTTTTAATATATCACCGCGTTATACTTCGACGGTCACGGATAAAAAATAATTTGTCTTGAAATGTATATTTACAGGAACTTACAGACAAAGTTGTGATACAATGAATTATGTTATAATATTTACAAAATTTACAATTTTATGTTTGCGGTGGAGTATTAGAAGGGAGGAGCTTGATCCGAGTGAGACGGTGGCTAATTTTTCCCTCGCTGAATACCTGACGACACTGCCAAAATCACGGTTATTCCGGATTAGACGTACAGTCCAATGGTCGTAAACCCTTAATATCCATCCTTTGTTGAATGTTTACAGCCAGGAATTTGCAGCGTTCTTTAAGCTAGGCGGCACCGGCACAGCATCGGTCGTAAATTGCCTTAATAAGGAAGATCTGGGTCCAGGCCCAAACAACCCTCGTAATACAACAAGCAATCGACAAACACACTCCTCTCTTCCGCCCCTCCTTTCATTCCTTCCTTCTTCCTCCCTACATATTATACCTTATCCGCCAAAAAAGACAAATCTATACACAAATTAAACTCTACTCTAGTTAAACAAAATGGCTACACACCATCAAAAGTATCCCGCTCTTTTCTGGAAAACCTTTTATAACATCTCCTCCCGCCCCATATCTATCTGTCACCCTTCCCTAATATCCTCCTCTGTCTGCTCCCACGACCGATCCCTCCAACATTCTTGAATGCTTCGCATCTCCTCTTGCTAAAATTCACTCTACCGATCGTAAAGCCAATTTATATTTGAAATACTCTCATATTCTAACCCTCACTGAATTCAACCCTCTACCCAATAACATTGGCATTACACCTGAATGGATAACTTCCTTATTCAAACTCTAAAAACCCTCCTCTCCTGGCCCCGATGGCATTCCCTACTGCTTACTTAAACATCTTCCACCTAATCTCATCTCATTCCTTTGCAAAATCTTTTGCGCCTCTATTGCCGCCGGATACTTTCCTTCCTCCTGAAAAACTGCCAAAGTCATCATGCTCCCTAAAAAGACCAATGACCCATCTAACCCATCCTCTTACCCTCCCATATTTCTTCTCAATACCATGAGCAAATTCCTTGAACACATTATCCTCTCTCCACCCCTAGATTTCTCTGAGCCTCACATCCCTGACCACCAAAACAGCTTCCATCATGGACGCTCTGTCTATGACGCTATCTACGCCCTCGCTTCTTCCGATCGCATCACCGCTGTCGTCTTTTTCAACATTTAAAAAGCCTTCGACTTCGTCAGGCACCAAGGTCTCATCCTTAAAGTCCGTCACCTGAACATCCCTCTTCATCTTATCCGCATAATAAAATCCTTCCGCAATCTCTATTCCTTCAATCCTCTCCTATGCCGTTCCATAATATTCTGTCCTCTCACCCTCCCTATACACTCTCTTCAGGTACGACATCCCCACTTCCAAAATTCTCTATAATTAGAATAAAAAAGATTTTGCCGTGGTAAAAAAAATCAGAATTGGTACTTAAAGCAATGCCAGCTGGATGTCCCAAAACTGTAAAGAACATAAAAATTGCGGCAGTGAGAGTGAGAGCTTCGATTGAACTATCTTCAGCTCAATTTTGCACACCTATCTTAATTTACACCTGTACAAGATGATGATTGATCAGGAATTACTTTTAGCAAACTGGGATAGATGGGATAGACGTTTAAAGTGTTGTAATAGAAACGTGCTTTTCCTTGGTATTGTATGGAGTAGTTACGAAACACATTTTTAACTTTCAGTCAAAGAGAATAGATTAAATTTTCATTACTGGGCTGCTGAAAACTCTTGACTATTCCAAAAGAGAGTTTAGTGCACTATGTCTTTCATATGAAACATTGGGCCGTATTTATTCGAGGAAGATAGAAGAAGGAGTTAATTAAAATCGATACTGCGACATGTTGGAGAATCTCTTTCATCTGAAGATTAAAAATTATCAATGACAAAACAACTTAGAGAACTTCTGGTTACTGCAGAATGTAACTACTACCCACACAGCTGCACACGCTAAATTTTACAGAAGGTGTTCTCGGATAGGTGGCCTCCTTACGCGAGACTATTTTTTCTGTAGGGTTACTTCATTTTCAAGGTTTTCTAAAAGCATCCTCGGCATTTGGGCGAACTAAAGATGGCTACTTACATATTGTTGGCGAGTAAGGAAATCAAGATCATAAAATAAAATCACCTGCACGTCCAAAAAGTATGAGGACAGTCAAAAACATCGCTACAAAGAGAGCTTCCATTGAACTAAACGTCATGATGACATTATTGACTAGAATTTCCTTAAAAAAAGAACAAAATAAAGCATATTTGCTGAATTAATAAATCAACAATTAATCCAGAAGCAACTAAGGGCTATCACTTGTCTGTGGAAGGATATGAATCTCCCCCTGTGATTCTTTTTTATGTATACATATATAAATATGTTAGCAGGAATAACGAAGCTAATAAAGAACTGCCTCCATTGCATTCTGAGAGGAAACTCTCTAAATTTTGCACACCGATCTTAATTTACACCTACACAAGATTCAATGGTACGAAATTACTTTTAGCAGACTGGAAGATCTATGTGAGTGTTGTAATGCAACCTGCTTCCCACTTGTATTGTATGAAGTAGCGACGAAGCATATTTTTCTCTTTATGGTGCAGTGAGTAAATTAAATTTTCGTTACTGAGCTGCTAAAAAAACACTTTACAGCACCACACACGACCTCTTCACAGTCCAGAAGTAAGCATTTATGTCTCTTTATCTAATAATTAGGCCGTACTTTTTAGAAAAGATGGAGTAAATTCCAGTCGATACTGAAACATGTTGGATATTTTTTTTTTTTTCCGCCCAAAAATTGAAAGTTATAGAGGGCAAAATAATTTAGATTTCTATTTCTACCAGGATGTAGCTACTTCTTTCACAGCACGTCGTCCACGTCAAATTTTGCAGGAGGTGAGTTTTCTTAATCTAATTGCTGGAACTAAGTATTATGTTTAATGGCACCTCTTCTTTAACAAACCTAATTTGCTCTTATTTTTAAGATATTTTTCAATTACTCTTTTAGAGTAATTATATTTCAAGGTTATATCAAATATTCTCTGTATTTTTATATTTATATTTTCCAACATTTTGATTCTCTTGCTAAAACAGTTATAAGAATTTATTCCTAGCGAAATTCGTTTCTGCTATTTATTTTGAAATACTTTTTTTAATCTATTTGGTTTGCTTTCTATTTATTATCCAAATTATTTTTTGTTGTGTTCTATTCGATAAAGTTACCAAGTAGAGAAATTTCAACGCTATTTATGTGTTCTTATTAATATATTTTCTATTTTTGTTATTATTTTCATCTAGACAAAAGAACACACGTCGTTATTGTTTCTCCATATCAAAACTTTGATAATTATAAATTTCTTTACAACAAAATGTTTATGTTTAGAAATTTTTACTTAAGTTTAATTTTTTTGATACTCCAAAATGTCAAAATTTATCTTATTGTAAAATTTAACAAATCATTACACAAAAATTTTAATATTTAGATATTTCTTTTCAGAGGTATTAAACAATTTAGAAAACACGTTTAGACTGAAATAATTCTTAACCTCTTAAAGGAAAGGTGTAAAATTTAATAAATCATTAAATCGAAATTTTTTAATTTATAAATTTATTTCCATTAAAATTTTGTTATTACAAAATTTCTTCACATTGAAATTTTGATATTGAGAAATATTTTTTGCAGCGAAATTTTGATAATTAGAAATTACTTTACATTGCAATTTTGGTATTTAGAAATTTTCTTATATCAAAATTACTATAATAAATTTAAAAATATATATATGTAGGGTGGGTGAGTATCAAATATCTCACCCTTCAATTTATGAAATATATGCAAGACATCTTAATGGTTTATTGTTTAGTACTAAAAAGTGAAAAGTTCTTCCCCTCAGAATAATAACATATTTATTTTTTAGGAAAACGAAGGACTATATTATAATGGTCTAAATATTAACTACAACTTTGCTTTTAAATGTTTAAGATATAATCACTAAATTCGTTAACTATGAATATTTATTAATTAATAATGGTAGAAAAAACTTTTTTATATTCATACATACATTGATTTTTTGGAAATACTTCATAAGAACATAAATAAATATATCGTATAATAGTTGAAGCCAAAAGGGGAAATTTTTTCGTAAAACTAAGTGAATATGAAGAAATTTATAGTAGGAAACCCTTTTTTCCGCACGCCCCCCCCAGTTGATACCATTTTTATCACTAACAGCCCTTAAGTGGTGCGCAAGTTATGGCAGTTATTAGCGGCCGCTAAAATGTTCCTCAAATATAAATGAGGTTATCTGCAAGTATAAAAAATGTAAATTATTTTTACGGGGTTTCCTTAAAGGAACGACTTAACCCGGGCGGCGGCGCCGCCGTAAATTTCGTTTTCATTTTCGACGCGAGCAACCGTCCTACACATTTGCACATTAATTGATGACGAGGGCGGATTTTCGGGGCGGCGGGGCGTCCGACACAAAGGCAGGACAGTCGTCGTCACCGGTTACGACTTGAGGAACAATTTTTTACCAGCGGCGACATTATCGTTCGATCAGAGACATCACCACAATCTCCCTAATCCCGACCGCCACATATTTCATTTGGTGGAACGCGTACGAAAAATGGCCTCCGTGTACCCCATAAATATTTATCTTCCCCCTGAATGCAAACATAAAAAACGACCCCTGGTCTGGTGCACCGTGCTAATTCAGGTAGAACGGTCTTTTTTTCCGTTATGGTTTTGGTAACGTGAAACTTCCCATTATTCATCGTGTTTCGATTTGTGGTGTTGATTCAGAATTGGGCCATGAAAATATTTTTAATAGATCATTATAATAGTACAAATCTTTTTGCCATATCTTAGTCTTGGCCTAGAAAAGGAAAAAAAATGTATTACCTTTTTATAATTGTTTAAGCTAGTTAAAAAACTACTTTGTTGCACGATAAGGTAAAAACTTATAATCACTTGGTTTTAATTGTTTCATAATTTTAGTAAAAACAAAAAGATTGATGATCGGAGCCATTGCTTTGTGATGCATCTTGTGATGACTTCAAAAAAACAGTTTCTTTGTTGATATCACACCAAATCCTGCCATCAACAAAATGCAGTTTCTTTTAAAGTTCCTAAAGCCAAGTGATTAATTTACCTTTAAAAGGGTAAATGAACTACCACATAGTAGCGGTCGCTACCATCATATTCATCAATTTACCTTTTTAAAATGATAGATGAGGAAAAAGTTCATAGTTTATCTTGTTGCTGTCCAAAATATTGTACATTTTTCTGATTGTAATTTCACGTGTTTAATTCAATACCTAGCCCTGTTTAGTATACAATATAACATATTTTGTAAGGTAATTATTTAGTATAATCGATATTTGTTCTGCTACTCTCTTGAAAGAACCAAAATTTCAAATTGGGAGAAGTAAAACTCTTCTTATGAAAGAAATTTTAAGAATTTTTAAGAGTTTTACTTCTCTCAATATGTAATTATTTAGCATATAATCTTCTTTAAGGAGTCTAATTTTATATCATTAATATAATAAAACACTTTGGAGATTATATAAACCTGTACTATATGATATAACAGTATATGTAGTGTTTGGTTTTCGATCACGTGGTCCTTTTGTAGTGTTCACCCTAAAGTGCCAATAATAAGTGATCGATTATCAGGTAAACATAAAATATTTTTCCCATCTTTATTCAACTATTATAATCACTTAAACCTGTTATTAATATGATCCAATATCATGCGCTAATATTTTTTTTGCGAAACGGGGCCATTAAATGGTATTTCCATCTATTGTAAAGAAATAAAAATCCTAGCTAGTAAGAAAACATCAAATCCCCATTAATAGACGATTTGCTATTGTGCGTCGACCTTATACTTTTTCTTTGCGGAAATCAATGCCTACCTGATACAGAGAGCAGCTCTTCGGCGGCGACATAAAAGGGCGGCCTTCGACTGTGTCGCCGGGGCGGCAATCCGCACCAATTATTTTCGCCCCCTAAATCCGAAATTCTGAAATCGGATAGTTTAACGTCGATGCTTAAGCCGAAATCCCTGTACCGGCGAAATATGAACTAGCCGAGTTTAAAGGATTCCGACCAGCCGTATCTAATAATGATATCCCGACATCGGCGCGTGAATTCTGGGAAGGAAGGGAAGTAATGATAAAGTAATGAAGTAGAAGATGATAAACTATCTATACTATAAATATAGATGAGGAAAATTAATATTATTGATAATAATAAATATTTTCTGTAACAAGTTTTATTTGGAAAATGAAAAATTAATTATTATTACTGCAACGTTATCTTTCAACAATTATGCAAGAACTAAAGCTAAACAATTAAAACAACTACTTATACTAGCACCACAAATTTCACATGTCATTTTTCACATGTGCCAGCAATAGTCAATATTTTTTAGATATTAACAATACTTCTTTTCTGAATTGTTTCTATGTTGAACGCATTTATAATCCAATAAACACTCCTTTATATCTACAAAATTAAAAACTAAAGATCTAACATTCACAAATGCAATGTTTATATTTTTCATATTTCCCAACAGGAAATGAAATATAATTTTTAAATAATTTTCTTTGCTGATACTATTAAAATATTGAAGATGTATCAAGACATGAACGCCTCAACCATTAATCAATTAGTGAAATATGTTAGTACGAATCAATACACCAATATATAATACAATTAAATTACAAATTCCCCGACTACGACAGTTTTTTCCTTCCTTTTGATCTTGTAATAAATACGAGGGCCAGACGTCTCACTAGAACTCCGTTCAAGTTCCGGTCCGTCCAGAAATACATCTCGGTGGAGAATTTAGACAGGCGAGACTCTTAAAAAGCGATAACTCTCGTTGTTTTAATTACACGCAAAAGTAAATCATACGATTCTGTTACAATCCGGGAAGTATGGACTGTACTGACATGACAAATTCCGCCGGCTGTTAATCATTCCTTAAAAAAGGGCCGCCATGTGAAATTTTCCCTTTCAGTGATTAAAAATGGGCCGATATGTATATATAGGTCTGCATTGCGGATAAATTCGAACCGATCAATTTACAATCAGATTTTATGTTGAAAAAAAGTTCAGTTCAGTTTAAACATTTTCTGCATATTATTATTTACGTGCTCTTCAAAGGAATAAATAAAAACATTCATTTTCAATCGAAATAATTAAATTAAATCACTCTATAAAACTTTATTAAAATTCCATTTGATGTAATTGACATATTTTCCATTTTTTTTTTACTTTGATACAGTTGTAAATATTATTACACTCTAAAAATATGTTTTTATAAAAAAATATATTATTTATATGTCGATCTGTTACATTTTTGTAAGTATAATTGGAATGTAAATTATTATGATGGAGGGACTATAAAATATGTTATTGAAAATGCGAAACACACGTTATAAACATCGCCATCCATCAAATAACAATTTTGCAGCGAACGTTAAAAATATATACTATATTTAAAAAAAAAAAAACTAGCCCGATTTAGGAAATGCGCGCAGTTGGGAATTCCACGTTTCTATATGGCGTGTCAAGGTCAGTGTAATCCATCAAAATAATGGTTTTATTGCTCATTATTATACGACTATAAAAATAACATTACTCATCTATTGCAAGGCGAAATAATCATTACCATAGTCGAGATAAAATGCAAACTCATTATTCGTTATTTCATAATAATATCTAATCATTAATTTATGTAACAGAATTGTTAAAAGTCAATATGAAAACTCTATTTGTAATGAAGTGTATGTTTATACAATCATTGCTTATTATTATTCCAATTAAATATACAATAAAACTCGTGTTATGTTTAATGTTTCCAATTTCCTGACACGTGTTAATATCCAAGCATTGTGTAATCTAAACACGCGCCAGGAAACAAAAATTTTATTACCAAATTATCAATCAGTTGTACATTAGAAGTCACATTCATATATTGAATTGATTTAATTATTACGGTAGATATTTTGTTAACTGCACTCTTGATGAAACGAAATTATTGTTAATTTTTGTATTTCTTTCAAAAATGTTGAATGTTGAATGTTTATTAGCTTTATTCAATGTGCTAACATAATTGGTCTAAATATTTATATACATACATAACTTCAAATTAATTTTAACCGCACATGAAATGGACATATGTCATATGAGTGTTTAAATTTAAAATTAAAAGATTTAATTAATAAACATTTTTATGTTTAGACAGGATACTTCATTATTAAAAACTTTTATTAAATTAGTAAATTTGATCTAAACTTTCAGTTGAGATTGTACATCCCTGATTACACAGTATTATGAAGAAAAAAAAAACAACATAGGTGAAAGAAAGAATTCACTTTTAAGGCAGAAGTAAATTACATGTAAATATATAATAGTATTATAGTTTTTCCCTTATCAACAACAGTAAATGTAGGGTTGAAATGCATTACGTTTAAGTAGTATTTAATAAAAACATGGATCATAAATGGTTGTAAATATTGTTTATTTTGAAGGCTTCTAAATTAATAATAATAAACACTTTTTAATTTTGTTTCATGAGTTTGTAAGTTTCGGTAAATTTTATTATTTAATAAATATGATTTTAATTATTGTGTAACCGTCAAAAATAATTACACACCATACACTCATCATTAACGGTCTTGAAAAATTCACCACTACATATGTAAAAATCGTACTAGGTAGGAAAGCCATGTGTTGAACATATTGCAGCTGTGTCGGTCAGAATTAGGGAGGCCCTAGATTAATAGCATTGTCACCAGTGACAAATAAGTAGTCAACGAGTCATTTTTATGTATGTAATATTTAAATTCAACGTGCATATTTTGTATGGTTAATGAAACATTATTACGCACTCTTTTTAATTGCACGAGTTATATTATTATTAACGCCATAAACCTTGGTTTTATAAAGGAAAACATTAGGTTTATTTATATAGACGTAAAATATATATTCTGTTAAAGTCATCAGAGAAATTAAATTTAAAAGGTTTACTTTCGTTTTATTGGGCCAAAAGTGACATTCGAGATTCGAATCATTGATACAATTAAAATACACTATGGGTTAGTCTGCCCGTTTGGGCTATCGACCATCGGCCTTTCTGTCTTTTTGACTTTAATTTTTGTGTAAAAATGGGTATATTGTGGCATTGTTTATGTTTATGTAGTGTAATTTTGTGATACGGAATTAGCAGTTTGGATTTGAGTTGACTTTCATACGCCATTTGTAGCACCAATTATGGATCGCATAGAATGATGTTTGAAGGGAACGTTGAGAAACATGGAGAGTTTTCGTATGGGGGGATAAGAGCATCGTCGGAAATTTTTCTCTTAAACTACTTAAGAGAAAAAATATTATGTGGGTTTCGGATTATAAAGAACGTGGTAGAAAATGCTTTATAATAACATTTTCTGATAGAGAGGAGCCTTGGGGCATCCCTTGGTAGACTAGGAACGTGCCAGAAACTGTTCGCTTGATTCAAATTTAACTGATTCTTTTGGAAAAGAAGTTGTAAATAAGGATTATTAAGTGGCGTGAGAAATGGAAGAGGAAACATTTGTAGAGAAGGCCAATAAACCAAACTCAATTAAAAGCTTTCGGAATATCTAGGAATAACATTTATGACCTTCATGATGATTGTAGGGAATGGATAGAGGAAGAATTGTTGATTTTTGGGGTAGAAACAAAACTGGTATTTTGGGATATGGATTTTAGATGACTGATGCATATTATAATACCCTGTTTCTATTCAGTGGGAAAGTGTGATTAGAAGTAGTTGTAAATAGTGATTATGAACATGTGGATATATTGCGAGAGTTTTTTAAGGAGTAGACGAGGAATTTTATCAAGACATCAAGACCAGAGAAGGAATTTTTACCAGAGTGCAGTTGCAGGTTTAATCCATTTTTTTTAAATTGTCAATATTATCTTTAATTTGTTTTTAGTAAAATTATTATTATTAAGCTATTTATAGGCAATCTTCTTCTTAAAATAATTTAAACGGTTTTTCTTACGAAATATCATTGCTATTTTTTTGTAAAATTCAACTATCTTAGATTATTTTTAATAAAGTATTAAATTGATTTTCTTAGCAAATTTAGATTGTATTTTTAGATCGATTTTTAGGATGTGATTTATAAGTATTTAATTAGTATATCACAAATTCAAATTTTTCGTTATATTTTTGATAATTTTTAATATATTAATTTTTCTTGAAATCAACTTTCAATTGTATTTTTTGTGTTCACTGTTATTGATTGACTAACTTCAAATGCTTCTTTAAGATATTATGCAGTAAACTTTAAACTGTTACTTCACTCTTTTCTTCAAAAAAGTCATCATCAAATTCTAACTAAAGCGAATTATAGATTATTTGCCAATATTAATGGTCTAAAAAAATATTGTTTATAAATGACTGAAACTTCAACAAAATCTATTAAAGACAATTGAACAACGTTCTAAAAAAGAGTAAAAGTTGAAATCTTACATAAAATTTCAACTTTTACTCTTTTTTAGAACGTTGTTCAATTGTCTTTAATAGATTTTGTTGAAGTTTCAGTCATTTATAAACAATATTTTTTTAAATTAATTGTATTGCCAATGCAAATTTTGAACAATTTTTTAGAAAATTTCTCCTTTAATTTTTCTCATTTAATTGTTGCCTCTTTCCATTATTTTTTCTCCTAATGGGGTTATATAAGTAAATTTTGAAAATTAAAAATACGCGTAACTTTGTTAATATCACACAATAAGTGTGTGATATTTAATTTATGGAAAGGTGTTACAAAGTGAAAGCAAAATATTTGTTAAAAATTATCTAAAATATTCCAAAAAATACAAAACTATGGTAATATTAATTAAATTATGCTACTAAACATTTTAAATATCTATAAGAATCAATTAAAACAGTTAAAATTTTTTCAATTCAAATTCAAATTCAAAATTCACTAATTAATTGTGGATTTAGTAAATTTTGAATTTGAATTTGAATTGAAAAAATTTTAACTGTTTTAATAGATTCTTATAAATATTTAAAATGTTTAATGGCATAATTTAATTAATATTACCATAGTTTTGTATGTTTTGGAATATTTTAGATAATTTAAAAAAAATATTTTGTTGTCTTAAGAATATTATTTTTTTTTATTTGTAACGATTATGTTTACAGTTGTTTCTTAAATAATTGATGCTTCTTTAAGAAATTATCCAGTAAAAGTTTTAAAATTTATTTTTTTAGAAAAGTTGTTTCCTTTTTTCAACCTTAAAATTCTATTTTTTGATGAATTTGATTCATGTTTATCACGTGGTGAAACATTTTTAATATTAATGGGTTGTTTATAGAAAGGCACTTCTTTGGTTTCACAATTTCAACCATTTAAAAAAAAAATGTAAAACCAAACAAGCGCCTTTCTATAAACAACCCTTAATCGTAAAACTATAACTAATGTAAAACGAGTCATTTTTAAAAAATTTGTAAATGCTTATAAATCAAATTTTAATAAAGGTGTTTCTTTAAAATATTAAAGTTTATTTTTACTTCGTTTCTAGTAAAAATGACTTTACACAGAATTTTAATTGTTGAAGCTTTTTATATTCACTTTTCTATTTAAAAATTTGAGATGGTTTCTCTGATATCAACTGTTTTTTTTTGTAATATATTAATTATTCAATTTCATAGTTCACTGAGTTTTTGATAATGACAAGCTAAATTTGTCGAAACTAGTCACAATAAAAAAGTTTTCAAGTTATACAAACAAAGTTATCGTGTTTTATTCAATTTAGAAAAATGTATAACGAAGTAGAAGCCTCCAACATATATAACATATTTATTCAATTAGTTTTTCTTACCAAATCGCAATTGTTTTTAATGATTTTGTGTTTAATAGATTCAATACAATTTTTTCTTTTTGATAATTTTAATTTTTTTTGTAGCAATTTGGTTTATTGTTATTTTTTATTAATTAGCGCTTCTATAAGAAATTATCCAGTACTGTTCTTTGGTTCGAACTTTTAAATTAATTTTATTTATCTAATATTTGTTTTTTTTTAATTCTACTTAAAAATTCTATTTCAGGTAAAATTTAAAAAAAGTTTTTAATAATTTCCAAAAATTCCAAATTTTAGTTCCTTCAAATTTCAATTTTCGTTTAACTTGTTTAGTAAATATATTATTAAAAGATTTTCAATTGTTTTTAGTCATTTATAAACAGTTATAAAACATGTTTATTCTTTGCAAATATCACTGTTGTTTTTTGTAAAACTTCAGTTGTTCAAGGGCATTTTAATCATGTCTCTCAGAATGTTTAAATTATTTCAAAATGCTTTTAATAGTTTGAAAAACTTGCAAACAATATTGTTTAGAAAGTTTTCAATTGTTCTTTCATTGCAAATTTTTAACTATGAATAATAATATTTTGGCAAATTTCTTCTGTGAGATTTGTTACTGTGCTGTTTTCTCTTTGAAAAATTTCATTCAATTTTTTTATTGGTTAAAATTTTAATTGTTTAGACCATCTTTATAGAAATTTTAATTGCTTTAAAAGAATTTTTAAATATTAATAATAATAATAATAATATACTTTATTCTCTCTCATGTTACATGTATATACAATGGGACATATGAAATTAATTATTGAGAATGATAAGGTGAGATTCAGCATTGGGTAATAACCCTGCTGTTCTACTACCAAACCTTCAATATATGAACAAAGTCAAAAAAACAATGAAGTTATACAATAACAAATATATTTACAGAAAAACAACTTGGTGCCAAAAATGCATAATGTTACTTAGAACTTGTTCTTAATAGCAAATTTAAATTAAATTATTCATTTTTATTTTAATTTAACTGCTTTAAACACATTTACATTTTAAATTAAGATTCAATTGATTTTATTAGTAAATTTTTTGGTATATTTCACTTATTTTAAAACAAATTTTGAAATTAAATAAATTTCAATAAATTTATAATTTTATATTATAATTTATTTTTCCAGAATTTTTTATATAAAATTTGAACTATTTTAGGGCAAATTATTTATTTTTCTTAAATATTAACTGTATAATAACAAAAATTAAAGATTTTATTTTTTTGATAATATTTCAGTTAATTTTTAACTACATTTTTTTTTTAATTTCATTTGGTTTTTTGTAACAAATTTGTTATTATTATTTTATGATTAATTTTAGAAAATTATCTAGTAAATTTTAGCTGTTTTATTCAAAAGTTCTAACTAGTTTCAACTAAACTTAAAATAAGTTTTGAAAAATTTTCAACAATTTATTAGCAAAATTTTCTTCATTTAATTGTAGACTTTATTGATTTACTCTACAATACGAAACTTTTGTATTTTTAGATGTTAAGATACAGCTTGAACCCAAATAGAATTTTATCAGTTTGCACTATAGTTAGAAGTAACCTTCTGCATTTAAGCAAGAAAAAGAAGTTTAGAGGTACCACTTTTTTTCTACCAAGTTTTCTGGGTAAACATTTGTTAATTAAAGAAGATTTTTTTGGTTTGATATACAGTACGAATCAGCTTCAACTGAAAGTATATTTCATTTCTAATCACAGAGTATTAGAATCTTTTGTATTTTTAGGAAGAAATGTTACACTGTTACACTTTTGAATTTTAAGAGCTTTCTTCAGCTTTATTTTCTTCAGAAAGAATAAAGAAATGTTATTTTTGGGTTTGCAATATTAGAAAAAATATTCATCTTGGTTTTGAAAAGTGTTTTGAGTTTGCTTTATTAGAAGTAGGAAGTAGGAATGAGAAAGCGAATTTGCTCCAAACTTCTGGAACTGGAAGAAATTCTGATGTAATAGACAAATCTATTTTAATATAATATTCTTAATGAACATAAGAAACCATATCAAACGTTGCTAAGTATCAGAACTCATCACCAAATTAGAAATTAGGACATTTGATTCAATACCTATCAACGAATATTTTGATAGTAGGTATGACGTTAACTTTTACGATAAAATTTTCAAATTTTTGTTTCATTCCTTTTTTTAGAAAAAATAAAAATAAAAATCTGTTACAATTTTTTTGGTTTGACAAAATTTGAGTTATTTATAGGCAATTGTTAATGAAAATAAATTATATCATGTCTGTAAAATTTTAACTGTTCAAGAGTATGTTTTCCAGAATTATTTTTTTCCTGAAAATTTAGCTGCACATACTGTTTTTAGAAATAATAGTTTTTCCATTGCAAATTTTAAATTACTATTATTTGTAATTTTTTACTCAAATGTGTCCTCCTTTAATAATTTTTCACCTTTCAGTTTTCATTCATTTCATATTTTTCAGTAAAGTGTGTTTGTCTTGAAAACGTTGAAAAAAAAATTTATTACAAAACATTCGATAACTTAAAGACAGTTTTCTAGAAAGTTTCAATTGCTTTTTTCTTTTTAGAAAATATTCCCGCCGTAAGATTCTACCTAATTTCAAGAACATTTATCTGTTAGTAAATTTTCAATGAATATTTTATCTGATTTGTATTAATTTCTTTTTTTTGTAAAAATATGTTTAACAAATATTCAATTGTTTTTTTGTAAAATTTAAGCTATTTATAAGCAATGTTTATAAAATAATTTAAATCCATTTTTTTCTTAGTTAATATCGAAGGTGTATTTTGTAAAAGTATCTAAAATGATGTCAACATTTTTTTCTAGAATTTTCAATTGTTTTTAACATATTTTTAATAGAGAAATTACCTGCAGGTGCCAAATGGTAATATCTTGATTACTCTAAAGTAAAACTTGTTTCTCTGTCCCCAACTACGCTAAGCCGATGAGATCCACAAAAGGTCGAAACCGGTCAGTTTCTGTTGTTGACGGGGAACAATAATTAATATTTTTAACTGCTCTTTGGCAAAATTACAGCTACTTGTTATTTTTTTAGAAAGTTTTCATTTGTTTTTCCATTGCTAATTTTTAACAATTTTGTGCAAACTTTCTGCATTTTTTTTAACAATTTTTTTCTTTTTGAGGAATTTTCTTTATTCTTTTCTCTTCATTTTTTAAGTTTTAATTATAAGCTCTAATTTCAACTATTTTAAGTAAATTTTCAAGTGTAAACTTGTAAACAGATTTGAAAACAGAGTTAAACATTTATTACAGAACAGTCGAAAACTTAAAGATATTAAAACGGTTAAAATTTTAAATAAAATACATAAATATAAATTTTCCTTCTGTAAAACTTGTTTCAAGCCAGTTTTATAAATGTTTTTCAGAGAGTTTCAACTTTTTATTTACGAAATTTAAAATAATGTTAAATCTGTTTTTCTCTAATATTTTTACTTGTTTTTTTCTTAACAAATCTAAATTGTTTTTTTGATAATATTTCAAGGGTTCTTAAAAGATTTGCAGTTGTTTTTTAGGCAACATTTGTACAAATTTTAGACAATTTTTTAGTAAATTTTCAATTTAGAGTTTAAAATGTATTTTTAATTATCATTTGTTTATAATAGATTTTGAATAATTTTTCTTAAAATTGGTAAAACAGGTAATCAATTTTGAATGTTTCAACCGATTTTTTAGCAATATTCAATTACATATTTAGGTTATTTCTTAAATGATTACTTCTTGTTTGAGGAAATTTTTACAGTTGTTTTTTTTTTTTGTTCTATTATTCTATCTCTAATAAAATTTATCTTTTCTTAAAGATTTTGTAGGCAATTTTTCTAAGGTAATTTTTTAATTACTTCCTTTTTAAATTTTCAACTGAAAGTTACATTCTTGTTTTTTGATAAAATTCAATCACTTTTAGGTTAGTTTTAGAGTGCTTTCAACTGTTTTGTAATAATCTGCTGTGTTGTTTTTTAAGGCATATTAAATTTCAATTGTGTCTAATAAAACTTCAGCTACTTTTAAAATATTAGTTTTTTTCACGTTTTCTTCTTTGAGTAATTGAATGGTGTTTTTCATTTTCATTTAGGTTTTTTTTTGTAAAATTTTCAACTGCTTTTTAAAACAAACTCTTTTTTTACATTAGGTAATTTTAAATTAAAACACTTGTAATTTTTCATATTGTTGTATCAGTGCCGCTCATTTTCAAAGAAATTACAAAATTGTAATTGCTTTGAATTTTACATTATAGCACTTGTCATGTTTCATATTGTTATATTTATTTATGACACATAACAAGTGTTATAATTTAAAAATAACCTAATGTTATAATTTCGTTACGTCAAGAAGGCAGTGAAGTATCTACTAATGATTTTTTAAGTTAGTTTTCAACTGGTTTTTCTTTTTTAAAAACTTAATAATATTATTTTTCATTATATTTTAATTTCAACTTTTCCAACTATTTTTTTCTTAGTAAAATTTGAACTTTCATCATCTTATATTTTTCTAAATGAAAATATTTGACTTTTGTGTCAGTTAGCTATTGATAATAAGCACATCGTGTCTCGAAATGTACATATAGCACATAAAAATCTACTGTGAAGAAAGTGAACTCTAACTTTTATTATTACATCTCATTATCTTGTTGGAAATACATCCTTCATTACAATGTAATTTGCAAATTATCCAGTCTTTTTCTAAAAATTGCAAGGATATAATTCTTATCAAAAATAATTTGTGCATTTTTATGCAACCGAGTAGTCACATTCATTAAATTAAATGTTTGTTTTTGTTTGTAGGTCAAGGCTAGTGTTGTACTTATTAAATATACCTTTATTTGTAAATCTTGATTTATCTGAATAAAGCATTTGACGTTATGGTATTTGATGATATTTTAATAAAAGTAGTGACTAATTCTAACTTTAGGGTCATTTCTCTCATCAAATAAATTGGATAATTGTATAGGAGTTGCGTCTATTTCAATGAATTTTCAAATGTCAGATATTTTTATTTCTTTGATCTTCACTTCTAAATTTTCCTTTCAAATTTGAAAAATAAATGTTTAAATGGTGTTTTTCTCGATATTTTTCCCTCTGCGATGTCTAAGCATGATATAATTTTTCGACATTCTCCATAAATTAATAATATACTCAATTTTCCACTTTTCGAAGTATACATATTATTTACAAGGTCATACATATTAAGTACGCTACAAATAACGTAAGTAAATATTGAGAGTTCGTATTTCCGTTAAACATTAGGGTGTATATCAGAACGGTCTGGACATTCATTAGAACTAGTTTTGTTGTTTTGCAAAGATGAACCTTTAACAAGAGTGTCTAGATTAGTGAATAAGCTTCAAGTATATGCCGGCTTTAATTTATATTCTACAAATTTGATAGCTTTCAAGTCATATTTGTACTCGCTTGATCTAGTGCATATAGCCAAATAATATTGTGTTTATAGAATAAAATTACTTTACTTTAGAGAAATGTATATTTTAGTTATTAAGTATTTGTACAGGGCGTATATTTTTAGCATAAGAGTACTTTATTATTTTATAGAAATGTATAATTAAATTTAGTTTTTGTATATATGTAAAGGGCGATGTCCCGTTAATAAATCATTATTATTATTATTTTGGAAATTTTTATCTTCGTTAGTAAAGAGTGCTATTCAAATATAAAACATTTAAGCTACTACAAAATTACAGTTATCTCTTTCCTTGAATTGAATTTTTCATTTTTATAAATGTAGCATATTTTCTGAATTTACATGACAAACACAAATAGTGTCCAAAATGTATGCGATGGCCGGGAATCGAACCCGGATCAACTGCTTGGAAGGCAACTATGCTGACCATTACACCACCATCGCACATGAAAATAGAGAGGACCGAGATGGTACTTGTTTTCTTTAGTTTACAATCGGAATTTTGACTATGATAACATAACTACTTCCTAGTTGAAATTTTCCAATCTTTATTAAAATATGGTCCAAATTCATTTGGAAGTATGCTAAAAATCATAAGATAGATCTTGTTGGGTGTATCATACCAAAAATGTTAGATCGATTACGATCTACACAACTATAGTGGTTTTAAAGCAGATATTTTTGTAAACGATTCTTTCTTAGTTTTCAATTTGCTTGAACAGTTTTGAGCAGAGGTTTCAGATGAATTTTGTTGAAAGTTGATTGTCATATATTACTGTAACAAATACTTAAAAAAAAAAAACTAGAAATAACATTATAATTATTGGAATAATTGAGTTTGGTAAAGATGATAATAACTTGATTAAAACAGAAAATATGTTTTAATCAACATTATAATTAATAAGTTTTAATTTTTATAAAAGATAAATCTACTTAACTAAATAATCCATTTAATATATTAATAAAATTGCATTTTTGAAGTACGGGTATCACAGCTCTTTACATAATAAGCGTCACGTAACTTGAGCCACGCTAATACGAAGCTCATTTTTCAATGGCCTATTCCCGCAAAAAAAATTATACGAGAACGTGTATCGTATTAATATCGGCATTGTTAAGTTATGCGGAGGTGTGAAATTACGCCAATAACTATACATTGGTGGATCGTAAAAGTTTCCTATTTACTAGGATTTCCTTGCGCCGGGGATTTTACGACCGCGGATCCCGGAATGGCCGCGATTTGCATAAATCTCAATGGGACCTGGCGTCCAATTAAAAGTAGTAAATAAACAATATTGCCGGAACGTGCTCTACACCCGTCGCCCGAATTGATCATGACGCTTCGTTTCTTGAAAAATTTTCGTTTACGACTTTTGAGACATGACTGAAATATCGCTGGGCCAGTTTAACGCGGCACGTCCGTGCCTTTATTTACATTTATTTACCAATGGCCATTAATTGCCTGTCCATTGCCCCAACGACTTCATTCGTACCGATTCTTATGTAATTGGGTCGGCGCTTTTTAATTTTTTTTTCCCGTCCATGCTCGACCCATTTTCTCCAATAGATTATCATCGCCGAACAAACGCATTGAATTCGAATTTGTTGCGATACATTGAATCCCAAACAAATTGCCGCTTGTGTGTTTTGTGCTTAATTAAGTAGAAAAATATACGTCCCAAATAATTTCACATTAATTAATAACAAATTCGCAATTATTGCACACACAATACCGTTCGATTGAAATTATTATTTGTTCATACATAACGGCTAATTGATGGTTAATAAAATTGTGCACTTTTTTTTTGTTTAAATTGAAACGTTGCTGAAATAAACAAGTTTTAAAATTATTATATTGTTAAATATAATAGATTAAATAAAATAAATGTATATGTTTTACGCGAATATATAGAAATGCAAAACCTTCTGAGCATTAAATTGAATACAAAAATAAATTATACATTTATATTTAGTTCAGTAGCACATAGTAACAATCAAAAATAACCTATTTTTCTACAATTTAGTAAATTATCACTTTTTATATTGGCAGTTAATTATTAAAAACATGAAACTTTCAAAGTGTTTGGTTTGCCTTGCGACAGTTTCACCATATTGTAGTTTTTTCAGGTGAAAAATTCTTATACAATTCGCTGACATAATAAAACTGGTGTCTATATTGGCTTTTGATTAATTAAAAAGATTATTTCTGACTTCGGTACCAAAGGATGTAACCTTTTTTTTCAATAGTGTTGTAAGATGATGAATTTTATTCGAAAAATTTTGAAAGCTATAGAAATAGGCTGGGACAACAAAATAAAAGGGGCCAGGGATATAAGATAGCCTGGCAGAAGTTCTGACTTCGAAAGACTTTTGAATTAGAGGAAGAGGAAAAGGTTAAAAACGCTGCTGACCTGTTTCCAATTTCACGGACCGAACAGACTAAAGAAATACCATTTAACCACCCACTCCATTCACTGTGGAAGAACTAGGCATCAACAAACCTCAAAGATAAAATGGCACTTGAGTCTGACTTTCATCGGAAATTATACAAATTATAAACCAGCCTACAAAAACACCTGGAAATGAATTTTATATTTGTACATGGCAGCATCCCAAGGGAATGGAAAAAAGTACAACTAATGTTGATTGAGAAGCCAAGCAAAAACATTGATGATGGAAAAATATACAGGCAATTGCGCTTAACTGACAGTGCAGGGAAACTATTTAAACAACTCATGGTCAGTAGGCTGAAAAAAGACCTGGCAGTGAAAGTGGATTTGGCCAATAATCAGTACGGTTTCTTTAGAGGAAGCAGTACAACAAACGTATTCGCAAAAGTCTTCAAGATAGCGATAGTTAAAACTGACAAAGCATAGAGAAACAGAAGCCTATGCTTGCTATTACGTTAGACATTAAAAATGCCTTTAATACGGCAAGATAGGATAAAATCATGGATGCCCCAGAAAAGAAGAAACTCGAGCCATGTCTACAAAAAAATATAGACAGACAGGAATCTGACCGTCGGCACAAGGCGAACCATGCCAACAATAGGTGGTTTATCCCAGGGCTCAGTTCTGGGTTCCGTTTTCTGGAAAATGCTCTATGATGAAATCTTGAACATGAAAGCACCAAAAGGGGTTGAACTAGTCGGATATGCGGATGATACGGGAATTGTTGTCACATTTAAAAACAAACAAAAAATTGATGAATTCAATAAAATGTCTTGCTTCACTTCTATTTTCTAATCTTTTCTATAACAGTTCTAATTCCTGGTTAGTAAAATTTTCATTTGATCGATTGTGCAGTAGTACTTGATACGGAATTAGTGAAGTGAAAGGTTTCTTTAGGGATTTGAGTTTAAACTAACTTTTAAAATTTTTCTCGTTGGATAGACAACTTTTTTTCCACTTTTTGTTCGGACACGATGTTGATTTTTCTTAGGCGTTTATCCCACTTGAAACTACTACAGTTTTTTGCTAGTTTAAGGTGTAGTTTACCGATTTAGAACTTCAGCCAGTTTGTTTTCCACTTTTGCACCAACTTGGGTACCACGTTGTTAATTTTTGTGAACTTACTTTATTTATTTATTCTTCATTTATTTATTTATCTGTGGTACAATTTTGGGCGAAAGAAGCACGGGGTAGTTCACAATCATAAAGTCAAACCACTTCTTTTTTTTCATGATGCTGAAAGGAGCAAATATCCTCTTGAAAATCCGGATTCATTTATTGTTACTTTTATTCACTTTTTTATTCTCTTTTAGGATAGACTTTTAGCTGTTAATGTTAATCAGGAATATATGAACTTGAGAAACAGTTTTTGTTCAGGCAATTTTATTGAGTTCATCATTATAGAATACTTCATTACTCAACACAAAACTTAGTGACAAAGCTACATTAGTGAGAAAACCCAATTAGAGGTTAATTAAACGATTGGTGCTGTTTCACAATTTTCATATATTTCTCTGACTAGTTTTGAACGTTGGTCATTTTCAAGGAGGTATGAGGAAACACAAAGTGTAGTAAATAAGGTAATTCTTAAAATTAAAAAGCTTTGGCTTATTAATCTCACCCAAAAAGACTGAAACAGTGATTTATATGGTGTATATAAATATATAGAAGCACGGATGAGGGTTAAAGACCACATAGTCAAAACAATGGACTCCATTAGATTCTTATGTATACTATAGGAAGAAATGCTTAGATGAAAGCACACATTGACAACATATATGACAAAGGCGAAAAATCAGGCTCATTGCTGATTTTTCGGACAAGATTATGCCCAACCTGAAGGGACCTAAGTTTCATCTATGGAGCCCCGATATGGAAGGAGTCCCTTAAGACAAAAATAAACAGGGAAAAAATGTAGAAGGTTCAAAATCGAGTGCTGTTAAGGGTAGGACAAGCGTATCACACAATCTCAAATGAGGTACCACAAGTCATTACTGGGACTCCACCAATAGACTGCAGGCCCTACAAAGATGATATGTAAAGGAAGGTTGACGCAATAAGGAAGAGGAGCGAATTAATGAAAAACAAGCAGGCAGGGCAAACTCAACCAAACAACTGGTGAAAATTGTATCGAAAGAAAACATGGAGAAATTGATTACCATCTCGGTTAATTTCTCAGTGGACACGGGGCTTTGGTGCATATCTGAAGCGATTTCTTTTAGCAGAATTAGACAACTGTATACACTGCGGATGAGAGAACACCACAGAACATGCCTTCTTCAAATGTGACCCCTGTAAGGAAGAAAGGGCAAAGATCGAGAAGGCTATAGGAAGAAAGGTAGAGACTAGCAATAAAATAAAGTTATTTATACAATCCTATGAATACTGGAAACTGATTCAGCTATGGATAAAGAATGTTATTACTGAAAGAGAGAGATTTGAACGTGGAAAACATTAGACCACCCGAAGATAGAGAGGATGGCAGATATAGCCAGGGTTTAGTAAGTATTTTTAGGGCAAACATCGCTAGCGTGAGCCGGCCTTTGGGTGTGATAAGTGTGCAAACGTATTAAGCTTATAACCTCTCAAAAAAAACTTATAGTTATAGTTATAATATCTATCACCATCCTAGGATGATTGGGACAAATGAAGTGAAAGACGGAACGTGTGTCTGATTTTTTTAATATAGAGCGCTGAATCAAAGTCACAGCTTTCGGCTTCTCGACTATATCCAAAGTATTCGAATGATATATGGAAGAAGAGCATCGTGCTTTATTACAATATTTAATTTACGATAATCTATGCAAAATAGTAGTCATATGGGACTCAAAGATGTACTACAACATCCTTATCTAACATATATTTCAGTTTGTCATTCATATTTTAGAGGTGCGGATACAGGTAAACAGATAAAACGTTTCTTTAATAGGTTAAACATTATCCAAAACTTTAATTCTTTGATCAAAAATATTAGTTCACCTCAAATCTGATCATGTATTAAGAAAATAATTATCAACTAAGTTATTTAAAGTCTCTAACTGATTTATTGTTAAGATATGTTTGCTTCTAATGTGTAAATACAGTCTAAAAAATTATTGATTTAACCCTAGAAAAAAATTCTCATTTGATTGAGATCTGGAATAATTCCTATTCTCGCCCAAAAATCTGATACAAGACAAACTAATACATCAATGACTCTCAATCACTTTCAATCAAATAGGTAGAAGTAAATCTCCAATATAATTACATTCATCACTATTAACTACTGCAACTTGCTTAACCTTGCATGACTCGAAGTGACAAAAATCGAAATTTTCCAAAATTGACGATTCCTTGTATTTACTTACTTGTATATTAATTAAGATGGCCGATGAACAAGCCAGTCAAGAGAAATCGTTTGCAAAAAATAGTGCTAAATTAAGTGAAGAAAATAAAAAGTTATAGCAATGTGCAAAACCAATTACCACAATGGTTGTGTGAAAAAAGGTAAGTCGTGCTGTGGAAGTGTATTAACAGGTAGTGGCAGTATTACTCCAATCGCAGTTCCAAATGAAGAATTGGATTTCCAGAAGGAGACTTTTATATTGCTGTCTTTAATTTATATTAATGACCTTCCAAACATCTACAATGATACATCAGTTATACTAAACGCTCAAACCAAGTATTGCTTTGTCAAAAGTTGAAACTAATATATAAGAACAAGAATCATTCTCAACATTGGCTAATACATAATCTAACACTCAAAAAGTAAATTAAGATTTACACTTACCGCACGACCTAACAGTAATTCTAGACGTCCGCATAAATAAAAACTGTAGGTTTTTACTTCAGCGTTCAGAAAGTGAAGTCACTTATAGCACACTCAATTTAAATGTTAGTTTAATGTTGTACTTGTAATACTACTCTAATCTTGTAATTTTCCTCTATAATTAGGTTCGTCTTAAGTGAAAATAAATGATTATTATTATTATTTCTACTAAATCAAATTTGTATTGTTGCAATTTAATTCTCCAACTATTAATTATTATAATTTATTAAGTTAGCAAAGAGACCTGTGGTTAGTAACAAAAGTGAATTTAGTCCCTAATTTTCAATTTCGGGTCCCACGTTGGGCGCCAAAATTTTTGCCACAATTTATTAACACTTTTATTGTATATATGTATGTACTTTTATTAATTAAATATGCTTACATAATATATTCAAATATTAAGTTTTCAATTCTATAGAAATTTTAGTCATACACAAAAAGGCTTGAGTTCACTGCTTGTTCATTAATAAAAAGTCTATAAGATGTGCCATAAATAGAATTTGGTGGTGAGAAAATTAAGGGCGCCAGTAAAATTATTACCCTGGTTTCTAAATAACTAAAATAACCAATTACTAATTATTTCACTAATAATTACGAAATTTCAAATAATAATTTTAGAATTATTTTTACAATTTAGGACTGGAAAAGTAAAATAAAAGTTTTTGATTTTTAGAATTTATTACTTTTGATGTAAGTAAATAGTATATTTTTTTCTTAGAAGCGACTTAGAGGACTTTAAAATAACTTAGCATCTCAAAACTTTAGGGAACCCAAGGAAGTTTAATATTTATCTAGCGACCTCAGAATTATTTTTTTTAGAAAACCTTCAGAAAACTTTAAAATATGACAAACTAATTCCAATAGTTATAAAGAAATTTTGTTTTATTGGGTTTTAATTAGTATCCAAAAAGTTTAGGACGCCCAAAACTTTCAGGAGAATCTAAAATTTCTGAACATTAGAAATTTCCATCAAAATCTAAAATCTATATTATTTTAATATTTATATACTTAGAGATTTAAAAATCTAGGCCTTCATAAGACGTCCAAAATTTAAAAATTCAAAATTACTTAAAATTATATAATAATTATAGGGCAATTAGAATCTAAAATTTCGAAAAACTACAATATTATGACTTGTTTAAAACTTTAAATAAACTCAACTCAGAAAAAGAACAATTTCTGCATTTAACTAAAAACAAATCTAAAATTATAAATTTTACCACGGATTAAAAATCAAGAATGCTTATTAAAATATGTATAAATAAAGAAAAAACTCAAAAATATTAACATCTGTGGCTAAGATAACTGTAAAATTACAGAACATCTTGAAATTCTAGTGAACTCAGAAACTAGGAAATTGTAGAATTATTAGAGCCCGAAAATTTTCAGATAACTTTTAAATTTAAACTTATCGTTTAAAATAACCAATTTATATATTTTAAGATATTTAGAGAACAACAGAATTATTAAATAATTTAGACTGATCAAGTCAGACATTTCTAATATTAAAGAGAGCTTTAAAATTATTGAATGATTTAGGCATCCTTAGAAATATTCAGAACTAAATTAAAATTTCTAAAAAACTAGAGGTTCCTTAAATTATAGAAAGTTTAAGAACTTCTAACAAATTCTTGAAATTATAGAGAAATTAAAAATGACTACACAATATAGAAAATCTTAGTGTTGTAGAGAATTTAAGAATAGGTAAACAATGTAGATATTTTTAGTGTTAAGAAAACGTTAGAATTACTGAACAATTTAGACAATTTTGGAAGTACAGAAAATAGACAATTGAGGTATTCTTAAAACTATGGATAATTTTAAATTTTAAAATTGTGGAACAATCTAAACATTCTTTCAAATATTATTAAACAATTGAGAAATTCTTAGAAATCATAGAGAATTATATAATTATTAAACAATTCAAATATTCTTATAATTATAGAGGACTTAAGAATTGGTGAAAAATGTAAACATTTCTAAAGTTATTAAGAAGTCTAGAGTTACTGAATAACTAAAACGTTCTTGGTATTATAGAAAAGTTAATACTTACCTGAAAAACTTAACATTAAAATTAAAATCATTTCTAAAATTATAAATTCAAGGATTTTACAAAATTCCACAAATTAAAAATTGCCAGAAAGTCTATTGAAATATGAATAGGTAAAAGAAAACACAGAAATATTAACATCACTCGTTATATCTATGTTTCATTTTAATACACTCACGTTAAAATTTGAATGAAATAAGAGTTTGACACATTTTCTCACTCAGTTTATGTATTGCTAGATGCACAATAAATAAACAGAGTAAAAAGTGTCAAACTAGTGTTTTATTTAATAATAAGCAATTACACTTACTCCAAGTATTCAACGTTACTCATGTTTAAAATTCTTGATTTAAAATTTCTTCAGAAACAACAATGTGTTATTTCACAAATCCCAAATCTTTCAAGTGAAAATCTAGTTAACCTTAAATTTAATCAGTATTAAGAATATGTCTCTTCTAAAATCATTTTTCAAATTCTAGCTAGATGAATACATTTTTTACAAACAATATGTGCACACATTTGATAATAAACTATCCTTAAATCTGAACGTCAAATCTAAATTATGTCGTAACTATAGTCAGAAATTTTAATAATATTGTGTAATATTTTTGTTTTTAAGTTTATAGAAAAGTGGATGCACAATCAATTAATTATAAATAATAATAATATACTTCTTTCTATATATGTTGCCATGTAATTGGGAATTTTTCCTGTAAGGTAATAAATAAATAAATAATAAAATACATAATTGTTTAATTGCTTATTATATTCAATACACATAAATATTGCTTCATTATTTTAAAGCATTAATTCCATAACCAATTTAATTTATTAACCAAAATACACTCCAAAATTATTTACACATTTAGAAACAAAATTTTATACGGCCTTGCCGCCCTATAAATCCCGAGGATGAAACAAAATTATACATATAAAAGTGTCAAGTCCGTATTTTTTATGAATTATAAAAAGGCAACATCCCGCTTGATTAAGTTATAAATTTATTAGGAATTAACGACCCATTGTTAAAAATTCCCCGAAAGCCACACCGAGGGACGCTTCTTAGTTTATTAAGCCTTTAGGGCAGCCACCCTCCCAGCGGTGGTGGTGATTTATTTCCACAGGAATTATCACTCCTACAACCACCGAAATTGTGGTGTATTCTGTATGGCCTTGTCTTCTACCTGCTCCGGCCATAAATAAGATGACACCGTCCAGGTGTATCTTTTGAAAACTTAATTCGTGTGACCGAAGACCGTCGACATTCACAGAGGGGCTGGAAGTAAAACTTTATGGGCAGAAAAGGCGACGGAAAAAAAGGGAAATGCTAGGAGAAAGGTGTATCTGTACTGGATTAAGTTGTAACCTTATTTGGACAAATGGATGGGAAAGTTTTTGCAAGTTTTGAATAGTTTATAGGGCGAGCCCTTTTCCGGACAGGATGTTGATTACTAAAGGTTACTGTGCAGCTTTTTTCAATGTGAACAAGTAATTTTATTCTTATTTTTCCTACAAGATCTTTAGTTATTATGTGTCTTATATAATATATTAAATATACCTTGAATTTGTTTCTCATTTTTCACTTGGTGAAACGTTATGTTAATAATAGGTTGTAGAAACTAGTCGAATATAAAATAAGCAATTAAGTGAAACAAACCAAGTAAATTTTTTCAACAACCTATTATTAATATGTTAGATACTATTAAAATATAAATTATTTTAACATTTAAAAATATATATATATATATATATAAATAAAAACATTCGATGAAATAGTTTATCGGTGGTATTGAATTTTCGCCAAACGACGCCACGTTTTATTTTATTTCGCCGGACATTTATTTAAAAGTAATTTCGATATAATTGAATACAGCTGGGAATTGCATTGGGCTGAAACACTCGATTTAATCGATTTGGAAAAATGTAATTGTACCAAAAAACGTGAGTTCGACGTATTGTGATTAAGTTGAATTCTTTATAAAATGGAAATTTTATTTATTAAAGCGTCTTCTGAGTGCAACAAATATTAGTCAACAACAGCTACGGACCGGTTTCGACCTATTTTGGTCTCATTAGTGTAGAACAGTTTAATAACTCCACCATAATGTTGCTTCTAAATATAATATTTCTACGGAGTTATATAACTTTAGCTTTTATTGATTATAGAGATTACAATAAGGTGACATCTATTGTCTAAACGTTGCACTGATTTTCCAAATTGAGTAGTTGTTAACATTAATTGCCAGAAGATAAAGAAGTTTCCTCCAAAAGATTTGACAAAATAACCAATATAAATTGATTCCGGATGTAGAAGATGATGAGTGGAAAAATGTATTTTAATATGAACTCCACCCGTCCTTCTTTCGTCCAAAATTTTATGTATGTAATTTTGCAATTTATTTTTTTTAAATGTTTTTTTTAAGAAAGATGTACAAAGAACAAATAAAGATAAATATATACATATGTGCCAGAGCAGAAATAAGGAAAGAAAACAAAGGAATGAGATCGTAGCAGTAGTAGATCTAATTAATGTGTTTATCCAGATAACACCTCATCGTGCCCATGAACTAATGGATATATGCTGACCTTGTTAAAAAAAATTAGAATTTAGTCGATGGGAGAAATATCAAAGGAGATAAAATCAATAAAATCATTCTAAGAGATCTGGACGAGACTTCACAACAGCAACTTTCATGTTGGTCAAATTTTCATCGAGGTATTTAAATGCAATCAAATAACATGTAGATGTAAGCATATCTAAGGCGACTAGTAAAAACGAATGTGACCATGACAGGCCCAAAAAATGCGCATACCCAGAATGGAGAGTCTAAGAAAATGAAAATAAAAGATTAAATGAGATAAAAAAGTAATAGAAGAATGGATAATTATTATTGCCATTCTCACGAATGAGAAGACATATACTGGCTTGGACAAAAATATCCAGAATCAAATCGATAAGCTTATAGGTAGAAGCAATCAGTAGAACTAAATAGCACAACCTGATTATTATTGTCTTCATATCCATGTAGGCGAGCACAGAGTAGCTGAAAAAGAATCTTTAAAGTAAAGCTCAAGATAGGAGCAAATATCATAGAAGATGAAACTACAATCTTAAAAAAAATCGGAGAGAGAAGGCAATAGGAAGAATAGAAAATAGTAAAACTAGAATGTACAATAGTTATCAAAGGAGCTTAATTGTTCCACAGAAGTAGAACAATCTAATAAAACTAACATCCTCAAGAGATTAAAGCGTGTTTATATGTGGCTAGATAAGAAAAGATATATGCTAGATAACAGATAGTAGAAGACAGATAATGTATTATAAATGATAAATGTTACCTGCAGATAAAAAGTTTAAAGTAATAGATGGCAGATGACACATTTTAGATTTATTTAATTTTTAAACTTTACAATGTCCTATTAGTACATATTTTCACCGTGGTCCATTCTATGTTGCCATTTGTTACCCACTATAGTGTGAAGGGTGCCCCTGTCTCTTTCACTTGCTTCGACTGACGCCATCGACGACGCCGTACGCGAAATCACATCCCTAATACAAGAAGCCATCGACAAACATACTCCTTCCTCTCGCCCCTCCCCCCGCTCTTTTCTTCTACCCCCCGACATTATTTTTCTCATCCATCAAAAAAGACGGTTATACCACCTTATCAGACGCTACAATAACAACGAAGACAGGACAGAATGGAATCGTCTTAACTCCTTCATCAAAACCCGTATACAAAACTTCAAAAAACAGAAATGGCTTGATACCATTAACAAACTTGACTCTAAATCCTCTGCTCTTTTTTGGAAAACCTACCGCAACCTCTCTTCCCGCCCCATATCTATTCGCCATCCTCCCCTAATATCCCCCTCCGGCACCCCCATGACTGACCCTTCCGACATTGCCGACTGTTTCGCTTCCCACCTCCTCAAGGTACATTCTACCTCTCTTTCTGGCAAACCCCACATAGACCTGGAGGCCAATTCACTCTTTAAACACCCTAACGTCCTTCCCCTTGACACATTCAACCCCTTACCCCTCGCCACTGACATAACCCCAGAACGCATCTTTAACTTACTTAAACTCTCCAAAAATTCCTCCCCTGGCCCTGACGGTATCCCCTACTGCATCCTTAAACAGCTTCCACCCAACATTATTTCCTACCTCTGTCTTATTTTCCGCTCCTGCATCGCCGCAGGCTACTTCCCATCCCCTTGGAAATCCGCCAAAGTGATAATGCTCCTCAAGAAATCCAACGTCATCTCCGACCCATCTTCCTATCGCCCAATCTCCCTACTCAATACCATGAGTAAACTCCTTGAGCGACTTATCCTCTCTGAACTACTTGACTCCCTGGAAACACACATCCCTGACCACCAAAATGGTTTTCGACATGGACGCTCCGTCCACGACGCCATCTATGCCCTCACCTCCTCCGCCACAAACTCAGTTAACTGTGGGCACTACACTGCTACTGTTCTTTTCGACATCCAAAAAGCCTTCGATACTGTTTGGCACGAAGGCCTCATCTTCAAACTCCACCGACTAAACACCCCCCTCCACTTCATCCGAATTATCAAATCCTTTCTAGAAAACCGTTTTCACTAAGTCTTCTACTGCTCTGCTTCATCAACCCCCTTCACTCTCTCCTGCGTCGTTCCGCAAGGTTCTGTCCCCTCGCCCTTTCTATACATAATCTTCACCTATGACGTCTCTTCCCCCACGTTTTCAACTATCCAAACCTACGCCGAGGATACTGCCCTTTGGACATCCCACAAATCTCCCCATGCAGCCGGACGTTAACAGCTTCACGGACTGGGCCCATACCTGGCATCTCAATATTAACCCCTCTAAATCTCAATATATTATCTTCCACCACCCGCACTACTACCGTAAACTTCCCCCACCACGTTCCATCCCCCTTACTGTTAACAACCACCCTCTCCATCTACTAAAACAAGTCACCTACATCGGAATCCTCTTTCAACATAACCTCAGTCCCTCGGTCACCGTTAATCACCTACGAAAAAAAGCTTTTTCAAGACACGCTCTTTTCGCAGCCCTTAAATCCTTCCTCCCCGACCACACCTCCAATATACAACTCCGCACATACAGGGCCTTCATTAGACCTGTACTGGAATTCCCTTTCGCTCTTTTCACTTCCTCTACCCCTTCTCAACTTGAATCCCTCTTCTCCCTAGAACGCCGTCTCCTTAGAAAATATTGCAACCTTCCACCTGACACTCCTAACGACACAATTTACACCTCTTCCAATACCATTCCCTTAGCCGACAGAATAACTAACTTAATCAGCAAATTTGCATCCCGTTCATCCGTCAACAACCCTATTAACAAACCCCTTTTCGACACAATTCCTTACCCACGCCCCCGCCCCCCTAAAAAGATCCCTTACCCAGCAATCACGACCCATGCATGTCGAGGGCATTCTGGAGACAACCTTACACCAACTCTCAACTTGTGCCCCGAAGCACGCAAAAGAGCCCTCACCCCCAATTACCTCACTCCTCCCTAAGTTCCCCGTCATCTTATCATTCATCTCATCTTCATCACAAAAAATATAAAATGACCCGAAAAAAAAAGTGCTCACTCAACCACACTCTCACTCTCTCACCAGCGTGCCCAGAAAAGTACCGATACTACCCCCCCAACAAAACCCCACACCCCACCTCTCCGCACACGTCATCTTCACTTCCCCCAGCAAGCACGTACCTCCAGGACCCGGACCCCCCGCCGGACCTTCGCCAGCCATGTTGTCCCACTCGTCGCTGCTCTCAAGTCTGCAAAGGCTCCGGCCTACATCGGACGTAAATTCATTTTATACGCTACAACCAATCAATATGTCTGATAGAAGACAAGGCAAATCTAATACTTTCAAAAATGCTAAATGCGATGGTGGATCTAGATCTGGATCTGGATCACTAATCCCATAAACTGTCCAACTTCGGTAATTCATGTCTCACAGGCTGTTTAGATTGTCACGTTTGCCCAGGACCTAAGGTGTGCAGGATCAACCCTGCAAATCTTATGGAGAGTGTATTAGTATTGAGACAATCCGTTGACAAATTAGCCAAACATCTATCTTTCGCTGAACTTAAAAAACTCTTACATGTAATGGACGAAAATCAAAATAAAAACATTTGTCTGGAGTAATGTTTTTGAGAAATTCAGTGCTTTTGAACCAAAACTCAATAGCCCTAACATTAACACTGTATCTGAAGTCAAGTCATCTCTGTCACCTGAACATTCGCCCTTGAGTTTACTGAGTAAATAGTTAAGGAAATTTCTGATCGTAAACACAGAAAATATAACATAATTATTTATGTATTACCTGAAACTAACTCTAAATAAAGAATTCCTAATCAGATGTTTTACAAAGACAAAAGTTTATCATCGCCACAAGAGATTGTCAATAGTTTCGCCGATACATCTTCTAAAATTTATCACCCCAAATGTATTTCGATATCCAAAGAATATTTCTCACTTATTGAAACACTCTCTATATCTAATATTATTGAAGACGAAAGAATTAAGAGTATTAATAGGTTAAATAATTCATCTATTTGTGGTGATGATAAGATACCAAGCATACTTCTAAAAGATTGCAAATATATATTAGCTAAGTCCTTATGTTTTATATTCAATTTAGGTCTTCGTACAAAAACATTTCCTGATGTATGGAAGGTTGCGGTCATTAACCCAATTTTCAAAAATATTGACTCGACACGTTTGCAGAATTACAGGCCCATCGCCACATTATCTAACTTTCCTAAAGTATTTGAGCATGTAATTTATAATTTTGTTTATCACCACACCCACAAATATATATCAGCATAGATTTTTATCAGGTAGATCAAAGACCACTAACCTGGCTTTTATTACTCAACATATTAGCGAAGCTATTGGTAAACGATTGCAGGCAGATGTTATTTACACGAATTTTAGTCGTGGGTTTGACACAATTGAAACTCTTTTTTTTGGAGGTTTTTTTGATCCTGTCTATTTGAAATGTAGTAAAATACTTAGTACGTAATCAGTGCAGTAAGCCAACATAGACTACAAACTACAATAATCGACAGTACGAAAACGAAACATTCAATATGAACAATGCGTAAAGCCAAAAAGGTTAAAACAGGAAAGAAATATGTTTCTCAAATATGCTTGAAGAGTAAGTTACTCACGCAAAAATGACAGCGTAACCGCTTTGGCTAAAGCAATTCAAATAGTGAAGAGACTCTACATCCAAGGGAGGATTGGAAAAATCACCCAGTCTAATAATGATTCGAGAATATTGATACTTAAAAAACTTTGGTCAAATGTGATATTGCATGCAACAACAAAACAAAAAATAGAAGCTAAAACTGAGGAGGATTTGGTCATATAAAATCCTAGAAGATAATATGCTGGGACAAAAATATGAATATGTATAGTTGAGGCTTATATTTGTTGTAAGTTCATTTTTACTTTTGAAGAAATGTCTTTGGTAAACTGTTTGAAAGTGTTATTGTGTATTTCCAAATATATCAAAAGAAAATATGTAAGATTTTGAATATAAAAGTAATATAAAAATATTTACCTTAGGACTAATATTAAGGGGGAGGAGGACAGGCAGCAAGACATTGGGAAACGTAGAACGTAATCAAAAAAAGAAAGCAAGATATAATAAAATACTTTATAATGGAAGAATTGAAGAAGTAGAAGCAATTGAAGATCTCAAGTACGGCAAAGCATATATACACAGTCTATAATTACTAATGATTTCTATAAACATATAGACTTACATCTATAAAAAGAAACTCTCCCTGCGTTAGAAAAAATTGCCATTGCCGTACTGAATGAATAATTGTCTCCTTCTGCTTTTTTTTAAATAAAATGTAAAAGTCATTTCTCAAATTTATTATAAAATTTTGTTAGCTAGATGTAAGCATGTTTTTCTTATATAACAACAAACCTAAGTCTGTAAGAGCAAGAGGCCTCAGGCAAAACGATAATTTTGACAAACATATAAGAATCAATACTACTTTATTATATATTTTAAAATTTAAACTAAAACACTTAGTAATTTTTTATAACACTTTTTATTTATCATTGACCCACCAACTCAACTTGATTTTATCAAACAACAGAATATCGCTATTGATGATTGCAGGTGTTAATCCCAAACATATTCACAATCATACTGAATTGTTTATTTTAAACAAAGTTCGTATATAATATCCATTTAGATACATATTTTTTTATAATTAGTAGAATAATCCATATTACTGGGTGATTACTAATTTAAATCAGATTTCTGATTTACATATAAATGTTTGACCTCAAAATTTAGTGATACGGGTGGAAGCGTATTACCAAATAATCCTCTAGAATAGGTATCCTTTCAAGATCTTCCTAATGGCAATAACTATTCAAACTGTGTTGAATGATGCTCCAACTTTTGCGATTTTGATAACGGGCGACGAGGCTCATTTTTATTTCAGTGTTGTTGTGAATCGTCAAAATTTCTGGTACTGGGCTTCTGAAAATCTACAAACTCTACATGAATTACCACTTTGTTTTGTGTCATAGGGCCCTACTTTTCTGAAGAAAATACTGTGACTGCGATAGCAGAACTTCTTGAGAACCGAGCCGAGAGGACAACGAATCAATCTTCAAAATGTTTGGTTCCAACAGGATGGAGTTACAGCCCATACTGCCCGAGTATCGTAAGACAAATGTTCTCTAATCGCATTATCTCCAGATTCAGTGATTTGCATTGCCCCTTTCGCTCCCCATACCTTTTTTTGTAGGGGAATTTAAAGTCTTGTTGCTGAAATGCGACAATCAAAAGAGCAAATAATTGCTCAGATCGATCGTCAACTATTGTACAGAGTGGAAATTCTCGTCTTGAAAAGATGAGTAGATAGAGTTAGCGGGTTCTGGAACGGGAAGTGCTCCCAAAGAGGGTAAAAGAGCGTAAAAAGAGGAAAAAAGAGCGTAGAAAGAGGAAACCGCAACATCCGTTACAGGAGGTCCTTATCTTATCAACTTTCGGTGACCTTGGGAGCACTTCCAATCCCAGAACCCGCTAACTCTATCTACTAAGATGTTAATCGCTTGACGCCATGTCTAAACTATATTTCTAGTCAAAGCTCTTCAAGGATCTTATGCATCGTTGATGCTGTGTGATGCCTGAACAGTGTTTTCTTCCAAATGATTTTTTTTTAAATGTAATGTCCACTTTTAATCGGCGTGCAGTATGACCTAATAAGATGTATACATCGTGAGCTCATTAACATTAAAGACATCTAGTGGAAAATACTCAATGCTATGTGAGATTGACCAGCTGTTAATGCCCCTATAAAAAAAGTTGTGCGAATTTTAGGTTCGTACCAACTATTGGCCAGTTTTAGTTGTTTCTAGTCGATCGCCTGCGATCGGATCATAAAGCTCAGCTTTACTTTATTTTTGCAGTTACCATTTCGGCGAGTCGCGAACAGAAAAAGAGATGCGATTGTTATTAAAAATTAATCTAAAAATTTGCAGTCCAATAATACTAAGAGTAGGGTGCAGCTGGATCTAATGCATCAAACAAATAGGAAGTGTAACCGATGCAGTAATTGTGTCAGGTGATGTCCAACAAGAAATAGGTCACCGATATAGGCAGCTTTAAATGTTCTATTAACAAGAATCTAAAAGTTATTATTATTCAGGGGTTGAGGAAAAATTTCGTAGTCTATTCTTATACCTCAGCAAATTCTGCTCTAGAAGAATTTAGGGAAAAGAAAGATAACATAATAAATGAGAGAGGATGGAGCTGATCTAAAGGTTTTGGCCAAAATCTTTGTATGGTAAACAGTTCAATTCAGAAAATGTCGTCAAACCGCACTTGCTTCATTTTTTGCTGAGAACGGCCAGGCGTTCTTTAATCATAGCATGATGATTTTACCCGAAAGATGGTAAAAGGTCAATACATGATTAAATAAAATTATTTCCTTTGATTATTGTAGTAAAAACCCATAATGACTCAATCATACAACAATTCAGCTTAAATTTTATTTGCAACTTTCAATCGTTTTGAAATGAACCAGTTTGCAACGTTTCGACCAAGTCAGATTAGACTTCTTCAGGCGGCAGTTATTGATCTTCCAATCAAAATACTTTATTAGTTCTTAGATTAATACTTTTTATTTGATTCTATTACTTATATAAATTAAATTCGTCCCGTTTGAAACTTTAATTGCATTGTTCTACTAGCATTGTACCAATTTAACGATAGAACATGAACATGTATGCGCAAGCATTTGCATAAATTTTAAACGACACTTGATAAACTACCCAGAATTCCACAGTAAGTAATAAAAGAGCAAGATAAATATTGCTCGCACAGCTTCCTGTTTTGAATTTACACACAAAACATGTTAGGACCGCGTTCGCCTTCTCCTGCTACAACCTCGCAGGCCAATTATCATTTATAAAATTACTCTCCTGCGTCGTTACAATAAAAGAAAACAAAATAACACAAATATACATAACGCCGTCCTAAATCCATAAACGAACACTAAAAAAAAATTACGTAACGCGTACGGCCACCACGTGAATGAATAATTTATGCACCGTTTACTGCAGTAAATTGTTTTATTATGATGGCAAAAGCTACCGTAAAAAAATAATAATTTCACTAACTGTAAAATGATTTAGGGGAAATGCGTGCGAACTGAAATATAAATTTTTTTGTGTCCGTAATAACATTTCTTCGCGACGTTCAGGAGTCTTAAAGGAGCGAAAAATGTCTCGAAGGTGGAATACAAATTAACACCGGCGCACACATTGCGATAATAAATTGTGTCGTAAAATTTTTACCAACCTGCTTGTAAAGTAATGTGTCACGGGTGGGATTTCGGGGATTAATTGTACTTATTCCAATTAGGGTCACGAACGACTCACCTGTAACAAAAAGGAAATTGTTATTAGTAGTCATAATGTTTCGCTACACGTTTTACACATTTACAAGAAAAAAACCATAAAAACAACTACTTCAAACTCTAAAGCACTGCCTTATATTTCTGAAATAAAAATTGACACTATGTATAATATTAGTTATCTCACTCATCTCTTGGCGCATAATGTAATATTTTAGTAGTGACAGATTTTATCATCAAATTTAATTCTAATGCATTATCAATTTACAGGCATGGATTTGTGTTTTGTTACGACCCAAGATTTATTTTAGAATTTCAATAAATTTATTGCAATCACAACAGACATGGCCAAGCTCGAATTCAAAACGATAGTTTTCTGACTATACGAAGAAGGTTCCCTTATTAGTTTATTATTTTTTAACATATTCTCCATGAGGAATATTTTCAATTTTTGAAGCAGTTTTTCTACTTCGATTGAGAATCTTTTGGAACGCTATTGAGACTATTTTTAAAAGTTAATTAAGACATTCAGATATGAAATATGAGAACAGAAAAACGTTTCATATTTGAAAATGCAAATAATATTATTGTCCTATCTTAATTGTTACTAATTTAATAATACAGTATTTCTACAAGACTTATTTCAATAAATTACACGTTGAGCTAGTGTGCTACTGTAAATTAAATTTGCATTGAGTGCTAATTTACAGCTCGTCTAACGCAATTCAATATTAGACAGGGAATTGCCAATCAATCAACATAAATTGTTTCTTAAGGCAGATTTTATTTCATCAGACCTACAAAAACCTATTCACCAAGTTAATGCATGGCGGGCCTAATCTAATAATTATTCACTAGAGTACTTTATTGCTATTTCAATTTTTATAAGCGATAAAATTCCATTCCACTAATAAGTTTATATTTAAAAATATTTAATTTGTAATTATTCATACTGATTTTAATGATTACGTTCTTTTCAATAAACTAAACCTTCATAGTATTGGCAATTTAGCAATTAAATGACTTCACTAGAAATAAAATAGTTACTATTTCAATATGTTTAAATATAACGTATATATTTATATATATAAATTACTAGAAGTTTCCAGAATATTTTTTCTCGAATTTTTCGGATTGCTTTTCAAGCATTTTAGAAGTGCCTCTAGTTTTCTATAAATTCCCGATATTATCTCTTTCAGGTTACTAGAATTTTCAAAAATATCTTCTTTTCTTATTTCATCAGACTTAAAATTCTACAATTTTTCAAGAATTGCTCTTCTAAATTTTGAAACATTTTTAGAATTTTATTAAACCTTCCCCTGGATTTCAATAAACTTTCAGAATTTTTTGCCTTATTATGTAAGATTTTACATAAAACATTCTACTATTTTCTAGCAACTATGTTTTGGCAATACATTAGGAATTTCTTTTCTAAATTTTAAAATTTAGAGAGTTTTCGAAATTTTTAACGATTCCTCCTTCTAGATTATTATTTTTTTTTAGCATATTTAGATTACTAGAATTTTTCAGCATTTCTTTCTATATTGTGCCAAATTTTACTTTAAAAATTCCAGTATTTTCTAGCAATTTCTCTTCATTTTTCCAAGAACTTTTTAGGAAAATCTCTTCTAAATTTCAAAAATATTTATCCTAGAATTTTAGAATTTTTAAAAATTTTTTCGAGATTTTTAGAAATATTTTCTTCTAAATTAGTACAATTTTCCAGCATTTCTATCTTATTTTGTCGAATTTCTCTTTAAATTTTTAGAATTTCTAAATCCATTTTTCGAAAATTCTCCAGAATTTCTTCGAAGATTTTCTTCAAGAGTTTAAAACTTTTCTTCAGATTTTTAGAAATTTCTACTATTTTATCTTCTAGATTTAGTTCTTTTCAGCATTTCTTGTCTCAGTTTGTCGCATTCCTCTTACATTTTTCAAAAATTCTCCAGAATTTCTTCGAAACTTTTCTTCAGGTTATTAGAAATTTCCACCATCTTCTCTTCTAGTTTTAGATTTTTTCAGCATTTATTGTCTCAGTTTCTCTTACATTTTTCTCTAATTCTTTCAAATTTTTTTACCATAACATTCAGATTTTCAGAAATTTTCAACATTTTATCCTCTAGATTATTAAATTTTTTTGTTTTATTTTGACAGATTTCTCTTTGAAAATTATAAATTTTTCCATTTTTTAGGAATATACCAGGAATTTGTCAGCATTTCTTGCGAAATTTTAGAACTTCCCAGAAAATTCTTTTCCATTGTTCAAGAATTCTCCAGAAATTTCTTAAAATTTTTCATAGTTTCGATCAGATTTCATAAAGTTTTCATCACTTTCTGCTCCAGATTATTACAATTGTGTACAATTTCTTTAAAAATTTAAAATAACAAAAAGATTGATACATTTTTCGAAATATCTTCAGGAATTTCCTTTTGAACCTCGAAAATTGTTTTTTAGATTTTTTTCACCATTTCCTCCAGATTTGTAAAAGTTTCCATCATTTTTTTCTCTAGATGTCTAGAGATTTCCAACATTTGTTGTCTCATTTCACTGGATTTTTCTTGAATTTCAAAAATTTTGTTCGAAAGTTGCGTTAAAAAGGTATGAAGAAAGTGATTCAAAATTGTTTAAAATACATACAAAAGTGAATCTTCCTGGAGAATATTTAAAAAAACAATAAACGATGATTAATTTCATTTTTATTTTAAATTCCCGATATATAAAAGGCAACCCTCGTATAATAAGTAGACATCAAGTATACAATTAACACGTTTTTGATTATATCGATTAATAATAAAATATCGTTAGTGATTTGATTAAAACTCCATTAAAGACCGAATAGATGTCGTCTGGAAATCGATACTATAATTAAATATCTGTTAAATGCGGTATGTAGAAGTGGTACCAAAACACTACTCGATATATTCCCCCCTCCGGTCCTCTCACATCCTATAAATAAGCCCAGTAAATTAGTTCGAAATTAAACCCATTAACACGTTTGATTTATAGATGACATTTTTAAACCAATTTAGAGTGTCAGTAATTTGTCATTAAGTGAGATACAAATCGATAGATTGCATCACGTGCATGCGGTCGAAATGGCGGCATGACTGACAGCCCCATTGTAATCCTTTTGTAATGGGTGTGTTTCGTTTAAGGCGAAATTAATCAGAAAAACGTAGCGCGGCGCTCATTAACGAAATCCGTTGAGCTATTTTACGATACCGACCGAAAGACATGTGCTCCACATTCATCACCATCGTTAGATTCTTGCGTAATAATGGACACATGCTTTTTGGGCGGTGTAAATTACAATTATTTAGAGATAAATTAGGCAGCTCCATTAGGACAAATTTATTGGTTAATATGGTTATATCATAATTTGAAAAGTAAACATCTGATAATATCTTATGTAACTAATAGAAGGTTGCAAAATACATTATGATATAATAATATCATATGTATGAATGGATGAATATTATTTTTATAAATATTACTATTTTGTGAAGAAAGTGTTAATGTTTTCATCTAGGATGAACTATGCCCAATTCTTGTGCAGACTAAATTATTGTGAATATTGTTTATAGTATTTTTGTATGTATTAGGTTTTTTTGTTAGTACTAAATTAAAACAGATAAATAAATAAATAAATACAATTTACTATATTACTATTTTAGCGTTTATATATTTTTTGAAGATATGAGAAAAACCCTTATAGTAGGGTAGTGTACCATGAATAAAACCTCTCTTTCGAGGTCGTTGTTGTGACTAGTCCAGGTTTGAGTATTTCTGGTGTAATTTACTTTGTTGTACACTTTTATATGAAACATGTGAAGAAAATCATGTCTAAAAATTTTGTTTGATTTGACTTTCCGAATGATCTAAATATACTAAAGCATTATAACTTTTCTATCTCCAAATAAAAATCAAAGCTTCTGGTAAGAGAAAATGTAGATATAAGTAGGTAAATACATGTTTATTAGCTATTTATTTATTTTTAGTACTTTCTCAGATGAAGGCAACTTAAACGTAGTAAAATCGATTAAATCCAAAGCTCTTGATAACTAAAATTAATATATTACTAATTATAAGTAAATTCTGTAATCAAACAGCATCTGATGAAAGAATGTTCTCTTCAAAAAACTGATGATTGTGAAGATTTTAACTTCGTCCACAATCCCAGCGTGGAAAATTCAATGTAAATCCATTCTGCATTTCTCATTTACTTTAATGTTTTCCCTCAATTTTGTGCCTTTTTGTGCTAGATTTTGATGAAAATTATTATTCTCACATGCTGCGTTGGTGGCGTTCGCAGGCGGTGGATTGTAAGGGGTGCATGATTTTCCGCTAATTACGAAGCCTGCATAAAAAGGGGGTTTTAATAATTCAAACGTAGGTCGATTGACGTAAAAAGAGGCGTGCGGCAAAAATCACCCCTCCCGCCCCGCAACGGATATCAATTCTTTGATGTGCGAGCAGAAGCCGTGTATCACGCGGTCGGCAACGATGTTATTTATTTATTTTTAGTGGTCGCAGGGGCCGGTCCTTCTCCCTAAAGTAGAATAAAGTAGAATGGAAAGACACGAGGTGCATAAAATACAATAGTTAGGGGTTTGACACACCACCAATAATTTCTCCCCCGGATAGCGGGACTGTTTTCTTCGTTTCCTCCGGGTCGCTCGCACCTTTCTCGTCCCATTCTTTCCGATATAATACGCGACAATGGATCGCTTAAAGATTTTTGGATTTACGTTGGCCACAAGGAACATTTGTGCCGCATTCAATGGGGGCATTTAAGTGTGCCCACCGGCCATTAACCGCAACGGAGCTAATTTATATTTATTATTCCCACAAATATATTTCAAATGCGTACATGTTAATACGGTTCCACGCAAAATGCCTTACAGACGCCGTTAAACCAATGTTGTAATAAATATTCTCGACTCAATGACGCCTATTAAAATAGCTGTTTTGCAAAGAGTATATAAAACCAGCATGCAGAGAAATCTATACTATAAAGTTTGATAAATAAAGGTTGCTATAGTTAATGACATCCTTTCGTTGTGTTATTATATAATTGATCTGTCTACTTCAGATGATTTCTCAATCACTCTAAAGCACCATTAATGGATCTAAATAACAAATGGTCAATCACTACCATTAATTGAATCTAAATGATAAATGATGCTGATTTTTATTTCAAATATAATATTATTTGACTTTTTATTATGCATATCAATTATTTTTTGGGTGTATTTAGTATAATCCCAGAAAAAAAATATCATTAGTATACAATTGAGGCTGATAATATGATATATACAGCAACCCCACAGCTTCCTGGTGTAATTTCTTGATGAATATCTGGACAAGATGTATTAGTCGTGTCAATTACTCGTCTTCCAGTCTAGCGTAAAACTTTTGAAACTATAGTAAAAAAACAAACGATTGCTCAATATATCCCAGCATATCTTTCCTTACCAATTTTATTATTTAGTATTTCGTACCATTTCTATACCACTTTCAATGCTTACCTCAAACTGCCAAACATGATATCTCAAACGCCAGAAATCCGCTGTAGCCTTACTAAACAACCGAAAAAGGTTTTGATTAAATCTGACATCCAAGATTGCTATTTAAATAGAATTCCTTAAAGTTCCTACCACATCTCCTTAACTTATTGACAACTTTTTATCTAACAGATTTTAACTTGTAGGAGTCTAGGGGCTCTCCTCTATCATCAAAAATTTACAATTAAGTTTATAGCTCCTCTAAGCAGATGATTCGGTCTTAGTAGTACATATGCCTATCCTGCATAAGGCACTTACCACCTTACAATGGCTGATCGACACCATACAATCATAGTGGATAAATGGAGAATAACCATCAACCCGAATAAATTCCCTTTCATCGTCCACAAAATAATCATTAATAACCATTTAATTTCAACATCTCATTCTTGCAAATGAGTCAAATGACTGTTAACTCAAACTTTCTGAATTTTATCAAAAAGTAGTAGCAGTTACATAAAAAATACGTAATGAATGAAATAACGAAATTATAAAGTATCTTTTTTTCGCATAAGGCGCAAGATTTTCTATTATCTATAATCTATAGCTTAGATCTATAACTCTCGGCCACAATCAATTTTTTAAGACCCTATGATGAACATGAAATATTGGTTATAATAAATAGTCTAAAAAATAAAAACTCATATGGTTCTGATAACATTTCATACTTTTTAGTTAAACTTGCTGCAATTTATATCGTTAGGCCTCTTAGAAGTAGGTGAATATCTCATAGGTCATATAGGTCATACTTATAAAATAGAAGACAAAGAGTTAAAATATGTTTTAATCAACATAAATAAGAAATAATAAATATCGGGTTTCCACAAGGATCTATTTTGGGACCTCTCAATTTTATTCTTTATATAAATGACTTCGTAAACTGCATTGCAAACATATCAATAGTCATGTATGCTGACGATACTACAGCCACTTTCTAGTATATAAGAAATACTGTTAAAAAATTTAGATCAGAAGAAGAAAATGTTGGAAATTTTGAGAAATCTGGAGGAAAGAAAGTTTTTAAAACTCTTGAAAAAAGTTTTTGAAATTTAATTAAGAATTTTCTACAGAATTTCCGAAAATTGGAACACATGTTTGGAATTTTTTAAAATGCACATTTAAAAAAAATGACAAAATGAGACATAAAATTCTGAAAAGAGTAAGTAAGAACTACAATGATAAAAAAATCTAAAAACTTCAAAGGAGGAATATTTTGAAAAATTCTAACACACGGAGAAAATCTGCAATTTGAAAAACTCTCGTAGATTATTTTCAAAATTTAGATAATAAATTTTTTTTAAATGTGGAATTTTTGAAAAGAAATCCAATAAAATGAGAGAACATATTCTGGATAATTCTAGCCTGGAGAATAAAATACCAAAAGTTTCTACAAATCTAGAGCAAATGTTAAAGAATTCTAAAAGTCTGGAAATAATTTTCGAAATTTGAAGGAAAAAAGAGAAGTTGTTAAATAAATCTATAATTTTTAAGGAGAAATCTTAGTTAATCAAACTACAAATGCTGAAAAATTCTAACAATTTAGAGGATACAGAGTTACAAATTTCTTGTAATCTGGAGGTAATGCTCCAATATTTCAAAGGAAACTAATAGAAATTATTTAAAAAGATTTTTTAAAGAGAAATCTTACAAAATGAGACAAAATAAGTCTAAATTTGAGGGAGAAAATGCTGAAGTTTCAAGAAAACATTTTGAAAATTATTATACTCTAGAAGAAAAGTTTGTAAATTTAATACAGAAATTCCTGGGGAATTTTCAAAAAACGGAGAAGTTACTGACAAACTCTAGAATTTTTAAAAATAAGTCCGACAAAATGAGAATAAAATTTGTGGAATATTCTAGTAATTTAGAGGAGAAAAAGCTGAAAAATTTTAAAGCTCTCACAGAATATTTAGAAGAGAAATTCCTGGAAAATTTTCGAAAAACAAATGAAAAAAATCTAAATCGAGACCAAAAAAGATTCTAGTAATCTGGAGGAGAAAATACTGAAAAATGTTCGAAAAACAAATTAAAATTTTCGAAAAACAAATGAAAAAAAATCTAAATTGAGACCAAAAAAGATTCTAGTAATCTGGAGGAGAAAATACTGAAAAACGTTCAAAATTTAAAATCAAAATTCTTTATCTTCAGAATTCGTAGAAAATTGTCAAAATTTAGATGATGAATGACGTGAATAGTTCTGGTGTAGAAAATGCTAGAAATTTATATAAAAATTATAGTTTTTTTTAGAGAATTATATAAAAATAAAAGAGATATTGCTAAAAAAAAAACTAGAATTTTTAAAGAGAAATCCGAAAAAATAAAACAAGAAATTCAGAGGAGAAAATGGTCTAAAAACTAGAAATCTAGATAAAATGCTAACAAATTTTAAAACTCTCAAAGAAAATTTTTCAAAATTTAGAAGAGAAAGTTTTGGTAAATTTCTAGAACTCTAGGAACAATGCTAAACATTCTAAGATAATAAATTCCTAGAGTAGTCTTGAAAAATTAAACAGGAGTTACTGAAAAAAATCTTATTCTGGAGGGAAATGTGCTGAAAAATTCTAGAAATCTGGAGGAAATGCTGAAAAGAATTCCGGGAGAGTTTTTGAAAAATTGGAGCGAAGTTACTAGAAAATTTTACAATTTTATAAAAGAGACCACAAATTGCTAGAAAATTATAGAAACGTTAAAGAGAAATTTGGATATATGAGACAAGAAAAGCTGGATACAATTAAATCTGGAGAATTCTGGAAATTTCTTAAAATCTGAGAACTTATAAATCTCTCGAAGAAAATTTTTGAAATTCAGAACAGGAATTCTTAGAGAATTCTTGAAAAAATGAAGTTACTAGAAAATACATATCAAATCTAACAACAATACTAAAAAAAATCTTCTAATCTCAATGGATTTTTTTGGAAATTTCTAAAAATATGGGTGGATTTTTAAAAACATTAAACTTGAAAGAAAATTTAAAAAAATTTAGACTTGAATCAAGATAAAATAAGTGAAGATATTTTTTTTAATTTTAAAAGTATTGAGAAGAAAATACTAAATCTCCCTAAAATCAAAAGATGATTCCAAAAAAAATTTAGAACTCTTAAAAGAATTTTTGAAATTCAAAAGATACATTCTTGTAGTATTCCCGAAAACAAGAGAAGTTGATTTAAAAATCTATAATTTTTTAAGAGAAATCCAACGAAATGAAAAACAAAATGCTGAAAAATTCTAATCACCTAGAGAAGGAAAGTAGAAAATTTCTAGAAATAAAGAATTTTGTTTTGTTTTTCAGTATTTTCTCCTCCAGATTACTAGAATCTTTTTTGGTCTCGATTTAGATTTTTTTTTCATTTGTTTTTCGAAAATTTTCATTTGTTTTTCGAACATTTTTCAGTATTTTCTCCTCCAGATTACTAGAATCTTTTTTGGTCTCGATTTAGATTTTTTTCATTTGTTTTTCGAAAATTTTCCAGGAATTTCTTTTCTAAATATTCTGTGAGAGCTTAAAAATGTTTCAGCTTTTTCTCCTCTAGATTACTAGAATATTCCACAAATTTTGGTCTCGTTTGTTGGACTTCTTTTTAAAAATTCTACTAAATCTCCCTAAAATCAAAAGATGATTCCAAAAAAAATTTAGAACTCTTAAAAGAATTTTTGAAATTCAAAAGATACATTCTTGTAGTATTCCCGAAAACAAGAGAAGTTGATTTAAAAATCTATAATTTTTTAAGAGAAATCCAACGAAATGAAAAACAAAATGCTGAAAAATTCTAATCACCTAGAGAAGGAAAGTAGAAAATTTCTAGAAATTTTAAGGTATTGCTGAAAAATTTTGTTGAAAATTTCAAAAATTTAGCTAAATTTTTTTTGGAAAATTGTGGAATTTTTCAAAAGAAATCTGATAAAATGAGAGAGGATATTCTGTGAAATTCTAGTAATCTGCTAATAATTTAGAGGAGGAAAAGAAAAGAAAAACAAATCTAGAGGTGATACTTAAAAATTCTAAAACTCACGAAAATTTCTATGAGATAAATCTAAAGGAGAAAATGCTAGAAATCTGGAAAAGATACTGAAAATTTTTTAAGTTTTTGAAATTGAATAAAGAAATCCTTAGAGAATTCTTGAACAAAGTCTAATAAAAAAACAGAACATAACCTGTAAAAAAAATATATAAAATTAAAGCGAATTCTGATATATTATAAAATACTCTGGAAAATTCTAGTAATCTGGATAAGAAAATGGTAAAATATTAATGGATATGTGAAGAAAATGCGAAAAAAATTAATTTAAGGTTTTATTCTAAATTGAAATTATTTTAATATTAATGATATTCATGTAGCAGAAAATAACAATTATTATGAATTAGTTTAGATATCTGCACGTTGTTCATTAAAAATACAAACTATTTTGAATGAGGAAATTAATACTCATTGGTTATTTTGGGCGATATAAGGATTAGCAGTTTTGTAACTAATAGATCATTAATTTGTTACAAATATTTAAATGAGTTTAAATAATTATTGATATATTATTTTATACTTAAATATCCTTATTTTAAATCGTAATTTATATGAATTATATTTTGACCACAAACAAATATATAAATATTTTGTGTTTAGATTAATTTTACTTTCAGCAGGAGTGAATCTTGAAACACGATACGACCCACTGAAAAAGTACATTGAAGCATTAACGCTCGGCCACCGCCAACAAATTTTAACAGCCCCAAAACGAAATAATTGTTTCCAGATGCGACACGTTTATACCGTGGGCTCTAAAAAGTGAAATTTATGTTTTGTTTACAAATTTATGTCTACACATTTTATCCCCGCGTTATTAAATGGAAGATTGTCCAGTTTTTCCATACGTACATTTGCGCCGTTCCCCACCCCCTCGGCTTTTCCGTATTATTTCGTTTTTCAGCTGTCGCTGCCATCCATTGATTTTAACTTCGGCTCAGCAAATGAAAAGTTTGTACATGTGCGTGTCAAAAATTTCACCCGAAAGTTTTCCAATTTCTTAAATACACACACATACAAAAAAAAATAACATTTTTACGTTAGGACACCGAAGTGTGTAAAGTAATTAGGCGGGGGGTGTAAAAACGTGTCTGGTCGTCTCCGTACACGGGTTAGAGGGTGAAACAATGTGATTTTAGGGAAATTAATGTTTTTGAGGTGTTATTAATAGATTGCCGCATTCAAATAAGAAAAGTAGATTGTAAATTTTGCCAGGGGATGAAAACATGGCGTGCAATCAATCTTCTTATGTCAGTCGGCGGCGGTGTATATTTCTTGCAATTAATTTTGTGTATGGTAGTTGTAATGAATTGAAAACATAGGCTAAATGGTAATACAGATATAATTTCAAAGAATTTAATTTGATTGTAATAATCAGTCAAATATAAGTTAGGTTTTTTTATAAAACTATTTTCATTAGTGACCTGTAAAAGGTCATTTTCTTATAGTTTGTAGTTTTTCCACACTATAAGAAAATGACCTTGTAAAGGCCACTAATGAAATTTACTTATTGCATACCTAAGTAAGTTTAAAATTATACTACACTTGAATGATTTGTTTTTATAACTGAATTGAACAGTTCTAAAAATTTACGAAAAGCAGTTTCCCAGAAAATAACACTGTTTATATTTGTCGGTGTTCCACAAACCCAAAAAAGGGCAGGTGATGCAAAGCAGGTAATAATGGCTGACTCGACCGAAGCGTCAAATTTAGGCATCAAAACGTGTTAAAGCGTGAATGAGAAATGGTCCCCAAAACAGGTAAAAAAAGGTAACATTGCGTAATAATTGAGTTGTGTTATTTTTAGGAATTATCACGGATAAACCACCCTTGCTTGCTTATTTTTTATCTGTCGGCTTTATCTGAAACCCGAGAACGTCTCAATTTTTTTCTCACACCAAAAACACAATTCAAAGAAATTCATGCCTCCGTAGGTAGAATAGAATAAATCCTTTTGCAAAACATAAAATAAAGATTATAAGAATAGTCGCTATACTAGAAAAAATTGTCCTAAAACTTAAGTATTTATTCCAAAGTAATTCAATTTTTTGGGGGTTAACAATGTTTCGTTCACTAACAAAGTTGATTTATACACTTAATATACTAAATTTGTATATGTAAAATAGCAAAGAATAATTTAGACTTTCAGATTTTATTGTTGATCATTTTTGACTTGGATATCAATTATTTTATTCCACTCTTATATAATTTGTCTTGGATAATTAGTGTTGCCACTGAAGATGTGTTTGATTATTTACTATCTAACTATCTTATAATGGCTTTTCCAAAAGGTAAACTTTATGACTAAATAGATTTTGTCACGTTGTCATAACATTACAAATATTTAGAAGTTGTTAACAGTTTTGATGATAAAGTGCGAGTGAAAAAAATATTCTTTCTCTAGAACTCATCCTTTTAAGCTATAATACAACACACCCTTAATACGTTTATTAATTATTAATATATTTCATATGAATTGAAAGAATATTCTTATTCTATTGAAATATAATACAGAGCTTGTATGAAAATCAACTATCAGAATTTAGCTACCTTGTTTGCTGCCATAAATAATCGTTGATTATTAACAAACATACATGCAATTACATTAATCATCATTTATACTTTCGAACGTAATATTTACACTGCACGCACAATGATTTTCGAAAATACTTTGTTAAAACCATTACAATTTTTGCCGCTGTCACGTTCGAAAATCACACACCTTTGTACATTCAATAGAGCATTAGCCGTAATAATAGCAACATTACGAAACGTAAGGCGAGATTAGGAGATATGGAAAAAATTACCCAACGCATTCATTCGTTTTAACAAGCCCCAGCATTACCTCAAGTCGTATTCCGTGAATGGAGCAGCATGACGTCTGAATTAAGTTTAATTCCACACCACCTGGTTACATTAAATCCCATGCCGTAATATCGTGGACTGTACCATAACCATGCAACGGTTTTGTATTTATTGGGCACCATTTAATTCCCTCCCTACACGCTGGGTATTGTTACTAATTCCGTTCATTTTTTTTTCTAAACGCCAATGGCTCACCAAGGGAAACGGAACAGGGCTTCGGATGGAGGAATATGTCCTGTGGTTTTCATGGATGACTAATTGAAGTTATTTGTATGCGATTGTCCGATTGTGATCGTTAAATTTTATTTTTTTAAAGATATACAGTTACTTTATATTACATTAACAAATTATGGTATGTATACAACATACAGATTATTCCTTGCTTCACTTGTTTATTATTAGTCAAATGTACATTTCGTTGTAGTGTTATTTTCATTTTCAAAACACTTAAATGTAAACTCAAACCAATACAAGTGACGCCTATTATCTAAAAAAATTTCTTAATTATAACAGAAATAATGTGAAAAAGGTTCAATGTCAACAATAACTACGAATCGGTTTTGATCAATTTGGAGTTCAACAACAGTTTGCGTTTCCCTGTTTTCAACTAATGCTGAAAAAAGATCCGAAATGGTCAAAAAGTAGTTCGTGCCTTCTGTTGACAGACAAGCCATAATATAAAAATATGTCTTTGTAAAATACCAGCTATCACCTTCCTCAAAAAATGTTTCTTTAATGATCTCAAGTGTCATTTTTCTCATATTTCCTACTTAAAATAAACAAACTGCTTATATTATAATCAAAGCTTGTGGAATCTCTTTTGTAGCTTTTCTGGACATAAAAGATAGCTTATATTATAATCAAAGCTTGTGCATCTTTATTTGTATCTTTTTTGTACATAATCTGGTAGAAAAAGTTACGAAACGAAACATCAGACGAAGAAAATGTTTTTTTAAGAAATGATTGTAGAACATAAAAGTCAATGGTGGAAACAATAAAGTAAATCATTAATAAATGATTGTAAATACCTTTTATATATCACACACTTTTTATCTTTATTGTGATTATAGTTTCGACAGATTTTCTGTCATTTTCAAACTATACTTCAAATTTTTACAAACAACTTTATAAAACAATTTTACAAACACTTTAGATGGCGTTAAACAGAGGGGTATATATTAGGTCAGTTTGATCATTAAATAAAGCAAATCATCTGCCTTTCTAAAAGCACACCTTCAATTGAGTGACACTCCAGATCTTCCATGCAGAAATAGAAATTTAAACTTACTATTTACCAAAATATCCATAACTAAAACTATCAGGTCTATATTAAAGAATAGTATGAAAAAAATTAATTCGTAAAAAATTGGCTTGCTCAACCAAAAAAACAGAATTTCCAAAATTCCCATTATTTAAACTATCAACAATATCAGTGTCAATAGTATCAAAGATTTCTAAACTTTCTTCCTCTGATGAAGTAATAAATTTGCATATAGTTGATACTTGTTGGGCCACCCTCTTGATAGAACCAGATATATAATTTTGGCGAATAAAAATTAAAATCAAAATTAGTTTAACCTTTGAAAATGATCGGGTATGATCAAAACACGTGTCAGGAAACTGAAAATAAAAGTAATAACATGGAACATAACAAGTGTTTTTCTTCGCCAAAATTACATAAATCTACGACTGAATTGTGAAAATAAACACAATTTTTTGAATATCAAAAATGTTCAGATTTATATTTATACAAAGTATATAAAGATTTTCAACATATCAACACTCTATCGTCTAGATAAAATAGTATTAATAAGTTTTGTGACTTTGGACGTTAAACAGCTTTTTTAAATTAATTTGTGAAGTGTTTTAAACAAAAAATTCCTAGTAAGAGCTTTCTTGCCCTAAATTCTCAACGTGAGATGATTACCCAATTGGAATTATTATAATCCTTTACTAGAAAATTTGTCACATGTCATCTGTCGTTTGTCAGCTGAATTCATCTCTGTTATCTGTCTTCATTTGTCATATGTGATTTTTCTTGTATTATGTGGCAGCTGTCCTCTGTATTGTGTCTTCTATAACTTGTCATATTTCTTCTATCCTCTGTATCTTGTCAGATGTCATAATTCTTCTATAATTTATTACATGTCATCTGTCATTTGTCATCTTAATTCATCTCTGTCATCTGTCTTCATTTGTCATATGTGATTTTTCTTGTATTATATGGCACAAGTCTTCAGTTTTGTGTCTGCTGTAACTTGTCATATTTCATCTATCATCAAACATTTGCCATTAGTCTTCTGTCATACCAACTGCTTCTGCCATCTCTCATCTATCTTCTATCTTCTGTAGCTTGTCATGTGTCATTTTTCTTCTATAATTTATCTCTCATCTGTCTTCCATCTTCTGTAGCTTGTCATATGTCATTTCTTATCTTTTTTAAAATTATTATTATTATTTGTCACATGTCATCTGTAATTTGACATCTGAATTGATCTCTGACATCTGCCTTCATTTGCAATATGTGATTTTTCTCGTATCATCTGGTATCTATTTTCTGTCTTGTGTCTTCTGTAACTTGTCATATGTCATCTATTATCAGAAATTTGCCATTAGTCTTCTTTCGTGTAATTTGCCATATGCCATCTTTCTTCTATAATTTGTCACATATCATCTCATTTGCCATCAGAATTCATCTCTGTTTATTATTACACATGTCAACTGTCGTCTTTCTTCTATAATTTGTCATATGTCATCTGCCATTTGTCAACTGAATTAATCGAAACGATATTTTCTTTAAGAATGGAAATTATTTCTAATAAGTGATCTGAATATTTCTCCTCAAAACCAAACATTTTTCCTTTATTTCTAATCTCATTTCAAATTTAAAGAATGCGAAAACATTTCTTAAATCTACTACAAAGAGTCTTATTAAGACTACAAAACAAATCACTACTTCCCTGGTGAATACCTTGACAGATCAACTTCTCCAATTTAACCATCCTTCCTAACTTCAAATGTCCAAACTACTCATTCTGTAGTTGCACTTGCAGTTTTATTTCTAGATCACATAATAATAATTTTTAGCAATTATCATTCAGTAAAACCTTTAAAATTAAAATTTAAAACTCTATTTCTTCATGTTTTACTCCAGAGCAAAGATTTATCCAAGGCTCTCCTTTCTCACCTATACTAGACAATAGCTTCTGATGTTAAATGTATAATTCTGGTCCTATTCATTTTAAACATTCCTTCTAATTACTTCTTTCTTTGTACAATGATTAATATAAGTTATTTAAGTTTTTTTATAACTAATTTAAAATGCTTCTAAAATTCATTTTACTTACTCTAAAGGCAACGTTATTTTTTAAAATTTGTTTGAAGATGTTATGATATAAATGGCTTAAGTACAAGCGCCAACTCTTAGATATCCCTTCTTCTCATATAATCCTCATCTTTGGGCAATTCTACTCCAATAGATTCTTTATGGTTAAAATAAAAAAGGTCTATATTTTTCCTTAAGTCAAAGTAAAGCCTTTTCCAAGATCCTCCTCTCTCAGCTGTACTATACAACATATTCTAAAATAATATTTATACATTATAATATTTCCGTCTATTTACCCTTACTCCTACGTTACCAAACACCCTTCATCTCTTACAAGTGATTCTTGTTCTCCAGATCTACAGTTGGTGCTTAATATATTTTGTTCAATGCAAATATTATGAATGAAATTTACAATATAATAAATGCAAAAATCATGTCAATAAGCATTCAGTTGCGTTAAACATTCGAATATAATTGTATTAATAATTTAATAACTATATAACGACGTATTGCCAATTTTAAAGAAAGAAAGGAAGGAATAAAAATCCTACTATCAAACGACTGTATTGTTCAAGCATCTCAAAAACTAGTAAACATACTAAAAGATGTTATCGCACGTCCATAATTATATAATTAGGATTATTCACATTGTATGGAATTTAGGGCAATAGACTGGTAGGAATGCCTCTGATCTTCTTCACACGACAAAGGATCGAGAGAGCTTTAGAACAATCACAAACACGGCAATCAAAGAAAAAAACGAACTTTCTTAATAAGTAAGAATAATTTTCTTAAATATGAAAATTAATCATTCATCTAAATATTCCTTCTTAAAGTCAGTTTTTTTCTTTATTTATTATCTCATTTCTAATGATAAATTTGGATTTCTTCTTCCTGAAGGCAAAGCTCTTGCAGCCTTATTTCTAGATTTTGTAGACATGTTCTGGCATATATGGTTTGTATACAAGTACCATCTTTTAAAAAATCCCTTCTTATATTAAAGTCAAAAGCTGTATTTCATTTTCTTTTACTCCAAAGCAATTACTTCCCTTTACAATTTTTCAATTTTCAATTTTCTAGGTAATACATTTTTTCTAAAATATGAAAATTAGTCCTTATAGCCTATCTTTAATCTGAACATTCCTTTTCAAAGATCAACCTAACTAGTTATAGTTTCATCATTTTAGCTTTAAATATCCAAATTAATTAGCCTGAAGGCTTCTGCAGCATTATATCTAAATTTTTTAGACATGTTCTAAAATAATAATTATCCTGAAGCAAGTTTCCTTCAATAGATTCTTTATGGTTAAAGACAAAAAAATGTAAAGAATCAGTTTGTTAAAATAGGTAATTTTGTTTCTAAACCCATTGATGTCACATCTGGGGTACCTCAGGGATCGCATTATAAATTTCTAATGTATGCCGATGATGTTAAAATATTTACAGTAGTGAGAGATCCCTGGCAAATCATAATAATCTGAGTTAAATAATTTATTGGAGTGGTGTTTAATTAATAGTCTTAAATTTTAATAAATGTTTTGTACTTTAGGGTTTATTAACTGGTTTTCTAAACCATTTAGTCTAGACACTTATACAACTCTATACTTATCTCTCATTATCATTACATAATAGTATTGATCATTACAATAATAGTATTGATTTAGTTAAAAAAATTCTGAGTAAATTTTTAAGGCTTGCATCAGGTTAGGTATAGCAAGTGTAAATTATAGCTACTCATACATCTTAGAATGTCTTAATTTAAAGTCGTTATGTTATAGAAGAATTATATTTGATGAATGCTATGGATTTAAGCCGATCAATGGTTTTGTTAACTGCAGTAATTTGCTAGCTAGATTAAATATTAACTTTTTATTGTCGATGACTTTACGTTTTAGGTCATTGTTTAGGCTGAATTTTCATCAAACAAATTATAACACAGTATATGGTTTCAAAAATTTTTGAAATTTTATTACGTAACAATTTAGATAAAGTTGGAATATTGCTCAAGTCTTAGTGAGAAATCCAATCGCCATTTATTCAATCGAAAAATTTATTACTTAGGGTTCTTAAATGATTTTGGAAAAGTTGGAATATTGCTTAGGTTTAGATGAGAAAATCTATCGCAATTTATACAATCAAAAAATTTATTAATTAACTCTTCTAATAATTCACAAATGAAAATGCAAATTATTAAATTATTAATTAACTCAACTGGAAATGCAAAGTACTTAAATAAAAATAATAAATAGATTCACACTTACACTTTCTCAATAATATACAAAATCAACAAAATTTGTAAATGTGTGATTGTTGGGTATCCAATATCATAACATATAATTGCTGCCTTAAGAAGAAGTGTTGTTGTCGAAAATAATAATAATAAATTTATAATCTCATACCCTTAACCTATCCTAATAGATTTCTAATTATTCTAGGTTAAAAGCTATGTCAACAATCTTTTCAATGCCACTGCAGACTCCTTATATACCCCAAGTGTTTTTCATTGTCTGAGCACTGTTTTCACCTATCCCAATAAATTATCATACTTTTACACACTCTTGATCAATGCTATCATTACTGCTTATATTTACTTTTATTCAGTTATTTAAAAAAACGGCTTTCTGATCAACGTATATACAAAATTGTGAAACAACTCAATACTAAAAATATCAACTCCACCATAGTGTCAAAAATTTCAATTAATTTGCGAAACAAATGTGAATATTGAAATTGAAAATATGATTTTCAACAAAAATCAACGTTTATGATGGTATGAGTGTTAGTATGTTAGTCTGTTAAATGGCTATTGACTGGCGATCTTTCAGCCCTGATTTGTCCTTATCATCAGTTTGTCTCTGATGATGATGCGATGAATTCGAAAGTAGTAAATGGAGTGGTTTTGAATTTTGGAATCAGGTTAGGATTTCTGCTCAAGCAGTAGAAGGAAAGGATGTGTTAGTTGAAGAGATTTTTGGAAAATGTTTCGCTTAGGTATAGAAGGTGTTCATTGATGGGGATAACAGAGGTAGAGTCATATAGGAGTTGGTTAGTTGGTTAGTTAGTTGTTGGTTATATTGTGGATAGTAGGATTGCAGGAGTTGGAGAAAAGGACATTACCATTGTCAAGCAGAAGAATTAACGGCTATTCTTATAAATATACCGTTATTTTTGTATGTTAGGTTTCTGAACATTTTGGCTCTAGCTATGATGGAGATATGAATATTGTGTGCAGGATTATTGTTACGGTGATAGGGAACTAGCAACTGGGATTAGTGGGGATTGATTTTAATTCGCCATTTAGCAAACCAGTGTTGCAGGGTGTCAATAAGCTACTGAAGGGATTCAAAAGCTTTAGGCACGGAGGGTGCATGGGAAATTAGGGTTGTATCATCTGTAAATTGAGGGAGATATTCAGAAGGATTAAAGTGAAGAGGATCAGGGTTGTAGATGTCGAAGCAGAAAATGATGTAAAGTAGTGGAGATAGAGAGGATCCTTGGGGTAGACCTTGTAGAGGAGAAAAAGGAGTAGGAGTAATGGATCGTTTTGGAAGGAAGTCAAATTGTTTTTGAGGAGTTATTCATAAAGTTTACCTCGGACGGGAAGTAACGTAATGGGACGGTAGCTGGATATTAGGGATGGAGGATGGTCACCTTTTGGGAAAGATAATATATTTTTCTTAAAAATTAAAATTAGTAATGATGGAGGTATCACTATTACTAATTACCATTTTTAGGAAAATAATGCTCCTTATAAAGAAGGATTATCTGAATATCGCGCTATTTTTCTGGGACACTTCTTTTAGTCATTGATAAAAACATGAATCACAGCTATCAAAAGACAGCCTTTCCTATAATTTATAATCGCTATTGCAATGAACAATTGGGATTTCTTCAAATATCCAAATTATCCACTCTGAAGTCAAATCTTTATACTTCCTAAACATGATCAGGCATACAAGCATATTTACAAAATAAATATTCTTTCTCATATAATATTCACACCAAAGCAATTCCCATTTAGTAGATTCTTTAAGGTAAAAATCAAAACCTTTAATTCTATTTTTTACACCAGAGTATAGGCTTCTCCAGTTTCACCAATGTTCTCCCCTCTCATCAGTACTATACAACAAATTCTATTTTAGTATTTTTTAATTCTGATCCTCTCTATTTTAATCTATTTAATTTTCAATTGCAATTTTCAAATGATACTACCCTAGTTACTAATACTCTTACGCTACACAAAACCGTTGACTTTCTATAAGAATTAATTTATTCTCTTCTACAAAATTTGTTGTTGATCTCTTCTGATTTTTAAACATATTTTCAGCTACATTTAAAAGATTCAAATGTAAAAAATACGGCTGCAAGTATTTAGTAACAGCGATCATTTGTATATTATTGTAATAAGCATTCTAAGACTTTTGATCATCAATTAAATAATAAAGTTATTACATTAAAAATCAAATCATAGAAGTTAAACATCGTAATAATATGTTTAGGTAATGCAAAATTATATATCTATTTTAGAGTGCAAAGAAAAACTTTCGATGTTTTTATACCACTATTTATATTATATAAAAACGTCGAAATTATTTTTATTTATTCTCTAAAATGAATTCATTTTCACAAAATAAACTATTATTTACATTAGCTGGTAAATACCGCAAAATAATAAAAATCCAATAATATTTAGTTCTGACTCGTAGTAAATCACCAATTTAATCTACCTACAGAAATGCATCAGGAAACAATGTAATCACTTAATCAGGGTTTTTAATTGAATTTGGAAAAATATGAAATATTGCTTAAGATTATTTCAGACGTCCTTTCGCCGTTTGTATAATCAAATAAATTATTAAATAGCTCATCTAAATTTTATATAGACATGGAAAATTAGTTTTAAATAGTTTTGAATTGGTAGTGGATTTTTTAAAGGTGATGTGGCATAATACTTACTCGATGCTGTTTTAAAAATATTAATTATTCTTTACTAGTTCCTCATTCTATTATTCTCTTTTTTACTTGTATTATTTGGACAATAGAATGGTGAATTTTGTAGCTTTAGAAGTTTCAATATTCAAGTTTTCAACGAAACTAGAAAGCAATTTGTTTACGTAAACACTTTTGCTACCGAACATAATCACGAAAATATTATAAATAAAATAATAATTAAGTATTACCTTATTAACATATATTTACAGTCTTTACAATATAGTAAAATATGTTATTTATTTTTATTCATAGAATTAATTTAAAAAACTTAGATAATATAAAATTTTAATAACAAAATAACTATCAAGTTGTCTAGTAAAAAAGAGTATTTACTTTGCTGAGCACAAAACGTTTGAATAATTGATATATGCAAATTATTTAACTGGAATAAAACGCCAATAAAGAACGCACACAATTCCGAAGTTTGCTGCAATGCAGTTTTCCATCATTTTCCACGGAAATCCATTTTTACGATATTTGTGTTGTGTGGAGTTCACTCTATAATTTATTAACGTAATAGATAATCGTCCGCTTGTTCAAATAATATTACAGACCAGAATTGGGTTAATTATATTGTGCACAAATATCGCGGTAATTTGTAGATGATAGTCGAGATAATGTTCCCTAATTCCATACCTCGTTGTACATTCATCTCAAAACACGACATAATAACCATCTGCTTTTTTCAAAGAATGACCGCTTTTAATCAATAACACGGCATTAAACTAATTACAGTAGCATCTTATATCTATTCGATAATTTTCTACGGAATAGTTTAACTAGCACGAACAACCGATAATTTACATAATATGGATATAAAAATATGCCTGCTGCACTCTGATGTAAAGTTCAGCTATTATCCATCGATTCTTTGAAAATATCATGAGCAGATATTTCCACATCAACCTACCTCCCATTACGGGTTTAAGCTGGATAATCGATCCTTGAGCTGAAACAAAGTTTTATCCTGTTTACTTTACATTCACGAATAGTTGGGAGTAAACTACAATTTTCGAATCCCGACTTTTGCGCATAAATAATGTGCTGCCTCTGTGTATCTTTCATCTTAAAGTTATTGGCCTAATTTATTGCCAGGAGGTGTCTGTTTTATAAATGATGATTAATAGTTTCAACCTGTATTTGCATAAAATTATATTCAATACGTTTAACACTCGTTATAATATTCTAATTTACATTAATGTGCGCAGTTGCATTAGTTTGTTCATGATTTATTTATAGAAATTATGACGTAATGTTTACGAATTTATTGCCCTGTGTGTTAGTTTGCAAATAATCTATTTAGCATATGCCATAATATATTTCTGTTTTATGGTGCTTGAATTAATTTTTTGGAACTCGGAGATATTTTTTTTAAAGTATTTTATTTCTTTATGTAAATATTGGAACGATGGAATAAATAATCCATGTGAATTTGCTATATTGCGTATAAATTTTATTTTTCTTATTTTTCATATGAATATTATCATCGGCCTCAAGTTATATCGCGTTTACTTTGTTTATGTATAATTCACATTATAATTGAATAATCTTTATCGTTAATAAACAGTTCATTAAACTGACATGAATAATATACAATTTATGTGTATTTATTAGAATTATTATATTTTGTATACGTTTTTTTTTTAAATTTTATGAACAGAAAATACATTTAAGGACTTGACCCTATAAATGAAATAACGACATGATTTATAAAGTAATTTTATTAAAAATAATGTTTAGCCTTCACATACTTCTCCATCTTATCTTTAAAAGTGACAAGATTACGACAAACAATTATTATAATGACTTATTTAGCTTGATATCATTATTATTACTGTAAATATTGTTAATTAAAATATTAATAATTTAATCTTCTAATTACCATAAAAACGTTCACCACGGGTTAAGTGAAAATAAATTGTCTGCTGCTGAAAAATGGTACATACATTCGAACTTATGCTTATTTCCTGTAATTGATACGATTAATTAACTTCTCCCTTAACCCGTGGTGAAACATTTTTATATTAATAAAAGGATTAATTAAGCACTTGGTTATGTTTCACTATTTTGGTGGAAGAACATCTGTTTCTGGAGCCGCTACAAAGGAATCCTTATCGGATTTTGAGCCTAAACCATTGAAGAACATGCTCTAAAAGTAAGTCTCCTGCCGATAGGTTCAGTTCATCCTTTAAAACCCCTCGAGCTTTAAACACTCACTCAGGTGATTAGTAATAGTCTCATTGCAGATAATACTATCATCTAGAGAGATAAACACATTGGGTTCAAGTTCCGGTCCGAATAGTTTGTCCATCAGACTTTGTTGAAACTCATATAAGCCTCTACACATGCTTCTCTTGACCTTCTGAGTTTGGCATCGACCTTAGTAAGTAAGCCTACAACTGATAGACACAATTCATTATTTGGAACCCCTCAGGCTTCCTTCAGCTATTCGACTCTTTCTAGGAATTCCAAAAGTGACGAATCACCGGTAAATGTGAGACCATATCGGTATACTGAAATGTGATTAACTTTTCTGTGATTACCTACAATCATAAAGGAGACTCAAAATAATAAAAACATTTCCTCTATCTTCATATACTTCGCCAGCCCAAGGTGGATGTTGTCTTCCCTCAATAAATGCGAATGATCTTGGTTTATAAATATTAAACGATTTTCAAGACATCTGCACATAGCATACATTTGCTAATTTTTACTCGACTCTATTTTGCAAGTGCAAAAATCTTATCCTAATCCTCCATTTCCGTCACCTTGGCGTCTTTGCCTGGTTAAGAATCTATACACTGACGTATGGATTTCATCGATTTCTTGTCATTTCCCTGCCATCGACAATTTCCACAAAAATCTAATTATTTTTTCAAGAGGAGCAACATTTTTAGATAGGAATATTCTTTATGAAAACCTTAAAAACTTAATTCTTAAACTAATTCATATTTCGAGACGAACTTGGGCTCCATCAATCAAAATATTATATTTTGTAGAATTATTAATAATGATTGGATTTGATTTTCCAGTAAAATTTACTGAGTTATACTACTCAATATTCAGATTAAGTGTATTTTTTTCTAGAAAACACACTAAACTTAGGTCTCTTGGTAAATATTAAAAACCATATCTGCAGTTGGTATTGGAATTAATCTTAAAATCATCACATGAAGGTGTAAATGATATTGAGTAATCAATTAATAAATAATTAATTAGTAAAGAGGCAAATGAAAGGTGCGAATTAATGATCAAAAATACACTAGGAGATAAGGTATTACAGTTTGCCTACTTAGGAACCATGATCAATGAGGATTGGAACCATTCATAGAAGATTAGATGCAGAATTGACAAAGCAAGAGTTGCCTTAACCAAATGGCTAAACTGTTCAAACGTCACAGTATCAGCATCGATATCAAAATCAAATTTCTTTGATGCTATATTTTCTCGATATTTTTTTATGGAATTGAGTTGTGGACAATACCCGAAGCAACACAAAGAAGACTCGAGGCTTTCGAAATGTTGATGTATAGGAGAATATTGAGGATCTCTTGGGTAGACATAGCGACCAACAATGCAGTGATGGAACAAATGGAGAAGGACTTGGAAGTAGTGAAAACCACCAAGAGAAGAAAACTAGAATAACTTCGACACATTATGAAAAAGAAGACCAAATGCCGCCTTATAAAAACTTAAAAACTTGGTTCTCAAAAACTACCACCAAACTATTCAAAGTAGCTGCGAACAAAGTAATCATATCCAGGAATGTCACCAATATTCGGAACGAATAGGCACCCGAAGAAGAAAAATAACCATAATTAGATTAGTGTTTAAGATGAGAGATGAGAGATAAGAGATGAGAGATGAGAGATGAGAGATGAGAGATGAGAGATGAGAGATGAGAGATGAGAGATGAGAGATGAGAGATGAGAGATGAGAGATGATTAGTGAAAACTGAATTATTACTACAGTTGTTACAATACAAGGTAATGAAAATGTAAGGTCAGCAGACAATCGTTTTTTTTTTAAGATTCATAAAGATAATAAAATAAACAAACAAAATGTAGGGATTGCATTAATCAACCCTAATGTACATTATGTCAAAAATAAGCAACTTTATTAAAAGTTAAATCTAGATAAGAGCTAGAATGTATAGCTAAAAAAATATTAGAAGTAAAAAAATCAATTAATGAATTATTAATAATTTTTAATATAGGATATTTGACTCAACCAGTTGTTTTTTATCATAAATATAAAAATCTAATATAAGTGATTTTTACTATAACAAATATTTATTAATCACATGTATTAAAGTCCTTTAGTTCGTTGTAGAAAATTAACTTGTAGATTTACGAAATGTTTTAGTATTTTTAAATGATTAAATAAATATAACTTTAATTGTTACAGTAAAAATCACCAAATAAATAATTGTTATAAATAAAATATTATTAGTTAGTATTCTAATTATATAAATAAATAAAACCAGTAACCCTTCAACGTAGAAAGCTAGTCACTGTATTATTTTTAATATAAAAAATACTTTAAACATTTCTGATCATTTATGGTCTATTTTGACCAATTTTAGTACAGTGTTGTTTTAATTTGACAAAATTTTGCTCATTTTTGATTATTTATAGTCTATTTTTGGTCCATCTTTAATATTTTTGTACCATTTGTAATATTGGATTGTTTTTGGTCTATTTTGACTAATCTGGTACATTATTTGGTTTTATATGAAGGAATATAAAAAAAAAAAAAGGAACATTATATGATTTAATAGAAATATTCAAATTAGAAAAACTAATTTCAGTTTTGGCCACTTTTGTCAATTTTTGGTGCACTGTTGATACAAGACACAAATATTGTTATTAGTGCCAGACACACCTTTTTTGTATCGATTTTGATTTAAACTTTATCTAATTTTGCTTAGTAGTAAATAATTTTGGTCTATTTGTGATCCTTTTGGGTAATATTTGGTCCACTGTTGGTTGTTTTTGATCAATATTAATTTATTTATTGATAATTTTTAGTCGAATTTTGTTTAATTTTGGTCTATTTGTCATCACTTTGGGTAATTTTTGTTCAATGTTTATCCTTTTTGGTACATTTTTCTTTTTGATTAAGTTTGGTTATTTTTGATCACTTTTGGTCTAATTTAGTTTATTTAATCTTCTATAATTTTGGTCCATTTGTAAATACTTTTTGGGTAATCCTTTTCCATTGTGACTATTTTGTTACATTTTTGGTTCTTTTTGATCAATTTTGGTTATGTTTTGATCAATTTTGGTCCAATTTTGTGCAATTTTAATATTTATTATGGCTAGTATGTTAAATATGATAAATAATTTAGAAGCAGTTACTATATTTAAGGACTTGGGAATAGTTTTTGACAATAAGCTAAGTTTCAATAATCACATTTCTTATTTATGTAAATCTAGTTTATCTATGTTAGGTTTTCTTTTGAGAAACACTAAACCTTTCAAAAGTATTCAGCCACTAATAAACTTCTATTTTGCTTTTATACGCAGTAGGTTAGAATATTGTTCGATAGTATGGGATTCCAATTACTCAATACATATTTCTCAAATTGAGGGCATACAAAGAAAGTTTTTAAAGGCGCTTTATTACAAGCGTCATAAGCACTATCCAGTTCAAGGTTATTCTTCCGTAGAATTACAAAATGAATTTAAAATATCCTCCCTTGCTCACAGGCGCAGAATAGCGAAAGTTACATTTATCCATAAGCTTATACATAATAATATACGTGACCCATACATTTTATCGCGACTAAATTTTACCGTTCCTAGAGAGACCAGTAGGTACAAACAAACATTTAATCTTACACGAACTAACATTACACATCATCAACATTCCCCAATTTCGTCAATGTGTAACACAATTAACGAATTACCGGATGAAATTGATATTTTTTATATAAAACTCTCATGTCTTGTAAAGTACTTGAAATTGTATTAATATTAAATTTTAGTTTTCATATAATTTGAATGTCTGTACGAATATATTATTTGCTTTTATCTGTTTAAGTTTAGCATTCGTAATATAATTAGTTATTAGTAATATAATTTAATTTATTTGAAATCAGTTTGTTTTTGTTTTATGTTGTTGCTTTGTTATTCTCATTTATTTTATTTAGGTAGCACGAATGTATTATATTTAGTTCAATTTAATATTATCCTGTAATTAGTTTAATGTAAACTGTTGGATAATAAATATTATTATTATTATTATTATTATTATTATAAAATGTTTTTTAAATATCTATTTATAAAATTAAACAAGATGAAGCAATTCTAGTTATATAATAAAAATTATATTACGCTAAGATAGAAAAACGGAAAACATTTCCATTTTGACCATTTTGGTATATTTTTGTTTTTTTTTAATCATTTTTGGTTCAGTTTTGATCATTTTTGGCCAAATTTTGTTTCATCTTTAATAATTTTAATCCATTTCTAATCATTTTGGGTAACTTTTTCCATTTTAACCATTTGGTGCATTTTGTGGTTATATTTGATTAAATGGTTCTTATTTTATCATTTTTGTTTGAATTTTGTTAAATTTTTACTAATTTTGGTTCATTTTGGATCATATATTTAAATATTTGTTGTGGTTAGTATTATAGTTATATGTTAAATAAATTAATTTCTAAATAATTTAAAAATACAAAAACGCTTCGTAAATCTACAACAATGAGCTTTATTAAAACCACAAAACCAATCACTTATTGAAACAACTAGATCTATGGCTAAATTTCAATTTAAAAAAATAAAGAAGAAGAATAAGCAAATCTAGTTATTTAAATAAATAAAACTAATATTCCTCCAAACCAAAAAAGCTTAAGTAAATTTATTATTTTATTATCTAACAGAAATATGCAAACTATAAATTCAGTTTTTACAAGTTTTAGTTTTTTGGCATTTTTTTGTCCAATTTAGATTTAGCTCTAATAAATTTGGTCTATTACTGATCAAATTGAGTAATTTTTAATTATATATTTTTGGTTCTTGTTGATCAAAATTTGAATTTGTTCATATTTTTTTATAATTTTTGGTCAAATTTTATTTCATCCTTAATAATTTTGATCTATTCTGGGTTATTTTTGGTCCATTTTAACCATTTTTGTAACTATTTTGTTACTTTTTGATCGTTGGTTCATTTTTGATTCAATTCTGATCATGAATTACCACGTAGTAACTGTCGCCACCATTCCAATGATTCAATTATGATAATTTTAGGTCATTTGTAATCTATAATGAACATTAATTGTTGACTTTATTTTAACGAATTAAATATTAATTTACTGGTTCAGTATTTTTGCAAATTGAAACTATTTGGATGAAATAATAATAATAATTACTCTAAAGATTTTAAACGCCCCTTAAAAATCGAACATTGGTAATATTTCAACATAGCTATCAATGTATCAAAAAAATGACGAGACCAGAATTTGGAAATTATTTATAAAATAAATTTAAAGCTGACAAATGTGACAGAACAATTGAATACGGATCAAAAAAGCAATTGAAATTATTAAAAATTAAAAGAATCAAGAGATTGGATAAATATAAATTAACTAATAAAAATAATTATGAAAAAATTTAAACAAAAATAGTTCAAATTGGCAGATCTGTTAAAGTGCTAATAACTAAAAAAGGGTACAGTGTATAGTAATAAATAGTTAAAATTGTCATAAATCTAAGACAAGTGTCACTCCAGAAAACAATTGAAAATCTTCGAAATCAAAAAAATATTTACAATATATGTAGTGTTCCGAAATTAAAACTTGTGTAAATTTTCAACCAGATCGTTTGACTTATTACATAAGTAAAAATATAGTTAAATATTAAAACATACGTAAACAATTAAAACTTATTTCAAAAATACAAATTATTGAAAATAATTTTAAAAACAGTTGAAATATAGTACAAAACTTCAGCACTTTTCAACCATAATAAATTGTACTCTTGAACTAGCGTACTAATGACCTAGGATAACGCCTACCTTATTAAGGTAGGTCAAGAGTACGAGAGGTCATTGTACTAATTGTTGTGGTAGGTCAAGAGTACGCTAGAAAAAATAATGATCAAGAGTATTGTAAGTTCATAAAGCTACATTCAATTAATATTCAGTATATTTGACTTCAAAGTAACGATTAAATGCGCGAAAACAATGGAATGTCTCAGAAGAAAATAATTAAAATTACTTGAATGAAAATAAAATAATTGAAAATTATTAAAACAATTAAAAGTTTGGAACAGACCCAATTAAACATGACTGAAAAATATTAATAATTAATATTAGTAAACTTTAAAACAGTGCAACTTTAAAAAACAATTGCAATTCTTGGAAACTTCAAAATCTGCTGTAGATAAAATTGTTTAAATATTGGAAAATACGTTTCGGACGAAAACAATTGAAATTTATAAAATAAAAGTAAATGTTTGTCTAGATAATAATAATAATAATAATAATAATAAATTTATTTTTCCTCTTTGACAGAACTACATACATACTCGTAAATATAATATAAGCAGATATATAATATAAACAAATATATAACAAAAATTACGATCTTATACAGAGGAAAAATGAGATGTAATTCAGATATGTGCAAAAGCACACCCTGTTCTTCCATTACATCTCAGTAATTCAGTTTAATAACGATTAAATTAAACAATTATAAAATAGAGTAAATACACAATTAAATAAGATAAATGATAACAATTGAAAATAAGTTTAGAAACTGATAAAATATACAATAATTAAATGCAAAATAAGAACTTCAGGATTTTTCAACCTTAATAAACTTATGACCTATGCATAGTTTATGGTAGGTCGGGAGTACGATAGGTCATTGTATAAATTAATATAATAGGTCAAGATTACACTTGAAGAATTAATGATCAAGAGTTTATAAGGTTGAATCTCACTTCAGAAAATATGTAAAAGGCACCAAAACAAGTGAACATCAGTATAGAAATCAATTGAAATTATTGGATATGCAGTTGAAATTGGCTAAGTACCAAAACAATTGAATGTCTTAACATAAATTAACTAAACAACAAATGATGAATTAAAAACTTGATAATTGATACAATAATTGAAAATTATTTTAACAAATTGTTAAAAATGATAAAATAATTAAATCTCATTTCAGAAAATATTTGATAACAAGTAAATGACACTTTAGAGCTTAATTGAAATTATTGGATATTTGCAAAAAAAAACAAATGACAAGGAGATAAAAGCAAATAAAAAAATTGACGAGTGAAAAGAAGGAAGCAGGAATAAAAAGCAATACCGTCTGATTTTTCTTACATAAATGTAAGACAGCAGTGCAATAATTCTCCGAGAAATTAATTTTCCGCATCAATAGTTTTTATTCCTTTGACCATATTAGGTACAATTTTGATTATTTTTGACCATTTTTATCATTATGGTTCTACGTTTGATTACTTTTTACTCCAGTTTTGATCATTTTAGTCTATTTCCGATCATTATATATACAATAATCTTTATTTGGACACATTTACACTACAGGATTAATTTTAATTCGCCATTTAGAGCACCAAGCTTGGATGGAGTTGAATGAGCGTTGAAGGGATTGTTGGGCAATTTGAAGGGAGGGTGAATGGGTAACAAGAACGGTGTCATCAGCGAGAAGCAAGGAATATTTTGAAGGGTTAAAGTATGTAGGATCAGGAGTACTAATATCGTGACAGAATATATTATATAGGAGTGGGGATAAGGGAGAACCTTGAGGGACACCTTGTAAGATTGGAAAGGAATGGGAAAATGTTTGTTTAATTCTTATTTGGCAGGATCTGTTGGATAGGAAGTTGTGTATAAGGATTATTAAGTGATGAGGGATTTTTAGTAGGAAACACTTATATAGGAGTCCAATATGCCAAACTGTATCAAATGCTTTTTTAATATCTAAAAAGAGTACGGTTGATTTTTGACCTTCAAGGTGTTTAGTTTGCATTCCATTAGGATGGAGAGAGGAAGCATGGTAGATTTTTTGGGAAGGAAACCAAATTGGTAATCAGGGATGGAATTAATAGAAGTGCTTAGAAGTTTTTGTTTTAAAAGGGATTCAAAAAGTTTTCCAATTACTGGGAGGAGTGTGATAGGACGGAAGCTAGAAATAAGTGTGGGATCATTTTTGGGTTTGGGGATGCAGATAATTATACCATTTTTCCGTTCGGTAGGGAAATATTGGTGGGAGTAACAGTAGTTAACAATTTTTAAAATAAACGTGTGGATTTCGTGAGGGAGTTTCTTAAGGATTGATCTGGGAATTTTATCATACCTGGAGAGGAGTTTTTACCAGAGTGTAAGATTGAGTAATAATCTGTCTCGTCTAATGAATCGTCATTCTGATCATTATTAATCCTGAATTATTTATTTTTGGCTTTATGTTAGGTTTTTTGAGCATTTGGTTCATTTAATCCAATATCTAATGTCAAATATAAAATATCAAGTGTATAATGTGTTTAATTTCAAATATTAAATGTCAATGTTCAAAATCAAATGGTAAATGTCAAAGTAATGTGTTAAATTTCAAATATCAAATAACAATTTTAATCAGTCAAAGGTTAGATGTCAATGTCAAAGGTTAAATGCAAAATGCTAAATTTCAAACATACAATTTTAAAATGTCAAATGTTACATGTAAAATAAAAAATGTCAAATGTTAAATGATGACAAATAAATGTGTCAAATTTCATATATGAAATAATCATCGTTAAACGCCATATGCGAAATATCAAATATATAATATCAAATATTTATTGTTAATTGTTTAATTTCAAATGTTAAATAATTAATGTTACATGTCAAATGACAAATAGTAAACATCAAATGTGAAATACCACATGTTAAATGTCAAATAATAAATGACGAATGTCAAATGTTAAATTTTAAATGTCAAATATCAAATGTATTTAATTTTAAATATCCATCTATTTAGTTGAGTTGAGGTCAGTTTAGGTTGGGTAACGTTAGTTTAGGTTAGGTTAGGTTAGGTTAAATGTTAAATGCCAAATGTGTAATGTAAAATATCAAATAAATATGTTAACGTTTAAACGTCGAATATCAAATATCTAATATTAAATTTTTCAAATGTCAAATATCAAATGCCAAGTGAAAAATGTGTTTAATTTTAAGTATCAAACTAGTTACTTATTTTAGGTTAGCTTAGGTTAGGTTAGAATAAAAAATGTCAAATGTCACATGATGATGGCAAATAAATGTGTCAAATTTCATATATAAAATAATCATCTTTAAACGCCATATGCGAAATATCAAATATATAACATCAAATATTAAGTGTTAGTTGTTTAATTTCAAATGTAAAATGATTAATGTTACATGTCAAATGACAAATGGTAAACATCAAATGTGAAATACCACATGTTAAATCTATTTAGTTAAGTTAGGTTAGTTTAGGTTGGGTAAGGTTAGTTTAGGTTAGGTTAGGTTAGGTTACATGTTAAATGATTAATGTTACATGTCAAATGACAAATGGTAAACATCAAATGTGAAATACCACATGTTAAATGTCAAATGATAAATGTTAATTTTCAAATGGCAAATATTAAATGTCTAGTGAAAAATGTTTTTAATTTCAAATATACATCTATTTAGTTAAGTTAGGTTAGTTTAGGCTGAGTAAGGTTAGTTTAGGTTAGGTTAGGTTAAATGTTAAATGCCAAATGTATAAAAATATCAAATGAATATGTGAAATTTCATAAATTGAATAAGCATCTTTAAATGCCAAATGTTAAACGTTTAAACGTCGAATGTGAAATATCTAATATTAAATTTTTCAAATGTCAAATAACAAATGTCAAGTGAAAAATGTGTTTAATTTCAAATATAAAACTAGTTAGTTATTTTAGGTTAGGTTAGGTTAGGTTAGAATAAAAAATGTTAAATATCAAATGATGATGGCAAATAAATGTGTCAAATTTCATATATGAAATAATCACCTTTAAACGCCATATGCGAAATATCAAATATATAACATCAATTATTAAGTGTTAATTGTTTAATTTCAAATGTAAAATGATTAATGTTACTTGTCAAATTACAAATGGTAACCATCAAATGTTAAATGTCAAATAATAAATGACGAATGTGAAATGTTAAATTTCAAATGGCAAATATCAAAACGTCTATTGAAAAATGTGTTTCATTTCAAATATCCATCTATTTAGGTTAGAAACAGGATTGTAGTGACCGTTACTATGTGGTATTTCATTTTCAAATATAGGATGAAATAAAACACTATTTTCTATGTTTTTTTACCACTGTATATTAATGATTTTTACAACATTAATAAATTATCTACGACTATAGTTTCGACTCTTTCAAGTTATTATCAAGTGAATTGATTTACGAATTACAAATGGTATATATAGGTGCAGGTAACAGGTAGTTAATTAGGGTGGTGCGGTTTACAGTGAAGTTCAAGGGCGGTACATTAAATGGAAATTTTTGAGGCGGGTTGCGTTAAGGGGATTAGGCTCATTGGAATAAGCTGGAATTATATAAATCTGTCTGTTCATTTAGGAGATTAACATTATCGGCTTTTCTTTTTCTTGAAATTTCTAGTGCTTCTAACAGGTCGAGTTTTGGGCCTATTTTACAGGTGTGCAATATTTTGAGTTTATCTAATGATGGGAAGCTATGTTTGTGTTCTAGGCTATGGTTTGAAGAGGAACTATTGTTGTGGTGTAATCTGAATGCTCGAAAATGTTCTCCATATCTCTTTTCGAAGTTTCTTCCTGTTTGGCCTATGTATAAACAATTGCACTCTGGACATTCTAATTGGTAAACTCCTGATTTTTTATTGTTTTCAATCTTGTCTTTTTCTATTTAGGTTAGTTAGGTTAGTTAAGGTTGGGTAAGGTTAGTTTAGGTTAGCTTAGGTTAAATGTTAAATGCCAAATGTATAATGTGAAATATCAAATGAATATGTAAAATTTCATAAATTAAATAAGCAGCTTTAAATGTCAAATGTTAAACGTCGAATGTCAAATATCTACGATAATATTAAATTTCTAGTCTAGAGTATTTCAATCTTTTTTTTCAGACTACATTAACATTACATTAATCTCACAGAAAGTTACTATTCGTTCAGTGTTTTTACACTTTTATGCATTCACTCTTAATTATATTGAAATTGAAATTGCAATAATTAGTTTTTTTTTTCGTTTTGTAATTAAATTTATTCAAAAGTTTACACGTAAGAAAATTTTCTAGTTACTAATACAATCGAATTGTCACGATACCTTCGAACGAGCAGTAAACATAAATCATAAACCCGTATTTATTGTTAGGTAGCAAATTCCCTGTGTGTATTTTGCCAGATGAAAATAAAACCTCCTCAATTTCCCCACCCTCGGGTTAACACGAGCGGTGTGCGATCGTAAAGAATGTGTTTTAGGATCGCCCCATGGTCCAATCCGAACGTGTGGACGGCGGTTTCTTAATTTCACCACCCGAACCGTTCTGAGGCAGGTGCTAGAGATAACAACATACGTCCAACTTTATACCTTTGCCTATTCACCGGGCCAACAATGAAAGTCTTAAAGACGTAATGCTCTACGAATAGATTTTATATTTGCCCCATCCATCATGTATACCCATTGACCGCGATTGTGGCCCTAACTCGCCTATTATGTCCCTCGACGAAGTTATAAGAAAATTTAGTTCTATTTACGTACAGAGTAGAATGGATCGTTTAGAAGAATGACCCTATGAAAAATTGGGTAGGCAACGTAATCGTATGCCTTTGTGCAGCTGGCGGCTTCCCCAGGAATACTCCGAGGAAGCACGCTTGTGTTTCGGCCTCTCGAGTTTCACATATTTCTAAAATACCGCTTAATTTACCAAGCCGTAAAACGCCGATTAGCATTGATTAATCATCCTTGAACATGACGGCCAATTAAAATTTACCGTTCACCACTCAACTTTTTTCCATTGCGCCGAAAATAATCCAATCCAGATTACACCGCTACACAAACTAAATAAAGCCATCACAATTTTAAAACACTCGATAGTTGTTTTTTTTTTTATTATTTCGGAGCGAAATTTTTATCGTAACGGAGGCTAATTGTGTAATGGAAGCGAACGCCAGGAAACAATGAGATGTCCAAAGAACGTGACATTTAAAATTTATCATCGGCAATTTAATTAGAGCACTTTTTCACTTTAAACCGTAAAGGTTACACTCGTGCTGCGGGCTAGATCAATATTACTTTTCGTTTTTTATTCTTCACCTCCGCATTGTTTATTAAAATTTTACGGGAAATGACAAGTCGGTTTTGAAAGGCCAAGAGAAAATTGGCAGGCGGGAGACGTTAATCAGCTCACAGTCAATTCTCTTGCAATACTTTTTCTTGGGCACTGTCAATCATGATATCTGCAGAATTTTCAAATATCTAGAAATTTATTCACTCAATAAAATTGTAATAATAAGAAAATCAAAATTCAACATGTTGTTATATTACTTTCTACAAAAAATCTTGAGAAAACATGTTGACCAGTACTAACCTATCCTGATTAAATATTCGAGGACGTAAAGAGTAGTAATTAATAGTAGTTAAAAATATATCCTTTCTTCATAGTTTTTATTTTACACTATATAATAATTAATTGACAATTAACTATTGACAATGAACACGTTGTGTTCGAAATGTATATATAGTGTATAATAAAAACTGTGAAGAAAGGATACATTTTTAATTACTACCAACCTATCCTGTTGAAAATTCTAAATTTTATTGAAGTAGAAAATAGTATTACTCTTTTTCATCTTAAATAATTTAATACATTAAATGGGGAAACGTTTTTACTATTATGAATAATATCTGTTTATTTAAATTATATTTATTATTCATTCCTTAAATTTCGTATTGCACAATAAAGTACACTTCGTTGACAGTTTCAAAGCTATGACTTATGAATAATGTGCGCAAAACGCGCTAGACAAACTTACAACTAGGATTACAGTTGTCGACACTGATTGCATTTATTAATTCACATTCTATTTGCCGCTCTTCAAGTAAGGAATTTCGTTATCATAATAAAACTGTAGCCAAAGTGCAAAGTATTCGCGGAGGCTTAAGGGTGTTGTCTGCTGAATAATATTTCGCAATATTCCGCACGGCATGTAGGGGAATACCCGGGCAAAATGCATCTTGTTTGAAATAGTCGAAAACGAATTATTTAACTCTCCCTGACCCGCAATTACATTTTAAGGAATGGGTCCCACGGGTGCGGAAGAAAATTGCGCTCGCTAATTATTTCGGCCGCCATTAAAAAGGTGACGCGGTTATCGCATCGGCCACCCCCCGCCTCATGTGCCATTATTTTTTGCACACCGAATGGGAGGCATACACGTTAAAATAAATGGATTTAATTAAACTTCAGGATTGAATGAAATTTGTCTGAATGGTAATGTGGAAAACCAGAAACGAATTACAATGTTTTTAACATTTTAATTATTTCCCAGTTTTATCCACTTTATTTTCGGACCGCGCAATTTCAGCCCAGATACGAAAAAGCCATACCTTTACCTTTTTAATTACCTTTTCCCGTTTCCCCAATTGTTGCGCCCTTTATTGAAATTGTACCGACCGCTGAATGCGGTATGCGTGTGTGTGTGTGTTTGAGTTTGTTGAATGATTTACAATGGATACAGATTGCATTAACAACAAAACATTATTGCGGCCATTTTTATTGTGTAATAATAATAATATATTGGCCGTCGCCTCGGTATAACGTACGCATAGAATGGTCATTTGGTAAAACGCCATTAGGGACGTTATCGTGCTTTTAGACAACTTTAAACAATAAATTATTTTACGCGGCGTTAAATCGATAATTACGAAAATATGTATGTTTTATGCATGGATTCGTGAACTGCAGTAACATCCATTTGGCTTCTTTCTGGTCATAAATTGTAGTTTTTTATTGTCCCGTTACTTGTCTTTTCGTTAAATTATCAGGAAAGAAAGTTGTATGAGATTATTATAAGTATAAGGACATATATTCATTAAATATTAAATTATCTCTTAATAATTTAATTAATGAAGCAACACTTATTTTTGTTTTAAAACATTTTGTAGGCTCAGTATAACTAATTCTTTTATATTTTGAAATTATCAAATAACTTTACTCATACAGAAACTTTTACTTTTTCGTCCGTTTCCATGTTCCACTGCTGTTAGCTGTTTTCAACCATTGTTTTCCAATTAGGCTGTCCGCTTGACTATTTTTATTTGCGGCCTTTCCTCTAATCCTGCAGCCAGAAGATATAGACGTCAGTCACAGAGACCCTTTCAAGTCAGGTCAGTTCAGCAGCAAAATCGAGTGAAATTAGAAAACTGCAGAAGGCCTGCCCGTCCTTATTTCTCAACAATAGTTGTGTGTTGTTCTTTCTTTACTATACCTTTTCCGTTTTCGCTTAAGTCCGGGTATTAAGAAACAACTGACGGCCTGCCCGTCCAATCTCCCTCAATCCCTAATCCTAGTACTCTCCGAGCTTGATGTTGCTTGACCTTGGAGATCAAACGTTTTAGATATGCGCAGTTCAGCTAATTAAGGGAGTGTAAAATGTTACTCCTCTCATAATTAAAAACCCAGAAAACTGGTTATCCTTTCCAAAGAACTCGTCGGCAGCAAAATAGTAATTCTGAAGGCAAAATGCCAAGCGTTCTTGACTGCAAATGCAATCGGTCAAAGATTATAGGGATATAGTACCTTTTCTTAGGCAAAAAAGATATCCTCTTCTTCATACATCACATCAAAAGATCGGCGATGGTGATCCTCGAGGAATTACTAAATTTGGGTCTTCCTGTAATTTCAGTGCGTCGTACGGGCAGAAGCACACATAAATTCAACATTGCGTTCAGCCTCAAAAACAATGAAAATGTGCGAGAGATACTTCGAATAACACCGTTTTGTTATCTAAATGATATCAGTGTCAAGCTAGTTCACCGAAACCCAAGCCAGCTTCAATGTCATGGTTGTCTTCTCTGCGTAAAATGCTTAGGCTATCACCAGACAACGTAATCCAAAACTAACAGCGATCCCAAATATGCATTTGCCTTGACCAGCACACAACTAACTACAAAGGCGGTTAAATTTCTTTCTTCACTGTTCTTATTCAAGCACTAGATGTACATTTCGGACACTATATGTCAATTATCAATAGTTGACTAAGTTATCCACAGTTTTTATTTAAGCACTAGATGTACTAACACTTAGTCAACTATTGATAATGGACACATAGTGCCCGAAATGTACATCTAGTGATTAAATAAATACAGTGACGAAAGGAATTTGACCGCGATTTTATTATTAATATAATCTTAACAAAACTCAAGAAATTACAAAGGTTTAACAAAAATTTCTTTAAAAAAAAACACCCAAACAGTCAAAGGCCTCAGAAAGAATCAAAGAACCTCATGCTGCAATAAGATAATACTATTATTAAAAAAGGAGGACGACACTTACACTGCTGACCTCCGAGAATCGCTAAGTCTGCTTCTGGAGTCACACTTTCCTAATTCCAAAAGCGTGCCTGATGCGAACCATCAAAATGACCTAGAATACTTCCCCACAACAGAGGACTTGAACATGCGTATAAACACCTTCACCCAAATCAAAATAGAATGGGCAATAAAAATCTTTCTACCCTTTTAAATCATCAGGATTGATTTTATTGATTTTGTGCGGACTGTTTCGGACTTGAATTACAATGCAGTATGTACTGGAACCATGGAGGAATGCCAAAGTAATTTTTATTTCCAAACCAAGAAAAAACTGATTACCGCAGTCAAAACATTTATACCAACCAGATTCACATCTTTTCTTCTAAAGTCCTAAGCTAAAATAGAAAAGGGTCTATATAAGCATGCGGTCCCCACAACCATCACTGGATGGATTGGGGTCATGTTAAGCAATAGAACTGCAACCGCCTCGATAGGGAAAGAAAGCCGGACAGTAGCTGCCACAAAAGGATGTCCACAGGGCGAGGTAACATCTCGGATTCTGTGGAACGTCTTTGCGGACAGCTTACTACGACAACTAAACAATGCGCGATACAATGCTGTGGGTTACGCAGATGACGTTGTAATACTACTCATTGGTAAACACGAGAGTGTTCTGTCTAGCCTAATGCAGAGCACTCTCGAAATCACAGAGGAATGGTGAAAAAAAAAACGTTGCTCTAGGTTAATCCCAGGAAGACAGAATTAGTACTGTTCACAATAGGATTCAATCCACTGGAATGCAAAGGGTTGATACTTGTTGGATGTTTTTTAATTAAATAAAACACTAGTTTGGTACTATTTTCACTTGGCTTATTAATCGCTAGATGTACATTTGGGTCACTAAGTAAGCGATTAATAAACCAAATAAAAAAAAAGTGCCAAATGGGTGTTTTATTTAATTGCAAAGGGTTAGAGTAAATACTTTTCAAGTAACTTAAAAATCAATTATTGATGCTAGGCGAATATTTCATTTCAATTTGAGATATTTTCTAAAAAAATATTTACTACATTTAAACGTAGTCGATGCTATTGATTTTTTTCCTACATTTCTTTGAGGCATTAGCCTGAAAATTTGATTTTGAAGACGTATCTTTTAATTATATATTGCTATTTTAGTTGGATTCGTATATTTCTTCCTTTTTGATTTATATATTTCTTGTTTTTCTTCTTCCATGTTTTTTCCAGTTTCTTCGAAGGAGATCGAATTATGCAACAGTTTTTTTAAATTTTTTCAATATTTCTTATATTTATCAATTTACCAGAATTTTCAAAAAAAAAAATATCTTTCAAATGGCGGGAATTTTCTTTACATATAATGAAATTTACAACATTTCTTCTTCAATAGTTTTAAAACTTACCAGCAATTCCTTTAATCGCATTTTTTTTTCATTTTTGAGAATATGTATTTCTTGCATCCAAATCGTGGAATTTCTTCGGTACATTTGCTCCAAATTGTTCCAGTATTTCTTATTTAATAAGCTCAAATTTGGTAAGGGCTTTCCTTTCATTTTCCAGGAATATATTTTTAAAATAGTGAATTTTCTTCAAAGGTTAGAAACATTGCAATAATTTATCTTCCAGATTTTATAAATCTTAAAGCATTTCTTATTTTACTTTTTTCTTTCTTGAGACGTTATAAGTTAATTAGTTTGCGCAACTGGCACCCTCGAGTCGTGCGACACTTAGGCTAGGGAAGTACCACTTATATCCGCTCTTTGAATTTCCATATCGCATTACTTCACTCCGTTTCCTCATGATTGTTTTTCAAGTTCTAATCGCTCTTTCTTTCAGTTATAACATTCTTTACCCAGAACTGAATCAGTTTATAAATCCTCGGATTGTATAATTGAGTTTATTATATTGCTAGTCTCTATTTTTGTTCCTTTATTCTTCTCGATCTTCGCCCTTACTTCCTTCCAGCGATCGCCTTTGAAAAAGGCATATTCTGTGGTGTCCTCTCCTCCCCAGTATGTGCAGTTGTTTTGCTCTGCTAGATGGAATCGCTTCAATGAGAAATTGAGAAAGGTGGTAATCAATTTCTCCATCTTCTATTTCGATCCACTTTTCAAGATTGCTCACTACTATTTTGCATTGCTTGTTTGTATTTTCCATTTATTGATGACAGTTTTCTGCTAATGTTCCTTTGTAAGACCTGCAGTTCTCGTGGTAATGACTTGTAGTGCCTCATTTAAGATTGTGCGATACGCTTGTCCTACTCTTAAAAGCACTTGTCGTTGTGCATTCTCCATTTTTTTCCTGTCAGATTTTGACCAGGATCCAATGTGTGACTGAGCTTTGTATCTTTCTAGTATGGAACTTAAGTCAGCTCAGACTCATGGCTGATTTGTTAGATATGTTGTCAATTTGTGCTTATTTGTATCTAGTCAAGTTCTTTATTTTAGCTATTTGGTCTTTAACAATTATCGATGCTTCTTTAAACTGTTTTTTTTTTGGGTGAAGCTCCTCGATCTTAAAAGTTATCTTATTTACTAAATATTGTGTCTTTTTCACTAATGTAGTTTTGTCTTTAGATGTGATGATGATTGCCGTATCATCCGAATTTCCAACTACTTTTGGCAGACTCATGTTCAAGACTTCATTCATAGAGTATATATGTACATAGAACAAGAACTAGGACCAAGCCCTGGGGTACACCATAAATTATTAGTATGGTTTACTTTGCGCCGATGATCAGCTCTATATTCGACCTTTCTAGGGCTTCTATGATTTTATTCCATCTTGCCGTGTTAAAGGCATTTTTAATGCCGATCATAATAAGCAAGTATAGATTTCTGTGTTTTTCTCGCTATCTTAAAGACTTTTGTGAGTGCGTTTTTGTACTGCTTCCTTGGCGGAACCCGTACTAATTATTGGACAGGTTCATCAGTGCCATGTCTTCTTTCAGTCTACTGACTATAAGGTGTTCAAATAATTTCCTTGCGCTGTCGATTAAGCATTATGGCCTATACGTTTCCTCTCATTTGTGCCTTTGCTTGGCTTTTTAATCAACATTAGTTGTGATTTTTTCTTTTCACCTACAAGTACAGAACTTCCAGATGTTGTTGTGGACTGGCTCGTAATCCTATTTCTTTAATTTGCGATGGAATCTTGTCAGGTCCAAGTGCCTTATTATTTTTGAGCTTTGTTGGTGTTTGTTCTAATTCCTCCACAGTTAAATGCGCGATACGTACGCTTGGAAACGATCAGCAGCAATTCTCAGCTTTTCCTCCTCTTCTTGTTCAACAGTCTTTCGATCTAATATCCCTAACGCAATTGGTTAGAGTCTATATCTTTATTATATTGTCCCAGCATGTTTCTTATTTAGTCTCCAATTTTTCAATCTATAGTCCCCCTTTTTGAGTTCTAGTTGCTGTTGACCTGTTGGTCTGGAAGCTCTGATCAAACGTTTTCTAGCAACATGCCCCTTTTCAGCCTCTAGCAATATATCGCATTTTGGGTTCTATCTTCTTTGGGTTTAAATATTTTATTTGCATGCGGCGGTTATTGCCTTCAAGACTGCTGTGGTATTGTCATTCTTGGTCAACTCCACTTGTAGTCGGTCAACGATCCATCCAGTCACTTTGGCGCTTTTTTTAATATTTTCAGCGCTAGCTATCTTTGTGAAATTGGTGAAATATATATTTTAGTACATGCTAGATTTTCGTCATCGGTGACTGCCCAGCTATATAATTAGGTTCCTATCTTCGTACTCATCGTGAGATCAATATATTAACAAAAGTTGACTTTATGTTATCATTGTGTATTATCAGGTTATGTTGTGTCATCAATTTCCTCAGTATTTTGCCTCTTTGGTCTTCTCTATTGCCGCTCCACAGTTGGGACTTGGCATTGAAGTCGCCCGGTATAATGACTTCTTTTTTTATCGGCTTCGTGCAGTTTTCGGGGTCAATTAAAATTGAATTTAAGTATTTCTTGGTGGAATGGTGGAATTTAGCATGCTATAATTAGAAATTCGTCCAGTTTGCCGTTAAAAGGTTGTTTTAGTTAGTGCATATTCTGCGTACTTTGGCTTTATTGCTATACACTCGTATTGCAACGTCCATATTCATATTTGTTATCCAATTCCCTTTATTAATATTTTTGTTTCTTACGTTCGGCTATAAGGTCCATGATCCCTTTATAGAAGCCTATATTTCTAATTTTATTTAATTACAAATTAGCAAAATCTCCTCTAATTTTGAAAAGTTTTCAACAATTTTTGCTTTATTTTATCGAATTTCTCAGAAATTTAACTAGCAAATTTCTAGAATTTTTCAGTAACTTTTCTCTAATTTTTGATGAGTTCTATTTTGCCTTATATCAGTGTTAGTTAAGAAAGCTATTATTTGTTGACTTTAATTTTTAATATGAATTCATTTATATTTCGGGAAGAAAAATGATGTCAATGATTAACAACATTTAATAAATATTGATCTTAATGTAGATTATTTATAATTGAAAATTGCTTACCCAAGTAATTGTTGCATATTATTATTCTTCACCAAATTATTTGGGGTCATATTTTATAAATTTATTAAACTGATATTAAGTCATTTCGAGGTATACCCACATACTATTTACTTATATCTGTATTATAGATTCCTTTGAAGTTGAAAAATGATTTTAAATAATCTACTATAGCGACCACAATAAAACAAAGAAAATTATTCATTTGAAAACATAAGCGTGAAGTAATTTTAGATACTAATGACACTTCAAGAAAATTTCCAAGAAAACGCAGATATAGACTCGACGAGCGAGACCTGGAAATGATTTATTATTAACTCTCGCATCTAATAATTGACAGGTTATTCTAGTCGGTGAGCAATGTCTTGAACATTCACCCTCGCCTCGCGAATGAAAGTATAGAACCGGTCGACACCTGAAGCAATTCATTCGTTTCTTTTTTCATGTTGCATTATGCAAATCACAATAAATAAATCTTAAAGGTGACCGAAAATATCAAACATTGCTTTCGAAACCACTCGCCGAGATCCCCAGCGGAGGGCCGACAGACCACAAGACAAGGCGACACCTTTTCCCTTTATTATTCTTCTCTTACCGTATTAATCAATCACAGTCGTAAAGACAACCCCCGAGGATCAGAGCTATGATGAATGTACCGGCGCTGCGATTGTGATAGTTCCTCTTTTCCTCTTTGTTGCCCAACTCTTTCTGTGTACATCATTCGTCCCTTTACATTCTTTAGTAATATTTTCTCTACCATTGCTCCCATTATGAAATTCTTTTGTGGTTCCATTATTGAGATATTACCGTCATCTCGTCATATATTGGGTAGGGTGATCTTTTATTTGTATTGTGCGACCCAGTTAGCTATCGATTGTTTTATTTGAGCGGCGTAGACAAATTATTGTTTACTTTTGTATTCTTTATCGTTGAAATTGCGCTTGTCTGCGTAAATATTGTTATTGAAATATAATGTGGGTAATGTATTTCGATGTGAATAATGTTTTATTATAACTCAATAATGTTATTATTACTCGACGACGTAATAACAAACATATTTATTTAATATCTATTAAATAAATAATACGATATAAATTTTTCTTATTTTTGTTATATGTTATTTATTCGCTGAATTAATTATAACTATTATTGTATATCTTCAACCTTAAATAAATAATATTTGTTAAGCGAAGTAATATTGAAATTATTAAATAATTAATAATAATTATTAACGTATTGTTTTGTAATTAATTGATTATACATTACGAAACTTTTCTCATCTGTTTTTTTATTAATAATTAATATGCTAATCAGTTTTTTAAAGATAGGTAACATCTTTATTGAAGCTAGTATTTACATTACGTAATTATAATTGTATATAAGTATATAAGTTTATTATTTTAATGGATTATCATTTTATAAAGGATTTATAATCGGGTTTTAATTGTGATTATAATAATAATTCAATGTATTCACATTATTTTTATTATTATTATAATTGTTATAGCTGCTGAAAGTTTCCTGTAATTATCGGTGATTATCTATTAAATTAGATAAGTCTAGTGTTTTCGACAATAGATGTCATCTTAAAGATTTCACCCTTTTTTTAAATAAAGATCTCAAGAGAAGAAAGGAACGTAATTAATTAAATTATATGTGTTTGGACAAATGTTTATTAATTATTGCTAAATAAATCTCGAGCGATGACACATAACACTAAACCGGCCGAGCAATTCCTGCAGAGTGGAATCGAAGGTTGCTTTACCCAGGGGTATTACAGGAAAGTGACTACCGGTGGCGTGACCCATGGAAAACACTTACGTCATGAATTTTACGAGCCTCTGCCCCGTTTTCCCATAAAGTGGATTGCCAATGTTTTGCGAATTATCAGGTCACTTACTGGAACGGGCGATTGTCTGCCGAAAGTGTCATTACTTAATGAAATGTGGCAATCAGGTAAATATTTGATTAGATCTGCTGCTGGTGAAATGCGTGGATATAATATTAGGGTTTTGTGTTATAATTTCATTCCAGTAAGCTATTGCTTACTCAATATGTCATGCGGTTATAAAGTAATATAAAAGAAACACATCATATAGGATTTAATATGATGTGTTTCTTTTATATTATTTTTGGCATCTCAATACACAAGTAGTTTAGTTCTTCGTCCAGAAAGAAGGAAAATGTGTTACGCATTGAATTAACTGAAACTAACAAAAATCAATGAGTGTCTCTTTATCTACTCAAAAAACGAAAAGTCGAAAGTCTTTCTTGTGGAAATGGATACACTATGACAATACGAAATAAAGAAAGTGTGTAAATCATGGCGAATCATCACAATTGCTACAAAATCCAATTGCTTTGGGAAGAAGGTTGACCTCTGCATTTGGTGGAATTAGAAGAGCTTTCATTATTATGATTTATTGCAAGCAGGTGAAACAGTTTTTCAGAAATGGAATTAAATCAAATAAAGTTATAGAAAACATCGTCGAATACTTTGGTTGAACAATTTAATTTACTTTCTTTTAAAATACCCCTTGAATGTAGATGAAAAAATTTGGATAGACCTAATATATGATGGGATTATCTAAAATTGACCATTCTACTGTCACTGAAGAGATTATTATTTTGACCGTATGATTGACTTTATTCGAAAGGAAAAGCTGACTTTTATCAAGCTAAGCGAACGCTTGTTTGGTTTTCGAGATGGCATATTGGACGCGTTGGTTCAAATTTAGTTTTCTGTCCATGTGCAGACCTAGGTATTTACCTTGGTCGACCCATGGTATTTGGGAAAATTAATCACCAAATCACATATCGAGATGACATCCTGATAGATCTTACTAACGGCCCAGAACCTCTCTTTGAATCTGAGAAGAAGAATGATACGTTGTTACGTTATCCCAGAATGTCTACATATAGATGTTTAAAATCCCCTGGTTGAACTATATTACAACAAAATAGTTATAGAAAGAATGGACAAAGAACTGGATGTCCTATTCAGCATAAAAAAAGAGGAAAATCGAATTCCTTGGGAATATAGCTCGCAACTTAAAATAGTGAATTTTGCAGCTTAATATAAAAGGCACAAATCGTGAGACGTAGAAGACAAGGGCATCGCAGAATCTCATGGTTGGGCAACCTACGGGATTGGTTCAAATTATCATCCACTGAACTATTTTGCGCGGCTATCTCTAGAGTAAGGATTGCCATATTCATCAGCCAGCTCCGAGGGAGACGCTGAATAGAAGAAGAAGAGAGTGAGGTTATCTAAAGGAATCAAAAGTTTCTGAGAGATTTAAATGGCTTCTCTTATCTCTGGGTTAATGGAGATTTGCCATTCGAGTATCCACTCCTCGAATTTGTAGAAGGCGGCTTGGATTTTACCTATCATCGCCACGATACAAGTATGCGGTATCATCCACAAACTGGCCCATTAGTACTTGTTCGTCTACATATATATTGTACAAGGTGGGATCCCTGTTGAACGACAGCAGTAATTTCTCTCGGATCGGAGACAGCACATTCATAACGTGGTGAGAAGGTTCTTTTGGTGATAAACTGTTCGATGAGTTTCACTAGGTATATAGGATAATTTAGAGATAGCAGATGGAGTCAAGCGATTTTAGAGAGAATTTTGATTCCAGGCTACTGTTTCGCCTGTGGATGGCAGAAGTCACTACTCTGGATTTAGTGAAGTTCTTTGTGAGTTTCCATAGTTGGGGATTGTATTGGGTGGCATCGTTGAAGCACTTTCATTTTGCAATTTGTTCAGAACTTGCTTTGTTTGGCGACAGCGTTTGAGTTGCCATGTTTGGCGTACACGAAGATATAGGGGAATATTGAGCGGATGATCCGGAGGGATCTTTTTCACTATGGTACCTTCTTCAGTGGCTTTATGAATGGTCGCTGTGTAGATTTATTTTCCCTCATCATCGAGCTTCCAATCGATTGTTTGCAATTCGAATGACTATAAAAAAGCCTAGAATATTCAGCATTATGAAAAAAGTAGGTGTGTTTTAATTTATTGTCTCAGTGGGCAGTCTGTGGTGTACGTTATAATCGAATAATTTTCTGGCTCTTTGATTTGTGATTCGACTGTTCAAGCTAGGGTACTTGGTATTGAAAGCGCTTCCGGGTATTGTGGAAATATCTGCATTGAGGATTTTATCATAATTTTTAGGGACAATTATTTTTGATGGTGATTGATAAACGCTAGTTACTTTACTTTTTCGACAATTATAGATGTTGCTTCCATATTTTGTGTATATAGCTTATGTATGAATGACCCCACGTCTAAATCGCGAAGTTGAATTGGTCACCGTGAGTTATGTAAGGTTTGGGCTCAATTACACCATCCCACGCCTTACGCAAATGTCCATGGATTAAGGTGAAGAGTGTAGCCATTTATATATAAGCTATGCCACGAGGAAGCTTGGGATTCTCTTATTAGGATTATATGAATGTCTAATGTACTTCTCTAGTTCCGAAGTTTTATCTTTTAGACCGTTTGTGTTCCAATTACATATTTTGCACACATTAACTTTGGTTACTACTGCATCGTCGAGTTCTTTAATGCTTTATAGATTTCGCAGTTGCTAAAAAATTCACAAAGGAATTGATGTTTTCTACTCTTTTTAGAAGGGTGCAGAAATCTGTGTGCTTATGAGGTAAGTGTTGTTATCGCTAGTTGTTTTAGACCGTTTATTGGTCCTTTATGCCAATCTAAACTTCTTGTGAAATTGAGTAGTTAGCCGGGTGGAGTGTTGTCCAGTTTTGACCAATCTGGCCACACCTCTCCTGAAACGGACCACCTGAGATATTTGAGTGATCTGCATTCACACAGGATGTGTCTTAAGTTCTCCTACTCTTGCTCGCATTTCCGAAATACTGAAATAGAAGATTATTTGCCACATCTATGTTATGAAGATGCAATGTAAGACTACTGATTAGCAGCCGCAAGCTGTTTCTTGGTAGTTAAATGTATTCTTGCTCAGCTTCGGTATTGGTGAGTGGATAAATTTTTGGCGACCGCATACTTGTCAGTTTGTAGCCATTCCTTTTTGTGTTTTTCAAGAGAGTGTCCTTTCAGTATTTGGGAGATAGTAAGTGGTTCCAATGGCAGAAACTTAGCGCCTACCCTCTCCAGGGTAGCTCTTCTGGCTAGTCTGTCGACCCAGTCGTTCCCTTCATTTTTTGACCCTTAATCCAGGATATTTTAACAATGTTGGTTACGACAAGTTTTTCTAGAGCTTGCCTATGTTCTAGTATTATACGGCTGGCCACCCTTGGTCTTCTTAGCGCAGCTATGCTTGATTTACTGTCAGAAACAAAATGGATTTCATCGAGACTGTCAAAATCCCGAAAAGTTCGGTTTGGATAGTCAGGAGGATGCTGAGTCTCAGGTTGAGTTCTTGGCAGTAAATGCCCGACCCTACGCCTTCCTGACTCGCCTTTCTCCCGTGTCTCACTTCGTTTTCTGTCGAGCTGTACATACCATTTGCCTTTAGTCTTACGGCTGTGCTTACATGCATGTGAAGGGGTGTTGAGCCGAGGGTGTTATGCACATTGCACCCGTCATAGCCAGGCACGTCAATCGTTGTAGGTGGTTTAGATTTTTCCTTGTTACCGATTGGTTTATTTTTCGGCCACCAGGTTAACTCTCCCTATGTCAGAGCTGGTCTGACGGTTGCAGTGCAGAGCCACCTTTGGTTTTAAACACTAGGTTGGCCCTGCGCACATCTGCACTTCCAGAAGATGACACAGGCTTTTTAAAGCTTGTGTTCTAAGTGGTTCTCTCAGTTGAGCTTGGAGACCAGTGTTATACCGAGGTATTTCACCTCGTTTAATAAGCACAACCAACGAAAATGCTTGATTGATTAGACACACAGCGATAAAAACACCCTTTAAAAAAATATGTTACAACCATTCTATATGGTGTTTATTTAGCATAGGGCAAAATTAATGAGGTTATTTTTTACATGAGCTATTCTAAGACTATGTTGTCGTTTGATGATTTTTGAAAGCCCGCTTTGTTACAGGGCGTACAAAATTTTTGACAAAACCATTTTTAATATTTTTTTAAATTACACAAGTATACACGGTTTTGGACCTGAGCAATCAAAAGCTGTTTACAAGGTAATTTTGGGGGCTGAATCCAAATCAGCAGCCCGTATTTTAAAATTGGTTCTAGATTTCGAAATATTCAATAAATTCATTGTTTAACTATTTTTGACAATTAACGGTCATTTATTGAATTAAAAAGTATAAATCCGAAATTAGCAGAGGTTAAACTGTGTCTTTTATACTTCTTGGGAATTGTTTTACGCCTTAGGGTCCAACAGTAGTCGCAAATCATGCCTTTGTCCCAAAAACCTTGGTATCGCCTTTCAATTTTCACTATATCTTGGTGAAAGAACTCGTCGCTCGTGTCGCCCTAGACTTGTGGGAAAAAATCCAGATATGAATGCAGACAAGGTATCTTAAGCGATATTCAAGCTTCAATCTTGTGGTAATTTTGCAAAAATTAACGATTACTTGCTTGTAATCCGGTGATTTATGATTACCGAGAATGTTGTGAACAACACTTTGAAACGATGCCCATGCATTAAATATTTTGTAAACTTTGCATCAGCTATTAGTTTTTGAATATCAGGTCCGACAAATATTCCTTATTTGATTTTTGCGTATGACACTTTTGGAAACAACTAAAAAAAATGTGTCGAGCTTTGAGGAACATCACGTGTTTGGTTTATCTCCTCTGAACATTTAGAATTTATTCGTATGACATGGTTTGTCTTTTCAAGAGGTCATGAGTAGTTTCAGTCCCTTAAATAAGTACGATTTTCTACTTGTTTCTACTCATTATCGTATTAAAAAAAATTCTTTTAAAAATATATTTAAAACCTTTAAACCTTTGACTTCGAATTAATTTAATTTCACTTTATGCTAATATTTTGAAAATTCGAAATGCGATAAAAAGTTTTTATTACACCGCTACGAATAACGTTAATTAATGTGTTAAATGCGATGTTTTCAGTCGCCTCTCCACGAAAACAGAAATACTAATTCGATGTGTAATGCACTGGGCCGTGCATATTTGTTGTGGCCGTTCGTTTCACTGTTTTATGCATGAAGGTAGAATTGTATGCACACCTGCCTACCTGGCAGACCCGACCCATATACATAATCCCCTCCGACGTCAGAGTCATTCCAAGGTTGCACACAAACTTTTAAACGAACAAAAAAATTATTCCCTCAGGTTCATTGTGATGAAACCGAAAGCTTTTTCGATCGTTGTCAGACTCCATTGAGTTCTAATTGTGATGATCATAATGGACACCGAAAATACTCCGCAAGACGCGTGGACTCGTGCGTAACTCGAATCGCCTTTGTCGAGCGTTTCAAGCTCTCGAAATTGAGATCTTGAATTTCAACCTTTTGCGCCGACAGAAAAATTCAATTGTAATTAGCCCCCTTAAAAATAAGGGAATTTTTGATTATAGCATTTGTTCCATCGCGGTGTGTAATTATAGCGAGATAGATTTAATATCGCCGACTTTAAAACCAGTCGTGAGGAAAGGTGGAGAGTAAATGATGGGCTCCTTCTGAGTCGCCGCTTGAAATCGTTAAAAAGCAGGTGCAAGAGTAAATGAGCCTTCAGACAATCTCGAACAATTTGTTTTCTTTTTAGGTTTAGCTAGATCTCCGATCTTTGTCACCTGCCCATTTTTTTCATCACGAGCAGCGATTGTATCTCGGCCGATCTAGTTGTACCCGAAAATCATGGCACCATTAAGAATAGATTCCCCAGTGCGATAATCTTCGTAATAATATATTATCGTCTGGTATACATTAGTAATCGCATTATGTATTAAATATCGAGGTCCAATTAATTATCGTTGCATACGTAATTAGAACGGTATTTCAATCGATCACATCTCAATTTAAAAACTTAATAAAAGTATCTTTTCTCTAGTAAAATTGAAATTGATTAAAATAACAATTGCATTACTTTATTTAGTACGTTATAACAATACAATAAACTATAGTTATTTCTTGATTGATTTTCTCACTTATCACTTGGTAAAACATTTTGAACTATTAATAATGAACGTTTAAATTAAATTACCAAACAAACCAAGTGGTTTGTTTTATAATTTTTCTCTATTTACTCGACTAGTTTCGCTTTTTAAGACATTATCATTTTATAATTCACCGAAACTAGTCGAGTAAATACAGAACAATTGTAATTTAATTTAAACTTTCATCAGTAAACTTTAGATTTCCAACACCAACTTCATCGTCGTCAATATTTGTTAAACGTTTGATATAATGTGAGTCGTACTAAGCCAATAAAACATATATTTGTTTAATCCTCATTTATAAGCATAATGGATTTTTAATTATACAAAAATAAATTGTGATCTACAAATATCAAACAAAAATTAGATAATAGTTATTTATTTTACAGTTATATAACATTTGCGGCAGGTAAAGTACTTTATTGTACAGTTAAATAAAATGTTTGTTTACTTTCGGAAATCACTATGGTTTTACTGACGGTTGACGATAAAATAAATTAATGTCTTTCTAGAAATTTTTAACATTTTTCTAAAATTTTTCAAGGGTTTTTGTTTCAAATTAGGAAATTTTCCTTTAAGGTTTGTGAACCTTTCCAGTAATTGATTAAAGCGTTAAGTTAAACTTTGTTAATATCACACATTAATTTTTAAGTGACTTGAGTTGAGACTTTAAATTTTAAAATCATGTGTTAATAATTGAAACTCAAGTCACTTAACAATAAAAGTGTGATATCATCAAAGGATGCGTGCGTTTTGTTACTTTCCAGTAATTTTTCTTTTCTTTTTTTTTAGCAACAATAATGTGCAGGACTCTAAAATTTTATTATCATTATATTGTGCCATTTTGGCTGATTAAGAATCCAGTGATCTATTACAGTTTCACAGTTGCACTTAAATAATCCCTAATTCAATTTAAACATTTAAGGTTAATTCCTTTTTCCGTATTGTCAACATTTATTAGCTTCTATCTTTATTTATAATTTTGGTTTGGGCCTTATATTTATTAGTTGTTTGTATTTGTCTTAATTTAAGCTTTATTTCTTTTTACATCATATATTTATGAAAATTATAGTCTTATTAAAGCATGTCTGGCTTTGATTTATTTTGTGGCAATTTTTGTTCAAAACCTCGAAAGTTTAAAAATTGTGTTTTCAAATTTCTAAAATGTTTATGCTTCAAAAAAGTCAGAAATTTTTGTCTTCAATTGTGAGAATTTTTGAAAATTTCCAGTAATTTGCTTACAAATTTCTAAAATTTCTACACCTTTTCTTCCAGTTTCTTAGAATTGTTTAGGAGCTTCTCCTCTAAATTGGAAAAAAATTCCTTCAAAAGTTATAAAACAAATTTCTCATAATTGAGAAGAAAAAATGTTCATTTAGATTTCACATATTTTCTAGAAATTTCTCTTCTCAATTGCAAGAATTTTCCTGAAGAGTTTTTGAAATTCCAGGCAATTTTGCTTGCAGATTTCTAAAGTTTCTAGATTTCTCTTCCAGATTCTTAAAATTTTTTAGGAGCTTCTCCTCTAAATTGGGGAAAAAATCTTCGAAACTTGTGAAACAAATTTCTTGCAATTGAGAAGAAAATTTTTTCTTTTAAATTTCAAGTATTTTCTAGAAATGTCTTTTCTCAGTTAAAACAATTTCCTTATTTAGGTCTTTTGTCTGTTTTCTTAAAAAAAGACATATAAAAATAAATAAATTACAAAAAACATTCACAATTACAAATAATGTTCTTCCACTTAAACCCTTTTTGGACCATAATGTTGGAAATTCAGGTATACTCATGCTCATCCGGAAACTTCTATATTTTCTTTTTTTCTTTAAAAGTTCTGTAAATTCTCAGCAATTTAACTTTAAAATTTATAAAATTTCTACAATTGTTCTTCCAAATTCCTAGATATCTTAGGAGCTTCTCCTCTAAATTAGAAAAAAAATGCCTTTGAAACTTCAGAAACAAATTTCTTGCAATTGAAAAGAGAAATTTCTAGAAGTATTTTTCTTTCAGATTTCAAATATTTTCTAGAAATTTTTCTTCTCGACTACAAGAAATTTCTTTAAGAGTTGAATGAATATTTTCAGCATTTTTCTTTCAGATTTCTAACAATTCTAGACTTTTTCTTCCAGATTCTTAATTTTTTTAGGAGCTCCCTCTCTAAATGGAAAAAATTCTTCGAAACGTTTGAAATAAATTTCTCGCAATAGAAAAGAAAAATTTTTCTAGAAATTTCTTTTCTTAATTCCAAAAATTTCTTTTAAAGGTTCTGGAAATTTCCAGTAATTTTGCTTCGAGGTTTCTAAAATTTTTAGACTTTCTCTTCCAGATTCTTAGAATTTTTAGGAGCTTCTATTTCTAGAAAAAAATTCAGATTTCAAATATTTTCTAGAAATTTCTTGTCTCAATTGCAAGAATTTCTTTTAAAAGTTCTGGAAGTTTCCATCAATTTTGTTTCAAGATTTAGATTAAAATTTAAAAATTGTTAGGAGCTTCTCCTCCAAATTGAGAAAAATTTTCTTTGAAACTTGTGAAATAAATTTTTTGCAATTGAGAAGAGAAACTTCTAGAATCAAATATTCTCTAGAAATTTCTTTTCTCAATTGCAAGAATTTCTTTTAAGAGTTTTTTAAATTTCCAGCAATTTTCTAGATTTTGACTTCCAAATTTTTAGAATTTTTTAGAAGCTTCTCTCCTAAATTAGAAAACAATTTTCTTCGAAACTTGTGAGACAAATTTCTCACAATTGTGAAGAGAAATTTCTAGAAAACTTTTCTATCTGACTTTTAAAAATTTCCAGCAATTTTGTTTCCTGATTTTTAGAATTTCCAGACATATTTTACCATATTTCTAATTTTTTCGCTTCTCTTCTCTTTAAAATTGGCAATCTTTTTTTTTCTAGACTTGTGAAACTATCCAACATTTTTTCTTTAAATATGTTTGTGAAGTTCTTTAACATGTTGTTATTATTATTACATTGTTTTCTTTAATTAAGAATACAACAATCCAAAATAGAGTTCAGTTGTACTTAAATAATCCCCAATTCAAGATAAATATTTTGAGATTTTTTTCTGAGATTTTAGAATTTTGAAAAACATTTGTTTTTAGATTCTGAAATTATAGGAATTATATTTATTATATATAATTATATATATTATATTTTTTAATTGCAAGACTTTTTTCAAAAAATGTGTAAAAAGACTTTACTATTTATAATTATATTGTTTCCTTTCGGCTTACTAAGAATCAAGTGATCTATTATAGTTTCACAGTTGCATTTTAATAATCTCTAATTCAAGTTAAATATTTTAAGGTCAGTTCCTTCTTTCTTTTTTCAACATTTATTAGTTTCTATCTTTATTTATTTTTTTGGATCGGTGCATATATTTATTTCTTGTTTGTATTTGTCTTAATTTAAGCTTTATTTCTTTTTAAATCATAGATTCACGAAAATTGTGGTGATATTAAACCATTTCTTGTTTTGATTTATTTTGCATTAACATTTGTTTCCAGATTTCTAAAAAAAATTCAGCATTTTTTCTCTTAGATTTCAAAAATTTTCTAGGAATTTATATTCTCAATTGCAAGATTTTTTAAGAGTTCCAGAAATTTTCAACAGACTTTTTGAATTTCCATTTCTTTTAAGATTCCTTGAATTTTCCAAGAGCTTCTCGTCCAAAGTGGAGAAATTTTCCTAGAGACTTGTGAAACTTTCCAGCAATTTTTATTTCAAGAAATTTTTATCTACAATCATGCGAAGGACTTTAACATTTTATTATTATTATATTGTTTACTCTTTGGCTTACAAAGTATAGATTTACAGTTACATTTAAATAATCCCTAATTTTACTTACAATTATAATATCAATTCCTTCTTTCATATTTTATTTGCTTATTTATTTTAATTTTTTTGGTTCCCTGTTTATATTGATTTATTATTTGTATTTGCTCTTAATGATAGCTTTAATTCTTTTTCCATCGTAGATTTAAGAAAAGTGTGAAGTTATTAAACCATTTCATGCTTTGTCTAATTTTGCAACAATTTCCTTCGAGGACTCTAAAATTTCCAAAAAATTTTCAGCAATTTTTATCTTGGTTTTTAATTTTTTTTTAAATTTTCTCTCCACAATTGTGAGAATTTTTAGAAATTTCAGGCAACTTTGCTTCTAGGTGTCTAAAATTTCCAGCCATTCTTCTAGATTCCTAGAATTTTTTTGAAGAAAATTGTCTTCGCAACTTGTGAAACAAATTTCTCGTAATTAAGTAGAGAATTTTGTAGAAAATTGCTGCAAATATTTTTCAGGTTTCAAATACTTTCTAGAAATGTATTTTCTCAATTGCTAACATTTTCTTTATGGTGTTTGGAAATTTCCAGAAAATTTGCTTGCAGATTTCTAAAATTCCTAGATCTTTTCCCAGATTTCTAGAAATTTCCAGGAGCTTTTCCTACAAATGAGTAATATTTTCTTCAAGACTTGTGAAACTTTTCAGCATTCTTTCTTTAAATATATGTATCTACAATCATGTGAAGTTCTTTAACATTTTATTATTATTACATTGTTACCTTTTTGGCTTATAAAGAATACTTGCACTTGAATAATCCCTAATTCAAGTTGAATGTTTAAAGTTAATCCCGCCTTTTGTACTTTTATTATTTATTAATTTCTATCTTTCTTATTATTTTTTTCCTGTTTATATCAATTTTTTGTTTGTATTTATTTTAATTTAAATATTAATTGTATTCAAGTCCTTTACGTTGTAGAAAATTATTAATATTAATTATTTTTCCATCGTATATTTACAAAAACTGTGATTTTATTAAACCATTTCTTGCTTTACTTTATTTAACAGTTTTACTTACAAAAATTTTCTAGAAATTTATCTTTTCCATTGTATATATTGTTTCTATTTGTCTTGATTTCCTACTTTAAGCCTAATATGTATTTTTTAGGAACAATCACCATAGATGTAAACAAGAAAATAAATAAAAGTTTTTTTTTCTATCATAGATTTACTAAAAATGTGGTATCATTAAACCATTTCTTTTCTTGTTTTAATTTCCCTTTTCAATTGGGAGAATTTTGACTAGGAGCTCTGAAAATCTCCAGAAATATTGCTTCCAGTTTGCTAGTATATCCAGATATGTTTTACTAGATTTCTAGAATTTTCCAAAAGCTCTTAATTTTGAAAAAACTTGCAGTATTATTAAACTATTCCTTGTTTTGCTTTATTTTGCAGGATTTTGTTTCCAATATTTCGAAAGATTTCTTTCAGGATTCTAAAATTTTCGGAATTTCCAGATTCCTAAAATATTGCAACAACTTTACTCTCAGATTTATAAAATATTCTAGAAAGTTTTATACAAATTGCCAGACTTTTCTTGAAAACGTCTTGATTTTTACTTTCTATTTTCTCCCAGGTATTTAGAACTACTCAGGAACGTTTCCTCTAAATTGCAAAAAAAAATTCTAGTGTTCTTAATTTTGCCAGATTTCTAATAAATTCTAAGAAGTTCTCTGGAATTTTTAATCAATTTTCCTTCTAAATTTCAATAATTTACAATTATTGCTAAAAAAATTGGATTTAAAGAATATTTTTTCAGAAACGTTTTCAAGAGTTCTGAAATTATTTTGTTAGTTCTTTTTTGAGAAATATTTTTCTACATTTATGTTAACGGCTTTAACCTTTTATTATTATGTTTCTTGGCTTATATAGAATACAGATATCTAATCTTATAATTTAGTTATAATCTCTAAATTGAGTTATATATAATATAAAGGTCATCATCGTATTTTTAATTTGGAATTTTGGTTTCCTAATCATATTCATTAATTGTTTGTATTGATATTAATTTTTGACTAAGCTTCGTATCAATTTTTTTAATTAAAATTTTAGGATTTTTCTAGGTTAATTGATATTAACAAATCAAAGTACAAATCTCGGAAGCAAATTTTGTAAACACATTTTATATTAAATTTTCAGTTATATATTAGATTTAGTAGTGAAAGCCATTATTTAGTGATACATCTTGAAGAATAAGAAATTCAAAGAAACTACACTTTGTTAATATAGCTGATATCAATAAAGTCTAGTTTATTACGAAATACAAAGTAAGGTTCTTACATTTCCATTTTCTAAAATCTAACAACCGACCAAAGAATGATATTTCTCGAGTAAATTTACCTATTAAAAGAAAGTGTTACAAAGTATCCTAACCTAAACTGTCCTTCTTTTAATTATTGTCCCTTGTCAACAACAGCCACGGATCGGTTTCGATCTATTCTGGATCACATTAGTGTAGAGCAATTGGATACTGAGAAACGAGTTTTACTTTACGGCTAACAGTCAAATAGATATTACCATGAAGATGCCATCTATTGTCTAAGCGTATCCACTCAAAACAGAGTTCTAGTGCAATACTTAGACAATAGATGGTACCTCTTTTGAAAATCTTATTGACGGTTTACCCGAAGAGAGCTGTCGAGTTCCAAACGAGATCGAAATCGGTTTTGGACTGAGAACAATAATTAAATGTTTACATCATTATTGTTATAATTGTTATTGTTGAAAGTTTTCTTGATTTGTCAGTGGATATCTACTCAAACAGGGTGCTAGTGCAAAGCTTAGACAGTAGATGGAATTTTTATGGTCCTACACTCACGTGTTCGACACCCCTCTTAAACTAGGGGCACTAGTATAACTTCTATAATACTTTAGTTGATGCCTCACTGCTTCATTTTTTTAATTATAGGGTTAGGATAAGTGAGCTTCTCTTCAAATCCTTAAAGACGTGAGCCATAGTACAGATTATTTGCTGCTTGATCGTAAAGTAGGCTTCTTTCTTCTTCAAGATTTATTAGGTCTTGGTGGCGACGGCTTATTATACCTCCTCCAATCGAGAATCGCCACGATTATGGTTGCCGGATCCAGGATCTCTGAAAATGCCTTTAAACTGGATCGTTTGCAATTCTACAACGAACAGTATCTTTCTTCTGTGCAGGATAAGAGCAGCTCTCATTATCTACGTTGCTCATACTGAAGGCTTGAACCTTTCTCCGTGAGATTTCTTTAGCCAGGACCTGATTATACAGACACAGGAGCCTTCTCTTAATCCTTTAAGGACTTCTCACGTTAACTAGCTAGCCTAACTACTGCCCTTGTTGCCTTCCAGCTGAGTGGCTGTTTTGAGGATCATACAGATCCACTTCTTTATGTCAAGTCGAATTATTCTTCATCCTACTCCGACTTTACCCTAGCTAATCTACTCCAGTTTTATATGATGTAATATCGAGTTCCACTGAATACATTCCTAAGATGACTCCTGAAAGGTGCTGTAGATTGTCTTGATGATGCAGTTAAGAATAGGAACACCTACACACCCAATCATATATTCAATGGAGGGAAGAACATGCGAGATTCTCATATCTCTGATATGATAGTAGGGCAGAGCAGGGATTTGAAGGCTTTCTTAATGTTAAAAGCGATTACAATAAAATGACTTTTTCTCCTTCGAAGGTCCTCATTAGCCTCATCGGCCAACAAATCCAAGCTGATAGTAAGACCGGACTCCGTTAGCCTCAAGTCAACTTTTTTAGTAACTTTCCTTCGTTGGTGAGGCCATACTAGCTCGGTGATTTAAGCGGCAAAATGTCTAAACCACCGGGATAAGTTTTTCGTCACTGAATAGATCAGTCGAATCAAACCCAGCTGTACCAAGCACTAAGGAAGTTTATAAATTAATTGAACCTAAATTTTACTAACTGTAAGACAATAGCTTAAAGAACCAAAATTAACCTACTTTAACCTTACTTGATTTTTTTATGTGAACGTATAAATTACGCACAGTGCCACCTAAATAACCAGGCAGATCCAGATTTAAGTTTTAGGCCAACTATCCGCTTCTACTTGAATTTGCGATGGCTATATGAGCCGTAATACCAAGTTTTTTGTTTTCTTCTTGATTACACCTTACGACTTAGGAGGAAGAATATCTATGGCACGATCTCTGATGTGCCTCCTGGTACGCTGACTTGGTTGTAATTGACTTTAGCCTTTACAAAAATCATTGTTAACATGATTCTTAATATTTTTAATTTCTATGCTTATTACTTTACAGAAAGAAATCGCTAGAAATTTGAAGGATCATAAATTCTAAAAACATATAAGCACTGTCTGTAAGTATTCGTTGATTCATTTTAGAGAACCTAGGCTTAGATAAAGTACTCAAATTGCATCAAACAGTTTCGCACATCAGATGAAAAGAAAGTCGTGCTAATGCAAATGCACACATCATCAACCACTCGCCTTGAAATGTGTCATTACATGGCTGCATCTTCTTTTTCGATAACGCAGTCTGAATAATGGCGATGCGTTTTCACTTGAAAGCAGAAAAATCTGTAACAGCGAGCACATGCGACAGTTGTACAAATAGGCCGTTTAACTTGTATAAAAGGATCGAGAGCGTTCGCATTTTATAGAGGGAGGTTTTAAAGAAACGCCACCGGGATGGCAATTGTGGCGTTTAAAAAAAATCGCACCGCATTATCCGTCGCTGTACATAAAGTGCGTGAAGGGGAGGAATTAATAAACGGAACGCGAGAGTGAAAAATAAGGAAATGTCCCATTTCTGCTTCTGCCCCAGACTACTTTTTTTCACACCTTTCATTACGTCGGGTAATTTTTTTTCGCGCGGGGGCGGTATTGCGACGCGCGGATGGAGACGTAAGCCTCCCATAAAATAAAGGCACAATAAAGAGCCTAACCTACCAGAATGTTTGAATTAAGTTCCACATAAAAGGTCATGGGCGTCTCGAGGAGCATAATTCAAATGTTGAATTTTGCGGATTGTTTGGCTTGAAATATAGTCAGTGTTTTAGTTAAGTAGCGGGCCATGTATTTTCTGTCTTAATTTAGAAGGATATCCACGATAAGTAATAGACCGTAATTATAATCGGCGCAAGTGTTAATGAATGGTGGGCTAAACGATAAGCTTCTTAAAAAGTTTGTTATAATAATTATTTTCTTAGGATGGATGTATACATTTCAGACACAATTTTGCGGTTGTAATATTTCATACGAAGAAGTTTTACAATAAATAAACAAAAACGCGTGTACCCCTGATGGGACTCGAACCCACAATCCCCGGCTTAGGAGGCCGATGCCTTATCCGTTAGGCCACAGGGGCGTACATATATTACTTCCAGGGCCCACACACGGTCTCTCCGCAGAATGACTAGTCAATCCTAGATTAACCTAGAAGTTTGGTTTAAGCTGGAAATACATTTAAGTTAATGTTATTTTTATTACTAGTTAAACAAAACGATTTTTCTAATTAGACATTTTTATTTGTAAAATGAAATTATTTTTTTGATTGTACGAAAATTTCTATCATGCAGCATCTCAATCGAGTAAACAAGTTCATTAAAATCCACCGGATTATAAAACGAGATAAACATTCTTTGTCACTTTGTGCGACATCTGATCATTTTTGTGCGGCGCATTGAAACGCTCGCTGATAAATGTAAATTGAAGTTTATCCCCGCATTGATTCCGATTATTATCTAGTTCCGTGAATCGGCTTTTGATCCAACACCTCCGCATTGATTTCGCATCGTGAATTAACGTTTGATCGCGCAAATTTCCACCGAACAGCAACCTTACAATCAATTTAAAACATGCCCAATTAATCGGCGCTCGCTAATGAATACCACAATCGAATAGAATACCGAAATCCCGCGTCACAAATGTACTCCGGCGTTTCAAGTAAATAATCCGTAAATGCCGGTTTTGAATCGTGCGTCCCTCCGATAGGACCATTAATGGAATTTGTCTTTTGGAGGACCGTGCGGTCGATAACCGGTCGGGTCTGCCCTAATGAATTATTGTACTGAATTATTGAGATTATTGTTTGAAGGATCCACGCGGTCTATAATCGCTCTGGCGAACCTAATCGGTACTATACTGAGTAATTACCGGGATGATATAATAATTTATTCATTATTCATGACTGTCACATGTGTGAATTTCTATAACAATCTAATATGATCTCGGAGTAGAGGTTGGCTTGATAATACCTGAAATTTATGTGGGCAAATCACCACTAATCAAATATGAAATATTTGGGTAGTTTAAAATTTAGTCGCTATGAAAGCGTTACTCGGGGGCGGACCGCTTGTTGTGTGTGCGTGAGTTTTACAAAAATTTTGAATCGATGACTGCAGCGTTAGAATAATCGGCAATATTCTAGGTTTTCGCTACTTAAATATTGATGGCAATTAATTACAAGTTAGGAAATAGTTCTAACCATAATGTTCCTGATAGAACAACCATTGAAAGGTTTCATCAATGTCTTCATAAACAGGTGCATTGAAGCCAAGTGAAGAATTAAAAAGGCCAATGACAGAAAGGAAGATAGAGCTGGAAAAGTATGTGCTGGGCATGATAGACGTAGATCCAAGTACTTCTATTTGAAAGAGAAACCCTTTAGATTAAAGTCATAGGATAGTCTGGAAAATTATTAGAGTTTATCTGTTGTACCTACATCATATACAAAGCATTCAGATTCTTATTTCTGCTGATTTATCTCCACGAATTCTCTCAATGGCGTTTTCACGCTTTTGTTTTAATTCCTCAACTACCGATGCTGATTTTTTTACAATGAAAATCCACATGAGGTATTTGAAGATCATTTTCAACATAAGTTCTAGTTGAATATTTGGGTTGAATTTACGGATGACTGACTAATTGGATCAGTTTTTCTTCCAGGAACACTTACTGGCGATATGCATCGCAGCATTTTAGATCAAACCCCACCTTAGTTTCTGGTGGATGAACCATTAGCAACCAAAATATAATGTTATTTATGCACGATAGTGAACCGGCGCAATTTTGTGTGGTTGTTTGTTAGGTTTTAACAGGAACCTACGAAGATCGCTGTATTGCTTGAGGTGGACCGCACTCGTGGCCTGCACGATCCTGGAACTTAAACCTCCTGGATTATTTCCTATGAAGCTTTTCAAAATTATTAGTTTACACTATTCCAGTGGAAAATATGGATGACTTGCGAAATCGGATAATTGTTGGGTATAACACAATAAAATAGTATCATGTTGTTTTTTGAAACGGTTCAACACTCAATAAGAAGAAGATTTGACTATTGCACCATAACTAGAGGTAGTCATTTTAACAGTTCTTGTAAATTAAGAAAATTTACATATATTTTTTGATTATAAATTATATTCACCCTATATTTTCAAAATAAAGCGGATTTTCAAAAACCCCAAAGAACAAAATATTCTTAGAATAATTATTTTTATTGATTAAAGTCTTATTTCGTTCCATAATTGCTCACTTTCCTGACATATGTTTCGACAATTACTTGTCATTTTCAAAGGTGTACTATGATTACTGAAGGGGTGAATTTTTATTCGTCAGTATATATAAACTAGGGCAATAATATAATTTTGTTAAATAAGACAATCCGCTAAAATGATGTTTTGGCTTGAAATGACCTCCTGTTGGTTGTTTACTATATTTTTGCCCTCCTTAATTGCCCACTTAATCACTAAACCTAAAATATTAAGTCTTAATCCCTTTGGGCAATTATGTACTGGTTTCATACCGCCAATAACATGTTTGTTTTTCGTCCCATGATCCGCTATGCCGAATTTAGTTTTCTGTTGTTTTATATCTCTTTCGTGTTCATTTAACCTAATTTGAAAATTTCTTCCCGTCTGCCCTATATAAATGGAATCGTAGTCTAGACACTCTAATTGGTAAATCCCGCTGTTTTTTAGTTTATCCCGTAAAACAATTTTATTACTAATTATAGATTTACCTAAATTATTACTATTAACTTGTATTGCCTTTATATTTGTCGTTTCAGGTTTCTGCCGATCTTCTGACTCGTAGGTTGTATGTAATTGATGACGCAGTATAGTGGTTGATTTTCATTGATATTGATGCCATTATATATTAGTTTTTGTACGTTATTTCTTAATTTTCGCTTAAGTATTCTTCTTACAAGTTGTTCATTATATTCATTGTTTAAAGCAATCTGTATTATGGTTGCCAATTCTACCTCAAAATTATCTTTTGTAAGTGGTATATTTATAAGTCTATGTATGTAAGAATTAAGCGCTGAATTCTTAATAGAGATGGATTGATTTGATTAGAATAGTCCAGTTAATAAACCTTTGAACATTTGGTGGTTTATTTGATATTTTTCTGAAATTATTTAATGCGGTATTTTAGAAATTCCATAAATCATCACTTTTATTGATAATAGAATATTTTAAGAGTAAAGTTTTAAAGATTTTTTAGGATCATAATATTACTTATAAGTTCTACGGAATATATAATTCATACTTTTTAATTGTTGGTATATCTACAGTTTTAAAATTTCAGTAACTTCATTTGAGTTTTATAAATTTATAAAAAAATAAATTAATAATATAATGTAAATTCTTCTATTTAAATTAAAAATTTTAACACTATCCCCACTATTTTTCTATTGACCTTTCTTAATGAAATTTTAAGATGAATGAATTAATAGAGAAATTTCTTTCTTATAAGAAGTTTGTTACAAACAATTTTTTGAGACATTTTAAATCAAATTTTTTATGAAGCCTGAAGTGGAATTTCATTCAGAATTAAATGTTCTAAAGTTGTAAATGGAATTTTAAGCGTGAGCTGTTATTAACTATCTTAAAAAATACACATAATTGAATTCGTTTTTTTTTTCAATAAAAACTTTTTATTTTTAATCTAAATATGTACCCATATTATTGACACACTTTTTCCATTTTAGAAGTAACTCATTTATTCCTTTACTGTAGAAGCCTGGATTACGGGAGACGATGAACTCTTGAAAAGCCATTTTGACAGTCTGTGCCGAATTGAATTTTTTACCAGATAAAAAGTTGTTTAAATTTTTAAATATGTATATAGTCAGTGGAGGAAAGGTTTGGCGAATACGTTGGGTGATGGAGTGTTTCCAACTCCAACTCTGGTAGCTTTGACACGTTATTGTTACGGCATGTGGTCGATCGTTGTTGTGCAGGGGGATTGGAGTCATCTGATTCACTAATTTTAGCTGTTTAATCGCAAGATTTCTCATTATTTCGTCTAGTTGATAACAGTAGACATCCGCCGTGATCGATTAGCCAGGTTCCATAAAGCTGTGATGGATGACACCTGAGCCAGACCATCAAACAGTGACCATCAGTTTCTTCTGGTGGATGTCTCGTTTCGGACAGTGTTTTGGTAATTCATATTTGTACAACCATTGCGATGGACGCTTACAATTATCGGACATGACCATTTTTTATCACACATAACAATTCGATTAAGAGATGTTTCGACTTTGTTGTGAGAAAGAAGAGAACGATATGCGTCGAGTTCTTTCTGTGCATCGGTCAATTCATGCGGTATCTACTTGTCTTTTTTTCACTTTACCGATTTGTGCCAAATGAGTCAAAAATTTTTCACGTGCACTTTGGCTGGAATTCGCTTCCACAGTGGCTTTCAGAACGTCATTATCCATATGAGTCTTGGGTCATTAGACAGGTCGAAATCTCCCGAAAGAAATTTTTCAAACCAACGAGCTACAGTCACGATTGTAGCCCCTTGAATGCCGAACATACTATTGATGTTGGTGGAACTTATACTTCATTAACACACGAATTTCGCTGATTTCCATGGTCTCACTTAATCGCCTATACAAAAAACTATTGCACATTTTTTCAAACTGAAATATGCTTTAGAAAGAGGAAAAGACGTACTTTCACACAAAAAACAATTATGTCAAAATACGGCGTCTAAATGAGGTTGTGTTCGATTGAAATAAATAAGATGAAGTTTGTTCCATTTCATACTTGACAACCTGATAATACGTTTATTTTCCATATTATCATTGACAATAGATTCGAGATTGTGACAATGTTCTTGATATTTGTCCAACAAAGAATTTGGAGGTAGACTGAGTGTGTGAACTCAAATAAATTTATTTAACAAAGCGCATATATGCCCGCAACCGGCTCTTGAAAAACAATGAAAATGATTCATTCCACAAACGTATTTTCTTCGGCTATAAGAAATTGATAGTCGTGTAATCATGGTGTATGCTCAACCACTTTGAAAGCAAATATCCATCAAATGAAGGTTATGCTCATAATTTGGTGGGGTTATAAATGCGTCGTGTATTTGCGTCGTGTAGTCTGCCAATTGGTCAAAATGAGTAAAGCCATCAAAGAAAGCAGTCAGAATTGGCAAATCGTGAGGGTGTTATATTCCACCATGACAACGTGAGACCACACATAAGATTAGTGACCTTCTGGAAGTTGCTAGAGGGCTAGAGATTTGATTGACCATCCATGATACTTGTTAGACATGCTTCAGTATTTGCTTCATTTTTTTGCTAAGATATTACCTAAATACAGTAAAAAGTCATCGAAAATAAAATGGTCAATACATAACTGAATAAAATTATTTCTTTCCATAAAATCGCCTTTTAAAGTAAATAACCGAACTGACTTAAGAGTCAACCCAATTTATTGGTTAATTATTATTTATGGTATAAGCCTAACTTAAAATAATTTTACATTCAAACTTCTTTTTTTATTAATTCAGGTGATACACATAGGGGAAAAAAACAATGTAAACCAAATATTACTTATTCATATTTACAAGATTTTTTTTGTTTCTGAAAATAAAAACTCTCATAGTTAGACACAAATACAATCTGACTTTTTCTACATAAATCAATTATATAAAATATACGTAAGTCTAAGATAACGAGACGGATGGACTATATGTGTTTTCAAACACATATAGTCCATCCGTTGGATGAAACTATCGCTTCAAAAAACGACGAAAGTTTTACAGTGCGTTCTTTTTCTAAAGCATTTGGTTTACTTTATCAGACTGAATGTTTTTGTGTCGTTTCTCAAAGCGATATTTTGTGACGTAGGACGGAAGATCCAACGGATGGACTATAGTTTAAAATAAACCAAATATGAAATCTAACAGTCTCGTTATCTTAAAATTGAATATGGATTTTCAACGGCTAAGTGCCTCCAATAGTCAATCAAATATATCAAATGCTTGCTTAATTATGCAATACCCCTGATTAAGACGGTTTAATTGTTTCATTAAAAAAGTCAGCGTACCTCTGATGGGACTCGAACCCACAATCCCCGGCTTAGGAGGCCGATGCCTTATCCATTAGGCCACAGAGGCGTATATTCGTAATAGATCTTTAACGTAAGTTTAGGTTGTATAATTAATTATATATACATATGATAAAAATTTAAATTGTTATAAAGAAGGGCAATAATATAACATAATCAAATGTTGGTGGAGGTGGCATAGGTCATAATCATAATGAAAATAACAATTTAGCTGTTGACAATGAACACATAGTATTTGAAATGTACATTTAACTTTTAAAATTATATAAATACTGTTTTTAAATAATATTATTAATATACATTAAAATAAAAAAACATTTTATTTACTAAATTCTAAGGTTGTTTTTGTTGGTGTGAGTGGAGAGGGCATGGAACTTGCTCAGTTGTCCCCGGAATGAATATTCTTATAAGAGGCGAGTTAGATAAATCCTGTTGACCGTTTAATAAATTTTCTGTTTTAATAATAAAATAAAAACTATCTTTATTCACATTGGTTTTCCTATTACAATAATTGTATTTATATTTTGTGATTTATTTGTGAACGCGCTATCGAACATTGGACTTTCGGCCGTTTATCTGTTATTTTGTATAAATTTCAACAATAATATTTTTGACGAATGTTTAGATCGAAATTATAAATGTTTTAAATGTTATTGAGACATAGTTTGAGAAGAGTAGAATAAAGTTTCTTGAAACTATTGTCTTTCAAACTTTGTGGTGGAAAGTTTATAACTGTGAGAAGGATATGCTGTTCTCTACAATTAATAGTTTTAAATTGATAATTAAATACCCATAAAGGTATTCGCTTAATATTTGATTATGAAAAATATTTCGATAAGTTATGTGGTAACTTAAATAATACACAAGGTAGGGTTCACTTTCTTCACAGTGTTAACTTGTGAAATACACTAAAGAATCCACTTCTAAGATAAGATGTTCTTAAAATAGTACTGTAGGCAGTCTAAATTATGTTCTGTACGAAACCCAAAAGAATCAATTCTCACATTTGCATTAGGAGGTAACTATGCGTAATAGTAATCATGATAGGGTATTCATCTTTCTGCTGTAAAATAATTTTAGCTAAACATAAAATAAACAACATCTGTTTTACTTCTTGTTGCATCTCTAAAACTAGTGTAGTAACTTTTTTAGTTTTGATTTGAACACCATAGAACCTGAATATTAGTTACCAACTAATACGAGAAATAGAATCGTAATGGGAAGATTGAAGACTTAGATTTCAAAAGTATATATTTTAACACCAAGGACGTTTCTTTAAGCTTTTACTTTGTTGCCAGATTTTAGACACAAATTAATAATTTTCTATTTCATTTTTAACCTAAATAATAATTATCTGATTAATATGAATTATAAATAAAGTATAAACACTTGATACCTGTGGATAATGTAAACTTAATAAACATATTGTTTCTAAGTACCTATATCAGTTATAAATCGATAGTAAGAATAATATTAAATAAATAAAATAGTTACCATTTGCAAATTTTAGGATTAAAATTTTTTTCTTTTAAATCTGAAATTAAGCAAAACATTTAATATACTGTTGTATAAAGGAATCATAATCATATGTACACTTTCATGTAATACTAAAACTTACAGTAAAGCTAATTTAATTACTTATTGCAATAAAAAAATTTATGTACCCCTGGTGGGACTCGAACCCACAATCCCCGGCTTAGGAGGCCGATGCCTTATCCATTAGGCCACAAGGGCTTTAATGGAAGTAATTTATTTAGATAGCGTCTAGTAATAAAACTAAATACCAAAGCGGCACCTACAAAGTTAAATTTATATTTGAAAAATAAGAAATGTTTCGTAAATTATTACATATCAACTAATTGACTTTCAATATATTTTATAATTCAAACTGAGATTAATTCTGATATAGAAAACATTCGGTATTTCTTTAAATGTGGTGACTTGTGGCACCATCTTATTGAAACCACAAGCTGATATCCATGTCATCGATAATAGTCCAAAATTGAGTTGTGCCCTTTCATCAGAAATTTCGAAAAAAGAGGCTCCAGACCACATAGCGCACCATACAGTGACACGTTGAGTATGCTCCCAACAATCCTCTTGTATTATCAGAAACTCAAATGCAGAAATTTTGCTTCTTGACGTAGGATTTGTTCAGAAAAGCCAGCGGGTTTTTCTTTAATGAATTCAGAGGCATCTACGAAGATGTGAATAGTCGGTCAGCTTCAAATCTTACACCAGTTGCAACTTGTTATGCATCAAAGCCAAAAACTTACGCAAAATTCGCCATGTGGTTATTGATTGATAAATTCGGATCTTCTTCAACATCGTGGCTCGCGACTACGATGTTGGCATATTATGTACCCAATCTGTCGACTCAACTTTACCGAACAAATTCTTAATAGTGGTCTCAGAAGGATGATTATGTTTACCAAAAATATCACGAATTTTATTAACTTTTATCTACGATCGTACAGAAAGTAGACGCTTTTTGCATAATTTTTCATTGTAAAAGTAGCTTTTTAAAGCACTAGTGCTTTTTTACGTTTTTATTGCACGGTAATGTCAAACTGTTTTTATTGCACAGAAATGTCAAATTTGACAGATGAATGAATAGCACAAATTTTCGACGAAAAACTTAATTTTTTATTAATTGATACAAATAACTAATAAACTATAAATAAAGTATATAATACAAACGAAATGGCAGATTTAGGAACTCCGAAGATTTCATTTAATGCAAGTCGAAGCGATTACATTAAAGCGAACATTTTTTCCATAAATAATAATGGCGGCCGACATTTGTCAACTTGTTTACTGGTTGCTAAGTAACGCTCTCATTAGTGCACTGCGGGTAAAATATGTTTTCATTAATTGAATTATTGAAATGACATTAAAATATTACTCATAAGAATATATTCTTTGAAATCCTTTACGATCGAAGATAAAATTTTGTAAGGCACACGTGTAAAAAGTTTCTTTATTGCACTCCTGGCTTTAAAAAAACTCGCTCGTTCCTCGCTCGTTCCTCGCTCGTGTTTTTAAACACCAGTTCGTGCAATAAAGCGTCACTTTTTACACTTGTACCTTAAATAACTATTATAGATCCATCATTTTCATAGTAGATTTTCATTATTTTAAAGCGATTTTTAAGTGAAATTAAATTCATTGAATAATTGTAAAAGCTTCTACTACTGATATGTCAATAGACACAAATATCATATTGTTCCGATTTGCCCCTATTGGAAAATTAATATCTGGATGAAAAATATTAAAATAATTATTGCAATTTTACATTAAATATTTGCATCTAGCTTCGTAACCTAATTTCACGAACCGCCACTGATGTATCAAATGCAAAACGAATTTAATTTAAAGTATTGGCGAAATCAATTGGCCTGATTTATACGAGTGCTCCTATCAAAAGCACAAAAAATCAATGACTACATCGGTATGAAGTAGATATCCATTCCGATATTAATCCCCTAAAATGTATAATTTAATTTCAATTTAAATAACTAATGATTACCAAAATTAATATTTTCCATCATAGACCATATTTAAAATTAGTGTACCCTTGATGGGACTCGAACCCACAATCCCCGGCTTAGGAGGCCGATGCCTTATCCATTAGGCCACAAGGGCTTGTGGAAATTATTTAAATACTTAAATTACTCTAAATTGAAAAATTCCCTACAATTATTTGTGTTTAAAACAATGCATTTTTCAATTCAATGTAAGTATGGATTACCACGTATTAACGGTCGCAACAATTCTCTTTATTAAAAAAAAGTTAATTAGTTTGTTTCGCCGCTTTTATACATTTCTGTTTTAAACACTCTACCTTGGTTTACCCTCCAGTGTCACGTGAAAAAATCATCATTCAACCTCTATTTTTACAATTGTTATAAATATATTATAGTTTGTAATTATTATTTATCTTTCATCTCCTTCGCCATCTTGAAAATAAGATATTAAAACAAATTAATTACAAACTAAATTTATAGTATGTGTTATAAGGATCTTTATATAACTTCCCATCCACATTCTCAACAAAACCGTCATCCGCCATTAAAGTGCAATGGTGCGTGATTTATGCTTACTTTCGTTACGCAATATTTACATCCAATAATAATGGCCCATCCCCCCGCCGGGGTTTTTATCTCGCTAGAGGTCAGTGGTTTATTTTAGTGTAACGGGCAGCAAGGGTTGTGTTTTTATAGGAGCGGATGCAGTTATGTATCACGCTTTCCCCAGACATATCTTGGATTTTGTAGATTTCGGAATTTCTTGATCAGCAGAAATCACCCCTTTTTCTCAGTGCGGGTATATTTTATATCGCCGCCATTGGCCTCCCTAATATATTTTATTTGGACGTACACCCCCAACCCCCTACCCCTCAGGCGTTTCATTTTTTTCTTCTTCTTCTTCGAGACGGAGAAATTGTCAACTGAATCAATAGGAATAGTAATCTATAAAAAATTCTTTTTAGTATAAGTTATAATTTATTATAAATTATTTTTTTTTGCTTTAATAATAATTTATTATAAATTAATAATTTAATACTATATATTTTGGATTGCTTATTTAAGATATAAAATATTTATTGATTAACTTATTTACCAAATGTACATAAAAATCAAAAATTTCTTGATGATCTTGAGACACAATACAATAATTTTCTTTTACCACTTCTATTTTAATTGTGACTAACTTATAGTTTAAACGATTTCATTTCAGAAATGGAAAGGTTTAGATCTATCATCGTTAGTGTAGCGCAGACGAGTTTTATTTAGGAGTATTTAACTCTCCGGGTAAATCGTCAATCAAAATATTACTTAAAGGTGCCATCTATTTTCTAAGCGTTGTACTACATCCATGTTTGAGTGGATAACTACCGATAAATCATGCGAGCTGACAATTGCGACAATTACAACAATAATCGTCCGTGGTTGTTGTCGTTAGAGAACAATAATTGATGTTTACATTATTATTGTTATAATTGTCGCTATTGAGAGTTCCTATCATTTGTGGCTGGTTATCCTCACAAACAGAGATCTAGTACAACACTTAGACAATAGATGCCACCTTTATGATAATAATTATTTGGACGATATTTTATTAAAGTTTTAAGAAAATTATGTGAATATGCAAGAAAACATCAAAAAATCACACGGGGAATTTCCTGTAAAAGAAAAGTTACCAATTCTGAGAACGAGAAATAAAAATTTCTAGAAAATTTCAAAAGTATCAAAATCTTCTTCTTCATATTATCGAATAGAAAAAATATGGAAAATATATGAAAACGTCAAAAAATTGATAATATGAAGAAGAAACTGCTGGAAAATTCTGAGAATTTTAAAATGCTAATAAATTCTTGCAATTTGAAAGATAAGTTAATAGAAATGTTATTGTAGGCTTAAGGACAATTTTGTAAATATAAAAGAACACATTCTAGAAATCTAGGAGAAATATTACTGGAAAAGAAAACTATCAAATTTTAAAAGATAAATTGTTGGATATATTATAGAAAATTCTAAGAATTAGAAATAATAATTGCTGAAAAATTCCAGAAATATTCAGAACTAACGAAAGCAAGTCTTGTTATACATAAAATCTGGAAAAGAAAGTGTAAAAAAATTGGAAACTTTGAAGAAAATTTTATAAATACGAAGGAGATAAAACTGCTAGAAAATCAATAAAAAAATAAAAACACTTTACCAGATAAATGATTGAAATTATTATAGAAAATTCTAGGAATGAGAAAAACTGTAAAACCTCCAAGAAAATTTAGGAAATGTGAATAGTAATCTACTGGAAAATCCTAAGAATTTTATAACGTTAAAGAAAAATTGCAGAAGGTTTTATGTAAATAATGAGAAGACAAAAATCTACAAATCTAGAAGAATGCTAGAAATATGTATAACCCCAGAAGAAAACTTCATTTGTAGTAGGAAAATTGCTGGAAAAAAATCTAATTTTAAAAGATACTACTACTAAACATCTTTATTCACAGAAAAATAAAATCTAATACATGGATAAAATAAAATAAATTCTGATATAGTTGTTCTTCTGCTCCATGGCTATCGACCGGTGGTCTATCATATTTATAGGTATTTATAGAAAATTTGAAGAATATGAAATAGAAATTGCCAGACAATTTAAAAAGTATCAAAATTTTCTTTTACATAAAATCTAGAAGAAAAAGTATAGAAAATATGTAAAACCATTACACAATGAAAAAGGAAAAATCTTTATATTTTATATTTTTAAACAATTTTTTGCTTTTTGAACATAAGCCAATGAAAAAATTATAGAAGGCTATTTTTGTAAACATAAACAAAATTTTAGAAATCTGGAAGTGAAATTACTACGAAATTTTATAACCCTAAAAGAAAATTAGCGATTTTCAAGAAAAAATTATAGAAAATTCCAGGAATCAAAATAAATAAATAAATTGCTGGAAAATTTTACAACTATCGAAAGAAAATTTTCGTTTGCATAAATTCTGGAAGAGAGAGTGCAGAAAAAATGTAATAATGTCAAGAAAATTATTGGAAAAGTTAGAGAAAATTTTAGTAATAAGAAATAAAAATTGTTAAAAAAGGCAATCGAAAGCATATCTTCTTTTATATAAAACTTGAGAGAAAATAAATTGAAAAATTGGAGAATTGTCAAGAAAATTTTATAAATACGAAGGAGCAATTCGAAAATTATAAGGATTTTATAATGCAAAACAAAATTTCCCATCTGAAAGCTGAGTTAACGGAGTTTAAAGGGTTTCTTGTAAATATAGAAGAAAAAATCCAGAAATTTTGAAGAGAAGAAACTTAACGACAATAAATTGTTGGAAATATTATAGAAAATTATAAGAATCAGAAATGGAATTTGCTAGAAAGTTTCAGAAGTAAAGGGAAACAAATCTTCTTTCACTTAAAATCGTAAAGAGATAAAAAATTGTAAAACGGCCAAAAAATTTATTGGAAAAATCACGGAAACTTTTAGCAATAAGAAATAGAAAACGTGAAGAATTATTTTCTTCAAATAGTCAATTTTCTTTAGAAATATTAAGAACTGCTGGAAAATTCTAAGAATTTAATGATATAGAATAGAATATGGCACATTTGAAAACAACTTAACGGAGTAATAAAGTTTGTTGTAAATATAGACGAAATATTCCAGAAATCTAGAAGAGAAATTGTTGTAAGACTTCATAACCCCAAAAGAGTCATAAAATTTTGAAAGAAATATCGTTGATTGTTGAGGCACTTTTATTTTGAAAATCCATTATCATTTAATATAATAATAATAGTAAACGATTGACGATTTTCAACTTTTTATTTTACTCACTACAGTGTAGCGAAGCAATTGTAGTGAGTAGAATAAAAAGGTAAAAATCATCAATATTTTACTTTTATTATTATATTAATTGAAATAAATAATAGAAAATTTAATCAATCAAAAATGAAATTGTTAGAAAATTTCAAAACTATTGAAAGTAAATCTTATACTTAAAATCTGAAAGAAAAAGTATAGAAACTTTGTAAAACCGTTATAAAATTAGAAGGATAAACTGCTGGAAAATTCTAAGAATTTTATAATATGAAATAAAATATCGCACTTGAAAGATAACTTAACGGAGAAAAAAAGTAAATATCGACAAAATATTCCAGAAATCTAGAAGAGAGAATGTTGGAAGACTTAGCCCTAAAAGAGAGTTATTAACTTTGGAAAAAAAATTAATAGAAAATTTAAGCAATCAAAAATAGAATTTTGTAGAAAATTTCAAAACTATTGAAAGCAAATCTTATACATAAAATCTGAAAGAAAAAGTATAAAAAATTTGTAAAACTGTGAAAAAATAGAAATACGAAGGAAAAACTGCAGGAAAATTAATAATTAAATAAGAATTTGATATTTCCAAACGATCTCTCGCTTTTTGAAGCATAAAAAAATATTTAAGGCTTTTTTTGTAAATACAGAAGAACATTTTTTTTTTAAATCTAGAGGAGAAATTGCTACAAAATTTTACAAGACCAGAAGAAAATTATCTAATTTTGAAGAATAAATTGTTGGAAAAAATATAGAAAATTCTATGAATCAGAAATATAGAAGGTATTGCTAGAGAATTTTAGAATTATCGAAACGAAATCACCTTTTACATAAAATCTGGAATATCATCTGTTAAACTTGTAAAACACTCAAAAATATGTTAGAAATATGAAGGAGAAATTTCTACAAAATTTTAAGCAGCATTGGGCGAGAGTGGAAGATCACGTGGACGTGAACTTGAGCCTTTCTTCGTCGAGTCAAAATTTTTGTATACATTTATAGAATTATTTGTAAGTTTTTGAAAAAGTTATATTCACACATTGGATAAATAAATAAATATCAAATATAAAAATATAATACTAAATAAATTCTGGCATTTTAAAAGATAAATAAATAGAAGATTTTAAAGAAATTTTGTAAATATATAAGAAGAAATTATAGATATCTACAAGAGAAATTGATGGAAAAGAAAATTATCAAATTTTAAAAAGAAATATTATAGAAAATTCCAAGAATCAGCAATTTCTTGTAAATTTAGAAGCAATATTCCAGAAATCTAGAAGATTAAATCTTTTGTTGTGAGATTTCATATCCCGAAATGAGATTTATCGAATTTTGACAGATACATACGATAATTGAAAAAACTTTTTTATTAAAAAATTAGGCAATTAAAAATAGAAATTGCTAAAAAATTTCAATATTATTGAAAGCAAATCTTCTATCTAATACATAAAATCTGAAAGAAAAAGTATAGGAAATATGCAAAACCGTTAAAAAAAGAGAAATATGAAGGAGAAACTGCTGGAAAATCCTAAGAATTGTATATTTCTAAATAATTTCTCGCTTTTTGGAACGTAAGTTAGTACAAAAATTATAGAAGACTTTTTTTGTAGGTACAAATGAATTTTTTTTTTAGAAATCTGAGAGAAAAGTTGCTACAAAATTTTACCAGACCAAAAGAAAATTGTCGAATTTTGAAGAATAAATTGTTGGAAAAATTATAGAGAGTTCTTCTTCTTCTTCTTTTTATACAAAACCTAGAAGATAATCTGTCAAAAAATGTTAGAAATATAATATATACGTTAAATTCTATAAATACAATAATGCTATATAAATTAAGTTACTGAAAAACGATATTGTTGGAAATAATATAAAAAATTCTAAGAATCAGAAATAGAAATTGCTAAAAAAAAATTGAACTATCGAATGTAAATCCATTTTTACATCAAATCTGGAAAAGAGAAGATAGAAAAATTAAAGAACTACAGGAGAACTACAAATTGAAATATGTTCTCCTACTAAAACCATGAAGATAAGGGAGCTTGTGCCTTCTTCAACATTATTTACAAAGGGATACATCTGTTGAACGATTTAAAAGAAATGTACCCCTGGTGGGACTCGAACCCACAATCCCCGGCTTAGGAGGCCAATGCCTTATCCATTAGGCCACAAGGGCTTGATGGAAAAATGTATAGAAAGCTTGAATTTTTTTCGGAGTAAATATAGATGAAACTTTTTTAAATTAATTATTGGAAAATTTAAAATGTAATAAAAATTGCCAGAAAATCTATCTGACTATCGAAAGTAAATTTTGTAAGTGTAGCCTAAATTTCCAATAAAACGAACTAAAAAATGGTGAAACATTCTCATTTGTACTATAACTATTCAAATTCTTTTAAGCTAATTTTACACGGTTTTTTTTATCAACTTTTAGAAAATTTTCATTATATTTTTAGCCAAATTTCACTGTTTTAAATTGTTTTTTTGACAAGTTTCAATTCCTTAAAATTTGTTTATTGGTTCCTGTCGGTTATTTTAAAAGTAACATTTTGTTAACTAAGCAGGATTGTTTTGAAAATAATAACCGGTTTTATATACTCCATTTTTTTAAATTTTCCAATAATAATTAAACAAATTTATAATTAATTTTAAGTAATATAATTGTTTGAAACAAATTTTTGAACGAGTTTTTCTTGTTTTAGGACATACTCATTGTTTTTAAGTCAAATTTTTTTCAGATGTTTAACAACTGCCTTTATTTATAATATTTCATTTATGTTTTTTTGGTATTTATCAATTGTTTTATGAATTCTATTTTTTGAAGTTTTTAACTACTTTTTATTTGATAAATTATCAATTTCTTTTTCTACAATATGTGTTCTGTGCTTTTTTTGAAAGAATAATAACTGTGTTTCTGTTGTTAAATGTTAAGTTTTCATGGTATTGATAAAATTTGTAGCTTTAATTAGATGAGATAGACCGAAACTCCTTCCCCAGATAAATTGCAACTATGTAAATGAATCTTGTCTATTAGAGCGGTGGAGCGGAACGCATTTTGGAGCCACCATGGAATGGTTCTGAGAGTTCTTGACGTCGCCGCCTTGTCACGCTTTGGATCACTGCTCCGCCCTGTCCGACTAACTGACGCGAGAATTAATCAGCAATCATATGTTTGTGTCTTCGACAGATCTAGCAGTGAAACACTTGAGTGGTTTGCAATTGATCAATTGTCCTTGAATTTTGTCTTTTATTCTCTTTCAAAACTCGAGGTAAATATCTATGTTAAATATAGATAAATTATTGGTTTTGTTTATTACATCCACAATTACTTAAATATAAATTTTCAAGTAACTTTGATTCAGTTCCAAAAAGTGTTGAGTTTTGTTTTTTTCCCTTTCAAAACTCGATGAAAAAATGTTAAATACAGTTAAATTATTAGTTTTGATTACTTGATTATCGTATCAAACACACTAATTCTTACTTTAATATAAATGGCAGAATAACCAAGTAATTTGTATTCCGTTCCAAAAATTTTATTTCACTAATTTAACATTATAAGCAATATCGTTCTCCAATAATAATAATAAACGCCTTTATTTGCTCAAAAAATTAGGCGAAGTTTAGCCATTGAGGCTACTTTACCACTTAACCCATAAAACATTACAATTTGACAAAAAAAAAAAACTGAACTATCCTAAACTAATCAATTTGCAAATAATATCAATATAATTATCTGTAATTCCACAAGAAAATATTTAGCTTAAAGTTTAAACAAATTAGGTGAAGGAAAGCACATATTATGTTCCCTACTTTGAAAAAAATATTTTCTACACGTAATTTGCATATCTGGTTCCATCAAGAATATAGCCCAATAAGTATAGATGATATTTTAAACAGTTCGACAGTTTTATAAAGGATATATTTATTAACGAAAAAAAAACTGCTTTATATGTAGACAATAATCTAGAGTTATAGTATTTCAGAAACATGTTCAGTAAAGAGATATATTTCTTTTTAACAATAGCCTTTAAGCGGTAAACACTAAACAAATTATGGTATCATTCAGCAAAACGAAACATTTATTCTTCTAGAGGGTTGGTTTCTACAAATATGAAAGATTTAGCAAACTTAAAAGCAATAAGGCATCCTCCACATTCCTAAAGTAAACGAAGGTCATTGCCTAAATCATTGAAAAGATAATTATAAGCAATTAATCTCTTCTCTACATCTTGTAGGATTAGTTTTGATTTCGCAATTTAACTTTAAATTTCTTTCAAATTTAACACCATTAGCAAGTAATGGTTAATATAGTCCATCCGTTGGATCTTCCGTCCTATGTCACAAAATATCGCTTTGAGAAACGACACAAAAACATTCAGTCTGATTAAGTAAAAAAACGTGCGTCGTTTTTTGAAGCGATAGTTTGTGACGTAGGACGGAAGATCCAACGGATGGACTATAAGTGTTATGTCAATAATACACGAATAAAAAAACCCAAGGAGGAGTATAAAGTATTATTTATGAACAGATAAGTCTGTTGAAGAATTTAAAATCAATGTACCCCTGGTGGGACTCGAACCCACAATCCCCGGCTTAGGAGGCCGATGCCTTATCCATTAGGCCACAAAGGCTTGATGTGTGAATTTAATTATCACTGGTTTATATGTGCAAGAGTGTTACATTGTTTTAAATAAATCGTACGGATGATCCACATTTATTGAAGTATTATTGAAGTACCTTATCTATTAGTGTGTCCTTTCCAAATGATTTTCAAACATTAACATCTGTTTTATATGTATCATTTATTAAGTTTAATATAAATAATCAATGGCAATAGGTTTATTTTATTTATTTATTATTTATCTATAGTTTATTTTAAAATACGTATAAATTCAAATTAGTTTCATTAAATGCACGCACAATTTTAGGCTAAAGAAGCAATGTCGATGTTCTTATTGAAATATATACTCTAAGTCAAACTCTTTTTTTTCTGCGATGATGTCTTTTACAAAATCCGCAATATTAGTTATCACGCAATTTTGGGCTAAATTAGCACTGATGAAGTTCTTATTGATATATGTTCTCCTACTCAAAATGTTATGAAGAGGGAGCAAGTGTCTACTTCAACATTATTCAATTACTTAAACATATGAGTAAAACACAGTTTGGGCACTTTTTTCACTTGTTTTATTTAATGCTAGATGTACATTTCGGTTACAATGTAACCATTATCAATAGCAAACTGTTTACATTGTAACCGAAATGTACATCTAGCATTTAATAAAACAAGTAGGTAGACGTATTTGGTATTACAAATTTATTAAGTATTGCATCGAGAACTTATGATATTTCAGCAGAAATCTTGTTTAAAAATTATAACCAAAGCAAATTATAAAATTCTTGAAAACATATCTAATATGCTTCGTGGTAGGAAGTTGTAAAACAATTAAATTATCTAGACAAAAAATAATACTACTAAGAATTAATTAAATCATTATTATACCAGTGACTAAAATTTGATTTCCAATTACAGTTAAAGGTCATTATTACTGATATGGTGACATTGCAAACATTGATCAGTAACAAGAACGAAAGAAAAACTGAAATGCTTATATCATTATTATAACGAGTGACTAAAATTTGAATTCCAATTACAGTTAAAGGCCATTATTAATGATATGTTACTTTGCAAATATTGATCAGTAACAAGAATGAAAGAAACACAACAATTAGAGTTGTTAGGTAACAGTGAGCCAAATTAAGACCAACCAAACCAATCAATTATTAAATCTTTCACAAGTACATTAATTAGGCAACAGACAGATTGTATGGAGAGAATATGACAAATCTAAAAGCTACTTGAAAGACTATTTTAAAAATTATTAGAAGCTTAGTCCGTAAGAAAAAATATTGGTGATAAAAAAATCTTATGCGAATGTTTACAATATAACATGTGTTTCTAAATGAATATCGGGATTTTAACGTTTTGTAGTACTTATTACGTAAAACTTAAAATCATAATTAATACATGATTTTTTTAAATTTTGTTATAGAAGAGAGGAAATCTTTAATACATAATAGTTCTGTTTGTTGGTACGCGCATGCGCTAGAAGGTACTAGTAGCAAACATGGGGTCAGATTATCTTCACGAGATGATAACGAGACATCCCTAAATCGAATACTTTTTGTGCCATATCTCGGCGGAAAGTTTATGGGTCATTTTTGTTTGGAGAAGCAACTGTAACTAATACTTCATATCTTGATGCTCTACAACTGTGGCTATTATTACAATTGTTAGAAGAAGAAGTTTTAGGTAATAAATATTACAAAGTGTTAAATTTCCGATATTCATTGGTATTTCTAAATCAATATCGGAATCGGTATAGTAAATTGATTGATTGAGTAATGTGAAGATAAAAATAATTTGACGAATAAAGCACTAATGATCTTTCTTTTGAATTACCGAATGTACATGTCGGACACAAAGTGACCATTATCAATGGATTAACACTAAATTGGTAATTCAAATAAAAGTGTGAAGAAAGGGACTAATCCGGTATAGTAATTAAAAAATACGCCAGGCTTTTAGAAACACTAAAAATAAAAGTAAGAAAACTATATAATTACACTATTAAAATGTTAATCAGCGATAAATTAACAAAGCTATAGAAACACAGTTATCATCTTTATTTTAAATATTGTGAAGAAAAACTATGTTCCATAGTATGGTCTTTCCTTTACACGTGTCAGGCAATTGTAAATGAAGATAACACTGTGAAGCATAACAAGTGTTTTTCTTCTTCAAACTTGCATATATGGTTCAATTAAGATTGTAGCACAACAAGTATCAATTATATTAAAAAATATATATCTCAGAATTTATAATGTATGTGAAATAATACATTTTTTAAACATGCTTACTGAAGCGAAACTTTTAATTGTTTCTTAAGTAACTTTTATTAATTTTTAAAAATAATCTTGTGTTAAAGATTTATGCAAATAGATTCTTAAACTCTGTCCTATCAAAATTAGCTTTAATTGTAAGGTATAGCTTATGGTAAATAATTAAGATTATAAAAACGAAGTCTTCATAAGAGATAAATTTGACAAAGAACAATATCCCAATAAAATGTTTTAAATCTTCTTCTAACAATAAATTTTGTCTTCAATATTACATAAGCCAAAAATTTACAAGTTGAATGAACTCCTCTACACAGATAATATTCAAGTCAATAATTTTTTAGAAAATGTTGTATCTATCAAATTGTCGGTAATTAGGATTTATAAATTAATTAAGATAAAGCTATTAAATAATTGACACCCAGAAATCCTAAATTTTGAAGCTGACTTTGTTGAGAAATTCTTTATCTATGAAATTGTTGTTAATGCCTTAATTAGGATAATGTTTTAAATATTTCATACCAATATTTCCAAAAATATTGAAGCTGACTATTCTAGAAAAATAAAAAGTAAATATAGTGGAAAATAAAGTTTTTTTTTTCTGAAATCCTAACCTGAAGCAAAAATACAAAATCACTTCATTCGCAATATTCGAATTCATTTCATTACATTATCTTTCATCATCATATTGTCACTGACAAATCCAGTCGATAGCCATTTAACAGACTAAGATTCTTTTTAGAACCATCGAAACTTGTAAATTTGAGATTGAGAAGGATTTAAGCCAAATTGTTACAATAAACAAAAATAATCTTTGCGAAATCATCTGCATTAATATCACCAGCCTCGATGTCAAGGATATTCTGCATCACATTAAGAAATTCGAACAATTAAACTGTAATATAAACTAGTGTGTGCACTGTCCAGTTTTATCAAATTACGAAATCATACACAATTGTAACGAAGGTGATCCATCTTAAACAGAGCCAACCAAGCACTACTACGAGAAGTAATTTAAAGAACTTGATATCATTTAGCCCAATCCGATAAGCAACTCCTCGCACTTTGCCTCCTACTCTCTAACAAAATTCACTCTACACTATCTACCAATAAGATAGAAATGGCAACAATTTTGCAATTGCTCCTCGCAAGATTCCTATAGAAGGTATCATATACAATATTAAATCCAGCCTCCACAAAAGCGACAGTGCCACATCCAAAATTATTCGCCCATGCACTTTAATCGTCATGCCCACCAAAGCCCAATTTATCACGAAACGGATTTGTGGCTCTGAGAAACTTAAAAAAACAAAATAAAAACAATTATCTTACCGGCGGATAATGGAAACGCCACAGCAGTCCTAAACATATCAACATATCAAAATACTACTAAAAATTACTAACTTCTTAGCCGACTACAGCTACAGGGTTTGCCAGTGTAATGAGAAGATTTCGTTTTCGTAGTTTTTTAACAATTCCTAAAATATGAATGGAAAATACAAGAGTAGCCATTTGTTTTACAATATGATAAAAGTTATTTTTTGGAAACCACATCCGTGAAATGTCCTTCGTTGACATTTAATCATTTTATAATCCGCGACTTAAAGTTTTGCATAACACTTATCAGCATATTAACAGGTATTGCTTCAATTTAGTCGCGAATCCGTTGTTTGAGGGCTGGGATTGTCCTGGGTGGATCAATTTGGACACTTGTGTTGTCAGGTATACCCATAAAAATAAGTCGCAGACTGTTAGGTCGGGAGACCAAAGAGGGCAATGGATATCCCTGTTTCGAGAAATCACATCACATGGGAGCAAAACATTAACCACATTCATCCTCAAAAATATAAGGACCTATAATTTCATTGCCCACCATACTGTCACTCTCTCAGAGTAAGCTGAAATGCCATCAAAAAAGGTAACGTCGCGTTTTGTACTAAACTCGGGCCACTTTGATAATACGCTTTAAATGCCCAGCTTCGTTGTTCACCTTTTCAACGATTCATTGTAAACTGAATTATAGACCATGCAGGTTATGACTGATCGGCAACTGATATTTCCACTACTTCGCCACGAGCTGCTAACCATGTATAAAATAATCGATTCTGATCTAACTGTATACCTGGAAAACCATCAAAAGAAAAAAATCTTCAGTCGCCTTTTTGACAGCAAAATTAAATAATCTTTAATTCTCCTCCAAATGCCCTAAGATATACGGTCTACCTAAAATATACAAACTCGACAGACTACTCCGACTCATCGTCAGTTCATTCAATACTTCCATACAAAAATTAGCTAAATTTTTAACCAGTTTGAAGTTTTCGACCCACTACTTAGTAAGCCAAATCTTATGTCAAAAATTCATCACTCTTCTTGAAGCCCATCGAACCAATAAAATTATCTAAGGCAGATATTCTTGTTAGTTTTGACGTTAAATCGCTTATTACCCAAGTACCCATTAACGAAACAATCGAACTTTCATAAACTAAATATCAACAGCCTATTCCAACTATAGAACTTATTAAACAGTGCTTGACAAACATGTTTAATGGAAACAGCTGTAAACAAATTGAAGGAGCACCAATAGGATAGTAAATTTGTTTATGGAAGATTTCCAGAATATCGTATTACAATCAGACCCTTATGATTAGTCCATATGGGTTCTTTATGGTGATGATATCTTATTCATTTAGCTCTATGGTAGAGACAAGCTCAATATCTTCCTCGAGCACTTGAAACAATAAAAAAATCGAAACTCTCGGAAACACCGTATTTAGAAAAGCAGTTCATACAAACAAATACTTAAATGTTGCTTCTCACCATCATCCTTGCCATTCTGTGGCAAAAACTTTTTAACCAGCTTACTCCGAAAATAAATTCAATCTGAATAACGCACTAGGTGAACTCCAGACAGCTCTTGTTCTGGGCATAAGATAAACTTCGACAACCAAGATTATTCGCGAGGGAATCGAAATAGAAAAATATTTAGATAGTCTCAATAAACACGACGACGCCCAACGATTACCAACGGAATCTCTGTTGTCCGGCCTAATTACAAGAAGCATGTATGCATTTTGTAATTTTAAGTTATGTTCTTTTAAAGCTTAACTTATTTTTAATCGGCGAATTTAAACTTAGTAAAAGTATTCAGTCATTTTTTATTGCAACAAGGTGTACTGCAAGGTATTTTAATCAATTTGTGTATTGTGTTATTTTTAGATGATATAACATTTCTTACACATTTAATCCTAAATATATAATTAAATGCATAACATGTGCTGTTATATACTTTTGAACGTTCGTTTTCTAAATAACAGTTTTTAAAAGCAATATTAACTTTTATCTACTTTTACAGTATATTTGCTATTACATTAATAACTAATTCATCATGTCATCCACAATCTGTAATATATTAAAAATTAATAAAAGAAAAGCAAGCCATTTAAGATATTTGACATATAAGACTTAATTGTTCAGTTATGAGACTGTGCAAAATTGAGACACATTATATTAAACATTAACATCATTCAGTATTAAAATTGCTTTCTTATATTATATATTTAAAAATTTCTAAATACTTTCTAATCATAAACAACTCAAGGTTATTTCTCTACTAACACACATATGCACAAATATTTATCATTTTAATTGACTATAAAATTGCCGGAATATGATAAGGCGGTTACAAAACCAGGCAAGCACGGATACTTATCACTTAACATAATAAATTACACGTTATCTTTGAAAGTAGTAAAATAAAAGTGAAATACAACAATATTTGCAATATAATAGTAGATGTATAGTGCTACATTGCTACACAAAAAAAAAGTAATTTGGAAATTCATTCAAACATAAACAATAGCCCATAAATTAACTCTCCAAGTCATATTCATCAGGCATTATTTAACTTTTTTAAAACATGCCTCATGAAATATCACCACGTAAATCTTTATTAAAGACCATTAGCGGAATGGTCATAAATATATTCTTATATACAAGCGGGCATTATAATAATTATTCCGCACGGCTTGCAGCGTGGCATTGTTTCGTGCGCCGCGGAAATAAACAGAATAGACGCAATGTCTCGAAAGTTTCCAGACAAAAATATTTTGTTGTTATATAAAGGAAATACTTCTCTTAATAATAAAAGTTTATCTTTTTCAATTCCGGCCACAAAATACTGCGTGCGCTGTTCGGCGGTCAACAGATTTTATTCTGGTGTGTATTGTTTGCCAGGGGAAATATGACGACTGCCCCCCTTTCCCCCCCTCATCGCATAACCCGGCGGTTTTCATATATTTTAATTTCCACTACTTCGCCGGGGAAATTTAATTATTTTGCCCTTTCGCTACGTTTCAAGGCTTTCACGCTCAAATTAAAAGCAATAGCAAACAAAGGCATTCGGGGGAGATAAAGAAAATGTTGGTGTGTACGACGTCATAATTGCGGCGGCGTAAGCATCCACTGGTCGCAATATAATCTTTCTGTAAAATAATTTTTATCAAATGACCACCGTATAAATGTAATAGTGATATTTTACTTGTTTAGTAATTAATTTAAAATATTATATCAAAATGATTTTATTGAAGGCATAAAAAATGCTGTATTATTAAAAACTAATTTCGTAATATATACTTTTAACAATCAATGGTTTCCTAAATAGTTTTAATAGACTTTGATAATTTTCATTGCCTCTACGGCTTTTCTGGAAAATACACACTCTTTTGTCGATTATTCTGCATAAATGTGACTGAATTTCGTTTTAGCGTTTAATTCCCTTCCGAACTTTGATTTTAAATAATCCCATTAAAAAATAAACCTAATCGTGTTAAGTCACATGATCTAGATGGCTAATTCTAATCACCTAAAGGAGACAGTACACAACCGGGAAATGTCTCAGGCTGTAATTAAATTGTTTCACGGGCTGTATGAAATGGGGCACCGTCTTGTTAAAACCAAAAATTTTCGACCCCAAATCATCTAATTTCCAAATCGAAAGAACTGTGTTATGTCTAGCACCACTAACAGTCACTGCTTGTCTCCATTTGCAAAAAGTGCAGCTCAACAACAAATTATTTATTATCAATTTTAAAATGTGCTTTATCGTTTAGAATGATTTTGCTCGAAAAAATAATTTTCACTTGTTGATGTTAAATATTCCATCCAAAAAACTCTTTCGCTGTGAATGGTTGTTAAGTTGTTCTGTTAATTAAATTTTGTAAGCACTGAGAAACATATTTTTTGTGAGTATAAGCTGTAGAGAGCTTTATGAAAATTTTAATTCTTTTTTAGGACCCAAAATTAATATTAATGGGATGGAATATTCTTCAAGATTCTCAGGCACTGTATCGATTCTGACATTTGAATGGCTTGTTTTTAGACTATAATTGTGTTTCCAACTGCTTTAGACTCCCTGATTAGATTTATCTTTATTTATTTGCATGATGTAGATCGTTTAATTACCACAAAAAGTTAAGTAATCTTTTCAAGGTCTTTACATAGTATTTCTGGTAGTACTTGTACTTGTAATTGTAATTTTATGATATACACTCCTCTTTGTATGCACTAAATCCTTTGCAATTTTTAATTGCAGAGTATTTACTTATGAAAGTACTTTGGCTTTTTGGTCAAGATATGTAAGTATTTAAACTCTCTTGGCAAGATTTAAGCGATACATTTCTTTATATATATGGTAAACATCATTTAATCTAGATCTATATATTGTTTTACTGATAAGCAAGTACCTCAGGCTTTGTAATTATGTTGCGGAGATATAATTACTCTTCGTATGCTTTAAATTATTTTCTGTTTCCAATATGACCAATTACTTTTTAAAGATTCACATATTTTGTTTGGTAGTAGTATGAGAGTTTTGTTAATCTCTTGATGGACTATCTAGAACTATTCCAGTAGTACTTTTTTGTCAAAATCTGTATATGGTTTCTCTGGTAGTACCTAAGGTCTCTTGACAGAATTTTAGAGACATACTTATTTATTTATATGATTAACATTATTCCATGAGCACAAAAGAGATGAGTTATTTTACTAAAGTCTGTACATAGTGCCAAGCCTAAAGTACTTGTAGTACTTTTTAAAATTATGAATGATATATTCCTCCCTTTATATGCACGAAATTATTTTTTAGTTGATTAGACATTCTTAAGTTTATCTGTTTTTTATAGTACTTTTTCATTCTGTACATGATCATTCAGGTCTTATTTTAGCCCTGTATATAGATATGATTATGAATGATATATTCTTGTTTGTAATTGATCGGTTTTATTTTTCTTTAGTACTTTTTCATTTGTACATGATCTTGTTTTCTTTCTCTTCTTATAGTAGTTCTGAATTAGATCTATTCATTTATTTTTATAACTATTATTTTAGTCAATTCATATAATTTCATTTTTTATCTCGCTTAGACTTCTATGGCTTTTCTAAAGATCTTCGATCTGTTGCTTAAAATTAATTTTTGAAAACGAAAAGAGTGTTCCAAATGAATTAATTTTCTTTAGCACTCTTACATTTGCTCCGAATTAAATTTTAAGATCAGGAGGGTGTTTTTAAACACTTTGTTTGGTTCAGTGCTTCGATCTGTTGCTTAAAATTAATTTTTGAAGACGAGTTGAGTATTCTATAAGACTTAATTTTCTTCAGAACTTCTACAGCTTGTTGCATAAATTATTTTTTGAGGACGAGAAGAGTGTTCTAAAAGAGTTAATTTTCTTCTGCATCTCTGCAACCTGCACTGAAATAAATTTTAAGTCAAGAAGGGTGTTTCTAAAGACCTTAGTTGATTCTGTACTTTGTTGTTCCTCAAAATTAATTTTTGAAGACGAGAAGAGTGTTCTAAAAGACTTGATTTTCTTCTGCACTTAAATACGTTGCTCTGAATTAAGTTTTAATATAAGAAGAGTATTTTTAAAAGTTTTATTTGATTCAGTCTTTCAATTTGTTGCTCGAAATTAATTTTTGAAGACGTGGAGAGTATTCTGCACCTATACAGCTTGCTCTGAGTTAAATTATAAGAAGATAAGTGTTTTTAAAAACTGTTTCATTCAGCATTTCGATTAAAAATTAATTTTTATAGAAGAGTAGAGTATTTTTAAACACTTAATTTTCGCAACCTCTGCAGCTTGCTTTGAATTAAATTTTAAGACCAGGAGAGTTTTTAAAAACTTTATTTGATTCAGTATTTCGATTTTTTGCTCAAAATTAATTTTTAAAGACGAGGAGAGTATTTTGCACCTCTACAGCTTGCTCAGAATTAAATTTTAAGAAGAGAAGAGTGTGTTCAAAAAGTTTATTTGATTCAGTATTTTGATTTGTTACTCAAAATCAATGTTTGAACACAAGAAGAGTGTTTTGAAACACTTTATTTTCTTCTGCACTTCAATAACTTGTTTTGAATTAAATTTTAAGATAAGGAGGGTGTTTTTAAAAACTTTATCTGATTTAGTATTTCGAGTTGCTCAAAATTAATTTTTGTAGAAGAGAATAGTGTTCTAGAAGACTTAAATATTTTCTGCACCTGTGCAGCTAGCTTTGATTTAAATTTTAAGACCAGAAGAGTGTTCTCTCATGGATTTGAGTACTTTGATTTATGATTCTTTTGTCATATTATTCATCATACGGATCTTGAAAATTATTTTGATAGAACCAAAAAAAAAAACAATATTTTTGAACCAATACCAATAATTTTTTTCTTATACATCCAATGATAATAATAGAGGAAGCGTATTTCAACGTTCATTTTGAGGTCAAAAATACTGCCTCGGACTATGTTGAACGTTATTTGTTTTATCCTCAATATACACCAGTATATCATCAACATGTTTAAATATATTTGTATTTCTTGGGAGTGAAAGTAGGAAATAACTCACAAATGAGACTTTTATCCATTGGCAGTTTCTAGATACCACTCTCTCTACTTTTATTCCTCAAGAAATTATTCGAGGCGATAATTAAGAAAAAAAAAATCCTATATGTACCAGACCACATTTCTTCGTATCAGTTTCCTCCAGCGTGGATATACTACCCTATCCCTATTCATACTCACATCAAATTGCCAAACAGCTAACCTGGAAGGTAAGAAGTCTGCAATTATATTCCTTGAAATTCAAAAAGCGTTTGACTCGGTGTGGCACCAACGTTTGCTGTTTAAGTGCAATTCTCTTGATATTACTTCATATCTTCTTCACCTTCCTAAATTATAGTTTGTTAAATGTTCGTATCCGCAAGATACTTTCTCGATCCTTCATTCCCCAATCACGAAATTTGTAACATTCAAATACCTCAATCCTTTCACCTACTGCCTGCTTTTTGCTGATGATTCAGCACTGATCACGCATGATAAAACAATATTAAAGGCTTTTAGGACTTTTCAGAGGTATATAGATACAACAATGGTTTTCTAAATGGAGAATTTCCATCAATCTTAACAAAGCCCTCCTATTTATTAGATTTAACCGTTCTAACACTTCTCCCCCACTATAATCTAACCAACATTGAATGAAGCGAATGGTTGCTACCTTTACGACGTGGTAAGTTTACAATTCAGTGTAACCAACATTGATATATCTCCAACACAGGTAAATATATATCTAGGAATAACCTTTGATGTTAAACTCTCCTTCAAAACTTATGCCCAAAACATGAACTGTAGTTCATATATATAAAATGATTTGTCGTCCCTTGCTCGATTTTGTCGCAAGCCTGTTTCCTAATCCCGTCCCCCAAGTCTGTTTCCACTGCTGGGTTCCACCATAAGGCATAATGTGATACACGATTTGCTGCTATTAAATTAAGTCCTGTTCCTACAGCTTTTAAAGACGCTAGAAGAAAAGTCTGTGAACGATCAGCCTTTAGAATATCAAAAAGAAAAGATCAGGCATCCTAACATTCCTTAACACAATTAATCTAACACTTTATCAAAATATTCAAATTACCCTTTGTATTTATCCACAAAGTATGCCACTAATACTCACATACTTCACATCCTAAACTACCTTTATATCTATCACAATCAGAACGTAACTCTTTAATCGAAAAATCCCTAACCCACTACCCACGAATTAATCTCACCTTTTCATATGTCATATATATCTGTCATGCTGACATAAACAGCCAAAGAGTCTCCCCTAAGAAGGGGACAGAAAAGTAAATATAGGTATTTAAAGAAATATACAGATGTCCAAGAGGATATTTGCATCCTCAGCATCATGGACAAAAACAAGGGTTAGAGTGGAAGAACGTCGCAGCTGCATTAACTCCGCCCGGCTTCATCCATCCAAAATTTTTGTACGTTTTGTTATATATTTGTGTATATTCATATGTATTTTTTTGGAAAGGAAACTAAAGACTAACAAACAAATAAACATACAATTCAAGCCTAAAATCAGTAGCAATTAATGTTGAAGGAAGACAGCCTGAAAGACCTATGATCGATAGCCAAGAAGGGAACGATGAAGAAGTATTATAATTGTTATGTAATACTACCAAAATTTTCTGGTAATTAAAATTTTTGAATTTTGAAGTAATTTTTAGACATTTTTGTTTTGCTGTATATAACTGATTAATATTAAAAGCTCGTAAATAATTTCAAAACTGTAACATCAATATACTATTCTTGCATGTTTTATAAAATAATATAAAGATTTTGATCGAATAATTATGTTAGAAACTCTGTCCTTAAAGCTAAAATTTTTGAAACATGCTGAAGGAAGATTTCTAGAAAAATTTAGAAAGAGATTATCTCTGCGGTTTGGAAATTAAATTAGTGGAAAATTTTGATAAGATTTTTCCTCTAAAATTCTAAAACACTAAAATGAGCAAAGCTTTATATTTTGAAAGATACGTTTTAAGAAAATTATAAGATAATTTTCTAAAATATTATTTTTTTGAGTTTGGATTATACTTGTAAGTTTCAGAACAATTACGATAGGAATGTTGGAAAATTCTTGAGTAGTGACGGATAAATTGCTGAAGATTTTTTTTTAATTTGGTTGAATATTCTAGTATATTAGAAAAAAAAGTTTGGAAGACAGCTTTTAAAAGATCTGCAAGAACATATACTCAAAAATTATACAAAAAATATAGTCGGAGTTTAAATAATAAATTCTATAAAATTCGTGTTAAAATAAATTTAAAAAATGATAATTTTTTTTGACATTACTGAAAAATTTTAGAGATCTGATAGAAATATTTATAGATAAACTTAGACCATTAGAACCTAGAAGGGAATTCTCTAGAAATATAAAGAAAAGTAAATATTCACAATTCGGATTATAAATTAATTAAAAGAGTTTAGAATTATGAAAAAAAAAATTCTGGAAAATTTTACATCATCAGTAAAAACATCATCACAACTTAGAAGTCAAACATCAAGATATCTTAAGAAAAGTTTTAGAAAAAATATCGCAATTTGGATTAAATATTCCGGGAAAATTCTTTTACAACAAATCATAAAATGAATAGAAACTGCTGGAAATTTTTAGAAATCTGAAATTTTTTAAATTGAATAATCCAAGATGCATCACGAAGTGTACTCCTCAACCATTAATCAAATCTGAAATAAAAATGAAATCATTCTAAATACTCCCAAAGGATTTCAAGAAAACTTTCTGGAAAAAAAACTTGAAAAGGAAACGCTTTGCAATTTCATGAAATTAAATTCCAAGAAACTCTGATAAGAAATTATTTAAAAATTTTGAAAAGTTCTTTAAATATTTGTAGAAATCTTTAGAAATTTTGAATAACAATTGAAACCCAAAGGAGAACATTTTTATATATTAAATTTCGAAGAAATATTTATGAAAAAATCTGAGAAAGATGTCTGCAGTTTGGAAGTCAAACTCGAGGAAAATTACAACTAAGTAAGGTAAGAAATAGTAAAAAAAAATTGAAAAATACCACAGAAAATTCTGTAAAATATTGTAAATCTGCATTCATAATTATTATTGAATTGATGAGGCATGATGAAACTTCGTAACACATTGAAATAAAACAACACAGTTATAAATAAATGTGAAACCCTCCCAACCGTGTTTTGTTTTAATAAAAATTTTTAGACAATTCTAAAAGCGTAGAAGAAAAAAATCACAAATTTGGAAAACAAATTCCAAGAAACATTAAAGAAATATTGTTGGAAAAGTCTAGAAAACATTTCTACGGTTTAGGCAATACATTTCAGGAAAGCTCTGACTAAATAAGGTCAGAAATAAAGAAAAATTTCTGAAAAAATATAAAGGGAATTTCTGGATTTTTTTAAATATCTAATTTTTTGATATCTGATGTTTTGAAAAATAATCTTGAATCTTGTTGATGATAATTTATTTTACTACTTGAACTTTACCATTAATCCTTAATCTGTAATAAGAAGATATTTTACATTTAAATTTACTTTGTTAAAAAATAATTCAAAACACTTTGCTTAAATACAGTTATAATTTTAAAACATTTGTAAATACATGAAAACATTTTTTTTAAGTATAGCAGATTTGAACAGGTGTAGTTTTTTTTACAATTTAAATTTATAATTTTTGGTAAATATTAAATAAAAAAAGGAGTGCTTCAGCTAGTTCGAACTTAAAAAAAACAATTAAATATTTACTTAATTAAAAGTAGATTCTAACATTTCAATTGGAGCAATTTCTTCATATAATAAACTAGTTTGAAAAGCTTTTTTCAATTTTTAACTGTTTAGAATTTTACTACTTCGACTACTTTTTAAATTTTCCACAACAAATTGGAATATTTTTATCAACTTTATTTGATAACTCTTATTTATTCCAAAATTGCCAATAAAACAGTTTTTATTGATTTTTTTCTATAAAACCTGAGTGAAATTTAAATTGTAAAATCAATTTTTACTTAAACTATTGTATAAACTAACATACTCCTAACCTACCCTAGTAACCTATATATTGAAGTAGCGTATTCCTGACCTACTATATTGTACTGTATTGAATCAACGTAACCTTAACCTGCTGCATAAAACGATTGCTATTGCTAGAATAAGCTTAAGTGAGGTTAATGTATACTTTAATATAGGTAGGTTATGAGTACGCTGGTTTATTATATAATTTGTTGTGGTAGGTCAGGAATACGCTGGTTTAAGCAATGGTTTTGTACTCGAACGATATAAAGTTTATTTTGGCAGATCGGATAGATAGATAATTTATTGTATTTATTCTGGAAGGTTAGTAGTACGATCATTTGAAATATTGCTTATTGCGGTAGGTCAGGTATTCGTTCTATTTATGTAAATAAATATAAATACAATATAAAGAAAGAATAGACAGAAATGAAGAGTTGCGTAATTATGTATCAAAAGAGAATAAAGTTCTCAATAGGTTAGTTTAAATTTACATTTAAATAAAATAATATAACACATTTATTTATACTGAATAACCCTCCACTATAATATCTTTGGAAAATGAAGTGTCATGTTATAATTTGATTGTTAAAATAACGATTCAGTCTAATTTGAGTAAATCATCAAGAAAATTTAAAAGATAATTAAGTTTTGAGTTAGCTACTTCATAATTTGTGCCATTGTCGCTGTAAATAATTTGTAGTACACTACTTCAAAAACAAACATTTCTAAAATCGGGGATTTTACTATATTTATTTAATGTTAACTTCAAGTCTATGATATATGTGGCTAAACATAAAAATAAACAAATTCAATCTTAAAAAAATCTAACGTTCAGGAAGTTTCGACTAGCACAGTAAAACTTCTGAAAACTGCTATAAATTTATCAGTAGTTTTATTAATTGTAAATCAAATGGAGTTTAGCAAAATAATCCCCTAATCTAGACTGTAATATTACTCCCTCATTAGAGTCTTTTCGTTCTGGACCAATTTTTCAAAACTAGTAGCAATTTGCAAAACTTTCATGCTAAATTTCACTTTGATTCAATCTACAGGATAGTTTTCTGATTATTTGCAGTAGAAGTAAATTATCAAGAACATTTAAAGGTGGCAATAACATGTTAATAAGAGTACTTCTTTGTTACTAGATAGTACGAGGGATGGTAAAAAAGTAATACACGTTTGCACCGAGCGGAGCGCTGGCGAATAGAGTAGCAGCAAGATGTGTGCTAACAAGTTTAGTTGTATGTAAGGTGAGTGGTTATTTCACCATTCAGTTATTATAATATATAAACAATACGGATTTGTTTAAAGCAATTATTTACTTGAGTCTTACAACAATATGAAGTAATAAATTAAATACAACACATCTGAATGCATTTACACTTACTAAAATTGACATTTTATTGACTTATATTAAGGTAATTTCGGTGCAAAATAAAAATCTGGAATTTAGAGCAACTGCTTTAAGTGAATTAAATAGTATTATTCTATTTTTTTTTTAATTTTGCTGTATCTACATGTACATCATCATAACATACAAAAAAATGTATTTATTTTAATTTTATAAATAGCAAAATTAAACCGACAAATTTTTGATTTTTTTAAAATTCATATTAAAAGTTCCATACAATTTATTGGAGAGGAAATAGGCAATTAAATATTGACCCCGTTTTATCACGTGGATTTAAATTCAAGTAATTAGCAATTTATTACTAATTAAGTATAAATGATCAAACACTAATAATGAAACAAATCAATTAATTTGACGGTATGGATACATACTTTGAGTGGTCATATATATAAATATTGAATAGATGTGAATATAATAGAATAAATATAATATTATTGTACTATATAATTACCCAATTATGGTTAAAAGCTAATATGTATTATTTATCAAAATAAAATATTAAATTGAAGTTGACGTTGAATTTACTCTCATTACAACAAAACTGGGGCAATATTATAAATTGGCGTCGTACAACTCCAACGGTTACAATTGTATTACCAATTCATATTTTATAACATTTTACATATCGCCCATCCACTGAATACATCAATAATAAAAATGTGTAACGATGTAGGAATCCATAAAAAATGAAATTAATCGAAAGAAATAACTTTCGCTCCATCCCCCAGTTTTTTTTTTTTTTTTGGCAACGGACGGAATCGCAGTATATAAATTCCTAATCCATTGAGAAAGGGTCTTAGGAAAAATAGGGGAACCATTTCTCGTTCATATGCTCACCATATCTGTTTATAGATCAATATAAATGGTTCCGATTCAAAAACTTTTTACTACGCCAAATAAAATTATAACGCTCAAGTAATCTTCCCCTTCTCACATTTCAACGAATGCCAGACGTCAGGAATAAAACCACTGGAGATTTTTATTATTGACGCATAAAGTCCCAAATACTCAATATGTGTTTGTGTATGGATGTGTGTGTGCGTTACATAACGTATAAGAGTAATAAAACTGTTATAGTTATCTAAATTTTATTATACATACAAGGACTATATTAAATATACAGAATTATAATATTTTACTAATAACTAAACAATATTATATTAAGTAATAAATAATTTTATCAGGTTTCTTTATATAGCTCAGATTAATCATTAAATTATTTGGGTGATTGAACACCGTCGATAATTATTACCAACCAAAAAATATCACGCCCGAGTGATAGAAATTTTCTAATTAAAAACTTTTAATTAATAACACCCAAGTTATAATAAACACATAAGTTCATAATCCACGCATAACATCGTTAATAAAGTTTATGTTTTGACTTTAAAATTAATTCCATCGTAAAATGTTTCCTTAATGCGGATCAGTTTCGGAATGTTTGTTGTGTATGATTCGGCGTACGATAAGTACTTCGCTTAAAGATGAAATTTTGTTATAAATCTCCAGGGGGAGAAACGTTTCCCTTCCAGCATAAATTATTTAATAATAATAAATGATATTTATTGATACAACAAATATAAATGTTGTGTGTGCACTATATCAAAGTCACGAAATGTGTACAATAGTATAATTAAAGTGTATACATATGAAGGATCTAATCGATACTTTCGTAATTATTTATTTATTATAAAACTTTTATAATATTTTACTTATTCATTAATGGCCTATTATATAATATAGATTTGAGTTGATAAATACAATACACTATTAAATCATGTATGTATTTGTTGAAATAATAATGCTATAATATTAGCTAAAAGGCAAGTATTTAAAAATTACATTGAAATTTTCAGAATAAATCAAAAGTCACCTGTCCAGTTTTAATGTTTAGGAACAAATCAAATATTTCAACAAACTGCGATAGTAATAGAGATAATTTTAATTCATACTTTGTCAATAATGCCAAAAAAGTTTCAAAAATATATCCCCTAGTCAATTATCTAATGCCACCCAAATTTTAAATTAAACGGCTTTCAAAGTTTTTGATTAAATGAACAGCCTTAAATCTATCAATTGCATAGATATTTATTATATGTCAGTAGATCGAATTAATTATTTAAAATTACTAGTATATTTTCTTTTATGTAGTCTTCAACCTATAAAATTTGTCAATAAGAAATGAAAGATTTTACCATTAACCACAGGTCTACCTCAAGGATCACTTCTTAGACCGATATTAATTTTAATTTTGATTTTCTCGGAAGAAGTTTTCTGTAATGAATTTGCAAAAGAAAATTTTTGACACAATAAAATTTATGTAAATATTTTGGGGATCCTACACTTTTTTCTAAACTACAGATATAGATTTATTTCCAGGGACGATGATAAAAATAAACAATTACAGTGTGGTGATGTGTAATTATAGTAGGGTAGATGGGTGGCGTACTCTTGACCTACCTCAACTTGTCTTGTATTAGCGTAGTCTTGTCCTAATGCTGCAGATAATAGATCATTGAATATTTTAGATTTAGTGTTACCGTTATTGATTGATGGTAAAACCCTTCTGATGGATTTGTTAGTCGTACCAGCCGTTAAGCACTATTTAATGTTAGGTTCTGATTTTTGTAGATTATTTGAGATTTCAAAACCAGTTGGTTGATAGATAAGGCGTTGAGATGTTGAAAATCCATATTCATTTGTATATTAAAGTTGTAAATAACTAAGATTTTCAAAATGTGTGTTTATTTTCACTACAATTGTTTCGCAAATTTATTGCTTCTTCAGGTGAATGAAAGTTTACAATAAAATTAGAAAAACTTAGAACTATATATTTACATTAACACTATTGGCACTATGGAGGGGTAAATATTTTAAGTAGTGGGGAGTTTGACAGTTCAATTTGTTCGTTTAGCAGGAGGCCCGTTTTTTCGAATCTGTTGATTTCCAGGTTTTCGAGTAGATTTAATTTTCTCCCTTTCTTCTCTGTGTGGAGAATCTGGAAATCCTGGTTGAAGGTGTGGTTTTCGGAAAGTAGATGATTTGCATATGTTGAGGTGTTCTTTTTTTTTCCCATGCACTTTTGTGTTCTGCAATCCTTTCTTCAAAGGCTCGTCCTGTTTGTCCAATATATTTTTTAGGGCAGTCATTGCATGTTAGCATGTACACTCCACAACTATTGAGTTTGTTCATTTTGTCTTTGTTATTTTTAATAATTTTGCCAAGGCTATTGTTTGTTTTGAATGCTATTTTAATATCTAGTTTTTTCATTTCATTACTTATTTTATTAGTTAAATGTCCATTAAAAGTTAAGTCTTAGATTCTAATTTCGGGGAAATTTGTGCTACTAATAGGGAAATATCTGAACGTATTCTGGGCATGTCTGAGTTATCTGCCAAACAAGCTAAGCAATTTCAGTTGTGTGTCGATGAGTTTTCCGAAATTTCATGGAAGTATGGTTCTAGGTTAGGTCGTAAATGCACAATTAGCCATGCTATTGACTCCGGAGAAGCAGTACCAATTAAGCAAATATATCTTGAATAAGCTTTATGCGAGATTAGATTAAATATTGTCTTTAGGAATTGTTCAGGAGTCAGGGCATCACCTGTGTTATTTGTTAAAAAGTCCAATGAAGACTTACGATTCTGTTTCGATAGTAGGAAACTGAATTCAGTAACGAAACCGGATGCTTATCTCTTTCTTAGGGTAGATGAGGTTTTAAACAAATTAAATGGAGTATAAGTAAGTATTTAACGTCAATCGATCTGAAGGATGCATTTTGGTAAATTCCGCTAGAAATAACTTCTAGGGAGAAAACGATCTTTGCGATTCCGAGTAAGGGTTTGTTCGAATTTACTGTTATGCCATTTTGACTAAGCAATGCGCCCAAAACCCAACAATGTTTAATGGATACGGTATGGTTCTCTTTTAGATCATTACTACACTAACGTTTGAAAAACATATAGAGGTTCTCCATTTAGGTTTAGAGCGATTTAAGGCAGCAAATTTAACCATTAATTTAAGTAAGTGTAAATTTTGTCGCTCTTCTTTGCGCTATTTGGAGTTTATTGTGGACAAACATATCTGCGTAGTGATCCAGATAAAGTTAAAGTGATGTTGGAAATTCCTCGCCCTGAGACAGCTACGGAAGTAAAGCGATTCCTGGGAATTTGTTGGTGGTATCGTCGCTTTATTGCGAATTACTCGACAATCGTCGAACCTATTTCTTTCTTAAATTAAGGGCAGGAAGAGATCTCAACGGAATATCTTGGACTAACGAAGCCGAGGCTGCGTTTCTCGAGATTAAGATGTTCTTATCGTCCGCCCCGGATTATTTCAAGAAATTTATTATTCAATACGATGCCTCAGATGTGGGTGTGAGTGAAGTTTTGCTTCAGGTGAATGACCAAGGTCTAGAGTTACCCATGGCTTTTGGGAGTAGGACTTTAAGTCGTGCGGAAAGGAATTGTTCCGTTAAGGAGAAGGAATGTTTTGCTGTTTTATTCGGTGTGGAAAAGTTCCGTCCGTATGTAGAAGGCACATATTTCCGTATAATTACCGACCATGCGTTATTACTAAGGTTAGATAGGTTGAAAAATCCCGGTGGAAGACTTGCTAGGTGGGCGATGCGGCTTCATCAGTACGAAATGTCAATAGAACATCGTCGGGGAGCGAGTAATACAGTTCCTGGTGTGCCATCTCTGCCTCCCTTGGAATTAGCTAGTCTTCAAATTTTAGAAGAGTCCAAACGTGCTGATTAGTGGTATTTGGCGATGGTTAATTGGGTAAACCAAAGGTTGGCCAGGTATCCGGATTGGCAGGTTCGTTTTTTTTGATTTTTTGTTAAATTGAATATTCGTGGTTATTTATTGCTACCCAAATATCGACAAGTTTTCAAAATATTACAGGACTACAATAATAATTTAAAATACGAATTGAAATAAAAATATTAGAAACAACTACCAACTATCAGCTATATTTATCCTATGTATAATAGACCTAAATGGAATCAAAGTAAAACTTAAAATCATTTTTATATAATTTTGATTAGTATAAGAAGTAGTAAAATAATAATATTAGTATTAGTTAAAATATAATACTGTGAACAAATTTTCAAGTTTTTAGTTATTTTTTACTTGTTTAATGTATCAAATGTTTAGCCACGCTGCTGCATACCTCAGACTTTAAATTTTAATAATTTTATTCATCATTAGGAAGATTAGTAATTTTTATTAGTGACCGGTTTCAACCTTAAGGTCACTTTGAAACTTCAAAAAGAAATTGTTTTCCCGGAGGTTCTAAAAAGATACTCGCTGAAAATTCGGCACAAACTCAGAAAAAGCTAGCCGAACAGTTGGTAGTAATTCAGCACTTTCCAAACGCCTACATGAGATAGGAAAGATCCAAATAGAAGGAAAATAGATTTCAAATAAACTCACTGAAACCAACAAAAATCAACGAGTGGCAGCGTGTCTTTTACTGCTTAAAACAACATCGAAAGTCTTTGTTTAGAAAATCGTTACTCTGTAATAATCCTAAACTAAGAAAGCCATGGCTAATATCGGCGAATCATCACAATCGGTGGCAAAACACAATCGCTTCGGAAAAAATGGTGATGTGGCCATCATAGTAATTTCCCTATATTTTTCTTGAAAACCATTAAACTAATTAAATTTTATTTTAAATAATCATTTGTAAACTTTCTAAATAAAGTGGGAAATTAAAAAAAAACTTAAATTTTACTAAGAAAAAAACTATTGACAACTGAAAACCGTCAAAATATCAGCTTAAATTTGTATAAAACAGTTTAAATTATACAAAAAATTTAATAAACAAAATCAATTTAAAATTATTATAAATAATTACAATAAAAAACAGCTTGTAATTGTTAGAAATTTATTTAAAGAAAAAGTTGACAATGCCTAAAAACAATTGACAATCAATTAAAGTTTGACGGACGAAAACAATGATAATTAGTAAAAATAGTTGAAATTGCGTTTAAAAAATGTCATAAATTAAATTTTCCAGAAATATTAACAATTGACAATCAATAATAGCATTTGAATATAAACGATAAAATCAAAAGTTATTTTAAAAACAGTTGCATTAAATCAAATTTGTTAATAAAAATTACACCGACAGTAACAGAAACAACAGCAAATGTAACGAAAGTAATTAAAAAATAATTGAATTTTACAGAATCATTGCATAATCACAAATAATTATCTGAGGTTAAAACAAATCGTTAGAAATTTGCAAAGAAGAAACAATCGACAAATGATCAAAGCAGGTGGACATTGATAAAATAATTACGAACGAAAACAATTAAAGGCTATAAGAAAACCGCTGAAAGCATCAAAACAATTGAATGTCATTTCTGATGTCAATTAAAATTGTTGAAAAGAAAACGATCGTCAGTTGACGAAAGAGAACAAAGGTAAAATTAAAATTAAAGTTAATATCATTGATAAAATGTTAAAAATTAAAAAAAAGAATTAAATTAATAACCACAAAAAAATAGATTACCGAGATTTATTTAGGCAATAATAAAAATTAGAAATTGCAACAAAAAAAAACAGTTTCAATTTTGATCGATAAAATTGGTTAAATATTATCAAAAAACTTTATGAGCGAAAATAATTGAAATAGTTTAAATAAAATAAAAAAAATAATTGAATGTTGTGAAATTCTTGGAAATTTATAACGGAAAAATAGACAAACGATAAAAGCAGTTGGAGATTGACAAAATTTAGACGAACGAAGAAAATTGAGTAATAAGAAAACAGGTGACAGCATTAAAACACAGAAAGAAAAAAGTTATTTACAAAAATCATTTATATTGAAATAAGTGCTAAACAATTGTATGTCTACATAAAACAACTGAACACTTAAATAGTGAAACATAACCAAGTGTTTAATTAATCCTTTTATTAACTTAAATATTTGATGATTTGGGCGTTTACTTCGTGATTATTCAGAATATCCTTTGACAGAGTCTCCCATTCTATTCACAAACTTCAAAACTTAATTAATTGAATCTATAATTTATTGGAGTTAAACGCCAAAAATTGGAATACCTTCGACAACAATGCTGAGTACATAAATATTAATTCCTACACCTGATTTTAAATTGTAAAATTGAATGAAAAAGGTAGATAGAACGCAAGAAACTGTCGTGAGTACAGAATCAACAGCAATGGACTGGTATGAATGCTGATTGTCTGTTTCGCGGGGTGCAGGACAGAAAAAATTTCAGAACAATTACAAACATGAAAATCGACAACGTTCCATAAGGAGAAGATGAATAATGGTTTTGGTAAGAAAATTTTATATGAAGCTGTTAAAAAAATTGCAGTTAATAGTAACAGAAGAAACTTAAAGCTAATTTGACTAAATTAAGATGCTAAGAACAAAATTATGGTTTACCAGGATTATATTCTAAGCATCAAAATATTATCGAATTACCTTAAACTTTTTCTGTAGTTAATAAATTTATTATTTAATTTTCTATAAAGAACTAAAGGATTTTAATACATTTTATTTATCTTTAGTTCTGCAGTTTTTAGCAACAGGTCCAATACGACTTGTATGTTTCCAAGTAAAAAAAAATCGGCAGAAGGTTTTATCTCAGTTGAAGAATGCCTACTCAACAAATTTGATGATCTATCAGAGATCTACCATATTATTACCAATAACCATTGTTCACAATAAAGAGCACAATTGAGTTTTAGTGAAAGAACATTTAATTTAATTGAATTGTCCTTGACAAACAAATATTTATATTTGCTATTTGTTAAGCTGCGGAATTTTAACGTTCAAAATTACACGGTGTCAATAGAAAATTGAACAATCGCAACTGCATTTCGAATTAACGCACTACGATAGGCCCAAACCGACCGGCGGTTGATACATCCTATAAGCTTAATTGCCTTATTGTAATCACGTAATTATATGCTGATCAGTTATTTAATTGCAACGTTCGGAATTCGGAACTTTTAATTGGAATTTAACCTGTATTAGCGCGGCCGCGTTCGCGCAAAATTTGGCGCATTACCGTATCCGGCGCATATTATTATATGAAATTAATGTGTAATTGCGTAATGAATATATGGGAATAATCTCCTTTTTCCATTTTAATCTCAGCATGTGGTCTTTTATAATTCCCATTATTTCGGATAACTTCGTTGCTAATCCGGTTCATATTAGTTTTACGCTGAATGTCGGATTACAGTTTCCTGCCGCATAAATGCTGTGTGTGTGTATGTATTTACTCTCTTCTGGCCGTTTTTATTTTCAAATATACAAATGTTTACTTTGAAGAGGCGGCCGCGGGTGCTTAAATTAAAATTCTGTTTGTTGCTCGAATTGTGTTACGATAGAATGAAATAAATGTGGTAATCTGTGTGGATAAAATTGAAAATCTGGAATTCGTGTACCTAATTATGTAGAGGAGCACCATCTTGTTAGAAACGTATCTTACTTTACAATACACCTAGTAAATAGTTGAATATCACCATTATATCATGAAATAAATTTAATTAGAAGATTAATTAAAACATTTTTGTTTGTTTCACTTCTAATTAATATAAAAAATGTTTCACGATAGGTTAAGTGAGTATTTAATTCATCGTATGGAATAAATTTGTTGTAACATAGTACTATATCTTATAAATATAAATATGATGTTCCATTTTATTAAACGACACGCGACAAATCAGCAAAAATATAAGATTTTTCATGTGCATTACATCCAGTGATGTAAATGTAAACACAAATGATAGATACGCCCAGTTTATATTCGTCAAATACACGATAGAACTTATCAATTTGGGTCGTAAATAAAATGGATAAAATGAAGATAAATCTCGTCCTTTATAAATCACGCGATGCGATTCCTGATAAGCCGGGATTCAATGCGTGTCATATTTCATGTTTTTTTTTTTTTGTAATCCTCCGCGGATTCATTAAATTACCAGAAATGTGCTTCGAATGGATTTCGAGCAGAAATGTACATCGGTGTATGTGTGCTGGGGGGTTGTTATACAACTGAAGGGAATGTATAGTGTGTTGGAAAATATTTCCTATTAGAACTGCAAATGGAATTCGTTGTGAAATTTTGATTGGCCTGAATTAACTCTGGTGTCAAAAGGTACGTGTTATGATACCCCAAATGCTGACATCCACAAAATCTTTGAGAAGATATAAGGAAGCGAAACTAATTTTAAGTATAATTAAGTGTTTTATAAAGTTCTAATACATATAATCAATCATTGTAATCAATAATTAATCATTTTGTGAAATAAATAAAAGTTACTTTTTCAAAACTCATATTCCATAATCCGGAATTTAACTGGCGCTGCGAACAGGATATCTGTAACGTCTAAAAATCGGCGGTTCGTCTCAACGATTCGATCAGATATCGAACACAATCGAAAGTGCAAAGAACAAACTCAAGTTAAGTGAATTTAAATCCAAAATTATTCAAATTGGACTACACTTGGATTACCTACAAAATGGTTCCAGTTCTGCTAATGTAAGTGCAAACTTTCACTACATTGCCAAATCATTTCATGTCCCAAAACAATATTGACATCGATCACTTATCCCAATTACTAAACTCCCTAAGAGTCATGCCTTATACCGTAAATGATATAACCAACGTCTATCAAGACACAATTCCAAATTTTGACGGAGACGCGAACGTATTAAATGCTTACATATCGGCATGCGAATTTCTTGTTACAACTTTTCTACAAGAACCAAATCCAGCAATTCAAGCTTTATTATTAAGAATATTTCAAGGAAAATTAAAAGGAAAAGCTTTAAAAACCGTGAGCAGTAACGAAGAAACCACCACATGGCGAGAATTGAAAAATTTATTGTTAAATCATTTCGGCGATCAACGGTCTGAATCATGTTTATTTGGTGACTTAGCACAGATTCGACCTAATAAAAACGAGGGTTCATATAATTTTGGCGCTCGCATAAAAGAAACATTACAACTTTTGTTGACTCAAGTAAAATTAAGAGACAACGACGCGAATAACAGGCTTTTGAAAAGCAACAATTACAAAACTACGGCGTTACAAATTTATCTGCAAGGATTACTTGAAATAGATCATGTAACGGGAATAATGGTGCAAGTAAAGCAACCCCGCGACCTAGAAACAGCAATGAGTCACGTCATCGAAGTAGAGAATTATTAATTACCGTGCAGGACGCGCAAATAATTTACAACGAGTAAATTCAAGATTATCTCAAGAAAAATCACGCATCCCGAATAAACCGAATAAACAACCATTACGTACCACGGTCGGCACCTATAATGCAACCATATTTTATTCAACCACAAAATATGCCATCAACTTCGGCAATCAATCAATATACACCAAGACCTAATTTGAATCAACATTACCAGGCAAATCAAAAACCGTTTTATAATCAAGCAAACAACGCGAATCAAAGATCATCTCAATCATTTATTAAACTCCTGCTCAAATAATGCAAAAAAGCGTGCCCAAACCAACGCAAATGGAAATCGACCCCAGTTCGCAGAAGCGAGCAGCATCAGGCACCGCGCAACAACACAAGCGAGCTAGATGGACACCTGGCCCTGGTCAGCACTTGTACTATCAAGACGAGAACGAGGAAATACCATACGATGAGACGCAGAACGACGAAAACATAAACACAGATTGCGATTACGACGAGGAATTCGATAAAGACCTTGAAGAAAATTTTCACTTCATCAGCCTATCTACGAAGAAGAAATAATAAACGAACTAAACGACGAAACAGCAATAATCGACGTAAATAATATAAATTGTAATTTGCCCTATATAACATGTTCAGGACTTAAATTTCTTATAGATACCGGATCAACGAAAACGCTTATTAATTCTAAACTTTTCGAACATTTTAAAGAATATGCGATCAAAATTCCATTTATAATCAAAACAGCTCATAATACAACTAAACATGATGATGCAATATTTTTAGAAATTCCACCAATATTTAAAACAAACCTTCAACATACATTTTTTAGATTCGATTTTAGTAAAAAATTCGATGGACTAATCGGAATCGATCTTTTAAACAAACTCGGAACAATTCTTGATATTCGTAAAAAAATACTTATAACTGAAAATGCAAATATCCCTATAAATTTACATACAGAAAAACTAACGTTCGAACCACTAGAGGCGAGAATAATAAAAATACCAGTTAATGTACAGGAGGGAACTATTTACGTACCACCAATTGAATTTCGCCCAGGAATCATTGTAAAAGAATCAATCGCTGTAACAGTTAATCATGAAGCTTAAGTTATTGCTATTAATTACACTCAAGAAACGAAAAATATTAAAATTTGTGACTCCCTTCAAACCCAAATAGTAGATGAAATTAACGAAATTTACGGATACGAAGAAATGGATATCGATTACGACTTGAATTTGGACGAGTACAAAGAGGAAACGTGAATAAAAATTTGAATACCCCTGGAATGAACATCGAAGAAGAAGCCTTTATTAGAGCACTCGCAGAAAAATACAAACATATATTCTACATCGAAGGTCAAAAATTAACGTCCAAACTAAATTTAAAGGATCAATCACCTGTTTATGTCAAAATGTATCGACAGCCAATTGAAACAAAAAGGGAAATTAAAAATCAAGTTTTAGAACTTCTGGATCAAGACATCATTCAAGAAAGCATATCACCTTGGAGTTGTCCTGTGAATATCGTCGCAAGAACTACCAATGGCAAAACGAAGAAACGAATGGTTATCGACTATCGGCGATTAAACGATCGGATGATAGAAGATACATATCCAATTAATAATATAGCAGATATATTAGATAAATTGGGTAGATGCCACTATTTCAGCAGTATAGATCTAGCGTCCGGCTTCCACCAGGTGGAGATGGACCCAGCTGACAGAGAAAAAACCGCTTTCTCAACTGAACAAGGACATTTCGAATTTAAAAGGATGCCGTTCGGGTTAAAAAATGCCCCAGTGACATTTCAAAGACTAATGGACAATATATTGAAAGGATTATTAGAAGATACATGCATGGTTTATTTAGATGATATAATTATTTACTCGGTATCACTACAGGAACATATAGCAAAATTGAATAAAGTTTTTGAAAGACTAGAAAACGCAAATTTTAAAGTTAAACTGGAAAAATGTAAATTTCTTAGAAAAGAGCTTAAATATTTAGGTCATATAATTACGGAAAACGGCGTAAAACCGAATCCAGAAAAAGTCAATGCAATAAAAAATTACCCTCTACCGAAAACACAAAAGGAAATTAAAGCATTTTTAGGACTCGTTGGATACTATCGAAAATTTATTAGAAATTTTTCGGAAATCACAAAACCGCTTACAAATTGTTTGAAGAAAGGATCCCAAATTAAATTAGATAATAAATATATAAACGCATTCGAGACATGTAAAGTTTTATTGATGAATGAACCAATACTTGAATACCCCGACTTTACAAAGGAATTCATTATTACAACAGATGCGTCAGATATAGCGTTAGAAGCTGTCCTCTCGCAAGGTAAAATTGGCCAAGACAAACCAGTAAGTTATGCTTCTAGAACATTAAGCGCAACCGAACAAAAATATTCAACGATCGAAAAAGAATTACTTGGAATAATGTATGCAGTCAAATATTTTAGACCCTATGTTTACGGCAGACATTTTAAAATTTATACAGATCACCGGCCATTAGTATGGTTGTGGAAATTAAAAGAGCCTAATTCAAAACTAATGAGATGGAAACTAAAATTGGAAGAATATGATTTCTAAGTTATTTACAAAAAAGGAAAATATAACACAAATGCAGACGCTTTATCGAGAATTACCCAAGAACAATTGTATGCGATAGAAGACGATATAATTTCTTTAACTCCTAACCCAGATCCAGAAACACAAAGAATGTTAGACCAGATTATTGAAGAACTAGAATTAGGGGATACCTTGGATCCACAAAATTTACCAAATACATCATTTGCAAGAGAAGAACAACCTGGCCCCACTGGTAAGAATCTAACAATGTTACGACAAGAATTACAAGAACAATCAACAGTAGACAGAGAAACCCCAATGTTGCTACCGAACGAAGAAAACAGTACGAGTAACACCATACACTCTAACCAGCAACCTGAGCCTACAAGAGGAATCACCATCCTAGACGATATTATAAACGATAAGAAAAAACAATATTTTCTGAGCCCCACTACTACTCACACGAAAGTCGATCTATCAAACGAAGACGGAAATAAAATATTCAAAGTAAAAATAGGAACCCAAAATTTAGAAGAGGAAATCACAAAATTCATGAAGGAATATTTAATAGGACCCGTAAACATTATTTATATTTCGAAAACGATACACTCTATCCTCATTTTTGTAAAATTTATGTTCAACTTTTTAATGATAAAGGACCAAAATTAATTAAATGTACAAAAAGGGTCACCGTAATAAGCAACGAAGCTGATCAGTTGGAATTAATAACAACGCACCACACTGGCAAAAGAAATCACCGAGGAATAGTAGAAACACTAACTCAACTAAAACGACAATGTTATTGGAAAAATATGAAACAAATGGTAACAGATTATATTAATAGCTGTATGATTTGTAACAAAAGCAAATACGACCGGCATCCTACCTTGCCACCTCTACAACTTACAAAAACTCCGGATAAACCATTTCACAAATTGTTCATGGATACATTTACTATTGCAAATTCAAAATTCTTAACGATAATAGACACCTTTTCTCGATTAGGTCAAGCAATACCTCTAACATTCACAAATTCTGTCGAAGTAGCTAATGGACTATTGGAATATTTTAAATATTACGGAACACCATTAGAAATAAGTTGTGACAGCGGAAGAGAATTCAAGAATGACCTCATCATGAAATTACTTGAAGCCCATAAAATAAAAATACATTTTGGAACACCTGCAAATCCTAGTTCACAAGGAAACATTGAGCGATTCCACTCAACAATACTTGAGCAAATCCGATGTCTCGAAGAAAGAAAAAAGCAACCTATCGAACAACAAATGAAGTTACCCGTCATAGCGTATATCTGTCATGCTGACATTAACAGCCAAAAAAATCTCCCTGAAAAAGGTAAAATAAGAAAAAACCGAAACAGAAATCAAATATTCCAGATGTCGAGGAGGTTCCTTACTGCCTTTACATCATGGTGATGGATTGGGTTTGAGTGGAAGAACATATTTAATTGTGAACTCCGCCCGTGCTTCTTACGGCCAAAATTTTAAGTATAGTTTTTTTAAATAATTTGTTTTAAAGTGTATTTTTTAAGAAAGAAGACCAAAGATAAGTAAATAAATAAATAAATAAATAAACAACACCATATCAAAACCAACTGGCTTTACACCACTGGAACTAGTCTTTGGTCACACTTCGCTAAGAAACCGCATGGATCTGCTTTACTCCGAAGAGTATTATCATCAATATGTATTCGATCATAAAGAACGACTTCAACACCTTTACAAATCCATCCAGGAACAAAAAGAAAAATATGTACAAAAATCTCAAGAAAACGCTAAGACAAAACCTTTCAAAATTAACAAATTAGTATATGTTAAAAATAATGGTAGAAACAAATTAGTTAACCCCTATATTGGCTCTTATAAAATAATAAAAATTAATGACGATTCGACTCTAGAAGTTAAAACAAAAACAAGAATCAGAAAATTCCACACAAGAAACTTGAAACATTCTGTTGTTTCAGATGTATCGGATATTATATCATTAACATCAGATGCGACGTTATCCTAGAAGCCATCAATGACGATACAGGTCTTTTCCCAGTAAAATTAGGAGAAGCCCAAATCAAAACCAACCAATGGAAAATTACAACAATATATCATCTCGACCATTTGGCACAAGAAATTGAAACTCTCAATAATAATTGCGATAATTGGATAACTACTTTTAAAAATGGAACTCACAGCAATCTTTACAGCAGAGAAATGGCAAATTATATATCCATACTATCCACGAAGAGAAGTAAAATGTTACAGCAACTTGAACAACTATTACCCCAAAAGGAACCTCGTAGAACTAAAAGAGGAGCCATTAATATTTTAAGACAAATAATTAATAGGATTACCGGAAATTTAGATAACGAAGATGCCGAAAGGTACGACAAAGAAATTCAGAATATAATTCAGTCACAATCAAAAATCGAAGCTATAATGGAAAAACAGCTCTCAGTGTCAATCAAAACAATCAATGAATTTAATCAAACAATAGCAGATCTAAGAAGCAATCAGTTAGTGCTAACCTCAAGAATGATGCAACTAAATCAATCTATTAAAAATGTTTCATTTTATCAATTGGAAGAATCTCAACGAATAACTCTCTTCGCTATGTTTAATCAACTGAATTTTCTAATAGATAACACAAACGACATCTTATCTTCACTCGTTAACGCTGTTACATTCGCCAAATTAAATACATATCATCCCTCGATGATGGACACTAAAAACCTTATTTACGAACTGAAACAATTAAACCAACTTCTCCACAACGAAAAATTACCACGAGAACCCACGACAGAAAACATTCATATTATTGAAAGAATTATTACGGTTAGAGCTTACGTCAAAAGAAATTCCATTATATTTCTCCTAGAGATCCCTCTGACAGAAATATCCCAATACGTCTACTACCATTTATATCCCTTACCAATCCGAGGAAACAATAACACATTCCACTATATAATACCTAATCATAACCTATTGGCAATCAATGGTGACCGATTTGTACCAATCAGCAAACCATGCGAGGAAATAGAAGCAATGCAGTTTTTATGTCAAGCTACCAACAGTCTACGGATCGCCCAGGATTCACCATGCGAAGTTCAGCTATTATCCTACACTCTACATTATGAAAAATGCGTACACAGTTTTGAAACACTCGATGCAACTTGGATCAAGCAAATTCATGAAAACCTATGGATCATCGTTTTGCCCTCTAGTCAGAAAATCGAGAAGAAGTGTAACAAACAGACCGAATTAGATGCAATCAACGGAACCTACATCGCAAGAGTAACCCCAGGATGCTCTCTGCACATACGAAATTATTCATTGACCAGTTTCCAAGAAAAAAAGATTTCAAGAAGACCGAACATTCCTCAATTAACATTCTCCGAAGAAAAAGCTCTACCCGCAAAATGGAAAATGCAGTTTGCAAAATTAAACGAAATCCATGCGACAAACATAACTGGACTCAACGACGACTTAGTCAAGCTTCAAGAGGACCTTAAAACTCTGAAGAAATCAAACACAATCCATGGTCAACCTCCTTCTATTTGGACCATAATTATTTATGTATTATTATTCGTAGGCCTCTTCACACTCATCACGAGGTACCTTCAGAAGAAGAAATCCTTCTCTATCTGGAGGAAGAAATCTTCAACCACGGACCAACCCAATCAAGAACCAACGACTTGTGGAAAACAACCCTGGATTCCATGAGTCATGCCAGAGGATGTTTCCGCACTTATGCCGGGGGTGTTATGCTGCCCCAAATGCTGACATCTAAAAAATCTTTAAGAAGATATAAGGAAGCTGCGAAGCGGTGCGCCTCAGTCCCTAACATCGGTCGGCTCGCACTTCGCTCAAATCGCGAAACTAATTTTAAGTATAATTAAGTGTTTTATAAAGTTCTAATACATATAATCAATCATTGTAATCAATAATTAATCATTTTGTGAAATAAATAAAAGTTACTTTTTAAAAACTAATATTCCATTATCCGGAATTTAACTTACGATAAAGATACTAGAAGTTAAAATCAGGTAACTAATTGAAGAAATTATTAATGTGGTCTCTCCTGAGGTTGTAAATAAATAGCCGGAATAACCTCAGATAGATTTTTTTTTATTAGAAAGCAAATATAATTACACTAATTAAATAAATTAACACCGGTATAACTTACAAACACACCGGTAATAATAATTAATTGCAAGTGTATATATCATGTATAGGTAGTGGTACCCACAGCATTCTCATTGCAACACAATCAATCACAACAACATTAAATAACATTCATTATTTATGAAAAATCGTGAGATTCCATTATTACGAAGCACGCACTTAATTGTAGGATTGTGTGCGCAATAGATTTCCGCTAGGATAGCATCAATCATTTTTTTGTGACCATTGCACCTGCATTTAAAATAGTGTATCTTCCAGTTTTTGGCAAGTGGGCAAAATTTTTGATGTACGGCCACAGCGTAGACCACGTCCCGCATTATAAAAACGTACGAATTGCAAAAATTACGAGTTAGCGTGTGTCCGTGGCAAACGTGTGTATGCAGATTTAGATAGCGTGTAGGGGACATAACATACGCGATGTTTAGATATAAGATAAATCTAACGAACCGCCACCGAGTGTACTGAGTCGCCATAAATATTTCTGGCAAACATGTCCGTTATGAGATTCACACAGAGCCGAGCCATAAACTCGATTAGCACACCTAATGAAATGTCGTATGCTAAACACAGTTGTTTTGCTCCGCTTTTTATTAAGTTAGGGGCGCATTAGCATGCCGCCGGCTCTTCCTGCCCGCATAACGCCTATTTGAACAGACCACCAAATTACGAATACATAATATAAATATTAAATAAGCCTCCTCACTCCTTTCTCGCCCGTCCCACTGCGATGCTCGTCGCCAAAAAAGAATGTACGGAAACTGCACTTCCCAAAACTTACAATCAAGTTTTGCATTGTGCGGTGATTAAACGCATTGCAGTGCATATCTCCGCATATGACCTTAATTGCTCGATAGAGTCCAAGCATGCTATATTATATGCAATATCAATTAAGTGTCCTGGTTCCGCATATATCATAATTAATTCAACGCTGAATTGTGTAATGCAGCATAGCGTAATCAATATAAATAATACAAAAATTTAGACGTGAAATCATTGTGTATATTCGCTTCTATGAGATGGTGAATTTAATTTTACCTAATTAAATAAACACAGTTATATTTCTTACTTCACTATTTTAATTAATCACTTAATGTGCATTTCGAACACTATGTGTCCATTATCAATAGTTAACTGTGTAGTAAATATAAATATATTTGTTCAATTAAATTAAATGTTCTTTCACTAAAACTCAATTGTGCTCTTTATTGTGAATTCTTCAATTAAAACCTTCTGCCGATTTTTTTTTTTACTTGGAAACATACAAGTCGTATTGGACCTGTTGCTAAAAACTGCAGATAATAACTACAGAAAAATTTTAAGGTAATTCGATAATATTTTGATGCTTAGAATATAATCCTGGTAAACCATATTTTTGTTCTTAGCATCTTAATTTATTCAAATTAGCTTTAAGTTTCTTCTGTGACTTTCAACTGCAGTTTTTTTTTTAAATTTTCATGTAAAATTTTCTTACCAAAACCATTATTCTGCATGTTGGAGGAGTATGCATATTGTTATCACAATAGACCGTGGAAAAGTAATCCTTAATTAATCAAGTATATATGTATATGCATGTTGTTTTGTTTGCTTCCAACCCTCAAGCATTCATATTTAGAACTATTTGAAGCTTTACTAGTTTTAGGCGGACATTTTTCTAATAAATATGCTAGTGTTGGTCGTACGATTGTAGATCCATAGACCATGATCTCGACGTTTACCTAAAGCTCGTCTGGATTGTCAAAAAGCTATATTTTATTTTCCTGTTATCTCTACCAGTTTTTTTTTGTCTAGCAAACTGCCCAAAAATATAACTCCTATTTTTAGGAAATCTTAATCTTTTTCTCTTTCTCAATTTTATTTTTTGCTGGATTTGTCGATCTTTTTCTTACTATATCAAGAGCTTCCTATATAAGTTTCACCCTCTAAGCTACAAAAAATAAGCTCAATATGTAGGCAGAGGCATAACTTATAACATGCAATAACATACTGACCTACAAAATAGTGAGATCGTTGATTATACTATTCATACAAGTAATTTTAATTGTGTTCATCCGAAATAGTAATAAAATATTAATTTTGAAAACTACTACTAGTCGTCAAAATTGTCAAAAGCTCATTCTGTGAATTGTATAATCAGGGTAGCTCTGATGATGCTAAAAACCAATTAGCGAAATATAAGCAAAACTGAAAACAATGGCTTTTTAAGAACAACATATCAACATTTGTTAACCAATTTAGACATAACCTCCCGTTATTTCCCCTTTATATATATATATATATATATATATATATATATGTATATATATATATAAATCGCATTGTGGAGCGTAACTAATTACCCTAAAAATGACTTTTATTTAATTTCAAGCCGCATTATCTTCTTGTGTATTCAGTGCGGTTAGTTAATTAAGCAAATTTCGATCCGTATGAGGCCGAGCCTGGAAGCATGGAAATCTTATGTAATTAATTTAACATGCGATGAGATTTTGACAGTAATAATGTGGCGCGCTAATTAATTAATTTATAGCAGACCTATATAAGTCGACCTGTCGCGGTTGTAATATGTGTGGATAAAAATAAAATGTAACTTTCACCACAAACCAGAGAAAAAAAAGAGAACCATTTACGCTGTTTAATTGGATTTTATAAATATTATCATGACGGGGAGTTTTGTGCGCGTAATTAAATTTAGGAATCAATTTCATCAGCATTAAAATGGTTAAACCTACGTTTTGTTTAATATTACGCGGGGTTAGATATAAATAAATCAAAAGTATAAAATTAAATCTACTGCAAGATACAAATTTTATAGAGATGTAAGATTTTTACGGATGAAATTGTGTTAAGTAAGATTTTATAGTTAATTATAACATATTGTCTTACTTAATGCATTAATTAATTGTTTTTTTTAAATTATAAATGATGATTTTATGGTCTTTATTATAATGGAATAATGTATTAAAATAATAGCCTACTTTATACAAGTAAATTCTCTACATTGAAGCCTTACCAAAAAGTGTTATTTGTTTCTTCTGTTGAATTTGATTCTCGTTTATCACGTGGTGAAACATTTTTAATATTAAGGGTTGTTTAATCAAAAAATTGAAATCTCTATTGTACAAGACTACAAGAAATTAAACTAAAAGGAAGTAAGAGACATGCTACATATAAACAACATGGGTGAGACTAGTAATGTTAAATTCTATGCCGGAGTAGTAAATCAATCAAATGTCTATTTTGAACAAACAATATCCTTATTACTAGAAAAAGGCTTAAAATACAGTCCAAAATAATCAAATTCAATAATATAGTTATTTGTTTCTTTAAAGCTTTATATTAATATTTTACTTAAACAAAAATAGTTATAATCAAATAACACAATTTGTTTAACTAATTATTTTCTTTATAGAAATAATTTATTATTATAAGTTCTTAGGATAGTAATAGAATGTTGTTCTTTTTATACCATTGTTAATTATTGACAAGTCTGATACATATTTTTTTAAGTATTTTTCATCAAAATTAATTAAGCCTCATTTATAATCTTCTGTGTGTAATTTGTAAGTGTCGATTTATCATTTCCGTTATGATATGCTTAATGTGGTTCTTTAACCTCGCTTTAAAACAAACCCTGATAATTTTGATCGAGTACTGTACTGTACTTCGAACGTTGACACAGCTTAAAAATTAAAGACGGAAAAAATAAAAATCTCGTCCTTGTTTTATTATTTCACGTATTACATTGTGATGCCATTCTGAAGTACTTCATTTTTTATGAGCCTATATTATGTATACACACTTTTACTGTTATAAATAAATAAATAATCATTTGTTATAGCATTTATTATTCTTAAGTATCTACTTATGAAATATCAAGGCAATAAAAATATTTTATACTCTTCTGTAGGTTGTGACTCTGACTACATCACGATCTTATTTTTTCTAGCTTAGAAGGTGAAAATTATATAGTAAGCTCTTGACCTAGTAAGTAAAAGATATGTAGATCAAAAATTATCGGTAAATTCAGCAAATATTATTAAGAAATTATTTAGGGGAAACAACTTATCCTAAAACATCATGTTTTTATTATTTTGTAGGATGATAGGTTAGTAAAACTTATATAGCAAGGTCTTGACATACTAAAGAAAAAATTAAACTGGTATCGAGGAAGAGAAAAAAAGGATTTCTATTCATAAAGCTTTTAGGGCGAAGATCTTAAAATGTTTACTATTTTCTTTGTTTATTATACAAATAAAGCCATTTATTATTGTTATTAAAAGATTTGGGCCTTTCGCTAGACAATAAACTACACTGTAATGCTGATAGAGTTAACCAGAAAGGAAAGTATAGTTCTTTGATAATACAGACAAGCTTTGGGTAAACAACAAGATTATCAAATGTAGGATGAAATAAAACACGATTTTCTATATTTTTTACCACTGTATGAAATACTACATAGTAACGGTCAACACCATCTTGTTCATCAAGATTATTATATCTAGGTCTATGGATCTACAACTGTGAGACCAGTGCAAGTATATTTCCCAGAAACATGCCCACCTAAAATTATTAAAGCTTCAAATAGTTATAAATACTAATGCTTAGAGAAAAAGAATTTTGTTTTTTAATAGAGGCAAATCGTAATAACATTTAGTTTTTTTGACATTTAAGCAGTGAAATAATTGGAAATTATTATAATAAATTCAATTTTGCTCGAAAATTGCATAAAAATAATAAAAATACACTATGAGAATGTTTGTAAAGGTTAAATTTCGTAAAATTTATGATATTTTCGGTCAACACAATCGTCCTTCTGAGACCGCTATTAAGAATTTGGTAGATATATTTGATATATACCAACACCAACTCGTGTTTGCTCTTTCAGAAACAATTAAATCATTTTCTTCTAAATCCTTTGTTTTATTTTGTATTTTAAAAAACAAATAACCCTATATATTTCTAATGATATTCAATTATGTTAGCAATTATCCGTTCCTTTTTCGACTACATTTCTATATTTTTTCGCATTAACCTACCACAATATACGGCTGATTAAGATAGGTTAGGAAAACGCTAGGTCAATAAACTTTATGTTATGATAGGTCGGCTGACTATATCACGATCATATTTTTATAGCTTAGAAGATGGCACTTATATTAGAAGCATTGGATATAGTAGGATGCACAGGTCTATAATTATTGGTAAATTCAGGAATACTAGTTCTGAGGAAGAGAATAATTAAAGATTTAAAACCATTAAGATTTTGAGTCAAAAAACTTACCAAAAAAAAAATCACAATCTCATTACTTTATAGGTAAGTAGGTTACATCATGATCTTAGTTTTTGTAGCTTCGAAGATCAATCTTATATAGGAAGCTTTGGAGGTGGTAAGCACAAAATTGACAGATCAAAAAATATCGAAAAATGCAGCAAAATCTTAAACTGGTATTTAGGAAGAGAAATATATGTATTTTATTCATTTAATTAGCAAAGTAAGTTTTATTTATCATTTGATAAAGTTCCTGATTCAAGATGTATCACACAGTTATGTCTTTAAGCATCCAACATATGAAAAATTGTAAAAAGTGGGTCATGACAATAAGGTTCAAAGAACATAAACGCTGAGGTAATAGGATAGTAGATATTCTAACTAGGAAGGTATACATAAATACTATATGGACCATTCTTGCAAAACCTGGTTACTCTGCTAAGACATCGACTAGTTATTACAGAAAGTAGAGTCTTGAAAGACGTACTTTGTTGTTATGAATAGTAAAATAGATAGACATTGTAAAGAAAACCTACAGAAAGGGCTGGGACTCTAAATAGGCCATAATAATAAAAAAAATGCACCTCGATAGACTGAAATAATATTTTAGTTCCACCTATAGTTTAGTTTATTTACTTTACACGATCTATTAAAAAATAACACAAATACATGCATCAATATTATTAATCACTTTGAAATTTGAAGCTTAGATCTTGAAGGGAGAGTTTATAGTTTCTCGTGTTCTTCCTCTCGATCCATTACACTTGTTAACTGCCGATGATGCTTATAAGACGATTCTAGCCACTGAGACAATATTTTGGCCATTTCTGGCACATTTATATCTAATTTTTGAAGACCTCTATTATGTCGGTGTGACATTTATTATAATTCAAGCAAAAGAAGAGGCTGTCTATTAGTCTATATAATTAAATTCTAGTTTCACAGCCATTAGACTTTTGTTTGGTTCTTAATATTTGCTCATACTTTTATTTGGCTTTACTGTGACAAGAAATATGGAGAATGATTCCCGTGAAGTTGACGAATAGCGAACTTTATTTCATACCTTTCTGACAAATTTATATCTAAATGATTCTATACACAATAATATTGAGATATGCATACTCTAATAAAAAAAAATGGATTATATTAGATTTTGTCGTTTGGCTATAGACAGCCTGGTTACATTTTTTGTACTAATACTCCTCTACTAATCTGTTCCCAAGAATTTAGATTCTTTGGTATGGTTAATTAGCTTCTTAGGAGATTATACCCTGATTCATTCTGGCATTATCACCATTTCTTAGATTAGGGCTAGTTTTGATAGTATCCAGTGCTACACATATGTATAGGATGTGCTCGGCAGTTTCCTATGTAAATGCACATAGTCTATATGTGGTGTCATACAGTTCACCTATCTTGTGAAGATGATATTTCATTGAGCAATGTGCTATAAGGTGACCGGTGACCAGTCTTATTTAGCTTTTAATGAGGCGCAAAAGCTGTTTGATGATAGGTCGATAAATATTTTGGATTGTCTTTGACCTAGTGTGTCTATCCAGTGTCCTGTCCATAGTCCACTTCCTATGTGCTTTTGGTCCGATGAGTTCTTTCCCTGGCAAGTATATCGGCATATTAGTTGAATATTATACTTGCGTGGTCTGGACTAGACTAATCTTGTTGCCCTTGGTCAATTGGTTCAGATATTGTTTATATTTCCAAGTAGTTTTAGAATGGAAGCTGAACGCTTTAAGGATCAGGGCAGCATGCCTGTTAGAGTTTAGACAGATGTGTGCTTCTTTGTAACCCTTTTTCGTACAAACTTGAGCACATTTTTCGAAGGCCATTGTTTGTAGAACTAAAGGACCTAGTAGAAGAGGATAATAAAGAAATAGTAAATCATTTTTTGCAATGAATAAATTCTTACTTAACCCGTGATGAAACAATTTTTTGTTAATTGTAAGTAGTAGAGTAGTTAATTAAACACTTGGTTTTGTTTCAACAAGTGTTTAATTAACCTTCTAATATATTTTTCCAAATTGGGTGAATTAAAGCACTTGTTATGCTCCATAATTTTAATTTTCATTTGAAAATTTCGTTCCGTCAAAAATGTAGCGCAAGAAGAATTGAATATATATTTTTGCAGTTGTTAATTGCACATTGGGATGTGTGATTTTAAATAGTGAGCTCTATAACCTTATAGAAATTTCTACTGGTGATGCTGCTTATGGTAACAAAATATAATTATGTAATTTCCTCCCTTGAAGCGATAAAATATAATTATAAAGTAAATTTTGCAGAAAGTCATGATTTTATATGTAGGGATACAACTGATATGGGCTATGTTTAAAGACACTCTTTCACAGTTAAGGCCCAAACTGAAGTTGTACCAAAAATATGAAGAAGTAAAACTAGAAATGAATACCATACGTAGAACATTATTAATTGAGAGATTAACTCTTGAAACATCCGAGCCAAAGAAGAAGAAGTTCTTTAGAAGCCATAGTTGAAAAAGACAACGAAGAAATTGGAGAGGATGAGTATCCGACTGCATTACTGGGCCAATTACTGATGATCAAGCTACTGAAGACGAAGCAGTTAATCGTACGCAAGGATCAGATGATGAAGTTGAAAGAGAGCTCAGTGATACTAGTTAGCATACTTGACCTATTGCAATAAAAACCTAATTGAAGCATCGCTCACTTCATGTAGTAGCTTAAAAATGTTACTCCATTCAATATAATGACGATGTAATAATTAGAAACAATGTATAGTCTGTTCGTTGGATCTTCCGTCGTACGTCACAAACTATCGCTTCGAGAAACGACGCAAAAACAATCAGTTTGATAAAGTAAACCAAATGCGTTAGATAAAGAACGCACTGTAAAACTTTCGTCGTTTTTTGAAGCGGTAGTTTGTGACGTACGACGGAAGATCCAACGAACAGACTATAGTTATGCTATTTCACAATAAAAACTCAATTAAGTTATCGTATTCAGGACCCAACACATTTTTCTTTAAATGTACCCTTAATCTATTGCAATAAATCGTGGCTTGTGGTTGCATACTTTCTGATTTACACTAACAAAAGCCTAATAAGTTATCATTCACTCTTGAATCTACCACAAGAATTAATGAATTAAGGCGACATATTTTTAGCTTGCAATAAAAAATAATGTATTAGTGTATTAAACTGGACTTGTCACAATAAAAAAAACTCAATTGAGACATTGTAAGATTTTTAAATGTTGCCTAATTTATTCTAATAAAAATAATTTAGGTTTTAAGTATTTAATACCATTAATGTAAGCTCATTGTGTAAAAAGGATATTTTTCCGTTAAATAAATCTATTATTATTATTATTACTAAAATGCAAGTAGGCATAGGGTCACTTTTGAGAGACAGCCTTGAGAAAGGGCGTCCCAAGATGGCTGCCATGATATCATCAAGGTCACATTCTAGACTAGACCACGCCCACCGGATATGGTTTCCTTACCAGTAACATCCGGTCGTGTGTGCACTTTTGACCGGAAGTTCCATATGAGTCAATGTGTTGGAGTGAGACTCGGAAGTGAATGAAAGAGTGAGATGCAAAATTCAGTGTTGCCAACTTACAAGTTGACAGGAAATGAGAATTAATGTAATTGACTAATGACAAGAATTGGTTCAAACTGATGTAAACCAAACTAATGTTATAATGCAATACTTAGAAGGAACGTATTTTGATCTTTCACAGTAAAAACTCAATTAAGTCAACGTATTCATGGCCTACTACAATAAAAAATGTATTGAGTTAACTTATCCTTAATCTATCACAATCGATTATTTCTTGTGGTAACATATTTTTTTGATTTTCAGCGACGAAAAAAGTTACCAAGCTGTTTCACTACTACAAAGTTTAGAAGAAGAAGAATTAGGGTGACTTAGCTTGTCACAATAAATAATGTGTTAGGATATCACATTTTATCTATCGCAATAGAAACTTAATTCATTTGATAGCTGAACATGTTAGTTAATTAATAATAACGATGATGTAAATTAGAAGAAGTGTTCCACAAATTTGTCAAAAATGACATGAAACATAAAACATAACAATCTCATACAAAATGAGTAAAAATAAGCCAGTAACGGCTAAAATATTACCTAAAATGGCTAAAATACACTGCTGGTGAGGATATATATTATACCATCATTCAGTAATATGGGTTTGAGTGGAAAGACAGTACGTGAACTCCTGCTCTAAATTGTTAAGTAGTTTGTAAATTTATATTAATTGTTATTACTTTTTTAAGTGAACATGCAATGTAAAATCAATAAATCAATATAATGAATGATGATATAATACTTAGAAGAAGTGTACTTTTGATGTTAACTCAAATAAGTTATCGTGTTCTTGACCTATCACAATAAAAAATGTACTAAAAATGTATTTACAATGAATTATTTCTTGTGGTAGCATATTTTTTGATTTGTAGCAAAGTAAAATTATTAAGTTACCAAACTGTTTTACTACTGCAAAGATTAGAAGAAAAAAAAATAGAGTAACAAATCATTGGCTTATCACAATAAATAATGTGTTAGGATAGCACACTTTACCTATCGTAATAGAAACTTAATTGATTTGATGTAATTGCTGAACATGATAATTAATTCATTCTAACGATGATGTAATAATTGAAAGAAGTCTTCCACAAAAAAAAAAACTCAATTAAGTTATCGAAGTACCTATTACAATATAATATGTATTGAGGTTACGTCAACCCTTATCTACCGCAGTAAATCGTGGCTTGTGGTAGCGTATTTTTTAATATACAGCAACTTAAACACAATAAGTTACCAAACGGTTTTAATTCACTACAAATATTATTGAATTAGTGTAGTGTACCATTGGCCTGTCGCAATAAATAATGTGTTAGGGCCGCTTTTTCGACCCATAATCAACAAAAATTTAATTGGAGCGTTAGTGACTTCACGTAAAAGTTTTAAATGTTACTTAATTCTTTATGATGATGGTTTAATATGATTAGTTTGATTTTCTACAATAAAAACTCAATTAAATTTTTCGCTCTTGACATACCACAATAAATTTCAATTAATTTTATCTTGTGGTAACATATTTTTTTAAATTTACAGCAACGAAAATTCAAAAAGTTAACAAACTGTTTTAATTTACTACAAAGATGAATGAATTAATGTAGCATATTAATGGCTTATCGCAATAAATAATATACTGGAACAGCGTACTCGACCTTGCACAATAAAACACTTAATTCAAGCATGCAGAACATGCATACCATATCAAAAATTTAAATTCAGAAAAATCGGCAGTCGCTCATCATGCAATAACCACGGGTCACAAATTTTCGATAAACAATGCTAAATTATTAAAAAGTTCGGATATAACCTAAATATGTTGGAAGCAATTCAAATGAAAAAACACCAATATAATTTACTGAACTTCGATTTAAGCCCCTTAAATAATCCTTTACTAGGAATAATTAATCCGTAAAAACCCAATTACTAATCTTATTGTTCACCTTTCCACGTTTTTTCCTTATTCCAGACAGGTATATATTAGAAATACACTTTGTAATTAATTTAGTTTGCTATTGATAATGGTTACATTGTAACCGAAATGTACATCTAGCATTTAATAAAACAAGTGAAAAAAGTGCCAAACTGTGTTTTACTCATATCAACATTTTCACGTACTCAAACAACCAAATTAACTTAATTCAAGCGTTACAAACTTTATGTAAGAGTTTTAAATGTTACTTAATTCATGTTAACAGTGATGTAATATGATTAGATTTATTTTCTAGAAAGGAAACTCAATTAAATTATCATATTCTTGACCTACCACAATAAAAATTGTATTATGTTAAAGTAGGCTTAATCTACCGTAATAAATTTTATATTGGAGTAGCATATTTTTGTATTTACAACAACTCAATTAGTTAAAGGACTATTATAATTTACTAGAAAGTTAAATGAATTAAGGTAGCCTATCATTGGCTTGTCGCAATAAATATTGCATTGGAACAGCGTACCCGATAAAATAAATTTAAAAAAACCTGATTCAAGCGATATTCATTTCATGTAAAAGTTTTAAATGTTACTTAATACATGATGTAATATGATTAGATTATTATATGATTACTATAAAAAACTTATCGTAGTATTGACCTATCAAATTATAAATTACCAAACTGTTTTAATTTACTAAAAAGTTTAATGAATTAGTGTAGCATATTATTGACTTGATGCAATAAATTAAGTAGTCTTGACCTACCACAATAAAAATTTCGTTATGTTAATGCACATTTCATCTACCGCAACAAATCGTACGCGATGTATCACGATTCAGTGTAATAACTTTGTACAATGTACGAGAAATAAAGCACTAAATAAAATACTGGCTGTTTCTAAATGAACATTGGGGTTTTAACGCTTTGTAGTACGTAAAACGTAAAACTTAAAATCATAATTAATACATGAATTGAAGGAGCAACTCAAATAGTCCTGTTTTTTTAGAGAGTGCTAGTAACAATAATGGTGACTAGTAAGCAGAAAAGGGATATGTGAGCCTTCATAATGTGCGGATCTGGAGCTCAGATGGTAGAATGGCAATGAGACTAAATTCAATGCTTCTTGTGCCCAATCTCGCCTGAAAGTTTATAGGCTTTTTTTTGTTTAGAAGAGCAACTGTAAATGGTACTTTAGATTTAGATGCTCTAGAACCCTGATTTTCACTTAGGAACGTTTAATTAACCTACAATAAATATTTAGGAAAACTTTCCTGAATATGAAAGATGTTCCTAATTTTACCTCATAGAAGATTATTAGATTGGGATTATTATCTATCCCTAGAGGATGCGAAGCAGAAAAGGAGAGTGCTAAGCATCTACTATTAAAATTATAGGTTTTATTTCTTTTGTATACATCCACAAAAAAAGGGATATCTACAGAAATCCGGAGAACTCATCTTGTTGCTGTTCTGGTGTTCGTCAAGCTTTGGATAGTCTGAATAATGAGGACTTAGATGTCACCCTAGCTTACGTAGCATGCGTATCATCATTAATATAACCTACAAAAGATGATTCTGTTTTTGCAGAACATGCCAGATCTAAAGGAGTAAACTTCGACTAAAAATCCGTAATCTAAGGATGTTTAAAGATTTCACTGCAGTTTACGTACTTCTGTTTATCTTCACTCTAGATAGTGTCTTATATTTTATTATCAAAAGCGAAGTTAGTCTATACTACAAACAAAAACGAAGACATTTGCATATTCGCATAGAGAAATACAAAATCAATTTTGCAATCGCTAGTCGAATAATGAAACATGCAAATTTAAAGCATACATAAATAGAGCTGTATTACTGTCCAGTAATAATCATTTCAATTAATTTCTGCAGTTTATGGTATGAAGATTTATGCAAATGAAAGATGTCCCAAAAGAAAGTTTATATTTAGTGGACGAATTATTAAAAACGTAAGCTGTTTATTGAAAATGTGTTTATTATTTATTAACCTATACAATTTTGGAATTTATTTCTTAAAAATAAAAACGTTTAAAAATAAACCTTTATGGCCACGAAACTTATTTATTCGAACACTAAAATTTCTAATGACGGCTGGGCAGGTAGACTTTCGTGGTGGATATTTTCTTTCAAATATGCTAGAGAAGTTAGTCTATTAGGGTAAACTTTAGATTTAAGATAATCCCACATGTTAAATCAGAAATGCGTGAAGAAAAATTTATGCCACCTTTCCTGGAGATCAATTTTTAGGGAAAATTTCAGTTTTACAGTTATCTCTCTTGTACCAATTGCATTTTATAGATGTGAAGCTTTAGGTTGTTGTGTATAATACGGTATAATGACGATCGAGGCATATTTTATGTGCTGGCGCGCTTACGAACTGAAAGTTTCGGATCGTCACAAAAAGTCTGGTTAACAGTATCCATGTTATCATCCATTTCTGATGATTTTGGTCAACCAGTTTTTCACAAATAAAAAACTTTTAAACTTTGTTTGTATAACAGGCACAGTGACTATAGTTTCGACAATTTTAACTTGTCATTTTCAAACCAGTTTTTGTAAGTGTTGTACTGGTTTAAACGACCTCACCCATTTTCGAATGAGAGGTATGCATGGCGCCTCATTTTAGTGGCGAAAACCTCGAATATTGCAAAATCTTCTACGTGCTGCAGTCTTTGACACTCAATAGCGACTAAATTCCAAAAAGCCAGACTACTGATTGATAAAGCCCCTCAGATTCATTGTGTTCAAGCCAGAAGGTAAAGAAATATAAATTTTCTTTTAGGACACTTTGTACTTCTGAAATGTGCCTTATTGAATTAACATTATTTTCAGTATTTTCTTGAAGTTGAAATATCTTGATTATTTTTGATACCCACACAAAAAAAAAACTACTTTCTTCTCAACCTCCCATTCACAAGCACACACGATGCAGAAACTTTAATTAGACCTATTCAAATTAAAGTTATAAGAAGGCCAATTAATATTTCGCGGTCATAAATGAAGTTCGGCGAATTGCCAGGAAGCCGGCGAGTAAACTTACCGAATCCCACTAATTACATTAATTTATAAAATATTATCCTAAGGAACACTTTAATTAAGTTGATCCGCGGCCAGGGGGTGGGAAGAAAGGGGGCGGCGCGGCGAAAAAAAGAAAATCATTATTCGAGTTTCTGTAAGTGGCGTATTTTCAGTTGCCGCAATGTTGAATTATTCAGAGGAACGTGAATGTACACATGTTGTATGTACGTTCACCTTGTTTATCGTGGCCGCCATCGAACACGACATTGGGTTTTCGAGTAACGAAGCAAGAAAGAGGGAAACTTGGCATGTTCAATTAAAAATTAATTAAACGGCTCTGTGTATTCATAAGAATTATTAATTCAGGTCCGGTGTTCAATAACGTCGGATTTGTGTGTATAAGGTGCACAGTTATGGTTAATATATTAAGGCTATGTAATAATTTTAAGAATGTTAAGAATGAAAATTTTTCATTATTTAAAGTCTTCTATTAATTATAGGAAATAATGTTTTTTTTTTATTCCAATAAAAATATTAAAGTTCTACTGATTTCTTTGACCTAGAGGAACGTAACAATTATAATTATAAATTAATTATTTACAACTGTTAAAATATATAAACAATGGTAATAATTTAAACAAAATTTTTGTGTTAAATTACTTATATAATAAATTGACTTACATTAATATTTGTAGAAGATTCAGCTGCGTCGTTTATTAATTAATTCAATGCAGATTGACCTGAAACAAAAACATTTTACTTCAATAAAGTTATAAAGAACATTTACTTAAAATTAATGCATGTTTACTAAATTGGCACTATAAATTTTGTATATTATTTATTAGAATAATTTTAGAGTTAGAAAATACTTGTATAATAAGGGAATTGTTAAGTATGTAGGGTAGAACTCTTAGAGTTTTCACAGTGTATAAGGATGAATTTTTGGGAATCTATATAATGTTGACAATTGACAAAAAATATACGGTTTGTGTCGATCACTTAAATCTCACTAAGATTAGATTTAGTTTCTTCTGATAATCTTTACAATCTGCTTATTATTTCAGTTTACAGAAAATTTATTGCTTAAGAGTTTTCCTTACATTTTTTTTTTGATAAATGTGTTGTAGCTTTTAGTATTCTTAAGGAGAATAGTAGTAGGAATTACTTCTAAGACACAAATTACCTCTTACTGTGTGGACTGTTCTTGCCAATATGCTTGGTACCTTCTATATTGAGAAGAAGTCTTGATTGTGAAAAAATAGACCATCCTGATATCAGAAAAAATCTTAAACTGAATGTTCTTAATATAAATAAATTATTGGTCAGATTCATATTTTGGATGATAAAGTTCTAACCATTTTTTTCCAAATTTAAGTCAATATTGAAGATCAACACATTCATCTTCATTATTCATTTGAGTGCATTAAAACATGAACACTCTTTTAAATATTTTAAATCGATTGGATTATTTTTTATACATAATTGAAATATATTTCATCGCACAAGTATCCAGCTGTATGATTAATGTACTCCATAGAGATATTTTTAAAGAAAAAAAAAACAATTTATAAAACTCGTTACCCATTATAAAATGCATAATTCATTCCTTTCCAGTTTGATTTATTTCCTTGAATTCACTTAGATGATATACGATCAATTCATTCCGCCAATGTATCATTAGTATAAATGTGGCTAATTTTCTTTGGAATCAATTTCTCACGGGGGAACATAAGTGCACGAGTCGTTATCCATCCTCACTCATTATGCGTGCCCGTTAAAATATTTGTTTAATACATCACTGCAACAATACGACGGTCCACCTATATGGCCGGTATTCATTCAGACCATACAAATGGTCATAACACAATTTCGAACGCCGTACGCTCAGTAGAAGTCCATTAATCATCGCTTGCCATCAAGTCCAAATATGTATGGAGGCGCAGTGCCAGGCTACTCAAGATGACTGGTAATTATACACAAACAGTTGTTACGAGGTGTTTTTCATAGCCACCTATGTAACAAACTATGCATTCAAGGCCCTGAAAGCATCCACATTTTTTAGCATAAATTATCCGTCTTCAATTTAGGTGTTATGATATATGGTATTGAATATGGATGAGGAAAGAATTCATGCAATGTTTGTACCGTCGAAACGGTATAATTTCAACTCACTAAAATTTGTTTAATTCTATATTATCTTGAATAATTTTAAATTTATTATGTTATGTTATGTTATTGTTTATTACCAATATTACACCCTTTGTAAAAGAAATTATGTAGAATAGATATGGATATTTTTTATGGTTGTATTTGGCAATAATTATTCCTATATTTTTGTTTTCAGATAAAACTCTTGTGTGTTTTCCAAGTGTCTTTACACTGTAGAAAAATTAAGGCTTTTATTCAGTCTTAAAAATTGCAAAGTTTCTTATAGTATTCTACATTATTTTTTAACAATTTATCTTTTAAATTCTTACAATTTTGTAACGTGTTTTGTTCAGATTTCTAGATTTTATAATCGAGGATTCTAAAAGTTTCTAAGAAAAATATTTTTGAGATTTCCAAAATTTTCTAAAATCTTCTGTTCTAAAACTTTTCAAGAAATATCACTTTTTTCATATTTATTCCCTGTTCTTTCACATTTCTTTTACAATTTGTTGCTTTATCAAATAAAATATTTTGCAAATTTCTGAAATTTTCTAGCATTTTTTAAAATTTTCAAGAATTTTACAGAAGTCATCAAAAATATCATCAATCACCTTGGGAGCTAATAGAATTTTCTAACAAATTATCTTCTAGATTCATAGAATATTTCAACTTTTTATCAGCTTCTTAGACTTTTTCCAAGTTGTAATATTTTTTGACATTTCTTTTAGAATTTGTAAGTTTTTTTCTTCTAATTTTTGAAATTTTCCAACCGTTTCTTGCACAATTTCCTCGTAATTTTCTACCAATTTCCCTCGAAAATGTCTATATTTTTTGAAACAAAATAAATAAAACTTTTTAAGCGATACCAACAAAGTTACTTGTTTTATTTATTTTGAATTATCAAAATATATCATGAAGTGAAAGCCTCTACAACCACTTATAATTTAAGACCACTCAAGATTATTGAATATCATATTGAAGTCATTTGAAGCCATCTAAAGGCAACCAATGGTCATTAGACGTTATTTTAGATCATCCAACAATAATTAAAAATCCTCTGGCAGTTACTTAAAGTCCCTTAAAGTCATCCATCATTCAGAGTCATTAGTTGTAACACGATATACATTTAAGGTCATCCAAAATAATCATTCAAGGTTATTTAAGCAAATCTAACAATAATTCTAGGCAATAGAAAGGCAAATCAGAATTTTAATTTACATATTTACTACAAATATGTAAATTAAAATTGATATTTATGTACTTGTTTTCAGAAAAAAAAATTCAGTAATTTTCTAGTTATTTTTTTCAAATTTTCTAGAATTCAAAATTATCATCAATCACTTTGGGAGCTAATAGAATTTTCTAAGAATTGCTCTTCTAGATTCATAGAATATTTCAACTTTTTTATCAGTTTCCTAGACTTTTTCCAAGTTGTAATTGGAAATTGAAAAAGTCTATTATTTTTTCTTTTTTAAATGGTAAAGTAATATGTTTACGATTTAATAAAATTTTTGTTTTCAAGCTTATTGTGTTTATACTTTTTGCATTCTTGTGTTCTGTAGACTATTTACGATCTTTATTCAGTCTTTACAATTGCAAACATTTTCTCAGATCATTCTAAAATTTTCCAGTAATTTCTCTTCAAGATTATTAGAAATTTTAGATTACTTTATATAAATTTATAATTTATTATTATTTTTGGCAACTTGAAAATTGCAAGGAATATTCAAATTGAAGAAATATATATAAAATTTTTGATTTCTTGAAAAATTTTCAAGAATTTCAGAATCCTGTACAATTACTGACTTTCGCATTTTTAAATTTTGGAATATTAGATAGTTTTGAAAACATGCTGGTATTAAAGAAATTGAAAACTTTAAAAGTACAGACAACTTTCTTAAAAACTTCAAAGTCTTCTTCTTCTTCCCCCTTCAGCTAAAATTTTAAGTATATTTTCATATTTTGTAACATAATTTCTGAGATATTTTGTAAGAAAGGAGTACAAAGATGTAATAAATAAATAAATAAATACACAATTAAACTTAAATCATAATTCAATGACTTTGAAAGAGCGTTACATAAACTTGAATGACCTTCAATGAATATTAGATTGGCTTAATGATATTAAATGGTCGGTTGATGATTTTGAGTTGAAATTTATGATCTTAAACGATTTTGGAAAGTAATTCGTAGATACATATTAATTACAACAAAAATCTAAATTAAATGATTCTGATTTAACTTTTTATTGCCTAGAATTATTGTTAGATTTGCTTAAATAACCTTTAAATGTATATCGGGTGACCACTAATGACTTTGAATGATGAATGACTTTAATGACGATTGTTGGATGATGACCATTGGTTGACTTTTATTGGCTTCAAATGACTTTAATATGTTATTCAATAATCTTGAGGAGTCTTAAATTATAAGTGATTGTGGAGGCTTTCACTTCATGATATATTTTGATGATTCAAAATAAATAAAACAATTAACTTTGTTGGTATCACTTAAAAACGTTTTATTTATTTTGTCTTAAATTATCTTGAAAAATAGTTGAATGATTTTGAATGATCGTTTTATGGACTTCAATGTTAATAAAAAGCAATTTCGAAAGTGTTAGGCTTGAAATTATAATTATAGTATTTAGTAGTATGTATTTATAACATCTAACAAATGTCTAGAGATAAAAAATCTATTTTAATTATTAATTTAAGTTTTAATGCTAATTTTACTCCATAATTGGCCTTTTGGCAGTTGGGTAAAAAATCAATAAATAAAATTAAATAAATTCGTAGAATTGTTCAGCAATATTTTTCTGATTTCCAGAATTTTTAATCATGGGTTGTAAAACGTTCCAAGAAATAATGTTTCATAATTCTTAGATTCTAATAAAACTTTTCAATTACTTTTGCAAACTTCTAAAAATATTCTAGATTTTTACATATTTTCGAAAATTTTCGAGGAATTTGTCATGAAAAAATTCCTAAAATATTCCAACTGCTTTATCAGAATTCTAAACTTTCCGTTGGTTCAAATAATTTTCAGCAATTTCACTTTTAAACTTTAAAATTTTTATGCTTTTCTTTTCTTCTAAATTTTTAGGGTTTTCAACCGTTTTTGTTTTAATTTAGTTATAAATTTACAGCAATTTAATTTATAAACTTCGGAAATTTTTTAATAGTTTTTTTCTGAAAATTTCCTGCTTAATTTTCGGAACTTTAAAAGTTTTTTATTATTTCTGCATAATTTTGTGAATATTCTAACAATTTGTCTTAAAACTTACGAGCATTTACTTGAAGGTATCTCTAATTTTGTTGGAGTTATATACAATTTTCTAACAAGCGTTTCTTTTAAGTTTTTAGTATTTTCCAACATTTTTTTCACAGATTTCTAAAGTTTATTTTTTCTAACCTTATAAGTTCCCTTTCTGAGAATTAAAATTTGTAATTTTGGAAAAATTCACTACTTTTTGCTTATCGAAATTTTATCAGAATTTCCTTAGAAATTTCTATAACTTTCCTAAATTTTTTTTTTAATTTATAACAATTTTTTAGAAAAAAGTCTTTAAAGTTTCAAATACTGCTGTAGACTTATAGAAATTTCCATAAGCGTATACTTTAGCGTTTTAGTTTTCTGCAACACTTTTTTCTTAAATTTCTAAAGTTTTTTTCCAACCTCATAAATTCCCTTTCAGACTTTACCTAACTTTTAAAAAATTTACTATCTTCTGCTTATCGAAATTTTATGAGAATTTTCTAATAATTTCTCTTAGAAATTTTCAAAACTTTCCAAAAAATTTCTTTACATTTTGACGAATAAGTTATAAAAACTTACTTGGAGTAATATAGAATATTCTAGTGGCCTTCCAGATTTTCTTTCAAGCTTCTTAAAATCTCTAGAAATTTTTTTTCAGCTTTAAGAAGTTTCCACTAGTTTCTGGTAATACATATATTATCCGAATTTTCCAATAATTTCTCTTCCAGGTTTCTAAATCTCTTTAAAAAAATCACTATTTTCTGCTTATTGAAATGTTATCAGAATTTGCTATTAATTTCTCTTAGAAATTTCTATAACTTTACAAAAATTTTCATTACATTTTTATGAATTTTCCAGAAAAGTCTTTAAAGTTGCAAAAATTTACTTGGAGTAATGTAAAATATTCCAGTGGACTTGTAGAATTCTCAGCAACATTTTTTTTTAAGATTTAAGCATTTTTTCCCAATTTCTTCATTTTTTTTCCGGGCTTTTTGAAATCCCTAGAAATTTCTCTTTCAGACTTACAAACTATTTTATCAACTAAAGTTCCTACTACTTTCTGGTAATAAATATATTACCGGAATTTTCGAATAATTTCTCTTCCATATTTCTAGAACTTTACAAAAATACACAATTTTCTGCGAATTATCAGAATTTTCTAATAATTTCTCTTAGAATTTTCTATAGCTTTCCAAAAACTTTTCTTTATATTTTGACAAATTTTTCAGAAAACTGTCTGTAAAATTACAAAATTTACTTGGAGTAATCTAGAATATTCCCGTGGGCTTCTAGAATTTTTCAGCAACGATTCTTTAAGACTTAAGCATTTTTTGCTGATTTTTAGATTTTTTTCAGGTCTCTTAAAATACTCAGCAATTTCTCTTTCTGACTTACAAACTTTATTTATCGACTATTTACTTGTAACTTTTTAAATATTCACTATTTTCTGCCTATCGAATTTTCTTTCTAATAATTTCTCTTAGAAATTTCTATATCTATAACTTTCCAAAAATTTTCTTTACATTTTAACGAATTTTCCAGGAAACCTGTTTTTAAAATTACAAACTTTAATTGGAGTAATCTAAAAAATTCTAGTGGGCTTCTAGAACTTTTCAGTAAGGTTTCTTTAAGATTTAAGCATTTTATTCCTGATTTTTAGAAATTATTTCCAAGTCTTATAAATTCCCCAGCAATTTCTTTTTCAGATAAAATTTTTTATCAACTTTAAAAAGTTTCCACTATTTTCTGGTAATACATATATTATCCGATGTTTTCAATAATATCTCTTCCAAATTTCCAGAACTTTTGAAAAATTGACTATTTTCTGCTTATCGATTTATCAAAACTTTTTAGAAAATTGTTTTTAAAATTACAAAATTTACTTGGAGTAATCTAGAATATTTCAGTAAGCTTCTAGGATTTTTTGTGCAACGTTTCTTTAAAAATTACGGGCATTTAATTGAAAGTTTCTCAAAATTTTTTGAAGACTGATTTCTAAAGTTTCATTTTCAGGCCTCATAAATTCCCTTTCAGACTTCAAGAATTTACAAACTTTTTGCAACTTTAGAAAAATTCACCATTTTCTGCTTATTTAAATTTTATCAAAATTTTCTATTAATTTCTCTTAGAAATTTCCAAAACTTTCGAAAAATGTTCATTACATCTTCACGAATTTTCCAGATAAATGTCTTTAACGTTACAAAAACTTACTTGGAGTAATCCAGTGGCCTTCTAGAATTTTCATCAATGCTTTCTTAGGATTTTTAGCATTTTTTCCAATTATCTCAAGCCTTTTAAAATCCCTAGCAATTTTTTTCAGACTTACAAATTTTTTATCAATTTTCAGAAGTTTTCCAGTTTTCTGGTAAAACATATACAATTTCTCTTAGAAATTTTAATAACTTTCCCAAAATGTTCTTTACATTTTGATGAATATTCCAGAAAAATATCTTTAAAGTTACAAAAACTTACTTGGAGTAATATAGAATATTCCTGTGGCCTTCTAGAACTTTTCAGTAAGGTTTCTTTAAGATTTAAGCATTTTATTCCTGATTTTTAGAAATTGTTTCCAAGTCTCATAAAATCCCAAGCAATTTCTCTTTCAAATAAACTTTTTAATCAACTTTAAAAAGGTTCCACTATTTTCTGGTAAAACATATATTATTCTAATTTTCCAATAATTTCTCTTCCAGATTTCTAGAACTTTTAAAAATTTCGAATTATTAGAATTTTTTATTAATTTCTCTTAGAAATTTCTATAACTCTCTTCATATTTTTTTTAAAACTTTTCTTCACATTTTGAGACATTTTCTAGAAAACTGTCTTTAAAATTACAAAATTTACTTGGAGTAATCTAGAATATTCCAGTGGGCTTCTAGAATTTTTCACCAACGTTTTTTAAGATTTAAGCATTTTTTTCTCATAAAATCCTGAGCAATTTCTCTTTTAGAGAAACTATTTTATCAACATTAAAAAGTTTCCACTATTTTCTGGTAATAATAATAATAATAGTAATAATAATAATTTGACGAATTTTCCAGAAAAATGTCTTTAAAATTTAGAAAATGAGCATGAAGTTGTCTAGAATATTCCAGTAGGTTTCTAGAATTTTTGAGCAATGTTTCTTTAAAAATAACGGGCATCTACTTGAAAGTTTCTCTAATTTTGTTGGAGACTGATTTCTAAAGTTTGTTTCAGGCCTCATAAATTCCCTTCTAGACTTAAAGAATTTACAAACTTTCTGTAACTTAAGAAAAATTCACTATTTTCTGCTGCGAAATTTTATCAGAAATTTATATTAATTCCTCTTAGAAATTTCTAAAACTTTCCAAAAATTCTCTTTACATTTTAACGAATTTTCCAGATAAATGTCTTTAACGTTACAAAACTTACTTGGAGTAATCTAGAATATTTCAATGAGCTTCTAGAATTTTCATCAACGTTTTCTTAAGAATTTTCAAGCCTCTTAAAATCTTCTTTTTTCAGACTTACAAACTTTTTTATCAATTTTAAGAAGCTTCCACTATTTTCTGGTAAAACATATATAATTTCTCTTAGAAATTTTAATAACTTCGCCAAAAATTTCTTTACATTTTGATGAATATTCCAGAAAAATGTCTTTAAAGTTATAAAAACTTACTTGGAGTGATCTAGAATATTCTTGTGGCCTTCTAAAACTTTTCAGTAAGTTTTTTTTAAAGATTTAAGCATTATATTCCTCATTTTTATAAATTTTTTTCAATTCTCTTAAAATCATCCGCAAATTCTCTTTCAGAGAAACTTTTTTATCAAAATTTTTTTAAAACCTTTTCTAATGATTCTAATTGTAGTTTTTGGCAATTAGATACGTAGTAAACTTATTATTAAACAATGATAATTATAAGAATTAATTATTTTGAGCGTTTCTGCATCACAATTTTACATTATTTCAATGTAACAACTACAAAACCAACTAACAGTTAAAATAATCATCCTCGTAGTGGCTGCACCTGTAAATCAATATTTTATTTACAATAATAATTATATATGTACATTTGTCAACCGGCTGTCGACTACTGGTCTTTTCACTCCGAGTTATAATATTTTTCTGCAATCTTTTATTTAGACTTCTAGATTTTCAACCTTTTTCTTCTTAGTTTTAAGAATTTCAAACCATTTATTTGAATGCTTAAGTTAATTGGAATCGTTTTAACAAGTACTCCTATAGATTTCTAGATTTTTTTTATTTTTTAGTATAATTTCAAAAATTTTCCAAAAAATTGTCTTAAAAATTAGAGCATTTCCTAAAAGGTTTTTAAAATTTTATTGAAGTCATTTAGAATTTAATCTTTTTTTTTGGATTTCCGTGATTAAAAGAAAAATTAAATTTAAATAAAATTTCGAAGTGAAGGAGTAATTACTGGAAAATTTTCCCAATTTAGAAGAAATATAATAAAACTCGTTAAAATGCTCGATAATTCTAAAAAAACTGCAATAGAAACTGCTAAGTATTTTGGAAATCTAAAAGTGAAATTTTTAGAAACTTTGAAGAAACTTTTATGAATCTAGACGAGAAATTGCTAGAAAAATCTTATTAAGGTAAGATAAGCAGGAAATTGGAGAACATTCTTGAGTATGGAAGAGTAATTGCTAAATATTTTAATAACTTTAAAAAAAGTGTCTCATATAAACGAAAAGTTAAATTTGAAAATCGATAGAAATTGCTGAAAATTCTTCAAAAAAAAATGAGAAGAGAAATTACTGAAAAAAAACTTTATCAGAAATTTTAAAGAAAAACTCGTAAAAACTGAAGAAGAAATTGTTGAAAGTTTGTAGATATATTGAAAAGGAGGTTGTTGAAAAGTTCAAGGTAAAAATTAAGTTAAAAATTAAACTTCGAAATGAAGAGTAATTACTAGAAAATTCACCTAATTTAGAAGAAATAAACTGAAATAGAAACTGCTAAGTAATTTGGAAATCTAAGTGAAATTATTAGAAAATTTGAAGAAACTTTTATGAATCTAGACGAGAAATTGCTGAAAAAATCTTAGTAATATTTTAATAACCTTAAAAAAAGTTTCTCATATAACCGAAAACTTACATTTGAAATTAGACAGAAATTGCTGAAAATTCTTGAAAAGAAAATGAGAAAACTTACTGATAGATTTTTATAAAATAAAAAATAATTGTTAGTAAATTCTAAAAACACCGAAGAAATATTTGATTTTAGAAGAGATATTGCTGGTAGGCCTATATTATAAAATAAAACCAGAAAATTCAAATAACACCCCATTACTCTTTTACCCGTTATTGGGAAGATCTACGAATCCCTCCTTAAAAACAAAATCCTCTCCCTAATTTCCAACCAGATCCCCAAATATCAATTTGGTTTTCTTCCACATCGATCAACCTCCCTCCCACTCACTATCCTTATATCAAATTTTCAAACATCTCACCTTGAAGGCAAAGCTTCAGCAGCTCTATTTTTAGATGTCCAGAAAGCCTTCGACTCTGTCTGGCATCAAGGCTTACTTTACAAGTGTTACCTCTTAAATATCCCTTCCCATATCATTTTCATTATTAAACAATTCCTTTCTAATAGATCCCTTAAAGTCAAAATTCACAATTCTTTCTCTTCTTCCTTTACTCCTGAGCAAGGACTCCCTCAAGGCTCTCCTCTCTCACCTCTGTTGTATAACATTTTTTGCGTTGATATCTATAACCCTGATCCTCTCTACTTCAATCCATCCAAATACCTCCTGCAATTCGCTGATGATACTGCCCTAATTACACATGCTCCCACACTACCAAAAGCCCTTCAATCCCTTCAAGAGCTAATTGACTCCCTTCAATGCTGGTTTGCAAAATGGCGCATTAAAATAAATCCTCACAAATCGCAACTCCTAAACTATAATCCCTCCCTCAGTTTCCGTAAAATACCTGGGCATAACCATAGATCAAAAAATCAGTTTTAAAAAACATACAGCCATAATAAAAAGCAAAATTACTTCTAGGGCAAAATGCTTTAGAAGTTTAACATATAAAAACAGAGGTATTAATACAAGAACAGCTGTTAAAATATATAAGATGATCTGCCGTCCATTACTTGACTATGGTTGTGCCCTCTATCCCAACCCCACCAACCCAACCTCCCGCAACATCGAAGTTAGCGAGCGAGCATCCTTCCGTATCCTAACCAAACTCCGCCATCCTCTTAATCCTCTACACAATCCTTCTAATCAACTCCTCTATGAGACTACTTTAGTTATCCCCATCCTAGAACGCCTTCGATTCCTATTAGAAAAATTCTTCAAAAATCCTTTCAACTTCCACATATTATCCTTATATTGTCTTTCCAGAAATCCTAGTATAAACCCTAAATTTAAAAATCCCAATTCCACTATATTTGACTTCATTTCATCATTTCATCCCATTACGCATTAACGACTGACGCCATATGACTGGACAAAACAAGGCAGAAAGACCTCTGGTCGATAGCCTTTTGACGAACTAACTCACTAACTCATCATTCATTATTTATTATTTAAATGTAAACATGTATAAAGTTTGTCAATAAAAATGTGTATTATTATCTAATAACACATGCAGGAAAATTTTCAAAAAGGGAACCGGAAAAACAATTTAATTATTCGAATATGTATGTGTAATTATGAACTATTTGACTTGTGTACAGATGTATTATCTACTAACACGAATAAATTGATTGATTGATAGAAGAGAAATTGCTAAAAAAATCTAATTCCCTAAAGCAACAAATTGAAGAAAATTCTTGAACGTGGAAGAGTAATTGTTGAAAGATTCTATGCACTTTAAAGAAATGTTACTCCATTCAGAGAAAATTCTCAAAGAGGCTTTTTTGATTTCAGGAGGAATATTGCTGGTAAGATGTTGATAAAATAAATCAGAAAATTCTACTAACACATCCAGGAAAATTTTGGAAAAGGTAGTCACATTAAATTAGATAAAATTACAATAGCTTTAATAATGTATGTTATCGATAGTGAGCAGGCCGCGTTTGTGCATCTACAAAATATCATAATGGAATCTATTTTCCCAGCACGCATAAAGCAAGTTAACAGATTACCCGCAAAGCAAAACAAACATAGAATTGTAAATGTGTCCCGTCCGTTCGTTTGTGTGAAAAATCCGCACGCCTATGCCGTTCGAATTTATCCGGGGCTGCTACTGCGACCGGTCCGTGCCAGGAATATCAATTTCTACCCCGCCTTTATTTATTTCATTTACATATATCTCTCTGTTAATACGCATTTACTCGTTACGCACATCAGTCACTGCGATTCGAGACCATATCACATTCGCATCAACATAATTGCCCATAGTTTGCCTAATTATGGTTAATTGAACCCTTTTGATTGCGTTACATATATAGCCGGGGTTAACAAAGGGCCGCTCACGTTTATAATTGAAGATATAATTAGGATAAATGGATAAAATTTGCACAACCACAAATTTTCCCTCGGCGAAATTGGGCATTCGGTAGGGTGGGTTTTTCACGATACGGCCGGCAATAATACTCAAACCAAATTTAATTCTAATACCCTAATACAATAATGTAATTTTACTTATTGTACATAAAAATAACAGTGATAATTTAAGAGGAATCGTACCGCGTACGTATTTGTGAATATTGACATTCGATTTAAGTATTGGACAGACTAATGATATTTCAATGTATTAGGAAAAGTTTTAATTGATAAGTTGAAAAGAATTTAAAGCGAATAGCTAGAAAATAGGAGCACAATCTTTCAAAAGAAATGCAGGTATATTATCAAGAATAGAAAGATATTTATTAGGAAGTTTCCTAAGAATGCCATGAACAACTTTGTCCGAAACAGGAGAAAAGGAAAAGCTGAAATTAGATAACGGACAATTATTAGATGAGAAAACATGAATAGATTAAAAAAAATACGAAAGCCATTTACATTTCATCATTATCAATTAATGTCGAAAGAATTCTGGATGTAACAGATCTCTTTGAATTTATCTAGGTCCAAAATTGATTTGGATTAGAAGTAATTTGATTTTCAAAAGTGGACATGTAAGAGATATAAGCAGATTTAGTTTAACATAATTATTGCTCGAAGATCTGAAATTATCCCTCATTGAGGTTGAGTTTGGTCTGAGTTTAAGATATTATAAAATTTTGAAAAAGCTAGATGTATATCAGAGAATCTTGATAGTGTATCCCATTCAATACCATATAAATGTTCATGTAATGCTGAAAAATTTTCTCTCTTTATTAACAAGATTATCTTGCGTATGTGAAATTTCTTTGGCTATGTGTTTTGCTAGTTGGTGGGTCGCCGAACCTATTGCGCTTACAGTTGGTCTGATTTGTATGCCATCTTTGAGTTTTTTTTTCAACAAACTGTTAATTTTTCCCTAGTAGTGATGTTTTTTTTAATTTAGTGGCTGAGGTTCGAATTTTTACTTTCCCTATATAGAATATATAGGGGAAGTATTGTTTTCGTGCATGAAAATGTCTGTGGGCGCTGTATCTCAAAAACAAAAGATCCGTTTGAAATGAAACTTTAAACTTAGGGTTTTATTGTTAAAAACTGGAACTGAAAAGCTTTTTGTGGATATCCATAAACCGAAAGTGGATGGTTTATTTGTTTGTTCATGATATTTTCCTAAATTTAAAAAATATTGCATAACTCTTCAAACAAAAGTTAAAGAAAATAAGATACTGATCAAGTTTTATTATAACATTTTTTCTAAACCAGCAAGAAAAAAAAATAAAAAGTTAATATTTTTTTTTTGCACCGCAATAAACTATAGGAGATAAACATGAAATTTATATAACAAGTAATTGTAAAGAATCCAAAATTGAGAAAATTGTTATGAACCATCACCAAAAAAATAAAGACCTATTGAGATTATGAAAATCTGAAAGAACTATTGTTGATTATTTCCATGCGATTATGCGACAATGTTTGAAATTTAGAAGAGAAACCTTTAATTGTAAAGAATGATAAGTTAAGTACATTTGTACAATAAATTCCATCAATATTTTAGAAATTTAGAAGAGAAATTCTAGAAAGGCTTGAAAATTCTAGTCATCAATAAAATAACTTCCAGAAAACTAATAAAATAGATGGAAAAATCTTGTAATTTAAAGAAGAAATTTCGAGAAAACTATTTTAGAAATTTAGAAGAGGAGTTCTAGACATACTTACAAATTCTAGACATCAAAAAAAAAACTTCCTAAAAGCTTCTAGTAAAATAGTTTGAAAAATCTTTCAATCTGGAGAACAAATTCCTAAACAACTTTAATTGTAAGACTCCTGAAAAATATTTTAGAAATTAAGAAGAGTAGCTTTAAAAAGGCTTACAATTTCTAGTTATCAAAAAAAAAATTCCTAAAAGCTTCTAGTAAAGTAAATGGAAAAAAAAACTTGCAATTTGGAGAAAAAATTTCTAGAAAACTTTGATTGTAAGTCTCCTGAAAAATACTTTAGAAATTTAGAAGAGAAATTCTAGAAAATCTTACAATTTATAGTCATAAAAAAAACCTAAAAGCTTCTAGAAAAATAGATGTGAAAATCTTGCAATTTAGAAAAGAAATTCCAAAAAAACTTTGATTGTAAGACTCCTGAAAAATATTTTAGATATTTAGAAGAGACTTACAAATTCTAGTCATCAAAAAACTTCCTAAAAGCTTCTAGTAAAATAGATGAGAACATTTTGCAAATCTTAAAATTCTTGAAGATAATTTAAAAAAATAAGAAAATTAATTCGTACAAAATTCTACACCCCTAGAAAATTTTCCAGAAATGTAAAGGAGCAGTTTTTGGAATTATATATAATAATAATGCTGAAAAACTCCACAAACCAGGGAAAAGTTTCCAAAATTTAGAAGAAAAATCTCCAAAGGATAAAGAAGAGCCGTTGAGATTCAAAAAATTTAGAAAAAAACTATAGTTTATTATTCATTCTCATACTAAAAGAAATTGATGATAATATTTACAATTTTAAAGAGAAATTCCTAGAAAATTTTGATTGTTACAAAGGGCAAAGTTAGTATGTGTAGAACAAAAATATTCTAGAAATTGATAAAGAAATTTTTGCCACTTCCTGAAAACTAGTAAAATATATGGAAAAATCTTGCAATTTGGAGAAGGCATACATTCAAAATTCCTCGAAGATAGTTTTTTAAAATTATAAAATTCATTCCTTAAAAATTTCACAACCCTCGAAATTTTTCTAGGAATGTTGAAGTGAAATCTTTACAAAATAAAGAAGAGCTACTGAGATACAAAAAATTTAAACTATTGTTAATTATTGATACTAAAAACACTGATTGTAAAGAAGGACAAAGTTAGTACATCTGCAGAATAAATTCCATAAATCGATAGCCGTTGGACAGAAAACTAGAAGCCAGTGTCTCACATTAGAATTTATTTAATTTAATTTATTACAAGTATTGTATTTTTTTTCTGCAAATAAAGATGTTTAGTAGTAGTATTCTAGGAATTTAGGGAATAAATTCTATAAAGGCATGCAAATTATGATCACCAAAAAACTTCCTAAAAATCTCTTGTAAAATAGGTAAAAAATTTGGTGAAGAAATTCTTAGAAAATTAAAAATGGCACACCTGTAGCATAAATTCTTTATACATTCTAAAATCCTTGATGGTAAACTTTGGAATTTAGAAAATTAGTTGTTTAAAAATTCTACAAACCTCCAAATTTGTTTAGGAATTTCGAAAGCAATTTCTGGAAATTTATAAAATAATAATACTGGAAAATTTCAACCATAAATGTTCTAGAATGCTGAAAAATTTTCTAGATATTTAGGAGAAAATTTCTAGGAAGGCTTGAAAATTCTAGTCTTCAAAGAATAAAAACCTTAATGAAAACTTCTAGTAAAATAGATGAAAAAATCTTGCAATTTGGGGAAGAAAATCTTTCAAACCGAAAATTGGAAAAACCATTGTTGATGTTTGCAATTTGGAAGAAAAAAATCTTACAAAATTTTGATGAGGGATAAACACAGTACATCTGTAGAAAATTTTATTGCAATTTTTTCAGTTGCTGTATTTTATCCATTTTTTAAGAGTTTTTTACACAAATTTTTTAGAAATTTTCAGGAATTTCTATTCTAATCGTCGAGATACTTTTTTGGTGGTTCTAAAATAAATTTCTTATATATTTTTGAGGATTCTAGAACTTTATTGTATTTATTCTTTTCCTATATAGAATTTGAAAAATATTACATAACTTTACAAACAAAAGTTAAAGGGAATTAAAAACTAAACAAGTTTTATTGAAATATATTTTTCATGAAGTTCTTAGCTTCCGAGAAAAAAATACAAATTAATAATTTTGACATTTTTTGCTCATTACTAATAAACTTTTGGAGTTACATGAGATTTATAGAACAAGTCATTGTAAAGAATCCAAAATTTAGCAAATTATTAAAAATAACCATTTCGAGTAAAACTTATAATTTTCGTGAAAAATATAGGGAAAGTACTATGATGGCCACATCACCATTTTATATCTTTATTTTTGGTTTTTTTGTACATTCCAATCCCTTTTTGGTGTTGTTATTCACAAGTCGCTGAAGGTATTTGCTTTGTAACTAAAACTTTTCATGTAGAAGTCGTTGACAATTTGCCAACCAGAGTTTTCTCGGCGTTTTATTGCGTCCAAATTCAAAAATTTTAAGTACAACTTTTTAATGGTTATCATTATCATCTTTGTTATCAGACTGGTTTAAAGTAAAATTTGGAAATATTACAGATATCAAATCTATTTAAAATCGCTAAGGTTTTTAGTCAAATTCTAAATATTAGAATTTTAGGAACAAGAACTTGGTTCTCTTCAAAATCCATTAGCAATGAACATATTTTTATTATTCTTAAAAAAAATACTTACAGCGGTTAAAAATAAAATAGCGATTATTAAACTGTATAATTAAAAAAAAAATGCTTTTGATGATTAGAAAAAATACAAACAAAGGTTTGCTTGTAATCAAATTAATATTCAGCAACACGCTCGTTAGTGATCTATAAGGTGGGATGGTGGCCACCCACCCACCCTACGTATATAATTTTACTTTCATCACTGTCACAGTTGAAGTTCTTTTACAAAAACGGAGAATAATGTAAATGATTGTAAAGATTTTATAAACTCTGTTGTAGTTTAAATTTAATTTTTATATGTAGGGTGGGTGGGTGGCCACTATCCCACCCTCCAACCTCAAGATCATAAACGAGTGTATTGCTCATCATTAATTTGATTACGAGCTAGCTTATAGTACTAATATGTGAATTTATTTATTTTAATTATTTGTAAGGAAACCCTTGTATGTATTTTAAAAGTAGAAGGTGGGATAGTGGCCACCCACCCATCCTCCATATAAAATGAAGTTTAAACTACAACAGAGTTTATAAAATCATTACAAACATCTACATTATTTTCGGTTTTTGTTAAAAAATTTCAACAGTGACAGTGATGAAAGTACAAATATGCATGTAGTGGCCACTATCCAAACCTCCAGTTGCAAAACGCTAATAAAAAATTGATTTTATAAAAATATCAAAATAAATAAATTTACATGTTATACCTGTTATAAGTCAGCTAGTAATTAAATTAATATTCAGCAAGACACTTCTTATGATTTATTGATTCGAGGGTGGGATAGTGGCCACCCACCCACCCTACATATAAAAATGAATTTAAACCATAATAGTGCTTTTGAAATCATAACAAACATCTGTATTATTTTCGATTTTTGTTAGAAATTATTACATTATTTTTGTTTTGATTTAATTAATTTTAACAGAAACAGTGATGTAAGTGTCAATATTAATGTAGGGTGGGTGGGTGGCCTCTATCCCACCCTCCAACCTAGATATCATAAACGAGTGTGTTGTTGTATATTAATTCGATTTCGAGGTAACTTATAGAAGGAACATGTAAATAATTATTTCGATAAAAATAATCACTATTTTAATAATTTAAATGCAAACTTGTGTACTTGTAACTAATAAAATAAATGGTGAAATTATACATTCCACTACTTAATTAAAAGCAACTTTAATTCAATTAAAACCATCACATGCACGTCTCGCCTTTGCACTTAATTCATTTATTGCTGACGATTGTGCAACAATTCAACACCAGTATCGAAGAGCGCGTAGGTAGTTTATTTATCATATACATAATTAATAACGATATAAGACAATAGGTTGTTCGAAATTGGAACACAAGAATCAAGAGCAACAGTGTAGCAACGGACTTTTCCATGCTGAATTACGACCCGGCATGTAAATTATACCTTCATTTATGGAAATCAACGTTCCCCCCTCTCGTGCCTTTCTCATTCAAATTTATTTTAGATTTTAAATAAATCCCCGGCGATCATATATCACGCCCGCACTCGCCCTCCCAGCCATTTCTGAAGGAGTTTTTATAGGCTTTTCATTATTTATTTCAATCTAATATACTTTTTATACGTTTCACGCTTGATGAAGTTAATTTCGTTTTAACGAAGACACATACGGGATTTTTGTGTTTAATTATTTTTAATGTGCCCGCTTTTACTTACATGAATTACTAATAAACATAATTGCTTGAGGTTTAAGAATAATAGTGAATTTAATTTACCAGTGTACATCTGTTTTATTCAAATGAATAAATATTCTGTAAATCATTTTATAATAATAATAATAGTGTCTTATTTGTGCTACAATAGAATTTACATAAATTAGAAATTAAGTTGAAACATTCAGCAATAAATAATCAATAAAAACATGAACTAATAATGAAAATTCGTTTAAAATTTTACTATATTATCAAGGTGTAAAAATAAGTATTTCAAAAATACTACGTATTAAATTATTGTTCTGAATATACATGTTTGTCTTATTGTTGAAAACATGTGATTTTAAAAATAATCAACGATAATTGTGTGTATCGCGAAGGGGAGGCATTAAAGTGTCTGAGCGAGCCTATAAACAAGTCCCGTCCATTACATTTTACTAACTTATGTAAATATTACATACCTACGCTAATGGGCATTTTTACCCCCCGAGAGCCGGAGCGTAAAAATATCGAAATAAAAGCATTAAGGTGTAGGGCCTGTTTGTATAATACATCTCATATTTCAATGTTGTCATAACACACAACAAAAACTCAAAATATTACTCCAAATAAAAAGTCCCTATTTATAGACGCAAGATTAATTTCGAACATTATGAACAGGATAGTGGTAATTTATCTTTACGAAATAGCGCCCTACGTGAACCGGTGGTGGTGGTTTGGCGCGTTCGGTTGCTGGACGAGGACTACCGGCGAGGGTCAAGGGATGTTAATATGGATTGAAGTTTGATAGGTGACGACTACCGGTGAAGTTTAATCAAACTGAAAATACAAATTATCTATGATTTATTATATGCTAAAAATTATAGAGAAGTTTCTTTGAGGATTCTAGAATTTTCCAATAACTTCTAGTCCAAATTTATATATTTCTTCTCCTTAAATTATTAACAAATTTTGCAGAATTTTCAGCAAATTTTATTCTCTATTTTGTATCAACTTTTTATCCCATTTTTGTAGAAAGTTACAGTGGTGAGAAGATTTTTTAGAAGCGATTTAAATATTTTCGAGTAATTTCGGTTTCACTTTTCTAAATTGTTCTTATGATTCCCTCTTTGTGTTACCAAAATTTTCTGAAAATACTTCTTTAGTTTTGTTTAATAGAAATTTCTTTCAAATTTCTAAAAGTTTTCTTTTAGAGATTTCTATTATTTTCAGATGTCTGAATTTTTCAGAACTTTTGTCTAATTTATTGAAAATTTTCGAAGAAAATCAATTTCATTTTATGATTTTTTTTAAGGTTTCCAAAGTTTTTCGGAATTACCTCTCACAGATTTCTAAAATTTTCTCCTCCTGTATTTTCGAGAATATTTTAAAATTAATAAAATGCAACCATTCCAATTCCCTATTTGAGGATTTTATACCGTTTCCTTAATAAGTTACTAGAATTTACTAACAATTACTTTTTATTTTATCAAAATCTATCAGTAAATCATCAAGATGAAATTTCCTTATTAGTTTTTCAAGCATTTTCAGTAATTTCTATCTATTTTCAAATTTTTATTCAAATTTAAATTTTCGGTTTATTTAAAATTTTCCTGTATATGTATATGAATTTTCTAGCAATATCTGTTTTATTTTAACAAAATCTACCAACAATATTTATTCTGATATCAAAATGGTTTCTTGGATCTTTCTAGAATTTTTCAAAATAAATTTCTATATTTTGCTTTCATATTATGAATTTATTTTATTGATTTGAAAATCTTCTCACAACTAAATAGCATTGCTTTAAAGTTCATAAAATCTTGCAGAAATTAATCTTCTATGTTCAAGAACTTTCTTTATTCATCTAATTAACTTTTTCTAGTAATTTCTTTTTTAAAATTAAAAGTTTTTCAGTTTTTTCAGTTCCCTTTTTGAACATATTCCTGCATGTGTTATTATAATTTTCCTGTATTATTTTATATTATAAGTCTACCAGCAATATCTATTCTAAAATAAAAAATTTCTTCGGTGTTTCCAGAACTTTCCAAAAAAATCCTAAGTAGGTTATTATTTATGTATTTATTACATCTTTCCTCTTCTTACTTAAAAAAATACATACAAAAACCAAATTACAAAAAACATACATAAAATTTAGAATTTACCAACAAATATTTTTTATTTTATCAAAGTTTATCAGTGCTTTTGTCAAGATCAAGTTTTCTCTTCTGTTTTTAAGAATTCTCAGCAATTTCTCTCTATTTTTATTCAAATTTTGTGTTATCTTCAAAACTGAGACATTTTTTTAAAAGTAATTTAAATCTTTATTATTTATTAACTCTTTCATATTCAATAATTTTCTCTAATTTCCTGCTTTATCTAATTAGATATTTTTTAGCAATTTCTGACGAGCGTAAAAACCTAATGTTTATAACACAATAAAGAATCTATCTTTCTTGTCTAGATTCAGAAAAGTTTCTTGAAGGTTTCTAATCATTTTACTTTTAGATTTTCTAAATGCTTAATAGTTTATGTTTGAGATTTCTTGAACTTTCGAGCATTTCAACGAGTTTTAGGATATTACTTCTTAATTATGTGAATTTTCCAGTAATTACTCTTCATTTTAGGATTTTCTTTAAATATTGTGATCATTTTCTGATTCATTTTATTAGAATGTTTCAAAAACTTGACTCCTATATTAGAAACTTTCTTTTTAGAAGTTAATTTCTAGATGTCTAAAAATTTTCGACAATTTCTCTTATAGTTCTCTTAAATTTCCAGGATTCTTAATTTGGAGAATTATTTTTGAATTTTCAAATAATTCCATATCTAGAAATATATTTTTTAAGTTACGTCAAGATTATTATATAGTAAATTGTATTCAAAATTTTATCATTACTAACTAGATGTACATTTATGTTAGAAATATACATCTAGTTAATAGAAACAATTTTGTGAAGAAAGTGATGATATTTTGAATGCAATTTACTAATTCCATATCTCTAAATTTTTTGAGCACATTACAATTTCATTCAAAAATCACTATTTGAATGAGACATTCTTAATTTATAGATTTTCTTTCAATTCATCAAAATTTTCCAGCTTATTTTCACATTTTCTTCCAAGTTTCTAAAATTTTTTTGGATCATCTTGGAATTTTCTGATATTTTCTTCTAAGAATTCGAAAAGTTTTTAGTAATTTCTCTAATCAATTTCATGTATTGTTTAGCAGATGTTCCTGTTTATCGGAAACAATCTACGATTTGTTTCTTCTAAATGGCAAGGAATCAAAAGTTTTCGAGCTTTTCCGGTTCTCTTTTTGCAAATTTGTTTGCATATGTTATTAGAGTTTTCTATCCATTGTTGTTTATTATTGAATATATAGGATTTAATTTATTTATTTCTAGTCTTAATTGTTTTAATCCTATTCATCAGTACTTTATAACAACTTTAAATTTGTTTTTTTTTTAATAAGATTATTAGAATTTTCTAGAAATTCATATTTTATATTATCCGAATTTTTTTCTTTCTAGTCTTACAGAAGTTTTTTTGAGGATACTAGAATTTTCCAATAACTTTTCGTATAAATTTATGGATTGTTTTCTCTTGAATTATTAATAAATTTATAGAGTTTTATTAAGCATTTTTATTCTCTATTTTTAACATTTTTTATCAATTTCTTATCCCACTTTTGGAGAAAATTTCAGGAGGTGAGGAGATTTTTTAAAAGCGATTTAAGTATTTATGAGTAATTTCGATTGACTTAGAAACTCTTCTTTTCTAGATTTTCAGCAGTTTCTCTTTTTTTCAAGTTTTCCCCTAAATTCCGACAATTTTATTTGGCAATCTAAGAAATTAATAAGTTTCCAGTAAATACTCTCTCAAATTTTATGTATTATGCAGCAAATTTGAGGAGAAAATTCTATTGTTGAGGAGATTTAATTTACTGCTTTTTCTTATCAGAATTATCCATTATTAAAAAAAATAACTTATAATAAACAATTCTTCCAAATTTCTAAAAATTTTCAACCATTTCTCTTCGAGATTTTTCAAGCACATTCCCCTAAATTCCAATTTTGTTTGTCGATTGTTCTAAAATTTACTTTCATTTCACATCTCTGAAATTTTCAGAACAGAAATATGTTCCAGTATATTTTCACCTCTTTTTCTGAATTCCTAAATTTTTTTGAAGCATCTTGGAATTTTCTGATATTTTTTCCCAAGAATTTGAGAGTTTCCAGTAATTTCTTTCTGCGATTTCATGTATTGTCTAGCACAATTTCCTATTTTTCGAGAACATTCCACGAATGGCAAGAATTCAAAAATTTTCGAGCTTTTCCGGTTCGCCTTTTGGATTTTTTTTTGTAAGTTCCACATTTTTTTAAGGATTCGAAAATGTTTCTCAATTACCTCTCACGGATTCCTAAAATTTTCTGGAAAAATACTTTTGTATCTTGCAAAAATGCAACATTCTAATTCTCTATTTGAGAATTTTATACCGTTTACTTAATAGGTTATTCGAAATTGCTAACAATTTTATTTTTGATTGTATCTAAATCTATCAGTAATTTTTGAAGATCGAGTTTTCTTATTTTTTTCAAGAATTTTCAGCAATTTCTGTCTATTTTCAATTGTGTATTCTAATTTTGAGTTAACTTCCAAATTGAGAAACTTACTCTTCTATAATCAAGAATTTTCTCCAATTTCTTGTTTTATCTAATTTGATTTTTTTAGCAATTTCTCATCTAAATTCAGAAAAGTTTTTTCGAGGTTTTTGATAATTTTACTTTAAGATTTTCAAAATACTTAATACAGTTTCTTTTGCAGATTTTTTAGGATTTTCGAGCGTTTTAACAAGTTTTGCGATATTTCTTCTAAATTGTGTAAATTTTTCAGTAATGACTCTCCAATTTTCTGTTTTCTTTGATTGGTGTTTTGACTCCTAGGTTACAAAAATCTTTTTAGATGTTTTCAACAACTTCCTTTCCAGATGTCGTTCTCTTTTAGTATTCTTGAGTTTTTCATTATTTTCATAGTTTCTTTTAAATTTAGAGAATAATTCGAGGATTTTGGAATTTTCTAATAATACCATATCTCCAGATTTTTTAAGCATATTGCTATTTTATTCAAAAATTCACTCTTTGAATGAGAAATTATTCATTTCTAGATTTTCAGAAATGTATTTTCTTTCAGTCTTTTATTTTCACATTTTCTTCTAAATTCTGAGATTTTCTTGGAGCATCTCATGTTTCTTCTATCAGTCTCTTATTTTCACATTTTCTTCTAAATTCGAAGATTTTTTTGGAGCATCTTGGAATTTCCTGATAATTTTTTTTTTCAAGTATTCAAGAAGTTTCTAAAAATTTTTGTGTCCAATTTCATGTATTGTCTAGTTCATTTTTCTGTTTTTCGAGAACATTTCAGGATTTGGTTCTAAATTTCTAAAATAATTTAAAAGGTTCGCTTTTTGAAAATGTTTTTGCATATGTTATTAAAGTTTTCTATCCATTTTTGTTTATTGAATTGATTGGATTTCATCTGTTTTTTTGTCCTAATTGTTTTTAAACCCCTTCATCGGTATGGTATAATAGTTTTAAACTTGTTTTCTTGCCTAACTTTACCAGAATTTTCCAGAAATTCATATTTTATAGTGTCATTTTTTTTCCTTCTATATTTAAAAAAGTTACTATGAGGATTCTAGAATTTTCCAATAACTTCTCGTCCAACTTTATATATTTCTTCCCCTTAAATTATTAACAAATTTACAAAATTTTCAGCAATTTTTATTCTCTATTTTGTATCAACTTTTTATCCCATTTTTGGAGAAAGTTCCAATGGTGAGAAGATTTTTTAGAAGCGATTGAAGTAGTTTCAAGTAATTTCGGTTTCACTTTTCTAAATTGTTCTATAATTCTTATGATTCCTGCTTTGTGTTACCGAAACTTTTTGGAAGTGCTTCTTTTATTTTTTTAAATTCAAATTTCCAAAATTTTCTCTTAGAGATTTCTATTAGTTTCAAATCTCTGATTATTTCAGAACTTTTATTTAGTTTATTGAAAATATTCTGAGAAAATCAATTTTATATTATGAATTTTTTTAAGGATTCGAGAATTTTTCTGAATTACCTTTCACAGATTTTTAAAATTTTATACAACAAACTCCTGTATTTTCGAGAATATTTTAAAATTGAAAATCTGCCACCACTCTAATTAAAGCATTATAGGATTTTATACCGTTTCATTTATAAATTATTAGAATTTACCAAAAAATATTTTTATCAAAATTTTTCAAGATCAAGTTTTCTCATTTTTTTTCAAGCATTTCCAGCAGTTTCTGTTTATTTTAAAATTTTTATTCAAATTTCAGATTAACTTCCAAATTGAGAAGCTCTTTTTTGAAGTTAATAAAATTTTTAGTAATTACTCTTTTATAATCAAGAATTTATTTTAAAATATGTAAGTTTCTTTTGCAGGTTTTTAAAATTTTCGACAATTTTAACAAATTTTAGGATACTTCTTCAAAACTTTATGAATTTTCTAGTAATTACTCTTTATTTCAGGATTTTATTTAAATTTTATAGCAATTTTCTGTTTTATTTTATGTTCCAAAAATTTGACTCCAAGATAGAGATTTTTTTGTTTTTGAATTTTCCAACAACCTCCTTTTCAGATGCCTAGAAATTTCTCTTTTAGTTTTCTTGATTTTTCTAGGATTTTTCAATTTTCTTCTAAATTTGGGGAATTATTCGCGTATTTTGGAATTTTCCAATAATTCCATATCTCTAGATTTTTTAAGCACATTGCGGCTTTATTCAAAAATTCCCTCCTTTAATGAGAAGTTCTTCATTTCTAAATTTTCTGCAATGTCTCTTCTTTCAGTTCCTTAAATTTTCCAGCATATTTTCACGTCTTTTTCTAAATTCCGAGAATTGTTTTTGGAGTATCTAGGAATTTTCTAATAATTTTTTTTAAGAACTTAAGAGGTTTTCAGTAATATAATATTTTCCTGTTTTTCGAGAACATTCCACGATTTATTTCTTCTAAACTGCAAGAATTAAAGAGTTTTTAAGCTTTTCCGGTTCGCTTTTTGAAAATGTTCTTGCATTTGTGATTACAGTTTTCTATCCATTGTTGTTTATTATTTAATTTATTGGATTTCAATTGTTTATTGTTTTAATTCTCTTCATCGGCATGTTATAACAGTTTTAAATTTGTTTTTTTTTCATAAGTTTATCAGAATTTTCAAGAAATTCATATTTCATATTAGCGTTTTCCTTCTAGACTTACAGAAGTTCAATTATTAACAAATTTATAGATATCTTCAGCAATTTTTATTCTCTATTTTTATCAATTTCTTATCCTAGTTTTGGAGAAAATTCCAGGAGGTGAGGAAATTTTTTAAAAGCGATTTAAATACTTTTAGTACTTTTGAGTAATTTCAGTTGATTGAGAAGTTCTTCTATTCTAGATTTTCAGCAATTTCTCTGCTTCGACATTTTCTTCTAAATTCCGACAATTTTATTTGAGGATCTTGTAATTCCATAAAATCTTCAAAATTACAAAGTTTCCAGAAATTTCTCTCTCAAATGATAAAATAAAATCAAAATAAATTGTTATTAATAATACTTGTATTATGTAGTAAATTTTAGAAGAAAATTCTATTGTTGAAGAGATCCTTTAAGAACGATTTAAGTATTTTCGAGTAATATCGATTCTACTTTTATAAAATTTTCTATAATGCCTTATTAAAGCTTTCTTTTATTTCTCTATTTTTTTTAAATAATTTATAATAAACTATTCTTCCAAATTTCTAAATATTTTCAACCATTTCTCTTTGAAATTTTTTAAGCATATTCACCTAAATTCCGAAAATTTTTATCGATTGTTCTAAAATTTGCTATTCGTTTCAGATATCTGAATTTTTCAGAACAGAAAAAAAAACATTTCAGATTATGAATTTTTCTTTCTGAATTGCAAAAATTTTCTAGATTAAACAAACTCATGTATTTTCGAGAATATTTTATGCAACCATTCTAATTCCCTATTTGAGAGTTTTATACCGTTTCCTCATAGGTTATTAGAAATTTACTAACAATTTCTTTTATTTTATATCAAAATCTATTAGTAAGTTTTCCATTTCAAGTTCTCTCTTTTTTTTCGAGAATTTTGATAAATTTCTGTCTATTTTATAACTTTTTTGTCTATTTTAGAATTAAGTTTTCCAAACTGAAAAACATTTTTTAAATTTTTAAAGATACGAAAATCTTTAGTAAGTACTCTTCAAGAATTTTCTCCAATTTCTAATTAAACTTTTCTAGAAATTTCTCGTCTACATTCAAAAAGTTTCTTCAAGGTTTCTAATAATTCAACTTTTAGATTTTCAAAATACTTAACAGTTTCTTTGTCTGGTTGTTAGGATTTTCGAGAATTGTAACTTAGGAATTTTCTTCTAAATTGTGTGCATTTTCCAGTAATTACTCTTCAATTTTTCAATTCATGATGGCTGTGACCGTTACTAGGTGGTAATCCATATTTAAATACATATTGAAACACTTACTATGTTTTTACCACAATTAATTTATTGTAATATGGTTTACATATATACAAAAATCACGACTTAAGTTTCGACATGTTACAGTCATTATCAACTTGATAATGCAAACCATATTACATATTATAATTTTTTGTGGCTTTAAGAAAACTTTCTTCAATTTCCACATTTTCTGTCATATTATAATTTTTTGTGGATTCAAGAATTATCTCTCAAAGATCTTTAAAATTTTCTAAAATAATATCCTATTTTAATAATTGCTAAAATGTAAGAGATTTCGAACTATCTGAGAATTTTAGAATTTTATACCCTTTCCTTTGTATGTTATCAGATGTTTCTGGAAATCCTTATTGAAGAATTCAGTTATTTCTCAAGAACACTTTTTCCTCAAAAATTTTTAGCAATGTCTGCCTATTTTCAATTTTTTTCTACTAAATTTTGTGTTATATTAAAACTTAGAAACATTTCTTTAAAGTTAATAAAACCCTTTAGCAAATACTGAATTACTCTTCTATGTTAAAAAATTTTTCTTTAATTTCCTACATTATCTAATTATATTTTTTTGATTAATCAAACAACCAAAAGTTAAATCCACTATCAGCCTGGATTAGAAGAAATTTCAAGGCTGTACACTTCACTTCACAAAAATTGTAAAAATATTTACTTCAAATAATAAAGATGTTTTCTCTCTCTCTCTCTCAAACAATTGTATTTTCAAATTTATTTCATTTTTTTTCAACACTTAAAAATATTTTTATTGTTTCAAATTTTCAAACGTTTTTTCTGGTCTTAATTGTTTTTAATCCTCTTCATCAGTATGTTATAACAGTTTTAAATTTGTTTATTGTACAAGTTTATCAGAATTTTCCAGAAATTCATATTTTATATTATCAAAATTTTTGGAGGAAATTCCAATGGGGAGGAGATTAAAGAAGAAGAGCGATTTAAGTGTTTTCGAATAATTTTGGTTCCACTTTTCAAAAAGTTTCTATAATTTCCTGCTTTGAATTTGATTTTCTAGAAATGCGTCTTTTATTTTTTCAAAATAGAAATATCTTCCATATTTCTAAAAGTTTTCAACCATTTCTTTTCGAGATTTTTAATCATATTCTCGTAAATTCCGAAATTTTTTATCGAATATTCTTCTCTATTAGTTTCAGATTAAAAAAAATCAATAATGAATTTAATAATAAAGATTTTTTTTCAAGAACTTTCAGCAAATTCTGTCTATTTTCAAATTTTTATTTAAATTTTAGTTTTCGGATATTAAAGAAAGTTTTTTTTAAAGTTAATAAAATCTTTAGCAATTACTCTTCCATATTCAAGAATTTTCTCCAATTGCCTGCTTTATCTAATTAAACTTTTCTAGCAATTTTTCGTTTTCGTTTTAGAAAAATTGCTTCAAAGTTTCTAATAATTTCACTTTCAAAATACTAATTCAATTTCATTTTCAGATTGTTTGAATTTTCGAGCACTGCAATTTTTCAGTAATTACTCTTCATTTTTTCTGTTTTGTATTATTAGAGTGTTCTAAAAATTTGACACGTAAATTGAGAAAATTCCTCTTTCCAGCATATTTAATCCCTTTATTGATTTATATTCTCCATCTTTTACTGCCTTTAAATCAACTATTGTTGCTTGTCAAGAAAGTTTTTGTTGAGTAATTATAATTTATGTTCATTTATTAATTTGTATCATTTGTTTTTTTGGTTATTGTATTTTAATTATTAATTTAAGTTATTAATGCTAATTTTACTCTGTAATTGGACTTTTCGGATGTTGGGTAAAAATAAAAAAAAATAAAATAAAATTTTCATGTTTTCTTCTAAATTCCGAGAATTTTTTTGGAGCATCTTGGAATTTTCTGATTTTTTTTCCAAGAATTGGATAAGTTTCCAGTTATTTCTCTCTATAGTATAGTATAGTAGTATAGTCTAGCACATTTTCCTATTTTTCGAAAACATTCCACATTTGTTTCTTCCAAATGGCAAGAACTCTATTCGCTTTTTCAAAAATTTCTTGCATATATTATTAGAGTTTTAAATTTCTTTTTTTGCATAAGTTTATCAGAATTTTCTAGAAATTCATATTTTATATTATCGGAATTTTTTCTTCTAGACTTAGAGAAGTTCCTTTGAGGATTCTAAAATTTTCCAATAACCAAATTTATTTGGAAAAAAAGGAAAAACCCTTAAATTATTAATAAATGTATAGATTGTTCGGCAATTTTTATTCTCTATTGTTAGCTTTCTATATCAAAATTTTATCCCATTTTGGAGAAAATTCCAGTAGTAAGAAGAGCGATTAAAGTGTTTTCGAGTAATTTTAGTTCCACTTTTCTAAAATTTTCTATAATTTTCTGTATTTACTTATCATTTTTTTTAAAATAAATGCGTCATTTATTTTTTTAAATATAAATTTACAAGAATTTTTCTTTCCAATTTCTAATAATGTTCAACCATTTCTCTTAGAGATGTTTTAAGCATATTTCGAAAATTTTTATCGAATATCTAAAATTTTCTGTTATTTTCAGATCTTTGAATTTTCAGAACTTTTATTTAATATATTAACAATATTAAAAAAAAATCAATTTCATATCATTAATTTTTTTAAGGAATCGGCAATTTTTCTGAATTCTAATTCCCTACGTAAGAATTTTACACCATTTCCTTAATAAGTTATTATAATTTACTAACAATTTTGTTTCTTTTATCAAAATCTATGAGTAATTTTTCAAGATCGAGCTATCTTATTACCTTTAAGAATTTTGAGCAAATGTATTTTAAATTTTTTATTTAAATTTAACTTTTGGGTCATCTTCCAAACTGAGAAACTTTTTTTAAAATTAATAAATTCTTCAGTAATTACTCTTCCATATTCAAGAATTTTCTCTAAATTCCTGCATTACCTAATTATATATTTATACCAATTTTTCGTCTAGATTCAGAAAAGTTTCTTCAAGGTTTCTAATAATTTCACTTTTAGGTTTTCAAACTTAACTACCTAATAGTTTCTATTACAGATTTTTACAGTACCTACTCTTTATTTCGGGATTCTTTTTAAATTATATATAATAATAAACACTTTTCTGTTTTCTTTTATAAGTATACTTTCCCTTTTAGATGTCTAAACATTTTCAGCAATTTTCTCTAATTTTCTAGCATTTACACATTTTCTTCTAAACTCGAAGAATTATTCGGGGATTTTGGAATTTTCCATTAACTCCATATCTCCAGGTTTGTTAAGCACATTGCTCTTCACTCCTTTAATAAGAAATTCTTCATTACTAGATTTTCAGGAAAGCGTCTTCTTTCAGTTTCTTAAATTTTCCAGCATATTTTCACGTTTTTTTTGATAAATTCCGATTTTTTTTTTGGAGCATCTTGGAATTTTCTAATTATGTTTTTCAAGTTCGTGTGTCATTCATTCCAATATTTGTTTCTTCTGAAATTCAAAAAGTTTTGACCTTTGCCGTTTCGCTTTTCGAAAATTTACTTGCTTATGTTATTAGAGTTTTCTATCTATTGTTATTTATTGGATTTCAACTATTTTTTTTCTAGTCTTCCTCTTCTTCGGTATGTTATAACAGTTTTAAATTTGTTTTTTTGCATAAGTTTATCAGAATTTTCTAGAAATTCATATTTTATATTTTATTATTATTATTTTTTTTTCCTTATAGACTTAGAGAAGCTTTTATGAGAATTTTCCAATAACTTCTCGTTTAATTTTATAGATTTTTTAAGCAACTTTTATTCACTATTTTATATCAACTTTTTATCTTATTATTGGAAAAAAGGAGAGTTTTTATGAGAGATTTAAGTATTTTCGAGTAATTTCGGTTCCACTTTTCTAAATTGTTCTTAATTCTTACGATTCCCTCTTTGTGTTACCAAAATTTTCTGAAAATGCGTCTTTAATTTTTTTAATAGAAATTTCAATTGTTCTTCAAATTTCTAAAAGTTTTCTTCCAGAGATTTCTATTAGTTTTAGACGTCTGAATTTTTCAGAACTTTTGTCTAATTTATTGAAAATATTCTAAGAAAATCAATTTCATTTTATGTTTTTTTAAGGATTCAAAATTTTTTTTGAATTACCTCTCACAGATTTCTAAAAAAATTTAGAACAAACTTCTGTATTTTCGAGAATATTTTAAAATTAAAAAAATGCAACCATTCTAATTCCCTATTTGAGAAATTTAAGTTAGTAGAATTCACTAACAATTACTTTTTATTTTATCAAAATCTATCAGTAAATTTTCAAGATGAAATTTCTTTATTATTTTCTGAAAAATTTTCAGAAATTTCTGTCTATTTTCAAATTTTTATTTCAATTTTCGTTTTATTAAAAGTTAATAAAACTTTAGCAATCTAATAAAACTTTTCTAGCCATTTCCCGTCTAGATTCAGAATAGTTTTTTCAAGGTTTCTAATAATTTTACTTTTAGATTTTCAAAATACTTAACAGTTTCTTATTCAGGTTGTTAGGATTTTCGAGCATTGCATCTTAGGACTTGTTTGAATTGTGTGAATTTTCGAGTAATTACTCTTCATTTTTTCTGTTTTCTTTTATTAGAATGTTCCAAAAATTTGACTCCTACATTGAGACATTTTTTTAGAATATTTCAACAACTTTCCAGAATTTTCGCATAATTCTGAGAATTATTCGAAGATTTTGGAATTTTCCAATAATTCCATATCTTCAGAGTTTTTAAGCACATTGCGATTCTATGCAAAAAATCATTCCTTGATTGAGAAATTCTTCTTTTCTCGATTTTCAGCATCTCTCTTCTTACATTTTCTTCTAAATTCCAAGAATGTTTGCCAAGTATCTTGGAATTTTCTGATATTTCATTTCATAATTTCTCTCTCAAATTTCATGGATTATCCAGCACATTACCCTGTTTCTCGAGAACATTCCATAATTTGTTTCTTCTAAATGACAAGAATTTAAGAGTTTTCGAGCTTTTCTGGTTCGCTTTTTTAATTTTTTATTGCATATATTATAAGAACTTTCTAGCCATTCTTGTTTAATTGAATTAAAATTTACCAATAATTTGGAAGATTTTTTTAGAAAATTTTAGAATGATCTAAAATTTTTTTTATTCAGCATAGATATAAACTAAAAAATTTTTAGATGTCTAAAAAAATATCTTACTTGGTATGTTTCAGTTACATACATTACTAAATACAATTACAATTTTTACATTATTTTTATTGTTTCTTATTTGGTGCTGTATTTTTCGTAAGATTTAAGCGGCTGCATAATAAATGATGGTCTGCGGACACCTCTTCGTGTATCTTTGCAATAAAATAAAGCTGCATAACACGACCGCAATAAATACGTTGCTAATTAGACGACTCGAAAAATTTGAGCATGCATTCAATTAACAGTACTCAATTTATTTGTTTCCGATGTTAATTGCGTTCGAAGCATAAGGCCAGTATGCAAAGCAGCCGAGTTGAATTATAGGCGTGAATACATGAATAAATGATTTCATATTTGAATTAAAATACAATCAAATTAAGTCTCACAGAAATTAAACCGTAATTTCCCAAGGTGAGCGCGGTTCCGTTTGTTGTCTTTATTTTCAGCGGCGATCGATGCCGAAATAAAGTTGAAGACGACCCCGTAAAGGGGATATTTCGCACGGGGTGTATTTGCATAGATCCCGTTTCCGCATTCAGGAAGGGATTCGCGCCGAAAATAAACAATATCTACTTTAGTCCGAACTGCAAAGTAAAAATCCTTTTAGTGGTGAATAGTGTTGTTTGTGCCGCTGTGTAAAATAAGTCATAAGTAAGCCGGCGTAATTCCATTAGCAAAAGCAAGTATCCTTCAGAGTAAGGTTAAGTTGTCTGTGTTATCCCGTGACAAAGAAGCTTATTATGACACTGGGGCCCGCCCAGGCGCCCACCAATCCTCTGCAAATAATCTCCAACTTAAGACATTCGACAGTGATGCGAAAGTCGTAAACCCGAATCCCGCGTAATGGCATTATAGTTATGTTCGAGTGGAAATTGAAATGTTTGAACTTAATTTATTCCGCCTACTACGGACGGAATGTTTATGTAGGGTTATGCAGATGTATATTGTTACACACTTATACATAATTTTCTTAAAATTTTAGAAAGAAAATTCAATACATATACCGCAATTATTCATTTCCATTAAAGCTTCAATAATTGGCGTAGAATATTTTAGATATCTTGAGTGTTACTATTAGATTAATGTAGTAAATCCCTTAAGAAAATGAACAAGTATAACATCGGAAATAAAACATCTTATAATGAGACTTGCTAAATTAATGTACACTCAATCAACGTTGTTTGTTAAGATTTTTCCATATAAATTGAGAATTGATAGTAATTCGGTATAATTTCTCAGAAAATTGCACTTGAAAGCTAAAAATCTAATAAATTTGTTTGTAAATGTTCAATCTTATACTTGTCCATACTTGTATGGGGAGACCATAAATTGGAGCAATACTAAAGACTTAGACGAACTAGAGCATTAAACAGCAGAATTATATTTTGATGATTACGAAATTTTTTTTGCGTTACGTATGACGAATCCCAATATTTGATAAGATTTAGCCAGAACGTTGGATATATGTGTGGAGGATAAGTTCAAATACAGACTAATTCGAACATATTAGCGTCGATCTGACAAATAGGACCTAATCAAAAAGATTTTCATTAATACTACTTAAGAGTGTGTGTTCTCATCTTCTCTCGACAAAGGCTTCAAATATGTAGGATTCATAAACTAAAAGATTAGTTGCTGTAGATTTGCCAGCTCTAAAAATACGTTGAAACATAGATATCAAGGATTATAACACAGAAGTCAAAGATTTGGTTAACAAAGATATTGGCCTGCAATTCTCATTATTATTTTTGTTTTTCGATTTATGTATTGGTGAAATAAAAGCACTTTTCCAGCAGTCAAGGAAAATATTTATAACGATAGACTGATTATGTAAAAGCAATAAAGAACAACTAAATGAGAATGCAAAATTCAAAAGAAGAGATGCAGGCAAACCGTATGGTCCAGGAGAGTTATTGGATTTTAATGACAGTAGTATGTTTAATACATCCAATATCTTCAATGAAGGAGGATTATTTCTATTTATGTATTTTCCACTTTAGAATGAGATTGTTTAATAAGTAAAACTGCATTACACGATGGAAAATACAACCAAAAAATTTGAGTGAATTCGTTTACAATAATGTTGGTATCTGTACTTAAGGAATTACCATGAACAAAAATCATCTGCATTTTATGGCATAAACACATAGAACTAACATAGGCATAAAAAGCTTATGGATTGATTTTAATTGAACACACAACTGATGAATTGTTTGATGAATAACAATCATTAGCTAAACGTTTGCATTTGTCTCGAATAGTACTCAATTCAATATACTACGAGATAATTTGTAAGCTATGTGCAGTTTCCTCTTTGAAAATAGAAGCTTCTTAAGTTTCTTCTTTAATGGATAATATCGATTTTTTGTATAAACCATCAACCATTAACACAATTACACGATTAAATATAATAAAGTACAATAAGTGTTATGATACGTGAGTATAAATTACAATGCAAATGTCATATATGTGTCGATATCACTAAGGAACTCTTCGTAAGAGAAATACATCTGATTTAGAAAGATTTCTTTCATTTTTGACTTGAACGCCGAGTAATTTCTCAAAGTTCTAAAAGATTAATATCATATTCGTGTTTTGGACTTTTCTAATCTAATAAATGATAAACAAATGCTGTCTGTACCTGATATTATATGTGTACATTTCTTGATGTTTTTGAAAGTTAAGATAATGACTCTTTGCATATAGCAGACAATCCATAATATAGAGACATGGCATGGGTAACAATCTATATTTTTAGAAAAGAGGTTTAGTATCATCATGATATTCTGATCCTGATATTATACGTATTGATTTCCGCTGAAGACCAAATAGTCTTTGTTTTATAGCGCTATGAGCCCAGATTAACATGTCATAGCGTAAGTGAGATTCAAAGAATGCGTAATATACTTATCTTAGTATAGTATTAGATATTTCTGTGCTAAGTATCCTCAATAAAAAAATGACGTGTTTAATTTCTTGATAAGAAGTCTACCATGTATGGATCAGTTAAGTTTGTCCTCAAGATAGATCCCAAGGAATTTTGTTGATTCCGCATATTCTTCACTAAGTGCTGTACGTTAAAGAGTAAAAATCATAGTTATTGACTTGACCTGTTTAATTTTAATTTGTTACATTTAAACCAATTACTAATTTGAATCACAGACACTGGTTTTTTTTCCATGCTATCCTTCTCGCAGGTACAAGTATTGGTGATCGATGTGTAATCAGCATAGAGGATGGTCTTCCCCTTAATCAAAAGCAGGGCACTAAAAACCCAAGCGCGGAGATATATACCCAAGCCCTAATAGGACTAATCAAAGAGGAAGAGCTAGAGCTAGTCATCTGAGATAAGTAAGGATCCACAATAGATCTGAAAAGGTCGCGGTGTAACAGGCGCTGGTGCTATCCATATAACATCTACCATCTACCATCTTGGTTGAGGGTATATCGATTATGCAGACCAAAAATAAAAGTGGTCCTAGGACTGATCCTTGCGGTACCACTATATTAAGCTCAACATAATGCGATGATTCTTCATTAACTTTTCAAACCAATTTATACATTCAGTGATGAATTCTTGAATAGCATACATAGTAAACTTGTTTCTTGTGAAACTATGCAGACACATATGAAAAATAATAGTTTCAAAATTTGTAGCTAATTCAGAATTTTCTCAAAATTCTTAGATATGACAAGTAAAATTGCAATTGGATGATAGTCATCTAATTTATCAGAAAAGGGCAGTTCTGATGAATTAGATGAATATCATCCAATTGCGATTTTACCTGTCGTATCTAAAAGTTTAAGACTAAATTATTTTTGATGGTATTAGTGGTGAAACTAGTTCGTATGCATAAATTGAAAATCTCTGTCAGCGGTTTTATAATAATATCTTATATAATAATGGAACGTATTAAATCAGGAGATATGATGAGTTTATGATCGAAACTATAGTCACAGTTAATAAATAACTATTGTGGTAAAACAAAGTTAAACGTGTTTTATTTAATCTTTGGTTTCATTAAATTTATTGTATCACGCACAAATACACATGATATTTCTTTAAAAACGACAGAAATGTTCGTATTATCACCCAGTGCATTAAGGACATAATTAACTTGATCATTACTATTTACAGAAATTTCTCCTGTGACTGATTGTACCACATTTGCAAAGTAAATGTTGAAATCGTTGCTATTTCATTTGCTGCTACTGTCTTTTACAGCAAAGTTTATCCGAGTTGAATTAACTCTGTTATGACTGTTTCTAGAACTTCGTATTAAATTATCATTTGCCTAAATGTATTTACGATATTTATTTCTTAGCAAACGAATATTGATATTATTGGGACACTTGTGATATTCAAGATTTAAGAGCTCTAATGACATCCGCATGTTGTTTAACTCCGGTGTAAACCATTTTGGGTTCGCTCTATTTTCTTTACATTTACGTTTAATAAGGAAGAACGGTTCTTCGATTTTTAATTTAATTTAATTCAAAAATGCATCACATTTCTGATTGATGGAAATACCTTTGGTATTTATTAATTCGATGATTTCTACTTCTTCTTTCAAGACTTCCGTTCCCTTCTCTTGATACTTTTCTGTGATGAAATTTCTTATATCATCAGGTGTTGTATCTGGATGGGTCCTTTCTACATATAACCAATACTTCTTATTCATCGCGCGTAACGATTCTGATGAAATTGTAGCTGCTGTACCGAAAACAGTCGTTGGTTTTTTGACCATAATATTTCTTCGGGGTCGAATGGACTCCTCTTTTACTATGGAATGTGGCGAGTTCATTAACCATTTCGATTCAGTATTAATCATTATTATATCAGCTGGCTTAGTGTTTTTGTTAGCTGAGCGAGTCAATGGCCGAAATATTGTAGTATATAAACGTTTACAGGCTTCCTCAATACTATATCCCTCAAATAAAGCATCCCATCTTATATTGATGAAAGCAGCATTCAAAGAAGTTATATTTTTATTATTCATGGAAGTATGATCCACACGTCATAAAGTCATAAATTAATTGTTGGTCGACACTAAGCTATGAATTTATAGGTGGAATGCTAATCTGTAAGGTTAAATCAAGAAGAGGGTGATGAGAATCGCAAGTTAGAATTAGAAAATGCGATTTAGGGAAATGTGTAGGAGCTGAAAATTCAGATGGTACAAAAACAAGTATAGTATACTTGTGTTGCGAATGTCCATAAGCGTTTTTCACATTTCGGCAGGTACCGACTATCCCACAAAGAAGTGAGCAGCATCACCCCTAAAAAAGTTACCAGATTCATGGAGGACGAGGGACTGTTTGGTAAGTAATTGGTTAGGGATAGAACAATAATGATAAACAACCCATCAAATGTACCGACAATTCCAAAAAAGGACAGCACTGTAATAAACTCAGTTCCAAAAACACGGAACGCTAAACCGCCAAAAAACCAAGTCCAACGAGGCACTGGAAAACCAAATACTTGAAGATCAAAACTAGACCCAAAAGAAATCAGATCAGAGACCGCAAACATTAATAAATTTGCAAATGAAACTAATACTGGCTCCATGAATAATACTAGTCCGAAGATAAACAATAATATAACCCTAGGGAGCAAAAGAGATGATAAAGACGTTGTATATAGAACTGAAAAAAAGGAACGGAAACACATCGGTAATTTCAATTGGTATTACGATAATGCAAAGCTAAGAGAGCATCTAAAATCAACTAGGAACTTTATAGTTCAATTAATATAGGGCAAAAATCGATTCACATTGGAAAAGTACAGATCTTTAAAAATTGCAATCCCAACAGAGTATAATAAAGAACTTAGAAATACAGAATTCTGGCTGGAGGGAACGAAAATCAAGTTTTTGTAACCCAGGTGAAAACAAAATAAAAACAACTACATTAGAAGAGGACAAATTAAAAAAAGAACGGAGCTTAGGGTAATACACAACAAAAATGCCAGAAGCATCATAAATAAAACCGACGAAATTTAAATTGTCTTGTAATGTATTATGCATCTAGATAAGTACTCAATAATATCAAATTACAATCGAACAATGCATAAAGGAGGTGGAAGCATAATTTTTGTAGACAATGACCACAAAAATAAAGAAATTAATATTAGTAGATTTTGTGTGGAAACTGATATTGAACCGGTAGCTTGTATAGTAAAACCCAAAGATCTTAAAATTGCCATTCTAACGATAAATATACTACCTAATGGTAAATTAAATATATTCCTTGAACATTTGTCTGACTTGTGTGAAATATCGACAAAAACGGATTTTATAATTTTCTGTGGAGATCTTAATTTAAATTTCCTAGTTAGTAGCACCAATCCTAAAGGAAACACAATCGGCCGACAGAAACAGCGAGAGTAGACGTGATCGAGGAATGTAGATGTAATCAAACAAGTGAGTCGTACGGAATACCCGGAAATATCTTAAATTTTATTGTGTGGTTTCTGAGTGATCGTAAATTGTTTGTGAGAGTGAATCAGAGTAAATCCGATTAACAAAGGGATCGTGTAAGGATCCACGCAAAGAAATTTGATCAAATTCTAAAACATTCGTAAAAAAAATATTCCAAAAATATATAAGAAAAAATCTAGAAATCTCGAAGTAATTGCCGGAAATATGTAAAAATATGGAAGAGAATTTTTTGAAAATAAACAAAAATTGCTGGAGAATTAAAGAGTTCTATGAAAATTAATCATGAAAAATACTATAGCCATTGAAGTAAGTTCTTACAATCTAATAAAGAAAATATTGAAAATTCTGAAAATAATATTTTTTCTTGGAAATATAAAAGAGAAAATTCGAGAGGATTAAAAAAAATTGAGATAATTTAGAAGAGGAATTGTTTTATAGCAAAAATCTTTCAACGCGTAATTGAAAATTTAAAAATCTTCGAAATAGTCCTCTTAGAGTATTTCAGAAATCTGGAAGAAACATTGCTAGAAATTTCTAAAATCCTCTAAGAATTTCTTTATATATTAAAGAAAAATTTGGGTAAATGGTAACATTTGTTTTGTTCTATATTGTTTTATTTTCATTTACTGACACGTGTTTCGGTCGTCGCAGACCATTATCAAAGTTTATCTTTGATAATGGTCTGCGAAGACCGAAACACGTGTCAGTAAATGAAAATAAAACAATATGGAACAAAACAAGAGTTACTATTTACCCAATATTAATATATGTTTCCATAAAGAGTGCAGCGCATCAAGTATTAACTTTAAAGAGAAATTGATGAAATAATTTATTTAAGAGTCTCGAATAGAAATTTGAAGAAAATTTTGAAAAAATGCTGTAAAGCAATGATGAAAAGTTCAAGAACCTTGGAAAAAAATTTAGAAAATTAGAGTAAATGTTGGATTATATCAAAAATCTGAAGAAGAGTTCTGCTTAGTAAAATTTTTAGTAAAATTGTATATCTCCTAAAAATAGAAATGGCATTGTTGACTGAAATGTGACTTTTTGTAGAAATTCGTATGTAAAATTCTCATGTCATAAGATAATTTAATAAAAATTATGCATTCTATTAAAACGATGACAGGACTTCATAATTTCTACTTAGTAGGATTGTATCTCTTCTGGTCAATAATCTTCAGACATTAAAACTGAAGTTTATTGACTGAAATGTGACTTTTTGTGGAAATTCGTATGTTAAATCCTCATATCATAAGATAATTTATTGAAAATGATGCAAGCTAATGAAACCATGATTATATTTCAAAATTTCTACTTAATAATATTGTATCACTTCTAGAAATAAAAATGGCGGAAGTTAAAACTGTACTTTGTTGACTATAATGTGCCTTTTTAAAAAATTAGTGTGTGGAATCCTTATGTGAAAAGATATATTAATAAAAATGATGCACGCTATTAAAAACATTAATGGACTTTAGAATTTCTATTTAATAAAATTGTATCTCATCTGGAAATAATAATGGCGGACGTTGAAACTGAAGTTTATTGAATCAAATGTGACTTTTTCTGGGAATTCGTATGTAAAATCCTCATATCATAAGGTAATTTAATAAAAACGACGCATGCTATTAAAGCCACAATTGGATTTCATAATTTCTAGTTAGTAAGATTATGCCTTTTCTAGAAATAAGTTAAAACTGAACTTTGTTGACTGAAATGTGACTTTTTGTAGAAATTCGTGCATAAAATCCTTATATCACAAGATAAATTCATGAAAATAATGTAGAATATTAAAAAAGGGATTGGACTTTATAATTTGTACTTCGTAAAATTGTATCTCTTCTTGAAATTAATATGGTGGACGTAAAAAATGAACTTTGTTGACTGAGATGTGACTTTTTGTAAATTTCTTGTGTAGAATCCTCATATCATAAAATAAATTAATGAAAATGATGCAAGGTTTTAAAAACATGATTGGATTTCTTAATTTCCACTTAGTAAGATTGTATCCTTTCTAGAAATAAAATGGCGGATGTTAAAACCGAACTTTGTTGATTGAAATGTGACTTTTTGTAGAAATTCATGTGTAGAATCCTCATATCATAAGATAAATTAATAAAAACGATGCAAGGTATTAGGAACATGATTGTAATCCCTAATTTATGCTTAGTAAGATTGTATCTTTTTTAAAATTAAAAATGGCGGATGTTAAAACTGAACTTTGTTAACTGAAATGTGCCTTTTTGTAGAAATTCGTGTGTGGAATCCTTATTTGAAAAGATATATTAATAAAAATGATGCACGCTATTAAAAATATTAATGGACTTTAGAATTTCTACTTAATAAAATTGTATCTCATCTGGAAATAATAATGGCGGACGTTAAAACTGAAGTTTATTGAATCAAATGTGACTTTTTTCTATAAATTCGTATGTAAAATCCTCATAACACAAGATAATTTAATAAAAATGATTCATGATATTAAAACCATGATTGGATTTCACAATTTCTACTTAATAAGATAATACCTTTTCTAGAAATAAAAATGGCGTATGTTAAAACTTAACTTTTTTGACAAAAAGTGACTTTTTGTGGAAAAACGTGTGTATAATCCTCACATAATTCCTGTTAATGTTATACATTAATGATCTTAGTGTTTTCATTTCATCGGGTTACGTCGTCAGCTTTGCCGATGATATTACTATTATTATTACTGCCGCAACACGACGAATTACTGACAAAAATACAAATGACTAATAATGATTTTGATTGGTTGATGTGAGTAATTCATTAAAGACTAATAATGAAATTGCCAACTGGTGTACAAAAAATAAACTTTTGTTGAATGCCAATAAAACTGTGTAAATGCAATTTTACAACAGAAAATCATCGATCGACCAAATTAAAAACGGAGCAAAGTCAACAAAATTCCTTGCCAGTTTCATAGATAATAAAAAATCTTGATGTCTGCAGATTGACCACGTAACATCAAAAGTCAATAATCTATACTACGCAATTTTTAGACAAAGATCTCTAATTCGCGTATATTATACACTAGCATATTGTCACATGTCGTACAATGTGATAATTTGAGGAAGCGCGTCTTCGTAGCGCAAACATGTTACTAAAAATAATATTCAGTTTTAAAAGGCTTGATTCGAGCTGCATCCTCCGAGTGATGATTTGCACTGCAATATCCAAAGATTTCAACAGCATCGATGTATTTGCGAGTAGACAAATCGATGAAAAGTACCTTTATTTAAGGATTTCATCATTTTATGCATGGATTAAATTCATGGATTTGTTTCTGCATGTAGCATATAAATAAGGTGATGACGAGAAAACTAAAAAAAAATGGCAATCCCGCTCTACAGTGTAAAAAGAACACGTCGCAAACCGTAAAGTTGCCATCAAGAAGAAATTTTCTCAACGTCTGCCAAAATCTGGCTTTGACATATCGAATGACGATAACAAGGCAAGACGATTTTTTTAAACGTGCCAGTAAAAGGCTAGTTTATCAGGCTATATTAAATAAGTATACGGTTCATTACAGGTTTAATACAACATCTAAAGTACTAAAAGAATATCTCAACAAAATAGTACTTAATGGTCCAGTTGGTAAGGGCTCTGAATAAGAATCCAGAAGGTGCGTCTCGAGTACTTTTATTTTTTTAATTTACCCACACATAATAATATAATAATTTATTTACTAAATTATAAACTTGATGTATTAAAACTACTGAACAAAACGAGACTAATCGATGAAAATATTTCATACAGTAGTCGCATTAATGTTTGCCAATTAAATCTCGTCACAGCCAAATAAACGCATTTAAATCTCTGCAAAGATTAATTAATGTGAATTATATAGTGCATAGTGGGCCCGCATCAATAAATTTGCACATCCGCATAACGAGCATATAATCTGATATAATTAACGCACCGCACCGAACAAACATTTAAGAAACTATCCCGACCACCACCGACTACCGTCCCGCTTTTTAATAACCATGATTTATGCGGGACTTTTCGTTTAAAAATAATGTAATTTACACTTCGTTAATGCGGCGGCCGCGAAGCCGCAGAGATTCCTGCTGCACGTTTAAACTTTCGGGCTCCGCCAAAACCCGTTCCCGGGTGGGGAGGGGTTAGGTGGGGGGCGCGATTTTTGGCGGTCGATACTCGAGTTAGTTAAGTTTCACATATTTATCTTGGCAATTAGTATAATCAATTATTCAAATTGGGTCGATGGAAGTGCGTGCGTTTCCGAAGAAGATAGATTAGGCGTAATTCGTACCCTCGTTTCAATGATATTCCGAGCGGATGTTGGGTTTTCGGGCTTTTGGGGGTTGCGCAACATTAATTTCACCAATAGACTTAATTTATTATTCGATTATAGTTCCGATTACCATTCTGAGGTCGCCTGAATAAAGAAAATGCAAATCCTTCAATTTGTACCCCCGCATTGTTATCGAATCATTGATGATTTATAGCTCCTCTAATATTACACCGTCTTTAGTGACTTACGTCGTTTAATCGATTTTCACTACATGAAATTATTTGAAATAGTCAATTAGTTATACAATAAAAATTCTACTTGATATGTAAAATAGTATTACAAGTGGTACTATCTATTGTGGAAGAGGTGCACAAAGCTTGGGTTTAAGAAAATCGTATGTATTTAAAGTAAGAAAGTTTGATATATTTAAGAACCTAAATTCAATGTTCACTCAAGGGTGTTTTTGAAACAATAAAAACTATTACAATTTAACCTAGAATTATTACTTAAAACTAACACTTACAAAATTAAACATATAAACTGAATAGTTGAAGCTGATAGTTGGTAAAAGTTCATATTCTTATTTAGTTTAGTAACTGTCCGTTCATCAAATACGATAACACTTTCAAATAATTATTTAGCTGCTTGCTACAATTGTTTTGACACACTGCGTCTTCTTCAGACGAAGAAATCATTTCTGTTTACAGTTTTTGCTTCATTTAGTGTTAGATGTTATCCATTCACGTGTTATCATTTGGGCATTCTTATCATTATCATTAGCTGTATGTAGTTAATGGAATGCTGTTTTAATTGTTGTATCATCTGCATAGAAGAAAATAGACGAATCTTTATAAATAAACGGAAGATGAGATTGAAAAAAGTAGATGGACTCAGAACTGAACCATGCGGCACACCGAAATTCATAAGAGCATATGTCACCTACACTTACCATTTGATATCTACCACTAAGATAAGAGTTAATTAATCGACAATATAAGGGTGGGAAATTATAGTAGTACAATTTTCGCAAGAGAACGTTATGGCAAAAGCCTTATTGAGGTCCAGAAATAAGGCAATGGATTCATTCCATTATTCAATCCTTTAAGGATTTCCTCAATAAAACCAATGGACGCAACACAAGTTGACTTTCCCTTACGGAAACCATATTGCATATTGGAGAGCAGATTATGATGTTCTAAAAACTTACTCATGTCGTTTTCCTTGTCTGTTTTATGTATGGATAATTTGTAAGCACGCATTAGAGCGTTCGGAAAATTTGCCAGATCTGATGCATTCATTATTTATTTTGGTAACAGGAGTATTAAATAAAGTGCAAAGAGAAATAAGGAGAGATACTTAATGAGGAGGTGAAAAAGGTTCAAATGAATTGAATGAATTGAACTTGAAAGAAAAAAAGTTCAATTCTAATCAGAATATAATAACGATAATATTTAAATTATGAGGAGGAAAGAAAATAAGGAGAAAAGATGAGAAGTAATAAAGTAATAAAATGATAGGAAATCAGAGAAGGATGAGAAATGTTAATAAAAAAGAACGAGCAGTTAAGTAAGGAGAAACTAAGAGGGAAAAAGGAATACCAGGTGAAAAGGAAGAATTTAATTAAACTTGATAGAATGACAGCATTTCTTGACCTAATGATTACCTAATGATTAACGATAAGTATAGCAAAAAGAGAAAAATAAGATGAAAGGAAGAAAAGGAAAAGATGAAAAGAAGAAAATCATTACTTATGAAGATTTAAATTAAATTATACTTAGTTTATTTCACAATTTTTCTCTATTTGAAACAAACCAAGTGTAATTTAATTTAAATCTTCATCAGTAATTGTTTTAAATATTTCACAAAATGTTTATGAAGTGATAAATCAAGTAATCCAAGAAATAGAAAAAAAAACGAATTAAACTTAGAAGATTCGAGGTATTATTAGATCTCATGGTATCACAACGACTAGAAGAAAGAGGTACATTAGAAGAAGAGAAAGATAATTACTTCTTATTTGATTATCACTTGATAATGACTTGAAAGATTCGAAACTATAGTCGAACATAATTCATTAATGTAAAATCATTAATTTACCGTGGTAAAAAAACATAGAAAAACGTGTTTTATTTCATCCTACATGTGACGAGAGTTGCTGAAAACTTTTTGAAGTCTACAAAAAATTATTGAAAAAAAATTCTAGAGGCCATTAAGAAAATTCTTGAAAAAGAAAATATTTACAAACCTACAAAATAAACTGAAGAAAATACCTCAAGTTTCTAAGAAATTTCTTGAAAACATCTAGAAATCTGCAAGCAACTTTTTTGGATTTAAAACAAAAATTCGGCCCATAGAGTGTTAAATGATATTTTAAGATACATTCTAATAATTAAAAAAAAAAGGACATTTAGTCCTTTTTTTTCATTGTAAGATTTTAATTGTCATTTTGAAGAACTCAACTTCTTCTAGTATTTTTACAGTTTTCAGCCATGTAACTTTTACAAATATATTACTTGAACGTTTAAACACTCTAGAATATTATATAGTTAAAAAGAGTCCACAATTTTCTTAAAAAGGCAGTTGCATGTAAGTAAAAAGATAAGTTTAATTTCTTGAAAATTGCTTAAACAGTAGAAATATCATCATTATAAAAATGATTTTGAAAGAAGTTTATAGTGGTTTACACTTTAATTAAATTAACTTAAATTTTTTGTAAGTTATTATTATTTGTAGAGATAAAATTAGAGCTTAAATCTAAAATATAAAATTAAATAGCGTTTGGTTAAGTCTTGGATATTAGAAGTAGAAGAATTAGTTAGTAATAATACTGGGAATAAAAATGGTTAAGAAAAAAACTTATTTTCAGTTTTCTGACAATTCGAAACACGTGTCAGGAAATTGAAATTAAAAATATTGAACATAAGTGCTTTTCTTCATCAAATCTGAGAATTTATACTTAACCGCATGTTCTCGTATGCTCAGCAAGGATCACTCGCGGGTTTTCTGGATTTATCCGAAGCTGTTACACATCCCTTACCTCTCGTAACATTCCTATTTCATTCTTAGGCAATCAATACAAAATATGGTGAGTGAAAAGGTTGTTTGAACCTTGATCATTAAGTTTAAACCCAAAAATTATTTTAGAAAACGTTATTTATTTAGAACAATTTTAATAATGTGATCCATCAGAGAGTAATATTACTTTTCCTATACACGTAGTATATAGGGGGAGTATTGTTTTCGTGATTTTTTTTGAAAAAATTTTTGTGCGGAAATATCCGTTTTGGGGTACCCTGAACCCAAAACACTAATTTCTGGAAAAAAAAAAATTGTGTCTGTGTGTCTGTCTATCGGTGGGCGCGGTATCTCAAAAACGAATTATCTGTTTGAGATGAAACTTTAAACTTAAGGTTTTACCGTTAAAAACTGGAACTGAAAAGCTTTTGGTAAACATTCATTGACCGGAAGTGGATGTTTACTCGAGGCATTTTTTTGTTTTTTCGTTTTATTTTTCTAAATATGAAAAATTTTTAAAAATGGTTCAAACAAAAGTTAAAGGTAATAAAAAACAGAACAAGTTTTATTCGAACATATTTTTCATAAAATTTTTAACTTTTGAGAAAAAAATTTAAAATTGAAAATTTTGACATTTATTGCCAATTGCTAATAAACTGTCAGAGTTACATGAAACTTGCATTACAAATAATTATAGAGAATTCAATGGTGAACAAATCATTAAGAATAGCTTTTTTGCGTAAACCTTATAGTTTTCGTGTAAAATATAGGGAAAGTACTATGATGGCCACATCACCATTTGTTATTTTAGGTTACATCTATATCTAAAGGCATATACTGTATAATACCTTTAATATCTTATACTACTAACATTTTTATTCGTCTAAAATATTTTCACAAGCTAAAGAAAGAACAAAAACAATTATTGGCTTGACGAGGCGAATACATAATGAAATTCTATAACACATTGAAATAACTCATAGTCGAAAGGGTTTCACATTTATTGTTGAACACTTCAACATGTTTCACCATACAGTGGCTTCATCAAGCAGATGAATAAAAAAAAAATAGATATTTCTAATATAGTAGTTATTGAAGATTTACAGATATGTTTGGTAGCATTGAGATTAAGAACAAATCCTGTTTTGGATATTTGGTGTGGCATTTTTATTCCTACTAATTGGACACGTCGAGTACTATTTAACAAACGAAATCTCTGCGATATTCGGAATTAACGTAACAACGCAAACCTAATAATTACGTATCAACGTTCGGGGGCGTTTCAATTTCGAGCGACTTAATTATGTCGCGATGTTTCCTTTTGTATAATTAGCACGTTATAATCTTTTATTCGAATTCGAATCGTATTTCAAAAGAAAAACGCGGCGAGAAAAAGGGAATTGAAATTAAAAATATACAAATTACACGGCCGGCATTCCCCGAAGGGGACGTTATAACGCTCCCCTAATTAATTTGTTTCGCGGAATTTGCAATTATTTAAACAACAGGGAATCATGTTAATTAAATGGAAAATACTTAATGGCCGATAATTAGAATTTTCAAATCGATACTAATTATTAATAGTAACACACAATTTAAACAAAGAAGAAATATATTTTCAACTATTATAAGAATATTTTAAAATCAATACTATTATATATCTACAATAAAATCTTCATTAATTTTTATTACATCGTTACAGTGGACAATAGATAACATTTTTTCTCAAATATACGTCGAAACGATCCAGCATTTAGTATCAGCCCAGGGGCATAAAAGGCAATGAATTATTGCGCAATAAGTCATAAAATGATACAATATTTATAATGGCAATAAATATAAGAAATATATAGACAATCCAAGAGGATGCGAGTATCATAGAGGGGGTAGTCCAGTGTTGATTTTATAGTGGACAACTGCATAAATTTTATTGACTGCTCGTATAAGTGATATAATGCATTGCAATGACGTTATATAATTCTGATTGTTTCTAAAGCTCGCGAGTTATAAAAATGTGCATATAATTTTTATTTACGACCGAAAAGCGATTATTTTCACGTGCGTATTGAATTAATCAAATTATTTCCTAGCGGGGAATAAATTCCCGCGATGCTGAGATTCTCGTAAGTGGAACAAATTAGGTCATAAATTTATTTAAAAATTCCGCTGAGCTAAGGGAATTTATAAGGACACTTATCATTTTTTAGGCTTTCTATTATAAATTTTTAAAGGAATTTACATAATTTAATTACATTAAATCGTATTAAATTGGCTTTATGCACTACATGTAGATATCTTAGATAGAATAATGTAATAATGCAGTTACTTGTTGAAACTCCATATTATCACTTAATAAAAAACTGACGTAATGTAAGGTTTAAAAAAATCGTTTTATTGTTCTACAACAATTGTTGTTATTATTGTCATCTACCTGATGAAGCCACTGTGTGGCGAAACAATTGTTGTAGAACAATAAAACGATTTTTTGAAACCTTACATTACGTCAGTTCTTTATTAAGTGATAAATGTATTTATATCATTATTTCATTTTTTTATTGTGGTAAATTAACTTACTTCCAGTCTAGAAGAAAAAATATATTATAGAAGAAAAGAAGTTTTTACATTCTAATTAAAATCAATTGGTCTGTAGGTAAAAGTAAACAAACGACCAACAAATATAATTATTATAATCCCCGAATATTGAATATCATTATCATTGTTTTCTCATTCCCTATTCACTTAATTTAACCGGATGGCCGGCAGCTACACGTTAACTAACAACAAAAAACGAACCATTATTTATTAATTGATTTATTTATCGCGTCCCGTTTTGTACACGATACGAAGTGTAAATTTAAAATGTGGAAAGTGCAAAAGGACTATAAATCAATTATGGTTAGACGTTGATTAATATCGGCACATGGAAGGCATTCGGGATAATTGATTACTGATTTAAAAGTAATTATTACGTAACGCGTGATGAATAACGTAACGAGTTATATTGAATATTTCATGTCGTATTGCTTATTAGATTTTTCAACAAGTTTTTTTCATTCAATTTTGCAAAATGTTTAATCATCGATTAATTTTAAAATGATAAAATATGAAAAATGAATACTTATATTAATATTATTAGTTCTACATTAATCAAACTAATATGTGAGAATTAAATTAATAATTATCTATTTTACTAAACGTTCTTATTTTCTGAGAAATCCTTGACAAGCTTATTTACACAGATATAAAATGACACGGCGGTAGAACTATGTGGTCGATAGACAAATATATATATATTTTTTTTAAAATTCAGTTTCACTTAAGTTTAAGAAATATATTACTATGTCAAATAAATTTATTTACAACAATGTGCCGCTATTAATAAATTGTGAAAATTGCCAACCCCATAAAGCATACACTTGAGAACGGTGCATCTTAACTACCCATATATTAACAAAGTAAATTTACTTTATTAGACTGGCGCAAGTGGCAATTATTTAAATGATCTTTAACGTAGCGTTTCCGCTGCCCACTGTAATTTACGGAGTTTTGCCTCCGAAGAAAACAAGAAGAAAAGATCAACAACACCGCTGGAACGTGCTCGATTAATACCACCGAAGATGATGCGAAGTCGTTAACGTGAACAGTCTAGGTATCTGTATTTATGTATGTGTATTTTATGTGTGTATGTGTGTGTGTAAACCTTGAACCGTACGGGCGTATTCAATTAATGGAATGCGATTCGATTTAATTAAAATTTCATAACACCTGTTCGGCGTATTTTTTTTTCGGATTTCACAGGAGATAAGGATTTAATTAACAATTATGGTTTGTTAAGTGCTTATATGCGCATAAATTAAACGACCGCTGATAACTCAATTTAAATTCACGCTAAGCTGTAAAGCTACTTAATACCTTGGCGTCAAAATTATTAATCCTAATGAAAATATGTTAATGACATCAATTATCATTTTCACAACTTTCTTTGTATTACTGAAGAGTAGTTTTCCTAAGATGTTGCTGGCTTCTTCACAGGATTACTCCCCTTCCAATCTTGGCCATGTATGACCTTGCTGACATGTTTTTCCACTATTATTCCAAATTACTAAGCCATTCTGTTGGTTCAGTTACTTTTTGAATTATGCCCTTTCTTTCTAATTCATTTAACGTGCTGCAACCAACCTGATTAGAAGATATTGTAACGTTTTTGCACGTTATACAGGTGTGTAAATAATTGCAAATGATTTATTGAAGTCAATTAATATTACCAGCACGTATTTACATCTGACATTTCTATCTGACACTTCTATCTGACACAAAGAGCGATTGATGGTCCTATTCATTCGTTCCACCATACCATCTGATTGTGGATGCAGAGCTGTTGTCCTTGCATACCTCTTGAAAAAGATTCGATTCGAAATTTCTTCCTTGATAAGAATGTAGTTCTAAGGGAACGCCGAAACGACATATCCACTCCTTAATTAGTACTTCCGCTATTGTTGAAGCCTATTGGTTTGGTAATGCATAGGCATCCACCCATTTACTGAAGTAATCCATTACCACCACGATGTATTTATTTCCTTGGTGAGACTCGGGGAATGGCCCAGCGACATCAATTGCGATTCGCTCAAAAGGACTACCAACGTTGTACTGACGCATAGGTGCTTTCCTTCGTCGTTGTGGACCTTTACTTGCTGCACAAATCACACATTTCTTGCACCATTCCCTGACGTCTACCTTACAGTTCACCCAGTAGAATCTCTCCCGAAGTTTGTTTAAAGTCTTTGACATATTCAGGTGTCCACCGGAAGATCCACTATGAATCTCTTGCATCACTCTTTGGAATTATAATCTGCCTTCGTTCTTCGCGCCCTTGTGAATCTTTGAATATGCGTTTAAGCAGTCCCTTGTCCAGTACAATAGAATCCCACTGAGCCCAGTATGACTTCAATTCAGGCGAATATTTGGAGACTTCATCCCATGTTGGCCTGGTTCCACTTTTCTTCCATGCCATCAGGGGCTTTAGAACAAGGTCGTCGTCTTGATCCTGCCGGATTTCTTTTAAATTCCAGTCATCGCTTTCTACAGCTGTTCGGAGTACTTGACTTTCCTTTGTTACAGTGCTTGCAATTTTCTGGGCATGGCCTTCGCGACAAAGCATCTGCATTCCTGTGGATAGCTCCAGCTCTCTGTTCAGTGTCAAAGTCAAACTCCTGACATTCCCCGTTCCAGAAGAACCGTTGTTTTCCTTCAGTGAGGCGGGTTAATGGTTTAGCGATGTTTGAAAATCCCGCAACGTAACGACGGTAATACGTGCATAATCCAAGAAAACTCCGGAGTTGGTGTAAATCCTTTGGAACTGGCCATTACCTCACCGTTGAGATTTTTTGGCCGTCGACTGCAATACCTTGGCTTGAAACAATGTGCCTCTAGAACGTCGCGGGTGCATTACATAGTCCAAATGGCATAACATTGAATTGCCATAATCCATTGCCTACTGTAAATGCTGTTTTTTCTCTGTCCTCGAGAGCTACTTCAACTTGCCAATATCCGCTTTTAAGATCCAGTGTGGAGAAAATAGTAGATTCAGCCAAGGTATCCAATGTGTCGTCAATTCGGGGTAAAGGATAACTGTCCTTTTTGGTCACATTATTTAGTTGACGATAGTCAACACAGAAGCGAGTTGATCCGTCCTTCTTCTTTACCAATACCACTGGCGAGGCCCACGGACTACTGGATGGTTCTATAATGCCCTCGCTCCCCATGTCCTGCACAATACTATCAGCTTACTCCCGCTTCGCCAGTGGCAATCTTCTGGCTGTCCAATATCAAATACGTCCTGATATTCCATGATCAACTTTTTTACATATTCTCTTTTAGTTGGATTACAATCTTGGGTCGAAAGGGAAATCAACTTTTCTAGTTCCGGGTAACTCATTTCATTGTTTTTATTCTCTGCTGTGGTTTACCGCAATATCGATGAAGCAGCAGAACAATGTCCTAGCAGCACTCCCTTCCTCAAATGAACAGAGTAATAGTTAGTATTCATTATTCTAACTAATACATTGTTATCGGTGCAAACGAGTGTTTTTCCTATTGCTACTCCTCGTCCCAGTTTATCGTCATCAACGATAGGTTCAAAGATCATAATGTTTTTGTGATGGGATGTTTCTTCCAATTGGCCCTCAATAATTAGCTCACTTCTCTCCGGAACTGATGTTTCCGTTGGAAGGGTTACCCGGACTCTACCAATATTCCATCTGTGGAGTACCACTTCCTCTCCATTAACTTTTAGGATTCCATTCTTAAGATCCAACAGGAAGCCTCTAGTATTCATGATGTCCATACCGTCTTCAATGTCAGCTACTATGAGTTGGTGTTGGAATGATGTGTTCCCTATGATAATCGTGGATTTTATTTCACCATGAATATTAGCAGGTTCTGCTGTTGCTGTTCGTAATTTCCAGGTCGTTGGTCTTACATTTTGCGGTTTTGACACAATATCAGGTCTTATAATTGTCCTAGTAGCACCCGTGTCTAGTAGCAGTCGACAAGAGTTTCCATCAATGTTTCCATCCACAAAAACCGTATCGACGTGGTGTGACAAGTATGCCACTTTTGCAGTTTTTCTAGGGGCTTGATGTTTTTTAGCCGACGGACACCCCCTGAGGTCGGCTTGTTCTAGTTTTCCGACTTTTCATTGGTGCGATTATTTGATCTTTCTCTGCACCGACGTTGTATATGACCGTGTTTTCCACATTTCCAGCATTCAACTTTCTTCCTGTTTGCTAACGATTACTTGATGATATCTTGAATGATTTTTCTAAGATCATCCAATCCTTCTCGTGAATCTTCCATTTTCCGAACACGGCCTTGACTCCTAACTGTACTTTTCGCTGCTTCTATCTCGAGCGCACGAGACAGTGCGTCTACTAATTTAATTGGTCGACCGAGTATTAATGCCTGATGTATGTCTTTATCTTTCAATCTCTGTTGCACCAGGATACGCCAGTCGTGTTAATCGAGCTATATCTGCTTCAAATTCTTGCAAACTCTCATCAGATTTCTGGCAGCGATTTTTAAGTTGTGAATGGTACACGTGTTCAAGGTGTGTTTGACCATACCTTATTTCCAGATGCTTGATTAATTGGTCGTAATTCATCTCACCCTGGGACACTCTCTGCAAGACATTTGTTGCATCCCCATGCAGTGTTAGAATTAAAGCTGTAGCCTTCTCTGTTGCGTTCAATCCATTGGCTGATGCTGCGGCCTCAAATTGTCTAAGGAAATTATTCCAAGAAGTTTGGCCATCAAAATTAGGTGGTTTCATTTTTATCGAGTGGACAGGATAATTTTTTATGTCATTTAATTCAATTCCTCCGAAATTTCTTTTTATTTCCGTTAATTTTTCTTCCATATTCCTAGAAATTTCTAGCATTTCTTGTTTCATTTTATCGGAATTTTCTGATATATTTTCTTTTCCACGAGTTCCGAATTTTCATTAATTTTATATTCAATTTCGATAATTTTCCTTGAATTTTCTAGAGATTTTTCTTCCAGGTTTTTAGAAATTTCTAGCATTTCTTGTTTCATTGTATCGGCATTTTCCGTTAATTTTTCTTCCAGATTCCTAGAAATTTCCAACATTTTCTCTGTCATTTTATCGGAATTTTGCCTCAATTGCTCCATAATTGATGCTGTGTCGCCTCCGATATCAAATAAAAATGTTCATTTTACAGAAAGAAATACGTTCAAACTAGTGTTGCTTTGATAGCCTTGCTATTTTGTAACACGCAAATTACTTTTGTATTATTCAATGTCTGTCGAAGTATTAGCTAGAGAAGTAGTTGTTTCAAAAGTGATTTGTTCTTGTAGTCTTAATAAGACTCATTTGTTGTAGATTTTACGAATATATTTTCGTGTTTTTTCTATTTATTAGTGAATTATCTACAACGTAAAGGACTTATATATTTTATTAAATAAAAATGTGTCTGGATCATGGCCTTCTTCTTGCAGCGCTTCCTTAAGTCTCTGTTGTAACACACTCTTTTTTGCCGCTCGTATCCAAATCCCGTTCTTCCAGTTGCACTTTTAATTCAGCCACTTTTAGGTTCGTTATTGTAACGCACTTCGCCATTTTGTTTGCAATTTTTCACGCCCCACATCTGACACCAATGTAACGTTTTTGCACGTTATACGGGTGTGTAAATAATTGCAAATGATTTATTGAAGTCAATTAATATTACCAGCACGTATTTACATCTGACATTTCTATCTGACACTTGTTTTTTATTTCGATCCAGTCGGCACGTCCATGACGCATCCCCTCTCCTCACGCGTCTCGTGACAATATTTTAATAGTAATAAAGACAATTAGTTTTTTTAAAGTTACTTTGAAGTACCGTTCAGTGAACTGGCGCAGTCGGTAGGATTGTTTCAGGCGTCAATAAATTAAATTCCCACTTATTTTAATAATATATACTTTTCAAAAAGTTACTGGTCAATGAACTGGCGCAATCGGTAGGATTGCATCAAGCAGTAAATAAACCAAATTCGCAATCATTTTAATGTCAGTAAAATTCACTATTGATGGTTTAAGTTTACGTGAAGTGTTTTAAAAATGAAAACAACACTAAGTTAACTATTCAAAACGTTACTGGTCGATGAACTGGCGTAGTCGTTAGGATTGCGGCAAACGGTAAATAAACCACTAATTTCAAGTCAGTTAACTTTTCAAAAAGTTACTGCTTACTGGTATATGAACTGATGTCAAGTTGTAAAATGGCTAAATTCACACTATTTAGATCTGGGAATGAGATTTAGAGTGTAAATTATCATCAATAAATGCACACAAAACATGAATAAATAAATTGAGAACAAGAACTAATTTGTTTAAGGGTGTATTATTTATAAAAGAAGACCAAAGATATAAAAATAAATAAATAAAAAAATATTTTTAAGTGAAGAAAATAAATTAAGAAAGAAAAATCAACTACATAATTATAAATAAAATTAACTGTATATAATGCATCTGTTTTTAACCTATCATTACTAATAAAAAAATTAATATAATCTTTTATTTTCATAGCATATGTGATTAAAATAATAATTGTTTTGTATAACACTAATTATTCTTTAAGTTGATTAATTTCCCAATATCATTTTCTGTGTAGAAATATTTAAATTTATTTTTTAAAACTAGATAAAGTATCACATATTACATTTAATTTATAGCTTTATACATTTAGTCCATTATATAGAAAAAAGAGGTGTATTGAAAAAAAAAAGAGGCGTCGACATTAATTAATTAGACAGCCGAAGAGCAGCGCCATGCGAGCTACAAATTAATTTATTAATGGGAAGGAAAATTAATTTAATAACATGGGGTGACAAATTGAACTGATCCTAAAAGGTTAACTAAAATGTCACAACCGTCAACTATGACTGATGATTGAGCAGATGCTATTTTCAAATTGGCCCTTCGCGCGTAGTTATTACTTTCAGCGCTTTGCGTGTAGGTGTGCTGTATACATTTGCGATTTATGAAAATTGCATTTTCAGTTTAGATTAATAATATCGAATTTTAAATGTGGTCGATTACTTGGTGGTAAATTATTAAGAAAGGATTTGAGAAATAAATAAAATTTCTGTTTCTCTACGGTCAAAATTGTGACTATAGTTTCGACCAACAAACTAATCATTAACAAGTTTCAAATACGTACAAGGGTTAATAGTGGAACAAGCCCCGAACTTCAACCCATTTCCAAAAATCAGTTTAATATACTGGACCCGCATGCGGGTCGTATCAGATATTAAGCTGATAAGTTAATAGCTTAGAATAATTAAATTTATACTATTGAAAATTATGATAAAAAGAGTGGATAGATTTTTATGAACAAATACTTTTGTTATATTTTATTCTATAAACTAAAGGGATTACTTAGATATTAAAGGTCACATTGTAGCATCGTGGGGTCCGTAAATTGACCCCAAAAAAAAACCTGATTATGCTTTGGAACTCTATAATTTTGCCCGTACAGACATTGTTATTCAGCCGAATCTGCGATCGGCCAATCACGAAGCCGGGCACATAATTCCATTATGGCCTACATTTTCTAATCAAGCGCCTTACCATAGGGGCGAGGATTAATAAGAATGGAATTTTGTTTCCTTTCCGTGACTTCCCTCTGCATTCATACACGATATAGAATGACATGACCCGATTCCTTCGAGACCCCCCAAATCGAATTATTGCCACAATATATAATAATTAATGTAAATATTTATTGATGTACAAGAACTCTTTTCACTCGGCGCCTATTCATGTCCACCACTAACGAATGGCAAACAATGCCCCTTTTTATTAGAGCCATGAATCACAATTTTTTTTTCTTCTTCTCATCGCGGCCGGCCGCATTAATAGAAATAATTTCTGGCATGTCACACTGTCATGCCCCGTTTAGGGCGCAGCTCTAATGGAAAGGCCTAAACGTTCCACGGCACGTGAAATGACAACTCAGAAAATGAATTTATTAGACCATCGGCTAATAATTTAAAGATATTGCGGTCTGTCATTTACGGCGACCCAAAACAAGCGCCGCATAAAAAATGAACGCTATTGGCGGGAAACACGGAAGGGTGGCAATCCACCCTTTTAGCTCGGCCCGTTCCACGGCTTACCTTCCGCATTCACCTGCTTTATTTTATATTAACAAGGGACTATCCTAACACCTTTTAATAAAAACGTAATGTTATCCGGGGAGAATATCCGGAATCTAACAATGCCAAGTAAAGTGATACAAATGCGTTCCTGGAATATCTATGCGGTACGTGCTTATTGTGTGCGGAGTACGATCATTAATTACTAATTTCGAACGTAAATCATTTATTAAGTTTAACATTATACCAAATGTAGAATCAGTATTAAAGTGGGTGGTTTCTTCCGAGTTCTGTGGATTAATTTTGATTTTGTTTCTTTGAGTTACAAAGAAAGTAATTTAAAAGATGATAGTTACTTGTTTCTAAGTTTAGACTGTGGATAGAACATCCCATCCAAGCTCTCGACAAAAAGAGTAATTTAAAAGGCGATATTAGCTTGTTTTCAAGTTTGGACTGTGGAAAGAACATCCTAATAAAGCTCTAAACACTTTTGGCCCTAGTGGAAAACGAAACCCTTTACAGAGGCCAATTCTCCTTCAATCTAATGAGTTGTTGATAGTAGAGGTCAGAATTGAGTGTTTGGCTGAATGAAAGCAGCTCATGAATGTTTCCTTTTCAATCCCACCAAACCCACAGTAAAACGTTCTTGAACGTTAATCTGGCGATCCTTTGAGTCAACACATAGCAATTGGACCATCATCTTCTTCCTCTTTTGGTTTTATATGTGATCCATTTTTCTTGACCATTCCTCATTCGCTTCAAAAATTAGTCGATTTCGTTTGGTTTAAATTAATAATCGCGGTCATCAATTCAGTTCAAAAGGTTCTTTTGCGTCAATTCATATGACACACATAAATGGATCCTCTTTTTGAGATCAGACTTGTGCAAATGGTTCTAAACGTCATTCTAGCTTATAATTAGTACCTGAAAATGTAGTCAATTCTCACATGCTGGCCATAATCTTTGAAATTCTAAAAAAAATTGTTGAAAATAAATCTTAAAAAAATGGATAAAATACAGCAACTGAAATAATTGCAATAAATTTTTTTTCAGATGTACTGAGTTTATCCCTCATTAAAATTTTGTAGGAATTTCTCTTCCAAATTGCAAACATTGGTATCAATTTTATAATAAACAATGGTTTTTAGAAATTTCGAGATTTTTACATATATTTTACTAGAAGTGTTCAGGAAGGTTTTTATTTTTAGAAGACTAAAATTTCCAAGCCATCCTAGAAATTCTCTCCTAAATTTCTAGAAAATTTTTCAGTATTCTAGAATATTTATGGTTGAAATTTTCCAGTATTATCATTTTCTAAATTTCCAGAAATTTGCTCTCGAAATTCCTAAACAAATTTCAAGGATTGTAGAATTTTTAAGGAACTAATTTTCTAATGTCCAAAGTTTACCTTCAAGCATTTTAGAATTTATAAAGAATTTATGCTACAGGTGTGCCATTTTGAATTTACTAGGAATTTCTTCTCCAAATTTTTCACCTATTTTTATCAAGTTTTTTTGTTGATCATAATTTTCATGCCTTTATAGAATTTATTCCCTAAATTCCTAGAATATTTTTCAGGATTCTTAAACATTTATGGAATTTAGAATCTCAATTTCTCTTCTTTATCTTTTGGAGATTTTTCTTTTAAATTTTTGGAACTTTTTCCTAGTTTGTGGAATTTTCCAGCATTATTATTATCTATAATTCAAAAATTTGCTCTTTTACGTTTCTGGAAAATTTTGTAGGGTGTAGAATTTTTTAAGAATTAATTTTCTTATTTTTAAAAATTTTCTTCAAGAATTTTAAGATTTGCATGATTTTCCCATCTATTTTACTAGAAACTTTGAGGAAGATTTTTAATGACTAGAATTTGTAAGCCTTTCTAGAAATACTCTTCTAAATTTCTAAAATATTTTTCAAGTGTCTTACAACCAAAGTTTTCTAGTAATTTCTTCTCCAAATTGCAAGATTTTCCCGTCTACTTTACTAGAAGATTTCAGGAAGTTGTTTATGACTAGAATTTGTAAGACTTTCCAGAACTCCTCTTCTTAAATTTCTAAAATATTTTTCAGGAGCCTTACAATCAAAGTTTTCTAGGATTTTCTTCTCCAAATTGCAAGATTTTCCCATCTATTTTACTAAAAGCTCATAGGAAGTTTTTTGGTGACTAAAATTTGTAAGCCTTTCTAGAACTCTTCTTCTAAATATCTAAAATATTTTTCAGGAGTCTTAAAATCAAAGTTTTCTTGGAATTTCTTTTCCAAATTGCAAGATTTTTACATCTATTTTTTTAGAAGCTTTTAGGATTTTTTTTTGATGACTAGAATTTGTAAGACTTTCTAGAATTCCTCTTCTAAATTTCTAATGTATTTTCTTAGAATCAAAGTTTTTTAGGAATTTTTTTATCCAAATTGCAAGATTTTTCTATTTACTTTACTAGAAACTTTTAGGAAGTTTTTTTTTGGTAACTAGAAATTGTAGGCATTTTTAGAACTCCTCATCTAATTTTTTAAAATAGTTTTCTAGGAATTTCTTCTCCAAATTACAAGATTTTTCCACCTATTTTACTAAAAGTTTTCTGGAAGGTATTTTTTCGATGACTAGAATTTTCAAGTCTTTCTAGAATTTCTCTCCTAAATTTCTAGGATACTCCTCATCTAAATTTTTAAAATAGTTTTCTAGGAATTTCTTCTCCAAATTACAAGATTTTTCCACCTATTTTACTAAAAGTTTTCTGGAAGGTATTTTTTCGATGACTAGAATTTTCAAATCTTTCTAGAATTTCTCTCCTAAATTTCTAGGATATTAATAGAATTTATTGTACAAATATACTAACCTTATGATTCTTTACAATTAAAGGTTTCTCTTCTAAATTTCAAACATTGTCATTAGTTTCTTAATCGCATGGGAATAATCAAAAATAATTCTTCCAGATTTTCATAATCTCAATAGGTCTTCTTTATTTTTTTGTTGATATCTCTTCTAATTTTTTTAAACTTTTTTCTGGTTTGTAGAATTAGTATTATTATTTTCTATATTTTCAGAAATTGCTCCCAAAATTCCTTGAAAATTTTCGAGGTTTATAGAAGTTTTTAAGAATAATTTTTTTAATTTTCCAAAATTTTCTTCGAGGGCTTTAAAATGTATAAAGAATTTATTCGACATGTCTATTAACGAACATGTCATTTTGACCTTTTTTAATCAAAGTTTTCTAAAAAGTTCTTTTCCAAATTACACTATTTTTCCACTATTTGAAATTTGAGTCAACAGCTCTACCATCTGGTCATTATGGCATAGTGGTGATAATTATTGTTCTTATTCGTTGTAAAAAAGATGTAGAATCCACCAACAACTAGTAATTAAAGTTATCATGTATATGTAGGGAGGGTGGGTAGCCTCTATCCCACCCTCCAATCAGTAAATCATAAGCGAGGGATTTAATTAAACATAAAAAATGGCAATGTGGCCATCACAGTAATTTCCTTATAATAATAATAATAATAATATTTATTTGTGCTCTTACATATTGTTTACACACGTCAAAGAAAGATACATGATTTAATAATTAATTCCAGACAGGCATAACGATTAAATATATGTATGAATACAAGCTAATAGAACAAAGTATAATAAAATATTGTGTACAAATAAGCTAAGTACGATAAAATAAATAAAATATAAAATATGTCAGTAGATAAAATAATAAATAAAGATAAAATTAAAATTGTTAAAATAAAATGATATACAAATACAACACGTTAAAATATGTGTAAAGATAAAAACATTGTAAATAAATAGTGGTTTATAAATAAAATCATAAAACAATATAAAATAACGACACAATAATAACATATTAAAATTAATGTATAGGTAAAATATAAATAGTCACAGGTTAAAAATACAACTTACATACTAAAAATACAATGAAACTTAAAATTATTATTAATTTAGAAATACATACTACGGATCCGGAATTATAAAATCGGTAAAATTATTAGCAAAACACTCGGCTATACTATAAAATGCCTTCTCTGTGAGATACTTTTTAACGTAGGCTCTAAACTTCACTGGGGAGAGACATTTTACATTTTGAGAAGAATTGCAAGTTAATATTTTCATTATGTCTCGTGTGATACTTGTGAGTATCTAGATGTGTACAATAAGACGAAATGTTTTTACGAACATAGGTTAGAGATTCTAATATAAAAATACAAGGTAATGTAAGGATGCCTAAATATCTGAAGGCTGATTTGCAATCGTCTCTATATCCTATGGAAGCAAGTACTCTTATTACACGTCTCTGTAAACCAAATAATCTGTCTGAAATACTAGAATGTCCCCATGCAAGGATACTGTATGTAATATGACAGTGAAACAATGCAAAATATGCCGATTTTAGTGCATATTGAGGTAAGGAATGATCCAAACTACGAAATAAATAAATTACTTTACATAGTTTTTCAGAAATTAACTTACCGTGCATCTTCCAATCCAGCCTGCTGTCTATGTAAACACCTAAAAACTTTGTAGAATCACAGTGAGTGTCAGTCTTTGTAGAGAATTCGACCTCAACAGTTTTATTTATATTAAGGGATAATTTATTTGCAGAAAACCAATCAACAACTGTTTTACCGCAATTTTCGTTGATTTGATATGCAGTTTTCATGTCATTGCTTGAAGTGAAATAGGTGGTATCGTCCGCATATAATATACATTTAGATTGCAGTTGTTGCGGCAAATCGTTTATATATATAATAAACAATAGAGGGCCTAGAATTGACCCTTGGGGTACACCGTATCGAATTATTGTTTCTGCAGACCAGTTGGAATTTACTAACACCTTCTTACATTTTTCTCGAAAACTATGAGGTTTACGCAAAAAAGCTATTCATAAGAATTTGCTCAATTTTAAATTCTTTACAATTACTTGTTATATAAATTTCATGTAACTCCTATTGTTTATTGCATTATGCAAACATATAAAAATTATTAACTTTTTTTTTCTTGCAAGTTTAGAACTTTATGAAAAAAATGTTTTAATAAAATTTGTTCAGTATTTTATTTTCTTTAACTTTTGTTTGAAGAGTTATGTAATATTTTTCAAATTTAGGAAAATATCATGAAAAAAACAAAAAAACGCCTCGAGTAATCATCCACTTCCGGTTTTTGAATGTTCACCAAAATCTTTTCAGTTCCAGTTTTTCACGATTAAACCTTAAGTTTAAAGTTTCAATCTGATGATTCATTTTTGAGATACAGCGCTCGCAGACATTTTCAAGCACGAAAACAATACATCCCCTATATATACTATATAGGGAAAGTAATTATACCAAATGTAGAATCAGTATTTAAGTTGCACACATTTTTTGTTGAAGCGAGTGGTTTCTTCAGATTTCTGTGGATTCGTTTTGATTTTGTTTCTTTGAGTTACAAAGAAAGTCATTTAAAAGATGATAGTTACTTGTTTCTAAGTTTAGACTGTGGATAGAACATCCCATCCAAGCTCTCAACAAAAAGAGTAATTTTAAAGGCGATATTAGCTTGTTTTCAAGTTTGGACTGTGGAAAGAACATACCAATAAAGCTCTAAACACTTCTCGCCCTAGTAGAAAACGAAACCCTTTACATTCTGCTTCAATCTAATGTGTTGTTGATAGTAGAGGTCAGAATTGAGTGTTTGGCTGAATGAAAGCAGCTCATGAATGTTTCCTTTTCAATCCCACCAAACCCACAGTAAAACGTTCTTGAACGTTAATCTGGCGATCTTTTGAGTCAACACATAGCAATTGGACCATCATCTTCTTCCTCTTTTGGTTTTATATGTGACCCATTTTTCTTGACCATTCCTCATTCGCTTCAAAAATTAATCGATTTCGTTAGGTTTAAATTAATAATCGCGGTCATCAATTCAGTTCAAAAGGTTCTTTTGCGTCAATTCATATGACACACATAAATGGATCCTCTTTTTGAGATCAGACTTGTGAAAATGGTTCCAAACGTCATTGTAGCTTATATTTAGTACCTGGAAATGTAGTCATGATCTTTAAAGTTACTATTACCAGAACGGAATTGTTAAACTCGCTACTTTGCCTCAGTCGATAATGAATTGGGTTTAATTCCTTTTTTTGCATTCATTTTGGAATGCTGTAATACTTTGGCTTTACCAAACACAAAACTATCAAATAACTTTTTTGAAGCTTAATATCACCTTTTAATTACCAAAATGCTATGTATACATTATGAGTAGAGAGCGGATAAAAAAGCTTAAAAAATGTGAAAAAAAGCACTTAAAAAGGCACAAAATTTAGAGAAAAAAAGCATTAAAAAAGCATAAAAACAGGAAAAAAGCATAAAAACACGAAAAAAGCACTAAAAAAGCATTAAAAGGCACAAAATTTAGAGAAAAAAACCATTAAAAAAGCATAAAAACAGGAAAAAAGCACTAAAGAAAACTATATTTTCTTGATATGTTACACGTTTATCAACATATTTTACAAAGAAATTTGGCTTAAAACTAAAATAAACATACTTTCTTTACGCAATATATAATATCATGTAAGTATTTAAAAATTAAATTGTAATTTTGTATACGTTTCAAAATAACTAAAATCTATTCATAAAAACAGTAGATCATTAAATGTTGTTCTAAGGGTTTAATTGTAAAAATTATTACTTCTGACGCTCAATAAATTTTTGAAAGTAGAAAAGCATCTCTTTATTTTAAATTATAGCTGGATTCATTTGAAAATTGCCATTCAAAATCAAGTTTAATTTATTTAATATTAAAAATCCTTCATTTTCAACGAATACTTCTTTCGATATTATTTTGATTTCTTGGCCAATGCACGCAGGTATTTTCTAAAATGAATCTGCTTTTATAAAGATTTGATTGTGTTGCTCACAAAATTTAAACGCGATTTTATGTAACTCAATTGTTTTGAAGGAAGCTCTTGTTTCTTAAGAACTGTTTAAGAGTCTTTAACTGATTTGCTTGTGGTTTCGGGAAAGTTGTATATAACCTTATTAAATTCTTCAAAATTGTTCGCAAAGTACATTGTAGCATATAGCCAAATTCCCCATTTTGTTAGCACTGGTTTATGGGGCAGTGAGATATCAGATAATGACTTCTTGAATAATTGTACTCGCAGAAGAATATAAGAACTATTTTTCCATATTTAATTAAATCTACAAATGGAAATTTCATTCTTATAGTTTCAGAAATTCGTTTCTATTCATGTGCTAAACTTGTACAATGCACAAAATGCATAATTAGTAAAATTTTGTAACTTGGTATTGTCTACGGCAAAAATAAGCTTGTCAGTCCATCATTTATGAATTTTGCTATAATGTTGTTATCAGTTATCTTCAATTCTTTTGTATATATCAAAATACTGTTGGTCGGATGTCTTCATGTTAAACTCATATTATTAAATTAAACAAGTCTGTGGTTTCATCCACACCAAACCACATATAATTATTGTTAATAATATCTTTAATTTTTTGTATGGTTTCATAGTATCTAAGAGCTACATAATTTTTTCTCGGGAATGCGTATTTTACAATATTTTCCCAAGAAAGATTTAAATGCATTATTTTGTAATTTAAAGGGATATTAGAATGTAAAAGTATTTTGCACAAATGTGAATTTAATTGAAGATGATGCTAAAGATTGTGAAATTGTGCTGTTTTGTTAGTTCAGCTTTGAACTTTTTCAAACGTTCTTGACGTAGTGTTGTTATAACATGTTTTACATACAAGTCTTGACTAGTTAGGATGCAGTTGGGAACTAAAATAAAACTTACTATTTTTAAACATGCCTTACAAAATAATGTATAATTTTCACTTATTAATTCTGGATAGCCTCTAATTAATTCTTGTATTGTGGTTTTCACCTTTTGCATTATGGGTTAAATATACATGTGAATTATATAATATAATTTATCTGTGATTCCCCAGGTTAATACGATTCACGCATATAGTAATTTTTGATAAATAAGCAAAGTTTTTGGAATGTCAATTCAATAGTTTATGAATGCGAGTTTGAATATGAAAATTATCGAAAACGGTAAATATGCGCCAGTCGTCCCATCGGTACTTTTGCCGATAGAAGGAAATTGATACGGTTGCAGAACACCTGATTATTAGCTATCACTTAAATTTGTTTACATTTAATACTTACTGGGGCCCCTATTTATTTTTTAACGACGTTTACATCCGGAATATCATAGGTGTGATTCCTATGAAGCGTTCGTCTGTATTATCTGAATAATGAGACGGTCTATTATATCTACTTATTTATAAACGAATCCATTGTAAATTGGTAATTTATACTAATATTTATTAATAATAAAATTCATTATAATTATTGTATCATATTGTAATACAAATATAATCTATAAATGATGGGATACAGATTTTTACGAAAATTCTCTATATTAGCACATTAATTTAATATCAGCGTGAAATTATTATTAAATGTTTTTTAAATGTTTAAGAAAATGCTCCAAATAAGCATCAAAATCTAAAAAAAAGCATGAAAATAAGCATAAAAAGTCAAAATAAGCACAAAAATTCAAAATAAGCAAAAAAGCCCAAATAAACTTAGCGCTAAGTAATCACATTCTTCTAGATTCGTATAGATATTAAGAAATTTTTTCGATGCTATTAATATTATGGATAAGCATAATGCTAGAAATCCGCTCTCTAATTATGAGATATGACTCACTAAAGACATCTAGTGGACTAGTTTTTATTGTCCTCAATCTACAGCAAAAATATATCTTGTTATTATTTTTTTAACTTCAGAAATTTCTTCACAACTTAAACATACAACCAGAATAGCTAAAATAAGTATAAACAATATATAGATGAATAATCTACTGACCTTAAGAAATTCAATCTCTTGCGAAAAGTTTCTTTTATCCACCGTGCAAAAACTTTTTTGTTTGTTTTCAATAGGGGCAACTTTATTAAATCGCCGTTAAATTGTGCGTGCTAAGGGGTTCAATCGAACTCGAACTAGCCCGATGTGTGTTCCTAGCTGGAGTACACTCGATGCTTCCTCTTTCATGCAAACCGGCAATCAATTAAGTTACCTTAGTCATTGAGGCTATAAGATACGGGGAAAATTGGGAAGTTTCACAATTGACCCCGGAGCCCGGCCCCAATTTACCTTCGGTGCGGCCTGCGCAACAAGAGTCATTATTATCGGCTGAAAGTGGCTCTATGGATTATTGTGGCAAATTAAAATTAGTTTCCGGTGCTTGATAAATGCGCCCCCGGATTTAGTGCGGGAATTCCCACCGCCTAACTATGATTTAAAACTAGGAATTACGGATAATTTTCCGATCGGTTTAATGTGTCTTAATTATTTTATAATAAATGCGCGCGGTTCAGAGTGAGCACGTCGCTCGTTGTTGTCGTCGTTGTTGACGATTTATCACTTACTATTGCATTAATCGAGGCCATAAATTCACTTTATTTTAATTAGAATTGCGCATTTGACCTTTCCAACTAAGCGCGCGCACAAACTGTAAAAGGACGTTAACACATGCGCTAAAATTAATAAAGCTGATAACTGTGTTAAACTAATGTCAACAAGCTAATTGAATATAATTGTAATAATCTGTGACGATTAAATCATAATTGAATGTCACTTTATAGAAAGACACATTTAAATGGCATAAAACTCAAAGGGTAACCAAAGCTGATTGAAGGAATCGAAAGCCTTTTTAATTGGGAGACATCAGGCTGTATAATTAAACTCAGGCTTATCAAACTTCAAGGAACATCGGGTGTTCCCCAGGGATTTGGTCCTATTTAATATTCCATCTACACTTCATCTATCACAAATAACTTAATTCATCATCACATTTACGTGGGTGATACCCAGTTGTACATCTCTTTCTCACCAGAAAATTATCACGATACATTATTAAAATTGAATTGTGATCTTAATGTGTGTATATATATATATATATATATATAAATATATATAATACATCACTTTCTCATGGGCTCATTGTAAACCCATTAAAGTCAGCTTATATTCTTTTTGAACCAAAAAGATAATCTACTGAATTAGTAGAGAAGTTTATACCATCGATTAACAACCAGCCGATAACTTATTGTTTTCCATTAGTACATCCATGACTACACTAAATGAAGAAGTTGCGCATTCAACGAATTCAAAATTCTTGCTTTTTTGGGTTGCGCAATAAAAATGGAGAACAATTTCTAAAGTTTTTGATAAATTAGTCAACTAATGTTTCAATGGAAAACTATTATCTGTGATGAGAAACATGGGTTTTTTTCGGTAAATTTGTTGGTTTATGAATCATATATTTTTAATGCCTTAGAGAGTAATTACCAAGAATATGCGATAAACACGGACTTCTTCAAAGCTTTCAATCGTATTTCACATAATATTTAAAAAAATAAATTATAATGTTTGGGCTTTGGTGAAAAAATTACAAAATGTAAATGTAATCAATGTAATGTAAAAATAATAATTTTGTATTTAATACAAACAACGTGACTTCTGTAGTTCCTCAAGGATCACACTATGGACCAATTTTGTACTTATTGTTTATAAATGACAATCTTTATGCTAAAAATTGTGAATTGCTTCTGTTTGCAGATGATCTTAATATTTTTAGAACAATAAAAAATAGTACTGATAGTAAGTACTATTATTTTAATGCAGCAAGATTTGAACAATATTTTTTTTATTATAAATGGTGTATTTCTCTTTTGTTCGAGGTTTTCTAAGAAAACATTTATTAAGATAATAATATACAATTATTAACAGTTTCTCGTGTTAAAGATTTAGGTGTAATATTTCATTGAACATTATCTTTCTCCTTAATGATACAATATTTTGTAAAGCAATGCAAACACTTGGTTTCAAAAATATTTATATATATATATATATCATTAGTGAGATCATAAACAGGGTATGCTCTGTATGCATACATCTGAATTAATAATAATAGTAATAATAATAATAATAATACTTTATTCGTGTTATTGCAAGAAGTCTTAAATCTATACAAATAGTCAATATTTAACAAAAATAAATCTCATTTTTCTTCCTCTGTCACAGGACTAATATATGTTTCAGGATCTTCAGCTTAGACTAAAGAAATCAATGTTCTCGTGAACGATCACTATGACTATATTTTCTAAATTCTTTTATTCTACACTCCATCAGTTTTCAACAATCCGCTACAAATATTTCTTGTTACTTATTTCTGATAATATATATACAACATCTTTATTAACAGACAAAAAAAAAATACAGATAGGACAAATATAATACATTTATGATGATATGAGTGTTAGGATGTTAGTCTGTTAAATGGCTATCGACCGGCGGTCTTTCAGCCCTGATTTGTCCTTGTCGATGTGTCACGTCAGTCTGTCTCTGATGATGATGATGGATGATGTGATGTGATGAATTCGAAAGTAGTAAATGGAGCAGTTTTGAATTTTGGGATTAGGTTAGGATTTCTGCGTAAGCAGTAGAGGGTAAGGATGTGATGGTTGAAGGGATTTTTGGAAAATTTTTCACTTAAGTATAGAAAACGTTCCTTGATGGGGATAACAGAAGTAGAGTCATATAGGAGTTGGTTACAGGGATTGTGTAGAGGATTACTGGGGTGGCGGATTTTGGTTAAAGTTCTTAGGGAGGATCGCTCGCTAACTTAGATATTGTGGATAGTAGGATTGCAGGAGTAGGAGAAAAGGACCATAGTCGAGTAGAGGACGGCATATCATTTTAAATATTTTAACCGCTGTTTTTATAGATATACCGTTCTTTTTGTAAGTTAGGTTTCTGAACATTTTGGCTCTAGCTATGATTTTTGTTTTGTTTGAAGCTGTATGGTGTTTGAAATTGACTTTTCGATCTATGGTAATGCCTAGGTATTTTATGGATGTAGAAGGGGAAACAGTTATGTTGGAGATATGAATATCGTGTGCAGGATTATTGTTACGGTGATAGGGAATTAGGAGCTGGGATTTGTGGGGATTGATTTTAATTCGCCATTTAGCAAACCAGTGTTGCAGGGAGTCAATTTGCTGCTGGAGGGATTGAAGAGCTTTAGGAACGGTGGGTGCGTGGGAAATTACGGCTGTATCATCTGAAAATTGGAGGAGATATTTAGAAGGATTGAAGTAAAGAGGATTTAGGATTGTAGATGTCGAAACAGAAGATGTTATATAGTAGCGGAGATAGAGAGGAACCTTGGGGTAGGCCTTGTACAGGAGAAAAAGGAGGGGAGTAAGAGTTGTTGATTTTGACTTTAAGGGATCTGTTTGAGAGGAATTGATTGATAATGAAAATAATATGGGTGGGAATTTTAAGAAGTACTGATAACATTTTCTTGCATTTTTTTTGAAAGTATTCGCATACCTCATATTCTGGTCGATCGAGTTATTACGATTAAAATTAGATGTACAAACTTGTTTTCGAACAAAAGGTCGAGATCTTAGTAAACAATAATTAGCAGAAAAGTAGTTTAGTTGTTTAGTTTAGTTTATTATTATTAACGGGTACCCCTTTTTTACAGCAATTACAATTTCTACATAAAAAATACTTAAATATAATATATAATACTTAAAGTATAATATTATATAAATGAATCTATTCTACATAAAAAAAATCAATTCTTAAATGTATATTACTTAAAAATAAGATATAATTACAATTCGGGGCAACAATAAAAGTTTGTAATGATGAATCACAATATTAGTTTGACATGGCACTTCACGCAGCTAGAAAAATCCAACCGATAGCAAGCCCTACAAAAAAATAAATTACGTAATGACACGGAACAAAAAAATGATGAACCAAACAGGTCAACTTGTTCCCGATTAAATTCATTCCTCAGACGCATTAAACGATCTATAGTGTTGTTAGTTGAAAAATTAGTGCGGTGTACCCTTAGCCGAAAAGGGGGTGTAATTCTTCTAGATCTATCATTTAAATACAATCTGAAATCTAACTTCTCCAGTATTAAGGGGCAGTAAATATGACCATTGATTAATTAAAAAAGTAAACACATGTCCAGCATCTTTCTTCTAACTTCCAGTGATTGTACATTTAAGTTGTTCATAATCGAGCCATATTCACCCTTTATATGATTAATACCCATTCTGAACTCCATACATCACAGGATTTTTTTTTGCACATTCTCAATGGAAGCAATTGTCGATTGGGTATATAATATGCAACTAGCATATTCTAACTGACATCTCACCAGCGAAAAATACAAAGTAGCCACACACGCCTGACTCAACTTACGTCCAATGTGCCAGGCAAACCCCCATATACTACAACCTTTTAAGACTATTTTATTTATATGAGTTTTAAATGTAGGTTGTATGTCAAAAATGACTCCTAAATCCTTTATTTAATTTACGCGTTGCAAAAAAGAGGCCTCAAGTCGCTATGCAAAATCTATATGCCTATTCGATCTACAGAATGATATAGATTGACATTTATCTTTATTAAGAAATACATCGTTGTCATAACACCACTTGTTAATCCTGTCAATATCATCCTGAAGGACAAAATAATCATCTAGGCTACTAATAATTTTAAATAACTTGAGATCCATGTATCACTTTCACAATATCGTTAATGAATAATAAAAAGAGAAAAGGTCCGCTGTGCTATCCTTGCGGTACACCAGATGTAACATTGAAAAATTGCGATATACAATTATTTACTTTAACACACTGAACGCGATTCGTTAGAAAAGAATTGATCCATTTCATCACACTTGGATGAAAGCCAAGCTCTTCCAACTTCCATAATAGCACCGAATGATTTACCCTATCAAATGCTTTAGCAAAATCATTATATATGGCGTCTACTTGAAGTTTCTTATCTAAAGCAGTCGACAGAAAATCGCGGTATATTAATAAGTTTGTTATTGTGGACCTCCCAGTCAGGAAACCGTGCTGTCTATCCGTAATTAAAATCTTGGACATCCAAAGAAGCTGCTGAGCAATGGTTTCATCTATAGCTATTAATTAGTTTCCGGTCCCCCGTCTTAAAGATAGGATGGGTGAAACTTCTCTTCCACATATCAGGTACAACCCCTTCATCAATAGACCTTGAAAATAAGATATAAATTGGGTTCACTAGAGTAAAAGCACTTTTCTTTAGAATACAGTAAGGGAGATTGTTTTGCCTTAAAAGTGTGGTAAAAACCATTCTCGGTCAATATGGAATCTAATATAATGTGCTTGTTTGTTGTTAGTATAATGCGCTTGTTCGTTGTTACTAGTAGATGTATTATCTTTGCAAGTCCTAGGAGGAGCATAGACCGATGAAAAGTACTTGGCAAATAGTTCCGAAATACTACTTCCATAACGAGCCACCTCATCGTTGTAGTACATCACACTGGGAAGCTCGTCTTCATTTTTAAATTCATGCACATAAGACCAAAATTTTTTTGGATTTTCACTTATTGCTGATTCTACCTTAGTGAGGTAACGATGATAAAGTAGGGAATTCAGTTGTTTACAATTTGATCTAAGTTGACTGAAAGTCTGATAATCCTCATAACTTCTGCTCGTTTTGTATTTTATATGCGCCTCCTTTTTCTTTCTGATTAATACTTTAAGTTCTTTATTCACCTATATAGGAAAGTTATCATATTTAACTGGAACATATTTGAATGGTATGAATCTATTTATGCCCGTGTGAACAATATCATAGAATAAGGCCGTAGCCACCTCTAACTCAAGTCCATGAAGTACGTTCCAATCGACAGAACTAAAAAACATATTCAAATCTGAGAAATCTGACATATGAAATAAACATTTCTTAGTATAGGTCTTTAGAGGATGATATCTAATACTATCAATAATAATATTGTTAGCAAAATGGTGGTCTGTAGACTTGGAAAAGGGATCGCTGTCTTTGGATATTATTAACCTAGTTATATTGCTAAATACTAAATCCAGAAACACATTACGAGCATTCGATAAGATGTTATTCTGTTTAAGATTAAGAAAACAATAAGATTCCAGTACTATAATAGCAATAGCATCAGAAGATTTCATAGAGTTATAAACAATACCGTTTATGTCCCATTTTAAGTTTGGAATCTTATAGTCTCCACATATGAGATACTTGTGATCATCATGATCATATACTAAGTTTTCTAAAATTGTGCAGTGATCACTATAAATTTGAGGCAATGCACTAGGAGGGATATAGACGCACCAAACATATAATGAGTTAAACCAATCTTTGCCGAGACAAACAGATGTCCAATTAATTTATTCCGTAAAATTAGGCAAGAAGGAAAACACTTCTTGATTGCGATCAAAACCCCGCCACTCCGAATTTCACCCGTTCCAGACCTATCGGATCTATATATTTGGTAATTGTCAAAGCGCAACATTGAATTTGACATATCAGAATACAAACACGTTTCAGCCAAAATAATTACATCACAATCATTAGTATTAATAGTTAACATAATATCTAATAGTTTAGTACGCATGCCGCCTATGTTTTGATAGTAAATCATCAGTTTTTTTAAGAGACGCCGGAGTGTAGAGTAGAAATCAAAATATCAATGTGAGACTAGTTACGACCGAATCTGCTGTTGTTGTGTTTACTTTGAAGCCCATCTCCACCTGGTTTCCGTAGCAATTGGCAACCGCGAACATCTCGTCTACGATGTCAACTACGTTGAAAGGTGACCCATTGTCAGTCTTTCGATGTAAGATGTCTTCTGGCCTAATGATAATCATCTTGTAAACCATTTGAAAAATGTGACAAATGTTCTTTGAATCAGTACATTCAGTAATTTTAAGTCTGCTGAAATCAGCTACATACATTTAAACTAATATAATCATAAAAGTTCATAAAAAGCTTATAATTAATTATTAAAATTTTTTAAAAGGATTGTGCTATTTTACTCTGTAATCTGCTTGCCAAGCTTTTTAACTTGTCAATTAGAAATTGTATATTTCCTAAAAAAAGAAAAAATGTATCCATTTCTCCTATACCAATATTATCTTCTCTTTTGATTAACCTAAGCTACTTTAATTTTATTACCATGCTACCACACATATCAATTTTTGAGAAAGGTTTATGTGACAAAATTTACAACCATATTAAAACTTATAAATTTAAAATATTTTTTTTATATATCCTATACCGTTGCGTGTGTCGAATTTATTCCTGTTATAATCTTTTTATTATATCTTTCCATTTCTTCCGATTTTTGGCCGTTTCTTTGGTTGTGTTCACATCTATTTGATATTTAGTCATTATTTCTGTAATTCTGTTATCCCATGTTTTGTTTGGTCTTTATTTATTTATCTTTCGTCTCCATTCTTGAATAATACAAAATAAATATATTAATTAAATAAAAGCATACATTAAATTTTGGGCAAAAGGAGCACAGGCGGAGTTCACAATATATGGTCTTCCACTCAAACCCGTTCTTTACCATAATATTGAGGGAACTAGTATCCTCTTCGACATCTGGAATCTTCAGTAATTACTTTCATTTAGTGTATTTTTCCCCTTTTTCGGAAAGAATTTTCTGGCTGTTAATGTCAGTTTGTGTTCCTTCTTTCATTCTTATTAGATGTCCATACCATGCCAACTGTTTCTTTTCTATTACTTTGTTAATGTCTTCTATTCCCAGTCTTTTCCTTATCTCTTCATTTCGTATTCTGTTCATGATTGTTATTCCTTCCACCTTTCTTAAATATCTCATTTCACTCGCTTGTATTTTTGATTCTTGCCTTTGATCTAGTGTCCATGTCTATGCTCCATAAAGTAGTATAGGCCTGTAAAGTACTTTGTCATCCTTTTATTGTCTAATATTGTCTCTTTCAAGTTATAGTACGTTTTGTTTGCTGTTTGTTTTCTATTATTTATTTCATATTCCATATCTCCTTTGTGGTTTATTACTATTCCTAGGTATTTGTATGCTTCAATCTGTTCTACGTGTTTTCCATCTATTATTACATTTGTTTTCACCTCTTCTTATAACTAACATTTTGGTCTTTTCTATGTTAATTTTCATTCCATTTTTTTTAAATTAATTGTACCATATATCTATATTTTCCTGTAGATCATTTTCAGTTTTTAATATTAGTGCTAGATCGTCTGAAAATGCAATCAATCTTCGTATTTTCCATATTGTAGTACCCTATCTATACTTTCTTTGTTTTTGTCTTTATGTTTTTCATTATGTGGTCCAGGAATATTATAAATAGTTTATGGCTTAGTGATCCTCCTTGTCTTAGTTCTATAGATGTTTTAAATTCTTCTGACTCTCCTTCTCTTGTTCTGACATAATTAGATGTATTCTCATAAATGCTTTTAATTCCTCTCATTAATTTCGTCCCTATATTTAACGCTTTTAGTATTTTCCAGATTTTTTCTCTTGGCATTCAATCAAAGGCTTTCTCCAAGTCAATGAAAGCTATCACCAGTTTTTCTTTATTCATTTTTATTCTTTCTATTATATTTTTTATTGAAAAAATATGGTCTTGTCTTGAATGCCCTCTTCCAAATCCACTTTGGGATTTTTCCATATCTTTTTCTGTTCTCTTTTCCAATCTGTATGTTAGTATTACTTCGTATACCTTAGCTATTGTGCATATTAATGATATTCCTCTGTAGTTGTTGCATTCCTTTTTTGTATATTGGAAATATTATTGCATTTCCCCATTCCTTCGGTGTCCTTCCCCTTTCCCATATTAAGTTTAATATTTTTTGTAGTAAACCTTCTTCTGCTTTACCCATGTATTTTAATTGTTTTGATTTTATGTTGTCATGTCCAGGTGACTTTCTTTTTTTAAATTTTTTCAATACTGTTTTTATTTCTTCTTTGTTATCTCTCCTTCGTCCTCTTCTGATTTGTCCCTTTTATCATTTTCTTTTTCCCTTTCTTCTTCTACTTCTTCTGTCTCACTGTTTTTCCCCAGCAAGTCTTGAAATTGTTCCTTCCAACTTTGCATTTTTTTGTACCATCGTTTATTATTTTTCCAGATTTAGATGTTTCCTTTTCTTTTGTTTTCTTATCATTCTGTAAAATAATTTCTGATTTCCTTTAAAGTTCTCTTCCAAAGTTGTTCCATTTTCTTTTGCTCTTTTTACCACCTCTTTGACCTTTTTCCTCTGCTTTGTGTATTCTTCTCTTTTTGTGTTTAAATATTTTTTTATCTCTTCTTTTACTGTCTAATTCCACCAATGTGATTGTTTTGTATTTGTGTTCTTTCTTATTTTTTGATTTCCATTTGCCCTCAGGGTCATTCTTCTTTCTTTTTTATCCCATATATATACTTCATTGTCTATTATAAGTTTTTGATATCCTATTTTTGTCTTTTTCAGAGTGAACGCGATTTATAAGTTACAGGTTCAAATCTGGTTCTTACTTCATAACAACGTGTGTGCTTCAAGTTTCAGTTTTATGGCATTTGTCGTTTAATAATAAATAAATAAGGAAAATTAAATTGGGAACACCTTCGAAATGGAGATGATTTAAAGATTTATTAGATACTCTAATTGCAGCAAGATAAATGATTGTCAAAATTTATAAAAAGACTTGGGATATAGTTTCTAATTGGGGTCGGAAGAATTAACTTAATCTGCAATTTTAGCAAATCAAAACCGATATTCTTTAATTATCTTATATTAATAACACTGTAAGACAAGGAGTAACAGTTTGGAGGGATATTAGCGTTTATTTTGATTACAAATTGTTCTTTAACTATCACTTTAAGGCTTTTGCCACTTAAACTTAAGACATTTATACTAATTCAAAAAACAAATTAAATAAATAAAAATAACTTTTAATCACTTTCTCCACAGTTTATTATTATTATTTTATATTGCTTTATCTTCACGCAACTCATCAATTAACATTAATATTTTAAATTAAACTAAACGAAACTTTTTATACCACTTATATAAGGAAAAAAAACAAGTGTTTTCTTTATTTAAAAATTGAAAATAAACCACGAAGTGTACGCCAAGATTTAAGAAATAAAAACTGTGTATTATTGTTATGTACATGCCAAGTTGGTTGATATAGTCTCAGCAAAATCATCATCAGAATCGTAGAATGTGGTTCAAGATAATTTCTTAAAGTTTTGGATTTAATTTTGCATATCATTATTAGAATTTTTGAAATTATTTAATTTCAATCGACCAAAAATCTTTTTTTTTAATTAATGCACAATTCAGTTTGAAATAAATACATAATTATGTTATAATATAAATTTCAAATATTGAATAGAATAAAACATTCCCTTATTTCCTTTCAGGGGCATATTTCCTTAATATGCTTATAGAATTGAAATAATTTATTCGTAATAAAAAAAATCTCCTTGATGAAACAAATTGATTAATACAATTTTTCCTTTGAGCATAATGCTTATGATAAATAAGATTAAAAAACACACAGTTGTTCTTTTAACGTTCACGGGAGATCGAGTTTGTAATCTTACCGCAATCCCATTCACCAGCACAAATATTTGGACAAAATGCAACGAACATCAAAACGTTATAATCGGATTCCAATTATTTCCGTCTGATTTAATTCGAATGGGTACCTTACCTAATAAGTCGGCGGCAAAAACATACAGCGGCGGCGGCCACCGTAACGAGCTTTTCTTTTATGAATGAGCTTAATCCTCCATTCTTTGTAAAATCAAAATGACCGAGCGTTTGTAGTCACAAAGCCAGCCAGTTTTACATCGACCAAAAAGATGCTTAAAACTACCGCCGGTTTTCCGTAGCCCACCAATTTTCCCCGGCTATTTTTATAAACGAGACGCCCTCGCTAATCAATATTGTAAATATACAAGGGAAATATTTACATTAACGGGTATCAGGCGTGTTATGCATTTACATTACATAACGGCTAAGGTATTTAAACGATAATATTGTATGTAATTAAACTGGCAAATAAGAATATAGTTAAACATATGTAATAATATTTTCAGTTAAATGCATTCAATAACATTAATACAGCACTTAAAGTCACATAAGTTGGTTTGAATATTGTATTGGAATAATAATAGAATATTAATAGATAATGGCGTTAGAGGATATCGTTATATAATAAATTGAAATTGAATTCGAACACGGAATAACAATTTGGCAATAATAATGTCAACTATATACGAAATCGATATTTGTATAAACCGCATTTATCGACTATAATATGAAGTGTGAAAGACATGTGTCAATTTATATAAAATACGCCGGCAGGGCTGAGCGGGTGCATCGCTATAAATATGAAGGAAGTAGGTGTGAAGCCATTCAATGTAAAACACTGCATAATGACAAATACATATGTAACGTGAGTGAGGACAGTTCGAAAAATAAGCGTCCTTAATATTCTAACGCCATTGTAAAAGGCTGAATTGCCTTTGTCTAAATCGTGGAACGCCCCTGGCTGTCTCAATAATGCCATTCTTAAAACACCCTCTGTTAACACGTACACTCGATGATTTATGTATGTGTAATGATGTTGTTTATAAAGTAAGTAACCTTTTTTAATAAGGAAGCAATCTCTTAAAAGAGAGATAATTCATTTTAATAATTTAGTGTTATTTTATTTAATGGGCTAAGAATCATATTTGTAAAATAATTAAAAATAATAGGAAAGCATTAATAAAAATCAAGAAACAGATAATTAAATATTTATGTTAATCGAGTATCTGTATACATACCGAAGAATTAAGCCATATTTTGGATTATTGCTACCGAGTTTAAGCCTAGTATTAAGAAACTAATCTATTGTAAGTATTCCATTGTGTGACTCGGTCGTTTTTCATTAAGCAATAGTTGAATAGATATAATCTTGAGTTTGATGTATTGGGTTGAGTTTTAAGTCATTTCAGTTTTTACTATAATAATTAAAGGCGATTCTTTTAATAGAAGGAAATAATTACATTTAATTATGTACTGATCATATTTTCGATGAACCTTTGCCAACTTTTGGGTATCTTCATGATGTCAAGCTCGAAGAACTTCTGGCTTTTCTCAGCAAAAAAATGAAGCATGTGCTGTTTGACACCATTGTTGTTTACCATGTTTACCATTCAAAGAGGTTTGCAAAGAATTTTCAATAATACAGGGTGCGCCAGAGAAACTTACTTATTTGCAAGGTCAATAAATCAAAAGTATAATACTTCAGTTATTGTTTTAATTCTTTTTTATTTGAGATTATAATATCCCAAGTTTATTTCTGATAAAGTTTTGAAAATTACATCGGTTAAATGGCGATCCCCATTGTGCATGCACTGATTAAGTCGATTTTTGAAGTTCATCTCCACTCCACGCAGCATATCAATCGGTATGTTGGCAATGGCGTCGCGAATGGTGTTCTTGATGTGAGCTATGGTCCATGGTCGATCGACATAAACTATCGATTTCAAGTAACCCCATAAATACAAATCGCATGGAGCCAAATCTTAGAAAACACTGGGTTTATATAATCCAAGTTTGTTTAAAAAAATATTTGTCTCATATGCAATTCGTATAAATAAGTTTTTTGTTATCATTTTAAGAGATCTGAATTAAAATACTTGACAAGCCAGTTTCCTTAGCGATTGAAATGATTTTATTTAGTTCAGTCGCTTCAACTGGTTTCCATAATGGAATTGTAAAAACACTGTGTAGCATGAAATGGAAGACCATTAATTTATGAAATAAGGAATGAGTTATAAAGAATTGTAAAATTGACGTTGGTAAGTTATATACTTTGCTCGAGATGAATTTTATTATTTTGATGAATGAACATAAGATCTGAAAAAAATAATTTTGTTATCGCGTTTATTGACTACAGTGAATTGAATTTTTAGGAGAATATTGTTAATTAAATGAAGAAACTGAAGTGACGTTAGACCATAGCACCCAATCACATCATTTACATTTTGTAAAATTAAAGTTATTTTTTCCCTCTGTACTGTAGTGCACATCTGCTTAAATAGTTCTGCTAATTCATTTTTTTGATGAAAAAAAGTATATTATAATTTTGATTTAAGCAAATTTTCATTTGAAAACGAGGATGATCAATACAAAACTTTCAAAATGCCTCATTTTGAAAACCAAGAAGACCTAAGAGACTAATCATAAGGATAATAATTATAAATATTTTAGAAGATGAATAAAGCCTGGTTTTGAAGAACAAGAAAATTTAAAAGGTTATGAAAGGAAATAAAATTTATGGAATAAGAGAATGTAGAAGATTGTACTAATTATGAAGATTTAAAAAGTTGTTCTGGTTTTAAAAATCTAGAAAATCTGGAAAATGGTAAAACCAAGGGAATAAATTTTATAAATTTCATAAATAGCTACAAAATGGGTGTTTTTGATGAAAAAGACAATTTGGATGATTGTATCTTTTTGAAATTAAGATATTTATGTTTCATTTGTCCAAAATACCTCAAAATCATCATAAAAATAGCTCAATATAAAATGGACATGAATACGCCAGCAATGGCCAAAAGCCAGTACAGCAAAAATACTTTGCTGACAGTGAATTCCGCCATCTGAAGCAGAAAAAGAGGCCAGAGTGGAAGAACACATTATGAACTCCCCCTGCAAGTCCTGTAACCTAAATTTTAGTAATTATTAATGTATAATTTATATTTTTTATATATACAGGGTGACTGACGAAAAACCTTTGGTGCTGTATCTCGCTTATTTTTGATCCGATTTGAATAAATAAAACATCAAATTAAATGATTTTTAAAAGACTTTAATATGAACTGTACTGAATCCAGTTTTTGACAAAAGACGATCAACTTTTATTTTCAAATTGCACTGTATATATATATATTTTGTACTGATCCGCAAAGAGATTTTTTTCTGAATCTAAATTTGTAAACGATTTTATCCATTCATCAAACCAAAGTCGAGAAATTGAGGATTAAAAAAAATTAAAAATTAAATACCCATAGTAAACAATATACAGAGCCTATTCCAAATGTCAAAAGTGACAGTGTCAGTCATTGGTACAACACTTCAATGATTTTTAATAATTTCATAATAAAAATGTTGCAAGATTTCAAAAACTGAAAAACGATTTCTGTAGACGCACAAAATTCTAGTACAGTGTTTGAAATATTGCAACATTTTAATTATGAAATAATTAAAAATCGTTGCAGTATTGTATCAATGGCTGTCACTGTCACTTTTGACATTTAAAATAGGGTCTGTATATTGTTTACAGTGGATACTTGACTTTTTATTAATTTTTTAAATCCTCAATTTCTCGACTTTAGTTTGATATATGGATAAATTTGTCTACAATTTTATATTCAGAAAAAAAATCTCCTTGCGAATCAATAAAAATATATATACAGTGCAATTTAAAAAAAAAATGTTGATCGTATTTTGTCAAAAACTGGGTGCGAGAAAAAATAACAGTTCAGATCCTATTAAAGTTTTTTAAAAATGGTTTAATTTGATGTTTTATTTCTTAAAATCGGATAAAAAATAAGCGAGATACAGCACCAAAGGTTTTTCGTCAGTCACCCTGTATAATATAAACAGGATTTTGTAAAGTGAAATATAAATATAGGTATAAGGTAGCATTTTGTAAGAATATTTGAAAACATACTGCTTGCACCCAATGAAACTAATTTTGAATTTCTTAGGGTTGTAATTGGTTTTAGTTTCTGGGGTAGTTTCTAGGAAATTTTGACATACTGTCATAGGGGTAAAATTTATGATTTTTTTAAAAGTTAATCAATCTTAATAGTTAAAATTCGAACAAAACCGTAAACATATAAAAATTGTGGAATGGATTTTAATTTTAAATTATAAAACTTTTAAATTTAAAAAAAAAATCGTATTATTTCATTTGACAAAAAACTCCATAAACACTGTCTAAATAATTTTAATAGGTAATTTTAAAAGTTTTTACATTATACAAATTAATAATACAAATAACTTTTATGGTATCACTTATTTAAAGAATTATTTGGCAATTTAAAATAATTCTATTTTTCCAATACAAATATTGCAATTTTCGTTGTATTAAGGGATTATTTTTGTAATATTTGATTTAATTCATTTAATTATTTTCCTCTGTCTGTTTGGGTTTTGATTATGATGGAGATTTGAGTTTGGAATATAAGAGGTTAGGTTTAGTTTATTTGCTTTACAAGTCTTACTAAAAAATTGATACAAAATAAAATGCATTCACAATAACTTTAAAATTTAAATCACAAGACTTGAAGGCGGAGTTCAGAGGGCTTTAACTCAATCCATTATTTCCTGTAGCTGACATTCATAGAAAATATACTTACTATGAATATCAGAAGGTGACGATGAATATCAGAAGGTGTTTCTTGCCATTCAGGCTATAATTTTTCCATTGCTAGCACCTAATTTTGTTCCAATTTTTAGAAACTATTTTGTGATATGTATGTAAATATGACACTTTATGTAAATCAACTATTATTATGGTATTTTCAATGTATACTGAAACTGGGGGTTATAATTTGGATTTGGTAAAAAAACTCTAAGTATTTAAGAGATTAATAAACTTTCTGTTACTTGATTATATCTATTACTATTAAAGAAAATTGATATTTTTTTCTGAGTTAGACATGTTTTATGTGAATGATTCTACTGATATTTTTTCTAACTAAATCATCAAAAATATAAAATTTTAATAGATAATGTTATCGTAGAAAAATGTATAGATATCTTATATTAATTCACGAAAGAAACATAAAATCTAAAGTAGTAGCAAAATTAAGATAAGAAGAATATGGGAGTATAGGTTATGAAAAAGAACAAAAAAACTGAAATAAAAATATATGAAAAGTGTGCAAAAGTAACTTCTGGAATCTGTAATAATGGTATCTCTTTGATATTTTAAATTAATCGTATAGATTTTAGAAACTAGTCCTTTTTGTTTTATGGAAATATTCAGTTTAGTATTAGTAGATAAAAAAACATGGCTAATGTCCAAATTTTTATATTACGGTTCTAATAGCAAAGTGACTAAGGCAAATAACATATAGGCAAATATATATATTTAACACATATATTTCTTGCTCTAACATTATTAATACAAATTACCTATTAATAAAATTACTACGAATTTCTTAAATAGCGTAAAAATCTTCATGATGTTATTTATGTCTCATGATTAATAGAGCGATGGTGACACAACTTTCTAGAAATGACGCTGCATTTTTGGTTTTCTCAGTCTAGAATATGAGGCGTACTATATAACTGTAGACTAATCAGGGTGGCGACAATCTTCAGTGAAACGTAGAAAGTACATGTAAAAAAGCACATCATTTCCTTTTAATATTCTAGTAAGGTCAATATAAATATGAATTCATATTTTAATATTTGTATTCTACACTAATTTCCTTTTAGATAGATTTATATAATAATAAAGTTTTAAAGAAGAAGGAGACACGATTAATTTGTTTTACCACTTTATTTAGAATGTTAGCTGTTACTCGCAACTATACTCACGTGTAATTTTAAATAAAATGTTAAAACAAAATAATTGTGTCTCCTTCTTCCTTATAACTATTATTCCACAAAGTAAATTCCTCGACAAAACATTTAATATTAGTTTTGAATATAGAGAACTGAGTTTCAAATCCATAGATACCACATAAATATTTAAGATTGATCGTGAGGTCGAATTATTGCTAAAGCCTCACAATCCACTTAGATGTATGTATATTATCGGCGAATTATTATGTTATTCATTATAATTCTTAATTTAAATGGAGGCTTATTCAGGAGAATTTTAGGTTAGGTGGCTATTAAAATTAAATCAACACTAATTGCTTTAAAATTTTGTTTTATTAATTTATATTTTAATATATAAACGCATTTTTGTGTTATTTTTTTCTGAAATATAAGAGTATTTTTGTTTTATTAATATTAACTACTCACATCTTTTAAAATTGGAATAATATAGGGATATTTCCAAAATAGGATACTTTCTATTTCGCAATGATAGAGCAAATACAATTTGCAGAGTTTTGGATAAATTATATATGCATCGCTCTAATAAATAAAATTGAATATTATCTGGACCTGACTGGCATGAAGTTCTTATATTGCTTTGAAAATTTTGCTGACTGATACAGAAAACAAAAAAATATTAACACGATGAAAATCACTGCAACAAAGTCAAGATTATCAGAATTGGTGTTTGTTGTATTTATATGCATCAAAAAAATGGTCATCAAATAAATCAACACATTCAGGAAATTTGTGAGTTGTCTTATTATATAGATTTATAACATTAGGATATCAATTAGTCTTCTTAAGCATTTATAGAAGAATTCCGATGTCCAAGAGTCCAAGAGAATATTTGCTCCCTCAGTATCATGGACAAACAAGGGTTAGAGTGGAAGATCATAGCAGCTGCATGAACTCCACCCAGCTATATCCATCCGAAATTTTTACATATGTAATTTTTGGAAAGGCAGCTAAAGATTAATAAACATAAACATAGTCTTTCAAGCCTCATTTACAAATCTCCAGAATCGCTTTGAAAAGTCTCGGTGTCAATAATATATAAATTATAAACAGATTTAGATAAATCTTTACACTTGGTTCTAAGACATTTAAATTTATTGTAATCATCGATGGAACTCGATTTTTTATAATCTAAACGAGCTTTTTTCTAAATTTTCATTGGACACAATATTTTCTCATTTTATTAAACATAAATAATTGTTTATGTCATTAAAGTTGGCTAATTTAAAATCATAGATAATCTCATTAGATGAGGTTGTAGTGTTACTCGAATACTTAATTTCATATGCTATATTCGAATTAAAAAATTGCTCATCAGATACCGATATTTGAACTGAAAAATTAGTAAATATTAAATCTAAATAAATATTAGATTAGGTATATAATTAACTTGTCGGATGTCCATCAATTTAAAATAATCAGACATTAGTTGCGCATTGTTACAACTATTAGTATCAGCAACAAGAGATTTGCCAATTATGTCACACAAAGTGCTTGGTAAATAGGGTAATTTAGAGTTACAAGGAATATATGTTGTTCCAACAACAATCTTATCATTATCAGCAAATGTTCGACAGTTTCGAAATGATTCAAATTTATAGAAAATCAATACACCTCCTTCTCTAGACTTAATACTAGTTTAGATTGATTTATTAGGTCTATAAATATTAAAATAAGAACAAGACCAAGTTTAGCGTTAAGAACTTATAATGAAAAACACGATCGTTTTGAGTTTAGCTTTATTTTGTAGATACTGCTACAATTGTTTCACATAATGGAGTTTCTCCAAGTAACAGCATTATCAATTCAATATTTAGCGTTAAGGTTAAGGTAAGTTATCGATGGATCCAGCCATGTTTCCACAATAATTATATCATCTATGGAAGTACCTTATATGTTACGTTTTAATTCCTTTAAGTTACTAAGTAATTCTCCAACTTTCTGGTAGAAAATATTTAGCTTTTTGCTATCTATAGTTGAGGTTAATCCATGGAGATACTGGCTGGGTTTCTATTTGTATATTTTATTCCTAAATCAGATTCTGTATTACCAAGAGCTTATAAAGTTTTATATAATTTCTTTGATTAGGTGTTAAATCGGATTTGATCTTTATACTTCCGATATTTTTAGACTGGGCTGCTTTTAAGAATGTGATTGCTAAATGTTGATCTGGAAGGGTAATTTTCACTTGTCGAGGTCGATTTTAAGATTTTTCTTTATGATTCTTCAAAATAAAACAAAAATGGTTCAACAATTTTTAACGCATCCATTTCCGTTGTCTCCAGTGTAGTTCTGATATTTTCAGGTAACTTATAAACCATTATATTCATAGATCTGCATTGATGGTCTTATATTTTCACAAATAAATTAGCTTGTGATGAAACATATTTCTCTTCTCCAATTTAGACGCACGATGCTTTAAATGATTAATTTCGTTATGCGTATCTTGTAAACTTTTTATTCCCGATTTCAAAATTGATGCAGTCTTCTTTAAGAACGGCCCTCACAACTTTAGTCATAGTTGCCGTCGAGCTATTATTACCATCGCTATTTATAGATAGAGAGTTGGCACATTGAAATCTTTCACTATTAGATTTAGGATCCTCTTCATAATAATATTTTATCATATCGGATACAATTTCAATGAAACCAACTCGAGCATTAGGATATTTTTTATGATTCCGAACGTGGGTTGATGTACAATTTTCAAATTTTGCAATTGCGAACCATGTTTGAAAATTTAAATCCGAGATGAGAATAAACAGTTAGTTAAATACACCGAAAAAATTAATGACCAGAAGTGACCAACAGTCTTCATAAAGACAGTAGAGTGAGACTGATCTCAGTTTAGTTTCTTTTTGGCTTTTAATCTTTTCGTCTTGGAGATGTTCGCTCCGCTGGTATTATTATTTCCTTATTAAAGAAGTACCTTATCCTCGTGTTCTCTTTTGCATATTCTGGTAAAATCAATAAACCATTATCAACTATATTAATTTATTTAAAATTCGAGCTTGCGCAGTATAAGCTCGAATTTTAGGTTAGTCAGGACCATTACACTTTAATATATTAGTTTTTGATACTGAAAGCCAGATAAACTTTATCACCAGTATTTTGATTAAAGTTTCAACTTCAATTATTTAATCATATTGTGCTTTTTCTAGACGAAGAATAGAAGGATTTTCAACTAAGTATTTTATTATTCAGTCTAGTAGTTTGGCGGATAGACTTAGTTTGTCTCGAAATAATTGCCCATATTTGATTCATGTCGTCGATTTAAGCACACGAGTTTTTATCCATACACACCATTCAATTGACAATGAATATCGAAATGTTGCACATTTCTTGCGTTGAGAAATCTAATCACAGACCTAACTTCACAACTGGGGGAGTTCTTTATTGTTTTAAAGATAATAAATAGCACATTCAATACTAGCTAGACGTAACTTGCAATACAGATAGGTGAAATACAATTGAACATCTTAGCACACATCGGGTAGCTACTCTATCTACCAGCGCTCAATGCCTGTCGAAGTATTAGCTAGAGAAGTAGTTGTTTCAAAAGTGATTTGTTTCTTGTAGTCTTAATAAGACTCATTTGTTGAAGATTACTATACAGAATTCCGTTTTAGTTATTACGAAGGCATATTATAATATTTTGATAGATAGTAAATAAAACCTAAAGTCTTAGATGCCGCCGCTCGAACAGAATCCAAATGAGTCAGAAAAGAGAGTTTTTTTTTAAACTAACACCTTTGAAAGTGTAAGCACTAGATAGTTGAGTGTCTGCTAAGTATGATTTGCGAGCGAATGATTTGTGAGTACGATCACAGTTAAGGTGGCAATATTTCGCTATATTAAGTTTTAAATTAACACTAGTGCACCAGATGATATTTAAGTTATATTGGAGCATGTCTGCATCATTTTGAGATTCAATTTTCAAGTGAATTTTGAGATCATCTGCATATCAACACTGGGCAAGTTACCACTCTAAGCAGATTGTTGATAAAATATTGAAAGGAAGAGGTCCGAGGCAGGAGCTTTGTGGAATACCAGAAGAAGGCGTAATTTCATATGACTTAAACCAATTATAAAACACATAGCACGTACGATTGTTCAGGTAAGATTAAATAAGTTTTGTTAATACAGGGAGCTGACTTTGTTGATTAATAGTAACGTGAGAGGTCCGTGTAAATTACATCCACTAGACCAAGTGTGTCAAAAGTTTTTGATATGTATTGAAAGATGGTGGCAAGGTTCGTCATTATTGAGCGACGTATCATAAAATAGTGTCGGTGTGAAATATATTAACAAGTATTATTGAAGATTGAGTTATTAAGCACAATTTCGATTTTTTTGCGAAGTTTTAAAAGTGAAATAGGGCGATAATTATTTATATGTGAAGCGTCACCTTTCTTAAAAATAGGTGAAAGTATTGCAGATTTCCATCGGTTAGGAAATTGACTTGTGGATATTGAAAAATTGAAAATTGGGATCTTATCATCGCCTGCCATGATTTTGTTAGGAAGGCTGGCCTTTATAGATATCAATTGCGATTCCTTAACTTTTGCAATTGTAAAAAGAAGAATAGAATCGTCATGGATTGTAGGTGTGAAGTTATGACTGAAATTATTGAGAAATGCATCAGCAAATACATTTACAATGTCTCTAGGATTAATCAATTCTTCGGTGTCGTTATGAAGTCTGCCTGGAATTCTTGTTTTTCCGTGTTTGCTAGCGATAAATTTCTATAAATGAGAGGAATTTTGTTTAAGGATAGTTTCAGTCGGCATATGAAGAAACAGAAACTTGACGTTTAATTAATTTGCAAAGTTCTTTAAATTCGGTCAAAAATGAGGGATTGTGCGCTTTCAGCAACATTTTTCTAAGCGAAGTATTTTTCTGGAGTAAACCATGGTGGAAATTTTGACACAGTTTGCCGGAATTTAGGGACATATTTATTGAGAACAGTACGTATCATATAATTTAGTGAACATTGCATTAACGTCGTTTATAGATTCAAGAACACTCCAGTCTAAATTACTTCAGTTCATGATATAAAGATGTAAAGTTGGCTTTACAAAACTTTTATCTTCTGTTGTCATTTGAACAGGAAAGATACAGGAAAAGGTTTAAAACTGCAACTGAAAGCAATATCAAGGGCTGGATGGAAGTTACCTTCTCGAACAAAGTGAGTGACAAATAGAAATCTCAACATCATAGTTACAAAGTACCAAATCCACAATTATGGCTATTAAGAATACCGTTGTGTTGTTGAATGTTGAGTATATAAGAAAAATATTTTAAACATGCTGTTTCATTGTTTAATGGTAGACTTTGATTAGAAACCGAAGGTAAATTTAAATTACGAATAAATATAAACGTTTTATCTAATAAATGAAGTTCCAAAGAAAATGTGGACTCCAAAATATTCTAAGATAAGTCTTGCGGGACATAGACAACACTAATAACAAATGTGTTAGAATCAAAATGACATTTGCAGAGTATTAAATCAACAGCTTCATTACATGACTTAAACGTTTTTTTTTTAAATCTATATAAGCTATGTTATGGGTTCCATCATTCTAGATGCCATATAAATATTCAGCACTGACCGTTGGGTCTAATTAGTGCAAAATCCTCATAATTCCACCAGATTTATGCAGATTATCAGCGAATTATCATGTTTTACACAATAATCCTTAATTTAAATGAAAGCTTATTCAGGAGAATTTCAATTTTATTGGCTCTAAAAATTAATTGCTTCAAATTTATCATTTCATTGATGCATTTCTAGTTAAAAATTAACAATATATAATGGTGATGTGGCCATCATAATACTTTCCCTATATTTTTCTCGAAAACTATGAGGTTATTCTTAATCATTTGCTCAATTTTGAATTCTTCACAATTACTTGTTATATAAATTTCATTTAGTTCCTATATTTTATTAGAAATAAGTAAAAAATTGTAAAAAAAATTTAAATTAAGAACTTCTTAAATTTCAAAATTTATTTTAATAAATCTATTAAACTTTGCAAAAATGTTAAGTTTATTTACGTTTTACTTTTTAATTTAAATGTTTTACTGATTGGAGGGTGGTTTAGAGGCCACCCACCCACCCTATATATGCATATTAACTTTAATTACAAAATTTGGATAAAAGAAAATTGTCAGAAGTAAAATTTTTGATAAAAAAAATGGTTGCGACCGTCACTATGTGGTAATCCATACAAATTATTAAAATTTTAGAGCTTCCAATAAAATCTTCACAATTTAGAAAGCGGGTTGAATAAAAAATCTTGAAACCTAGAGAAGAAATTAGTGGAAATTTCTTGAATTCTTGAAAACGTAAATCTAGATTTTAGAAAAAAAATTCTAAAAAATCTAGGGCCTCAAGAAAAATCTAGATTTTTACAAACAAATTTTCTAAAAATTTTAGAGCCTCCAAGAAAATCTTTGCAATTTATAAGATAAGAAGATAACCTTGAAATCTGGAGGAGAAATTGCTGGAAATTTCCTGAACCTTTGGAAATCGAGAAGAGAAATTACGGAAAATTCCTTAAACTTCCTCGAAAATAAGAAAATATTTGTAGGGGAAATTTTTCTAAAAAATTCTAGACCCTCTAAGAAAAATTTTGCAATTTAAAACTTTCTAAATAATTTTATAGTTAAAACAAAATGTTGAATTCTAAAGAAGTAATTACTGAAATTCACCTGAATTCTCGAAAAAAAGAGGCAAGAAAATCTTGGGGAAAAAGTTATTGGCCATTTTCTAAACTCTAAACTTTTAGAAAAAAAATCTAGAATGCCTCAAGAAAAATCTCTGCAATTTAAAAGACAACTTAAAAAAAATCTTGAACTCTGGAGAATAAATTGCTAGAAATTTCCTGAACCCTCGAGAAAATAATCTGATTTCTAGAAGTAAATTCTAAAAATTCTAAAGCCTCAAAGAAAATCTTTGCGATTTAAAAGACAAGTTGAAAAAATCTTGATATGTGGAGAATAAATTACTTGAAATTACCTGAGTCTAGATTTTAAAAACAAATTTTCTAAAAAAAAGTCTTCATTTAAATCTTCGCAATTTACTGGAAATTTCCTAAATTTCTATTGTATCAATTTGAATTTACAAAAAAAAAATCAAAAATTATTAATTTTTTTTACGATTTTAGCTATAATTCTTTAAATAATAATAAAATAAAAATGAAGAGAAGTAAAAATGCTAAAAATTAGACATTCGATTTTCAATTGTTTTTCAGTATTTTTAAAATAACTTTTCATAGCAAGGACGGTTTAAAAAATTCTTTTACGAAGTTATTTCTAACATCAAATACAAATTGATGGACTAAAAATCTTAATTTTTTTTGCGCAATGTAGATAATTCCTAAAATTTCGATGTAACGATATGATAAGAAATTTTGTAAATTTCCAGAAATATTGCAAAAACATTCTAAAAAACAACTCTCGAAAAATTGCTTTGCTATATCCAAAACAAATTGCTCAAAAATACTAGAATTTACAGACCTTTTTGAGAAAAAAAAAACAAAATAAGGAAATAAATCTAAATCATTAACGGAAGATACTAAAATTTTTGAAAAGATATTTATAGCAAATTCTAAAATCATTAATGAAATGCTACAACCTAAATATACAACAAATAATATCATTTAAGAAAAAAGAAATAGTAGACTCCTTGGAGAAATTTCTAGAACTCTACAAAAGAAATTGTTGAAAATTTCTAGGAACAGATTTTCTAGAAAAATCTATAGCCTCCAAATCTGAATATGAGTTATTGGGAATGTCTGAAAAAAATGTCGAATTCTGGAAAAGATTATTTTAAAATAAGCCCTGAAGAAAATCTTTGCAAAGACAATATTAAAATCTAGAAGAGAAACTACTGAAAACAGCATCAAGAAAATTCTAAAAATATTAAAACGAACTTTATAAAACATCTAGAACTCCCGAATAAGACCTTTGCTAAAAATTCTGGAAATATGAATAAGAAATTACTGTTAACTTCCAGAATCCTCCAAATAAGTTCTAGAAATCTACAAGGAAAACTTTAGAATCCTTGATCAAAGTTCTTTGGAAAGAAAGATGCAAAAAAAAATTCCTGAAACTTTTAGAAGCATCTAAGTAAGTTCTAGAAAATTAAAAGAAAATTTCGTAATAAACTGTAAAACTCTCGAATAAAAAATAATCTAGAAATATCTATTTATTTATTAAATAAGAAAAAGAAATTACTGTACACTTTTAGAATCTTCAAAAAATTTTATAAACCTAAAATGAAGTCTTGTGAAAAATTCTAGAAACCTCAATGTAAAAGAAAAACTAAAAGTATGGATTATCTGAGAAAATTATAGAAATTTTCTAATAGAAAAAGTTGAACAAAATTTTGTTATTTGAAACTTATTGAAACTCTTGAAAAAAATCTTTGCTAAACCTGTAAAAATTTCTAGAGTTGCAATAAATACTAAAAGTATGGAGGACAAATTACTGAAATTTCAAGAATCTTTAAAAAAAAATTCTGAAATATTCTAAAGTTAAATATTTTCCTCACAAATTAAGAACTTTACGAAAAACATGTATTTATAAAACTTGTTCAGTTTCTCATTCCCTTTTTTTGAAAAGTTATGTAATATTTTTTAAATTTAGATTTTAAATATTGAGAAAAAACAAAACAAAAAAGACGCCTCGAGTAAACATCCACTTTCGGTTTATGAATGTTCATGAAAAGCTTTTCAGTTCCAGTTTTTAATGATAAAACATAAACAGTCCACAGACATTCTCATTCACGAAAACAATACTTTCCACAAATGGTGATATGGCCATCATAGTAATTTCCCTATATTTTACTCGAAAACTATGAGGTTTACGGAAAAAAGCAATTCTTACTAATTTGTTCAGTTTTGGATTCTCTACAATTATTTGTTATGTAAATTTTATGTGACTCCAATAGTTTATTAGCAATTAACAAAAAATATCAAAATTTTCAATTTTTATTATTTTTTCTCGAAAGTTAAGAATTTTATGAAAAATATATTTTAATAAAATTTGTTTATTTTTTCATTCCCTTTAACTTTTGTTTGAAAGGTTTTGTAATATATTTCATTTTTAAAAACATATCGGAAAAAAACAAAACACGGCCTCGAGTAAACATCCATTTCCGGTTTTTGAATGTTTACCAAAAGCTTTTCAGTTCAAATTTTTAATGACAAAACCTTAAGTTTAAAATTTAATCTCAACCGGATCATTCGTTTTTGAGATACAGCGCCCATAGGCATTTTCACGCACGAAAACAATACTTCCCCTATATATACTATATAGGGAAAGTAACAATAAACCATTCCTAACTCTGTAGTCACTACAGAAGCTCGAGCTTTAAACTACACACGACAATACTATTCTGGTAGACTAGTACTTTATATTAGAAGCTAAGTAAACTTTATTAACACTTTTTTTCCAAATATTTACTTAACTTATAGCACGTATACTCTTCATTTTGATGTCCGAGTTGTGCGAATGCAGATAAGAACTGGAAAAATATCTTTCCAATAAAAGTATAACACATTCGTTAATAGAGTTTAGAATAACTCTTTGTAAAACAATCAAAATCATATTTTGCCTTGATAATAGACAACATTTTCAATTCATTCATCCATAAAGTCTTCTTAATATATATCTAGTTATGATGAAATAAGAGTTTATTAATTTACCTTAAATGTATTTAATATTTCACTGATACAAAAGTAACCATTAATTATTAAAAAAAAAGATAGGTTTTATTTAATCGAATAAGTTCGAGGGCGCTGACAAAACATTTTTTTTAAGTTAGAGACCCTTTCCATTGGCCAGGCCAGACTGGCAAAAAAACGCGTTTCTGGCCACTAGGGGTATGCGAAAAATTAAAATAAGCAACGTTCAGACGGCTCCATAAAAAATAGACAAACCCCATTTCATAAAATGAACATCTCGGGTGCGTTTACCTTTATGTACATGTGTTTTCACGGTACAATTAAATTAAATCATGCTTAGAGTAAAGCAGACACACGCATAAATTAAATACGCGATGGTAAACCCTAACCTACGCGTTAGGGTAGGTATTGATTGTGAACTTCTCGTATGCACTTAGTAGCGTGTCATTCTTGTCCGTGGTCATTACCTCTGCACTAAAGTTGGGGAGCGTATTCCCATAGGATAAGGGGGGCGAGATAGCACATTCCATTTGGTCGCACACGCATTTGTAAAAGCAATGTTCCGTTTTGTACACGTTTTTTTCAATGGTGTGCGTAATGCATTAGTAATATATTTTCCTGCGTATAGTGTAAAATATGTAATGCATGTAAAATATTAGAACATATATGTTTATATTAATTATTGTATTAAATTACTTTTTAAATGCAGTTATCCTTCAACACTAAATATATACATTTCGAACACTGTGTTTTCATATGGTCTACGGAATAAATATATTATTATTATTATAAAGAGTTAATACATCAAAATGTACATTTAGTATTAAAAAAATCAAGTGCGTTTAATTAATGATTTATTCAATTTCATAACTCAAAAAATATATATTCAATAATCATTATCCACTTTTGAAAATGACAAGCAATTGTCGAAACATATATCAGGAAACTGTTAAAGGAATTATGAAACCAAACAAGTCTTATTTACAAATCCACCCCTGCGATATATGTAGTAACAAAATACTAGATCATAGATAAGCATAAATTAAGGAAAATAACTACCAACAATTTATTTTTGTTTCTTTTCTTGAATATTGTCGCCGTTTGCTTGGTGGTACTTTTTGATTAAAATTAAATAAAACACGTTTCACTTTGTTTTACCACAATAGTTATTTATTAACTGCGACTATAGTTTTGATCATAAACTGATCATTATCAAGCAGTTAATAAATAACTTTGTTTTACACAAAGTGAAAAATCTTTTTTTTCATTTTATTACTTTTTCTCTATCAATAAAAGCCTTCGACCGGTTTGGAACTATTTTATTCTCATCAGAGTAGCGCAGTTGAAGGCTGAAAAGCGGAGTTTTACTTTAGAGTTATAATTTGATTTCCTTTCATGTATATTTATACGTAATTCATTTTAATAGCATAAAGTATTTAATTGACCTTTGTATGTTTTGTAACTAACATAAATTATATGATTGAAGGTTTTGCCCTAAAGCACGGGGAATGATAATAATCGCCGACGTAAAATATTCTATTCGCAGGATAATATATTCGCTCCCAATTAGCAACGAGACCCTAAACTATTGAAATAGTTATGCGAGCTCTGGGTGATGAGGGGGTATTATTATTAGTATTGCCCTTTCCGGGACCATAAGTGACAGATGGAATAACATGGGGTAAACAATTTTTTTTAAATAAACATTTGGTATTTATGATGCCTAATTCCATATTCATGTTATTTGGATACTAAGCGGAAGCAGTATTAATAATATATCAAATCATTTTATTATTTACAAAAATTTGACCTAAATACGCTAGAAATTGCAAATATTTTGCGTAAGTGTAATAAGTATTCTCACAGGCTATCAAGTGTAATAGATCTAGTGTAAGTACACAAAAAGTCGTGAACACTATTCTTCAAATTTTATTTAAAAGTGCCATATTTGGCAAATAATTGGGTGAATCATCATCAAGGGAGCCTTCTTGGAGCAACTGTCGTTAGAAAAATAGAGAGTGAAAATGAAAGAACACTTGTTTTGAAATTCAAGCGTTCCCAAATGCGATTACAATTTTTGAAGAAAATAATAATGTTTAATATTAGAATCCTTTTGTTTAGCATATTGATTAAAAATACTTATTTAATGAGGACCAGTTTTTAAATAAAATACATACATACATTGAATCGACAATTCAAAACTGTTTCAATTTGCGGTGATTTAAATATAGATCAGTTGAAATTAATTAAAATGACTGATCTCCTAAAAGACTTGTTTCATGCTCAAAATTTGCAGTCTATGATTAAGGATGTCACAAGAATCCAAAACCTACCAAATTCAGATCAACCATTTATAACCTCTATTGATTATATACTAATAATTCTAATATTATAAATGAGATACACAATTTTAGTCCTGGTGTATCCGATCATTTTGCCCAAGAAGTCCATGTAATTATAAAAAAGCCAATCCTGAAGAAAATCACTTATTCAATGGGTCGTTTTTTTTCACCAGATAATATAAATTAGTTTCTTCAACATTTTACCGAATATAACATATTTAATGAATGGCCACAAAGAAACAATGTAGATTAAATTTTCAATAATTTTTACGAACAATTTAAGTGGAGTTTTGAAGCGGTCTTCCCTAAAATAAAAAGAAAAACGCCATATATATACACAACAAGACTTAAACAATATACTTTACATTTGATAATACAGACAACCGAATGAGGAAACTATTTAGGGATAACTATAGATCAGCATCTACTATGAACAAAACATATAGATGTCTGTGCAAAAATTAATAAGTCATATTATTTGATATCGCTTCTAAAAAATCAATTCAATATCCATTCTCTTATTACCATTTATTACGCAATCGTGTATTAACATCTTACTTACAATATAACAGTATGGGGTCTGTCTATTGAATTAAGTCGATTATTTATATCGCAAAATGAATTATGAGACTAATGTTTACTTTGCCATGAAATATATATTAGGGTGACCAGAAAAAAAAATTAAGAATCGGATCTATTTCTGAAATTAGTCGTAGTGATTCTTGAGAAGTCCTGATACCAAATATCAATCATTTGATTGAAGTTTAGAGGTGGCTCAAATCAAAAGTAAGAAGAAAAATCTGTTTTTTCGGGGGATATAAATCTGTGGCATTTCCAAAACCTATTACTAAGTTGCCGTAATGTTCTTTCCAATTGAAAAACATTATATAGAAAAGGTTTTAATTATTAAACTCATATTATTGGCGATCTTTGAAACGCAGCGCGCATTTTTAGATGTTAATTTTGGTCAAAATTTTCGTATTTCCGGATAACTTGACGTATAACTTCGGTTGACAGATGACTTCATCGCTGTTTTTGATCTTAAACACTAAACAATACATGTGACACTTAGTGCGACACCTTTGCACCACTTTCTGTAACCCGAAATTTCGTCCAGTTGCTCTGAGCTGCAAAATCAAGATTTTTGTCTTTATTCATTAAGTACTTATGAAATTAAGTTTTAACATTATAATAACATATCTCATGTGGGAAAACATGTTTTTAATTTAAAAAGTGGTAAAGGTCAGGTTTAAACAATTGAATTTTTGAGAGGTATTCCAAGCATTTACGTTTTAATGTGCTCTCACAAATCTGTTTCAATATTCTAAGACACTATATGAATGAGCAATGTCCATGATTATTTGACTTGAAATAACTACAAAATTTTCGAATACAAATGTAAGCATACGTATGTCAAAAAATCTCTACATAATTCCGGAATTAATTTATATAATAAACTTTCGTATGAAATGACATCTTTATCGAATAAAAAATTCAAATAAATATTATAAATATTTCTCTCCCAACATGCCTATTACGATATTAATGAATTTATTGACTGCGTTAAAGATTTATAAGCATTAAGTTGAATATTTTGCTATAATATTAATTATATAATTTCACCAAATAACAGCCTCTTCAATCCAATATTTAATTATGTGTTAGCTATAATATTTTTTACTATTTTATCTAATCGTTGTAAAATTATTATTAGTTATGATGTGTTATTGCCTTGTCTTATATTATTGTTAACAATGAGAAAGACCAATAAATTCTCATTCTTTTTTTTTCAAATAAATTTTTGATAAATCTTAACAAAATCTGGTTTTTTTTTTACCAAATTTCGTGTAAAATTAAAAATGTTTTAAACATAGTTAATAATTAAATAAGTCTTGAGTTGTTTCATATATAATTTCAATTAATTAATCTTTAACAACGTTTCACATTTTCAACTGCTTTTTGTTGTAAAGCATTTTAATTTTAAAAGTGTCCAATTTAGTTTTATGTGAATTTTATTATTTTTCACATATATTTATTTTCATTTTTGAACTGCTCGTAACAAATTTTAAATGTTTTTTTTTAGCAAAATCCTATCTTGTTATTATTTTATAATTTTTTTATTGGCAAATTTCAATTAATTTTTCAGCTGCTTTAAGAGAATTTTCAAATGTATTTTTATAGCAAACAAATTTTCAATTTTTTGCAAATTGTTACAGTTATATTCTTTATCATTTGATAATTGTTACATTTTCTTCTCTAAAAAAATTTATTTTTTTCATAAAAATCAAAATAATTGTATTTTTTTCATAAAATTCAAAATAATTGTATTTTAGTTTCCATTTTTTTTTAAATCGTTTGTAAGCTAAAACTGTTTTTATAATTTAAATTACCACCGCTTTATTAATAGGGTAGTTTAAATGTTTCCTATTTTTCTTGGGAAATTATAATTGCTTAAATTTCAACGGTTTTAAATAAATGTTTAAAGTTTGAAAGTTTTTACTGTAAATATTTCAATTATTAAAATTTTATTAATAAAAATTGAATTTGCTCAGAATAATAAGTTTAAAATTTCCTTAAATACTAACATTTCTTAAAAATTAGGTTTGTTGTTTTAATTTTTTTCGCGCTCTACTCTTTCACCTTTTAAATCATTTTTTTAAATAATAATTTTAAAAAAGCAATTAAGTTGTTTTTGATTATTTCTGACTATTAGCAAATTTCAATTGATTTTCTTTAAAGAGCATTTTAAAATGTATCTTTAGATACGTTTTAGCTGTTTTCTTAATCGATTTTCATTTTTTTGCGAATTTTCCATGTTTCTTTATTTGTTGTTTGAAAATTATTCTTTAATTTTCTTTTAACAGAAAATCTTTTTTTTATATAAAACTCAATCTTTTTATTTTTTATTTTTTTTAACTTAAATGATTTGTTAAATTTTTATTATAGTAGTAGTATTTATTTATCCACTGAGCTTACTATATATAATAAAATCGATAATAACAATAAAAATTTTGTTTATAATTACTCTTTAAATAAAGTTATAATTTTTCTATTTTGTAAAATTTGATCTAGTTAATGTTTCTTATGTTTTTCGTAGGAAATTAAAATGTATTCTTGTTAAATTTCAACGGTTTTCGACTTAACAAGGGTTTTCACAGTTGTGTCAAAATTTTAAATTGTTAGAAATTTTATGCAGAAAAACACGAGAAAACTGATAAACATCTTAAACTAGCAAATAATGTTTTTTCTTAACCAGTATCAATTGTTTTTACATTACTCTTTTCTTTTCTCTTTTAATTTTTTTGAGCATGTATATTTTTTAGGAAGTTTCCATATATTTCATGTATAGTTTTTTTTTAATAATTTGTTTTTATGTGTATTATTTAAGAAAGAAAAAATTAATTTTCTTTTTCTTGTTGGTAAGTTTCAATTGTTTTTTTAGCTGTTTTTTTGGAAATTTTTCATCTGCTTTTTTATGTAATTTGTTCTTATTTGAGAAATGTTTTGTAAGATGAGAATCATTTTTTTTTGTAAAATTCAAACTAGTCTTTCTTTAAAATTTATAATTGGGTTTTAAGCATTTTTTAAAATATTTTTGACAAAACCGTTTCAAAGACAACAAATCTCACTTGGCCTGAGAAAATTCAGTTTAAAATTTACGTAAATTCTGATTTTTAATAGACAATATCATTTTTTAATATTCTAATCAATTTTTTATTTCACTCTTTTCTTTGTTAACATTTCTAAGTATATTTTATATGCTCACATAAATTTTAAATATGTTTATTTTCAAAACAGTAATCTACTTGTTTTTTTTTTAAATTATATTACTTATTAACAAATTTCAATTGAACATTGTAGGCAACTTATTAGCTTCACTCGACACTTTCAATTGTTTTTTCAACTGCTTTAAGCGAATTTTATAACGTATTTTTAGATTTTTGAAAATTTTTTTAATTAATTGTTCCTTTAAATAAAATTTTGACATAACTCAACAAAATATAAACTATTTTTCTTTTGTAAAGCATTTTATTTTTAAAGGTGTCCAAATTTTTAGGTAAATTTATTTATCACACATATTTAAAGCAAATTCAACTGCTATTAACAAATTATAAAAGCTTTTTTTGTAAAATTATATGTATTTTTATAGCGGTTTTCTTTACAAATTTCAAATGTTTTACGAATTTTTAAGTTTCTTCTTTATCATTTGTGTTTTTAATAATAGTGTAGTTTAAATTATTCTTTTTTTTTTCTCTTGAAATTTCAATTGTACATTGTAGCTAACATCGCTTCACTCAACAATTTCAATTGTTTTTTCAATTGCTTTAAGCGAATATTATAATGTGGTTTTAGATTTTAAATATGTTCTTTTCGAAGAAAATTTCTTTTTATCATAAAAACCAAATAATATTTACAATTTATTTGTATGTTAAAATGTTTTTTTTGTAGTTTATTAATGTTCTTTTAATATATATAGTTTAACTTTTTTTTGTAAAATTCGAAATTCCTTCATTTTTTCCTGTGTTTCTTGGGAAATTGTAATTGGTTTTGGTTAAATTTACTGTTCTCAGATAATTTTAAATTGTTGAAATTTTACGTAAGAAACAACTGAGATTTGCTAAAAAAACATAAGAATGGTTGCGACCGTTAGTATATGATAATTCATGATAAAAACATAGTTTAGTGTGAAAAATATTTTTTAGCCAATATTACTAGGTTTTTTTTTATTTCAACTTTTTTAGGCATACATATTAGTTATGTTCGTAAATATCATTATTTTTGAAAAGGTAAAATGGAGCTACTTTTCTAAAAAAAAAAATAAACAGTTTCTTTTGGTTAATTGTTATATCTTTGTAATATGTTTCAGCTCATTTTTTTTAGATTTTGGTAAAATTTGTATTTAACCTTTTTTGTAAAAATGTTTTCGGTAAAATTTTTAATATACATTTTGTGATACCTTTAAGCGCCATTTTACAAACGTTATTTTTAATGAGAAAAACAAAACATTATTCCTAAATGCGAAGAACTTAAATAGGAAAAATTTCATTGGCTCTTTTTTGGATTTAGTCAATTTTTAATTTTTACAAAACACTATTTAAAGCAAACTTCTGCTCATACTCGTTGATTTTTTGTGAAAATATTAAAATATAGAATTAATAAAATAAATAATTGTAATTAACAAAAAATGAGCAGCATTAAAAAACCTATAGCTTTTGAGAAAAATACAGGAAAATTCCTATAATGACCCATCATCACTTTTTTCTGTTTAAAATCGATTTAAACCATAGTTCAAGTTCGAGTCATCTAAAAATCATGATTATAAATCTTTAATGAAAGTAATAGTCATCAAATGAACAATTTTCACTAATTCTGAAGAACTATAAATGAAATTTTGTGAAGAAAGGAGACTCAATCGTTCATTTATAGTACAGTACATCTTTACGTAACTCAACAATCATTAAAATTCTGAAGAAGTTAACTTAACCAACTCTAATGGCCACTTGCACCAGTTCTGGTTAAATTTTTCGATTAACTACTCGTGATTAACTTTAACCAGAATATTTCGTTTGCACTGTCAGCTGATTAAGTAACCACCGACCACAGAGTAGTTTTTATAGAATTTTCATTTTTATTTTTGGTATTTTTATGCCGTACAATTGAGAACAGTGGCGCGTCTGAATATTTAACCTATATATATATATATATATATATATATATATATATATATATATATATATATATATATATAAAATGTCTGACAAATGTACATAAATAACTTCACGATTATAAACGTCCTGAATTTAGTCGCTATGTACTTGGCACGTTAACCGGCCAAAATCGGCTGGTTAAATATTTGACGTTTTTGGGGGACTTTAACCGGGGCAAAGTTGCGGTGCAAACTGATATTTCGTTAACCAATGATTAACTTTTAATCAATGGTTAAGTCAAGTCGGTAACCTTTACTATTGGGATCTAATTAATCGCACTTAAGGCAATCCTTTAAAGTAACAAGCTTATTTACTTACAATTTAAAACATAAATAACAGACCACGTAGCCAAACATTAGCACTACAGCTACTACTAAGTATGAAGCTTCCTATGTTTAACTTAAATAATAATAGATGAGAAGCTTGGCTATAGTTTGAAGCGCAACTAGAATTGATTTATATAAAATACACAAAGCTTTTGATGTTTTGAGGAAACAAACCTCAAATACTCAAATGCGAATAATAAAAGCTATATTCAGTCATATCTTTAATAAATGAAATACACTTAATACAGTTCTATAAATTGATTCTTTCAGGTTAACATAATCTTGAAGTCATGTTAAAGTGGACTCGAAGAACCACTGAGGTAGAAATAAGCAGATGTTGTTTGATTGCGAATGAATCCGCGCACGCTCAATTTAACGTAGATTTAATAAACGAGCCATTAATCAATCGCAATGAGCCTTTTGTGGAGGCGAAAAAAAAAGCTCTAGCATGTGAGTGACATTTTCCAAGTCATTCAACCATCTCTCCCCGTCAATGCGAGCGGTATACTCCTTTATAATGTGATTTGCCGTCGTCGGGCGGGCCAACAGAAATAATTAAAAGATATTTTATTGTATGGGGGCCAAAAGTGACACACAAAGGCCCATTATGCGGACAGCAGGGCGCACTCTCCCAGCAAGAAGTCGTAGTTATGGTGTTTGCGGGGTAGAGCCGTGAGTTGCAAGTATCGCAGCTGTCTGATGTCATACTTGTTCAACACAGTGTTGATAGTTTATAACGAGCCACAAGACGCAAACCCTGTTAGGTGGGATCAATAGACTCCTCCTGAATGGCATACACGTGTTCTGATTCACGGAAATTAAACGTATCAATTTCTGGGCGCACTGGATGTATCTGCTACGCTCAAAGTACCGAAACCTGGCGTAACGATTTTAAGACAATGTAAAATGCATTACATGTGCTCCGCCGTAATCCCATCACACACAATATACATAAACAAAGTGTGTGCGGCAGTACTTCCTGATTGAGCGTTCTCAACTTTATGTTTTATTAAAGAGCGCATCGGCCATCATTAATAATATGCACTTGACGGAATTACAAACATGATCGGAGCTTTTAATGGCCGCATTTCAATTCAGCGAACAAATAGATCCAGGGAAGCCCACATGCATTTATTCATTCATGTTCAGCATGTCCATTCATCCTTGCTTTAATTATATCGATCTTACGTCACTCCCCGATAATTATGCAGACATGGGATGGGCCCGTTTTAATTCGGCTCGTTATATAAATATAACTAAAATAACAAAGGGTCGCGTGCTTCAAAAGTTATCTTTCGGCACAGTGATGGGGTGTGCATTGCCAGGCAATGTCAGTTATGTCCCGGAACTGTTCCGATATATCAGAATGTTTAAATAGTGGAAATGTTGAATGTATTTCGTATCTGTGAAGTTAAAATAGTATTGACTTCGATATTATGTAACAAACGAATAGTTTTCATCAGTTAGTACGATTGGTATCCAATATAAATGTACTATGATTTAATAGAACCAATGTGGATGTAAACCTTATTCTTCTTGCAGCGTGCAGTGTTAAAAAATTGGGGGAACCCACCTGAGAAAAATAATCGAAAATTGCTGAAACAAATGAAAATTCGACAAATATATCTCACTGATTGTGCTATCTACAACCAACCAATACAAAACTACACAATAAAGAGCTGATATCTTTAAAAGTATCAACTGTTTTCTGCAAGAATGTATGAAAGGTAAGTATCTCAAAGCAACCACCTAAATTTAATAAAACATAAGTAACTACTTTACATAAAAAGAGGTCTTAAACTAGGTGCAGAGTACATGGTTTTAGTTGTAAACAGTACCATCTCTGAAGAAGTTTCTAGAAGTCACTTAACTATATTGCACTTTTACTATAAGTTGAACTATGAGAACCTTATTTTACTCACAAAAACTTTATTGTTAAGACCCAGCTTTTCAAAACCTTAGTTTAGTTTCTCCTGAAGTTTAAAGTATTTCAAGAAATTTTATTACTGCTCGAGCATATCCAACTAACATTAGATGTCTGATGTGACTTACTTACTAAGCCAATACATGATTCTTCTGTATGAACATCTAGACTCCCAGGATTTATTAATAAGTAAATAAACCTTTGTTTTAGTGCAAACTATATCCTCAATTTTTTCAAAACTGCAACCCTATTGACCAGTCAGGTATTTTCCTAATAATTAATTCCTTTAATTACCTAGAAATGTTTTGTAAATATAATCGTGTCTAATCGACATGAAAATGTACTATCTAATAAGATACCACTGATAGCTCTTAGGCAACGCTACTGGGCTGAATGGAGCAAAGTTTGCATTGAATTAATACACCTTGCCAGTCTTCCTCTTCACTCACAAAGGCCTTGAATTGATGAAACCACTTCTAAAGGCAGAAAGACCTCTGGTCGATAGCCTTTTGACAGATTAATACATTAACACATCATTCATTAATCATCATTTTAATGTAAATATGTACAGAATTTGTCAATAAATATATGTTACTACCACTTCTAATTCTCCAGCACAAGTGAAGATCTATCAAAAAGCTTTCCTTTGAGTCGACGTTATCATTCATTTTTAATTTGACAGCTAGATGTTCACTTTCACTCAGTATACAGACTTCCGTTTAAGGCGTATTTTGTTTGTTAAGTAAGATCTTTAGCACAGCAGGTTTGAAACCATTCTACTTCTATCACCAATTATGTCTGCTGTCATTTCGAGCTTTTGCAAACAGATATGTGAATAAATAGATATAACTGTTTTCGAAAGTTTGAATTGGCAATAGAAATAAGGTGGCTTTAAACCTACTATTATAAATATGAAAACCAAAACAGACGTATCATTACCACCCTACCAGGTGTTATCCATAATAAATTGATAATTAAAAAGAGTAAGTATATAACAGATACAACCTCTAGTAAGCAATTAGTAATTATGAACGTATAAACCTAAAATAAGAGATATGTGTACTTCAAGGAAATCATCAAAGTAAGCTTATAGTCATTTAGGAAATTTTTAATCGATTTAGATAGGAGCGAGGCATTAAAGACTATATGAAGAAGATCCTAAATGAGATCTCAGATCTAACATTTGAACCACGAGTATGAGACGAATAGACTGTTATTCATTTAGATAGTACATCCCTTATCTAGGTTAACAAGCAATCCTGGATGTCATAAGAGAATAACAAATTATAAACATTATTTATTATTATTTATTTATTAGTGCTTTATCAGACTTGCTTTACAAATATAATTCGAAATACATAAGAAAGTAAACAAAACCATACAAATAATTTCGTCAGCAAGTTGAAAGGCGGAGTTCACTCTTGAAGAATGTTCTTCCACTCTAACCTGTCGGGCCTCTCCTTCACTGTGTCATTATAGATGAACATTATATAGCTATCCAAAAATTTTTCACCAAAATAGACTGTTTTAGTAAAAAGTGTTCAAAATTACCAGTATACTTATGGAACTATAGTATAGTTATCTATGAACAAAATATATTCTAACCCAAATAATTGAATCTAAAAGTACCACGCAAAACTGGATAATATGTCCAGGAAAGAAAAAAATAAAGGCTATATACAGAGCCAAAAGGGAAGCTCGAGAAAAGATCTGATAAGAGGTACACAAAAACATATGCGGTTGTGAGTATCATCAAAGCCAAGCATTCAACTAAAAGATGATAAGAAAGTCGAGACTATGAAAGATCTATTTCCGCAGGAAGATGAGATTTTGTTTTAAAGAAAGGAGAATTTAAAAATAAACAGTATACTGCTGGAGCAATAGTATAGTGGCTTGGAGCAAGAGCTCTTTACTAACAAAACGATGTCTGACTTAAATATTTTGCTTTAACAAAAGAAAATTAAGAAGGCTATACAGGGAGATATATGAGAAGCAAGATAAAAGATTTGTCGAGAAATAAATGGAAACATACAGTGCTTCCCAAAAGTAACGGATAAATTCTATCAAAAAAAGTCAAAATTTTCAATATTTATTGTTTTTCTCAAAAGTTAAGAATTTTACGAAAAATATATTTTAATAAAACTTATTCAGTTCAAAATCTAAAGGGAGTGAATAATTTTTATTAAAATATATTAATATATTTTAACAATAAAAATTGAAAATTTTGACATTTTTTGATAATTGCTAATAAACTATTGGAGTTACATGAAATTTATATAACAAATAATTGGAAAAAATTAAAAAGTGAACATATGATTAAGAATAGTTTTTTTACGTAAGCCATATACTTTTCGAGTAAAATATAGGGAAAGTACTATGATGGAAACATCAACATTTTTGTAAATATCGCCGTTATTTATCAACCGATTTTTATTATTTTTGTTTTGTTGTATTCAGAATAAAAAATCTATCAATTGAGGTATCGCAAGGGGTACTTTGCTATATGAATTTTTAAAGTTGAGGTTACCACCCCTTAGGGGCGAAGGGGTGGGGGGGCTTAAAAGTGTATCTCAGGATAGTAATTTAACAACAAAAATCGACCAGTCAAAGTCAATTTTCTGAAATATTTTTATTTACGACTTTACAGAATTTATTCCTTACTTTTGGGAAGCACTGTTTGAAAACAGTCATAAAAGTAAACGCCAAACTGCTCATTCAATTAATACATGACTAGGATACAGATTGCAAAAGCCTTATTTTTACAGAAGAAGATACAAATGAGCAAAACAACAAGAGATAATTTGAAAAATAAATAATTATGTCTAATAAAATTGAGAACGACCGGAGAACGGATAAAGCAAAAAAACAGAAGGAAGAGGAAAGCTATATAGTGTACTGGTAGAGCGTTAATATTTCGGCTTAGAGAGAGCTGCTTAAAAAAATATACACACCTAAACCAAAAAAATATTTTAATATTAGAAGCTGATTCTGAAACGAGCAACTTAAAATATTTGTTGAATTGTATGCAAAGCAAGCACAAATAATTGGGTCTAACAATACTACATAAAACTAGAAAGAACATATAATGAAGATTAACATAAGGAAAGAAAGCAAAAATACAATCGTGGAATTGAATATGGTGATGGTAAAAAGAGCATATAACAGAATTGATGAGACAGATTATGATGAAACTTCGTAATACATTGAGTAAAACAACAAAGTTGGCCACACAGTGGCTTCATCAGGCAGGTGGCCACTATATGGTCGCAACCATTATTATACTACTTAACTATATTAAGGCATTTGGTACTATTAATCATTACAAATAAATGGCTAAGATCAATTATTTAGGATTTAGTAAATTTGCTGTGAAGATAAAGTTTTTAAAATAGTCGTTTTTAAGTGGTTCGGATGAAGAGTAAAAATTTAGATGTTACTGCTGGTGTTCCCCAGGGTTACTTTCTGGGGCCAATCCTATTATGCACATATACGGGCGCTACTCAACTACTATAAGATTCTTTTTATTCTCCGAATAAATTGGATTAATATTTCTTATCACTTTTGCTAATGTAGTTATGTTTTGTTTAATAATACATTCTTTATTTTTCAAAGTAATTACAATTAATATACAAGATTAAATGGCTTCATATAACTAAATTATACATTTTCTATATATATATATATAATAACCTCATATTTTACAATAAAATTTCAGTTGATAATATCTTATGTGTTTTCAATTTATTTTTTATAAGGTATTCAATGTACATTTAGTGTTTTAAATAAACCAGTGAACCAAAACGGATTACTAATAGTTTTCATTCAAATAATTATTTTTTATATAAACCTGTAGTAATAACCGAATCTAACAAAACCGTCCGATATTACAGCAGATTCGTGTTCCCTTCAATTAGATAGTTCGTTTAATGGCGGTAATTAAAATACTAGATACGGGAAAATCGTCAGGGGAACGTCGGCCATAAAAAGGGCCAATAAAAAGAATGTGGGTAGCTCGAATTTAATGTGATTATTCGCCGGTTGCATTCGGTGGGTAATACATGTCACCGCTTTAATTATATAATTATAAAATAACCTCGGTTAATATTACACTAGATTTGTTAATTTTAAAATATTCCGCGTCCCTGCGAATGGGCATAATTATTTGTGACAATGAATTAAACACGCGTGGATTTATACAAATAAACAATTTTCGATTTTATTTTGAAATTATGCGGAATATTGGATTGGTTTAAATTCAGTACATTTGCATAATTTAATGATGATTATTGGCCCGTTAAAATTGACAAAATTAAATATATATATATATATATATATATATATATATATATATATAAAACTAAAAGAAATATATTAATTATTTAAATAATAATTTATTATTTAAGTAATTAGTTTATTTCTTTATAATTAAATGTAATTATTTAATTTCTAAATTAAAATAATTTATAAATTATAATTATACTATTTAAAAACATTATACAAAATTAAAAAAATCGTCGTTTTATTATCTTAATATTGCTAAGATATTGTAGTAACCTATACCTTATACCTAAGTTGTTTTCGTTCTTAAGTCATTGCCAAAAATGTATCTTGCAGAGAAAATTATAATATATTATACAATCTATAAATTATAAAATTACCAACTTAAATATAAATCGCAACCTCACTAATATGTACACTGGTTTTATTCCAAATTTTAATTACACTGTTTGCGTTTATCAAAAATAAAATGTTCCAAATAATAACTTATTTTTAAAGTTTAAACATATTAATGAAAATTAAAAGCTACAACTTACGTTAAAAAAATAATAGGAGTCTGTGTGGTACATACCTGAAACAAAGAAATATTATTAAATTTTAAGACCTAAAAATTAATAGTATTAATTATTAAAGTCTTAATAAAAGATGTGAATTTCTTTATTCACAGAATCAAATTTACTAAACAATATAATATTGAAAACAGTGTGACAAATATGCAAAACGATAGAAAAACAGTCCTAAATGTGGTTTTATATGTAGAATACGTAACGATTTTTCATTACAGGTGTTTTTATAAAGATGGGCAAATAGATGATCCGAAAGATGATAAAAAGATTACAAAGGATTAAAATTCTTAAGAAAATTTTGTAGTTATTTTAAATTTAAAAATAATAAAATTGATAATTAAGTTTGCAAAAATCTATACTACTTGTAGAATTTCGGCGAATAATTGCATTAGTGCTTAATAACCGTCAACTAGACTAACTATTATATATTTATTAACTATTTTAGGAGAAATATTTATTCTACAATTTATAGTACCGCTAAAATATACAGAGTAAGCATAATCTTAGCATAAAACAATATCTAACTTCTCAGATTATCTTGTTAAAACTGCTATTTTTCAAAGCACTAGTTTTAATTGATGAATTGATAATTTTACAGAGTTTAAGAAGTATTTCGCAGTTTCTAAGATTTGTCTACAGTTTAACAAAAAAACAATACTTTTTTTATCATGTACTACTTTGATTTTGCGTTTTGATGTCTTATTTATAATTTTAATTCTGCTTCTTTAAAATTTATTTAATTGATCATTTGATTTTAATTTTCTTTACCTATCTCGAAAAACCCAAATATACAATTGGACAAACTCAACGAGAGCAAGTTAAGTATTATTTCATTTCGTCTTTTTTTAAATCAAATTTTACAGTATTGTTGAAACAGTAACGATTCGACGTTCTACAATAAAATTTGTCAGTATTTTTCAACGCAATTAACACGTTTGTTTATTCATTTGTCGGTATTCATTCTGAATATACACTGCCCATTTTTAATTACAGAAATTTTTGGTTCTATATTTTAATCAGTGGCGTGTACGGTGAAATATTAAAACGGCAGAAAATAATCATTACACGCAAACTATTTATCAATTATGAAGCCACATGTTAAATATACTGTGAACCCTGTGACCCAGTGTGTAACGTTTCTAATTCTGGGTCAAATAGCTGGCGAAATAATGTAAATATTTTGACGATAAATATTTGCGCCTTAATACCTCGCAATAATAATAATTAAAAACTAGCTATTAAAGGTAATATTTAATAAAACTTCAGTCTTATTAATTTGTTACTTTAAAATATGTGAATTTTGTAATAGTTATGAAAATTTTACATTATATAAAAATATAGTTATAAGGGCTGAAATATTGGTCGATGGCCAATAAAGAAGAAGAAGAGAAGCAGCATAATAGTTGTGAGATCGTGTTATTATAATTATAATACTGTCTTTAATAATGATATACTTGTTTTTATATCAGTTTTTTAAACTTCTATTTTGCTATAAAACGCAACTTGAAAATAAAGAAATTGTGATGTAATCATCATAATCATCATAATACTTTTCGATAATTTTTTGTGCACATAAAACGCATTTAAACTGACCAAAAAATACTTCTAAATTATCGATAAAATCAAAAAAATTTAATGTAGCTTGAAATAGTTAAAAAATTTCCAAAAAAATTCATTCTATTAAAAATTTAGTGTGAGAAGAAGGTGAAATAATCAAACAAAATTTAAATTTGCTAATAAATTAACATAAATAATTTGAAATATTGGCTGAAAACAGATGAATAATATTACTTAAACTAGCGTACTCTTGACCTAGGTTAACGCGAAGTTTATTAAGATAGGTCAGGAGTACGATAGGTTATTGTACTGCCTATTGTGATAGGTCAAGAGTACGCTAGAATAAACAATCAGGAACTTTATCAGATGATAAATAAAACTGTATACAAAGTTATGGCTTCAAGCAACCAACATAGAATAAATAATCATCTAAAGTATACTGTTTATATGTCTATTTTAAATTAATATTCGGTTTATTATAGTTCAAAGCGACGATTAATAAAATCACTAAAAAAAGAAATTGTTGCATCTTTTATAAATTGGAGGATAATGTCGGTAAATTCCGTAGATATAAAAAATATTAAAATTTTGAGTGTATTTTCTTATTTAGTGATAGATTTTTTGTGATATTTTGTTAGAAAGGAGTACAAAGATATAATAAAGATCCATAATTTCTTAAACATTCGAGTTAGTAAAATAAGTTAATAAAAGTAATCCAATAGCAGCCGAAACAATTGACTGCATTATTAGAAAACAATTAAAATTACTTGAATAAAAAATTGACAATACAAGCAATACGACCAACTTGATGAACGCAAAGAACTAAAAATTCTATAAATAAACGTAAAAATGCTAAAATATTTTAATGCCACTCTAGAAATGAATTTAAATTTATTAACATTTGACAAATAGATAAAGACAAACGAAAACAATTAACTTTAACAAAAATGCTAGTTCTATATGTTGCTCCGAAGAAAAGTACAATTAAACATTATATAGTATAATATAATGTATTTTGGTTAAACTCTCCAATTACAAAATGGTATACAATTGTAATGAAAAGTTCTTAAACTCGGAAAACAATATCACAGGATAAATGATAAACATTTTGATAAATTTTCCTATAAGTGGAAGAAAAATGTTTAAAAATTTTCAATTTTTTATCATTTTTAAACATTTTTCGGAAAGAAAATATACTCCAATAAAAAATAGTGAAACTTTCCTGAGAAATGAAAATGAAAATTTCTAAAACCAAATTTCTCCAAAATTATGAGAAAAGAAAATGCTAAAAAATTCTAAAAATAAAACTGTAAAATCCAAATGTTCAGAAATAATAAAATAGTGGAAAAAAATTTTGTTGGAAGATATATTCCTGGAAAGAAAATATTAGTAATAAAACTCCGCTAATATAACATAAGAAATAAATGTGTTTTTTTGAGGAGAAATAAATAAATAAACAAATTAAAATTAGAACTTAAAAAAAATATTCAATAATTCTTGGTGAAGGAAAAGAAACTTGAAAATTTCGCATACACAAAGCGAACAATTGAAAAATTGGAAATAGTTGAAAAATTTTAAAAATTATCAATTTATCATAAGATAAAAATATAGTAATTGTATTAATTTAGTGTAAATATGACTTACTAAAAAATGTTGCTACTTGAAAGAGAATTTTATTGTAAATAAAGAACAAGAATAAAAAAGCTAATAAATTGTGGACATTTATGGCGAAATCTAAAACTCTTGAATTAGTGGAAAATTTGAAAAATGAAAGCGAAGTTTTTAATAAATATGACAATAATAAAGGAAGCAACCTAAAAAAGGAATTTATTGCAAAATTAAGATATTCCAAAAAATATTCAAAAGAAAAATGGTGTGAAAAATATTGGTATAGAAGAAAATTTTCAAATTGGAAGAGAGACTCTAAGAGAAGAAAAATGCTTATAAAAGCAAAACATAGTGTGAATCTTTTAAGGAAAAGCTGGATAATTCAGAATTGGTTAAAAATTTTAAGATTATTTTAATTGCAAAATATTTTGAATTGATAAAAAAAAATTGCAACGTGAAAGAATATTTTATTGTAAACTCTCTTAAAGAGAAGTAAAAAGCTAATAAATTCTAGAAATTTCTGGAAAAATCTAAAACACTCGAATTAGTGGAAAATTTTAAAATTGTGAAAGCAAAGTTTTTAATAAATATGAAAAAAGCAGCCTGAAAGATAAATTTATTGCAAAATTGAAATATAAAAAAAAAAATCAAAAAGAGAATTATTAAAAAAAAAGTATAGAAGAAAACGTTCACAAAGTCTGCAAGAGAAGAAAAGTTCTGATAAATTTGGTTTATAAATGCAATAAATAGGGGAAATCTTTTGAGAAAACACTGACTAATTCAGAATCGGTAGAAAATATTTAAAATCTTAATTGCAGAAAAATTTTGTAACTTAACTTAAATTTGAAAGATAATTTCATTAGAGAATCTCTAGAATAGATTGAAATATTTAAACTTTATTAGAAAAGCGAGGGAACTTTTGCAAATTGAAAGAGAGATTCCTGGCGAAGAAAATGGCTAATTTAGAGCAAGAATAATTTGAAAAATTTCAAAGAATTGCTAGAAAATGCTATAATTTTCAGATTGGTAGAGGTACTAAATAATCTGAAAGCAATTCTTTAGGAAAATTCAGAACCCTTGAAGGAAACTTTTCGCTGAAAGAAAAATCAATTATTAGTCTCTAAAAACAGAAAATAAACAAATTCTGAAAAGTAATTTAAAAAAAATACTACAACCTTCGTAAATTGGAAGAGAATTGATGTTTGTAAAATTGGTAAATATGAATAAAATGTTTAAAGAAATCTTTCAAAGAAGTGAACACCACCCGAGCTCCCTTATTTTGTTAGAAAATTTGATAAAGTTCCTGATTCAATATGTATCACAAAGTTATGGCTTCAAGCATCCAACATATTAAAAAATAGTGTAAATATATAATTAAGTGATTTTAAATGTGCCGATTATGAGTCATTAAATATGTATTTAGCATCTGTGGATTGGAAATCCCATTTGAGTAATCCAGATTTAAATATTTCTGTAAATAATTTTTACAACGTCATTAATGAGGGTCTTAACTTGTTTGTCCCGGTAAAGCGTAAGAGAAATTCATCATATCCACGTTGGTTTAATAGTGAATTAATCCAACTAGTTCAAAATAAGAAAAGGGCACATGCTAAGTTTAAAGCCTCGGGCAGATTTGAGGATTATGATGAGTTTAAAATTCTAAGAGCTCAATGTGCAAATTTAAGTAAGTCCCTCTATGATAAATATATTAACAATGTGGAATTGAATGTCAAACGTAATCCTAAGGTTTTTTGGAAATATGTTAATGATTGCAGCAAGATACGTGGGTTTCCTAAACAAATGTGTTACAATGGTATTGTTAGTAATAATGGATACGAGTGTGTAAATTTATTTGCTAAATACTTTTCAACAGTGTATCGTAATGCTGATTCTCCTGAAATAACTGAATGTGTTGAGTCTCTCTGCCTTGAATCGCTTTCAGTTAATTCCGTTGATATTTTTACTTATCTAAGTAATTTAAATGATTCTGTAATTCCTGGAACTGATGGTTTGCCTCCTTATTTTTTAAAAAGATGTGTGTTTTCTCTTACATTACCTATTCTTACTTTATTTAAATGTTCTTTATCTAGTGGTAAATTTCCGAACATATGGAAGGAATCTTTTATTAATCCTTTGTTTAAAGATGGGGTTAGGGATAATGTTTGCAATTACAGAGGTATTACCCTGCAGTCGACTATTCCTAAAATGCTGGACTATTTAGTTTCGAAGCAAGTGATATGGACTTACAAACGCAGTATTTATGAAGAGCAGCATGGTTTTGTTGAAGGTAGATCTACTATAACTAATTTGTTATCATATCAGCATTTTATTCTACGTGCTTTCGAGAGTGGATATCAGGTTGATGCAATTTACACTGATTTCTCGAAAGCTTTTGATCGTGTTAACCATAGTGCGTTGTTATCTAGGCTTACTGCGTATGGCTTCAGTGATATAGTTGAATGTTGGTTTCGTAGTTTTTTATGTGATCGCAAACAATATGTAAAAATTGATAATTATATTTCTGATTCAATAAATGTAACCTCTGGCGTCCCGCAAGGGTCTCATTGTGGACCTATTCTATTTTTATTGTTCATAAATCAGATAGGCAAATGTTTTAATACTTCAAAATTCCTGATGTTCGCCGATGATTTAAAGTTATTTTCAATAATTCGCAATGAGAATGATCGTAATGCTTTACAAGATGACATTAATAACCTTTCAAGGTGGTGCACAAATAATAATCTTGACCTTAATATTAATAAGTGCTGTTCTATTTCTTTTTCTCGTGGTAATTTACTAAAATTTTCATACTTTATTAATGGTTCTAAATTGAAATCGGTAACAGAAGTTAAAGATTTAGGTATTATTTTTGATACTCGGCTAACTTTTATATCACATATCAATATTATTTGTAATAAATCCTTATTATAAAAATTCATCTAATAAAATAGAGATGGTCCAAAGTAAATTTTTAATTTTGATATCTTTCAGGCTTGGAAAATTACGATCTGAATTTAGCCATTCCGAAATGTTAATAACTTTAAATTTAAAATCTCTGCATTATAGAAGAGTTATGCTTGATTTATGCTTTGGTTTTAAATTAATAAATGGTATAATAGATTGTCCATACTTGCTTTCGGTGCTAGATTTTAATTTTTCCCTAGTAAGAATAACCCGTAATACTTTTCCGTTTCGAATCCCTCTTCATTCTACGAACTATGGAAGTAATAATCCAATTAGTAGGATAATGAAATTTTTCAATAAATTATGTGCGAATCCTAACTTTCTTATTTATAGTTCGTCTTTTGAATCGTTCAAATATAGCCTTAAGTTTGTTGATTTGTCTATTTGTACTTAATTATAGATAAATTACAATTATTGTATGTGTGAATATATAGTATTGTTTATTTGTGTATATGTATGTATTTACAACATGTTATTTTAGTTTTAGTTTTCTCGCCTCATTTGGATTATTGTACATATTTATTTCTGCTGATAATAATTTTTGCTTTTCTGTATTTTTAAGTTAATTTAGTGTAAATTGTATTTATTTTTAAAATTATATTTTGTAAAAAGGTGTCATCCGTAAATAAATAAATAAATAAATAAAAAGATAGAGATAAAGATAAAACACTTCTAAAACTGTAATTAATATAAAAGATAAAAAAAATCTGTAACCTAAATTATTGAATATCTCTAAAAACTTTAAAGACAAATCTCGCAACTGGTAAAGACACTTATTGAAAAAATCACTAAAAGTGAAAGACATTCTAAAATGAAACAGAAACAAAACTTCTAGAAAATATTTAAACCCTTAAAAAAATTTTAAACTGGGAAATACATAGTTTCCCGCACAAATAAAAAAATTAAATAAATGAAATAGCAAAATACTTATACTGAAATATTATGAAAATTTGTAAAAAATTTATAAAAATTCAAAATCTGCTAAAACAAATGACAAACTTTGTAAACAACCTTCCAACCTGAAATAGAATTTCTTCGAAAAATCTCTAGAAGAATAAGAAGAAACTGGACTGGTTGCTTAAGAATATTAGAACAATCGAAGAAATTTTCGCAAATGAAATAATAAATTTCTAAAAAAAAATCACTTTTATGAAATGGTAAAAAATATAGAATTTTTTTTAAGATCTAATATTTTAAAAATCTGAACAATAAGAAGAAACTGGACTGGTCGCTTAAGAATATTATAATAGTCGAAGAACTTTTCGTTAATGAAATAATAAATTTCTAAAAAAATTGCTTTTATGAAATGGTAAAAATTATCGTTTTTTTTTTAAATCTGAGATTTTAAAAATCTGAAAGATAAATTTCTGAATAACTTTAGAACCTTTAGAGAAAAGACTCTCAAACTTAAAGATGAATTCAATGAAGAGTTTTCTAAAATAGAAGACATTTGCTAGAAATTTTTAAAAGCAGAAAATTAAAATGGTAAAATATTAATGGTAGTACAATACAATATCTGTATTTTTCTTGAAATCTTTGAGTTTTACGCAAAAAAGGATATTCTTAGTAGTCTGCTCATATTTGAATTATTTATAATTACTCGTTATATAAATTTAAACTATAGTTTATAAAGAATAGACAGAAAAATGTCAAAATTTTTAATTTTATTATTTTTTTCTCGCAAAGCAAAAACTTATGAATAATAAAAGTTGTTTATTTTCTCACCTCCAGCAAACATCCACTTCTGGTAAATGGATGTTTAGCAAAAGCTTTCCAATTTTTAACGATAAAACCTACAGTTTAGAGTTTTATCTTATAAAGTTCATTCGTTGCATAGCTAAAGAAAAGCTTAGTCTTAATATGCGAACTTCGGATATCAGGAGATCTCCGGTTGCAATTAGTTTTCCTGTGGCATGCGAGATTCTTCTGTAGGTGGCCGTTTTTTCACTAGTTTCTCGTGAGACTAAATATGATCCAGGAAAACAATAATAAGGGCCGCCCCCCTAAGAGGACAAAACAATGACTATGGGGAAATTCTTGCTACAGGAGAGCACTTAGTGCCTGGCAGTGAGGAAGTACTCGTAGCCAGCAGCTGAGAAGAGGCTAAGCAAAAGTCAAAAGACCTTTAGACACCAAAGCTACGCCTAAGCGGAGCCGGAAAGAAGAGGTTTAAATACCTCATCAGCAAAATTCCCGAAAAAAGACCTCATACACTCAGGCTCTGCAAGGATTGAATGTTGGTATTTTGGTACAGTGTCCAATCCTGTTACTCTCATGTCAGTCGCCAGAATCCGGGTGAAACTTCGGAAACGGCAATATCTTCGGAGGTAACTCCTCAACTGATTTCTCAAACACTAATAAACCTCCTGAGATTAGGAAGGTTTCAAGGGACAGTTCGACCAAGAGACCACCCAAGAAGGATGCTAGAACTGGCGGCCAATCTAAGACAATGGGAGTGCCTCAAAATTAACCTTCAGCACACAAAGGCAGGGGGACAACCTACCACCTAAGCTAATGCTTCTTCTTTTTTAGATGTAGTTTGTCCACTTCTGAACGTAGGCCTCCCCGATCTTCCGCCAGGTTTCACGGTCTTTTGCAGCTAAGTACCATTTTGTTCCTGCGACTTCTCTGTTGTCGTCCTTCCATCGTTTTTATGGTCTTACAACACCACGTTTGTTCTGGCTTGGACGCCACTGCATAAGTCTCTCTGTCCAGCAATCTGTACTTTGCCTAGCTAGATGGCCTGCCTAGCTCCACTTAAGTTTCACTATGCGTTTCATAACATCTTGTACACCACGTTTTCCTCGAATATCCTCATTTTTTATACAATCTTTCAGACCAGCATTGCTCGTTCTATTGCACGCTGGGTAGTTCTTAGTCGATGTTAAGGCCATAGTTTCCATTCTATATGTCATGACCGGGAGAATATACATATCAAACGCCTGTCGTTTCAATCCAAAAGGTGTATATCTTAAAAATATATATCGTTATATCTTTAAAAATGAATTTCAGCTTTACAAATGCAACCTAGGTCATACGTATTCATCGAGCAATCTCAGCTGTTTGGTTATCTTTGCCGAGCCTTATGGTGTGTCCAAGATATATATTCGTTGACATTCTCTATTAGTTGGTTTTCGATTAATATGATTGTTGTTCGAAGCTCATAAACTTAGTTTTGCTTAATTTAATTTTTAAACTTGCTAATTTTCAGCTCAGATAGCATATCTTTGATGTCGTTCAGGCTGCTGCTCATCAAAACGATGTCGTCGGCGAAGCGTAGATGGTTTAGATATTTTCCATCAACATTTAACCCCTTTGTCTCCCATTGAAATTTTTTGAATATGTCTTCCAAAGCAAGTGTGAATAATTTAGGGGAGATGATATCGCCCTGTCGGACTCCCCTTAGTATTTGTATTTTGTCTCTCGAAGTTTCCTCGTCGAGTTTTACTTGGAAGGTTGCATTTTTATATATGTTATATACTTAAGAAGGTTAGTGTATCTAGAGTCTATTCTAGCATTATCCATTGCGTTGGAAACTGCCCACAGCTCTTTTCAATGAGTGTACGGATCGTATGAAGATGGTATATTGTACCTAGTCCCTTTCGAAAGCCGGCTTGCTCTTGCGGTTGGTAGAAGTCAAATTTGTTCTTTAGTTAGTGTTGGCGACACTTTACTAGAAACTATTAAAATCCTAGTTTTAGCATGTCACTGGTTATGCGATCTTCCTCAGGCGCTCTGCCGGTTTTCATTTGTTTTAGAGCTTGTCTAATTTCATCGGTGCTTATATCTAGCATATCCTCGGAGTTGACATTTAGGATTGTTTTAGGATGGCTCTCTTTAGGGTGTGATGTATTTGAAGTATAAAGGGTTTTAAAACTTTCATATTCTTATTGTTTTCTATAACTGTTTTAATTTTTTCCGTGTTATAACTTCTAATTTCGACCTTGAACTATTTAATTAATTTTAAGTTATAATCTAGTTTTAATTCCTTTAAGTTTATTTTTATTATTGTTATTCGACACAATTTCATTTATGTTTCCATTTGCATTGTTGTTTTTGTTAACATTTCTTTGAAATAAAGTTCAGTTATTATTATTATTATTATATATATATACATCTTTATTGACAAATATGTACAATAAAATTTAACATTTAAATAATAAATAATTGATGAGGTGTTAGTATGTTAATATGTCAAATGGCTATCGACCAGAGGTCTTTCTGCCTTGATTTGTCCAGTCATATGGCGTCAGTCTTTAATGAGTAGATGCATGAAATGATGAAATGAAGTCAAAAATGGTAGAATGTGGGTTTTTAAATTTAGGGATTAGATTTGGGTTTCTAGGAATACAGTATAGGGATAATATGTGAAAGTTGGAAGGATTTTTTGAGAATTTTTCTGATAGGAATCGAAGACGTTCTTGGATGGGAATAACTGAGGTAGTATCATAAAGGAGCTGATTAGAAGGATTATATAAAGGATTGAGAGGATGACGGAGTTTTGTTATATTATTATTATTTTGACGGATTTTCTTTATTATAATCTTTAAATTCCGGCGATTCTAGGTTCATTTTTCTTCTTTTTTCTATCATTTGTATGGTGTCTTCCTTGATTTTCTGGTTATTTTGAAGTTTTCTGTTGAAACATAACTTTTGTAGTTTTCAGCCAAGACATCGATGTTAATTTTTGAAAGGTTAGTTGTTGGTGTTAGTTTTCTCTCTAGCTTCATCTGATATTGTGGTGTATTTTTTTTATAGTTTTTATAATTAGGATTGCTTTTTGTTGGATCATCTTCTTTTTTTCTACACTAAAGTTAATTTTAACTGATGCTTTTATTAGTCTGTGGTCGCTTCCTCTGTGAAATCTATTTAGGACTGCAACGTTTGTAACTATGTGCTTCTTGTTGGATATGATGTAATCGATTTCATTTTTTGAATCTGGACTTTGCCATGTCCATCTTCTTTGGTGAGGTTTTTTAAAGAAGGTATTCATACAGAATAGTTTTTCGCTGTGAAGATAGTTAATTAGTTCTTCACCTCGTCTGTTTCTTGTTCCTAGTCCGAAGTTTCCCAGGCTTTGGATATGATCTGTTTGTGTTTGTGTTTATTCCACTTTGGCATTGAAGTCTCCGATAATAAATGAAAAGTATGACTTTGTCTCTGTTCGGACAGTGGTAATATCTTTAGAGAGTTGTTCAATTTCACAATCCTCAGAAGTACTTGAGGGAGCATAGACCTGGATTACTTGAAGACTATATTTTTTGGATAGTTTGAGTTCGACGTGATGACTCTTTCTGACATGCATTTCATTTTTGTAACAAAATGTTTATAAGAATAGTGACACTACCGTTCTGCGAATTTGTTTTGGAGTTGTTTTGGTAGAGCATTTGCCCAGTCTCTAAGATGCTACACTTTTCGCCTGGTAGCCTTGTTTAACAGAGTCCAAGAATATCCCATTTTATCAGCGAAAGTTCATCCTCTAATTCAATTAGCCGATCTGTAGATTTCATGGTCCTGATGTTATACTTTGTGATGTGTAAAAATTTGCCTCCTCCAGATTCTGAGAGGTACATTGAGTGGGATTTCGAAGTAATATACTTGCCACACTTGACCTATTCATGGGAGGTTTTGGCATGTCTGAAACGCCACGCTTGCCGAACGTATTCAGCCGCCTATGTAACCTGTAACCCATATAATTTTTTTAGTTATTTTTTTTTTTGTTGAAGATATTTTCTCTGTCTCTCGTGAAATTATTTAATTTGGAAAGACAGACGTAATTTTTGGCACAACTACACTAAGTAGCTGTGTTACAGCGAAACGCGTATCTGTAGATTGCTATTCTATAAGAAATCACTTTTACAATACGGTAAATTAATATTACATTATATTATTTAACAATAATCTCTTGGCATTCAATAAAAATCTAATTTCAAGCACTGATCCATCTTAATCAACCTGTTTAGAATAAAACAGTTACCAAAAAAAGAGAAACAAGACATTGAAATACATTACAAACAATAAAGGAAAACTATCTACATAATGAATGCATAGTTCCAGCTCCACTTTTTACCACGTAAATGTTTAAGGAGCATAAGCACCGCACAAAGACGGCATTTCAAAAAGCATAAATTCATACATTCCTGACTGCATTACTTGTGTACTACGCACGTCACATAAATATTAAATCCCCCGACATGCTTTCAAACTTCTGTAGTCACTTTGAAAAAATTATGTACATTGTCTCGTGGCATTGTTGCCGCCCGAACAAGATTATAAATCTCACGCTACCTCCCCCTTAATAAATAAAGATAATTGTCTTTCACGCGCGCGGACCCGAATCAGCATAAGTTACTTTTTCATTTGATATTTAGAGAATGCATGCCACCTTTCATCGGCCGTGTTATCAAATAGTACCTTCATTGTCCTCTGTAATACCTGTGTAATGATAAGAAATGTTTAAAATTTATGCGGGTTATAAATATTACATTAAAATTGACTTATAAGAGTGAGTGCGTGCTGGAGTTATCAGATTTTTAATGCGTTGGTATTTATTAAAAAGCCATCTATTTCATTCCTTCATCAAAAATGTCTTGGATTAGATTTTGATGTTAATGATAAAGCTGAACTTTTATAAAGTTAATAAGTAATCAGTTCGTAACAAACGAATTGATTACTTATTAACTTTATAAAAGTAGTAAAACACAACAAGTGTTCAAACAAAGGCTAAATTTACCACCTTTTTAAAGCTTTAAAAGTCAGACAATTGCTTAAACTGCGATCTTTATGCCAATTCTAGGTATCAAATTGTCTGTTACAGAACAATTGTGCCTTCTATATTAAACTAGAATTATATATAGTAACTTATGTGCGCAAGTTAAAAATACGTTTCAAAATTATCTACTGAATGTGTTTCTAGATTAATGTTTAGTGATTATAATACACTTTATTTGATCATAACATATTTATGTTTTACTTAGCAATGAAAAATTCTGAAAACTAAATACATAAAATCATTGACCCTCATGACAACAGGAAAAAGTTGAATCATTCGAATCACTATTAAAAATCATCAATAAATTAGTATTCTATCGCATAAGTATTATTTATAACACACAATTTGTCACATGAATAATTCAACGCTTACCGGTACTGTAAAATTTTACGTTCCGAAAAATTAATTACATTTTATTTCTTTCGTATACGATACGTACCTTTTATGATCGTACACATTTTTTACGGCGTTTAATTTTTAAATAATTTTGTGTGCAATAAAAAGGAGAAGAGGACATCAATACACCGATAAATTACTAATGGAAGAGTTGTTACATCTTCGGCCGTTAACTCATTCAGATGCATCACGTAAATTTTCGGTAGGATAAAACTTTTATTAGACCAGGTGTAGCTTTAGTGCGAGATATAACAGTTTTATGGTATTTTAATGGAGGGCAATTTAATTTTATACATCCTTTCCTATGCCGTTAATACAGTGCCATAACTATTTTATAGAATTGTTATGGACGGAATGGCAAATAGTTCAGTACATTGATGACAGTTCGAAAATTCGTGCTCGCGCCGATATTTTTCATTAATTTGATATAGGGGATGCCATCGCATATCTCGTTAGAAATGATCATTTTTAACTGAAACGTTTAAGACATGTGTCGGGAACAGTTGGCAATTGGACTAGATTTTCGCTATTACTTATTTCCTGCGGAGTTTTTGTTATATATAATTTGTGCGAGTTTCCAAGCGGGAAACTACAATTTTCAACATCCTCTTTCTCTCCCCTGTTCTGTTCTCTAAATCGTTTTAACGTAATTCTTGTAACGGGGAAAATAATCTGGTAATAATTAGAAATATAATTTATGGCACGTAATCTAGTAATCATTCATTTTGAGTGTCAAGATAATCTCCGCGCAATTATTTACGCCGTGATTTTTATATTTATTGTTAGTTTGTTCCACAATGCTTACGCTGAAAATAAATGATGATTATAATCTAATTTATTATATAAATATATTTTACATAAAAATTATGTATTTATTAAAATTTTCTAATTGCTTGAAGTAATATACAAAAAAACGTAGATACTTCCTTCTTTTTCTAAAAAGAGGCACATAAATGCAAATTAGCAAATTTAAAATTCTAAGGGCAGTTCTAATGCTCATAAATGAAATTAATTATACATTTATTCCAGAATTAACCACAAGGGATCTAGCAAATAGTCCTAGTAGAAGTTCTCTCGAAGAAAAGCAACAGAGACGTTATTATGACCTCTGCATAATTTCAGGAGAACGAAGCAAACCCCCGCCAGAGGAGGTGTGTACAGTCGGGGTGGCGGAGAAGAAGCAATAAACACCTTTCTCTGTTCTATGATGTCAACGCCCACAATATACTATGGGGCAGCACGAACGAATTTAACAAATTTCCATTTTGTTGGCTCAGTTCAAAATCTTCAACGGTTTCTAAAATACAGCACTTAGAGCCAAGAAAATAACAAATTGTCGTCGGCAAAGAGTAAAGGATATTGTAATGGGTTGAAGTACAATGGATCGGGATTATATATGTCATGACAATATATATTATACAGGAGAGGAGTTAAGGAAGAGCCCTGAGGAACTCCTTGTAAGATTGGAAACGAATGAGAAAGTGTTTGTCGGGATCTATTAGAGAGAAAGTTGTGTATTGGGATAATGAAATGACAAAGAATTTTTAATAGGTAACATTTGTATAGGAGTCCAATATGCCAAACAGTGTCAAAAGCGTTTTGGATATCCAAAAATAGTATGGCCGACTTTTGACCTTTAAAATGTTTGGTTTGTACATTGGAGGTAAGAATGGAAAGTGAAAGCAGGGTTGATTTTTTAGGAAGAAAGCCGAATTGATAATCTGGGATGGAATTGATGTATGTAGGAGTTTTTGTTTTATAAGGGATTCAAATAGTTTGCCTATGACAGGAAGAAGTGTTATTTTCTGGTTTAAGAATACATACAATAATGAGCTGTTTCCATTCAGGGGGGGGGGATGGAAATATTATTGGCAATAGCAAAAGTTAAATATTTTTAGGATGAAGAGATGTATATCATAGGGAAGTTTCTTTAGAATAGATCTTGGGACTTTATTATAGCCAGGAGAGGAATTTTTGCCAGAGTGTAATACCGAAATACCAAATAATAGTCTGTCTCGTCTATTGAATTCTCAATTGGGGGTAATAGAGGAATTTTGTCAAATGAAACGTACCAGTCACTCACCAATTTAAAAAAAGTTTTTGTCATAGTCATTATGTTGTCTTGGTTTAAATGTGGTCTCTAAATGCTAGCGAAAGCTTCTGCAATTAAAAAATAAATTTTTGTTTCATTTTGACAAATTTCAGTCGAGTTAGGCATTTTTTTTTAATTTCTTATATAACCCTCTTAAATTTTTTTAGAATATTTGTAGATTCTGTATTGATTTGCGTTTGGCTTTTAAGCTAATTTAAATTTTAACAAATATTATATTTTTCTTTTTGGAAACATTTTTTTAGAACAAATTTCAAATATTGTATTTCGTCTGTTTCTTTTAAACATTTCTTTTTAGGAATTTTACAACAGTTTTATTAGATTTCAATTTTTCAGATTGAGTGAATTTTGAAATGTATACGTATTGTTCACAAATTGTAACAACTATAAAAAAATGTAAATTAAAATTGTTTTACTGTTCCATTACAGGATTAAAATTGTTTTATTGCTGTGATAAAGATAGGAATTTAGAAATTTTATTAAACAAATTAAGAACTTATATTATTTAATAATTGTTTTTTATTTGGGTTTTTAAAAATTCAATAGTTTTAAGTTAATTTTAAAATACTTTTTGAAGAAAATGTGTAAATCAGTTTATAGTTTTCAAAATTTTGTTTTATTTTAAATTTGTAAAATTTTCTTTTTAGTTTCCTTTTCGTAAAACTTCAATCCTTCTAAGTGCTTTTTCATATTTAGATAATTCGAAACTGTTCAAAAATATTTTATTTTTTAACTTTAACTAATTCTTTTAAGTGAAATATCAAATGTATTAAAAAAAGTTCGTGTAAAAATTTTATTTTTTTTAGAAAAAATATTCTTAATATTTTTATTTTTGCATTTTCCGCATTATTTCAATTGTTTTAAATACATTTCCAAATATTACTTGTTTTTTAGTAAATTTACAACTGCTTTTAAAGATTTTCAATAGTTTTCTTTTGCAAAAAGCCAACTATTCCTAAGCAAATTTATTTTGATACACTTTTTAATTGTCTTCTTCATGTTTTCATAAAATATCAATTGTTTTAAATAAATTTTCAAATGTTTCAAATTTTAGTTAATCCCAAAATTGATGTTTGTAGATTTTAATTAGTTTTATTTTTTCAAAAACTCTACTATTTCTTATAAAATGACTTATAAATATTTTATAAGTCATTTTTTTAAATTTTAATTAAATTTTGAAATATTTTTCATTTTGTTAGAAAATTTTAACTGTTTTTAAGTTATGTTAATTTTTGAAAACAGTGGTAACTGCAAAGTAATTTTATTTCCGTTGTCTATTGTTTTAATATTCAATTTTTGTTTGAAGATGAGATAAGATTTTATAATTTATTAGTGCAATTACAGTTTGTTTACAGAATCAAAAAATACAATAATATATTAATAATAATTTCAATTACATATTTCTAGTAAATTTTCAGATGTTTTAGTCTTTAGGAATATTAGAATTTTTAAAGATTTATGATTTCTACTTTTCCATAAATTTTGAAATCTTTTGAAATAAATATTTTCTACAAACAAATTTATAATTATATATTCCCATTGTTCTTTAGTTCTTTTTTGTAACATTTTAAACTATTTCTAAGCAAACTTATTTCTTTAAAAGAATTTTTTATTGCAACTTTTCGTTTTAACCTTATATTTCAATTTAATTAAAATAATTTTCGTTTATTTATTTATATATTTCTTTCCAGAAAGTTTCCAGTCATTTTTTTGTGAATGTTTGATAATTTCTACTGTTTTAAACAAATATTCAAGGTTTTTCTTTATGATTTTCAGATGGTTTTTTTGTGAGAAAAATTCATGTATTTCCTAAAAAGTGAGTTCAAATTTTTGTTTTTAAAAAATTTAAGAGCTTTTTTTATAAGTGTTCAATTTTATTTAATACATTTTAATTTGAAGCAAAAGTTATTTTACAACTGCTTTTTTAGATTTCAATTGTTTTTCAGTTTTTTAATAAGTGAATTTTTAAATATTTTACTAGTAATTTATACAGCTGATTTTTCTTTTGTAAAATATCAACTTTTTGTAAGCAAATGTATTGATTTTATTAACTTTGCTTCTATTAATTTCAATTGCTTTAACTAAATGTTTAAATGTTTTTTTTTTAACTTTACAACTGATTTTAAAGATTTCCAATTGTTTCGTTTTCATAAACTTCTAATTGTTTTATAGTAAATGTTTTTATTTTTAGAAAATTTTATTACATTAGATTAGATTAGTGAGTTTTCAAATGTTTTACTTCAAGGAAATATACAGCTTTTGTTTGTAGATTTTTATTTATTTTTCTTTTTTTGTAAAAAGTCAACGATTTCTAAGCAAAGTTATTTTATTAAAGTTTTCAATTATCTTGTCTAGATTTTTTCTAAAATTTCAATTGCTTTCAGGTTTTTAGTTTGTAAAATTGTTTCAAGTGAATTTTAAGATTTTTCCGAAATTTATAACTATTTAATAAAATTTAAATTGTTTTTATTTTTGTAATATTCTAATTCTTTAAAGTGAAGTATCAATTGGTGTTTATCTAAATGTTTTAATGTTATTTTCAGAAGTTTTCAATGTTTTTTATTCATTTGTTTATTAAAAACTAATTGTTTAAAGTTTACAAATATTTATTGTTTTTATAAAATTTACAATTGTTTTATTTATTTATTTTTTTTTGCAAAAAGTATACTATTTCTAAGCAAATCAATTTTCTTATACTTTTCAATTGTTTTAAGTATATTTTTTAAGGTATTTTTGAGAAATATATAACTGTTTTAATGATTTTCAATTGTTTATTGTTTGTTAAAATTACAACTTTTTAAAAGTAAATATATGATTTAGAAAATCTACAACAGTTTTATTAGATTTCAATTGTTTTTAATTCTTTTATAAAATATCAATTGATTTAAGTGAATTATTGAATATCTTAGTTTAGATAAATGTACTGCGCTGCTGTATTTTGATATTAATATTTTGTCAATCATTTCAAAGCATTAGAGTTTTTAATTTTATTATCATCTTACCTAATATTTCAATTGTTTCAATTAAATTTTTAATTGCTCATTTGCTAGAAAATTTACAAATGCTTTTAATGATATTTTCAATTGTTTATTCTACCTAAAATTTCAATTGTTTTGCAATGAATGTTTTTTCTTTATAAAAAATTTACAACTGTTTAATTATACAGGGTGAGTTTTTTTACATGTTCTCTATGGGGATCTCGGAAATTATAAGAGATAGAAAAACTGTTACGAGAAAGTTTTTAAAAAAGTCAAGGGTAACTAGATATTTTGAAAAAATAAAAAGTGTATTTTTAAAAAATCAATATATGTCGGTTATTATTGAAAAAAAAAAACAACCAACTTCAACAAATAAAAGAAACCAAACTGCTCCGAACTGACGAGCAGCAACGTTGGTTTGGGTAAGTAGTTGGATGGGTGATCGGTACCATTTACCATTGGGATACAATTAATGGTGCTTTAGAGTGGCGGGACGATTCTTTAAAGTAACAAGCTCATGTACACACACACAAATACACAAATCACACGGCGGAAGGACCACGTGGTCGATAGCCAAACACTACTACTACTACTACTACTAAAAGCAGCCTTCTATTTTATATATAAAATTATATATAAAAGAACTCTATTCTACGTTTCTCTTTTCCGGCTAAAACCTTTACACCAGCTTCATCCTCTCTCATACATTATGTTACCTTCCTGTTTGTAATCTTGTCTTCATTTGAGGATACACTATTAGTCAAGTACGCTGGCACCCTCCCATGCACCTACCACCTTTCATGCCTTGGATTCTATGATCTCATCCTTGCCTCTCCTGCATCTCAACCTCCTTCCACTTCGCTTTTATCTATGCCTACACATTTACCTCATTCTCCAACCAGTTATTTATAATATTCTCGGACAGTTCTGCCATTTCATACATCTTTCTGCATTATATCCTCCACTAACTTACAATCCACACAATTTCATCTCATACTACACCACTCTCTCTCTATTCCCTCTCCATGCACACTCATTCAGGTTTTCTGAAGCAGAATGTACTTAGACGTTAATATTTCAACCCACAGAATCTACTTGAAGAGCAACGATTTTATTATAGTTTCCAATTGTCTTTTTTAAATTTTTCTTCTTTTTCTCTTTCCTCTTTAACTATAATTATATGCTGTTTTTTCTTCAGCATTTATAGCTATAGTTGGAACGCTGAGCTCCAGCTCTCATACCATTTTATTGGTGGTCTCCCGGGGGTCTTTATGATCTCGGTAACCTCTTTCTGGCATTTTTTAGCAGTCTGGTTATATCTATTCTGTTCACATGGTCTTTGCAGTCTTGTCATCTATTTGAAGCCCACTTTACCACGTTTTGAATGTCGGATTATTCACTGACGTCTTCGCTTCTTATGTGATCTCAGAGACTACCATGCATCTTTGGGTTCTCATCTCCTTTGAGTCCTTTCATTGTGGCGTTTTCTGTCCTGGTTTCGATCGCATATGTCATAATGTGCCTGACGGAGGTTTTGTATATTCTTGCATTGCTTCCTACAGATATGTGCTTGTTTCACCATATTTCTCACATACTCTCTAATATTGGAGTATGTGAGAAATATCTTCTGTTATTTGGGCATTCACTTCTTCTTTTACGTTCCTATTGCTTGTTGTGTTGGCCTCTAGGTATTTGAATTGCATGATCTGTTCGACGCTTTTTTTGTATATGGCGAGCTTACATCTGCGCTGGCTCCATAGATATCGTGCGGGTTTATGTCTTGCTCGTAGATATCTACACTTTAAAGCAGTTTGTTAAAACTTCCTTTGCAAGTCGACTTTATTTTCGGAGATCAGTACCCCTTTTCGGCCTTCTTGACTTTAAATTTTGTTTTGTAAATTTATAATTGGTAAAATTTTTAAAATGGGAATTTTGATTTTATTTAGCTATGAAAAGATGAAAGCAATTGTAACTTTCAGTTAATAGAGTTCACATTTTACAAAAAAAAAAAAACAACAACAACACAACAGCTTTTACATATATCTGTATATCTAATTTCGCTTCGTTTTCCCTTTAAAGAGCATAAGACCTAGTAGTATTTGTTTTTCTGGCAGTGAATTTTTTTTCTAACACGTTGTCATTTAGTTGTCTGGAAATCTTGAAGGGTGTATCGTTATAAGTAACTGTTTTCGAGAAATTCGAGAAGCGTCAGTTGCAATGCTGCATTCTTAGAAATCCACAGTTTATCCATTCTCTGGCTACTTCTAGTAGAAAGATTTTGCATCTTGTTTTATTTTCTGGCATATAGTTACAATATATGAAAAATGTACAGTTTATCACAAAAAAAATTGTACCACTTGACAGATTTTCGTAAAATACTGTTTGAAAAATATTGATCTGCACGATCTTTCATATGCTTATTATACTGGAATATACATGTAGGTTAGATCGCGTTGGATTTTGCTATTTCCACTTGATTTCATGGAAGTATCATAAATCGTCTATGTCAACCATACTATTCTTTTATCCTTCCAATAAAAACAACAGGTCCTTTCCGGGAAAAGGTCATTTTTTGTCTGTCAAGACTTTCGGATTTCTCTATTAGGACCATTGGTAAGCCACAGTTTTTGCTAGACTAGAGTTTTTTTCTAAGCAATAGCTCGGTTGTAGATACGCTGTTAAAATAATTGTCTTGGTATATAAGATGCAAACGACCAAGGTACGACTCCAACACAGACAATACAGTCTTTTCTTTTATCTTTGCCCCAAATAAACCTTGAAATTGTATATATACCCATTAACACTTTCACAAAGCATTCTGGTCAAAATTCCATATTTTGTTATCTTTGCGTGTTGTGTATTATAAAATGTAAGAATCTTCTCAAATCGCATTCTGGACATTCTTGTCCGAAATATTAGTGCTTCAACTAATAATCTCTTCAATGGGATTTTCTGGTTTGGTCCATCAATATCAGTAATCCGAAAAACTTCTTTATTTCTTCAGGGGTAACTTCGGTCCATGGCACCGATTTTTCAGATTTGATGTAAATCTCTCAATCTCTCAGAATGATTCAAATTGTTTTGCGTAACGACTAAATTACAAAAAAAAATTGTCAAAAACAAAGACGCTACTTTGCAGATAGTCGGCGGGTCATCAAGTTCAATAGTTGCACTAGGAATATTTAAATAATTCTGTAAATTTTGTGTGATATTATGTTATTTCCACTATTCTTCCAATTCGTCGCAACTATCCAGTTTTTTTATATTTATTTTTTGACGTTTTGGTGGCCTAATATCAGATTTACTTCGTTTTCACATTACTATAATTTGATTTACAATCACTCGTACAATCAGATAAAGAATCCGCGTAAAATTCATTAAAAGATTATTATTATTTAAATTAAATTGTTAAATTTTGTTACAACAAGAGGAGTTAACTCGTGACCGGCTAAAATGTATTAAAAACAGTTTAAACTATTACAAAACTAAACTTTATATTGACCTATCCTAATAAATAATAAATTAACCCTTCCACTAACCTTTCGAATCAATCGAAATAAATTTGAAATTTACCTAGCGTACTCTTGACCTACCTCAACAGATCGCGCATTAGTGAAGGTCAGGAATGCGCTTGGTCAAGATAAAGTTTATTGTGGTAGGTCAAGAGTACGCTAGCTAAAACAAGAAAAATCGAGAAAATAATTGAAAATCGTTAGACATACAGCTAAACGAAAAAAAAGACATAGAAGTTTTATTAACGATTGAAATTGAGCATTTTAGTAAAAATAATTACTATTAAGTACTTAAAGAGTAACAGAATTTGAACAAAAACAATACATTTATACAATGGATTTAACAACCATAATATTTTTTAAGCAATAAGATCATTAACTTATTCTCAGATAACAATAATTAAAATGTTTGGAAGCAACAGAAATGATTGTGCATTGAATGCTATTTACTGTTACAAGGTAAGGAGGGCAGTCCTGAAATAACAAGTTATATTATATTGTATCGGCTAGCACTTCTATACGAATTCAGTACACAATAACAATACCGTTGTATACGGCATTGAAATTACGTCATAAAAATTAATGTTCGAATTCGGGGAATAAACATATTTTTTTAAAGCAAATGGCTGTTGAAAATGATTGTAATAACCGCCAGCGCTCTGCATTAGGCTACAAGTTTAATGTGTTCTTTTGAACTGCAATATCGAATTTGGCCGTCGCCTTAAAAGTTAGTAGGCAATAAATTAAACGTGTAAACAACTGCTTATTGTTTTTTAAACGTCCGCGCAATTCGCGGCTCCTTAACGATCAAAATTTCTTCGGCTCCGTCGCAGAGCGAGCAAAGCAATTTTCCGCTTGAAATGCCATTAAATTGTTTCTAAATAAAGCGGCACCTGCGAGTTTAATGAAAAAGTAATTCCGAAACGCCGGTTTTCCTTCTGGCGGAACGCCGGGAGAAAAATCGCCGTTTAAACGTTTAACACTTTTATCATCATCATCATCCCGCGGGAAATCAAATTAATTAGCGTCTAGTGTTATTTTTGGGGTGTATTTTGAACGGTAGTTTGCACGTCGTGGCACGCATACGATAACTTGATGGCACCGAATTTACGCATAATTCCGTGCACGCTCTTGCAGTTTATGGCACGGAATGTCGTGAGGCCGACCTCTAGATAAGCCCAACTGGCAAAACATTTTCGTTACATGTAAATAAAGTAAATTGATAAGGAAACGGCATCGAATTTGTATGCTAATGCGCAGCTATTTTGTATTAACTACGATTGCATAATCCGGTTGATTTACGGTATTAGGTGTGTAATTGGGTTGAGGCATTTCGATGAAGTTCTTTGGATATACGAGTCGAGCATGTTCTCCGCTAGAATTAGACGTATTTACCTTTATTAATCTACGCGCTAATTCCGCGTTTAAATTATAATTTCACTCGTGATTTCTCACAATTTGCGCATATACTCGAGGGAGTTTGATATTTTAGCTGCGAGTAATGTTTTCCTTAAATATTAAGATGCGATTACATTATGCAGATACATCGTGTAATACACTTCAGCCAGCATTAAAGGTTTTTGTTCAGAAATATTAATTAATTAACATGTTTATAACTAAAATATAGAATTCTACATTCAAAGTCATAAGCATAATTATAATTCTTATGTTTTTCTAATACTTAATTTCATTTAAAATACATAGGAAATATAATAAATCAATCAACAATGTTTTCCAAAGACTTGCTTATCGTGGTTAATTCTAGACTAGCATCTATATTTATCTGAAAGCGGTAACAATATATTAATTTACCCGGCCCGCTCATTTGTAAGACTAGTTATTGCTTTCAGTTGTGTGCCAGGGCCAAAAACTGTACGTATAAATTAAATTCTGGTTGTAGTAAATAAACGATCCATGAAAGAGATATATTTAATCCAACTAGCGGCATTTTCTCGTTATAAATTTCTTCGGGACAGTTAATCTTTCCTCGGTAGGCATAATGACTACGTCTACTAATGTTTCTTGTAATATAACCGCACATTTTTTTGTGTGGATTTTATTTATACCTCGTGCTGGTGTTTTTCACTCTCTTTCTCCACTGAAAATACGGCTTCATTTTCGGCGATAACGTATTTCTCTCGGCGGTTAATAACTCACGGTTAATTGTATTACACAAATGTAACTGTTCTTTTTAATGAATTAGTTTTATGTTTAACATGTGAACAGTGTACAGAGTAATGTTATTATTCCGCGTTTTAATTATATGGTAAAGGTGAATACACTGGAGAATATCTTAAGGACTTAGGCCTTATTTACAGCATGCCAAAAAGCTTCTTTCTGTCTTTATCAATTCAATATCAACTCTGTTTTAATCTGGCAAATCAAATAAAAAATAAAGACATTTACTTATAAATAAATTCTATGAAATAATCAATTAGGATGTCAGGTTACGTCAAGTTTATTTCATCTTCTTTATTTTGATTTAATCTCTATACAAAAACACAGTTTTTAGTACATCTGTCTATCTTTAATAGATTCATTTAAAGAGTAAAAATACTATACATTAATAAATGGCTTAAGAAAAGGCTTAAAAAACATTGACCACTGTGATACAACAAAGTTTTTAATTTTTTATTTCAAATCCTTACTTTAAGTGTTTTATTTTATAAAACCCTGATGACTTGACCAAAATATTATAAAATTAAAAGTTTCTATTTTTTTTCCAAATCCGTACTTAAAACGCCGATAATATTGTTGAAATTAAGTTTTGATAATAGCAAGTTGATTTTCCGGAACTATAATCAACAAGAAATAAACAATGATTAACGAATACAGTACCTAAGTGTTTTATTTTATAAATAATATTATAAAATTAAAGGAAATAATGAAAATCTTTATGTTTCTAATTTTCAAGTATTCGTCTTTTATTAAAATCATTTTTTCGATGAATATTTCCGTACTCCAACAAAGCCAAAAATACTTGATTGTAGAGTTAACGATGAGCAAAGGTTTGAGTTGGGGACGAAAAGTGATGGCAAAATATAAATTTTAATTTTGAGGGAGAAATAAGTGATCGTTGACTTTTGGAGACAGAGAAGATGGAGAGAGAGTTTTCGTTTGTGGCGAGAGTGTCATTTCACCACCCTTACCTCAAACGATCTATTGGAATTTGAAGAGCGTAATAGATTTCTGCCAGGTGTGAGTCCGTTTAGTAAAGGAGTTGACGTCTTTTTGAAGTTTGGAGATATGTTGTGTGAGACCTATAAAGCTGCGTCATCGGCCTAGGTTAGTAATATAAGAAAATTTGGGGTGGGGAAATCGTATGTTAAGAAGGAATATAGGATAGGTGACAGTACCGATGACACAGAGAAGTGTGAAAGGGAATGAGATCGTGGATGTGAAGCAGACTGCGTGGGAGTAGTTTTGAAGAAAGGATTTTATGATTTATATGAATTGTAGTGAGTTGTTCATTGAAAGAAGTTTGAGGATCTGCCCTTAATATCAAACGGTGTCGACAGCTTCTTGTATGTCAAAATGCAATGGCTTTGCAATGATTTGTGAAGTTAACTGAAAAGAAAGTTAATGCAAAGATAGTATCATGAAGTGAGCTGCCAGGCCAAAAGCCATTTTGATAGTTGGAAATGTCTTATTTGAAGGAGTCGACAAGTTTAGAGAGGATTAATCCTTCAAGGATTTTACGGTACGGGAAGGAGTTGGTAAGAACCTTGTTTTTTTGCCTATAATGAAAACCCTGACAGCCCTCCAGAATGAGGGAAATACCCGAAACCGACACTTATGTTGGGAGGAGGCGATTAAGGGCCAGGTACAAACATTTTGGTAGGTTTGGTGATAATGATAATTTAGTATGTGGGAGAAGTTGGATTAGATTAAAGCGGAAATTTGGACCAACATATATTTAACATTGGGTGAAGAGTTTGCTGTCAAACAATTAATTAGCAATCTCTTAAAAAAAGCTCGTGTTGGTCGGAAGAACTGCTCAAGAAATGCGATTACGGTGATTCAAAACACATCTATGATATCGTAACAAGTAGCGAATTATAGATACATGCGTATAAGCCCGAAAGTAAGCAGATGTTGATTGTATGGATCAGCCAAATCCAACAAAGGTTGTTTGCGCACGAAGCAGATGCATTCATAAGTGTTAAAGTAGATTTGTTGTTAATACTAATGATTTTAACTATAATTGGTCAAAATTCTGCGAAAAGAAGATCAATATAATTTGGAAGATTTTTTAAATAAATATAGTACATATTACATTATTTTATTCTTTTCTGAAGCTAATTCATAAATGAAATCAATAAAGAAACCCAATAATTCTAGAAATAATCTTTATAAATCGAGAATAAATAATATGAATACCTGACTTACAGCCGTACTAATAAACCGAGATTAATTCTCGGATTGTAGAATCCTAGATTAGTGGACGTATTTTTTTAGTTACATTTAAATATCACTGGTTTTATGTTGGTATCACTGAACAGCTATTGGTATTGTATATATGCAAAGATTTGTTGTTAAAATAATTTTACAATTTTCATTGAAAATAATTATTGACTGTACTTACTTTAATCTTGATTAAATAAAAAAATACTTATTACTTGTCCCTTATCACACAAACTAACTTTGCAAACAAACATTTCACGTTCTTCTTTACTAACAATCACTGAATATATTGGCAATACCGTCAGCTGTTCCGTGACACCAACGTAAAACCAGTGATATTCAAATGTTACTAAAAAAGTTACTAACACCCGTTTTAATAGTCAGAGATTAATTCTCGGATTGTAGAATCCTAGATTCATTGTCAGATTTGGTAACTTTTTAGTAACATTTGAATATCACTGGTTTTACGTTGGTGTCACGGAACAGCTGGCAGTATTGCCAATATATTCCGTGATTGTCGTCAGTAAAGAAAAACGTGAAATGTTTGTTTGCAAAGTAAGTTTGTGTAATAAGGGACAAAGAATAAGCATTTTTTATTTAATCAAGATTAAAGTAAGTATAGTCGATAATTATTTTCAATGAAAATTGTAGAATTATTTTCATTTAATGTTTTTGCAAACAAAGATTGAACGTGCTCCTAAACTGACAATTACGGGTTATATTGACAATACCATCAGCTGTTCCGTGATACCAACATAAAAGCAGTGACATTTAAATGTAACTAAAAAAATACGACAATTAATTTAGGATTCTACAATCGGAGAATTAATCTCTGACTATTAGTACGGTTGTTAGAGTCGTTCTAATATTACCGAATTAATCTGAGATTGAGGATTATTCTTTGGATCGGGCTACAACGCGTCCAATAGTCGGTATAATCCCAGATTCATTCTACAAATAATCTTAAATACGGCAATAAATGGCCATAAATCTAGGATTCTAGAATCCGAGAATTGATCTCTGTCTATTAGTATGGTTGATAGTGCACATTATTTACAGATTTTAAGATTTTATAAAGATTATTTCTAGAATTTTTAAAATCAAACTAAAATCTTCTTTACTTCTAAAAATGAAAATTGATTTTGTTTGGTTAAATTAAATTAAGATTTTAGTTCGATTATTCATTTTCAGATGAAATAAATCAAATCAAACTTAAATCTTCTTTATTTCTGAAAAAAATATATACACAAGTATTTATTTCTAGAATGTTTTCTTTTTGATCAAAAGAAATAAATTAAATCAATTTAAAATCTTTCTTTCGGAAAAAAGTATTAAGTATACTTAGTGTGCTCTTCTAAAAAATGAAGATTTTAATTTGATTTTCTATATTTTTTTTTTCTTTAGATCAAATTTTCATTATTATTATTATCATTACTATAGTCTTAGATTTTCTAAGAGAACATCGTTTTCAATTTTAGATAATCGTGACTATTGATACAATTCACATTAATTGTTAATATTTGAATATTTGTTTCCGGTGAAGTTGATGCTCCTTGCTCTATATTCTTGACGAAACCGATTAAATAAATTAGGTGCAGGACATCATGTCTTACATGTTTGGAACATAACAAGTATTTTCTTTCACCTAGTTTGTTTTAAGTAATTTACTAGCAGTTAATTTAAGTACTTAAAAAATATTTTTATTATCATTTAAGTAAAATAATCGAAAACTTCCACCCGTACACATTTATTCCGACAACCTACTTGGTACTAATGTTGTGTGTTTAATAGGCTTCCAGATTCCATCAAATCAAATCTGTTGCTTCAACGAATATTAAGAAAGATTACATACATTTGGCAGTTTATAATATTCCAGGAGAAATATGTTAAATGAATAGTTTTGAATTCAAAAATATACCAAAATATTGCTCTTACATGTACATCCCATCGCTAGCAATTTATTTTAATCCCGTAATTAAAATTCGTTAATATAAATGAGCAAACTGTCAATTTGTCAGCAACAAATTCTCGTTTTAGATTTATATTCTCGTTAGTTCTGAGTCTTCAGAGATTTTTGAAATTAAATAATATTTTGCTTGAGAAAAAATTCATCATTATCTCATCATTTACAATTTGTTTAAACCTAAAATTAAAATCTGTAGAGAAAAATTACTAATCTATGCGATTTAAGAACATATTTTAGATTTAGATTCCTGTTATGAGTTGAATGAGAATAAAAATTAAATAAAACTCTTTTCCAATTTATTTAGCTTCATACTTAAAATTGGTTAATGGAAATTATTGGACTGTGAGATTTTAGAACTTGGTTTTAGTTTGAGATTCTTGCTAGTTCTTCAGAGTTCATTGAATTAATTTATTTTTACTTGAGGACAAAATCAAAGTTTGAAATACAGCATATAAATATCAAATTCTTTACAAATTATTCAATCTTGTAGTTGAAATTTCTAGATAAAATCTATGCTTTTTTAGATTTATATTTTTGTGAGTACTGAGACAGTTATTTAGAATTAGAAAAGTTTTGCATGTAAAAGCAAATCAAAGTAATAAAAAATATCAATACCCCATCTTTTTCGTGGTTCTTAATTTAGATTCTTGTTAGTTCTGATAATTCAGATTATTTTAATTAATTAAAAGATTTTCTAAAGAGAAAAAAATCGAAGTTTGGAATATAACATATTTTATCATCATTTATAATTTACATAGAAAGAAATTACTAAATTGTGAAATTTTAGAACGCAGTTTTAAATTTAGATTCTTTTTAGTTCCGAAGCTATAGAACTTTTTGGAATTTAAACTTTGCTTGAGAAACACATCAAAGTTTGGAATAAAACACACCAATAATTCATTCTTTATAATTTATTTAATCTAATTGAAATTTGTAAGTAGAAATTGCCCAACTATGCTATTTTGGATTGTTGTTAGTATTGAGACTTCAGAGTTTTTTGGAATTCAAAATGTTTTTCTTAAGAAAAAAGTAAACATTTCGAATACAAGCCTCTTTGGGTCAATTTCCTGGTTCCTTTGAATCACTTCAAAAATTTTAAATGAGGATGATTTAGCACATGACTTGGGATATTGTACAGGTACTAAAAATGCTGGTTATGTTGACTACATACAAATATTGATTTTCTTCGGGACACATATCTATTAAATATGTGATACAGATCCTAATTTTTAAATAAACAAATGCAGAATGGCTACTCTAATTCTATATATTGATTACTGAAGCAGGATCCAAAATGTAAATGATTAAAATAGTTTATTTACGCTTGTATTTAAATTTTTGCGTTTAAATAAATTAATTATATTAATTCTTCATATAAATTATTCTTGTTTGAGAAGGGGTGTTTATCAGCTGTATCGTGGCAGGGTATTCCGGAATGTTTTTTACCCATAAGTATTTCAGATATATCTCCTTTTGTAAAATTCATGCTATATTGATTTGCAATAGTTTTCCCTCTTTCGTTTTCTGTTTGATAAAGTTTACTTTATAAGCACATTGCAATACTAGAAACATTTTTCAGTGCTATTTTAAATTTTGATAATAGAAAGCCTTATATTTTTCCTTGATTCTTGGAGAAATATGACCTTGAGTCGAATAAAATACTTTAAAATCGAATACTTGCAATTTATTTAATCCCGAAATTGAACATTATAAACAAAATTTATTCAATTTAGATATTTTAGAACGTGGATTTAGATTCAATTTCCTATTGGTTCTGTGACGTTTGAAATTATAAAAGTTTTGCTTCAGTTTGTGAATTTCTCAAGGGGACGAGAATCAAAAGAAACCACGAATTTCTAAACCTAAGAAATAAATCATAAACTAATATTCTCAATAGAAGGTAAATTTTAATGAATGGAGAAGAATGTAATATATAAAACCATAATTGCGTTGATAAATCATTAACATTTAGAGAACAACAACGATAATTACACATGTACATACGAGTAATATCAATGTGAGATTTATAGGAATTATATCATAACCACCTCACAGAACTGCATTATTTGAAAGATACTTTATTTATAATAATTATAAATTACAACAAAATACTGATGAATTTTAAAAATCTCACATGGAATCAATTTAAAAAGGAAATCAAAAATCTTTTGATGAGAAATTAAAAAATATTTACCATTGTATTTCATTGCACATTATGTATTTTTCTATACGAATTATAACGTGTTTATACAGTAATTTAGTATTATTATTAACAGTAAGTTAAATGGAAGAGCAGTTATTTCTTGTTTTTATTATTATATTTAATTTTTAAATTCAATAAAAACATTTATTATAATTATTATTATTAAACATTCAATTATTGTATGCACCAGTTTCGATTTATTCGGGTTTTATAAATGCAGAGCAGTTGTAGACATCGTACGGATTTATTATTATTACAATTGGTATATTTAAAATAATTGCAATAAATTTAATAACATGAAACCTATTTAAATTTGGTTCATTGTTTTGTGAACATTTTTATTTAGTAGATAAATTGTTTTTATGTTTTTGTTTATTATAAATGCATCACTTATATTTGTGTTTTATACAATTATCAGAGCCCGGGTAGCTCAGTCGGTAGAGCATTGGACTTTTAATCCAAGGGTCCAGGGTTCAAGTCCCTGCTCGGGCGGTTCGTTTTTATATGTATGAATACAGTTTATAAAGAAGCATCGAACAGATAAGTTAATAATTTTATGTGAGGTTTGAAATTTGTTACAACTTATTAATGAAGTTTGTATAAAATTTTGTCGAGAAATTAATTGATTCAATAAAAATTTATTCAAAAATTTATTTAATTTGCAGATATTATCTTATACTCTATTCCGCAAAACTATAAGAATTTTTAAAAACTTAAATCTACCCTTTTCACCCATATACACATTAAGACTGAGAAATTCAGAAAGGATAAACTGTGATCTTTAGCTATTTTATAAATTACACAGTAATGGTGAATTTAAACTAGTATTTTGGTCAATTATCTAAAAAGAGGATCTAAAAATAACGTGAATCTCGTTTAGAATAGTCCGCATTAGCATTCATGCACTTGATTAAATATTAACTTCTGTGTTCGAAATAGCTTTTAAATTCGTCCTTTACTATACCTTTAAAATATTGCGTTTTACTTCTTCGACATTGGAGAAACGCTTTAATTCCAGGTCTTTTCATTCTGGGAATCTTGGAGAAGCCCGAGAATGGTCAATCTGGCGAATAGGCCGTAGGCCAAACTTCTGCACAACCCGTTCCTAACCTCCAACGAGAATTATTGTATTATATGTCAAAACAAAAAAAAAAGATTAACACCGCCTTCCATTCGATATCATCTGCAGAGCTTTTTTTGACGAAATAAATAACATTACTTCGATAGTTTGTGTAAACACAAAAAGGTATATGAAGGTTTAAATTAATCTAAACCTTCATCATGATAGTTTTAAATGTTTCACCAAGCGATAAATGAGAAAGACATATAAGAAACAGAAAAGAAGACTTAAAACAATGAACTTAGGATAACCTCTACATATAAAAACCTACATTAATACAATGTTTCACCAAATGATTAATGAAAAGCAAGTTTATGATATATAAAACCTCTGTTAAAAAATATTTAACTTAAGTTAAATATTTTTTTCTTTTCTCTATTTATTTAAGAAAAATATATTTTACAATTATTTTATTTACCCACTAACCTTATTTAAGTATATAATTTTTTATTACATAATTACTTTGTTATTAGCAATGTATTTCTAAAAACTCTGGTTTATGGTAGAGAAATTAGAGGGTAATATAGTGGCCACCCACCCACCCTATATATATATTATTAAACTTAAACTACAATACTGTATTTGTATTCCCTTAAAACTTTTCTACAAATTCTGTTGCCATTTTAAGGAAATCTAGTAATCACTGACAGTGATTAGGATAAAAATGTATATGTAGGGTGGGCGGGTGGCCTCTATTCCACTCTCCAATCAATAAAACATTGGACAAAATTTGAATGAAATAATACCTAAGTACAAAAAAAGACTTTCTTACATAAATACTTTATTATCCCCATGTATTTTTTTTTTAAAACACTAGTTTATTTTACAACAACTGAAGGGTAAACCAGAGGCCACCCACTCACCCTACATATACATTTAAACTAAAGAGCACGCTAGGCCAATTTTTAATTTATTGAGGTAGGTCAAAAATACGTTAAGTTCATTTTTAAGTTAAAAAATCCATATATGAGAATAATTATTCCATCAAAAATTATGTACAAGCTATGTGTATATTTTACTGGTTGAAGGGTGTGAGAGAGGTCACCCAGCCACCCTACATATATGTACATTTTTACTTAAACTAAAAACACTAGTATATGATAAAAAAAACTTGTACAATAAAAATTTGCTTATAATTTGAAAAACATAAGCGGTGATCCAGCTAAAATGTATATGTAGAGTAGATAGGGGCCACCCCCCTATCCCACCCTTCAATCTATAAGACATTATATGTTTTATTGAAAATTCATTATATCGAAGTGAAATTTTACTTTAAAAATCCATGCATCAGTATAATTTATACATTAAAAATTTCAGCACAAACTCTGTCCATATTTTACTGATTTGAGGGTATAATATAGGTCACCCACCCACCCTACATATATTTTTTTAAATTTAAACTACAATACTTGTGATAAAAACACTTACAATTTCAAAACACTTTATTATTGCTTTTTTAAAGCGCAACCATTGTTTCGTCACACTGTGGCTTCTTCAGGCGAAGAAAATTTAAATGTTTTTACTTCAACAGCCAAACAAGTGAATATGAATTTTCAACATAAAACAGCCTCATCAGTTAATATGTGATAAAAAGATAATACATCAACAATTTGTCTATAATTTGGAAAACATAAATAACGCTGTAATTACAATTAATGAATGCATATGTAGGGTGGGGGGTGGTCTCTATTCTATCCTCCAATTTATAAAACATAAGCGACTTATTCATTGAAAATTACTTTTACCAATTGACTTAAAAAATTGATGAAACTGTATAATTTGTACGTAGAAATTCAGTACAAACTTTGTCTAGGTTTTACTGATTGGAGGGTGGGATAGAGGCCGCCCACCAACTCTACATATTTTTTTTGTTTAAACCACAAACACTAGTATTTTGTGATTAAAAAAAAACATATTTCAAAACTTTGACTATAAATTGGAAAACATAAACAGTAATGTAGTTAAAGTAAACATACAAACTTTAAAACCTTAGCGAGTGATTTATTAAAAATTAATTTTACTAAATTGAAAATTTCAGTACAAGCTTTGTCTATGTTTTACTGATTGTAGGGTGGAATAGAGGCCACCCACCCACCCCACATATATTTTTTATTAAACACTCGTTTGTGTTAAAAAAAATAGTTCATCAAAAATTTTGTTAAAATTTGGAAAACATAAACAGTGGTGTATTTTAAATTTGATATATGTATATGTAGGGTGGGTGGGTGGCCTCTATCCCACCCTCTAATCTATAAAACATCAGCGAATGATTTATTGAAAATTAATTCTAGCTTCATTAATAGTGTTTCATACTTTTAAAACAAATTCTTCTATTGATTTCAGGAAATGTAATCATTTACAATTGAAATAAAAAATACGAAAATATTTCGTAAATCTACAAAAAAATATGTATGTAAGAACGATGGGCAACCTATGATACATCATTAAATTAATAAAACAAATAATAGAATTAAGTAATATCCACTCACTAACTCTGCATATTTATTTAAACATAAATTATAACAATTTTTTTAATTTCTTTCAAAACCTTTCTGCTTTTTCTGTTGCTGTTTCTAGCAAAACTAATCAATTATAGTAATAGAAGTTAAAATATATATGTAGGGTGGGTGGGTGGCCTCTATTTCACTCTCCAATCTTTAAAAGATTCAACAAAATTCGAGCAAGATTATTACTGAATGCAAATCGAGTGAACTTTATTATTTACAATGTATTTCCTAGAAAACTTCGTTTTATGTTACAACAGCTGGAGGGTGGGATAGTGGCCACCCACCCCACACATATATTTGTGTTGTTTTTCTGGATCGTACCCATAGTACGATGACTTGTCGCCTTTAATTATTTTTTTGGAAAAAATTTGGATGGTCTTTGAATGCGTTCTTCCTTTCATCACAGGTTTGAATGCGAGGATCCCTTTTTTGATGAGTAATCACTGCACGAACTTTGATACCACTATTCGCATTCTGAAATTAATGTTTTAAAAGCACTAAAATGAGATCCAGAACAACCTGGATAATTTGATCGATTAACTTGATTACATTATGGATATTGCTCATTTTGACCTCGCTTCGAATAGTTAAATGGTGACTGGATAGGACTAGTGTTCAATGGCCATTTCTACGTTTTTAAATCGAGAAAACCATTGGTATACTCACGTTATTAGTAAAAAGTCTGCATTGTACGCACACTCAAAGATCTTATAACTACCAGAGAAATCTTACTAATCACTGTTGGTTAATGTCACCTGGCAGGATAACTTAGGAGAGTTCATCTAACAGCTCTTTGATGGCATAACCTGGTTCTACGTTCCTATTCCGGTTATTTTTGGGTACCCCCTCGTATAATGACTTAAAAGTACTCACATATATAAAATTGACTTTTAAATTGTCCGAAAGTTTATAAGAAAATAAAAATAATACTGAATGATATGTTAATATTTATAAAATATTATTCGATACATCACAGTGAATATCAAACGCTATTATTTTATCAAGAACTGGGTCACCGATCTTTATTTGGTATCCAGCGCGAATTTAAATGTCGATTAGTATTTGCTGTACATTACATATAAAAGCGGTCCCCGCGCCTTTGATCTCGGTAGGGGATGAAGGCGCATGAAAACTTAACTTCCGGCCACTATTTATCCCGATCTTGTATGTAATGGATTCTATGCCGGTAAATACATTAAGGTAACCGTCCCCCCTTCCTATTCCCTTCTTGATGTACTATCGTATTTTTATATCAAAGGGCCGAACTATTGACTTCGGGGGCCCTTTGTTCCGGCGGTGCGTTCGAAAAGAATTTCCGCGCAGCCAGCAGACGATCGGAATCCCACCGTAGGAATTCCCCGAGACGGAAAATAAACAATGAGGCATTCGATTTGATTTCGGCCAAATTAAATAATTTGAATTGCTCCTCCACCGGCGGGGATGTTAAGTAAGGGAAAGAATTCAGCCCCGTGCAGGTATTCCGCCGTGATGCCTTCCTGCTGCGGTTCGTTTGGTCTGCTCAAAGAAAATATTCACAACACGATTCTCGCATAAATAATGCGCGAATTTGTTTCTGCCTTGTATATTTATAATTTCCATAATTAATTCCTCTGTCTGTATTGCGTAAATTTTCACAGAGCGCGTATTAATTAACATAATTTCTTTTAATTTTAAATAATATTTTTTCTTTTATACAAAGTAAAAAAAAACATTATTTGTATATATGTACAAATATGCGAGAATGGTATTTTATAGTTAATTTATTTACTTTATAAGATCTAGTTAATTATTTATATAAAAAACAACATGTTTCAATTAATTATTACATACATTACAAGATAATTCTGAATTTAATTCTAAATATCTCTACATATAAACCGAATCAAATAATAATTACTTGCTTATGAATTCAAACGGCCTACATACTATATTGGCTTTAATTAGATTATGAAATTAAGCAGCAAATGAGAATAGTTAATGGTGGTCCCAGTATAATAATTTGATGAGGCTTGACCATAATTATCAGCGGATATCTACAATTCAATCAAAGCTCAAATTAAATATTCAATGCAATATCACATAACGCACATCCTAATCGATATCAGTTTATATCGATTTTAAATTATCCATTCCGATAGAAATCTGATCAGAGTATACATTTTTTAGATAATGACAACAAGCATGTCTTATAATAAATATTAAAAACTAATTTATATATAACATAATTTTGTTTGCAATTTAAATAAATATCAACTTGAAATTAGTCAATATGTTTGTAATGCATAAATCCTGTTAGTCATTTGTGATTGGAAGCTGTTTAAATGGAGCATTACGGTAAAGACAGAGATCGTCCAAACTAACATAATCAATAACCCTTATCTCTGTGCCAATTTACAATGCAGCGCTGCCTGAAGGTTGATTAAACAAATGCTTTAGTGCATTAAACCCGATCATAGATATCGACGGACCGAAGGGGGTTGAACCTGTTTTCGCAACGTTTTCTACATGGGGAGTTTTAAAAACGTATCGTTAGACAAAAGTACAGTTAAATGAAACTGGGAGAAAAATAAAGAAGCGTCGAAAGTACTTAGGGTAAAAGCCGCTTTTTTTACTTGAGTGTTATTTTCTTGTATTATGTTGGATTCATGCAAAACGTGTTTTTATATAAATAACATATTAATTTTATTATTGATAAAAACAATATATTAGAGCAAAATACTAGCAAAATTTATTTTAATAGAAATTTAAAAACTAGTAAATAATTTATAATAATCGTAATTCTTACAGGGAAAATAATTAATCTATGTTGAACCATCTAAATATGAACTATTAATTTAAATTTATTTAAATATTCAAAATGTATCATAAAGTGAATGCCTCAACCTTTAACCATTTTATGAAATATTTAATACTTATAGTATCCTTCTATTATTTATAACAAAGTTTTTATTAATTAAGAAAAATCATCGGTCTTTAATATTATATCTGACCTATCTTGAGTAGCGTTATCTTGGCCTACACTAATACATTTTACGTTATCTAGCGTACTCTTGACTTACCTCAAGGTCAAGAACTTAAACCTAAAATAATAATTTCTTGACCTGCCTAGTCTAGCGTACTCTTGACCAATCACAAGATTAAGAACCTATTCTAAATATGGTTTCCTTGACCTACCTTAATAAATTGTGAGTTATCTAGCGTACTCTTGACCTACCTCAAGAAATAATGCATTAGCCAAGCGTACTTAAATAGTATACATATAGACCAAGCGCTTTAGCTTAATTAATTGTATGTTGTCTTTCGTACTCTTGACCTACCTCAAGGTCAAAGACACCTTAAATAGCGTTATCTAAAACAGAGTTTTCTTGACCTACCATAAATACATATGTATTTTGTCCTACAAAAAATGTATGGGTATATTACGAAAATAACGTGCTTTAAATATTTTTAGGATTAAACAACTCCTCAAGAAAAAATGGGTATTAAGTTTGGCGATCCAGAACTGAGAAACAATTAAAAGTTTGTTAAAAAGCAAAATTGAAATTTGAGCAAAAAAACCATAACAATACATTTGGAAAAATACAAGTTAAAAATAAGGCTTAGTCCGTCCGTTTAGGCTACCTATCATTGGTTTTTCTGTCCTGACTCGACTATAATTAATGTAAAAAGTGGTAAATTTTTTGTCTAGCTTAACTGTCCGGATGATTCGAGCTAATGAATTGATGTAGAGTGATTGGAGGATGTTTATGTTTAGGGGATGTTGGGGTTACATTGAAGGGATTGTTAACAAATTTTACACTTGGGTTAAAATTTTCTAAAATATTATATTTTACAAAAAATATGAAACTGCCTGAGCAGTAAAAACAGTTCAAAACTGACAAATAAACAGTAAATATTTTTCATATTTATAAAATAATGAAAACTACTTACTTAAGAACAGTAGAAAGTTTCTTAAAGAATAACAAATAATTTAGGTTAACAGATTGGAAAATCCAAGAAAGATAATTGAAAATTAGTTTAAAAAAACAGTTACGTACTAAAAAGTAAAAATATATTTTAAAATTCACGTAAAACACATAGTTAAATTTCCTTACTTAAGAACAGTAGCATTTTTTTACATGAAAAACTAATGATTTATATAGAACAGATAAGTAATTCGCAAAAATAACAAATGAAAGTCTGTTAAGAACCAAATATTAAAATATAAAAATAAATTTTAATATCGCATAAAACAATTCAAACTTTATTTTCAAATTAAACATGAGTAGAATTAACTTAGTCTAAAAATGATTTCCAAGGGTCCATCAACATATTTTCAAATATTTTCACTTACTATATGGATAAATATTGTCCTGTTGCAAAATGTCTTGCAAACGGCAACGGTAATAATAACTGGGTTGATGACTATGTCAGATAATCAAGCGCTCAATTGAAAGGGTTATATACATTAAAATACGCTTCAATTGAATTACAAGAAGCATGTAAAGTTGCAAAACGTAATCATATGCAGTTAATTCTAAACACAAATTATAGCAATATAGTATTACTAATAATAAGTACAGAAATAATAACCTTACTCTTAATATCAACAATGATGAAACTTGTTACCAAATGCAGATTGCAGAATAATTCAATACTTTTTTTAAGCAATCAATAACAGATATAACTACTAAACTTGGAAATAATCATATTGCAGTAAATCCATCAATTGATTATAATATCAATACTATGTTTCTATTTCCGTACATAGATAAATAATCAATAAATCTTATTGATCAGGGCGAGTGCCCGACCGCAGTCTTTTGTGACTTAAGTCGAGCATTCGACTGTGTCAATCATGACCTGTTACTCCAAAAATTGAAGTCAGAGGAGAGCCGAATATGTGGGCACCATCTTTCTTAAATGATATATTTCAGTACGTCTCAATGAAGTCGCCAAATGGAAGTAGAGTGAACTCTACAACCACTATAATTAATGCAGACGTACCGCAAGGTTCTATTCTGGGACCAGTCCTCTTCCTCCTGTACATAAACGATATAGATAGTTGCCTAGATCAATTCACGTTCTCCGGAAAATTCGCAGACGATACATCTTTGCTATTTTCCGGAAAATCTTATACTGAAATTAAAGAGCAATGTAATAGCAACTTAAACAATCTTTACAAGTGGTTTAAATCGAATCACCTTTATTTAAATCCCACTAAAACAACATATATTATGTACACTGCTATCAACAGAATCGAGGATATTGATCTCAAATTAGAAATCAATTCAGAGAGCACAACCAAAACTAAAAACACCAATTTTTGGGAATTTATACTGACTCTAACCTTAATTAGAAGGTTCATTGTACTCACATAGTTACAAAATTGAATTCCATTTCATTTCTCTTAAGAACCCTAAAGGAAATTCTTACCTCAGATCAGCTGTTAAACTTCTTTTATGCTCAAATTGCATCACGACTACACTATGGCATAATTCTTTGGGGTTCATCAAGCTGATACAGGATGTATTCATAACACAAAAAAGTATTATTAGGATTATTGCGGGTGTAAAGAGAGATTTTCCATGTCGTGAACTATACAAAAAATTCAACATACTCAGTATTTCCTGTATCTATATTTATGAAGTCCGTGTATATATATTTTGCAATAAAAATAAATTCGAAAGAAATACTGATGTCCACAACGTCAATACTAGAAACCAATATAAATTTAGAACACCACTATTTTAAAATATTGGTCAGAAATCACCGGAATGTATCGGTTTGAAATGCTATCAAAAATTACGGAATCGCTCCTGCAATCTAGTACAATTAAAATATTTAAACATAACTTAAGAATTTGTTTAAAGTCTAAGTGCTGTTACTCAATTTCCGAGCATCTTCACTGATAATGTAATATCTAATATAATGTGTAACATGTATCACGATATTTATGTATTGGGTTGTCCGGAAAATTCGTGCCGATTTTTAAGGAAAATTGAAACGCAGCTCATTTAAATTTTGGTTTACATTTATTCAATTATATAGGTACTATTCTGTTCCACAACCTTTCTCCATCTTTCATGCAACGTAAGAATTCCGTCTTTCCGGAACCTCTCGGGTTTTTCGGCAAAAAAATGTCCAAAGAAATTTTTATCTCAACCAAAGAGTTGAAATATTTCCCATTAAGGGAATTTCAAACTCCAACAATTTTTGTCGAGTTGTCAAAGACACGTGAGGCCGGACATTGTCCTATCTGAAGACGACACACTTCCGATTCGCTATTTCTGGACGTTTTTGTTCGATGAATGTCTTCAATTTCTTTAATTGAGAGCAATTCTTTTCCGAATTTATTGTTTTATTATTTGGGAAAAGCTCATAATAAAGGATTCCTTTCCAATCCCACCAGACACAGAGCATTACCTTCTTCGACTGAAGACCGGCTTTTGGGGTGACTAAAGGTGGTTTATCACCCTTTCCCCAAGACTTGTACGCTGAACATTTTTATAAATTATCCATTTTTCATTCCTCGTCACTAGTTGCTTCAGAAATGGTGTCTCCTCGTTGCATTTGTTAAGCATGTCGCAAATGGAGATGTGATCCAACAGATTTTTCTCCGTTAAATCATGCGGAACCCATACATCAAGACGGTTTACGTAACCAAGCTTCACAAGATGGTCGTGGAGGGTTGATTTTGATTTATTTAGCATTCCTGCTATTTGACGTAATGTTGAGTGTGGTTTATTCTCAATTTCTGCTTTAATCATATCTTCCTTAGTAGTGGATAGCGCTTTCTTGATCTTCAAGGTCAAAATTTCTAGCTTTGAACCGATCAAACCACTTCCGTACAGTTCTTTCGGCCACAGCACCTTCACTATAAACAGCGCATATCTTATTTGCCGCTTCTGTGACACTTTCAGTTTTGCATAAAAATCATATGAATTTTATTTTCTAACAATTATTTCTTTTAATTGAACCATACAATTATTTTTAACTGAGACCAAAGATTAACAGAGATAACGTTTCTCAAGAAACAATTAAAAATCGGTCCAAAAAACAGTTTGAAACTGAAAATTTATAGTGAAAAGAAAATAGATCAAATTTTAGAAAAATATTGCATTTTAATTTATTTAAACAGTTGAAATATTTTTATTTTCGTGTAAATATGTAATGAATTTCATGTTTTAAAATAATATTATTTTTACAAATGTATAAGGTCTATTATGAAAGTAATGCGCATGATTTTATTCTGATGCGAATATCTATCTCAAAGGATAAAATGGCCTTGAAATGTGGTGAAGGGTCTGCCCTTCGAATGCAGCCTGTCGCCAATTTGCTCCGAGCAGTCTGAGTGGAAATATGGTCTTCCGCGTGCGTGTTTTTTGGATTTTGTAATACGGCGCTCCATCGCTTAAATATCGATACGCAATCAAGTTTTGTGTGCACTTTGGGAAGAATACGACCGAAACATTTTCGACGCTTTAAGAGGTCTTCAAGGATGATTGCATTTGAAAGTCACAGTCCGTTTAAGGAGAGCCTCGATGAGCTAGAACCAACGAAAACGTGATAATCTAGCAAATAGCTGATACTCTAGCAGAAACCTCTAGATGTCCACATTTGTGGTACATGGAGTAGTGACCGAGGATTTGAAAATGTTGACACAAGACCAGAAAGAACTTGCGTTGTCAAGAATTTTTAGATTTTATACAAAGTGACTCTGTTAATAGAAACAAAAAGGCAGAGCATCCAGTGGCACACAAAATCATCCCGTCTTAAGAAAACGAGAGACTGGCTCAAAACGATTCCCATTGTCTTTTGCGACTCATTGAGTTTGTACTGCAGAGAGAAACTGTCAACTCAGTCTTCTGCCTGCAGGTGCTTAAGAGATTGAGTCGTCGGGTCGCGCATATGTGGGCTGACCCAGTCACACGGCCTTCATCGTTACCAAATAATGGACCTGGAGCAACATCCCCAGCCCACTTACAGTCCCGACTTCGCTCCGTACGATACTTTTTTTGTTTCCCCGACTGAATAAAGAGCAAAAAGGAAAGCATTGGAAGTGAAAAACTTCTAAAAGCATGATACAATGTTCCCAAGAGATATTCTCGTCGAAGTGTTTTACAGTGCCTTCCAAACTGGCTAAGATTATTTTGAAAACTTTAAGCATTTGTACGATCAATACATATATTTTTCACAGAAAATGTGCATTACTTTTATAATGGACCCTGTATATTGTAGCATTTCTCACAAAAGAACAAATTATTTAAAAAAATAATGAAACATTGTCAAAATCAAAACAATTAAAAATCTACAAAATACAATTTTTAAATTCACTTAAAATAGTTAACACAAAAATACAATTGGTAATTGAAAAAGAAGATAAATGGTAACATGGGAAAAAATATTGAAATATCTTAAATCAGATGAAACAGGAAATAGAAATTTTATTTTAAAAAAAAACAATGAAAATTCCTTACAGTAGAAAATTTTGCAAAAAGAACAAGTGATTAAGAAACAGATAAAAATACCAAATTTCCTGCTTAAAATAAATTTTAAAACTCAATTAAACAGTTCAAACTTTACAATAAAAAAAACAATTGACAATTGCTGAGAAAGCAAAAAATTAAAATTATATATAAAAAAAGATAAATATACAAATTAAATATTGAAAATTGAGTGTAGTATTAATCATGATAATTAATGATGAGAAGAAACAGTAAAATATATTTATGACGATTAAATGATTTAGAAAAACACAGATAAAAATTAAATAAAAATAAAAAATCTGAATTTCATTCAAATAAAAACTTTATAGAATATTCAAGACATTAGCGCCTTAAACATTAAGAATTTTTATTTCAAAAAATAATCTTTTTTAACATAGTTGTAACATTTTAAAATTTGTTTGCAAATAGTTGGAATATTAAAAACATTGTTTTAATTTTTTAATTAAAATTTGTTTAGCTGACCGCAATCACTCGCTTCAATCATTTAAATAATGTAGAGTTTTTTTGTGAAAATTGTTTTAAAATCATATTATCAAAAATATTTACATGACTATAAATATTATTTGTGGTTGAAACGTAGTTATTTTTTAAATTAAGTGTCGCAACAATTCGTTTTATTAAAATAGGTATTTTAAGTTGGGTTTAAATATATATATGTAGGGTGGGTTAGTGACTATCACATCATCCAACAATTTTAATGTAAACAACTCTTTTGATGCATTACCAAGAACGTCTAACCAATAAAATAAACGCAAATTACATAAATTTGAAATATAAATTAGTAAAATAATTCGCCCGAGCAGGGACCCTGGACCCTTGGATTAAAAGTCCAATGCTCTACCGACTGAGCTACCCGGGCTCTGATAACTAATTAAATGTGAAAAAGGCCGGTTATTACAAACAATTTCCATAGAAAATCTTTTTACCTAAAATATTATTTTATACGTCTTATTTCATAGTATTATTTTGCATAAGTAGTGATAGAATTTCTTGATTTGAATGAATTCATCATTGCATTAAAACACTAACACTTTCACAATTAATTGTGAAGAACGACGCCTCTTTGCTACATTTATGAACAAATAATTATACGTGTTATATCAATAAAAAAATATGCGATGCTCGAGGGTGCGTCCTCCCCTCTATCTAAAAATAATATATGTTGACATTTATCAAAATTTAACTACACATCTAATTCCTGTACATTTTAAATGAAAGAATCTCAAGGGACAGGGGTGGAACGGCCAGAGGCCCTTGGTGAAATATTGATCATTCCTGCTCTGCCCTTCCGTGTCTGGCTGTAGAAAACGCCCAGCCTACTACTACCCATCTGACATGTTCATCATGTGCATGTGATATGGAAGTTCAGAATCATGCCGGCAATAAATAACGGGATCATTGCCTGTTTTGCCATCTATAAAAAATGAATTTCCACCTTTCTCGTTTATATTATTCGCCGCCGTCGATATATTCACGAAACACGCCGCCAGGAACGCAAAAGCAAAAGTTGATTAATGACGTTCCGATGAAATGCCCATTTCGAATAAATATTGATAATTTGATTTTCATTTCTATTTATTATCACAGGAAAATAATCCATATAGAATAAATTATAATCTATTTCGTGGGTTTTGATTTAAGCAGTCGTTACATAATTTTTGACCTTTATGAAAATTATCAATTATTGTAATTTTATTGTTTATCAATCCTTACAATAATAAATATTGTAAAAAAGTATGTAATTAACTTTTTGCAATATAGTATATTTATTAATTATACATAAAAATATTTATTAAATATGCATTATGGTTAAAAAATTATATGATAAATACGAAAAGATTTCGCAAATCTACAATAATGAATCTGAACGTCCTAAAGGACTTTAATGCATTTTACATTAAGATTAAGTTAGAAATTTAAGATAAATGTAATAAGATATACACATAAATAATGATATTAAAATGAAATCAAATGGTTATGTAATTAAAGTAATTTTCGTGTACAGAGTAATTTCTTTTAAGTTTCTAATCCTCATCACAGCTTAATCTAGAAATTAATTAGACATATATATTTAATTAATTGCTCATTTAACCCGTGGTAAAACAATCTTTAACTATTTTGATTAGAATTAATCAAATTCTAATCTAAATATAAGTTTAAACTGCATATTTTAATTTTTTGTTTTAGATTTAGATGTAAAGTAACTGAATGGAACGAATTGTTGTGTTTTGTAATTACATTTAGGATGTCTTAATCTGGCACTTTTAAGTTATTTACATTAAATTATGTCAAGCGGCGGATTGCGGTAGTAAATAGTGGCTGAAAAAGCCCTTGGACTTTTCGACGGGGTCCCCTTGACTTACGAAGAAACTAATAAAAATAGGGCCCTCGAGCAAAGATCACTTTAATTCCGGGGGTAAGCAACCACCAAAGTGAAAAATGCACTCCACTAAAACAATATTTATTCGTTCCTTTGGCGCGGCGCAATAAAAAATGCACCCCAGCGTCTGAAGTCTGGGGTCTGAAGCGGTGCATTATTTGAGCGTCCCAGGGGTGAAGATCTTTTCGGCCAGGAGTCAGCGCCGGGAAGCGATACTTCTGTTGCATACTAATGCACCAGAAACACGACCATTATCCTTTATTAATGTCTTCATTTTAGATTTTTATCAGTCGCTATTTGTCGGTGCGCGGGGTTGGGGAGGGGCGGCCGTTTATGCATCTGTAATTTCCTGCAGTGCGCGATTAAATCTGAATATTTTATTATTGTAATAATTAAATGTGCCACTTATTATTAATGACAGACACGTGGACTATTCTCACCATCAACACCTATTAATTATTAACTATAAATATTAATTTAAAAAATATTAATAATAAAATATGGATTTATCATATTAAAAAAAAGATATTTACAGTTATTTAATCAAAGCAATGTGGAATACCGTACAACAGCGAACGTTAACTAACGGAAATGTTATCCGATCTATATGATCCCATTGTATTACGATAAAACAGTGTATTTGTAATAGAACATCAAACCTAATAACGTTGCATAATGTAATGTTTCCGCTCGGGGATGGAAATTTCTGCTCATTTGCTTCGAAAAGAACAATCCGCATTCAGTCGGTCCTAGGGCGGCAATATCGTCTAAATTTATGCACCAACAAATAATTGATTAAATCCGCTTTAGATCTTACACTGTCCTTTACACTGGCCATGGTAATTAAAGTAAATATACGGGATTCTAAGGCGCTTATCAATTCAATTCGCACATTGTCGATTCAAGGATTTCTACAACAGCACCTGAAGCGTATAAATGGTTAAAATAATATAATAACAATTATTATGTATTTATAATAAATAAATATTATGCAATATATCTTTTTGCAGACTGTCCATCATTTGAAATTAATGATTTAAATTTCCTTCGAATAACTATAATATTGATTAATCAGTATGTAAGTGACAATATTATTACAATCCTCTGTGGTTCAGAATATGGAATACTCTGATTCACAGAGGATTGTAATAATAGTGTCACTTACATATATTCAGCCTCAGTACTGCTTAAGGCTACAGTGCTTTGCTTTTACATTCCTATGATACCTCTCCCATTTAAAAACGAATTCGGTATAAGATTTACAAACTTTAACGTTGCTAGCATAATTTGCATTAACAAAACCTTGCAATTCTTTACCATCGTCTATAAATTATTAACTTCATGTTTTCGTTCCCTTTAAGTATCTAAGAACATGCATTGTTTGTTGCCTGTGAGCTATTGTGTAACAAATATTAAACTGACTTCTTGATTAGAAATTAATTAAATATATTAAACTGACTTAAAAAGTTTACTGCATAAGTAATGTTAGGTCTGGTTAGTGTTGATAAGTACATTAAACTACTTATTAACTGCTGATATGGAAAATTTTTTTCACATATATTTAACACGTTACTAAAATCCAAATTTATATCCAATGGTGTTGAAACTGATTTACAATCTATCATTTTAAACTGTTTTAGTAATATATTTGTATATTCTTCCTGCTAAACTTTCTCTTTGCTAACCCTAACACGCATGCCTAAACAATTCTTCAGTCCACCCAAATCTTTAATTTTAAATTTAGATGAGAATTGTTTTTTAACAAACTTCATTTAACGAGAATCATTAGAAAACAGGTGAAAAGTGTCAAAATATTTATTAGCTATTATTTGCAAACCACCTTTCGCCACTAACCTAGCTCTATAGCGTACATTACTTTCACTATCAATTTTTCGTTTAAATACCCATTTACATCCAACTACCAATCCATGTTTTGGTGCAGTTGCAAAGCTCCAAGCTTTATTCTCTTCGGAGGCTCAAATAGCCTGTCTTCAATGCTCTTTGTCAGGAAACAACAAAGCTTCATCGACTGCAAAGGAAAACATTTGGCTCATCGCACAGATTTTGTAACCTAATCTGGAAAATCGTTTAGTTTTCTTTCTCTATGTAGCTTTTCAACTTCACCAACTTCCACTGGATTTCTTGGAACATATTCTTCTGAAGTACTGCTATATCCACTTTCGCTCTCATGGTCTGAAGTGTTAACATTTATGTTTTCTTTAGAGATCGACTTAACTCCCACTGAAACTATTGTTTCCTCAGTAACCTCATCTCCCACTGAAACAATTGTTTCTTCGATCATTTTTGATACAAATTTTCTTTTTTAAACACTATAAAATCTCGGCTTGTGTTTATCGAATTATTTTCAGGACTATAAACTCTGTAACCCTTGACGTTGTCGCCATAATCCACAATTAATCTTCATTATAATTTTTTGTCCCATTTAAGAGGCTTTTCCTTGGCGACATATACCATGGCTACACTACCAAATATTCTTAGGTGACTTATATCTGGTTTTCTGTCCGTCAACATTTTGAAAGGTGTTTTGTCGCTTAAACTTCATAACTTACAGCGATTTTTGATGTAGTCACTGCTTCTGCCCAGAGTTTTTTGTCTAATTTTGCATCGAAAAACATTCACCTTGCCTTTCTTAAGATGCTTCAATTTAGCTTCGCAGTCAAACCATTCTGTTTCGGTGTATAGGGTTTTATTTTGGTGGGTAATTCGCCTCTATTATCAGATCTAAAGCATTTAATTTTAATATTCGCTTGATTTTCAACTACTCTTTTAAATGTTTTGAGCTTTCAAAAACTTCATCGTTGAATGAAATATACAAAAGACATTCTTGAGAACGAATAGCAAAAAGTATCTAGATCTATTCTAATCGAGTTCGCACGAGTTGCCAGGCCCTTAAATTCTGTAACCTTTTCAAGAACAATCCTGTGTATAGCATAGTCAAAACTGAATGCAGTGCGACTACGAGAAAAAGACATTGATTACAACTTTGTGTTATTCAAGTTTAGACCATTTGTTTCACACAACTAGAGAGGTTGTCAGTATCTGCTTGCAGATGTTCTGCGTCTTGAGGGGCATTTATTGTTTTAAAAATTGTTTTAACAATAGTAATAAAATAATTGCTAAATCGTTTTCTTTTATATCATGGACGCAGACTGTGTAATAAACACGAAACTATACTTCTGAAGATAGAAGGGACATGTGATAAGCAGGTTCTACGTGGGCAAGAAATTGATGTGCACATTTATAAAAGCAAGAACATTAGGATAAATAAAATTCACTTTGTTGTTATCACACACGGTGTGTGAATTTTATTTATCGTCCTAATTTTCAAAATGCATCACAAAGTAATGGCTTCAAGCATCAACTATAAAAGCAAGAACAATACCTGCATGCCCGGAGAATCCAAGTCCATCAAGTCTAAACTACGCGCCAGTTGAGATAATGTGACTAAACTACATGTTTCAAACTTCTGAAGTTTTGAATTTTATTAGGTAAGAAACTGTCTTTATTTAGAAGAGTATCTAAGTTGTAAAATGACTTTCATTTCGAAAACGAGCGTTCTAATACTGATTTTGAAAGTAAGACAAGAAATAATAGAGGAAGGATAATAACTCATAGCTTTAAATGCTATTTGAATAACACCTAAGCAGATATTGTCGTATGTAAAAAATATTTTGTAGATAGTTTTAAAAAATCTAAAAAGACTGGAACTTGCACAACATGGAAATTAAAACAACATAAAAAAATCGAAGACTAACTTATTAGGAAAACATAAAATTCATTTAAAAGCGGCAGAAATAGTTAGAAGATCATTAGTTAGTTGAGTTAGTCTAAAAATTTTTATTTGTTAATAGTCCTTTTGAGATGAAACTTCAGTTATTATAGTTAAAAACTGAAACGGAAATGCTTTTGGTGAACATTCATAAACTTTTCAAACGAAAGTTAAAGATAATGACAAACTGAACAGGCTTTGTTAAAATATATTTTTCTTAAAGTTATAGGAGTAACATGAAATTTAAATAACAATTAATTGTAAAGAATCTAAAATTGAATAAATTATTAATAGCCTTTTTGCGTATACCTCATAGTTTTCTAAGAAAATGTAGGAAAAAGTACTATGATGGCCACATCACCATTTTTGATATAGTAAAGTGTTAGATGGATTTTAGAGAGGATTTCCGGGATGTCTTATCTTTGTCAATACTCTAAAGACTGATCTTTTACAGACATGGAAATTTAACTGTACTTCTTAGTTTGAGTAATATTTGTCAATTTTCAAGGATATTTTGCACTATTAAATTACAAGTTATATTGACTTAATTCACATTAAAACATGGTGATGTGGCCATCATAGCACATTTCCTATATTTCTTTACAAATACTTGTTACATACCTTTCATGTAACTCCTACACTTTATTAGCAATAGGCAAAATATTTCAAAGCAGAATCTCAGGGGATCTCAAAAGGGATATTTCCGTTAAATAAAATTAAAAAAATACTTTCGCTATATTCTATTCCAAACCACCCTCCAATCAGTAAAACATAAGTGAGGGATTTAATTAAAAAATGTAAAATAAATATAACAGGCGGAAGGAAGACGTGCTCGATAGCTAAACACTACTACTACTACTACTAAATATAACAATCTACTTAAAAAACAACAAAAATCAAAACCAGCACAGGAAGTTTCAAATGATTTAAAGTCAGTCTCAAAGTTTATTAACTTACCTAACATTTCATTCACTAACGCAGACGAATGACTTCTATCCCAAAACCCTAACTGTAGCCCCCATATCAAGAACAATTCCAAAAAAGCACTCTTAGTAGTAGAATCAGAAATAGCCCTTAGTAATGTTCAAGCTGCTTTTGTTCCGAGAGCTCAAATAGCCAACTTTATAAAAGATCACTCACAAAATATTCCATCAGACACCCAAGTCAAATCAAAAATTTAATCAAATAATCAAATCAAAATTTTTATCAAATAATTTAATAGCTACAAAAGTAGACAAATAAAATTCAATAGTCGTCCTTGATAAGGCTCAGAATAATAATAAAATCAATAATTTTATTACCACAGAAAATCTAACTCTCCTTGATAAAGATTCTACCTCATCATTTAAATTACAAATAAAAAATCTCCTTCAAGGTATTATAGTCATTTTATCAAAATTTAAAAAATCCCAAATTATTAACAAAAATCCGAGAGCTCCAAGACTTTATGGACTAATAAAAACACATAAACCAAATATCCACGTTAGGCTAGTGGTTTCTTATATTGGCACGTGAATTAGCAGTTGAATTAAATACTCTTTTTAAAAAATATACCAATTTTAAACCAAAATATTTCGTAAAAAATTCCCTGACCCTCTCTAATCGCCTATTAATATATTGTATAATGAGCATACAATGATACTCATTGCCCACGAGTATGAAATACATACATTGTATTACATTTCATAATCAAAAAGTAACCAATAATTATGATATTTCATTATAGGAGTAGAAAAATAACTATTATTTCCTCTATTTATATCATTTACCAAAAACTTGAATGTGTCCGTTTTGGAAAATCAATATGGACATTTACTATATATGTACATTTGGATTTATGAATATTTGATCCGCCATATTGGATCCGGCATTTTGAATTTTGAATTTTTCAAACCATTCTGTTCCGGTGTATAAGGGTTTGTTTTTTGCTGGATAATACCACATCGTTTCATTAAAAGTTTAACGTCCTTATATACAAATTCGACCCGATTATCAGATGTAAAGCATTTAATTTTAGTATTCGCTTGATTTTCAATTAATATTTTGAATGCTTCAAAACATCTCAAAAACTTCATAGTTGGTCTTGATGAAATATACAAAAGACATTTTTGAGAAGTCATCGACGAATAGCAAACAGTATTTAGATCCTCCAAGTGATTTCGTCTCCATTGGGCCACAGAGATCTCCATGCACAACTTCCAGTGGTGCATTTGCTGGAACGTCTCAGTGGTTAAAGGATAGTGGAGACTTTTTTCCTTCATAGCATACCTTAAAATTAAACAATTCAATTTTCTTCTGAATTGAACACTTTAGTCTATTTACTGAACCGTTGACCATTTATTTAGTCTACATTGTTCAAATGTCCAAGATTTCGGTGCCATATTTCGTCTGATGCCACTGCCATTGAACATTTGTCTGTTGATTTCGGACACAGTCTAATTTTGTAGACTCCACCAATTAAATTAATCCACTCAACGACAGTAAATTTGTTGACATGCCTGGGATATTTTTTATTGATATATCAAAAAATAAAATACCTACTGCGGTTTTAAATAATGCATCCCCGACTTTATCAACTAGTAGGATTGTACTATTAGCAACAAACACTTGTCTGTCGCATCTTGACATATTTATAAAAAATGGTCTTCGTTAACAAGTATATTATATACACACTTGCACCAGAATCCAAGAAAAATGCAAGTTGCAGTAATTATGATATAGTAATTATAATACAGAAAGAGAAGACCATTTATCCCCAGTTTTATTTTTAACAAAAGCTTTAATACAGTTGCAAACAGCTTGGCTAGATTTTAGATGAACACGAATTGGACGCTTACGTGTTTCATTGGAGGGATCGAATCTTCCCAAACGAGTTGAGTTAGCTACTTGGTTTATTGAGTTGAATTCGGATGGTATGCCATATACCGTACATCTAACCGACGTTGTATATATATACCTATATATAATACCTCTTTAGATTTCCCCAATTCCACAGACCCATAAATTATAATATTGCAAGAAGGTTTATTACGTTCCTAAATCTCATTGATTATAGCTTCAGTATTAAATGCTGTGTTGGTGATGGTGGAGCCTGTAGAAACGTTTTCTTCAGTGATTATCGACCTCCTTTCCTTGAGTTTACGCATATCTTCTTTCATTCGTTGATCATTGAAAGATTATCGTAAATCCTCCTACATCAGATACGGTATACTAACATACACAGTGGACATCATTTTCAAATTTTTACGTTAAATTTTGAAATTTAATTTAATTTGAAAATTATCGTCACTGATCGAAACATATGTCAGGAAAATAAATACAACAATATGAAACATAACAAGTATTCTGATTTAAGATGACCTAATTGTCAATTGTTATCTTTATATTCTTGTTAAATGTCTAACTACTTTCAATGCGATGAGCAACGGTGCTAACGTATTAGCTATAGCTGTAATTTTCAATTAATCTATTATCAACAATATTGCAATTTTTTCGCAGTAGCAGTGTTAAGCGTAATTGAACCAATGCAAGATTTAATGCTTGTAAATCAGATATACAATTGTTTATCGAAGGTTCAGTTATTAAAATTAAAACTATCAGCGATAGACTTGCACCATTAGAATGTGAAAATGACAGCTATAAAATTGAATGCCAGGAACTAAAAAAGCTAAAAACGGACGTAAATTCACTAAATTTAAATATAATCGCAGATGAAATTAATGAAAGAAATAGAAGAGCCAATAATATAATATTATACAATCTTCTCGAAAATGTCTCAGAAGGTGATTCTGTAATTGCAAAAAAATCCTTGACCAAATGTGTAAACGTACTATTCGTTTAGGGAAAACATGAAGTTCAAAACCTCATCCGCTAAAATTAATTATTTCAAGTAGCTAGGAGGCTAACCAAATACTTTTCAAATCCAATACTTTACAAAAAAAGGAAGATTTTAAAAATATCGTAGTTAAGAATGATCGTCAACCCAGGCAGATGGAATAAGACCCTTGTATGATATGCAACGCTTTAACTTTAAGAAGGCAGATACTAGGGGTATGCACAATGAGATACTCATTAAAATTGGTCGGATGTTGTTGCATTGAGTAACAGTGCCTGTAAAAAGTTTTATGAAAAACATTATGTTTTCTTAAATAATTTTGTCCCTTCGCATAAATCGAACGCGGTAAGAAGGAAATTTTCTCTTTGGTCTAGACACGATTTAATTAGAAATATTAGGATATAAAAATTATTATCTCAAGTTTATTCAATTATTATACAATAAAAATTTCTAAACTTAAGAAATATATACATTGATTTGTTAATAGAGATTATTTCATGTGTACAAACAGTACGGACCATGCAATTAACAATGATCACAAGTTATGGTCTTATGTAAACTCTAAAAAGGGTTGTCTCGCATTCTCGATATAATTTCATGAGATAATGTTGAACAAAGCCAATTGATGATCGTGAATATCAGCTCAAGTAAATTATCAGATTACTACTAAGTAATATAGTTTTGTTAGCTCGACTGTTACGAATTTGCTAAACTTTTCACTATTCGTCTCTAAGAAACTTGATGAACAAAGACAAATTAACCATGAGACATTATTGTCAACGTCGGTTCCATTCGATTTTGATGTGTCAACCATAAAAATAATAGAGTCATATTTGTATAATGGTAATAATTTTGTTAGATATGGTGGATATCATTCAATGCAGTATATACCGACCATGGTGTACTACAAGGGTCTAATTTGGGTCGATTTTTATTTGTGTTATTTATTAATGATATTATACAAGAAATTTCTTCCTTTTTGTTATTATATGCTGATGACTTCAGATTAAAATGTTCAGAACAATAATATGCACTCATGACTGTAACATTCTACAATCAGATCTTAACAGACTCGAGGATTGGTGTAGAGTAAACTCACTGTCTCTCATTTGGCAAAAGAGCTATGTCAGAATTTAATAATAAATTGTATTTTGTCATGCACAAATTAATGATCTAGGAGTAATTTTTGATCAAAAGTTAACTTTCAGTGTACATATTGATTATGTCTGTAATGCTAGTTTGAAACTTCTTGACTTCATTGTAGCTATGTTCAAGGTATCCAAATTGGTAAAGAGGGTTTCAATTGGAAACATGATTAAGGAGTTTTGATTTAATAATTGCTTCAAATATTTTACCAAGGACAGAAAGCAAGGTGATTGGGCGTTAATTGGCAATTGTTAAAGAATCGTTGTTTGGGTATACAGGTAATAATTAATTGCTAATTGGAATTGGAAATTGCTTGGATAATATAAATGTGATTTATTATTTTAATAATTATATTATTGATGGATGTTGTTATGAAAGGATTTTAGGATGAATCAAGGGACATTATCGTGACCTGGAGCTCTGTGTTTTTTGAAATCTTGGGTGTTTCTTTTTAGAAACTCAAGCATTTGAAATGCTTTTGAGGCAACTTTACGCATGTGCTCTAAAAAACTCCATCCCAAATTTTTAATGCAATTAACACTTTTAAGGTATATATTATAAATGAAATAAGAATACGAAATTGGGAATCGAACTTTAGCGATACTGTATTTATCATTATAAAGATGCATTCTGCACCTATCATAAACAAACTAGGTTCTGCTGGAGAAGTTGAGAAGAGTGTTTGTTTTAAATTGCAGTAAACACTTTCATATCGTCCGCAAACAACAAGCACTGAGAATGTGACGTCATTGGTAAAAATATTAAAAAGAAGTGACCCTAGGTGGGAACCTTAAGGCACATCTGATGATGCTGCTATCGAAAAAGACAACACGTACCCTCTGAATTATGTCTTGTAAATAAGACGTTCTGAAATCAAAAAGTGAACCTTGGATTCCCAATTTTTACAATTTAGACATTTAGCCTTGGAAAAGTCAATATGGACGGAATCAAATTATTTGTTCTTCTCCAAGGCATTAACTATAAAGTAGCTATATATTAATGAGGAGTGTGCTACTTTTCGAGAGGATGTTTTGTGATCGCAACACAGCACGCCTTTCGGAATCGCTTTAATTTAGGAACGTTGGCCCCAGTCCCGGATCGTAAATCAATTGTTATGTGGGCCACTACGTTCAGACAAACTGTAAGTGCGACAAGACAAAGAACTGTAGACCCTCGACCCATTAGAACACCTGAGAACATTGAGACAGTGAGAGCTTCAGTCTTTCGATCATTGTATAATGAGAATTCTTGATGATCTTGTTTACCATGTTTACAAGATGCCGATTGTGCAGGATCTTTCTGAACGTGACTTCAATTCTTGGAGGAGAACCAAACAAATGCTACTGGGCTGACATCAATCCTCCGGAATTGCATCAAAGGCCTTAGCATTCACCTAAACTCACAGTGGGTTGTGCAATTTCCTCAGCAGGATTTATTGGTCCTTGGTTCTACGAGGAAAACGAAGTCGCAGTGACAGTGAATTCTTTCAATAAGACGATGCAACGCTCACACTTCAAGAGCATAGATGTCTGTTTTGAGGGAACACTTCTCAGAGCGCCAAATCTCAATTAGAGGCGATTTAGAGTGGCGGTCTCCCGATTTGGCCCCTTGTGATTTTTTCTATCGATTTTTTTGTGCCAACATAACCTTGATATACTGTTAAGTCATGACAAACGCCAGAAATCGGTATATGGAGAATGGGGGGTGTCACCTATCTGATTTGTCTACATTATAAAAAACAAATAAAAATTTCTGATTGATACAATAGGTTTTATTAAGTTTTGAAAAAGTAAAGTTACCCTGCATAAATTTACACTTTTTCAAATAGGTTTATAATTTGCGACGATATTTTTAGCACCATTCTTATAAATTAGTATAATAAGAACATATTTCCAATAAAATGGAAATCCGCCACATTTTAAAAAGTTGTTGAAAATAATACAAAGAGAACGACATTAAGAAAATGAGCATTTTTTATAAATAAGGACAACCAGTCCAGCTCTATTGAGTTGGCTGCTTGTTAATTCCTCTAAAATCGAAGATATGCCTACACCGGGAATATAATTGAGGTTCAGGTGAGAGTCACCTGATTCGCTAACATTTTGGTTACTTGAATGTTTATAGACGGAACCAAAATTGGAAGCAAATAAATCAACGATTTCGTTTGCGCTATTTATAATTGAATCCTCATGATTGAAGGAATTTTGAATACCAGTAAATGTTCGTTTTATCCTGATGTGGTTCTAAACAAATAGTTTGATACATTTTAAATGCTTTTTTGTCAGATTTAAAACTTTTGTCATAAGTTAATCCTCAAATATTTTAGGCAAATTTTCGATAATTTATTTTTTATTTTCGCATTTGCTCTAATTCTGCCTAATTTAAATATGTTTCTTTTTTCAACTGTTTTTAGCTGAAGTATTAAAATATTTAAAGATTCTAAGGTTTTCGGTGTTAAAAGTCTTCCAATCCAAATTTTCCTAAAGTTTTAACTGAAAACTTAAAAAAAACATGAGAAAACTTGGAAGACTTTGAAAAACAAAACTCGCTTATAATTCTTATTTAGACTCTGAATATTTAATTATATTTTTAATAAGACATTTAATCTAGCATTTAAGGACGTGAATATTGACATGGATTTTTTCAGAGTTATAACGACTGGATATTATTTTGATAATTTAACACTTTCTTGAATTAAAGCAGTTCTTTGACAGAGTGGACCTTTCGCTATTGCTTCCCAAATTATTTACAACTCTATTATGATTAAATTAATTAATTAATTACAAATCAGCCTCGATATGTTACAGTAAATATTTTTTTATCACATCCTATATAAGTTACTTCAGGTGTACCTCAAGTTATTTACATTGGTTCAGTCTTATTTTTCTTATTCTCGCAGACGTTGTGGAGTTTGGGAAGTGCAAATGTATACTGATAATCAAAAAACTATACCAAGTTGTGCATAGTGTAAAAGGCAGTAGAAAATTTTGAAAGTATTTAAAAATATTGTAATATTACATCCCAGTAATATTTACTTGGATTAAAAATATTTTTATTAATAAGACACATTTTTGTATATTATTATGTTTGCGAAATATTTCATTTAATTAATTCATTTTAAATGATAAATTATGTTTACAATATTACTTTAGAACATTCGCACTTATTTGCGATACACACGTTCACCTTCTTTTGTTCGTATCGATTATTATGATTACATGTTGATTACATTTTCGCCCGTTCAATTAAAGTTTTAGCGGAAAAGTTGTTATCTTACGCGGCGATCAATACGTTGTTCCAACCCCTCTGTGTGTATAGATTTTTTTTTTAACAATAGGGATCACATTTAGCGCACGTTCCGGACCAGCAATATTTACCTAAGGCGAAAAAAAAAAGGGAAAAATATGTATTTTATCACGACGTGACACGCTAACAATGTAAATTTTATATTTCCCGCGTGCAGGGTGAATATCCCGGAAAGGGTTAACATTTGCTTAACATTTTAGGGACGGAAAGGTGAAGGTCCTATTTGAAAACTGCAGTGTCTGGATGTGCTTCCACGTCGCGAGATCGTATAAAACTAAAAAGGATGTGAGCAGAGTTTGCCCTTATAATGCCCCCTCTAACCCAATTTTTAATAAATAGAAAATCCATACCTTATTTAAATATGTATCACAATTGCCGCCATAAATCTATGCATGAAATTTTCCCCTAATTTACACGAATATGACTCTGGGGATATTGAAACACGACGAGGGGAACGAAATGATAATTATATTAAATATTTTCTTATAGTTTAGTATTTTGAATTAATAATTAATTTACTTTTTCGTTGTCTTTATTATTAACAATGCTGTTGATCATTGAAAGTACTAGCGATTTTTAATAAAGCCGAACACAAAACATCAATTGTTACCTTTCCGTAACAATGGTCTCGACGTGCTTATAAATTGTTAACTTCTTTCAGGTCTGTATAGCGAGTTAAATTAAACATTATTACCTGCGGCTAATTGCATGAAATATGTAACGTATCCGAGCTAATCCTTTAGGAATAAAACCTCATTACAGTGGAATACCAAAGATCGCGTTCGTGGTTTATCGACTACGCAAAGTTTGTAGACATTTATTTTTAGTCGAGTGCGCTTTATGGCGATATTTTTGCCTGCGAATACCGAAGGAATTGCTTCGTGGTTAGGCGGCAAATTACCATGTGAAACTAGCGAACGTTTAATAGTGCAGTTTGTTTTGAGCGGAAATATTCTTAGTAATCGCGACCCTTCAGTTTTATTGCTGTATTTACCGGTTGTTATTGAAGTAGGGCTTTTTAGATATTAAATTGTTTTATCTATAGAAATAAAATTATTATTTCTTTGTAAAGGTGATATTTGTTAGAGATACAAATACAACTGTTTAACCTGCTTCATATGTACGGAGCAAACGGTACGATGTACTTTATCAAGTATTGAAAACATAGAAGAAAGGGAAGGTCCAGAAAACATTAGTATCTTAGTAGAAAGCAATATAGTCTAACGAATTCAAAGGAAAATAAACAAACATATTAATAATAGGTCTAAAGTACTATATTAGGAGAGTATTTCTGTTTTATAGTGCCATTGGAACTGGTGCACAACGGAGATCCTACCGACTGCGTCAATTATATTTAAGACGATGGATTTCGAGTTATTATTATATCTCCGAATACACATTTTCCGATAACGGCTTAATTATAATTTAATACGATTTAAAGCTAAGACTGATTACGACTAATTGAATAATCAAAGAAAACTATTTATAACACTTAAACCTATATAAAATCGAAGAAAAATATTCAAAATATTAACAGTTCCAGTGATAAAAGTACCAATGTATATGTATGGTGGGTGGGTGGCCTCTGTACCACCCTCCAACCTATACATCATACAAAGTGTTTCACTGAATAACAATTAGAGTATAAGTAAATTTGTACTAAATTCAGCATGTAAACATCGTTTATTTTCAATAATTTTTATTAAGATATTGTCGCTTATAATTAAAAACTGGAGAGTAAGATCGGAGCCAGGGGCATATAGGCCATTTGCCTCCTCGACGCAGAAGGAAAAGTGCTCAAGAAGCTGCTAGCAAATCGTCTAACAGAGCACCTGGACAGGTACAGAGGGCCGGCGCGCAATCAATACGGGTATAGGAAGGGCCGATCCACTCTAGATGCTCTTATGTAGCTGGGCAGGCTTGCTAAACTAAAATTTACTAAAAAAACCTTCAATAATCTACTCTGGCATACAATTCTAGAAGCCTTGACTAGGCGTGAGGTCCCTTTCAACTTATGAGGATACTGGCGAGCTACCTTTCGGAGAGGGTTCTTATCAGCAGCGCTTCGGGTGGAGGCGAGGAGGAGACCGCTCTTTCTGGAAGTGTTTCACAAGGGTCTATCCTCGGGCCACTCCTATGAAACATCGCGTATGATGACGTTCTTCGGCTGAAATTGCCGCAACAGTCTCAGCTTATCGGTTTCGCGGATGACCTGCTCCTTATTACTGGGGAGCGTGATATTGATGCTATTAAGGCTACAGCCGAGGAAGCTACCACAAGAGTGGCCACCTGGCTCAGAAGCGTGGGGCTGGAGGTGGCGGCACATAAGACGGGGGCGGTCTGCTTGTAAACCAGAAGAATTGAACCAAGCAAAGACGAGAAGATCCCACTCTTAGGTCACGAAGTGAGCAGCCGACGGCGCTGCGAAGTCTAACAGGGCTGTAGCCAGGCTTATAGCGAACTTTGGAGGTCCCTTGGAACGCAAAAGAAGAGTTCTGCTGGAGGTGGTCAGATCAAGGGTCCTTTACGCCGCCCCGGCCTGGGATGAATGCGTTGGAGACAAACGTAACGCTGAGTGGCTCCGCAGCGCTCTTAGACCTTGTGTACTCGAAGTGGCCAGAGCCTATAGGAAGTTATCGACAGACGCGGCCGAAGTTATCGCAGCTACAACACCTCTGGATCTGGAGTTGGTTTCCAGATCCTTCGCTTACAGAGCGATTAGGGATGGTGCGGATAAGTCTCGGGTCAGGAAGGAGCAGAGAGACATAACGTTGGTTAATTGGCAGGCTTAGTGGGAAGTTGCGGTAAAGGGAGAGTGGACTAGGCAGCTGATACCAGATATTAGGCCTTGGCTGCGGCGCAAACATGGTGAACTTGATCACTTCTTGACCCGGTTTCTCTAGGGCCATGGTTTTTTCGGTTCATACCTAGCCAGGATCGGTAAGGAAGCATGCCCTAGGTGCGATCACTGCGGCGCGGACTTGGACCCTCCCGAACACACCCTTGTGGAGTAGAGTGCGTGGTCGATTCATAGGGAGGCTCTGGAGGCAGCATTCGGCGGTGGTGGGCTTAATGCTGGAAAGTGAGGATAAGTGGGCTGCGATGCAGTCGTTTGCCAATGCGGTGCTTCGCCATAAGGATATCTTCACGAGATGCAAGGCGACGACAGAAGATTGCCGACACGAGTATTCAGAAGGAATAGGAGGAGTCAAACACACCTGTTAGAAGAGACGAAGAGACGTGCGTAAAGCATTCCTCCTTTCAAAAGAAAAGCAAGATTCATGTTAGTTTTAAAATATAAACTTCTATCCTCTTTTAAATAAATTCCATAAAATTGTCGCTTATAAACTTAAAATTAGAGGGCAGGATAGAGGATTCCCGCCCACCATACATATACAAAAAACTTAAGCTACAATAATACTCCTTAAATTATTAATAACGTCCACATCATTGAATTTTGTTTTCGATAACTAAAACAGTTACAAGGGTGAAAGTACCAATTGATATGTAGGGTAGGTGGATGACCAGTATCCTACCCTCCAACCTATAAATCATATACGAGTGTTTCACTGGTTAACAATTAGATTACAAGTAAATTTGTATTAGATTCAGCATGTAAAGTTTTCTTATTTTTAATAATTAAAAAAAAAGATCGCTTATAATTATTAAAACTGGTCAGTAGGATAGTGGCCTCTCATACAACCTACATATACAATTAAATAATTTAATAGTTAAATTATTAACAACTTCAACAAAATCCATTCTTGTTTTCAGAAACTAAACAATAACAGAGATGAATATACCAAAATATATAGGGTAGGTGGGTGGCTATACCCCACCCTCTAACCTATAAGTCATACACAAATGTTTTACTAAGTTCTAATTTGGTTACAGCAGATTTATGTAAGTTTTAAAATATAAACTTCGCTATCCTGTTTTAAATAAATTTCACTAAATTATCGCTTATAAATATAAAGCTGGAGGTTAGGACAGTGGACACCCACCCACCCTACATATGCAAATAAACTTAAGCTACACTTATAAGTACTTATATAATTATTAACAACAACTACATCATTTGATTTTGTTTTCGATAACTAAAACAGTTTCAGTGGTGAAAGTACCAAAGTATATGTAGGGTAGGTGGGTGGCCTCTATGCCACCCTCCAACCTATAAATCATATACGAGTGTTTCACTGAATAACAATTAGATTACAAGTATATTTTTGCTAGATTCAGCATTTAAACTTCTCTTATTTTGGATAATTTTTTATAAAGATATCGTCGCTTATAATTAAAATCTGGAGAGTAGAATAGTGACCCACTACCCACCCTACATAAGCAATGAAACTTAAGGTATAATAGTACTTCTAAAATTATTAACAACGTCCACATCATTGAATTTTGTTTCCGATAAGTAAAACAGTTACAAGGGTGAACGTACCAATGTATATGTAGGGAGGGTGGGTGGCCTCTATCCCACCCTTCAACCTATAAATCATACACGAGTGTTTCACTAAATAACTTATATTATAATTATATTTTAATGCGATTTAAAGCTAATACTTATTACGACTAACTGAATAATCAAAGAAAACTATTTATAACACTTGAAACCTATAGAAAACACAGACTTACATTTTTTTCCAGGAAAAAGTGTTTCAAGTGTAATAGGTGTCCCATAGTAAATGGGGTGTGCTAATCACGAATCTGTGCTTAGTATTTTTTCCAGCACGTCGGGTTTTCAGGAAAAGTTTGTTTTTAATAAAATCTCTTTTTCCCTCAAAACTGCATTTTGTAGTTTTCTTTTTGTGGATTTTTGTGAAAGAGTACCTCGTTAAGGTCCAGCAGTAATCAGTCATCATTCTAATATCCCATCTTCTTTGGTAACCTCTCTCCAACTCCTGTATTTCTTGATGGAACCTTTCTCCCTGTTCCTTGCCGATAGCTCCAAGATTTTCAGGAAAAGAGTCAACGTGGGAATTCAGAAAATGAAGTTGGCGCTCATATTGCATACCATTTTTCGAATATGTTGGCTACAATTTCTTTGTAGACTTGCTGTTTCTAAGAAAACCTTCTATGAAAGAAATCCATGCTTCAGATTCATGCTGGGTCATTGTACTCTGGAACAATTTGTCTGATTTTAATTCCTTCTTTAAGTTTAGCTTCAGAAAGTCTAGGAAATTCGCAGAGGTATTTAAAGCAGACAATTTGTTTATTAAAAGCTTTGACAAACTGCTTCATCAATCCTAACTTTATGTGAAGGGGAGGCGAAAGAACTAATTTTGGGTCAATTAATGCACATTTTTTTTGTTCCCGTACAAGTCTTTCGCTGAGTGGCCATTCTTTCTTAACGTAATGTACATTTCGTGCTCGACTGCCCCACTCGCACAAAAAACATGAATACTTTGTGAATCCAGACTGCTGACCCAAAAGCATGGATATTATTTTGAGGTTTTAACAGAGTTGTCAACAATATTCGCTATACTTTATTGTATTTAGCAACAGCTCAAGATTCTCATACGTTTATTTGAGATGCACTTAGTGAGCAATAGGCATCGAGGCTTAAATATTACTATTGTGTGACTTACAAGTCACCCTTCAGACTTCTCTTAGAAGTTGTCATTTAATTCTTAAATTAGGGACAAAAATGCCTGAATATAAGGCTATAATTATATAAAATAAAAAATATAAAACTTAAATATGGTTCATTCATTCATTCTGGTGCGTTCCTGTTCGGCAGTAGCGTTCGTAGAAGAATTTACTCCAAGGGTACGAGTGGAAGATCATCTAGGACAGGGATGGCGAACCTTTTTTGATGTTCGTGCCACAAAGTCATAAAAATTCTTTTTTAAATATGTAACGTGCCACAATAAAATTTCATTTGAAATGTTAGCGTGGTGAAATTATACGTAAGTATAATTAAATAAACAAATAAAGCAATTCTTCTTTAAACATTTTTTATTAATCAATGTTTTACAAAAAGCAATATGCTAGAAACAAAATTCACGTTTAAAAAAATTGTTTTTAATGTGATTTTTGTTGCTGTACATAAGATGATAAAGATTTAATACCTGGTTTATATTTAGTTAATTTTTTTAACAGTACGCATGCAGAGCTCGACTCATCCATCATTCTATTCCTATATTTATTTTTTATAAAATTTAATTCTGAAAATAGAGATTCACATGCCCACGTCGATGAAAATATTGATAAAATTGCATTTGCTGATATTTTTGTGCAATTAAACGTGCAAGGAATTGAATTCCATGAAGTTAGAATTTCATCTTTTGCAATTTTATTTACTTTATCCAATAATCGATTACTTTCAATAATTTCTAAATCATTTTTTAAATCAAGAAATTTTTGGTTCTCTATGGTACTTGACTGAAATTCAACTAATTCCGTTTCTAATTCATTAACCACTCAAGGACTTATAAATTTAATTTTTCAAGTGGTTTTGTATCAGGATATAAAATAAATTTCAAAGTTTCTTCAAATTCTGTAAACTGCGTAAATCTTGCAGAAAATTCCTGAATCAGGGATTGAATTACCATTGATAACGCTACAATCTACAAATCTTTGCAAGACATTTCCGCGACGTAACCAGCGTATATTATTGTATAAAAGTAAGCTATTGTACGACGAGTTTACTTCGTTTAACAATTCTTGAAATTTTCTTTTATTTAGTGCTCGTGCTGATATAAAATTGACTAATTTTGTTACAAAAGTCAAAATATCATCAAACATTTTTAAACATGTTTTGGCACATAACGCTTTTTGATGAATAATGCAATGAAAATCAAGAGTTGTGTGTCTAATACGTTTTGTAAATAAATTTATAAATCCATTTTCCCGTCCAGTTAAGCTGCGCGCATCGTCAGTTGTAAATAACACAATTTTAGAAGGACATATTTCTCTTTTTTCCAATGCATCTATAACTGCATTACAGATGTCTAATCCTTTTGTTGTTGTTGTTAATGTTGATCAACTTATTAACTCTTCTTTAATATTGTTTGAACAAAATAACGTACAAAAATTGCTAAGCGAGCAGAGCCTGTTACGTCGGTAGACTCGTCAAGGCAAATGGACTTTATATGAATTTTTTTGAAAATTAAATTTTCCGCCATACCCAATATTCTCTCTTTCACTGTATTCCTCGCTATCGGCATGTCTCTAATTCTTTGGATATTTTTTTCTTTGTTTTCGAAATCATCGAATAAGTATGATGCACATTGCAGCCAGGCATCCTTTAAAAATTCGCCTTCATTAAAAGGTTTCGCATATTGAGCAATATTTTTTGAAACTTGATAATTAGTAGCAGTGGTGTTTGATTGAGTTCCAAATATATTTCATTAAGGTAGTAGTTTGAGCATTTGTATTCTTTAAAACACGTGATATAAACTGCTTTTTGGTTGGTTTAATAATGCCGCTTTATTGAAGATGTTCTACCGACTACAGTTTTAGAACATAAAATACAAATTGCTTTACTGTCTTTTTCAATCATACCATATCTATCGGTCCACCAAGCTTGGAATTGTCTGCTACTACATGTTTCGGATAATTTCGATTTGTTCATTGAACTAGCCATAATAAGAAATTCTAAAAAAATATATATTTTAATAATATTGTTATAGAATAAATAATTTATTCTGCATTCGTTTGCAAGAACATATTTCGTCACATATTAAAGTACTAAAAATATTACCAACACAAGAAAATAATAAATAATCTATTAGATAATTCAATGTAATTTTAATAATTACTTCTATATTTTATACTGATTTAATGATAAAATAATTTCTCATAATATTAAAATATTTTATTGTTATAAGCAAAATAAATTATAAGTTTAGTAACTTTTAATACCTTAAGGTTGTTACAGGTTAAAACTTCAGTCATGACGCAATATGTTCTTGGAAACGAATGTAGAATATAAAATATGAAATAATATGTAAAAATATTTACCTAAAGACAACACTATATTTATAATAAACGGTGTTATTTTTTTGACAAGTCACTGAAGTTTCAAAGACGACGGTTTACTAAAAATGACTAATGCAATCTGTAATAATATGTATAATTTGACGGTTCTAGTTAACATACTAAGATAGGTATTTAGTACTATAAATTTATATCATAAATTAAATTATAAATGAACTGTAGATTAATAATTTTTAATTCATTTCTATCAAAAAAGATAACTTAAAAAAATAATTTTGTTTTTGTGCGTGCCATCAAAATTTTTAAACGTGCCACTTGTGGCACGCGTGCCATTGGTTCGCCATCCCTGATCTAGGATGAACTCTGCCCAATTCTTGCGCAATCTAAATTATGAGTGAATATTATTTATATTATTTTTTTATTAGGTTATTTTTATTAGCCCTGAATTAAAACAAACAAATAAATAAATAAGAATCAATAAATAACCTCAATGATGTGGAATCACAATTGTTAGCTCCCAGTTTCATGACTACTTCAGGAATATTATTACAATACACCAGTGAACCCCTCTTGAGAGAAATATTCCGCGAACTCTTTTTCACGATGCCACGAAAATGTGGTTCCTGGAGCCAACAGATTTTTGTCTTTCAGTCGTGATCCTGAGATTTGTGCAGCATCCTTCGATAAGCCCAAATCTCTTACTAAGTCATTTAGCTTGGATAAACTGTTGAGATTGGTCTATAGCAATATTGTATTCGTCTTCATTGGTTTTTTCGTTTGAACTTTCATCTGATGATTGCTGTTGGATGGTGTGAAGAAAAGGTGAAGGAATAGGAATTCCTCGTCCATGAGGTAAAGGTCGGGTAGCAGACGGTAAATCAGGGTACTAAATAGTATGTTTATTTTTCGAAAAAAATCTTAACGTGATCGGCTCAAACCAAATTCACATTCAGAATCAACGTACCCGTATTAGATAAATACACTTATCAAATTCAAAACACCAAAAATCATATCGGCCTGTGTAATTGAAGAAAAATATTTAAAAATAATGATATTAGTGCTTAACTTAAATATTTTTTTAATGTATACAAATGCCATTATCGTAAAAGAGATTTTTCAGTCGGTTCAACGTTTTATTTTACTACAAAGAATTGTACAAGTCACCTTTCTGAATTCAGACGGCATAAATAACCACCCCCACCGCCACGGAATTGTATTTTATACACTCCGCACCGTAATATTTTATCATGCACATTTTTACACAGCGCAATAAGTAATAATGCGACGGGCGTAAATCCGCGCCGAACGAAAATAATAAATCCCTTACAAAGTATGGAAAGGAAATATTTATGCGGATCATTAAATAGTTTGTCAAAATTAAAGTTTTCGCGGGGATTCGCGCCGAAGAAAAGCGATATATCATCAACTGGCAAAGTTATTCGTATAAGAAAGCGGCCCCCTCGCGGTGTATATCGTGCCGAGTCGACCAGCTTCCTGTTCCGGTCTATTCAAACGCGACCAAACTTTGCCCCAAATAGGGAAAAAAATTCCATAAACCAAGAAAAAAAAGTACGTATACCTTTACGGGGAAGAGAGAAAAAAAAGGGACGCTAGTGTCATTTGTGCGTGGGGTGGGGATGGAAATATGATCGAAAAAATTCTTTAGGTAATGGCGCCTTAAATTCTTTCCGCAATATGATAGGTAATATATCAATATGTGTAAGTATTGAACACTGGCAGGTTTTGTGGAATTTTTCATTATTTACGTGGGATAAATCATAAAGATATATTGTTATTAATATTTTATATTAGTAGGTAGATAAATAATTTTTAATCATTTTTATTATTAGATTAAATGTTTACGTTTAAAGCATTTGTGTTACATCTTGAATATAACGAAGAATAGGCTTAAACTTTATTTCTAGATGAATTTAAATTTCTTGAATGATTTTCTCATTTACCCATTTTAGGTGAAACATTATGAAATAAAAGGTAAAAATAAATTACAATCACTTGGTTTGTTTTACTGAATTGTATATATTGAGTCAATTTATTTAGTTTGAAATTTACCTCTAGTATTTAATCAAATAAGGGAAAAAGTGCCAAACTGTGTCATTTACTCCTATATTGATTCAACTAGTTTCGCTGGTTATAGCATGAATTAAAATTTATAACAGAAACCAGACAATAGTTTATTTAAGAACAAAGTGTTATTACTAAATTATTAATACAAGTTATTGATTTTATACTTAGAAGTTTCCCCTTCAAGTCTAAGAATCTACAACTAGGTTTATATGAATGAATTTTTAATATATTCAGATAGACCTCACCCTGAAATTGTCCTCGGGCTACTACCTTTACATAGTTGGATGAAAATTGATTTCCTAGAGCATTTTGCACCGAAGGTTGTCTTATAAATTAATTAAGGGCCCGTAATTTCTTATGAATTAATGCTTTTCATACAAATTAAGTTTCACAATGTCGCCAGTTTCAAACAAAATTAATTTCAAGAGACAAAAGCTGTTATATATATAAAATGTTATCATTCCCTTTATTCCGGGCTAAGATATCTCATTAGCGACTCGAAAATGTACAAATAAAAATTACCAGATCAACTAGGCGATTACGAAAAAAATATTATAAATTATCCCCACGTTAAAAGGGAAGTGAGTGGGGGGGGGCGGCTTATGCTGAACTTGATGGGGCTATCATTAAGGGGGATAATTTATTATCCGGGCCCACCTTTCATTAAACAACTTCTTTTAATATCACATGTTTTTTTTAATAATCTGGCTTATCTATTTAATTCACTTTATCATCAAGAATTTAATAAAGTTGTAACTTTTATTAACTGTGTTGTTAATTGATTTAATATTAGCAAAATTTAGTTAAATAAAACATATAATCATTCAATGATTTATAAATATAATTGTTGTTGATGTTTTGTGTCATGAAATTTGATTAATTATTTATGTGATTTTTATTCTTATAATCTATATGTATTATTTAGTTCCGGCTTTGAAAATAGCGAGCCTGTGCGAAATTTAATAATCGAGACAATTTGCGCTAATAAAATATTTACACGTCGGGCAGAGCGGAGGATTAAAATAAATTTGATTCGGGCAAATAAGATTTTGATCAAAGGGCCAGTAGTAATAACATTTCGCTCCGTACTAAAATTATGTTTATACATCTCGGACGTTTTTCATAAGGGCACCGAAAATTGCCGTTATTAATTAACTACCCCCGGCCCATCTCTCTCTCTTTCTCGCTTTAAAGGAAGTCCAATGTTTAACTTCGCAAAAGGTTATTTAGATCAAGGAAGTGAAGTAATATTCTTCGTTAATTAATTACTCGAGACAATGGCCCGCAGAATTTCAGCGGAATCATTGCCCCTTTGTTCATGGTGTAGTTGAGAATTGAATGTAAATTTCTATAGGTATAAATTATGAACAAAAAGTGTATTTATTATATAAATCGTTGTTTCTTTATATATTTTCATAGTCTGAATGAAATGTTTAAAAACCCATAAAACAAATACAAGATTTACAAAAAATGTATTGCAAATATTTTAATAAAGTATCAGCACACCGATAAAACAAAGAGAGGTATTACCGATATCGTTAAAGTTACTTTAACTCTCTTCATCTAAATTTGGAAATTTGAATCCATTCAAAGTGCAGGGCCATTCATTCGTCAAACACTTAATAGCATTGAACGCGTTACTCGAGTGCACCATTGCGATGCATTCGATTAATTTCATTGGGGATTTTAAATTCAAATCACACTCGCGCCGTGTTTTAATTAGACTCGAATAAATGCGCTCGCTGACGTGGATGGACAATTAATCCTAATAAAATATCCCTTGATATCTAAATAAATGCCATCCGGCTAGGGAGTAGAGATAAAGTTTAAAATAATGCTCCCTGTTATTCGACGTCGGTAATGACCATCAAATCGTATAATGAAAAGGTTCCAAATAGCTTCAACACGAATATAAAAGTTCGATTTACCATTATTATAATTTTAAAGAATAAAAAAGAAACGATCAATAGGCAAAATGTTTCACCAAGACGAAAGGATTAAACTAATAATTGACAGATTAATTTTTTTTTTATGAGGATATGTTATCGGCCACTTTTCCGGAGATGCAAATAAGGTAATGAAAACTGCTGGAGAAGATGGATGGACCCAATCTTAATGCGCAGGATATTCGGCGATACATCATATTGTCTGTATTGGAGTGGCTGGAAATTTTATTTATGCCTCCGAGTTTAGAAGACTCGCGCCGACATATGTTTCCCCATAGTTTTTTGATGCCTAAAGTATTCCTGCTATTCGAAAAACTCCCCGGTTTTAGCGGGGATGCTTCCGTCCGACACCTGGCAGGAATACTTGTTCTCAAGATTTATGTTTATTTTCAGGAAGCTGCAGTGTAATTCCTCATGGTGTACGCGAAAACATATATTTCAAAAGGTGCAGAACGATAAATATAAAAGGCGAGATCGTGAATTAATCAATATTATCACAATTAATAAATAAAAATTACAAACTACAATATTGACTACAGTTAAATTATGTATAAAAAAAGTTGTCTTAAAAATTTTCAATGCTGACCTTAAAATTCCTTATGTTAGAGAAAATAAAGCGCTGAAAAGCGAAAATTTGATCACTAGTAAAGTAAATCAAGTAGAGAGTAATATAAAGAGAATAAATAACGAATTAGAAAATTATAGAATGATGAATACTTAACTATAGAATGAATTAAATCAATATCAAGATCTGCAGCGACCAATTCTTTCTCAATTTTTCATCGTCAGACTCTAATCAATCCATAGTACGCTTAAACAATTATGGCAGCTGTGCCATAATTGTTTAGGCATGGGGCATTTTTTTAAAAAAGCCCTAAGTTATCATTCCAAACAATTTAGAATTACTTCAAATTATAAGCCGAATGCTATCTTCGAGGCTATAATTGAACACACTGGGTGAGAGGATCATGTATTTATAGACAGAGAACAAAATTTTAAACCAAAAGCCTGTAGAATCTTATAAATTCTGAAAGACCATGGACGAGTTACAAAAAAACTATCTGCTTAATAGCAAATGAATTTAATATTAATTTCGTAAACAGTGCTACTGACATTGTAAATTAATTGCCAGAACCTGATGTTGATCCAATAATTTAAATGTGTATGAATCCTCCTAGTTGTATGCAATATTTTAAATTTGTCAAAATCTCTACTTGTGTTGTAAGGTTGAATCCTAGTCTAAGCAAAGGTGTTTATGTACTTCGAACTGATGCAGTAAAATAAGTAACTAACACTAAAATTTTTATTATCTGTATCCGAAATGATATATTTCCAGCTGCTTGGAAAGGAGCTTTAATTGTCCCAATGTTCAAGAATTTCAAAGATGTAACCAGTTGCCAATATTCGGAAAAATTCTTGAAAAAATTCTGCAAATTCAGCTTGTACGATTTTTTAAAGACAACAAACTTCTGTGACATGCTCAGTATAGTTTTAGAAAAGGCCGTCCTACCACAAACCATATTGTAGACTTGTTGAAAACTATCATTGATGGTTACGAAGAAGGACCAATATCTAGAGCTACTTTTCTCGACCTATTCAGAGCATATAACTGTGTGTCTCACGAAATTTTATTTAAAAAAAGGTATTTTTAGAACTTGCATTCTAATAGTTGTCATTTGCTGATGTCGTATCTTTCTGGTAGAACAAAATGTGTCTTGATTGATGAAACTGTGTCCGATGAGCTGCCACTAATACCACAGCTATAGGCCTCAATTTACCTCACAAAATGACAAAGAATTCAAGCATAATTCTGTATATTAATGATTCGACCGTAACTAACCTGGCTAAACAACTAGACCAGCTAAACAGGCAACTGCAGAAAGATTAAAAATGGCTTAGAGTTGGTTCATTAGTAATCGAGTTATGCTAAATGATACCAAAATTAAATCCCTCACTTTCATTCTGGGAATGGAAATTAATCAAAAGAAATTATCAAAATTCTTAGCTGTGCAGTTCGGTTGTTAAATGACTTGAGTAGCATATGGTGATGCTTTTGCCGGTAGTGTTACGTGTAGTATATTTCTCCTTATGCCAGAGTCATATGTTACATGCATTGAGTATTACACACATTAAATAATATCAGTGTCATTGTGACAAACACAAGGCAAGGCACAGATATACCGGGTGTCTCAGCGTGCGCGCCGAGTAGCTTTACGGCTAAACGGTTTATTTTTTTCAAAATCCGTTTTCGCAGGAGTATGTAGGTGTATTGGGACCACATTTTAAAATTAGTTTTAAATATACAGGGTGTCCCATAAAAGCATGGCGTATCATAGTTATGTTTTTTCTTATGGAACACCCCATATTTGATATTTTTTTCAGATTCTACATCAAAAATAAGGGTAACTTTCATTATAAGATCATATGCCTAAACCTAATAATTTCTGAAATATTTAAACAATTTTGGAAAAATTGACGTTTCGAAAAAAAATTATATCTTTCAAATAGGTGAATGAAAACAAATGAAATTTTGTGTCAGTATATTAGACTAATGGGTGAATATTTTAGGCCATTTATAGGAATTTTAAATATTAAGATGTTTTGATAATTTAATGTGTCTACAGAAACACATTCAAGGTCAAATTTCGTGCTTACTTTAAATGGAACACCCTATATCTAATAAACCTATCTTGTAGCAAATTTTATTATCTTTCAAAAAGTATAAAGGTATTCTATACCTGTTACTTATAGTTTTCAAGATATATCCATTTTTGTTAATTTTCGACATAATAATTATTAGTATCAATTATTGCAATAGTCAGTTAACACAACCAATGATTTTCGAGATATTTCCAAATTAACACACTAATTGAATAATTTATTTACACATATGTACATGATTACGTAATATCGTCTTAGAATTTCAAAAAACATAACGAAAAACAACAAATGAAATTAACAAAATAATAACAACATTATTTTTTTATAACAAATTTTCAAAAATACCACCATCGCACTGAATGCATAATTCAATTCTTTTTTGAAACGATAGTTTAACATTTCTTAGCATATTGGGTGTTATTGATCTAAATGCATCCTTAATTCTGTCCTTCATGTCTTCAACAGTTGTGGGAGGAGTGGTGTATACTTGATTTTTAATATACCCCCATAAAAAGAAATCCATGGGGGTTAAATCAGGGGATCTAGGTGGCCAAGCTACGTGACCTCCTCTTCCAATCCATCGCCTATTAAATATTCTATTTAAATATTGACGAACCGCCAATGAAAAATGAGGTGGCGCACCATCGAGCTGTAACCACATGTTTTGGCGAATATTCAGTGGAATATTCTCTAATAATAATGGAAATTCTTCTTGGAGAAATTGTAAAAATATGGGACCATCCAAGTATCCATCGAAAAAATGAGGTCCAATGACGTAATTACCCAAAATGCCTCCGAATACATTAATACTCCAACGATGTTGTCGATCAGTAATTTGAAATTTGTGGCAATTTTCGGTGCTGTAATAATGGCAGTTACGTCGATTAAAAGATCCGTTATTATTAAAAGATGATTCATCCGTAAATAAAATATTATTCAAAAAATCTTCATCATCGCCACTTTTATTTAAAACACATAAACAAAAATCTAACCGCTTCTCGAAATCCGCATTATTCAGATGCTGGTGAATTTCATAGTGATATGGGTGGTATTCATGTTTTTTTAATATCCTTGATATGCTCGCCTTGCTTAACCCAGTCTCACGAGCTACTATACGTGTACTCGTGCTAGGATTATCTATTACAGAAGTAAGTACCTGTAATTGTGTCTCCTCGTCCTTAGTTACAGTGTTGAAGTTCGTTTTTTTCAGATACTTGACACTGCCTGTGGTTTTAAATATATTTAAAACTTCCTCCAATGTCTTCTTATTAGGATGTCTCCTATCAGGGTACCTTTCGCGATATACTCTTTCCGCTAAGAGACAATTTTCATAACATTCCCCTATTATTAGGATCATGTTAATTCTTTCGTTTAAGGAATATTTCATTTTTGCGGTCGTTACAAATGATTCGAATGTGTCAACTGACTTTGTTTATAAACAAAAGCTACACACTAGCTTATTGCAATAATTGATACTAATAATTATTATGTCGAAAATTAACAAAAATGGATATATCTTGAAAACTATTAGTATTAGGTGTAGAATACCTTTATACTTTTTGAAAGATAATAAAATTTGCTACAAGATAGGCCTATTAGATATAGGGTGTGCCATTTAAAGTAAGCAAGAAATTTGACCTTGAATGTGTTTCTGGAGATACATTAAATTACCAAAACATCTTAAAATTTTAAATTACTACAAATAGTCTAAAATATTCCCCCATTAGTCTAATGTACTGATACAAAATTTCATTTGTTTTCATTTACCTATTTGGGAGATATGATTTTTTTTCGAAACGTCAATTTTTCCAAAATTGTTTAAATATTTCAGAAATTATTAGGTTTAGGCATATGATCTTATAATGAAAGTTACCCTTATTTTTGATGTAGAATCTGAAAAAAATATCAAATATGGGGTGTTCCATAAGAAAAAACATAACTATGATACGCCATGCTTTTATGCGACACTCTGTATATTTAAAACTAATTTTAAAATGTGGTCCTAATACATCTACATACTCCTGCGAAAACGGATTTTGAAAAAAATAAACCGTTTAGCCGTAAAGCTACTCGGCGCGCACGCTGAGACACCCGGTATACCTGAACTATATTAGATTATTCAATGCTCAGGCGGGAGTGAGATATCATGCCATTAAGTGTTTTAATGTATTACCGGATAGCGTTAAAACTCAACCATTAAAAAATGTTTACAATTATTAAAAAGTTTCCCCTGGTTTCTAGTTTATCCAGATTGAAGCAGGAGTTTTGAAAAATAACAAATTCAAGTCATTATATTCTTACCTCCGGATATTGTCATCGAAGTTAGAGATTTATTAATTGAACCACTCACTAACCTTCCAAATGAAACTCTCGAAGGTAAAATAATAATAAATAAAATCAAACGGAAAATAATATCTGGAGCAAGAAGTATGGTCAAAGTAATTGTTGTGGAGCGTTTTGCTCGGTGATCAAACTCCTTCACAATTATTGCAAAAATTACAAGAATTGCTGAAAACGACGTCTCCCTCTTAAAAATGTTTCTAATTCTATTGTTGGTAGGCGTGCAGAAAATTCTTATCTCTACAAAAACCTTGCCGAAAAAGCAGATCAAATCTTAGAAATTTCGTCATCCAACGACATTAATAACGCCAATTCGTCCACACACATCGACATCAGCAACCAACAAATTCATACCGTACTGAAATTTCTCAACTGCAATCCCAACTAAAGCAAAATTTAAATTCGTTAATAACCACTTTGGAGATTTTAGAACAAATTTCAAAATAGGAGTCTATCAACATCAAAGAACCGTAGGCACCTAGAAACACAGTGGAAATACTACCAGTAACGGAGCTAATGCCGGGCCATGTCTCAGCTGTCTGATTTATTTATTTCAGAAAACAAAACTCCTCCAACTAATAAACATGGAATACAAATATTTTTTTAATTATCTCAAACTACTTTAAATTTAAAACATGTACATGTGGATAATTTAAAAACTACGAAACAAATATACTCTATACAAACAACAATTAACCAAGTTAATTTACCTAAAAGCGCTAGAAGTTGATGGCACACAATAGATCCATATATCCCTTAGCCTAGAACACATTCGAGGTTAATACGCAGTAGATGCTTTTTAAATTTGGAAATGTTTGACGCAAAGAGATCAAAATTTGGAAAATTTAGTAGTTGATTAGCTAAGCGCATAAATATTGGAAGAGGACTACAGTAGGCGTAAACTGAATCGTGAAATTTCAATCTGAACAGTTTCATCTGTTGAGTAACAACTCAATGCCGCTGGTACCATAAGTTGTAACAAAAGATAAAGACAATCAAATTTACTGGTTAAAATTTTATAGAGTGTGCGAATACTAAAGGAGCATCTCAAAGGTGCAAGATCTTAAGAAGTACGATTGACAATGCCAGATCTAAGAGCTAAAGTTTTTAGAAACATACTCAAATTCGATCTGACCCGAGAGCAATCAAGTGTTTTATATGAGTACAACGACAACTCTTTGGAGTTTCTATTAACAAATTCTAATAATTTAGAGGCATTTAGAGTAATAGTTAAAATGTTGAAAGAGAAAGATGCATCGAAAACCACTACATATTTAATTTCGCCTGGTCTGATCAGTTTGACGAGGTTCTACTTGTAATCGTAAGTAATTGTATTCCCAACTTTACAAAAAGAGACAACTTTGCATTTAGATGCCCACATACCCACCCTGATGAAATTTTCTTGAAGCTTGTGGCAATTGGAAATAGATTTAACTGGAGAAAACCTCTCCAAGTCGTATGTATGTATGCTATACTACGTCATATGTATCGTTAATGAAGAAATTGAATTTTTTAAATCAGAATGGTATTGTCTATCCTATTTAACGCCTTTGAAAAGTCTGTATAGATGGCATCTAATTAACCTTGACTCAAAAGGGTATCATCAATAGCAAACGTTTGAAACTCCAAACGTTAGATACGGTGGACCTACCAGGTTGAAAGCCATGCTGCTGTTGGTCAATAATAACACCCTTTGCTAGCCACTGCAGCTGCTTAGCCTTTATACTGTCAAGCATTTTAAGAATACATGATTGAATTCAAATACCTTGGTAGTTGGCAATATCAAGCTTCAAAATTAGAAAGAATGGAACTACGTTCTCATAACATAGGGACGTTTTGTAATTCAACGGAACGATTAAACAAGAAAGAAATAGAATTGGATAAAGTAAAAACACTTTTTTTATAAACACACTGGGTATATTATCAGGACCGCAAGATGATGTTACCTTTAGATCATTGATCACGTTTAATACCGAGATTGGTGGGATGGAAAATTTATAATTGGGATTGACCGATCTAACACAATTGAACTCGGTTAAGCAGTGAGCAAAACTTCTAGAATAGACGGTGGTGAAATAGCTTACAAAGAAGTTCACGGTTTCCTGAACAGAATTACTTACTGAAAAACATTTGATTTGGAAAACTACTGGATTTATACTTATTGTTAACAAATTTCCAGAATTATTTAGCATCGGTGTTGATTTTCGCTTCAACTTTACCTACGTAGTTTATGTACCGTACTTGGTTCAGCCGTTTACATTTAGTTCTTAAATTAGAGAAGACTAAATAATCATTACTTTGTTTAAATTTAAAGCGTGACTTATGTTTATTATAAATTAAATTGATCAAATCAACATTGAACCATCAGGGATACTTATTCTTAGAGGTTTTAATTTTGGAACATATTGATCGATGGCGACGTTTAGGATTCCATAAAAGCTATTAACAGTGTCATTAAAATTATCGCAACCCTTGAAAACCCCACACCAATCCATAGACGCAAAATATAGGGTATCCAGGAAATAAGGATGCATTTGAATTTGGTACCATTTTGCCATAAGACATTTTGCAGTCGTGCCTGATAGCCTTTGTGTGGTGAGCATTGTAGTTTGATGTTTATTTTCGTCATTTAGCAGATGACAACTACGGAACGTAAAAAGTGATAAAAAATATTAGAAAAACAGTGAAAGATCCACGGCAACCATTCGTGAATTGCGTGTGACACTCGAACGTAACGCTGCTGTAACTGAATCATCAGTTCGGAAGTTTATCAGGAAGTTTGAGATCACGGGTTCTATTGTAAATGTAACGAAAACAGGACGACCGCATTCTGTTCAAACACAAGAAAACATTGCTGCCATGTTTGATAATATGACCGTAAGCCCTTGAAAATCAAGTTCAATGCGTTCAATCTGTTCAAAATATCTGAATATCCATGTGTACAAGATTCAACTGACACAAGAGTTGAAGCCTGCAGATCATGGAAAGAATTATGATCTTTGGTTTCAACAATATGATGCGAATGTCACACATCCCATGAAACGATTGCTCTCCTGAATGAAGAGTTTCCCCAAAAAATTATTATCTTTTTGGTGGCAACAAGCCAGCCATTCAGATCATGTGATATTACGCCTTATGACTTTTTAGTGGTGATTTGAGAAATCAAAAGGTACGTGGACAAACTACAAACAATACACCAATTTAAGAATGAAATTCAAAGGGTTATTAACGGCATCCCACCAGATGTTTGTGAACGCGGCATCAAGAACTTCAATGAATGCCGTGCGGCCTTGGATGGTCATATGGAGGATATAATTTTTCAAACATGGGAGGTGTTACTTAATGTGTTTATGGCAAAAATTGCATTTTTAATAAATTTTATATGTTCTATAGAACTTTAATATTCATCCCTACTTTACACAATTTATTTGTTGGTTGCCGAGTAGTTTCCCTTATGGAAATCATGAAAATATAATTTAGCACACCAGCCACCAAGATCTTCATTGCACGACAGCTCTATTAGGTAACCATTATGATGATAGGAATAAGCACATAATAAGTCCTCGACTCTAGTGACTAACACAGTACTTTCACTATCGCTAAAAATTAGGTATAGTAGTGCTCTCCGTCGTTTGGTAATTTATTGACTTAATTAAGGTTTGAAAATGGCGTGACTTCCAAGAGCGCCTGCGCCAGTTTAATGCAAGCTGAATTGATGGTACTATAATCCTTCCAATTTACACCTGGCAAGTTATAGTTTCCCACATAAAATTAGCTTATCAATTGAGTGAGTCAAAAACAGTTCTTCCATTACTATCACTTTTTTATCCATGGTAAGACTTGCATAAATCTGCTCTAATAACTTACAGGCAATCTAAATCATGGACGGTAAGAAATAATTTTTAACTGCAATTAAAACGCTACCTCTGCGAGTTTTATCGCTCGATTCGACAGATCGAGCGATAAAACTGATTTGTAATCAGTTTTTTTTTGCAGGTTGGCTTTTAATAGGCACAATTCCGCTATCATATTGTATTGTCAGATCATTTTTATCCCTGTTGAGCTCTGACCGTAGATTATTGAGATACTATAGTTGGTTTGGAGTTAAGGTCCCTAATATCGTTAACATTGCATGACTTCGAAACGTCAACCGCAGAAAATTATTAGCTAAAATTACTTTTACAGGCCTTAGTCTATTAGAGCGTTTACCTATTCTAATCACTTTGAGGGGTATAGACCCAGAACCAACTTTATGGATAAAATCAACAACTGGTTTCAGTGTCGATTGATTCCGGGACGTTGAACATGATAACATTATCCCTGCGCCGCTAACGCACCGCCATTTGTTTGCAAAGATGTTTATTCATCGAACTTAAATAGAAGTGTCGGGAATAGTTGATGAAATGGAGCTATCATGTTTAGTAACTTCAACTCAGTGTTTCAACCATTTTTGCAACAATCTCTTAACCTAAGGAGCTTACTGAACTGGCTAAACCCTTCAAGCATCTTCACGCAACAAACCACTTGGTTACAACCAGCGCTTCAAGAATTTACAACAGTTAAGTTTACACTAGCCAAATGTCCTATGCTTACTTTACTACACGCTCGCTCGCTCGCTATCTTTTCCAAATGTTTTTTATCCACAGAGTGTAAATGCAGCACATTTGACCGTGAATTGCTAGTCGTTTATTTAGCAATTAAAAAGCTTAAATACTTCCTTGAAGGTCGCAAATTTATAATTTACGATAGATACTTTATCCACTGCACTCTTGATTAAACGCAATTATAACATTAGGTCATTTTAAATTAGAACTCTTTTTATGTTTCATATTGTTGTATTTATTTTCTTTATTTATTTATAATATTTACAGAGCATTAACATTTGATCCCTACAATACATTCGAATATTCTGATACTTTATCGCAAGTTGAAATAAATTCTTTGGACATTCCCTTGCAAGTTTACAATCTAAGGACACAAAATATAATTATAAGAACATATATTAAAAAATAAGTTTTTCAAGTCTATAGAACCAAGAGTATGGCTGAAAAAAGCTAAAAGCTAAAGATCTATTTATTAACGTTCTTCTCACTAAAGTAATTGTAAAGCTAATCTGATTGACATTCTTCTCAAGCTGAAGAATCCGTAAAATAATCTTTAAAAACCATCTTCTCTAAACTGAAGAAACTGTACAGATTTCCTAATACAATTTTTTTCTGAAATTTGAAGAACTGCTAGGATATCTTCAGAACCTTTTTCATAAATTAGAGGTTCTGTAAAGTAATCTTTAATAACAATTTTAGTAAACTGAGAAAATTGAAGAAATCTTAATGCAGTTTCCTTCTTATATAATAATATATTTAAAAACTTTTTACTAGGAACTGTTGAAGTATATTTAATATCCTTCTTCTCAAACTATGAAAAATCTAAAGATATTCGGAGTAACCTCCTTCTTAAACTGAAGAAACGGTAAAGATATCATTATACAATCTTTATCTCAAACTTGAGGAACTCTAACGATATATTTAATTACCTTATTTTCATATACTGATAATTGTTAAAATATTAAATTGAATAAAGTCTAGAGATATTCTAAATATTCTATAGTCTCAAAATGGAGCAACTACAAACACATCTTTTTTCTAATCTGTATAAATTGTTTAGGTATTGATTGACTTTCTTCTCAAACATCTAATTTATAAAATAATTTTCAATAACCATCTTCTCTAAACTAAAAAAAAAACTGAACTGATTTCTTAATATAATCTTCTTCTGAATTTTAAAGAACCGTTAAAATATCTTTAATGAGCTTCTTCTCTTATAATAACATGTTTATTAACTTTCTTTTCAAACTAAAGAAACTGTAAAGATATCATAAATAACTCCGTCTCAAACTGGATAAACTTTGGAGATATATTTGATAAACTTTTTCTGAAACAGAAGAAAGTGTAAAGTATGTATATATATATATATATATATTAATAACCTTCTTCTCAGACTAGAGGAACTATAAAGATCATTTAAATAACCTCTTTTTAACGCTAAAGGACCTGTAAATAAATCCTTAATAACCAACTTCTCGAACTGAAAAAATAAAATTAAAAAAATAGATTGCATGAAGATATTTTTACGCTATCTTTATGCAATTTATTTTTCTAACATGAGAAACTTTAGAGATATTTGTTGTTACCTTCTTCTTATATAATAGTATATGTAATAACTTTCTTTTTAAACTAGAAAAACTGTTAATACATCTTGAATAATCTTCTTTTCAATCTGAAGAAACAAAAAAAGATACAAACAATTGATCCAAGATCGAATTTTGATTTTTAACAGATTTAATAAGTTTTTGATAGTTGAAACCTATTTTCTAAAAACTTTTAAAACCTAACCGTTATTTGAAGAATTATACCATTCGCAATAAAAACAATTGAAAATCCAATTTTTGTTTTCAATGCCAGTATTATGTATTTGATATATTGAAACTATAAGTGAAGAAATTTTCAGAATCTGACTAATTTTCGAATGAATTAAAACAATTCAATGTCGTATTTTGGTTCTTAACAGATTTAATAAGTATTTGATAATTGGAACTAGAAACTTTTAACATCTAGCCGTTATTTGAAGAGTAAAAAGAATTGAAAGTCGAATTTGTGTTTTTAGTGCCAGTATTAAGTATTTGATAAATGCAAACAATTAGTGAAGACATTTTTAAAATTTGGTCGGTCATCAAAGAGTTATCGAAATGATAATTTAAAAAAAAACGATTGATTAAGAATTTTCGGTTTTAATTTATTAATAAGAACTTTTTGTTTTAATTTGTTAATTTTTCGAGAACTTATCGTTAAAACAATAAAAAGCGATTGTATTCTTGTTTTTAATGCTATTAGTTAGAATGCGACAATTAAAATACATTAGGGAAATATTTTCAGGTAATCACCTAAGAAGAAATTAAAATGGAATAAAATCCCTCGAGTTACATAAAGGTAAGCTTAATGCGAGAATTTTTCTACAAACTGATTTAATACATTCTCAACTATTTCTTTCTATATAAATATATTTATTTTTCCTTTTGTCAATTTACTTCAAGTTTGATGATGTTCGCTTTTTGTGATATTAACAAAGGAATGTATTTTATAACTTTAAATAACATGAATGTATTTTAACTTTTTATTTTTAAAAATATTAATCTACATAATTTAATTACGCGTGAAATCTTTCATCCGCACGGCGTTTTAGTTAAATGCAAGCCAAATTACCTAAAACTTTACAAGCTCGGTTAAACATATGAAATTGTTTATTTAAAGTTGCACGTCTATTCATCAACGTCAGCCACTTTTTTATATATTCCAACCCCACGATACGTAAAAGTATCAATTGTTAACGAAGCGCACTGAAGGGTAATTATCCTGAAACATTGTTATAACGGCCCCGCTAAACAAATAGACTGTATACATGATAAATCCCAAGAGTGCAGTTGTAGTCTTGGGTAACCCCCGGGGGTAGTGTTTCCGCTAAATTCGAACTTTCCAATTTAAGTTACAACTATATAACCCGTAATCAAAGGGGCAAAGGGATTGTAATATAGTTACTATGGTATAGACAGTGTTTTGTTCGTGGTGTCCATCACGAGGAAATATTACTATAATTCTTATTATATAAGATAATAATTATAAACGATTTAATATTTGTAAATACATAATGATATATTCTTTCATTAATTATGTTAATCTAATTTTACATCCACAATTGAAATTATATATATGAAATCAATATTATATGAAAGTGCATGCTTAGTAGATACACCATATGCACTGTTTTAATTAAGAGCATTTAATATTTATTTTATAATTATAGGGGGAACTATTTAAATGCATTTAATAAAAATACACACTGAGAGAAAAAAAAAACTGAGTTATTAATATTTTGTTCCGTCTTAATTAAATAAAAGGTGTGACAGGGGAGGCAGACCTTTTAAAATAGATGAGTCACATTTTTAAAATCGTTCGTGACGCGGAAGTCGTTTAAACCCTTTTTAACAAGCTGCAGCAAAAAAAAGTGTCCAAGTGTACACAATAAATATAGGCAGTAATATCTGCATAGACGTGGGGTTGTTGCTGGGGGTAGATTACACGTACGAGCAGACTCTTAGCAGATGTATAAAACATTGTCACTTCCTACCCTTTCAGTAGTTGAAGGGTGTCACCCTATATAAACACGCGCGTATTCCGCGCATGCATATTTCATGCTTCTGTCCCCCATTAAATGTAAATTATGGTGTGGCCACAATTATTCAATTACGACACCTACCGTATTATCACATTCAAAGGTATTTACGTACACACGGTTATAATATTGCAATCCCTTCGGCCCTTTGATTACGTTTTAGGTGTACGTGTGTCGGATGTCTGGCTTTTTGTCTCCGTGTGATAAATGATTTATATGATTGCACGTATTGTTAATACCGTCAACCCTATCATGTGACATGTTATCAAAAGGAATCTGTAATCTGACTATTGTTAATTTAATTTAGTGTCAGAGCTCATTACCTTTTGTTGCTCATCTAATATGATTAGAATAGGTATTAAATATCATAAGTAAATCAAATATCGTATGTATTAAATTTAATAACTAAAAAAAAAAAACATTTAAGATGGTAATAATAAAGTAAAATTAAAAATTTGATACAAATGCATCGATTAACTTAATTCAACGTTTAGCGATGAAGCACTATTAAAAAACACTATACATATGGTGTATGAAATTACATCATAGCCGTAGTTTACTTACTGATGAATTTCATGAAGAGAAAGAGAAGAGAACAAAAAACATTGATGTAAGATAGTCATTTTAGTTTGAAGCATCGTTGAGCAATACTATATACATTCAAAATTGCATATAGTTTTGACTGTCAAAAGAATTGTGATACCATTTAATTTCAATAAGTAACATCCTCATCGATCCAAGAATTGTTTTCGTTAGAACCCACATAACTTAACAATTTCCGAAGCAAAGGATCTATTAGTGGAAATGCTCCAAAAAATATTATTATTGTACATCAGAATACGTCTATGATATCGTAACAGATGATGAATCATCATATATAATATATTCCAATTTAAACATTTGCCCATCATCTCTCCCTCGTCAAGACATTTCCTGATCTGCAGTATCCCCATAATTGAAATGCAATTAATAACGTCTTGTATGACCCTTTGCTATCACAATTTAACGACCATGGCTTCTCTCTATTTACTAATACTCAGATAGGGGGATTAGTTCCCATTGCTTCCGATCAGATTAGACGCTGATGTATTATGTCTTGATGGTTACATATAGAGCAATTCATGGTAAAGAATCCCTAACGTATTTATTAAGATATTTATCTGATTCAAATGTCTAGACCTAGATAAATATAGACATAAATTGCAATAATTTTTTATACAACCATTTATTCTGTATTCAACTTAAATAACCAATTAATTAATTATATAGTAATGATAAGTTTATCAGGCACAAGTGTATTGTAATATTAATGCTAATTAATCATTGATGCTGATATTTTGAAGTCGTACTAAAAATTTTAAGCATCACATAGAAACGACAGCAGATAAATAGATAAAAACCAAGTGCTTCATTGTAAATTACCCCTAATATTAAAAATATTTTACGACGTGATAAATGAGTACCAAATTCAACACACTAAAAGAAAAACACATACTATATTGCTTAATCAATAATGAGAAAATGTAGGAATGTTTTAGTTAAACGGGCATTTTTTTATATTCACATTTACTCTTTTTATATCTCAATGAAAATAGTTATTATTATAAAAAACACTAAAATTAGTAACATTGTTATAATTACGTCAACTTGTCATAGCTCGATCTTTTTATTGAGATATAAAAGCCATCTTTGGCAAATTAAATGATAGAATGTCATCAAACATAACTCCAGAGGCTGCAGTGTCAATTAAGCTAAATTGGACAGGAGTGGAATATCACATAAGTAAGTATGAACTCCAGTTTATTCATGTGCTTTCAAAATGGTTCTAAATACTTCTTTAGTTATGTTTTGTTTAGGCAATAATAAGCATATTGCTGAAATAAATATTACCAATAGTAATATTAGATAACCTAGATATTAAAAGCGTATAGAAAAACATTTTTTTCTTCAACACCATCGAAAATCAAATGAGAAGCCGCTGAATCTGTTAAAGATTTGGAGTTTTAATTTAATTCATTATATTGATATTTGCAAGTATGTTAAGTATGCTATTTATAATATTGTTATTAAGATTGTTAGAAATAGTTAGCTATACAAAAAAGTTAATATATGCTATTAATTTTATTAATTAGAAATAAATATAATTTAAAAAGTTTGTAATGTTTTTGAAATATATTATACAAAAAAGTAGACCATTTAAGGATTAATTAAAAAATTAAGGAAATTGATTCAATTTTGAATAAAAAACTCTACTACGTCTTCTTTTTTTTTCTTTCTAAAAATATTGCATATTAATTAGAATTAAGGAACATAATCTGGAACCTTAAAAAGTTTAATAACTAGAAGTACAAATTAGTTGAATTCGTTTTTATTTTGGCTAAAAAATGCATTTATTTCAGATCTACATAAATTAAGAGAATAACTTTAGCAATTTCCATCAGTGACTACTATTTATTTCCAAATTTTAGGCCATGTTCTCAATCTCGAAAACATCTTTTTGGGGTGATACAATTTTCTAAATAAAAAGTATGTAAGAAGAGGTCTAGACATTTTTTTACTTTTCCTATATGAAGTACGAGTAAGTATTGTGATCGTAATTTTTTAATTGTTTCAACTATCTGTTTGAAGTCCCTAAATACAATTATTACTAAAATATAATACTTTCTCTGTTATTTAAAAATACGAAAACATTTCGTGAATCTCTGTAGTTTTCTGAAACCAATGAGGTTTGGCCAGAACTATTATTTCTTTGTACGTTACAATGTTTTGTTTATTTTGGTTTTTTTTTCCACAAAAATTAAACCTTGTTTGTGAAAAATTCCGCAAAAAAATATTGACATCTGTCCAATATTTTAATGCGGTTCTTGAACAACTGGAATTTTCTGTTACTTGGGGAACAATTGTTTTACCACAATTAGTTCATCAGCCATATGAGTAATGATGAAGCCACGGTGTAATGAAACAATTATATCAGTACACAATGAACAAAACTCTTTAAACATTCGTGTTTTATAAATTTAAGAGCATAAAAATAGTTCAAATTATTTTCTTCATACAAGGAATATAAAATTAACAAGAAATTTTTATCTTTGTCGGAAGAACTGAAAAGCTTTTGGTAAAATTTTGGGTGTTGCAAATTAATCGTTTACGGGAAACATTTATTTTTTCTTGTTTAGAATTTTACAATGTTTCTTAAATAATTGATATAGGTAGTATAGATAGAAAACTGAAAAACTTTTACTTGTTTTGTTGCTTATCTAGATCTTCCTTTAATTCCTAATTTCATTCGCAATCACTGTTTTAGTTTTAGTGTTTAGTGCGTTAGCTTAAAGTTAGATTATTACAAAAATCATGACTCTATCGTACTCATTATCTACCTTAGCCTACTTTATTGCCTATAAATTTTTATGGTTCTACCGTACATCTCATGAATTCCAATATATAATTTTGATCTTTTCCAATTAATAATTTATTGCGCTGTCGTACTCTAGACTTTTTTTAAATTAATTAATAACAATCCCGAAATTCATCTTACCTATTCCAATAAATTATTTATTGCCTTAATGTATTGTCGATTTATTCTAACAAATTATTCATAATCCTAGCGTTCTCTTAACATACCTTAACAAATTATTTATTGTCCTAGCGTACTCTTAATCTATTCTAATAAATTACTCCTTGTCTTAAAGGACTTTTGGCTATCCTAACAGATTATTCATTGTGATAAGGTATTTTTGATCTACGTCAAATAAAAATTAATTACCTCACCGAACTCTTGACTTACCCCAAATAGACCTATACTAAAGAATATGCATTGTACTCTTCACCCATCGTAAAGAATTATTTATTGCCCCAGCGTACTTTTGACCTTTTTGATATTAACAAATTGTTCATTGTACAAATTAATTTTTATGCTAGCGTATTCTTGATCTCTCCTAATAAATTCCCTATTGTCCTAGAGCACTCTTGACTTATCCTAACAAATTATTCATTATTCTAGCGTATTTTTAACCTACCCAAAATGAAAATTAATTACCTTAGTATACTCTCGACCTATCCTAATAAATTATGCATTATTCTAGCATACTCTTGACCTATTGTAATGATTTTTTTATTGTCCCAGCGTACTCTTGACCCATATTAACATTGTTCATTGTTTTAGCATATTCTTGACCTATCCCAACAAATTAATTATTGTGCTAGAGTACTCTTGATCTCTCCTAATAAATTCCCTATTGTCTTTGAGTACTCTTGACCTATCGTAACAATTTATTCATTATCGTAGCATCTTTTTAACCTACCCAAAATAAAAATTAATTACTCTAGCATAATCTTGACCTATCCTAACAAATTATTTATTGTCTTAGCGTACTCTTGACCTTTGGCAAATATAAATGTATTGCCTTAGAGTACTCCTGACATAGGCTAAGAAATTATTCGTTGTCCTACCGTAATCCTGACCTATTCCATATTATAAATTATTGTTCTATCGTACTATTGACCTGTCCTAAAAAGTATTCATTGTCTTAGGGTACTCTTGATTACTCCTAACAATTTTTTAATTATACAAATTAAATATTGAAATATCTAGTGCAGTTTATTCTAGATGATATGGGACAAATAAATTGCATAAACCCGAAACACCTATTAGATCCGTGGTAGCATATGTAAATTCAACATCCTACAATATATGTATAGAACTAAATACTCTTTTTAGGGAGTTATCGAATTTTAAAGATCAACAAAAAAGAACACGTTCAGTTCTGGCACAGATTAGTAGATCATATCATAACAGATTTCAAAGGAACAGACAGACACATACAACAGTATTTAATCGAAATTAATAAAATACATCCCAACAAGTTTACAGTAGAGAAATAACAAAATAGTAACATTAAATTTTTAGATCTGTCAATATCAAAAACAAAATTTGAATTTGAAATATATTGGAAACCAACATATACTGACACATTAACACTAGAAAAATCCCGACAACCTTTTAAACATAAAATAGCCCCGATTTATCGAGTAAAAAATATTCCGTTAAATGATAAAAATATTAACAGCCAATAATGGATACTATAAGAGCCTAATAGACAAACTAAATAATAAACAACAATTTAACGCAGCGAACCTATACGATAATACTAGAAAAGAAAATCAAGTATTTAAATCACTGACCTTTTTCGGAGAAATAACAAGCAAAATTAAAAATATCCTTAGAAAAACACAAACATTAGCGTAGCTTTAAAACCCCTAGCAAAATGTGTATTGTGGTATGCAATAATAAAATCCCTAAAAATAAGCTACAAAAATCAGATATTTATTAATTAATATTTAGCTGTCAAGGGGTATATATTAGACAATCTTGTCGAAATTTCAGAACAAGATTAAAAAAACTTAGAGGTTCGTATAAAAAAGCAATAAAAGGATTAATTAAGCACTTGCTTATGTTTGAATATTTTAATATTCTCAAGGTGTTATATAGCTCACTAAGATAATAATAAAGTGTGTGATATAAACAAAGTTTAATTTGTGTTATTTAAAGTTAAAGTTTAATTTTCCTAGAGTACTTTGACTTACTCCATATAAAAATTAATTACCCTTGCGCAATCTTGACTAACAAATTGTTGATTGTGCTAAGGTACTCTTGACTAATCTTAACATCTCAACAAATTTTAAATTGTCCTAGAGTACTCTTGATCTACCCCAAATCAAAATTAATTACCGTATTCTTGAACTATCCCAACAAATCACGCATTATCCTAGCGTACTCTTGACTTTTTTCTGACAAATTGTTCATTGTCCTAAGATACTCTTGACTAATCCTAATAATTTTTCAATTATCCTGGAGTACATCTGACCTACCGTAAATAAAAATTAATTACCCTAGCGAACTCTTGACCTATCCCAACAAATTATTCATTGTCTTAGACAATTCTTGACCTACCCCAACACATTATTTATTATCTTAGCGTACTCTTGACCTTTTCTAACAAATTATCGATTGTCTTAACGTACTCTTGACCTATGACAAATAATAATTGGTTGCCTTATTGTACTTCTGAAATAGGCCAACAAATAATCCATTGTCTTAACGTCCTCCTGACCCATCCAAATAAATTATTCATTATCCTAACATTATCTTGAGCTATCTCAAGAAACGTCTTATTATCCTAACATTCTATTGAGTTCTTGTAAGCTTATACCTATAAACCTCATGAGACATATATGTTTCAAACATATCTTACATGTGTACTTAAAATATATCAATTATATTTATAAATTTAGAAAAAGTAATCGACTTAAAAGACAAAATAATATGAAATATATTACTCTAAATAAAATAGTAGTTTATTAGAGACATAAAACGGTCATGGCAAATAAATAACCCATCAAGAAATATAGATAAAACCTAAAAGTTTTTATAAGAAAAAACAAATATTAATTTTTATGACTGAAATTGTTTTATTATAAAAAGACAGCAAACTCGTATGCTTATATACTATTTTAATTAATTGCTTCAATTTACGTAACAATATTTATCGCTTATACAGGACATTTCAGACCACAACCTAGGTGTACTCGATCTTTACTGAAAATGTATAACCCCAATAGTGATACACCTTGAATATAGGCCTGGAATCCTGAAAAAGAGAAAATATCAGAATGTGCTTTTTTGACAAAGTTTCAAGTTTAAATAATAAACTTCTGACTGACATAAAACTGTGATATATTGTATGTATTCCTGACAAAAGCTTATGTAATGGCGGAAGAAGATAAATGAAAGACAATAAATATCACAAAAAAAAAATAACTAATGTAAGATAGTGTGAAGATCCACACGAGATGAATTCATATTTATTTATGAATAAGATTTTCATACATAAGAAAGCAAAATCAAGGGAAAGGTAAATTAAAAATATTATATTTTTACCACAAAAAGAATGACCACATGATAACGGTCGCAACCATCATCATGATTAAACAATATTAATCAATGCGGTTGTTGTTGGGCCTGAACAGAAAAATAAATAGCATCAAAAAACAGATGGAGATACTGTATAAGTGATTTTGCTAAATAAACCTAAAGGCATTGCGGAAAGAAAGAAAAAATAGAAGATATTCAATATTAACATTTTTTAAATTATACATATAAGTCAGTGAAAATGTCTGATACAAATTTAAAAAAATATATTTATTTATAACTATTCTTCTCGGATGCACTGAATGAGGAATTGCAGATTGACTCTATTGATACTAAATGTTTAAAACATTCTTTTAACTTCGGCACAACATAAAAATAGAAATATCAACGTGACATAATATATAAGTTTTCATTCTGAAAAAATATGAGACATAATTGGCAAATAAACTGGTGACAGACCACCAAAGTAACCTCTACTGGCAGCAGTGTCATGAAAGCAGTAGAGTGGAAGATCATTGGACGTGAACTTGAGCCTTTCCATGTGAAGTCAAAATTTTTGTATACATGTACCTATAGAATTTGTTGTAAGTCTCGAAACAGTTATAATCACATTGGATAAATAAATACATATCAAATATCATTACAAATGTATAAGTTAAAATCCATCGGCTTTCGTGATAATATAGAACTTTGTTTTTGAGTTAGTTAAGTGTTAGTATTTTATTCCAAGTTTATTTGGTGATCAAATTTGCGCATTTTATGCTGGCTTGAACTATTAAATCTAAATAATCGACTTCAGCATGTGCACATGGGCAAGTATATAACTGATTACATTCCAATATCATCGGGGGTGCAGCAGGGTTCTAATTGTAGACTTGTTCTTTTTATATTAATAAGAAATATTGATTTAATGTAGGATATTCTAAAGTAAGATAATACCGTCAAGATGCCATCTATTGTCTAAAGCGTTGCACTAAAATTTGTAACACGCAAATTACTTTTGAATATTTTCATATCTGTTTAAGTTTGTAGAATTAATAAGACTCAATGTTATAGATTAACAAAACTTTTCATATTATTAAATTATTAGTTATTTTTCTACAGCCACGCCTTTGATATATTTTATTAATATATAATTTGTTTACGTATTTAGTTACGGACAGATTTTGATAGACTTAAATTATCCGTGTAACGAATGCCATTCAAATATAAATTATGCAAATTTTGGTATGTACTTATTTCGGTATACGCCTAGAAAAATTTAATCAACACAGGTGAAACCCCTTGCTCGGCATAATAATGCCAGCTTTTGTGTCCACCCTTCAGAGCGAAACTGTAAACATATATAGAAATAGTATCGTACACAAATATAATTAAAACTCGTACTTAAATTAAATTATTCTAATTTGAAAACCACATACACGTACACACATACACCCACACACGCACATACCGGAAGTAGAGTGGTGTTTAATAATGCAGGCGAAAAATTGTGTATGTAGCATGGCGGCAAACACCGCCTATAATTGAAGTTAAGCAACGCCTAACGTTTACCCATCTTAATTCAATATTTGTAAAGCATTAAAGCGAGTTACCATTTTCATTTGTATCTCCGTGTTTTGTGCTCGGCGCAGACGGACGGGGAGAGAAAAGTGAAAACAATTATATCAGGCACACATTATGCTCCGCGTCCAATTTCGAGCACTGGGAAACGACCCCCGGTTCAGTTCGAAATTAATATGTACACAAAACGAGTACCGCTTAAAATATCTTTGTTGATATATCTCTCGGCAACTTATTTTCGTATAATAACAAAAGTTAATTCCAGCTGAGGCACGTGTCGGCATTAAATATGCGCGTTATTTTGCGTACGCCGGGAAAGTTCGCCGAAAAGTTATTACGGAATTTCGTTTATATTGAGAATTACTGGTTTAAGTTAATTGCGAAATATAACCTTGCATTAATATTCATATAATCTGTTCGATAAATCAATCATCAATTATTACTCTTATCATACATTTACGGATTTAATGGAAGCTTATGGTCAGATGGCTTTAATATAAAGAAAGCGGGAAATTCAAAAATACTTAATTAATAGATAAATTAAAACCGAATACAAAAATTAAGAGACTTAAACATATCCAAGATTGGAAGTGCGCTTGCGCGCCTAATCAGTAAATGATTATGTATACTGTAATCAACTGTTGGAAGAAAGAAAGCACTGATTAAAATATAAAAATATGTTAAATAAAAAATGAGCAAAAATTATAGCTTACAAAGATAATAATAATAGTAATAACTATATTTAATAGTATACACTAATTACTGGAAAATTGCAAGATTAGTAATTATATTATTTTCGCAGGATAATACTTGTAAAACTAAAATATTAAAATATATCAGATATTTTAGAAAATGTATCAAATTTTCATTAAATTGTGTTACAAAATATGCGTTAACAATTTTTCTCAATGTCAATCTTTCCAATTCTCAGATATCATTGTAAATTATTCTTGTAGGTCGCAGTAGCGTCTATAGAAATCTTAAATAATTAAACTTCTTCTTTAAATTATTTTCAACACGAAAAATATAGATAATTTTCACTAATCCCATTATATTCCAGCTTCTAATTTTGGCAAAATTTCCACTTCAATTCTCAACTTTAAACCAAAATCTTCATCTACCTTCCTTGCCTGTTAGAATTTTATATAACCTTTCTAAAATATTTAGTTAAATGGTTAATTAAAAATTTTTGCAGATACAATCAAGAAGGAATGACAAAATTTAATATAACATTCAATGATTATTAGTAGGAAGGAAAATTATATATTTCTGTTGGATATTACTGAATAAAATAAAATAGACAGAGAATTTAATTTTAGAATTTAAAGCCTTTATCATTTCTACCTTACAACTATAACTAATACAAACTACGTTAAAGCCATTACTCGTTTAATAAGAAGCTCTAAAAATTTAAGGTCATCCTGTCTGTTTCGAACTTTCAGAATTGAATATTTCTTAAAATGTATCATTTTATAAAGGTGAACGTTTTCTACTTAATGCCAATAAAATGTTGAACATATGTATGTTGAAAATGGAAATCTAAAAACAATTACACCAGCATTTCAAAATCTTGCAATAATTCATCAAAATCTTTAGCTCAGTGAGCGATAAAATAAGAAAGGATGTCGTCAAGGGATCAATCGATATCTACCCCTTTGTCACTGTACACGCACTCGATATAATTGGAGACTTTAAATAATACCCAAAAACCTTTAAGAGAACATTTACAGAAACCGTAATGGGAATATCTATAAACGCCCAATGTGTCAATTGAAGAGTGGAAATAGGCCTTTGAAGAGTATCACACCCTCCAATTTTCAATTCAATTATCAAGTTGTACGAAAGTTTCTAAACAATAAACATAGTGTAAAATAAAGTGTAATTAATAAAAATAATGTTTCCTTTTTTAGTTAGCTATTAATAATGTTATTTTGAGAAATCTAACAAAAAACGCGGTAATACTTCCATATTAATTAGAATATTATTTCCTATGAAATACCCCGCTAGAGTTTATTAGGTTGTTTTTATGCAGTAGAGAGTAAACTGTATTTTTTTTAAACACAAAGTGTCCTACAATAACTTTAGAACAGGGAACGCCCCAAAGTACAATTGTAGGTTCTTTATTATTTTTAGTGTACGCAAATGATCGAAACAATAATGTGACTACAGAGTCAATAGAAACGGAATTTAAATATTCAACTGAACAATGGTTTAATCAATAACCAAGGTATTAATAAAGAAAAATCTAAAGTTGTATGATTCGCTCTTTAAATTGTAGTATTTTTCCTCAAAAAGACTTTAACCGGTGTCAAGTGCTACTGGTTGGTGATCAGAACTCAGCACCTATAACAGTGGTATTCCACAAGGAACTATTCTTGGTCCATTGCTGTATTTAATCTATATTAATGAACTGCCGAATATATAAAATGATTAATCGGTTATGCTTTATGACACTACCATTATACCAAAGTCAAGTAATGTTCACACAGGAATTGTGTCAAGATGTACGTACAAACAAGATTACGCTTGCATGGCTAACTGCAAATATGCTGACGATAAACAAAAGTAAAACGATAAATGTCAGATTTTCTCTTAAAACTTCTATCCTTTTTGAAGCAACCCATTTCATGTTTTTCGGTGTGTGAGTTGATTAAAAGTAACATTGGAACAAACATGGAGATGTTCTTGTTGCAAGAATTTGCTTATTAAGAAAACTGAACTGTTCACACCCCCAAATGGCTCTTCGATTGACTTATTTTGATGAACAGATTGACGAGGCCCTTATTATTAATTAGATATAATATTGAATTATTTTGCGTTATACATTATCATAATGGCGACATTCTAGGATGTATGTATGAGAATATTTAAGCTATAAAGATGAGTTATTAGAGCCAAATATTTTATTTGCCGAGTGGATAGCAAACCTAACTTATTGCTTCGAAAATTTTAGCTCTATCTTGCATTAAAAGATACAGAATACACAATCACTTATATGACTATGACACAAAACAAGCTAAATCATATTATCATATTGTCGTGTATCATAGGCATTTAAGTGATTGTGTATTCTGTATCTATTAAACTCCCCAAGATTAACGAAAACACATTATGGTGTTAAATATTACTGTCCATAGCTATTCAGCATACTCCCTGAAAGAGTTAAATGCTTACCGGTCAAAACAATGAAATCTACTACTAAACGATCCGTTATTTGAAATGGGTTCTACAATATCCAAGAAACTTATCAAGTAATCTGCAAAAATTGACAACCTTAATTAAGTGATTTTAAAATTTGTGTAAGTAAATATTTATTCTGTAGACGCTTTTTTTTTAAATTTTATGATTTGGTATTTTATATGTATTTTTATAATTTTTGAATTTTTTATTTTTAAATTTTTCAATTTTTGAATTTTTGAATATTTCAATATTTGCATTTTTATTTTTTTAAATCTTGGATCCTTTAAAATGTATACTTTTCTTAACCTTTCAAGATTTAATTTCTAAATAAAGTTTTCACGTTTGATGAGAAATTTCTAATAAATTAAAGATACGAAAGAATTCTAGATAATAGAAATCTTGAAAAGAAATTTCAGGAAAATTCTATTCTAGAAACCTTGAAAGTAAATTACTGGAAATTTTCAAAACCTATGTAGAAAATTCATATAATTTGGAAGAGAAATTTCTTTCTGATAGACATAAAAAAAAACATAAAGAAGAATTATTATAAAAAAAACTTTTATTTCAATTTGGAAAATTAAAGAAAAAACCGTTTGAAATTTTGAATTGCTAACTGCTTGAGTTTTCAATATTTTGATATTTTAATTTTTATAATAATAATAATGTTTATTAGTGCTAATGCCAAATGGCTTACACAGGTCCTTGTGTAAACGTTTTCGCGTTTTCCAAGAAATTAGAGATCATTCTTAGATTTTTGGAAAAGTAATTCCCCTTTCATTGATAAAGTAAAATATAAAGGAGAATTCTTAAAAAGATAGGAAAATTTGCTAGAAAGTTAATGTTCTAAGTATTTTTCTCACTTTGGAAAATTAAAAGAAATTCATTTCTTTTAAGTTTCTTATTAAGATGGAATATTCTAAAAACCTAGAAGGGAAATTCTTCTAAATTAATGAACATTTCTAGATCCTTAGAACAAATTTCTTAGAATGCGGATGAAATTTTACTAACAAACTAAATAAAACAAAATTTCTGAAAAACTGAAATATAGAAGGAAGATAGTTGGAAAATTCTGGAATTTTTGAATATTTTAAATGTCATATTTATAGAAAAAGAAAACGTTTGAAATTTTATACTGCTTAAACTTTCAAGATTTTCAATTCCAAGAAATTAGAGACGCTGTAGAAAATTCTTATAATTTGTAAAAGTAATTCTCTTCTCATAGCTAAAGTATAAAATATAATGAAAAATTCTTAAAAAAATAGGAAAATTTGCTAGAAAGTTAATGTTCCAGAATCTTCTAAGAATTTTTTTCTCAATTTGAGAAATTAAAGAAAATAAAAGAAAAGATGGGAAATTCAAAAAAACCTAAAGGGAAATTCTTCTAAAATGATGAAAAATTGCAGATCCTTAGAACGAATTTCTTAGAATGCGGATGAGATTTTACTAAAAACATAAATAAAACAAAAAATGGTGAGAAAGGTATGTAGAAGAAAACTTGTTTTCTGGAACTTTTGAATATTTTAAATTTTGAATTTTATTCATTTGGCTTTTTAGGCTTTTAAGATTTCCAAAAAATTGCAGATACTATTTACTATTATTGCAAAATGATATTCTAGAAATCTAGAAACGAAATTTCTAGAAAATTTCAAAACCTATGTAGAAAATTCTTATAATTTGGAAGATATATTTTTTCAGATAGGTATAGCAAAACATAAAAAAATTTAAAAAAAGAAAAGAAAAGTTGCTAAGAAATTAAAATTCTAGAATCTTCTAAATTTTATTTTGTTTTATTTTAAATTAGAGAAAAAAGCATTTGAAATTATTAATTTTTTAATTATTAACTTCAAGCAGTTAATAATTTCAAAATTTAAATTTTTTTGTAGAAGTTTTTACATTTGACGAGAAATTTCAAAAAAATTGGAGAACTCTGTAAAAAGTTCTTATTATTTCGATAAGTATTTCCCCTCTCATAGGTAAGTAAAATATGGAGGAGAGTTCTTAAAAAGACAATCTTCTAAGAAATTTTTCTAAATTTGGGAAATTATGGAAAAGAAAAGTTTCTTAGTAAGATGGAAAATTCTAGCAACTTCTTCTAAATTGATGAAAAATTCCAGATCCTTAGGACGAAGTTCTTAGAATGCGGGTGAGATTTTACTGAAAAACTAAATCAAACTTAAAATGGTGAAAACTAAAATGTATAAGAGAAACTGTTAGAAAATTCTAGAACTTTTGGATTAATAAATCATTTAAATTTTGGATATTTGAATATTTGAATTTTTTAAATTTGAATCTTACTCATTTGGCTTTTTAAGTTTATAAGATTTAATTTCTACATATTTTTTTAATGTTTAATGAAAAATTTCCACAAATTACAGATACTAGAAAATTCTAGAAATCTTGAAAAGAAATTATTGGAAAATGTCATTCTAGAAATCTTAAAAGGAAATTACGAGAAAATTTCAAAACCTATGTAGAAAATTCTTATAATTTGGAAGAGAAACTTTTCCTGATAGAAACATAAGGAAAAGTTCTAAAAAGAAAAGAGAATTTGCTAGAAAATTAAAATTCTAGAATATACTAAAATTTTTAACAAGAGCGTTTGAAATTTTGAATTTTCAACTGCTTGAGCTTTCAAGATTTAGATATTTTAATTTTTGCGTAAAAGAACGTGAAATTTCCAAAAAAAAATGGAGATCAGACACCCTCTTATTCCCATTCATAACCCATTTAATACCCTCCTATAGGAATTAACCCAAGTAATTCCTATTGAAGAGCGCCTGAAACACCTATCCCAAAAATTTGCCACAAATCCCCATAACCTCGAAATCCTTAACCAGTTGTGTAATCCTCGTAACCCTTTAATCAACCCAAAGCCAAAACACCCAGAAATCACTATTCATCAATTCATCTCATCAGTTCATAATGACATTAGCGATCATAATCTTTGAATGACAGAAGACAGTTAATTTCGTAAGACATTAGTTATCATGACGTTTTTGACAGTTAAATGAAGGCTGAAAGACATCAACCCGCGGTCTTTCAACCGCTTATTAGAAGAAATATCAAGTCTGTAGACTTCACTTCACACAAAATTGTTAAAATATTGACTTCTAATAATAAAGATGTTTTTTCTCACTGGAGATCTCTGTGTGAAATTTTCATTCATTGTAAAAGTATATCCCCTCTCATATTTGCTAGAAAGTTCAAAGTCTAGAATCTTTTAAGAAATTTCTCTCAATTTGGGAAATTAAAAGATGTAAATTCTAAAAATCAAAATTGATGAAAAATTACAGATCCTTAGAACTAATTTCTAAGAATGCGGATGAGAATTTACTAAAAAAAAAACTGAATAAAACAAAAAATGCTGAAAAACAGAAATGTGGAAGAAACATTTTGGAAAATCCTGAATATTTGAATTTTTCAATATTTTAAATTTTTAATTTTATCCATTTGGCTTTTTAAGCTTATAGTGTTAATTTCTATCTATAAGTTGTCATGTTTAATGAGAAATTTCAGATACTAGATACTAGAAAATTTTGAAAATTTGAAAAGAAATTATTGGAAAATGCCATTCTAGAAATCTTGAAAGGAAATTAATAGAAAATTTCAAAACCTATGTAGAAAATTATTATAATTTGAAAGATAAATTTTTCCTGATAGAAACATAAGGAAAAGAGAAGTTACTAGAAAATTAAAATTTTAGAATATTCCATATTGTTATTTTATTTTAAATTATAAAAACAATTGGAGATATCTGTAGAAAATTCTCATAATTTGAAAGTAGTATTTCCTCTCTCATAGATAAAGTAAAATATGGAGACAAATTCTTAGAAGATAAGAAAATATGCTAGAAAGTTAGAGTTCTGGAATCTTTTCAATTTGGGAAATTGAAAGAAAAGAGAAGTTTCTTAGTAAGATGGAAAATTCTGGAACCCTAAATGGAAATCCTTTTAAATTAATGAAAAGTCCAGATCTTTAGAAAAAAGATCTAAGAATATGGATGAAAATAATAAATAAAAAACCAAATAAAATTAAAAATGTTGAAAAAGTGAAATATAGAATAAAAATTCTTGGAATTTGGTAGAAATGTCCCGAAAACAAAAATAATAATGAAAGTAAAAAAGTAATAAGAAACAGAAAATGATATTTAAGTAATAAAAAAATAGTTTTATCAAAAAACAATGGAAATCTCGATAAAAAATTTTGAAAAAATAATATAAAAATTCTCTATCAATTTATAGATTTTCTTAAATAAATTAATTGTTTAAGAAATACATAACATATTTTGAAATGAACATAGCGAGTGGAATTGGAAAATGGAACAGAGGTCGCCCACTCACGACAAGTTGAACTTCTTTTTTACATTTCCAAAATATTAAAGAAAACAGAAAATTGTAGAAGTAGAAGAAAGGTAATAATTGAAAAATTTTAAAACCTATGTAGAAAATTTGTATAATTTGAGAGAAATTACTTTCTGATAGATACAGTAAAACAAAGAAAAAATCTTGCTAGAAAATTAAAATTACAAAATTCTATTTTATTTTGAATTGTTTATTAATTCTTTGTACATCTTTCTTAAAAAATACATTTCAAAACAAATAAATTACAAAAAACATACATAAAATTTTCATATTCATATTAAATCATATTAAAATACGTAGAAAAAACCATTTAAAATTTTGAATTCTTAACTGCTTGAGCTTTCATTTAGAAAAGTAATATCCCTCTGATAAATAAAGTAATATATGTAGGAAAATTCTTAAAAAGAAAATAAAAATTGTCATAAAGTTAAAGTTATAGAATCTTCTAAGAAATTTTTTCAATTTGGAAAATTATAAAAAAGTTTCTTAGTAAGGTGGAAATTTCTAGAAACCTAAAGCAAAATTCTTCTAAATTGATAAAAAATTACAAATCCTCATAAAACAAAAAATGGTGAAAACTGAAATGTAGAAGAAAAATTGTTGTAAAATTCTGGAACTTTTAAATTTTTAAATATTTGAAATTTTGAATATCTCATTATTAGAATTTTTTAATTTTGAATTTAATCCTTTTGGCTTTTTAAGCTTATAAGTTTTAATTTCTACGTATAAGTTGTCATATTTAATGAGAAATTTCCAAAAAATTGCAGATACTAGAAATCTTGAAAAGAAATTATTGGAAAATGCCATTCTAGAAATTACTAGAAAATGTCAAAACCTATGTAAAAAATTCTTATAATTTGGAAGAAACATATATAAAAACATATATAAAAAAGAAAAGAGAAGTTGCTAAAAACATTAAAATACTAGAATCTCCTAAAATTCTATTTCATTTTATATTATAGAAAAATTCGTTTGAAATTTTGAATTTTTAACTGCTTGAGGTTTCAAGATTTTGATATTTTAATTTTTTCGTAGAAGAACGAGAACGAAAAATAAATTGAAGACCCCTGAAGAAAATTCTCACAATTTGGAAAAGTATTTCCCCTCTCATAGAAAAAGTCAAATATGGATGAGAGTTATTAAAAAGATAAGAAATTTTGCTAGAAAGTTAAAGTTGTAGAATCTTCTAAGAATTTTTTCTTAAATTGGAAAATTAAAAGAAACGAAAAGTTTCTTAGTAAGATGGAAAGTTCTAGAACCCTAAAAAGAAATTATTCTAAATTAATGAAAAATTCCAGATCCATAGAAAGAAGTTCTTGAGATCTGGATGATCTTTTTTCTAGAAAACTAAATCAAAGAAAAATGGTGAAAAACTGAAATATGGAAGGTAGATTGTTGGAAAATTCTAGATCACATCAAGAGAATTCTTGCAATTTAGAAGAGAAAGTCCCGAAAAAATTTAAACAAGTAGAAAAAGGAAAAAGTAATATTACAGAAAATTATAGAAATCTCCATTCAAGAAAAAATTAGGAAAAATAATGCAAAAATTTAAAGGTTGCTTTTCATCATCTTATAGATTTTCTTTCAAATGAATTGTTGAAAAAATATGTTATGATGAATTTTTTTAATGGATATAGCCAGCGGGTGGTCTCTATCATACCCTCCAGATTTACTAACAAATGAGTTATTATTATTATTATACGAGGGTAGTTCAAATATAAACCGGACTGTTTTATTATCCGTCGCTAAGTAAAGTGTTATGCGCGGTACTGCTGAACGTGTTGGAGGTGATTGTTAAGGGAAAGGGAGAACGCCGATTTTGTTCACGATACATACGCCTGTTGAGCAATGCAACATCATTACATTTTTGGTTCTTTCAACTGCCTTTGGGATAGGAAAGGTATACTTATTGATGTCCTTAATGACCGACGTACAATCAATGCTGAATATTTTGCAAGATCCTTGATGAAGCCAAACTGATTTATCGGTAAAAAAGGCGAAGTATGTGATTCTCCTCCATGACAATACTCGGCCACACACAGCTGCTTTGACTCTTTTTTTAAATCTTGGATCCTTTAAAATGTATACTTTTCTTAACCTTTCAAGATTTAATTTCTAAATAAAGTTTTCACGTTTGATGAAAAATTTCTAAAAAATTAAAGATACGAAAGAATTCTAGAAATCTTGAAAAGAAATTTTAGGAAAATCTATTCTAGTAACCTTGAAAGTAAATTATTGGAAAATTTCAAAACCTATGTAGAAAATTTTTTATAATTTGGAAGAGATTTTTCTTTCTGATAGAAACATAAGGAAACGTTCTTAAAAAGAAAAGAGAATGTGCTATAAAATTAAAATTCTAGAATATTCAAAATTTTTTAAAACGAGCTTTTGAAATTTCGAATTTTTGAATTTTTAACTGCTTGAGCTTTCAAGATTTAGATATTTTAATTTTTGCGTAAAAGAATTTCCAAAAAATGGAGACACCCTCTTAATCCCATTCATAACCTATCTAATACCCTCCTATATGAATTAACCCAAGTAATCCCTATTGAAGAGCGTCTGAAACACCTATCCCAAAAATTTGCCACAAATCCCCATAACCTCGAAATCCTTAACCAGTTGTGTAATCCTCGTAACGCTTTAATCAACCCAAAGCCAAAACACCCAGAAATCACCATTCATCAATTCATCTCATCAGTTCATAATGACATTAGCGATCATAATCTTTTAATGACAGAAGACAGTTAATTTCGTAAAACATTAGTTATCAGGACGTTTTTGACAGTTTAATCCAGGCTGAAAGACATCGACTCGCGGTCTTTCAGCCACTGATTAGAAGAAATATCAAGTCTGTATACTTCACTTCATACAAAATTGTAAAAATATTTACTTCTAATAATAAAGATGTTTTCTCTCTCTGGAGATCTCTGTATAAAATTCTCATAATTTGGAAAAGTATTTCCCCACTCAGAGATAAAGTAAAATATAGAGGAGGATTCTAAAAAGATAAGAAAATTTGCTAGAAAGTTAAAGTTCTAGAATCTTTTAAGAAATTTCTCTCAATTTGGGAAATTAAAAGAAAAGAAAAGTTTCTTAGTAAGATGTAAATTCTAAAAATCTAAATTGATGAAAAATTACAGATCCTTAGAACTAATTTCTAAGAATGCGGATGAGAATTTACTAAAAAAAAAACTGAATAAAACAAAAAATGCTGAAAAAGAGAAATGTGGAAGAAAAATTTTGGAAAATTCTGAATATTTGAATTTTTCAATATTTTAAATTTTATCCATTTGGCTTTTTAAGCTTATAGTTTTAATTTCTACGTATAAGTTATCATGTATAATGAGAAATTTACTAGATACTAGAAATTTTTGGAAATCTTGAATAGAAATTATTGGAAAATGCCATTCTAGAAATCTTGAAAGGAAATTAATAGAACATTTCAAAACCTATGTAGAAAACTCTTATAATTTGGAAGAGAAATTTTTCTTGATAGAAACATAAGGAAAAGGGAAGTTACTAGAAAATTAAAATTTTAGAATATTCCATATTGTTATTTTATTTTAAATTATAAAAAAAATTGGAGATCTCTGTAGAATATTCTTATAATTTAAAAAAGTATTTTCCCTCTCATAGATAAAGAGAAATATAAAGAAACATTCTTAGAAGATAAGAAAATATGCTAGAATGTTAAAATTATGGAATCTTTTCAATTTGGGAAATTGAAAGTAAAGTGAAGTTTCTTAGTAAGATGGAAAATTTTAGAACCCTAAATGGAAATCCTTTTATATTCATGAAAAGTCCAGATCCTTAGAATATAGATGAAAATTTAATAAAAAACTAAATAAAATTAGAATATAAATGGAATTTGGTAGAAATATCCGGAAAAAAATAATAATGCAAGGTAAAAAGAAACACAAAAAATGATACTGAAGTAATTAAAAAAATATTTTTTACAAAAATAAAAATTAGAAATCTCGAGAAAAAATTTGAAAAAATAATACAAAAATTATCTATCAATTTACAAATTAATTGTTTAAGAAATACATAACATATTTTGAAATGAACATAGCGAGTGAGATTGGAAAAAGGGAGAGAGGTCGCCCTCTCATGACAAGTTTAACTTCTTTTTTACATTTCCAAAATATTAAAGAAAACAGAAAATTCTAGAAGTAGAAGAAAGGTAATTACTGAAAAATTTTAAAACCTATGTAGAAAATTCTTATAATTTGTGAGAAATTTATTTCTGATAGATACAGTAAAACATTAGGAAAAAATCTTTAAAAAAAAGAAAAGTGGCTAAAAAATTAAAATTTATTTAAATTTAAACCATTTAAAATTCTGAATTTTTAACTGCTTTAGCTTTCATTTAGAAAAGTAGTTTCCCTCTAGATAGTAGATGTACGAAAATTCTTAAAAAGAAAAGAAAAATTGTCATAAAGTTAAAGTTCTAGAATTTTCTAAGAAATTTTTTCAATTTGTAAAATTATAAAAAAGTTTCTTAGTAAGGTGGAAAATTCTAGAAACCTAAAGCAAAATTCTTCTAAATTGGTGAACAATTACAGATCCTTAGAGAATTCTCCACAAAGAAGAGAGAAGTTGCTAGAAAATTAAAATTCTAGAATCTTCCAGAATTCTATTTTATTTTATTTTGAATTATAGAAAAAAACTGTTTGAACTTTTGAATTTTTATCTGCCTGAGCTTTCTAGATCTTGATATTTTAATTTACCTTTGTTGAAAATTCTCATAATTTGGAAAAGTAATTTTCTTCTGATAGATACAGTAATATATGTAGGAAAATTATTAAAAAGAAAAGAAAAATAGCTAGAAAGTTAAAGTTCTAGAATATTCCAAGAAATCTTTTTCAATTTAGGTAATTATAAAAACCAAAAGTGTCTTAGTAAGATGGAAAATTTTAGAAATATAAAGGGAAATTCTTCTAAATTGATGAAAAATTCTAGATCCTTAAGATCGAATTTCTTAGAATGCGGATGAGATTTTACTAAAAAACTAAATAAAACAATAAATGGTTAAAACTGAATTGTAGAAAAAAAATTGTTGGAGAATTCTAGAACATTTGAATTTTTTAATATTTGAATATTACAATTTTTTTATTTCGAATTTTATCCAATTAGTTTTTTAAGCTTATAAGATTTTTATGTATAGGTGTTTTATTAATGTAATTTAATATATATAAGTTTTCATGTTTAATGAAGAATTTCCAAAAATTAGACATACTAGAAATTTCTAGAAATCTTGAAAAGAAATTATTGGAGAATGCCATTCTAGAAATCTTGAAAGGAAATTACTACAAAAATTTAAAACCTATGTAGAAAATTCTTTCTGACAGAAACATAAAAAAATTCTTAAAAAGGAAAAGAGAAGTTGTTAGAAAATTAAAATTCTAGAATATTCTAAAAATTTTCAAAGGAGCTTTTGAAGTTTGAATTTTTAACTGCTTGAGCTTTCATGATTTTGATATTTTAATTTTTGCGAGAACGAGAAATTTCAAAAAAAAAAATGAGACCTGTGTAGAAATTTTTCATAATTCGGAAAAGTATTTCCCCTCTTATAAATAAAGTAAAATGTGGAGTAGAATTCTTAGAAGATAAAATATTATGTTAGAAAGTCAAAGTTCTAGAATCTTTTAAGAAATTTTTCTTAAATTTGGAAACTATAGAAAAGAAAAGTTTCTTATTAAGATGGAAAATTCTAGAACCTTAGATGGAAATTCTTTTAAATTCATGAAAAGTTCCAGATTCTTATAAAGAAGTTTTTGGAATCTGAATGAGATTTTACTAAAAAATTAAAGAAGAAAGAAAAGAATGCTTGGAAAAGAAAGTCCTAAAAAAATAAATCTAACAAAAAAGTAAAAATAAAGAGAAAAATATGCTGAAGTAAGATTATTAAAAATATTTTTGAAGAAAAGTATTCAAAAAAATTTCTAGAAATAACACAAAAAGTTTTGGGTGGCTAGTTTCTATCATTAAAATAAATATAGTGAGTGGGTGGGTAGTCACTATCACACCCTCTAGATTTACTAATAAATGAATTATTAAATATATATAATAAAAATATTTAAATATAAATAAGTACATTTCATCAAAATTTTGCATATGTTTTACAGATTAGAAAATGAAACAGAAACCGCACAACCAAACGAAATTGAACTTTTTTATTCCCAAATGTCTGTTCCTCCTTTAGTTTCTAAGAATTTGCAGCATTGTTAATCTTTATATATTTAATGATTTAAAAAAAAACAGTGTTTTAAGTCAAGTGTTTAAATGTATATGTAGAGTGTGTGTGTAGCTCTTTTAATGTCATTTTTTATAATACACACGTGAAATCCGTGAAAAATAGGAAGTAAAACTTGGTGGTATGAATATTGAAATAAATAAAGTTAAGACATAAGAAAGTAATTCAAAATGGCCGATAAAATTTAAAAACATGTAGATATTTATGTATTCTTGAGTTTTTGTGAAGATTGTATTAACAATAATATAAACGCGGTTAAATTCCTTTCTACACTGTTTTTATTCAAGCACTAAATATACATTTTGGACACTATGTGTCCATTACCAACAGTTGATTAATTTTTATATTATTATTAATGTAGGTATTGTTTAAATTAGTAAAACATTCCAAGGACATTTCAATCATTATCTTCCTTCATTATATTCAAGGTGTACCACAAATTAAACAATTGAAATTAAGCTGGGAAAGAAGGCGAGGAATTATTTTTCAACCTACTTTGCAAAGGAAATTCATTAATAACTTAAAAAAAACAACCGTAATAAATGTACGTTTGAACTGAAGTACTCACAACCTAGTTTAATGCATAATTAATTAAGGTAGGTCGGGATAGGACAGGTCATTGTGTTTATTATTGTGGTAGTTTAAGAGTACGCTATAAAAAATAATAGTCAAGAATATTCTACAATTAAAAGGCAAAAATCAAAACCTATTCCATAAACAACTCAAAAATTTAATAAACAAGAAGAAAAAAACACTATAGAAAAAAGAGGAGAATAGGGAAATAATAAAAGACGAGAATAATAGACAGAAGGGATTTTGTATTTGTATAAAACAAAAATGCAGTGAACTGTATTATCAGAGGAAGATATGAGGAGCAGCACACTAGGAAAGAAGACTTAAAAGAAAGTAATGAAGAAATACTATTACAAGAATTAAAGGAGGAAATAAAAACATTAGTAAATGGACAATCCCCAGGAGAAGACTGGTAAACGCCAGCGATATTCAAGAAATATTTGAAATTATCAATAAAAAGTGGACGGTCGAAAATATACGAGGAGTTTGAAAAATCCCCAGCTAACGATAAATAGTTGTTTGAAATCAAAAAGAAAGTAAGCAAACCTTGTATTATTTCGCCCTAGTTAAACAAATCACACTTACACGGGGCTGGTAATAAATTTCGCGCAAGTTTAAGACGGATTTACCTTGGAGAATCTTTGAATGAAAGATAGTATTCCCCGGGGATCGATGTTGGGGCCCCCGTATTGTAATTTATTACGCGTATTTCATGCAAACTGGTGGGCTGAGACACACTAACTTCGGAGACAACATTATAACATTTGAAAACTCCTCGCGTGTGTACCGGAATATCATATTTCTCCGGAGCGCCTGTACATTTTAATTTAAGGTTATTAATCATGAGGGACGACCGTAGCATTTAATCATCTTCCTTTCACTTTGTTTTAAAATAATGTTGTCTTGTTATATTTTATTAATCAATTGAAAACATATTTTCCTATCTTAAGTGTACTTTAATGTAAAAATATTTTAAATCTTCGCAAGTAGAATTGTCGGTGGATATCCACTCCAAACAGGGATCTAGTGCAAAGCTAAGATGATAATAGATCGTAATATTGTAATAGCTAATACAAAGCTATAAAAACGTAATTAATGGATTTAAACAAATTTTGTAATAATAATAATAATAATAATATTTATTGGTGCTTTATAGACAGAGTCCTTACACAGGTCAGAGAATTTAACTCATAAATTCTAACAGTATTAAAATGTTTATTTAAAAACATGTATATTTTAAGAGATTATGTGCATATTATATGGTTTCGAGATGAATAAATATGCACATAATTTCATTATTCTTCCTGCATATAAATCTGAGCATTAATTATACTACATACTTTAATCTAGGTTATCGTTATTAAAACAGGGATTCGCATGCATGCATTAAAAAAAAAGAAACGACCACAGGGTTGCGCATAAGGTGCGATGGCATTTATAAAACCAACTAATGCGTATAATTCAAGTACACTCCAACAGATCTAATGAAAAGATGGAAACTGCAGAGTAAGCGAACGCACGTATGTATTTAATTGATGAATTATGTACTCCGTACGGTAGACATAATCTTGTTACAATTTGCGGTGTGGAAAAGGTGAAAATAAACAAAAAAATAAAAATAAATAAAAAAAAAGCAAAAAGCCGCCCTCCCCCATATTAGTCGGCGTATTAGCATTTCGCGTGTGCGTCCGTAATAAACGAAGTGTAAAAATTTAACTACCCCTCGAGCCATAAAAATGATATGTTGTGTATTTTTCGTTTAATCAACTTTAATTGAGAGTAATTAACGGATAAACGCAATTCATATCTCGGCCATAGAGAGCACATGTTCTCCGGCGCGCAAAGACGGCTGTTAATTAAATTGAATAAAACTAATTGGTAACTAACGGTGGCTGGCGGCCATTTCGAAAAAGTTCATTTTTCTTTCGGCCCCCATGATAACTTAGGAAACTTTACGTCCATATGGCGTATGCGAACCCTCCGCCCTCCGCTCATTTCGGTAAATGACGGAACGCCGCAATCGTCATTCAGAAAACTCCAGAACCGTAGCGATAAAATTTGTTTGATGGATTCTCCATCGTCTGCGCCATTTTTATCTTGTCGTTTGTTTATTTATCTTTATCTGCATTTTATTTTGGTACACGTCTACCCGTCTGTCTGTGAGCCATCGTCGTTATTAGATCATTGCCCCATACGGATTGATTCGCAAACGGTGTGGATTAATAATGCATGCCTTTATGATTGTTTGAAGGTTGAAGCTATTACAGAGGTAGTGATGATTATAATCTGCACTTTAATGCACTTTGAGTTGTACAGGTCAACAACATTGTTAATTGGTTCATATTACCCACATTTCTTAATAACCTCAATTTAGTACTTCAGGCGTTAAAAAGCCTCTTGTGTACATAAGGCATCGCAACAATGTGGTTTGAGTCAAATAAATGCTAAGTTAAAGGCAATCTGTTGCTTTAATAAATTATAACGATCCAATTATTATTATAAGCGAAATATATTTTAACAATATGAGTGTTATGCCAATTATAACTAAACTAAAACGATAAATACGTTTTCAGTATAATTTTTATTACAAATTGATTTGATTATAATTATACAGGATGTTAATAAGTCGGTACATTAGAAAATGGCAGTTGGAACTCATTAAAACAAATAACTTTTTTTTAGTTCCAATTTGTGATTTGCTGCTCCGATTCGGAGATATTGGAGTTCTTTTGTTTTTCTAAAAATCGCTATAACTCCTTTATTTGAAGGACTATTTTAAAAAACCAAAAAGTTTCAAAAGTAGGTTTCGGTTTTCTAAAACATTTGTATTTACAATTACTTTTTATTGTTTCAAATAACAAAATGGCGACCTATCAAAAATTTCAAAACAGAATGTTTTCATAACCACTCCATCGAATTTTGAAAGTAAAACATTTATAAAATCTACTACAAAATTTATCCTAAATATTTTTTTCAATCTATCCAAAACAAGTTTTTATTTGGTTACTTGAAGTACATATGAGTATTGTGAAAAAAAAAACATTTAAAACAAAGTAGCTTGCTACCACTGAACAATGAAACAAAAAAAGATTAGATTTAACACTCGTAGTTCAAACTTACAGTGCATTAAGTGTGAACTACGAGGGTTAAATCTAATCTTTTTTTGGTTTAACGTTGTCTATTTGGTACGTATGTCACAAATTGAAATACTTTAAAGTTAATCATGTGTGTGCTTATTGTGAATAATTTGTATGTAAAAATACACTACTATCAAAACGATGAACTTGTTGACATGCTTTTGATTTTTGGGGAGGCAAGGCGTATTGCACGAGAAGCTCGAAGAAATTATCAGAGAAGATACCCAAATCGTTACCAACCAAATATGCATTTTTTCAGAAAAAAATATAGAATCTTGTCAGAAACTGGTTGATTTTATCCAAATATTGGTGAGAATTCCAACAGATTACGTCAAACCCCTGCATTCGAAAAGGCTGTACTTGATATTTTTGAAGATGACCCATCGACGAGCACAAGGGTAATAGCTAATAGAGTACATGCAAATCATATAACAGTTTGACAAGTTCTGAAGGAGCAGGGCTTTTGAACATGACGATTTCCAGCAAAAACTGTTGTTCTGTTGTTGGCTTGTTAGTTGTTACCTTATACTTTAATTTATATTATCATTGGACTGTTAATAATTTATCACTATTATTAATAATATTAAAAAAGGAGCAGGTTTTCAAGTGAAGAAGTAAGTTAGATGAAGTGAAATCTGAGTCTTTATTTTAATATATTTCGACGATTAATAAAATTTATGCAAGTTTGTTACATATATCTTCTGTCCATTTTAAAGGCTTCGTACGTATTGTTAAAAAATTAGACCATATTATTTTTAATAGATTTGTGCTTAAACGTGCAATAATCACATAGTTAAAGTTCTGGATAATACAACTTGTATGATAGAAGCTCACGAAGTATCTGACGCGGCTTTTATGATGTGTGTGGCTTGTCGTCTTCATGGAACGCAACACCCTTCTTATTCAACTCTCATTATTTTTGATCAATCGCCTTTTTTGTTTTCAACTAAAATTAAGTGTTTGGTCGAAAGGGAATAGTTCATAGTGGATTATTACTCTCCAATCCCACCAAACATACAGGAAAACCTTTTTGACAGAAGCGGATTTGGAAATTGTTTTCATAATTTAATTATCAGTTTCCTGACACTTGTTTCGATAATTGCTTGTCATTTTCAAAGGAGTACAATGATTACTGAAGGGGTGAGTTTTTATCTATTTATATAATATACTGTAGGATAATTATGTAATTATGTTAAATAAGATAATCGGCTATAATGATGGTTTGGTTTGAAGTGACGTCCCGTTGGTTGTTTATTATATGTTTGCCCTCCTTAATTGCCAGCTTAATCTCTAATCCTTCAAAAATGTTAAGTCTTAATACTTTTGGGCAATTGTGCACGGCTTTAACGCCACATATTTGTTTTTGGTTTCCTGTTGTTTTATATCTCTTTTATGTCCATTTAATCAAATTTTAAAATTTCTCCCCGTCTGTCCTATGTACATGGCATCGCAGTCTTGGCATTCTAACTGGTATATGCCGCTGTTGTTTTTTTTTTAAATTTACCCTGTAAAACTATTTTATTATTGATTAGGGATTTCCCTAAATTATTTCAATTAAATCTAGTGCCTTTACACGTTTCAGGTTTCTGTCGACCTTCTGACTTTCTGACTTATAGGTTGTAAGTTTTTAATGGCGCAGTATATGTCTTGGTTTCCATTGATATTGGTGCCGTTATACAGTGCTTTTTGTACGTTATTTCTTAATTTTCGCTTAAGTATCCTTCTTACACGTTGTTCATTTTATCCATTGATTATAGCAATCTGTACTATGGTTGCTAATTCTTAGTCAAAATCTTCTTTTGAAAGTGGTATATTTGCAAGTCTGTGTACGTAAGCATTGAGCGCCGAGTTCTTAATAGAGGTGGATTTATTTGAATATGCAGAATTATGGTGTAATCTGTAGTAGTTGGTTGACTGTATATTTGAATGTCAGCTTTTGATTTATTGCTATTATTGTCAGATCCAGAAAATTCATACTGTGTTTTTTTTCTTTTTCTGTAGTAATTTATATATTAATTAAATTTATAATTTACATTTTTCTTCAAAACACTTTTGTAATAAATCTTTCGTTGGTGATATAATTCTTATATTACTTCTTGGATTAATACCAATAATTACCTTCACGAAGTAGTCCAGATTCCTCAAATCGTCTGCGTGTTTGGAGTGAAATTGTGCCCAATCGAATTCCACATTTTCAAAAAGTTAGATGGCAAATGCAGCTCTTCTGCATATGCAGTTCAATATTATTATTATCGATGCTGTTGAAAAATTTAAGAAAATGATCCAATTGTCGATTTGTGCTTGTCCAAACACATCATCATCTACATAAAGACACCAAAATTTTACATTATTGATTAGATGTGAATTTGTAAAAAAAAGGCAATGAATAATTCTGCCATCAATAGTGATAGTAGTGGTTCCATGGCCAGACCTGCTTTTTTCCTATAAAATTTTGTTGGATTGGAAATATTTAGAGTCGATGCAAAAAATAGGGGATTGGAATGTACACTTTGACATCAAAGGATACTAAAATATGTTTTTGTGCTTTATATATAAGCTTTTTTTTGCAAATTCTATTGAGTTATTGAGAATCTTAAATTGCATTGGATTATTTTTGGAAATAAGGTATAGAGAAACTTTGCCATTTTATAAGTGGGTGCGTTATTATATTACACTACTGCACCGATTGGAATGTTCTCTCTATGTATTTTTGGTATTCCGCATAGAACCGGGTTCTTGGGATTCATTTCTTTATACTTATAACATAATTTATTTAAAAGTGCGACGAAAAAATGTTTGTGTGTCTACAGTTGTATCTTGATTTAATTCGATAATGCTGTTGTGTTGCAAAAAAATCTTGTACTTTGTTTTTATAATTTACTTGTTTTGAAATCATGATTGTGCTTTCTTCATCAGCTTTACCAATGGTTAACTCTTGATTTTCACATATTGTTTTTATTGATTTGATTGTCTTCATCTGGATACTAGTTGTCCAATCTTAATTTCGATTTGTTGAATCTTGAAGTCCTGTTTTATTATACCAGCAAAACTTGCTTTTTTATTGCTGTTTTGATTTTTGCACGTTTTAGAGCAATTTCAGTTTTTCCTTTTTAATCCAGGCTTGTCGATCGAATTGGTTATATTTCAGCAATAAATTGTAGTCACCAATTCATTCCAAAATCTACTTTTACGCCAATTCAATTTGTGGCATCCACATATTGAGCTTCTTTTTGACACCAGCCCTACAGTTTTCTAACTAATCTTCAGTTCATGGGCAACAGAATAAGTGGTCACTTGTCGGTCTAGCTTAACAATTTCTGTGGTTTCATTGGCATTTTCGATGATTGGCCTACAAAACCTTGCCTACTACGTCTATATTACCAGAAAGATATCGTTAGAACCACTTCTTTGCTGTTGAATTCGATGCTGTATTAGGTCCATAAAAAGAACCATTTTTTAGGCCGCCTGCTACGCCTTTTTACCTTATCTTTGGTATTAAGGGTTGTATCAGTTTTTCATTTCTTATCATAATTTGCAAAACGCTGTAATATACAACTGGTTTAACCAGAACTATTAAAGAACTTTTTTGAAAAGCAATTTCATCTTTAAATATACTCGATGCGATGTGCGCATTAATTTATTAAATGAACACACCGAAATATAAATTAGTTCAGTTTTGCCTTTCATCCAAATTAATGCTTTTTTAATAGAAATCCTAATAAATCCTTTTTTATTCCCAGAAATGAAAAGTATTCTATTGAATAAAAAAAAAGAGTTTAAAATTTAAAAAAAGTATTACTAACCTATTTTTGTTTAAATAAAACGTTTTTTGTATAAAACCAAACCCATAGTGGAAGTTTACTTAATCTTTTTTGAGATTTAAGTAAAATGTTTATTGGGAGGAAAAAGCAAGTGTAAAGCCCAATGCATCAGGAAAGGTCACCAAAAGAACAAAAATATAAACAAAATCCAAAGTCAAAAAAAAGTAAAGAGGGGACAAGAACTAATGTCTGTATATAAACAAAAGTCAAAATAAACAGAGAGAAGGGCAGGGTGACCAATAGTACTAGAAAGAATAAAAAACAATAAAAACGTAGGAAAATTAATAAAAAAGCGTAATAAAATAGATTAGTAAATGTAATAATGTAAAATTAAGTTACCAAAAATATAAAGAATACCAAGAACAAAATTTAATAGACAAAACAAAAAGAGCAAGTTAAAAAATCAAGAACAAAGTCGAAAAGCCCAAAAAAAAACAAACAAAAAAAAACAAGAGCGAAAACTAATTTAATCATCATAAGAACGAAGAAGAAAATTCAAGACACATATCAATTGTGTAACAAATGTCACCAAAAAACATAACAACGACTAAATATAGGTCACCAAAAGTACAATCAAATACATTAATAAAATTCAAAACAAAGTAAATTGTAAGAACATCAATTTTTCAAATAAAGAACACTAAAGAAAAAAACCGATACAAACTGGAATCATCAGAGAAATAAACTTCTTGTTTATATTTTAAAATATCCCAAATTGTTCCTGTGTATTAAATATTACAACTTTTTTGTAAACAGGAAACCTAAAAGCAGAATTATGGTGTGAGGAAATATCAAAAAGAATTGATTGATTGAAGTTTGTCTAAATGCAGAAGTTTACTCGAAGTTTTCTCTTGGTTTCCTAAATATCCAATGAAACTTTAATACGAAATAGGTTTAAGAAATAATAACACTTTGCTAGTATCACAAATTTTTTACACTTTTTATTGTGACTAGTTTCGTCCTATTCGGACATTATCAAACGAATACAATCTTTAATAGTTTTATCGAGTTTAACACATCAAGTGTCAATATTAATAACCAAGACGTTTTCGTACTGAATCTAGTGTGTAAACATAAATTTATTGTGTTTTTACATACTTTTGATTAAATAACAATTTGTAACTGTTAATTCCAGTGTAAGAAGCGACCTTATAACCTTTAAATACTGTTGGGTCACCTTAAAGAACTCTGGATGACATTGAATGATTGTTAAAATACCTTCAATGATAATCAGGCGACCTTAAATAACATTTAATTAACGTTTGATGATAGTAAATAACCTTGAAGGATCGAAACATTAGTGTTAATATCCTTGGATAAACTTAAATTGCTAATAGTAACCGTTGAATAACCTCAGAGAATTATAGATGACCGACAAAATTGATTAAAATATTCTTGTACAACCTTACATAGTCTCTAATGACAGCTAGACAACCTTAAAGAACGTTGGATGACCTTGAATGATCGTTGATAGACCTACAATGCTCAGGCAATTTTAGATAACCTTTAACTACTATGAGGTAACCTTAAAGAACACTGGATGACCTTGAGTGGTCGTTTAAAGAACTTCAGCAACCTTATAGAACCCTTAACTGCTGCATGATTGAAGGATTTCAGAAATCGATTAAAATATTCTTGGATATTCTTAAATAGCCTCTAATGACCAATAGGCGACCTTAAAAAACGCTAGGTGACAGAATAACTTTCAAGGGACTTTAAAAGAATATCAGGCGACCATTACCTTGAGTAGCCGTTTAAAGAACTTCAGCGACCTTATTTAACCCAACAACAACGTCTGTTGCATAACAACATTGAAAGAGTGACTAAATTGATTAAAATGTTCTTGGACAACCTTAAATATCCTCTAATGACAGTTATGTGACCTTAAAACAATTGGATAACCTTGAATGATCTTCAATGCTCAAGCGACTTTAAATAGCCTTTAACTACTGTTTTTTTAGAACTGCAGCGACCTTATACAACTCTTAACAACCGTTGCATGATTTAAACAACCTTGAATGATCGACAAAATTGACTAAAATATTCTTGGATAGCCTTAAATAGCCTCTAATGATCATTGGACCACCTTAAAGAAAGCTAGATGATCTAGAATTTAACTGGCGACCTTAAATAACTTTGAAACACTGCTGAATGATCTTATATAACCTTGAAGGATAGACAAAAATAATGTATATATCAATGAATAGTCTAAGATATGACTGCTTAGCAATCTTTAATAAATTTGGTTGACCTTTAATAACCTTTAACAACTGTTGGATGATCTTAAATAACCTTAAAGAATCGACTAAATTATAATCTAATGATTGCTGGGTGACCTTAAAGAACGCTGGATGGCGATGGTTAAAAGACCTGGAATGATCATCAGGCGATTTTAAGCAACCTTATTATACTGTCGGATATTCTTAAATAACCTTGAGATATTTATACATTGGTTTAAATAGTTTATAGTGGTCGATATCTTAAACAACGCGGGATGATCTTGAGTGACCGTTTACAGAACTTCAGTCATCTTATATAACCCTGAACGACTGTTGAATGATTTAAACAATCTTGAACCTTGACTAAATTGATTGTCATGCTCTTGGATATCCATAGATTGCCTCTAATGACCGCTGAGTGATCTTAGAGAACGCTGGACGACCTTGAATGATCGTTTAAAGTCCTTCGATGGTCATCAGGTAATATTAAATAACCGTAATTACTGCCGGATGATCATAAATATCGTAGAAGAATAGATATATTTGATACATTTTAATATCCTTGGATAATAGCTAATAGTGTACGGTTTAAAACTTTGAAATTTATTGAAATATTCTTAGATAGCTTTAAATAGCCTATAGTGACAGCTGAGTGACCTTAAAGAACGCTTGATGACCTTGAATAAGTGTTGAGAGATCTTAAGTAACTTTAAATGACTGCTTTTTTAATGATGTTAGAACTCTGCAGTTTGATATCGAATTAGTTATTTTTTCAACAAAATGAACCATTTTAAATGCAAATGAGTTTAGTGCTTATAAAAAAAAAAACTTAATCATCGTTACAAACTTTAAAGATAGCGTACTTTGTGAGAGTTGACAATCGGTTAAAAAGACAATTACTAACATAGAATTTATCACTCGTCATAGTAGTGAAGTTTTAGAGTATAGTGGCCATTTAGATGTTATTTATTTACAATAATTATTTTCATACTTTTGACACTATTGATCACAAAATTTTTTAAATAAAATAGTTTAGATTATGTAATTCTATAATACAACTAATCACATTCCATTTGTGTACTCGAAAAAGTTATGTACAGTAATAAAGTTAAAGATATTTTGAATTTATTTCTATATTGGTGGTTCCTCAGGGTTCTAACTTAGAGCCTCTATTATTCATATTATAAACATTATTGATTTAATTGATCAAGAAAGAGTTTTAGTGGAAGAACATTCTTTATTATGGATTCTGAATGTTTGCTTTTTTTGTCCAAAATGATATGTATGTTTTTTATTTTTGTTAATTTGTTGATATGTAAAATGAGATTGAAGATAAATAAATAAATAATTATTTTTTTACGCTAGTTCGTGCTGTTAATAAATATATTAATAACTATTAATAATTTGAGTAGTGTACTTTAATTCAGGATAATTTAAACGAAATTATTCGGTAATATTTCATACACAATTATAATAATCGCATTAATTTTAAATACTGATATAATAATATGATATGGCATTATTTTATCATTTATAATGATTGTAAATGTTTAGTAATACATCAGCTCTAACGCTTCACCAACTAAATTCCCTTAATATAAAATATCTCAATACGACCCTGCTGATCACTCCCTCCTGCGCTTCCCTCATTCCGAACAGGATAATTAAAAAAAGAAATAGCTCGAGTCTGTATTCATACAATATTTAGAGTAAATAAAGGAACTGCGAATGTGTGTGTGTATATACGAGAGTGTTGGTGAAGGGTGGAAAGCATCTTAATGCGTTTCAACATTCACCATTAGGCCGTCGCCATTAGTGCAGGAGTTATGAATATAATGGGGTAAAAGGGGCAAGACGGCTGCAGCGGGGGGCTAATGAAAATTCGCAATAAAATTATGTAAAGTTTTGTTTGTCATTAATACCCGGAAGTTTTGAGCAGTTCGTGAATGGTTCCATTTGTACTCACGTTCATTTTGCAGAGGAGAGATCCTAGGTTATATCTTCATTTCCGCCCGCCGGGCCTGCAACAAAAAGAGAGACGTTATTAAGTAACGTGTCAGAGCAGTTTTAATTAAAATTACTAGGTGTTGACGCGAGTATCCCAATTAATTTCTGTGGAAATTACAATGTGGCGCCGCTTCATTATGGGGGTATTACATTGGAAAAAGAATTTCAAAATGCTATGGAATTATTTAGCGGACTAGCAATTTTCAGTCGAGTTCAGCAGACAATATTAATATTTCATATAGCGTTACAAAACTTTTCCAGTTTAATTGTTAATTTAACAACATGTATATTAAAATAGTATCATATTATTAATCGGATTAGTGGCTTTTATTAATAGTAATTCGTATATAATTATTAATTGCGCTTTCTAGTCAAATCCTTTAAAATTGCATTTGTAAACTTATTACGGCAGAAAAATAAAGAACAAAGAATCAAGAAATTGAATATCCATTATTTTTACTTTAAATTCTGAAGTTTTTTAATAAAACATATTAAATTACAATTTAAACTCTGCATTAAGAAAACTGAAGCAATATCAACATAAATTTTAGACAAGACAAGTGTTCAACAGAATCTACTAACTGAATATACCTAAATAACAATTGTTGGTAATAATTATATATAAAAATAATATTGAAATTACACGGTTTGTTAGCATTTTCAAACAATTTTTTTCTGTTCCGACCAGAATATTCAATAATGTATAGTAAAATATACGTCACGTATTGTCCCAGCAGCTGTGCATACCGGCGCTGTTCGGTTGAAAACCCTATTTTATTTATTTACGATTCCATGTGCCTACATGATTCATACTATATTTAAACGTGAATATTGTAACCATGTGTGTTTTCTCTTAATAATGTTTGAAAGCGTTTATTGCCTGTTTCGTGTATGCCCTTATTTGCGCCATTGCGTTAAAACTGTACGTTCACATGCCACCATTGAAATATTTCGGGTTGAGGCTATGATATTATGACATCAACGGTGAAATATATATTTTGTGCCACTTATTGTGCAAAAATCCAATATAATTTATTGGATAATAATAAATACTGTTGCTGTGTGAATAACAACAAAGCTAGCATAAAGCAAATGCAGGATTTACCTTCAAAATGATATTTGCAGGATTGGAATGATTTTGACTAAGTGAAATTTTACTCTAAATACTTAAAAGAAAATTATGATTCAATTAAGAAATATCATTGAAAGCCAAATATAATTGATAGTATTTGTATGCTTTTGCTCCCTCTGTGATGTAAGCAAAAATATTTACGTACGAAAGTGTTAATAACTCATTTTACTTTCAAATAATGGAATATATTCGAATATTATTATCCATACACTGGCGCATTGTATTATTTGTATAAACAAAGTCCGACTCCATTCTTTGGGTAGGCATTATGCCGGCATTATAAAGCAAATACGTGTATTACCCCCCTTAGTAGAACACTGCGCTTTTAAGTGAAACTGAATGTTCGCAGATATGATTTATGTATTTAGCGTAAACTTGTATTTTAGGCGAGATGTAAGTTCGGTCGGAACGAGTGTGCAAATTAGTTAGGAATGGACAGTGAGCAGTGTAAAGTAAACCTGCAAAACACGCCAACATCTGTCAAACCGAGCTGACCGAGTTCGTTTCCAAGTCTAATGGGCACCAGGCCCACCACCACACCACCGCGGCATCTCCACTTATCTTCTTGTTTATGCATGAGCTAACACCCGATCCTGCCGTATGTAAGCAGGGCAATTAGAACACTGCGGACGAAGTTAGCAACGTTGTGCCTTGTTACCCCATTTCAAACACTACAGGGCCAACGATATATATCTGGATGTACCGTTTTCCCGCTTTCCAGCGACCCGACTTGTCCCAATTTACCCGAACCACCCCCAGACAGTGCCGCCCCGCACTCTATCGTGCTTTGGTAGTGTACCCGCTACGACCATACCGCGTATCGTGTTGCGTTGTTTTTGATTGAATTATGCAAATAGGAATTCCCCGCTCGAAAATTTACTCCTACATCATATTGAATTTCCCCGCTACTGCAATTCCACAGTCAAGCGTTTTCGTTTCAAGCGACATTGCATTACTTTCATTCGGACAAATATTCGTGCACACACGCACACACGTGCTAATTGAATTGTAATATGCGTTTTATTGTTTACTTACAAATTCAATTATACTATACACATTCATACAATGTATTTACCATTTATTTGTAAATTTTGATAACTTTTGGAATACCAAACAAAAACTATTACCCCTCTAATACTTCAAATAGTTGAATACAACTAAAACAGATCGTGCTTCTAAGACAGAGAGCATAGGTGTAAAAAAAGCCTGCAACAGACCTAGAAATTCCTTCTTCTCATTACTCTTATGATAGTCTTGAGAATTTATCTCATTTACCATATAATATCTATTATCAGTCATCTATCATTTGTGCCCTGATTAAGTTTTGACAGATAATTTTATCTGTTAATAGATACTTATGATTTGTTATCTGCTATCTGTCCTCTGACATCAGATATTTTTACTTGTCATAAGCTCATCTATAATCTTAATTGGTTATCATCATTTACTTTTTACTTGTTCATTGATAAAGTTGTAGATTTTCACTTGATAGTAAATTTAATAGATAATTTTACCTGTCAACTGTCACTAATCATTTATCCAATGTTATTTGTCATCAAATATTATCCTATGTCATCTGTCATTAGCCACCTATCATTAGATAGTGTCTTTGATATTGATCTGAAATTTGCCTATTTATAAAGCTACAATTCCCAATTTTCACTAGATAATTTCATTTTGACACAAAATTTTGTCTGATAACTGTTTTTGTCATCAAACATTATCATCTACCATCTGACATTATTAATCTTATTTTTTGCCATATGTCATCATTTAACAATTTACTTCTTTGTAGTGTACAATTTTCAACTGATTGTACTTTGACAGTTTTATCTGTTAATTGTGACTTTGCATTTATCATCTGTTAACGGACTTTATCTTCATCTTTTATCTTTCTGTCATTTCTTATCAGTCATCTTATCAACTATGACTTGTCAATTGTAACCTGACAACGGATAATATTATTGCTTATCATTAATATATGCCATATTTTACCTATTTTCAGTCATTTGTCTATTGATAAAATTTTGACAGATAATTTTATCCATCATTGACTTGTATGACACTTGCCCACTGAAAATGTTGTTGTAATTTCTAATATTCACTCCATAGTTTAATTTTGATAGATAATTTTAGCTGTCAAATTTTGCTTGACATGTATCCTTTGTCATCTGTCATGAAGCATTATTATCTCTCGTCAGTCATCAAACTATCATTTGCCATTTATTATCATTCATCCATTATGATGAGTTTCTAAACAATGTGAGATAGGATTTTATTTTATAACCTGTGCTTTGTTTTGATTACTACAATTTATTATTTACCTATTGATAAAATTGTAATTCCCAACTTTCATATGATAGTCATTTTGACCCACTTGTTATATCTTATAAGCAGTCTGTCATTTATCACCTATCATCATTAATCTATTTTCACCTATCTGTCATCAGATATTTGTTAATTATTTCGTAAGGCGTTTCCAAATTACTATAACAGTTTATATCCCCAAACTCGTTTGAAACGCATTTCGTTTTAATTTCCAATTTTCTACTCATAGTTCTTTGACTTTTATTTGTCAACTATAACCTTGCATTTGTTATTTATCAGCAATATTATTATCTTTCATTTGCCATCAACCAACTGCTATCTATTATAAATCATCAGTCAATCTGTTAATACAATTTCGACAGATAATTTTACCTTTCAATTGTTACTTATGATTTATCAATTACCATTAGCCACCAGTAACCTGCTATCTATAATTAGTCTTCTATTATCTATTGTGTCATTTTTATTTGCTCATTGATAAAACTTTAATTCCTAATTTTGACATGGTAATGACTTTTACAGATTATTTTATTTGTCAACTCTCACTTATCATTTGTTATCTGTCATTGGATATTATCATTTTACATCTGTAAACAGGTTCCTATTAAGTACCATCTATTATCATTCACTAATTTTGTGCACTCGTCATCAGTCATCATTGTTATTTACATTTATAAGGGAAGACGCAAACATTTAGACCAATGGATCCACACTATCAACTTCATCAATCAACTAGCCAATTTCTGACATCATCATTATTAATCTATTTTCTGTCATCTGTATTTTGAAATTGCTATAACAATTTTAATCTCAAAATCTTCGGAAGCGCACTTCTTTATCATATTTGACCATTAATAGTAGCGTTGTAATTTCCATTTTTCAGTGTATAGTTCAATTTGTGCAGATTATTTTAACTGTAAAATTTTGCGTGTCGTGTATTATCTAAAATCTGTTGTTAAACATTATCATTATTAGGAGTTAAAGAGTCATTGGTGAAAAGTCTGCTAGAACATTATGGCCTATCAGCATGGGTGTTAATTTTAGAGGGCAGAAAACTAAATTATGGGATTTTTATTATTCGCTTTTGAGAGCAGATTATTCAATTGTAATATTTACAGAACCCAGACTTGGACATGGAATAATTAACTCCGATTTGTTTGATAAAAGGTGATAGAAAAAACTCTTCGATTTTGAGAATTCACACAGTTTAATGTCAATGCAATGCGACAATTGTTTCGCCAAAAAGTGGCTTCATCAGACAGATGGATATAATGGAATTTCACTAGAGTCTCATCAATCCAATGTTTGATAAAAAGATATGCTGTATATTGTATTGATCGCTCTTCAGCTAGTTCCTCAAAACTGCCTAAAGGAGGTGTACTTATCCTGTATTAAGTTCTCTATAATTGTTTATCATTGCTACAAATAGTATTACAGAGGAAATATGGATTAAAGTAACAATTAACAATCAGAATTATATGTTTGGTGGCGTATATATTCCACCAAAATCGGATACCGGATCTTCGTTGGACTGAAAGTGACATGGTTTTGTTTTCTGTAAATGTCAAGAATAGCACCAACAGTGCAATCAAACGTGCAGTGCGTGACGTGTACGTTTTTAATATTCTATCATAATTTAATAATGTGAAAAACGGTTCTTGATTTGTGTTTTTCAGTGTATCCTCTTAAATATGTTCTTGAATGTGAACCCTTAATAATCTGTGATGTTATTCATCCTTCTTTGGAAGTTATAATTTTATGCACGCATTTTGGTTGTCTAAATTCAGATTGTAGTGTAGTTTATGACTTTGGACGTGCGCCTTACGATGCTATTAATTCACATTTATTGTCCATCGATAAATTGGAACACAGAATTCTATGGTATTACTGAAGTAAATATGGCTGTAGATATATTTTATACTATATTGTTCAAATACCAAATAAAGTTGTAAAGGAATTAAAGTTTCCTCAATTGTGTTGAACTTCCTAAACTAATGAAACAAAAATAAAAAATACCCATTCTTAAGTCCGTGTACACAATTTTCTATCCGATATTTTTGGTGTTCCCTAGGGCTCACACTGTGGTCCTCTCTAATTCAATATTTCCATTAATGATGCTGGAATAAAATCTCCCATATTATTATTTGCAGACGATCGGTGTTTAAGAAATGATATGTCACTTAATATTGATATATGCTAAGTAATGCATTTTAGTCGTAAATTTATCTATCAACTGTGACTTGTGATTTGCTATCTGTAATCTTTCAATAAACATTGTCATACGTTATCTGTCATTAGTCACCTGTAATTTGTTATCTATCATTATATCATATATGCTTATTCATAAAATGGGTAAAATTCTATACGTAAGAGTGATTCTAACAGATAATTTTATTTATATTTTGTGTCAATTTTTACTAAATAGTGATGACAAATAGTTTTTCGTAAATGAGACACAATAACTTTGTTTTACCACTATATCTGTCATCTATAAATTATCAACTGCTATATGTCATCTATTATCTGATATCTGTCAACTATTACTTGTCAGCAGCCATCTGTCAATTATAATGTATCAGCCACTATCTACAATCATTATGTTATTACATATTTCTTCTTGGATGTCATTTATTATATCCCTATTAATAAAATTGTATTTCCTAATTTTAATATGATTATGATTTTTATAGATAATTTCATCTGTCAACTCATTTTTCAAATTTTTCAAAAAGCTATGATAAAATAAAGTAACATAAATTCATAGAATTTTTAGAATCTTAAAAGATTTTGTAGATAATTCGTACAAAAGAGTATGAGTGTGATTCTAGAAAAAGATAAAAAACTTGGATAAGGTTTTCATGGAAAATTATAAAAGTCTTAAAGAAAAATTTGTAGCTTTTTAAAGAAAATTCGAAAGAAGTGAGGCAAAGATTTTAATAAATTTCAAGATTATTTAATATGGTGAATTAAATATAGAAAAAAAGGAAAAGGATGGGAAAGATAAAAACAGTTGCTGGAAAATTCTATACATTTTAAACTAAAGAAGAACAATTTTAGAAAACTTGAATAAATTGAAGGAAGGGATTATATTTTTATTAATCAAACGTTTCTATGTGTAATCAAAATTTTTGTAAGAAAGTATTGTTATACAGGGTGAGTTTATTTAGATGTTCTCTATGGGGATCTCGGAAACTATAAGGGATAGAGAAACGGTTAAATGAGGAAGGAAGTGTAGATTTACGAGATGAATAAAATTCCACTTTCAAAGTTTTCAAAAAAGGCCAAGGATAACTAGATATTTAAAAAAAAGTAAGAAGTGAGAATTTTTTTAAATCAATATATCTCGGTCATTATAACAGATAGAAAAAACTGTAAAAAACAAAGTTTTAGATAATTTAGATTAATACAAAATAATCACCATTATTTTCCGAGACACTTCTTTCCCCATTTAATCGTTTCTCTATCTCTTATAGTTTCCGAGATCCCAATAGAGAACATCTAAAAAAACTCACCCTGTATATGTATTTAGAACTTCATTATGTACAAATACTATCTATCTATCAATATTAGAAATTTCGCAAAAAAGATGTTGTCAAAATAGAATTTCGTAAGAGTTTTAGAAAGACAATTCTCGCAAATTAAAAGAGAGTTCTAAAAATTTCGGCAAAAAACATAAAATTGTCTAAAGATGGAAAAATTCAAAAAAATTTTAGTAAAAAGGAAAATAATTTGCTTAAACATTCTAGAACCACCAAAGAAATTTCTAGAAGGAAAAATTCGTAAAAAAATCAAAATCTGTTAAAGTTTAAGAATATATATTTCCAACTATGCTTAATAAAATTAAAAAGAAAATGCAGAACAAGAAAATTGAAAAAAAGGCACAAAATTCTAGAAATTGGAAAAGGAAATTCCAAAAAAATTTAAGAATAATTTTAATTTATTCCTTCATTTATTAATTTAAGCTTAGTCGGATATGATTATATAAAATATAAATAAACCTTACACAAAATTTTAAAAAAAATCATAAATATAATTTTAATATCATTCCGAAGGGAGGAGTTCACTCTTGTAGATGATGATCTTCCACTAAAATCCATAACCTCTCCTCCACTGATTCGCAGTACATTAGCTTTGGATACATATATTTATATGCTTATTTTACTTTTATTTGGGCGATATAATTTAGCTGACTTTTAAACGTACTGAATTTATTGAATGGAAATTATGAAAAATTATAAAAGAATGGGGAAATATGCTGTTAAATTATAAAAATTGCTGCAAAATTTCCAGAAAAAAATCTAGTAAATATTTGTTGAAAAATTCAACAGAATTGTAAAAAGTTTTCTGAAAGATGCCAAATACCCAAAGAAGAATTATAATTTATCAACTTTCTTAAAGTTTCTTTGTATGTCTTAAAATTATCCAGCAACTTCTTTTTCCGATTTCAAGAACTTCATGTCTATTACTTAAAAATTTTAGGTAGTTTCTTATATTAATTAAAAAGCACTAAAAACCTTTCTTCGCAATTTTATTTAAATTCACAGATATATATTTCGGACACAAAGTGACCATTATCAATGTTTTAATACTGAGTATTAAATATATATCTGTGAATTTAAATAAAATTGTGAAGAAAGGTTTTTAGTGCTTTTTAATTAATCAAGTTTACCTTCACGTAACACACAAAAATCAAAAATGTTTCTGATATAATTAGAAATATAGAATTTTTTTCTTCTTCCAGGATTTTTCACTATTATTTAATCTCATTTTACCCGAGAATTTTATCTTCTAAATTTGTAGAATTTTTCAGTAAAAGTTACTTACTACAAATTATTTTAAAATTTTTAGAATTTATCAGAAACATGTAACTATATTTTAATTTAAAATATCTTTTACCTACTCTTGGAAAATTGTACTTAATTTCATTACTTGGCAAATATTAAATCACTGGTGACAAATGAACATAAATTTGTCACCAGTGATTTAACATTTGCCAAGTAATGAAATTAAGTAGAAATTGAGTCACATGTATTTCGAACCCAAAGATAAATAAATAACAAAAAAGGTAAAAGGCCGGAAAGTTTTCGGTATTGGGAAAGAAAATTGTTGAAAGATTCTAGAACCCTAGAAATAATTACTGTAAAAAAACAATTTGTGAAACATCTTGAACAGAACTTGTAGGATATTTGAAGAGAAGTTTTAAAAAACTCGAAAAATTCTCACGAATTAAAAGAGAAATTTCAAAGAAATTTCAGCAAGAAAACCAAAAGATTTTATTAAATGGGAAAACATGCAGTAAAACTTTGGTAAAAAGTAAACTGGTTTTCAAGGATTTTTAAGGTTTCTTTATATGTTCAAGAATTTTTTGGCAACTTTCTTTTCCGATTTCAAGAACTACATTTCTATTCTTTAAAAAATTTTCTTGTTATCAGAATTCTCTTCTTATTTGCGAAAAAAAATTTAATAAAATTTGTTAGCAAGCCTTATTTCAGAATTCTTAACCATTACTTTATTTCATTTTACCTAATCAATTTTTCTTCTTAATTAGTAAAATATATATTTTCTATACTACAAATTTCTTAGAAAATTTTCTATAAATTTTGAATTCAAAAATTTGAATACTTGAAGCAATTATTCTGAAAAATTTGTTCTAAATTTTATTAGAAATATCCTTTTCCGATTTCTAGAATTTTGGCCTTTTTTAAATTTTCTTGTATTGCCTAATAGAAGTTTGTCTTCATTTTCATTTTAATTTTATCAAGACTAGTTCCAACAAATTTCTTTCAAATTTTTCAGATTTATAATAGTTTTACGAATCTTGTAAAAAACCACATGTATTAAAATTTTTTGATGGTGCTAAATATAATGTTTAAGCAATTTATTTTCCTTTAAACTAGAATTTTACAACATTATTGCCAGTTTTAGAAAGTTTTATGGATTTCTTTTAATTTGTGATAATTTTCTTTCTAAAACATTTTAACAATTCCCTTTTGACAAACACCTTTTTTAGCGAAATTTCAAAAATTGTTCAGCCTTCTTCCTTCAATTTGTTCAAGTTTTCTAAAACTCTTCAACAATTCTAGCAAGTTTTGTTTTAAAATGTGTAGAATATTCCAGCAACTGATTTTTTGTAGGTCTCTAGAAATTACATCTAGGGTTTCAAAATTTGTATAATATGTTACATATCAATCACTAAGCATCGGTTCCGAACATTTGGTTTAAAATTAATATCAAAATAAATTTTCTAATTTTCCTGAATCTCATCAGTGTAACGCAGTTGAAGACAAAGCATCGGGTCTTTACTTTACTAAAATAAACAATAAAAGCGCCATCTATTATTTTGGCGTTGTACTTGATTTCCCTTTGAGTGGCTTCCCCTGCGTTAAGCTGATGAGATCAAACATAGATGGAAACTCGTCCTAATTTGTTGTTCACAGGTAACAATAATTAGCTTATTACAAAATTATAAATTCGCATTCAGTAAAACTTTATACTAAATTTAATCGTTTGTAACAAAATTCATATTTTTACAATTAGCATAAGTGCACCGATGTTGGTGAACTTTGGGATGGGCATTTACAATTTTCGCAGTAATTACCATAGTTTAACGGCCTCGTTCGCCAACAAACAGCTTTATGTATGATAAAATAAAGCAATAACGCAACTAAATCGAACATTTGTTAACAATGTACATTCTGTTTTACGCCACCATAAACTCGTTTTCTAACTTCGGCGCTGCTCTTATTTCATGTATATTGATATCATAAAGGCACTTTATGGCGTGACCTATTAAACCAATTAAGATCGCGTTGACAATTCGAGTTTATAGGTGTATTATTCAAAAGCGAAATATAGAACTATGCTAATTCTTGCAGTGCGGGCGGAAGGGATCGATCCGAAACGCGCCCCCCGGCATATGAAGTTTTCACAACAAATTAGTGATTTAGATAAAACTTAAACATTAAATCTGATTACACAATGTTACAAGATTACTGTGAAAGTTCGTGCTAAAAGTCGTACATTCACGAGGGCCACTTTACGTGCAATTATTTCCTGTCGTGTATTTTTAGATACGCGTTTGAACTATTTAAAAAAAGAGGTTGATAAATGCGCGGGGGTAATCCGGTGGATATTTTATTTTTTTTAGTTCGCGACTTATTTTGTTGACAGCCTGAAAGTGTTCTGATTGCAAAACAGGCATTTAGTTAATTCACCGGGGAATATCACGTACATGTGGATTATAAATTGAGTGTTATTATATATATTTTTTTGTTTCGTTTTTATTTTTGAAGTATGTTACTGTACTGCAAATTCATCTAGTTGACATGCAGAATTATGGGATTTTAGTTGTATTATTTATGGTAAAAATCATCAGCATTAGTTACATCAATGAATTTAATTGATTAACGCAATGCTGTGAATCAGTTACTAGGTTATGGTATTAAAGTCAAAAGGTTAAATTTTTTTTAATATCAATTACGGATATTACCATAAAAGTGCCATCTATTGTCTGAGCTTAGACAATAGACAAGAGGTAGTGCCATCTATTAGGACACAGTAAAGATTAAAAGGTTCATACAGTATAAATATATTTTCTTTGAAACATTAACCTTATTATGTTACTAAAACATATATTTCTAATAGAGTTTTGGATTAAATACAAAACTTTTTCAATCGTATAATACGCGAATCATTTTTCCGATAGCATCAACAAGGATAAATGGGGAATAAGTAAAAAGTTTATGGCCTACGGCATGCGCGACATAATTTTTCCACGTATCTAATGGAAAACTAATAAATAACGGAAGTTATCTGCGAAAAGATACGCGAAATGGAACGTGTCGATTATTCATTTCCATTTACAAATCTCTACTAGTTCTCCTCTACATTTGCCCGAAACGCTTGGGGAAGGGGATTCCTGTACAAATGACGGTAATTCCTCCCCCCAAGTCGAGTGTGTATAATATGAAGATTTTTTACACGAATATGGTTTTCAGATTAGTCACTTTTTATCTCCGCATTGGTCTGAATGTGATTGATGCGAGGATCGGTTCGCATCAAGTCCATTGTGCGTGGTTTTAGTGGCTTTTTAGAATACCCTCCGTGACGTAATTTAACGATTAGATCTCTGATATGTTAATGTTCGGCTAAATTATGTATGGAGTTCTCGATGTTAGATAAAATGAACGTATTATAAAGTGTGGCTGGCTTTGTCGGAAAGTTTCAAATGTTGAATGTACGAAGGGGAAGGGTGGGGGCAATATGTTTACATTTATTACTTTCCCTATATAGTATATATAGGGGAAGTATTGTTTTCATGCATGAAAATATCTGTGGGTGCTGTATCTCAAAAACTAATTATCTGATTGAGATGAAACTTTAAACTTAAGGTTTTATCGTTAAAAACTGGAACTGAAAAGCTTTTGGAGAAACTTCAAAAACCGGAAGTGGATGTTTACTCAAGACCGTTTTTTGTTTTTTTTCAATATTTCTTTTAATATAAAAATCATTACAAAGCTTATCAAACAAAAGTTAAAGGTAATAAGGAACTGAATTAGTTTTATTAAAACATATTTTTCATAAAATTCTTAACTTTCGAAAAAAAATTGAACATTTTGAAATTTTTTGCTAATTGCTAATAAACTATTACAGTTACATGAAATTTATATTACAAATAATAATAGAAAATTCAAATGTGAACAAATTATTAAGAATATTCTTTTTGCGCAAACCTCATAGTTTTCGAGATAAAATCTAAGGAATTTACCATGATGGCCACATCCCCATTCTTTTATGTTTGTTTACATTTATAACTTCTAACTAAAACCCTCGATTATGTTTTACTGATTGAAAGGTGAGATAGTGGGCATCCACCCACCCTACATATAATCGTTAATGATTTTGCTGCTAAAAACAGTATGCAATAAAAAATTAAACAAAATCAAAATTTAAGTTTAAATATAAATGGCTTTAAAAACAGCTTACCTTATCTAATTTAGATTTAAAATCTGCCCACCCATCATGCATAAAAATTGTATTAATTTACTCACTAAAAAATTTTACTTCTTGAATTTATTTTTGATTCAAAAAATTTTGTAATTAATTTTACTCTAAACCGCGAGACGATCAGTAATTGAAATTTATATGTATATGTAGGGTGGGTGGGTGGCCTCTATCCTACCCTCCAATCAGTAAAAGATCATCAAAAATTAGTGAAAAATTTGTATAAATAAATCTCTAAAAATTGCAATTATTTTGTATTTATTTATATTTTACATCTTTTAATTAAAATCCTCACTTATGTTTTACTCGTTGGAGGGTGGGATAGAGGGCAACCACCCACCCTTCATATAAACGATAACTTTAAATACAATTATTGAAGATTTTGCTGTTTACAAAGCAGTAAAACTTTGTATATAATAAAAAATATAGCAGAATCCAAATTTAAGTTTAAATATAAATGACTAACCTGATTTAAGCTAGATTTAAAGCCTTTCCACGTATAATGTATATAATTTTTATTAATTCATACACTCTAAAATATTACTTTTTCTATAATATTTTCTTTCAGTTTTCGAAAAAAAATTAATAACAATTCTTGCTTTGAAAATAGGTGTCAGCAATGTCTTTTATAAAATTTGACTTTAGAAATATTTACTTCCAATTTTCAAGAAATTTCTGCCATTTCTTAAGATATTTTTTGCACCAATTTTTATGTCAGATTTCAAGTATTTTCACACATTTTGCTTTGTATTATCCAAATCTCGGGAATGTATTTCTCAAATTGCAAGATTTTCTTTCCAGAGTTCCTCAAATACTTTGGAATTTACTGCAAATTTAGTTAAAATTTTAAAATTTTCCAGAAATTTATATTTCTGAGTTTTAAAACTTTCTTCTATTTTTTATTTATCACCATTTCTTCAATTTTTCTAGTTTCAGGATTTTTTTCAGTAATTTATAAATAACTTTATACATTTTTTGCTCTATATCATCTAAATTTTTCAACAATGCAAAATTTTGCAACAATTTTTCTTTAATTTAATGAGAATTCATCACAAATTTTTTACTTCTTTTTAGATTTCTAGACCTGATTTTAAGTGTTCTAAAATGTTTCTGTTATTTGTCTTTAATTTTATATATTTCTTGCTTTATGTCATCCGCATTTTTCAAGAATGCATTTTCTTGGTAATTTTAGAAGTTCTTTAATTTTATAAAAATTCTCTACTTTCAGAATTTTGTATGTTATTAATATTTTAACATTTTTTTGCTTTTATGTTATTAGAAATTTTGAAATATTTCTTTTATAAATTTTACTTTTATTAGTATTAAATTTGCTTCTAAATCTCTAGAGCTTCTCAGCAAGTTTCGTATCATTTTTAATGATTTTTTACTATGTTTTTTTTATTAATTTATAAGAATTATTGTTTTGAATTGCAAGAATCTTGTTAAATTGTTTTATTTTATTTTTTTTTTAAATTTTTTGTAATATAAGAAATAAAGAATTTTTTTGAGTCTCTTCTAAACCTTTCCAATTCCTAAAATATATCCTTAACTTCTCTTTGGAATTTTTGAGAAAATTTTCTACGAATTATAAGAATTGATCACTATTTTTAAAATTATCTTATCAAAATTTTTCGGGATCCTTTTTTTAATACTTTTTTATCAGAGATTTTTAATTTATTCCTCTAATTTTTGGTATTTTTTCCTGCATTTATCCACCGATTTTGTAAGAATATTTTCTTATTTAGTAAGAACTGTTCTCTCATTTATCTAGACTTTCAAAAAATTGTCTCATCATTCTCGTCAGTATTGCTTTTATTCTCTTCCAATTTGCAATGTTTACAACTTACTCCTCATATCAGAAGCCAATGGCACGTTTTTTCCTTGTATGATTATTTTGATGGTTTTGATTTCAGTGGATTGTTTATTATTTGTAGCATATGAGTATTTCTTTCAAATTTCTAGATTTCGTACAATTTTCTTTTTTGAAAATAATCCAAATTTTCTGTTCAATTCGACATAATTTTGACCTTCCGTAAATAAATAAATAAATAAATAAATAATTTTTTTAAGGAATATCACTTCTAAATTATAATAGATTTTTCCTTTTTCTTTTGATTTCCAAAAATATTGTAGAATGTTTCTTTGTAATTTTTTTAGAGATTCAACAATCATCCATGATTGTTTTGAGGATTTCTAGAATGTTTAAGCAATTTTTCTTTCCTTTTTAGATAATATAGCACCATTTTTGAATTATCTTATATTGTGGGAATTTTGTAAAAAATTCTAAAATACAATAAATTTCTAAAAATGTTTATTAGTAATACTTTAATTCTAGAAATTAAATTGTATTTTCATTTTCTGAATATTCCCAAAGACCTTTTTTAAATTGTAAGATTTCTTTCAGTAATACTCATCAAACAACTTTTTCTTCTGGACTTTTCTTTAAGATTTTTCGAAAATTATTTTTCTATTGTACGAAAAATTATTACCATTTCCGAATTATCTTATCAAAAATTTTTATGGACATTTTTGGGAATTTCATTTTTAAGGATTCTTGAACTTTTTTCCATAACTTTTTGATATTTTTCTTCCATACAATTCTAACGTTTCTATTGAATTTTAAATGAATTTTTAATTTTAAATTCTCAGAGTTTTCTTAGGGTTTCTCTTTCTGGTTTGTAAAATGTATCACACTAGAAGTTTTTTTCCAAATTTCTAGAATTTTCTATATACTTTTCTGAGTAATTGTAGCTTTGTATTATCAGATTTTTTTGTAATGTATTTTCTCAATTGTAATGTTTTTTCTTTGACCGTTTCCTTTCCAGATTATTAGATTATTATATCTATTTTTTCCAGATTTCTTCTAATAATTGTTGATCAGTATTTCGGATTTATTTTTACATTTGTTGTAGTTTAACAATAATACATTTTAAATATATACAGTAGTAGAAGAGGTTAGTATGTACCTGTCGGGCTATCGACCTTCGGTCTTTCTGCCCAATTTATTTTTATTTTCCTAGTTTTACAAAAAAAATTAAATCTAGAATCTCGAGCAATTTTTTCTTTAAAATTTTAAGAATTTTGCTCCTAAAATACAAAAAAAAATCTAATTTGTTTTTATTTGTAATACTTTAATACTAGAAATTAAATTAAAGTTTCAAAAATGTTTTTTAGAAATGTTTAGCATTTAGCTTTACATTTTCTGAATATTCCCGAATACCTTTTTTTTTCTAAATTGTAAGGTTTTTGTAAAGTTTTTTGATAATATTTAACCAATTCTATCGACCAAATGAAAACTGTTTTTTTGTTGCAATTTCTAATTGTTATTATTGTCAAAAAAATAACAATTTTTTTTTTGGTTCTAAATTTAATTCTTTTTTAAATTTTCGACAGTTTTTTTAAGTTACAGTTTTAACCGTTTTTTGGCAATCAATGATTTTAACTTTGTTTTTAATTTGACTTTTGTTCTCTTTCATCAACTAATGATTGTTTTCTTTTCAACAATTGTAATCAACATCTGAAATGACATTCAATTGTTTTAATGCTTTCAGCTGTTTTTATAACTTTCAATTGTTTTCGTTCGTAATTTTTTTATCAATGTCCACCCGCTTTGATCATTTGTCGATTGCTTTTTCTTTGCAAATTTCCAACAATTCGTTTTAATCACAAATAATTATTTGTGATTTTGTAATGATTCTGTAACATTCAAATGTTGTAGTGTTTGTAACGTTTTCAATTTTTTTATCACTTTTTTTTCAATATATTGAAATAAGTGTTTGTTAAATAATTTTCAATTGTTTTCTTTTGATACATTTGCTGTTGTTTCTTATTTGCCAATTTAATTTTTATTAACAAATTTCATTTAATGCAACCGTTTTTAAAATAATTTTTGATTTTATCGTTAATATTCAAGTGCTATTATTGATTGTCAATTGTTATTATTTCTGGCAAATTTCAAATATTTTTACTAATTATCATTGTTTTCGTTCATCAACCTTTAATTTATTGTTTTTGAGCGTTGTCAACTGTTTTCTTTATTTAAATTTCTAATAATTTTTAATTATTTTTATTGTAACTATTTATATTTATTTTCAATTGATTTTGTTCACCAAATTTTGGTCAATGCTAAATTGATTTTACCAACTTTAAACTGTTGCTTTCTTTTTCTAAATCTCCTCGTCATATTTTTTTCTATCAATTATTTTTTATATCTAATAACTCCAATTGATTTTTAGAATTTCCCTCAATTAAAACACAAAAAAGCGTTTCTTAATAATTTGTTTAAATATTTTTTTTCGTTCGATTATAATTTTTTAAAATTTTAGTACATACTTGCAATTGTTTTTTTTTTAGAAGTTCTATTGTTTTAGCGCTTTGATATTTCATTAATTTCATCTGTTCTTTCTTTACTTTGTTAAAAACTAACTGAATATTAATTGAATATAATTAACTTGATTATAATTCTAGCGTACTCTTGACCTACCACAATAAACAGTGCAATGACCTCTCGTACTCCGAACGCGCGCAAATAAATTACACGTTGAGGTAGGTCAAGAGTACGTTGAAGTTTAAGCGTGGATTTCCACGCGCTAGGTTAACGCATAGTTTTTTAGGGTAGGTCAAGAGTACGCTAGATAAAAGGAGGGTATAATTTATTAAGTGCTTATGTGTTTTTTTTTATTTTTTCTATGATATTTTGAATAAATTTCAATATACATATTTGAAAATTTACAATTATTTTTCTTTTAAATTTTTTGAGAATTATTTCTTTATTTTTCTTCTGTTAAGAACTGTTAAATTAAAAGCTAAACATATATTAAAGCTAAATTAAACTTTTTTAATTGTTTAATAAGAAAATGAGTAAATTATTTCTTTTTTTGTATAATCTAAACTATTCTAAACAAATTTAAATTGATTTTTTGACGGTTTTCACTAGTCCGTAGGTTTTTTCTTTGTAAAATTTAAGTATTTTTAATTTTCTATTTTTTGGAAAGTTCACAAATGATTATTTAAAATAAAATTTAATTAGCTTTTTTTGAAAAATATTTTAAAAAAAAACTTGTTTCGCTTCTCACTCTCTTGTTAATGAATTGTTTTTTGTTTATATTGTAAAATTTAAACTATTTGAGTGCACTTCTTTTTCTTTTTTGACAAAATCTCTTGGTTTTCTAAAAAAATATAGGGAAAGTACTATGATGGCCACGTCACCATTTATTAATTATATTATTATACCATTAAATAATAGTTATTTTTACTTGTATTTAATCACATCAAATATTATTGACCTATCATTTTGTTTCTCTTTACCTCACGATTCGGGTTATAATTGCAAAATCCATTCGATTACACGAATTGAGTTGCAAGTTGAAATTAGTTAACTGCAAATGGCCGCTCGTAATTATTTCATTTGATCATGCTCACCTATTTCGCGTCGTGAACTACGCGCTGCACGAAGTAAAAGTTACCGCGGAATATTTATAAGTAATAGACAGCTGTCATTTGCACATTTCTTTATGAACCGCCCGATATGAATGCAATCGGAAATTGTTTCTGATATATTTATTGCTCGGAGCGTTTACTTTGATGGTCTTAATAGAGACGTGATTTCCTTTGTGCTTTCTCTTCCGTTTCGTCGTAATCTCTCGACAATAATACTTTTAAAATCGTTTCACTTTCGTGCCGTATGTTTCGTAGCGCCGTGATCAATGGACGTCGAGTGTTCTGTTGATTTACAGGGATTTACACATTTTTTTTACAACACTGCTTAAACGGTTTTATTCAATTGTAATTTCTCACCTATTGAATCTTGAATGTAAAAAATCTTGCCTCTTCTTGGTGTTATGATTTCTATTCCAATCAGTAATAGAAATCCTAACACCAAGAAGAGGCAGGATTTTTTTTTTACCAAACTTAGCACAGGCGTTTAACTTTTAAAAGATAGCAATTGATTTGGATCAAATGGTTATGACTTATTTGAGAGGTCTTTCAGTTTGTCTAACACAGTTTTATCAAGTGTATAATGTGTTAGGTTCTTTGCTGTTTTCAATATTTTTTTGAAAGTATGTGTTGGTTTGCACGAAGGTGGTTTTAATTAGACAAGTTGCTAATCGCCCTAACCGAAAACAATCCTTGCGCTGTTCTAGGCATGGACTAAAGATGACCCTATCTAATCACAGAAGAAGAACCGAGGGATAAAGAAGAATAAATGTGGTTCCAGATCGATTCTTCAACCAAGGTCATCCTATAGTCCTTCAAACCTTTTACCAGAGAATCAGAACTTACAATTCTATTGGCTACGTCTTACATTACTAATATTGGCTTAATGTTTAGAGTGGTGTATGCTGCGACTGTACTATAACCTAGAGTGGAATAGCGTAATGTTCAGTGATTGTTCATTCTATTTGGGGATGCATGATGGCCTTATGAGGATCAGATGAAGACGTAGGGTTGTGCTATTCCCTAGAATAGAATTTTCTGTTGAGAGGCCTGTGCATCAAAATGTAGGAATTGTCTGAATTACAAAACTCGTGAGGTTCATATTACGAAAATGCAAATAATTAAAGGACAACTTCATTCATTTTACTCCTGAAATTAGAAAAAAAACAACCATATTGAATTTACTTATATATACACTTTGGTTTTGTTCTTTAAGTGTCTTGCAAAATCAAGGTCATGGTTTCAAGAAGAAGCTTCCTTCGTATATTCGCTATTGAACCAGTTCATCGACACAAAATAGGAGATGAAGGTCACTATTACATTGTGTTCCTCTGGCCAGGATGATTTTCCTGTCATCCCCTCTGGTTTTAGTCGTGAACACCTCAATTTTTATGTGGTAAATACCCAATGTAAATATTATCAATATCTGAACAAAACTAATTATAAATCCAATATTCCAGCTTATTAATAGAGTGGTTTTGTGCTTTAGGTGTCCAAGGTAGATTGGAGTATGGATTTTAACAAAATTTGGTTCGAATTGATTTCGCATATAAAATAGCGCAGTCTTGGCTAGAAAATATTACACGTTCATTTTGTAAATGTTGTGTTTTTAGAATTTTTTAAGAACGTGATGGACATGCCGTGCCCCTAAATTCTGGTGGAATTATGAACATCACCCATACTTCTATGTCGTCTTATCAACATATATACATGCATATTCAACATTAAATATCGTTTATCGTCAACAAACAACTTATATAATAAACAACTATTTATAATTAACATTCAACACACGTTCAATTGCCTATTTCAGCAAGGTCATCTTTTTTCTGGTTAAGCAAAAGAATGGTGGCGACCATTACTACGAGGTGTGTTCAAACGCCTGGCAAAATTAGCAACTTTCGCTGGTCGTCCTCGAAGAGGTGCGGGTCTGCCCCAAAAGTGTTACCACCCTTTCTGAGAGGGTGTCGGTTGTACATTCCTTGGGACGCTAGTGTGCGACAGTGTTTATTGTAAATGTTTGTAAAGTTTGTAATAATTCACTGTCTATAACTTGACGCAGTTAGTTTACACTCGTTAAATTATTATTTGGAATCCCAAGAAGCTTAACTAGGCCGCTTACAACGATCGTTGCGTATTTTCAGCGATTACAATCATGGTAATTCATGATTAACTTACTTTTTTTACTTTAGCGGTAAAAAAAATAGTAAGTGCGTTAGTTTAGTGTTTCTCCGTCATTTGGCCGACCAGAGTTCTCCTCAACCTCTCTTATTTTGAGCTTTCAGTTAGGGTTTCCAAGCATCCGTGTCCAGATATGAGCTACGTTAAGTGATGGTCAAACTCTTTTCTTCTCTTCATAAGCCAGGGCTCCAACTGACGAATTAGGGCCTTAGATCATTGGCTCTTCAGCCTCTCGGTCTATTTGTTGCCTTTCAGCTAGGACTCATTTTCTGGGCGTCTCTTTAACCTCTGCTTTGGGGACCCCAGAACACCTGTGTTCTAGCCTCCAAAATCAGTTTCACTTGTGATGACGACTACAAGACCGTATCAGTTAAGATGGTCCTATACACACGTATAACTCTTAGGGCTTCGAGGCGCATCAACCCATAAGGTCTCTTCGAGTTTCTTCTGGATCTAGTAACCCCAGCATATTCCCTGGCAGCGTAGAGCAATTTTGCTGCTTGTATCACCACCAAGAGTCTCTTGGTACCCTCGCTAGGCACTCCTACGTCAGCCAGCAATCTACTCACGACCTTCGTAGTCTTGGCCACCATTATATGTAGCGAGCAGTTTAGTTTGGTTTCTATAGTCACCCCCAGACGCCTTATGATTGTCCCGATTTTTACTTCGTACTTTAAAAGCTACTTATGCTAATTTGAGCCAGACAACCCGCTATCGTTGACGCTGCTGCTTGTACTGCTACTCTCATGTCATTGATGTCCCTCCTCCTGACTATGGATGGTCAGAATAGAGGGGTCCCAGCACCTATCTCTGGTGGATAACGCTCACCATCCATACTTCTCGTGTGTCCTCTTCGCCTTTGTAGATCAGCACACTGATACTTAGATAACTCGTACCAGTGCATTTATTATTACCGGCTATAGTAATTAATTAAAGGCGTTTCTTGCGTCGAGCGCCACAGCCAAGTTGTGCGTTCCCCTAAGAGTATCTAATTCAATTCTTCTCCTCACTTCCAACAAAGCATCCTCCGTGAATCTACCCCAACGAAAGCTTAATTATCATAAGGATAGGTCTAAGTCCACAATAGTGTTCCGCGTCAGGTACCTTACCTTCGGCATCGATGAGGAAGATCGGTCGAGATATCCCTCTGGATCCCTTCCAAATTGTACTGGTCACTCAATGACTCCTCCGTACTCACTTTCTGCTCCGAAATTGCTCTCAGAGCGTCGATTCGGGTTCTTTGTTGGTAACTTCTAAACCTAGTGCATCTATTAGTATCGGCCACAGTAATGAATTAATGGCGTTTCTTTCGTTGAGCGCCACAGCCAGGTGGTGCGTTCTCCCAAGGTCGACTAGCCTCCTCACTTCCATCAAAGCGTCCTCTGTGGATATACCCCAATGAAAACAAAATTACCGTGATGATAGGTCTATGTCCTCCTCGTAAGCGGTCCCAGTCTGGTCCACCACCAGTCTCTCTAGAACCTTGCCTTCACCCTTGATGAGGCAGACCAGTCAAGATATTCCTCTGGATTCCTTCCAAATATCCCTTTTTTGGAAATTAACACCACCCTGGCCTATTATATGTGGCGGGTACGGTGCCCTCTAGGACACAACTATCATCTCTCATCTATAATTTGTTATTTTATATATTTTATCTGTTACCATCTGTTTTATGTTATTTACTATCTGTTATCTACTATAAGCAATTTGCTTTTTGCCATTTTGACTTTACTTTCCAGTCTAGTTTCTTCTGTTATTTTTCCTTCGCCTTTCTCAGTTCTCATATGTCATCTGCAATCTATCATTAATCATCTGTTAACCATCAATTATCATTTAATATCTGTAGCATGTATTGTACCATCTATCATCATACGCTGTCTGTCATCGGTTATTATTTTCTCCTTTTTCTCCTTTCCTTTGTCAAATATCCTGTGCTAACTATTAACTGTCACAATTATTTGACTTCTGTGGTTGGTAATCTGACATCCTTCATACATTGCCTGCCATCTATTATCTGGCATCCATTAACTATTATTTGTCACATGCCATCTATAATTTGTTTTCTGTATTTTTCATATGTTACTTATTTTAAGATATATTTAAATAATTTTATCATCTCTTATTCTTTATTTGTGATTTGCTATCTGTCATTTATCGTTTGTCATCTTTGGATTTGATCGTTGGTCTTTTATTCATTTTGTCAACAACTTTTTTTCTCTTTCCTTCGGTTTTATTTTTTATCTACCATTTGTTATTGCTACAAATTATCTGTAAACCATTAATTATCACTCTTTTTGTCGTCCTTTATTTACCATCTGTCATCTGTCACTTGTCATCTGTTAAATATAATTTCTCATTTGATATTTTTCGTCTATAATCTGACATTTGTCATCTATCATGTGCCATCTGTCTCTCTATCATCATATAAAATCTATCGGTTGTAATCAAACATAAACCATCTATCGGCTGGACTTTAATATCTATCATATAACATTTGTGTATTTGTTATATCTATCTGTTATCTATCATTTGTTATTTAGCATATGACATCTTTTATCATCTGTTTTTTGTTATCCACTAACTGTAAATTATGTATTATCTGAAATTTAAAATCTGCCATATTATTAGTATTAATTGTTTTAAGATATATTTTGATACATGTGTCATCCTTTACTAATTATCTTTGGCATTTGGTCAGTACTATTTCGTTTACTTCTTTCGTCTATAGTCCTTTGTCTGCTGTTTTTCAGTTTTTTATAATTTATCATCTATCTGTCGTCTATCATATATTATTTATTAACTGCCATTTTTCGTTCTCACATTTTATATCTGTCAATTTTTCATTTATTATTTGAAATCTGTCTTGGGTAATCTGACATATGTCCTATACCGTCGGTCAATTACTATCTGCTAACAATCATTTATTACTATTTTTGTCCTTGGTCTTCTTACACTTGTCACCTATTATGTGATATCTGTCAACACTGATAATCATTTGACACTTGGGCATCAGCAAAAGCTAGATATTAAATTTTCCGCACCCTATGAATTCTTACAAATTGGGTCACTTAGGTATCAGCAAAACATAAAATATTATCAAGTAGAACTCAAAATTTTCGTTTCAGAAAAATCCATACCCCATGAACCTCCCAGATTTGTTCAACAAATCAGCCAAATTTAGGCATCAGCAAAAGCTAAGATACTGAAAATTTTCGATATCTAGATATTGATATTTCCATATATCAGAAAGCAACACTTAGGCATTAGAAAACGCTAGATATTCAGTAGGACTCAAAATTTCCAATGTCTGAAAACGTTATCTAGCATCCTCGTTGCATTTACCGCTGCCAGTACCTCTACAAATTTGAAATTCTCTTTCTTCCTTGGTTCTGGCTCTATTACCAATTTCCCTTCGAATTTTCTCTACTCCTGCCTTGGAAATTAATTTTCATTAATGTTCCTACATTAGGGAAACCTACCCCTTTTTTTGATATGATCCTCTAAGGTCTCCCAAATTTGTCTGCCTCTACCTCGTCCGGAAGCTGCCTTCACTGAACCCTCTTACTCTTACCTGCGAAGTTAATCTTTCAATTCGAGAAGACGTCTTTCAATACCGCCACGTCACCACCTCCTTTACTGCACCTAGTGACGTTACTGTGTACCTTGTTCGCCCGGGCCTTTGCCATAGCCACATCCTCGTTCCAACAATATAGCTTTTATTTTTCAAGATGGCCAGGTCGCTGAAACCGTCGCTTCCTGGCTCCCCATTTATGCTTGCTTCTTCCGCTCATTCAGGCGCATAGTTCATTCACGTCCATCCTACTGACGTCCCATATGATGGCAATGGATCTACCTACATCAACCGGCAGACCATAGTGGATGTCCTCAATGACTCATCGGTCCCCACTTTAAAAAATTGGTGTTAAAACGTCGGTTCCAATTCCTTGTTAGACACTTCCAAGTCTATTAGGGTCATGTTTTTAAGAACTTCCATCTTCTATCCGTTCTTGTTTCGCCTCACTGATGGGACATATCTTTAAAATCTCCCCGATAAATTTCCCTCAATTGATCTTTCTTTATTGCCCTCTTTTGGGTTACCCACAATCATGGGTAGTAACCCATCAACATATTTGATGCTGCCAATATATCTTCTAATGTGAATTTTTCTTTCTGTCTTAGTTCTAGCTCTGCTATCCATCTCCATTTAAATCTCTTCTCCTCCTGCCTCTGAATTAGTGCCTTAAATTCCCCCGGGTATTAATACTTCGACATAGGGGAGATCTCTCTTTATCCTTTTGCCACGATCATATAAGATCTCCTCAATTTTCCTGCCTCTACCTCGTCCTACAACTGCCTTTACTTTGCCCTCTCACTCTTTTCAATGACACTGCCAAGGTTGATCTTCGTATTCGAGAAGACCTTTTTTAAGGCCGCCATCTCCTTTTCTGCGCCTGATGTAGGTTTTTGCCGTAGCATCTTTCCACCAGAATAGCATGATACGCTCGGGGCCCTTCTATTTTTAGATTTCCACATCGTTGACTGCTTTCATTATTCCAAAATATTACACAAGCGCCTCCACACTCACCGACGTTTGCTTGCCTCTTCCGCTTATGCAGGTGTACAGTTTTTCCACGTCCATCATCCTGACGACCTATTTGATGCCTTTCTTAATAATAATAATAATAATAATAATAATAATAATAATAATAATAATAGATTTATTTTCCCAACAGAAAAAAATTCCAATTACAGGGAAATGTTACAATTAAATATAATGTACAATGAGTTTTAAAGAGATAAGAAATAGTTCTAAAACAAAATTATAGATATTAAAATAAACTAAATAAAGAATATTGTAAATTTCTAACTTAGGCACAATTATTAATTCCATGTGATATAAACTAGAGATACAGCACCTAACAAATACAGCGAAAAAATCACAATAAAAATAAATCAATGTATTAGCGTACATATATGTTACACAGTTTGCTTTTAAACAATTTATATGAATCGCCAAATATGTCAGTACTATGTCGGATATTATTGTATAATCTAACCATTGTTGCCAATGGAGAATTTAGATGAAATGTAGTTCGACTTCTTACAGACTGAAATATTTGAGGATTTCTACATCTAACGTAGGGCACATGTATGTTAATTAAAGATAAATAATTTGGATCATCAATAATTCCATTAATCATTTTAAACAAATGTAGTATTGAATTAATGTTTCTACGAGCCTTCAAAGTTTGTAGATCAAATAGGGTTAATAGATCGTCATAGGTCACTAATTCATTTGGATAATAAGAAAATTTTTTAAAGTACAAATATCTTAAAAATCTTTTTTGCACTTTTTAAATTAGTTCTGTATATTGATGAGATGATGGCGACCAAATGAGTGATCCATATTCCAATTTACTACGCACGTACGCAAAATATAATTGTAATATTGCACTTATATTGGTAAAGTTCTGACAATTGCGCTTAATGAAACCAAGTAATCTGTGACTCTCAGAACAAATTGCCTTCATGTGATTCCTAAAGGTTAAATTGCTGTCAAATATCACACCTAGATCTTTAATTTCGGAGCATTGTTTTAAGGGCATATCATTTAATATATAGTTGTAATTAAGCCGAGATAATTTACGTGTAAAAGATATCTGTTTACATTTATTTACATTTAGCGGGAGGTCATTTTGAAGGCACCAGCGCTGTATAGTTAAAAGATCAGACTGTAGAATTGAGCAATCCTGTTGTGATGAAATTGTTCTGAATAATTTAACATCATCGGCATAAACTAATATTTCGGAAGAAATATTAGTGGTAATGTCATTAATAAAACAAATAAAAAGTAGAGGGCCTAGATTTGAGCCTTGAGGGACCCCGCTAGAAGTAATATATCCCTGCGACTGGAAACCTAGATATTCAACATATTGAATACGGTTGGACAAATATGAGCTGAACAACTTAACAAGATTTGAGTGACATCCAAAAGCTTCAAGTTTACTTAAAATAATTTTATGACTTATAGAATCAAAAGCTTTGGTGAAGTCAGTTAAAATAACATCAACTTGTTTTTTTTTATCCAGTGCATGAGATATATATTCTGTAAAAAATGCTAAGTTTGATATCGTCGATCTCCGCTTCATAAAGCCATGCTGTTTTGTGGTTATTAAATTATAAATAAAATAATTTAGCTGCTTCGTAATGACTATCTCTAATATTATGGCAAAATTATTTAAGATAGATATAGGCCTATAATTTTTCAAAAGTCCCTTATCTCCAGATTTGAAAATTGGTGTTACGCGAGCAATTTTCCACAGATCTGGAAAGTTGCCAGTACTAATTATGAGATTAAACAGATATTTTAATGGTTGGACTAAATAAGATATACAGTCCCTAACGATAAAAGCTGGTACTTTATCGGGTCCAGCTGTATAGTTATTTTTGATGGTCTTTGTTGCATTTATAATATCTTCATCAGATATAATATTTAAATTAAAAGTATTACAAGATGTGTTGTAATCAGAAAAAACAGCTGTATTGTGTAAATCGCGAAAAACTGAGGAAAAATATTTAGCAAAGCCATCAACAATATCCCTGGGATTATTCAACAAGATATCATCATACAATAATGTACCTGGGATTCTTGATTCCTTTTTTTTGTTTTTAGAAAGGACCAAAATTTTTTTGGATCATCTCTAATTGATTTTTCGACTTTACCAATATATGTTTCATAATCTTTAGTCACTATACGGCGTATTTCTCTTCGAACGTTAGTAAATTTTAGCTTATAGAAGTTGTTTTTATTTCTATGGAATAGTTTGCGATAATGATTTTTTAATTTAATTAACCTAATGGCTAATTTGCTGAACCAAACGGGGTAACGTTTAACAAGATTAGTGTGTTTTCTTTTTGGAACACATTTAACAAACATGGAGTATATTTTATTATAGAATAAAGAACATGCTTCATTTGAGTTTTTACATTTTAAAACATCAGTCCAATCACATTCAGCAAACAATGCGTAAAGTTTTGGAAAATCAGCTCTCTTAAAATTAAAAGTTTCTATTTCATTATTACTAGGAAAGTTACTTAAGTGATTCGAGTGATGTGACTCTAAGCATAGACTAAAACCAAGAGGTGGATGATGTAAATCATGTTTAACAATACCAACTTCACTATGTACTTCACTACATTTAATACTTTTACTGACAAACACTAAATCTAAGAGGCGCGAATTACTATTCAATATACCATTATGTTGAATAAGGTTGTTTCCTTTAACAAGACAATTTAATTCTTGTACATATCTGTTTGTTACAATACCTGAATCGAAATATTCTTTCGCAGAAGATATATTAAAATCACCTGTAAGTACAACGTTATCATATAAGCCAATATAATTATCAATTAATTCAAATAATCGACAAAAAGATTCAATAGTTTGTGCTGGTGGTATATAGACACACATAAAACAGATTTTAAGATTATTTATAATAATGTTTACGCACACTAATTCGGCAAAAGGCACACTAGATAAGTCTACGTTAATTCGACTGCAAGGATATATACTATCAACAGCAATTAACACTCCGCCACCTTTTCTTCCAATACGATCTTGCCTGAAGACGACGTAATTATCGGGAAATAACTCAGAGTTAAGAATGTCTTCGCGTAACCAAGTTTCACATAACATTATTATTTTATAATCACATGAAGACACATTGAGCAAAAATTCACGCGTTTTTGAACAAAGTCCACGCACATTTTGAAAAAATAGTTCACAGTTCGTATTAATCTGTTGATAATTTATTAGTTTACCGGCACGATCGTTGGCATATTGTTTATATACTTGATCTTAATGTTATTCTCTCCATTATTTTTTCTGCGTAAGAATTCAGACCTGATTTGCTTATCATATTCAAGTTGACTCGGGGTACGATCACTCTTGATCCAGAAATTTTTTAATGTTTCCGACTTAACTAACTTTTGTGAATTCTGAAGGATTTTTATTGCGTTATTTGCATCTCGTAGAATTACTTTAATTGGTCGTGGTCTATTCGATTGTGTACCCAAACGAAATGACTTCTCAACAATTACATCCCCTACATTAACAAAGTTAATTATTTCATTAACAGTATTTATGTCCGTGTCAGGGTTACTTTCGGGAACATTAAAAATTATTATATTTCGAGATCGTTTATTTCTCGCGGATACTTCTTCAACTATACTATTTAAACTAGAAATATTGTTGGAGTTTAATTCAGTTGTATTAACAACGTCTTTTAAGATATTAAGATTCTGTTTTAATGCCGCATTTTCGGATTGCAGTTCTGCAATTTTTTTATATAAATCATTAAATTTTTCATTGATTGAATTAAGAAATTTTTTGATTTCGGCTCGAAAATCAGTCAGTTGTTGTGATATAATGGTTTATATCGTCAGAGTCATCAACCAAATAGTCAGTCGGGGTATGTAAGGAATCATTAAAAGCAACAAATTTACATTTATTGCTGCAAAACCACTTTACTTTCTTCCTGGCAAAGAGTCATTTTTATCCTCTCGCACACCATAGTGGTTGTACTGGTCATTCAATGACTTCTCGATCGCCACTCTCAGCTCCAAAGTTGCTCTCAGAGCGTTCGGGTCCCTTGGTATTCAATTTTAAGTCTAATAGGGCCATGGTTTCAAGAAGAAGCCCCCTCTTTCTATCTGATTTTGTTTTCCGCTACGCCTGTGCCTTAGCGTTAAAGTCTCTCACATGATCCCTTCACTCTCGGTTTTTCTGAGGTACTCCTCCAGTAGGCCTAGACAGGACATAAATTCTTCCTCGTACCTGTTTATCGATACCTAGCAGGAGAGATAGATCACCCGTTCAATTTCTTTTTGCATTGGATTTGCTGATCAAGAAGAGTTACACGTCCTCCTCTCTGATTTTAACATCCAGCAGGTCATTGGCCAAGAGGCACTTATTAAGATTTATTTGGAGCACCTTGATTTTTATTTTTATAAATTCAATCTGTCTGCTTATTGATACAGTGATCAGTCAATTTTTACCCAGCAGGAATAAGATTAAAGGTGTAGGTTTTAACATAGTTTTATTAAATTATGAGGAATTTATGAAGGTTAATGACTTTCTCCGCACTTTTATTTAAATCCAGAGTATTAAACTATTAATAATGGTCGCTTTATGGGCGAAATATTCATCTGGATTTAAATGAAGGTACGAAAAAAAGATTTTTAGTTGTTTTCTACAAATGTAAAAATTATATTTCCGTGTTTTAGTGATGAAGAAAAAGAACTTCTTGTAAGATAGTGTAGTAAATAGAACTAGGGTACTACAAATGGTTTTTATAAAGTATGGAAGGTTTAATTCATCAGAAGATCCTCCACAATTAATAGGTGATAAAAACTTTACATCAATGTGAATCAAAATGCTGCTTCATCTTAATACATATACCAAGAATTGTATCGCAACACACATTCTTTCTAAATCTTTCACACCAACAGAAAGTAAATATTCCTCTGGATCGAGTTGTTGAAAATTGCGACGTTCTTCGCTATATGTAGTCCTCCGAGGACGTCCAGATCCAGGGTGTAGTGTTGAATCTTTTCCTCGCAACCAAAATCTCGGTTGAAACATTTCGGGTTACATAACGAACAATTTCTCTTAGCGAAAATCTGAACTCTCTCGTGCCAATAATACCGCCACGTTCAAAATCAGTTAATTAGAAAAAATGTTTATGCTAACGTACTCTTATCATTGTTCTCACATTAAGAAAGAAATCCACAATCCAATTCTATGTTAAATCTGGCAAAAAACGAATAATTGATAGAAAATATATTACTAGGTGTCCTAGAAAAGGCTTTACAGTCTTTTGAGAAGGCATTCTTCTTATTTCTGTTAGCTTAAAAGCCTTTACAATTAATAGTTACCATCTCGGTTTATGGTAAAATGAAAATCCAACTATATTAAAACAATAATCGATTAGTAATTTGTTCTTCAAGATTTAATTAATAAACTTGGAATATCAATGGCAAACACGTAAACAAAATGCACATCTAGCTCAAATAAGAAATATTTGCGAATTTATTCCAACTTCATTAATCGATTATTTATCTTTGATATTCTTTTATCATAATTCTCTGGTGTAACTTTGACTGAATGGTATAACTTAACTTCGCAGATCTCATTATGATAGGTAAGATGTATTGGTGTTTTTCCTTACACAAATAATTTCTCTTTAATATCTTTTTGAAACTCCTGAAACGAATTCCATCTAAATATTAATATTGTTGCTACTATAACTTATTGCTAAATATTTTATACTAGGCTAATAAAACATAAACTTATTAATTAAACTGAATTTCTGCTGTTGGTGACAATATTCTGTTTTTTTAGGGTTCTTTCTATGTGTGTGGTAATCTTAACAAGGGTGTTAGGAATACCTCATTAAAAGAATCATATTTGTCCCACGTTTTTTCTAACATTCAGATGAGTATCTCCTAATATTACAGACTAGGCGTATAATATTTTCCTCCAGATTTTAATCCCAACATCTCCGCAACATATTTTTAATTGTAATCCGAAACAAGCTACCTCCATCCACAGAACGTCCAGATAAAATCTTACCCGTTTAACGTTTATTTAACAAGCACCCTCGGACCACCGACGAGTAACGTATTATTAACCGGTTAGCCCTTGGTAGTAATTGCCCTTCTCACTTTTTTTTTTAATTCCACGTCCGCTGTGACAAGCGACATGACAAAGCGGGCCGGTACATTTGATATGGGCACTAAACTGGAACACCGTAGGACGTGTTATCTTCCGGGCCGAGTGCTAATAATAATTTTAATCGTGATTTCACGCGAACCTTTTGTTGTTGTGTGGAATTAAGCAGCTGCGAGGATCGTGTAATCGCCCGGGGGTGGCAGGTTTTTCAGCGCAACCTGACGTTTTCCCACGTGTGCATCGAGCCCCTGCATTATTTAATTGGGGTACATTGATATAAATTTTCCTTCTGAATTATGAATAATGTAAATATTTTATTTAACTACACTAAAATGGTTTCACCACACTAAGGCTTCTTCAGGTGAAGAAATTCCTTTAATATACAAAAAGTCAAGTTATATCAAATGTATGGTAATTTTAGGAATTATAAATTTCATTATCACCCACTAGATGGTACTATATTAAAAGGAATTTCTTCACCTGATGAAGCCTTAGTGTGGCGTTAAATAAAATATTTGAAAATCAACACATATTATTATTTAAATATAAAAGAATTACGTTAAAACCTTCATCCTTATTGTACACGTCCTTATTGTGAAGTAACTGGTGGTCAACCTAAAAATGAGAGTATTTATCAAGTAATAAAAAGAAGCCAACCAGTTTTCTGATAATGATTGTTTCCTATTTTAAAAACGAGTTAAATACTATCATTTTATAAGGGAAAGCGAGAACTGTAAATTCGACATAATAACAAATCCCATAATTACAAAATATGGACTGTATTAATATCAATAACAGTGATGCATGGAGGTATCATTTAGTTGCGACGAGGTGTTAAATGGTGCACGTTTCCAGTCAAATTATACGGTTTATACAAATGGCGTTTTCGGAAACCCTTAATTTGTAACCCCGCCGCTGAATGTGTATGCGTATTTAATAGGCGATCATGGGAGTCTTTTTTACGTCGGGGTAGACACCATCTGTCGGGTCAGTATCTGGCCACGCATTTACATAATACCCCAAAACTGTATTTACGTATTTAGATCCCGAACGAACACGGAACTTATAGAGGGGGCGAATTTATTCCGCATGATTAATATTATTCAAATTGGCCACCGTCTTAATTACCGAGCTCGAGTTTCGTCCACCTTATCGCCCCGCCTGGCGTCTCGGATTAATTGGAAACATTAAGAAAAGTATGAATAACTTGAATATGTTCCTGCGATAATTATTTCGGGTTACTAATTAGATGAGACCTCTTAGATTAGGCCGTTGTTAAGAGGTCAAGAGAATAAATTACGGGCACTTCGTGCGAAATAAGGCCACATAGGGGCGAAGCAGTTTGTTAAAGTTGGGGCCGTTCTTGCCCCAGCGACGAACTAACTTTTTTAAGGAAAAGATAAGGCCCCTTGATGCATTGCTAAAATTCGTACATTTTTTTAAAATATCTGACACTTTGCCCTCGAAAGGGTACAATCCTCTTTCTTTTTTTCGTTTCAAGGTCACTATCGCGATTAATCTCAATTGTAAAATACTTGACCTTGATAGAATGTATTTATTAAGCATATTATTACTAATAACTTATTTTTTTATTAGTTGTATTTGGCTCATGTCTAAGCTCTATCGATATACCATATACCTTGGGAAAATTTGTGATCTATGAGGAACAAAAAGAAGAAAAATTGAATCCTTATACTGAATTGAAAAATTCACTATGTTTTAACCACACATAACTATAGATGAGGTTGAAAGACCTAAGGTCGATAGCCAGAAGAGGACGAAGAAACACAATAATTATTATAATTATATATTGTAATACTATCTACTCTAAAGATATTTTCTCTCTCTAACTATAGATTACCACTATCTTTAATAAATTTGTGACCTTAATAATAGCAATAACAAATCAATCAATTTGTCTTGTAAACATAAAGTAAGTATTCTTTCCCAAATACAATTTCACAAAAATGTACGATCGTACGTGCATTCAGGTCGTAAAATGGTTGAATAATCAACGTCAGCAAATGGATATTTACAAACACAACTGATAATTGTGAAGCTACAATGTTGTACGTGACACGTACACCGGGGTCACGAATTTCTGCAGTGGAACATGCATAATGTAGTGCTTTGCATAATAGAATCGTAGAATGGTCCGGATGGGCCGAAAAGGGGACCCAACAAGGGAATAAATTAACACCTGGGAATCGTGCGCTTTCAAAAAATAAACACCACCAACAACTGTACAACTCACTTACTTGATGCATTTCAAAGGCTCTCTCTCTATGTTTACGTTTGTTATAAGGTAAATATATTTTGTACGTGCGGGGCATTATAAATATTTTAAAACTCTTATCTTGGTATTAACTCTTACATTGAATTAACTAGCTAGTTATATATTTAATACATTGCTCACTTAACCCCTGGTGGAATATTTTTGAAATATCTTGATCAGTTTGTTTCACAGAAAATTTATTATTTATTCTCCAACTAGTTTCGACAAGGAGAAGAAATAATAAATTTTCTGTGAAACAAGCCAAGTGTTTTACTTTCTAATCAAGATAACTAACTATTTATTGTATATTAATATATATTAATCATTCATTTTATATGTGTATAATTATTTACCATTTACACACGTTCGTATTTCACATGTAATTGTTGTTATCAGCTGACGACATTTTAGATTATAGTAATATATTCTTATTCAAATATATCGATAATAAAGTGTTTGTAAACAAAAATAACTAAACGAATAAATTAAAATATGATTTATTATATCAATAATGATGACTTTCATTTATAAACCTACCTATCAAGTAATGATTAATAATATCTATTTATACACAAATGATAGTAAGTGTAAGTAAACACATGTTTTATAAATACATTATATTCTATGATGGATAAGTATATTTAGTATCATAAAAATTACCGACGAGGATGGGATTCGAACCCACGCGGGCAGAGCCCATTGGATTAGCAGTCCAACGCCTTAACCACTCGGCCACCTCGTCTTGTTATCAATAGATAGTAATTATTAATAAAAATGGAAAATTTATTCATTAGGTTATCGATAATTTTCTACTTTCATTTCTAACTAGTTCCGGCAAAGACCACTTACGACAGTACAATTAAGGAACACAGAAAAGTATTAACTACTGAAGAAATGGTCTAATGATGTACAATATAATAAATTTTCAAAATAAATGCTAAAAGATGAAATAAGCGGAAAATTTACGGAAACATACTATAAAGTAAATAAAGTATCGAATATGATCAAGCATACAATATTGGTAATATGCTGGACTAGACCTCATTAATAACTTTTTTATTTATTTTTTTTTTTTTTTTTTTATTTATTTTTAAGGCATCTACTTCGTTATACATGTTGAACACTAATTAAAACACTTTAACTTTGTTTGTATAACACTGTATTTATTTTGTGACTATAGTTTCGGTAACTAAACGTACCATTATCAAACATAAAGTTTTATGTTTGATAATGGTACGTTTAGTTACCGAAACTATAGTCACAAAATAAATACAGTGTTATACAAACAAAGTTAAAGTGTTTTAATTAGTACTCATTAATAACGTTTGGTACAAAGAATTTACAGTACTTACAAAAATCACAGAAATTAAACACTTTGCATACAGGCATTTGTTGGTTTCCTGTTTTGGATCTATTCTAATGGTAAGAACCAAATCTTGTAAGATATCAGATACGTTCTGGTTTCAATGTTTAATATTTTATGGATCACGACCTGCCTTCAGCCGAGTTCACTTTTCGATAGCGATATTTAGATTTTCTTGGACAAATCACCGCCTCTCTTTAAGGATCAACTGGAGGTGAAAACTTGATTCTTGACAGCTCGTGTGGATACGACATATCTATAAATATTGTATTAGTGTGCCTATTACAGCTGTCGGTATATTTGTTGTTGTGATTGTATCCCTTCATATTTATAATTGGTGAGACAATCATCTAATTTTTTAATGTGGCAAAAAATTCATACTGATCGTCGCGATAACGTCAATGAATAAAGAGCATAATGATTCAATCCTGTCTTTTTTCTACAGTATTTCTTATCACCATGACAAAGTTGGGCTCGAAGAAATGGATGCGTTTATATTCTTAAATACATGAAATTAGGAAAAATTATTGAGAAATCCTAAGCCCAAACAGAAACAAGGCCCAAGAAAACGATAAGAGTGTGCTGCAATCTGCACAGTGTTAAAAAACATTATCGAAATCTGGAGTGAGTTGCAACTGATGTTTGAACTACATGTACCTAATACAGGGTTTTATTTATTATGAACTTTCCTTTTTCATTTCTTTCAGAAATTGCACTAGGTAAGTGTGAAATTTACCATGGAAAAATAAAGCACATTACAACGCACCAAAATCGTTCAGTTTTACTTTGAGAACCAACATTCAATTCAAGAGATGCACCCTTGGAGGCAATGATTCGTCGCTTAAAAGATCGTTTCGAGCAAGTTTCGCTAGGTGACCTTCCACGTATTGGGAGACCACGAACAATTAGGATAGAAGTATAAGTGGATCTTGTGAGGGGTAGTATAGAAGAAGACCCAGAAACGTCGACTCGGAGGCGAGCTTCTTAACTTAACATCTTTTACACGGTTTATATGTTTGTCTGTACAAGATTCAAATGGTTCAGGAATTAAAACCTGCAGATTACCCTCGACAGCTGTACTCGGAGTCCAACAATTTGGCAAGAAAGGAAAACACATTTATAGATCATCTAATTATGTCCGACGATGCTCATTTTTATCTAAATGGAATGGTAAATAAGCAAAACTGCAGGTTCTGGGCCACTGAAAATCCTAAATCTATTAAATGCACAGATTAGTATAGAGTAACATCACAAGATATAATAGGACCGTTTTTTTTTTCAAAATGACAATGTTAAAGCCGTAATTGGAGAACGATATACTGCTTCAGAATTTTGTGAAACCTGTAGTGGAATATAGACCAGGAATATGGTTTCAACAAGATGGTGCTACCTCTCATACAGCAGAAGCTGTAAGAGCCGTTTTTAGCGGCCGAATAATCTTGAGAAGATGGTGTATTATCAGCCGCACTCTCCAGACCTCACGGCCCTCTTTTTTTTATGGGGATACCTGAAGGGAAAAGTTTTCGCAAAAAAATCCTTGCACAATTCCACAACTCGAGAAAAATATTCGCGTCAAAATTAGGGCAAAAGAGCCAGAGACAAAAGGCAAAAGAGCTTCTTTGTGTGAAGTGGAAAATGGAAGACATTTAAAAGATTTCGTAATAATTAAAAAAAAACTCCATGATCTATTCTTTCGTTTATGCTTTGAATTAATAAAAAACATTAAAAACCAAACATTTAGTGACTGATTAAAACCTCTTCGCGACTTTTGGGCCACACTGTATAAAAACATGGCAGCATTGCATGGAGTACATAAGCAATATTGTTGTTCTAGTGAATTGTGTTCTTATTGGTTTGTCAGGGAAAGTGCACCAATTTTTTTTCAGATATAACGCCAACAAAACGATTATTATTATTATTGTTGCTTTGGAACATATTATGTCGTGTATTAGGTTTATATATACTTGGATGGTTGACGACTGAGATCGTGAAAGGAGGAAACCCAGCAGAAATGCCCCTTCAAAATTAATTGAAAGATTATGTGTTTCAAAAATCATTCCCTAGTAACGTAAAATCAGGAGGTTAAGATTGAAGAGAAAAAAAAACAGAAGCTTAAGCTAAAAGAAGGAAAAAATACCATCCGATAGTAGTACATCGACATCTATGCCAATCAACTATAAAAAAAAACAGTTTTTATTATGGCTGGTAACATTCCTGATAATGACAATAAGCTAAAGCTAGTCGAAAATAAGAAATTAATCATTAGTGAATCAAACCAAGTGAATTTTAATATTATAAATCCTATATACTAGTCAAGAATAGAAAATCTAAATATTAATGAAGGAAACGAAATCCATGAAAACACAAAATATATAAGCCTGAATAAAAAGCTGATGATTTTTTTCATTCTGTTTGTCTAGGCATTTGTGTAACTTGGCTTACCTGTCTATTCAGCCTCAAGCACTCTTTATCAGATATACCTCCCATCGCCACGACACCAGCTACCTTAAGAACGTCAACTCAGACACACCTTGACAGAAAACTCTGGGTGCCATTGTTAGCATTTGACAACTTTTGAAAGCCACGAGGAGGTGGAGATCGCACTTGACTGATCAACAAAATGCTTCGCAGACCTCTCACTAGACTGCTTAGCCTATTGAGCTCGAAAGCTAGTAACGCATGACAAGTTGACGGTGGCAAACCGGACACCTTCAGGATGTGACAGTGTCACGAGCCGCAACACAGGACGGATAGAAGTGACTAGGACTATACGAGCCCTCGGCCAAAGGGACGTATAGTCTAACCCCCTGTGAAAATCTGCGAGTATTTCGGAATTAGTGATCACCAAGGTTGTCGCGGAGGAGGCTTCATTTTGTGATAGTATACGAAGCCAAGAGGCCGCGAACAAAGCAGCCAAAGCTGCAGAAGTATTAGCAACTATGGAATTAAGTGTAAATTAGACCCTGATGAAAAGAACAAAATTTATGGCAATATTTTCATTAAAGCTTTAGGAGAGACGAGCGAGAGAAGCAGCAGAGAAAGCAAATAAACCTCTAGTGACACACACTGCTCTCCCTCCATCATCATAGCGCGGATGAGTTCACGATATCTCTATTGAAAAACTAAGACTTGATTAAAATACTTAGAAAATTATCTAATTTTGAAATAAGACACTTGTTTGGTTTCATATTGTTATATTCAGTTTCCGTGTTTCGGTCAATGACGACCATTCTCAAAGGAATTACAAAATTAACTAAATAAGGAAGGTAATGTTACATTATTTTATAGTGCTAATTGCAGGAAAGTCCAGAGATTAAGAGTTTCGAAATTGGAAATAATTCATTATGACTATTAAGGAGATTATCTCCGTTCCAGATTACCCTCTTAATCTCTAGACCTTCAAGAATGCCTTTTCTGCCTAGTGTATCTTTTTGATATCTGTTAATGTGCAATGTTCGGATAATCGTGTTCTCGCTTTATGGTTTTCTATTGCCTTTTCGTGTTCGGTGTACCTTATCTTGAAGTTTTTTCCTGTTTGTCCTACATATTTTCCGTCACAAATTTTGCAATTTATTTGGTAGATTCCGGATTTTTCTATTGTCTCGATTTTGTTGTTGACTAAATGTTTCTTTAAATTATCTCTATTGACTTGTATTACTTAGATGTTGTATTTGGTTAGTTCTTTTACTATTTTCTCGCTTACACCTGAAATGTATGCAAATTTTTGTTTTCTTTAGTTTCTTCTCCATTAAACAGACGTTTTTGGACTGTTTTTCTCCTTTTTCGTTTAATTATTATATCTACATTCTTTTTGTTATAACCGTTGTTTGTGGCTATTTAATAAATTGTATTTAGTTCTTGTTTAAACTCTTCTTTGTTAAGTGGGATGTTGACTAGACGATGAATGTATGAATTTTAAGCCGAAGATTTGATCTGTTCAGATTAAATCGATGTCGATGGAATGACTGTGTCGGTTGCAGTAGGTTTTCTATACATGGTGTGATTTAAACAGTTATTGTGTATTGAAATACTCAGGTCCAAAAAAGTATGCCATCTGCTTGTTTTTCAATGGCGAACTGAATTTTCTTGTTGATATAATTTAGACTTGTTAAAAATGCTTCTAGTTGTGCGTTGGTGCCGTTCTAAATGCAGAAAATATGGTCGACGTATCTGTACCAAAATTATATGTTTTTTGTGGATGCTTTATCCTTAAATATTTTTTCTTCATCAAGAGTGAGATATTTACCGTATACTTCGAAACCTTTCCTAACTCTTTAATTTGTAAGGAGATGTACATTTCGTACACAAGTAACAAGATGTATGTTTCAGACACAAAGTGGCTATTGATATAAAACCATTGATAATGGTCTATTTATTGAACAATTGTTGTTGTTGTTGTTGAATTATTGTCCAAAATGTACATCTGCTTAAAAACAAAAGTGAAGAAAGGCGTCTAAGTGTTTTAATCAAATTATTATCATTTTCACGTAGCCCAGTCAGAGTATAGTTAATCCATAAACCATAACATGAACGTAACGTAACAAAGTACCAGACTTTATAATAAGTGGATGGCAATGGTAAACGGTCCTTATGTGTACAAATAGTTATACCCATTGCACATTCTATTTTCATTATCAGATCTTTTGATGGAGAAGACATTTTTTTGCTAAATACAAAATATATATTTTTTTAAGTACAAAGGGAAAAAAACAACATTGTAACAGAATATGAGTATAAAATACAATACAACTAAAAATTTAATCCATAAACCATAACATGAACGTAACGTAACAAAGTACCAGACTTTATAATAAGTGGATGGCAATGGTAAACGGTCCTTATGTGTACAAATAGTTATACCCATTGCACATTCTATTTTCATTATCAGATCTTTTGATGGAGAAGACATTTTTTTGCTAAATACAAAATATATATTTTTTTAAGTACAAAGGGAAAAAAACAACATTGTAACAGAATATGAGTATAAAATACAATACAACTAAAAATTTAGTGAATTTTTTGTTGATTAATGCGTTTACTTTGTGATACATCTTGATTAAATTGGAATTAAAACACAGTGACTTTGTTTAACCACTATATTTAATGATTTACTAGACTTCTAGATTAATAATAACTAGCGTGTAGTCAAAATTATAGTCAGGGTAAAAAATTAAAATACAGTGTTAAAACAAAGTCAACGTGTTTTAATTCCAAAAATTTTGTGTTTGCACTAAGTAGATAAATAGAATATGGATAGATGGTTGTAGGTATTCATCTATTTTTATTAGATAATTCATAATACACATATAACGATAAATTGTTACAAATATTTTAATTGCACATGGAAATGTTTGGGTTGCTTTAATAATATTGCTGCCACAGAAAGTCTCCATGACAAAGATTGCTTGTGTATCTCCTACAATTTTTGTTCTTCTTTAGAGCTTAGTTAAAAACTTTTTTTAACTTCTTCCTTCTCAGCTCATTGCCTTTATATCTATTATATGCTAGGTCTTCTTGACATAGTCTAAATATGTCTTCGAAAATAAAATTCTTATTATATGATAAGTGAAGTAAGGAATCATAATATAGAACACTTCACATTATTTTTATCTACTTCCTTTTATATTTTACATTATTTTACCTTTATTTCTGCTCCCAGGTTTTTTCTTTTAGCATTTGATGAGACTAATACGATCTCATTTATTTGCGTGCTTTGTTATTTGTGCTCTGGTAGATGTCTATCTTAATATATACTCAGCTAAAAAATATTACATCATATTTTTCAGCCTATTTCCAAAGCTTATTCAATTTTCTATTTCCTCCTATCCATGCCTGTTTGAAAGCGCCTTATGTTTTTTTCTTTTCTTTTGTTTCCTTCTCCGTATTTCCTTTATTCTTAGCCTTCTTTGCCTTAGGAGCTGTGATGATTGTGACAATACGTTTCTGTCCTCTCGCTGCTACAACAGGGGCACGATTAGGCGTTGCTGGAGCGGTGGCTTCTTTAACGGGTTTTCTGGTACTTTCTACTCATCACCGTCTTCCTTTACTTTATCTGCTTCTTTATCCTCATCATTTCCACAAACGATGACATTTCGGTTGCAAGAACCTCTTCAAACGTTGATGGCCTTGTCTATGAACTGCAAATGATCAAATTATCAGCAGCTTGGACGAAAGCTTCCAAATAACTGTTAATATTTTAAAGGAAAACATGAGGTTGAGCGAAAATCGCAAGATGATTAAGCTTCAAAGATCTCAATGCCGTTTCCGCAATAATAACATTGTAGACCCCGAAAACCATTGTAACATGCGTGACTTGAAGTTTATGGGGAAGACATAAACAAACGGAATGCCATCAACGTTTAAAAATGTTTTTGTCATCTTTGTGTTTTAGAATTCACATACCGCATGGAATGGGTTGATCATCATTTCACTAACGAGAATTTCTTCAAATTGAAGGAATTTTTAGACATTAAGGATTTGGCTGCTGAGAAATGTAAAGTAAAGATTCAAGCCGAAATGGTCATCAAGCCATTTCTTGAAGAGACTATGCACAACGAAGATGATGACCCGGTAATCGAGCTCTCTGAAGACTTAAACAATCTATTCAATCGTATTCCGGTTCACAAGAGAACCAGAGTTATTTCCAAGCAAAGCTTATCGCCTGTTAGTGGACTAGTATGCAACTTGTGCAAGCTTTATATGACAACTGAGAAGGAAAACACCAGGTCATTACAAGTGCTTCATGAAGGCCATCAAGGCTAAGCAATAAAAGACAATAAATGATAAGAAGAAGGCTAAAGAAGCAGTAGCTAGAGGAAACGGTGATGCTAAAGAAGGAGATGAAATGAAGGAAGACGATGATGAAGAAAAAGTACCAGAAGATATGTATGATCCATTTAAAGCTGACGGTAACGAGGAAGAGGAAGAAAAGAACACCAGACAGAAACGTGTTGTTAAATGCTACAGAATTCTCCTTCTTTGGTAGATGTTGTGTTAAACAAAACACAAGTAACAATGTATTTACATTGTTGTTGTTAATTACTGCTATGACAGTTCTCTCATTTTCGGTAATTAGTCCTCTCAATTATGAAAATCAGTGTAAAGTTTAAACAAAAGATAACATTTTGTTAATTGATTGATGGTCGAGTCGTTAATTTCGTAATACATACATCTTGGAAACTTAGTCAAAGAAAGCTTTTTATTTACACAGTTTTGTTAAGTTTATTAAACAATATTTTAATATATGTAAATTTAGTAATTTCCTATGTAAAAATTTAATGTATCTTCATGTTGATTACCAAGTAATTTCAATATAATTGTATGCACCAAGTTGCACCGGCACGCCCCCCGCTTGATTATTCTAATTTCCCCTATTTAAGCACGGTTACGGCCCTTATCGCGGCGTTTAATCAAATTTCACCCCTTCCCAGATTTCGAATGCACGCATCCATCTGCCGCGCTCGAATTGAAACTATTCTATTCATTCGCCGCGGTATCAAGAAATGCATTTAAATAATACGACTGCCACTCTAGCCGGTTTAATTCGGAAACTTAGTTCGTCTGTCAGATGTAAGTGCGTGCTATAAATGCATTTCGGGGCGAGCTTAAAATTACACCGAAATTATCTGTAGGGGATGTGTATTACATTTCCTTAAATGATAGATTGCGCCAAGTTAACTTTCTGGCGTAAAAACTCCCCTTCCTTCGGCGCCATTTAGCATTTACGTTAGTCGTGTTTTGCCACGGTTTCAGTTACAACTGTAATAAATAATCATCTCTTACTGTATATTGACGGTTTCCATCTTCTGAAATTTAGTATTTATTTTAATTACTTACTTAAAACGAAAACTTCTTTCACGACGGGTTAACAGAAAATTTAATTCAGCGTTCTTTAAAATAATTTCGCCGGCATGAACTTATTATAATTAGAGTAAGGAATTAAAGAACTTTAATATTGAGTAAATGATATCAGAAAACTTGTTTAAGTTACGTTAGTATGTGATATTTCTTCTTTATATATGTTGCCATGTAATTAGGAATTTTCCTATAGGGAAATAAATAAATAAATGGTGATTAAATAAAGAACAAAGAGGCATGAAAAAGGTTGGGAGAAAACTATGCTTAGAGGTGAATAAATGCAGGTTGAAAGAAAAATAATTAGAGGATATTTTAATTGATATTTATATTTACGCATATATACAAATAATGTGATTAATCTAGCGATAGAAACTTTATTGTATTTTTAATAGTTAAAAATTCATTAAACGATTAAATTTTCATGAAGAGAGTAAGCAATGCGAACGGTAATTACTAGGGGGGAGAAGCTGAGTCGATCCATCTGATAAAAATGATAATAAAGAACTAAACAATGACATTTAAATAGAGGATTGGGTCCGAGGGATTGAATAATTAACATAAATGAGAGGAATTAGAATATCTTAATTGAAAGAAGTTAAGTGCCAACTAATACCAGTGATAGATGGAGGATAAGTGCAGCGAAACGAAAATTCATTGAAATCCCTCGAACCGCATTAAGTTTCAACAGAGACATCAGGAAAATTAGCATTTGCCCTTAATTAATCATCGTGTTATTTATAACGGAAACAACAATTAAAAAGACGGATCGGGTACGTAAGAAATGTATCACGATAATTTGTTTCGAAACATACCATAAATTCTTGTCTGGAACCTACCTTTTTTTTTAACTGAAATCCGATACATTTGTCTGTATACAAAATGAAAGCATAATTAATTAGAAATCTAGAGAAGAGTTCGTTTCAATTTATCATTGCATCATTTATAGTATACATATTTTTTTAACGAAGCCCGCTTGTAATTAGTAAAACGCACATCGATAATTAACTAATGAACACAACAATATAATTCAATAAACCATAACGTATGCACACGGTATGATCCGTATAAATATATTCATCACAATCACTTTTGTAATTAATTACTTAACGTGTGGAAATAATAATCACCGTTATTACCATTCAAATTGTTGGAAACTATTTCGTCTAATCTCCTATGATTACAGAAGACACGAAAATTGCTTTCGAAATTCCGTCGGCCCTTCTGTTGACCATTATCTAATCAAATTCATTTTGGTCGTATTTTTTTTTTGACCATTATCTAATCAAATTTATTTCCATTATAACACGGCTAGAAATAATTACGTTTCGAGACTTCCCGGGTATTTTATATACTTAAAAACAGGGAAACTCAATCTGTCAAAGTTTAAGTAACGTAGTTTCATGAAATATGGCTGCACCCCGGCGAGATATGCATAAGTTTTAAGGTGGAGGATGATATCGCTTGATTATGCAGTGTGTGCTGAGCACATGGGAGGTTTTAATCAAATTTTAAAACTCGTATTTAAAAGAAGGTAGACGCTCAGGTCTCGTAAAATTTAATATTTAGAGGTACTATAACTCATGGCATATAATTAATAAATAATAAAACAGAGCAAGTGATTTAGTTTAGAATAGAGAACTATATTAAAATATTTTTGGAACAATCATAAAAAAACAAGAATATAGGATTTTATATGCAAAGTCGTATTTATTTAAGTTTTAATTAACAAATTGGCATTATACAGGAAATAAATGAAAGTTTATATTTCAATGGATCCCTTAGAATTATACTTCTTTTTAGAAGTAAACAAAAGGAAAATCTGAAATAAAAAGAGAAAAGGCAATGATGTGAGCAAAGTTTGGAAATAAATTAGAAGAGGATGGCAGAACAAATACAAAAATGTGTAAATTAAAATAAATATAAAAATATTTTATGGAGCACTGAAGAAAATGAGGCTGCCCAACAAATCAAATAGTGTATTCAAAATTAAGAACAAACAGAACGAGATCGAAATTATGAAAAGATGGCGAGAATATTTCATGCATTGTATTTCATTAGTAGTAATATTTTTTTATCCAATGTGTTCACATAATAAAATCGAAAATGACAATAAATTCTTACAAAAATTTTGTTTGCACATGGATAGGCTTGAGTTCATAATAAAATATTCTTCCACTCTTGCCTGCATCGATGACGCTGCTGTCACAGAAGGTCTTTATAATGACGGTTCAAGGAATTATTGACAACGGAAAACAGGAATACAGAGGAAATTCTAAAGGAAAATAAGCTAAAGGAATTCAACGAGGTATAGGTAATAGCAGAGGAACTAAGACAAATAATAATATCATTAATAAATAGATAAGCTCTAGGAAAGAATAGAATAACGACGGAAATTAAAAAAATTACAGCAAAGGAATTGAAATTTTACTAAAAATAATAAATAATGAATGACAGGAAGAAAAAATACTTTCTGAGTGGACAGAAACATTACTAGTATTAATTCACAAGAGAGGAGAAAAACAAAATTGCAACAACTATCGAGGCATAAACTTACTGAACACGATCATTAAAATCTTGGAACAATTAATTGAGAGAAGAATTAGAAATAAAATAGAAAGTAAATTACACGATGCACAAAGCAAATTTAAAGCGAATAAATGGGCTTCTTCGCCTGAAGAAGCCACAGTGTGGCGAAACAATTGCAGCGTCTTACAATATATTTTTAAAAGTAATTATATAGTTTTATTCATAGTGAAGATGAACTTTCAACATTTATCAGCCTCATCAATCAATTATTCACACTAAAACAAATTACCAAAAAAATGCACCAACAACGTATTTTTTTTGATTTAGCATACATAGACATACAGAAATCATTTAATACAGTTAGTAGAAGATTAGTATGGAACATTTTAGACAAACATGAAATTGACCACAAACTGATAAGACTTACTCGAAGAATATATGACGATAACACTACCTTCATAATACAAAATTACTATATATCTGAACCGTTTAAGGCAAGCGATGGACTGATGCAAGGGGGTGGGCTAAGCTCGCTATTATTTATACTATTTACGGACTAAATTAATAAAAAAAATGCAGCATCCAGACAAAACCACTAAATATATGATTCCATAAATTAAATAACATTGGAATAACGTATGCTGATGATGTGGTCATATATGGGAGCAGCAAAAAGAATATCTAAAAAACCTAATAGTATGGAAGTAGACAATAAATGAATATAGAATGAAGATCAATATACAGAAGACAAAGTAATGGTGATCGGAGATAGATAGAAATTAAACGTAATAGTAGACGGTTAATAAACATAACAAGTGGAAAGCTGTAAGTATCTAGGAATAAATATTGAAACGAATGAGAAATGCGAATCAGAAACAAATATTTGATTACAAAATACATCAAAACTCTTCAGCTCAATGAAGAAAAACTTTATACCAAATATAGAAATTACAAGCGGAACTAAATTAAAGGTTTTCAAATCTATATACAGGCCTATCATTTGGATGTGAGACGTGGAAACTGAATAATGAACAAAAAAAGTCAGGTTCAAGCGATGGAAATGAAATTCGTAAGGGCAGTCAAAGGAATTACAAAAATAGACAAAATACAAAACACAAAATTTTGAGAAGAACTGGAAATGGAAGATAAAATGTATTAAAATGAAATGGAAGAATTGGTAACATTTATAGAAAGGAGACACATGACACATTTAGAAAGGATAGAGGACAACAGAATAACGAAGAGGGTATGACCAATTAATAAATAATAGTTTAGTTTAGTTTAGTTTATTTACTTTACAAGTCCTACAAAAAAAATATACAAAATAAGATAATAAGATACATTTACAATAACTTGAATTTAGATCGCAAGACTTGAAGGCGGAGTTCACAGGGCAGTGTTCTTCCACTCAAACCATTGTTTCCTGTTTTCGATGACGATCAGGAGGTCATTTTTACCATTGAGGCAATATTTTAGCCATTACTAGAGGCTATTTTTATCCAATTTTCTTGGAGTTATATAATTATGTGTATGTCAATGTGACATTTTTGGTTTATAATAATTAAGGACTAGGAGGCCACCCATCCACCTTGCATAAATATTTTTTATTACATTTCTGTCACCGTTTTTATCTATACTAAACAGCAGCAAATTTAGTCAAATTATGTCCAGCATTTAAACTCTGTGTTATAGCTAAAGCTTCAATGTATATGTAGGGTGGGCGGGTGTCCACCATTCCACCCTCCAATTACCATAATTTTAACAAAAATATAAAGGAATATTCACGTGATTTTTTATCTGTAATTTTTTATTATAATTTTTAAATATTCTTTAGTAAACCTAGGGCAATGTTTTAAAAATTGGAGGGTGGTTAGTGGCCACCCACACACCCTACATAAATAGTGATAAAAATAATTACATATGGGGTAAGATGGTGGCTTTTATTCCACCTTTCAAGTTACTAAACATTCGCTTGAAATTTTCTGAATAAATTCAGATTACTAAGTACCTCAATATACTTGTGTGTTTCTTTATTTATTGTTTAATACTTGCTGGCTAGGTTACTAATCACCAAAAATTGTTTGTGTTTAATTTGTTAAGGAAATCATTATTTATATTTTAATTACCCTTTATCAATATTTTCTTAACATCCTCGGCACAGTTTTTATTTACGACAAAGATGACAGCAATTTTATTATGAAGGAGATACGATGACTTTGTTTTATCACTTTATTAAACATTTGCAAAACAAAGTCATCGTGTCTCCTTCATTATATTCAAGACGTACCACAAAGTGAACGCCTCCATAATTAAGCAATTTTATTGTCAAAGATGTTCAGCATTTAAACTCTGTGTTACATTCTAAATTTCAATATAGGATAGGTGGATGGCCACTGTATAAAAAAAAATATAAAAAGTCAAGAGAGCTACAGACCTGTAACTTTATTTAGAAATTTGTTCTTGAGTTACGTAAAGATTTATTTTATACACTTGGAAAATAAAAACACTAACACTTTCTTCACTAATGTACATCTAGCAAAATTAAATTAAATTGTGAAGAAAGTGTTAGTGTTTTTATTTTCCAACTGTAACTTTATTCATAAAAATTTAAAAGTTATTGAAAAAGTGACGTTAAATAGTAACTATTGTATCTAGGCAAATATAATCTATTTGACTAATCGTTGAATAGGTTTCTAGAAAATATATATATTAACACATACAGCAATTTATAAACACAATCGTGTGCGTTCTAAGTTATTGAACATAGTTTTAGTTTGCTATTGATAATGGTCACTTTGTGACCGAAATGCGCATTTAGCAATAAATAAACCGAGTGGAAAAAGTGTCAAACTAGTGTCTTATTTAAATGAAGATTATTTATAAATGTAGGTGTACTACAGGGTAATGTCTTCGGTCCGGTATAATAATTCGTAATAGAACGATTAAAATGACATAGGCTGATATTACTAACATTTTAATCTCTCGAAAAGACTTCGAAACACTGAATTACAAATCTGATGAAGCTTTACAAAAACATAAGGAAAATATACTCATACTAAAAGGAAAGAAAATATCTTTTAACTAAGAATATCATGCAAAAACAAAATATCTGTTGCAAAACAAAAATAATTCTAATAGAATACCGGCAATCATGACATTTCAAGATGTTAACTTTATTATTTACTGGTGTATTCTCGCAAATCTGGAGAGAAGTTCGTATTTGTCGCGTTATGAAGACCGGTGCCACAACGAATATAGAAAGCTATAGGCCTATATCCACCTTGCGTTGTTTCTCAAAAGTGTGTTAAGTGACCAAATCTACTACAATGTCTGTGAGAAGCTGGCTATTCAATAACATAGCTTTTTTAAAAAGAGGTCTACAACAATCAAATTGTGCAACTTAACTCAGCTAGTCTTAGAAGCTATGGACCTAAGTAAACAAGTTGATGTTATGTACACTGACTTAACTAAAGTCTTTGACAGACTTAATCATGGTTTAATCATCAGTCAGCTTAATGATTATGGAAATAATTACAATATAATTTCAACTATTATTTTGATCCAAAAAGTATTCGGCAAGCAGTAACCTAAGTTCCCTGCTGTTTCTTCTTTACTTTATTTCAATCTGGGATAAATTTAAATGTAATGTCTTAATGTACGCAAATGCTTTAAAAATTTATACAATCGGATGCTGAATGCTTAAAGTTACAGAAAGATCTCAACCAATGATGCAATAACAATGAATGATCAATAAATATTACTGAATGTAATATACTTTACTTGGAAAGTAAACACTATTTTATATAATTATATACCATTAGCAATGTGCCCATTAATTAATGCACAGAAGTGAAAGATTTAGGTGTAATATTTGATCATTATAATTAGATGATAAATAGCCAAAAAGGGATTAAGTGTTTACATTTTTAGCAATTCAGTTTAAATATTTTGAATGGTTTTGTTAAGATGGGGAATAAAAAAAACATCACCTGGTTAAAATCTAAAGAAGAAATATCTGCAGTAGTTTAGAAAATGTATTAGTCTATCATAAATATAACTTAAAATATATCTACCTAGTCCTTGGAAGATATGAGACTGATGATACAATATTTCCAAATTTTCTTCTTAATTAATTGTACAAAACTTTAAAATTAACTTATTTAATTTCAATCTTATTTGCAACGTATAGGGCGTCCAGGGTATTCACTTTGGAAACGTTTCAATTTCTTGATCTTCAAGCTTTTTTACTTTGGACACGTTAACGTCGTAAAATTTCTTGACGGTCGTCGTCATGTGGTATTGTTCACCCTCACGTACACTAAGAACACCAAAGTGTTGTGTTCAATCTTCTTCATGGCGGCTTCAGTGGTTAGTGGGTATTTGATGTTGATCATGAACCGCATGTACCGTTCTTGGTTAGGACAGATTTCCTCTTGTACTTGAGCTTATAGACCAGCTTGAATATGTTCACATTTTTTAATACTTGCTTGCATTTTAATAATTGAGGGTTAAATATTTGTAGATTTCCAAGAAGGCACAGTGTGGCAAAACATATGTAGTGTTTAAAGTAAACCAAATTGGAAAATCTAACAACTATAATATTGAATATGGATTTTCAACGCATAAGTGCCTCAACAATCAATCAAAAATTGTTTGTGATTAGAAAGCCTTATTTGTATTTTAATTAATGGGTCAACCTTCATCAATATTTTTATTATATCCTTGACATAGTTTTTATCTGCAACGACAAAGATGACAGCAATTTTATTGTCAGTAATGTTCACATTTAAACTCTTAAACCTACCTTTTAAATTTCAATAAATTATTAAGGTATGGACCTAAAACTCTATTAATAATAAAACAAGCAACGGCAAAAAGTTATTATTATTTCTAGGCAAATGTAATCTATTTGACAAATCGTAGAATGGGTTTTTATAAAATATATTAACACGTACTGCAATGGATAAATCATCAAGATAAAGGTATAAAAGTAGGTGTAACACAAGGCAGTGTCTTCGGTCTGTTATAATTCGTAATACCAGTATTTATAGTAATAACGATTTACTAAAAAGATAAAAGGAACGAATATAACAACATATGCTGATATTGATAACCTTTGAAATAAGACTTTGATACATTGAATTACCAATCCTATGAAGCTATTAAAAAAATTATTGAATATAAATTCAGTCTAAATGCATAGAAAACGTTTTTCATTACACTATTACAAAAAATAAAATAAAAACTTATTAGAATTAACTACAAAATAATTTAGTATGTGTTACACTATAAGGAGTTTTAAACATGTTTTCAATTTAAAGACCATAATAACAATATAAAATATTCTTAGATGAGCATAAAGCACTATAAAAGTTAAAGTCATATATATTCCTGTAATGTTTCAAATGCTTGTCGATACATTAGAACTTTTACTGAGATATGAAGTTAACTCTTATAGTTCTTTAATCTGATGTGAGGATATATTTAACAGACAGATGGAAGCTTTAAAAAGCTCAAATTGAATTATATAGAAACATGTCGAGACAAATTTTATTGTTACAAAATTAGACATAATTATGATACCAATTTTTTTTTGTTTGTATATTTCTTGAGTAGATAAATATTAGATTAAATAATAGGTAATAATAAGTAAAAGTTCACTTTCTTCACAGTTCTAAAACTCGGTTAACCAGGAAGTCATGCTATTTCTTGAGATACATTCATGTGTCCAAAACATTGTCTACAATTTTTTTTCATCTACGAAAAATACAGATGTTGACAAATTTAAAAAAACTTTCTAAGTTTTTGGGCTTTCCCTCTTCTTTTTCAGACAAGTATAGCGTCTGCTATCTAATAATATAATAAGTATGTCTAAGATATTCCGGTTTCTTCTCGCCTGGTTGGAATTTGTAAATCTTGACGTTTCTATGACTTTTCATTCGCCCTCTTCAAGAGTTCTAATTTTAAAAATTATTAGGTCGTTGTGTGCATTGTTCGGCTTCTTTTGATTGGTCTTGGATGATTTGAGTCTTTATTCCGGTAGATCAGAGGTGGTATAATTGTTGCAATGATAATCTGGGGATCAATATCATTAGAAGGCGTACAGGTGTACTGATTGCTGGCTTTCATGTTAATGGCAATCTTGTGCCTTCATTTCTTTTCTTAAAATTAAGTGGATATTTTTCTATCTCTTTGGCTTCCCTGATAATCTTTTCTTTGTAATTGCTTACGGTAATTATTTTTATTTATATAGTCGAAATTTATTCTGTGATTTGTAACTGTCATATGTTAAAATATTCAGAAATTTGTTTCATGTTTTTAGTGCTTGTCTATTTTCCTTTCTTTGTGTACAATTTTTTTAGTTTTTATACAAAATATACATACATTTTGTTCATTCTACACATGAGATAAATCACTTGGTTCTCTAATAGGGTGTGATTTTTGGGATTTCGAGGTAACTTTTTATATTTGTTTCGGGTTTATAAACTGTTCTATTATTGAATTTCCTGAGTAGATTGCCGATATTATTTGTTTTTTCTTTTATATACTGTAATATAGCGTCTGATTCGTATTGTTTTTCTTCCTTTTGTCGGCTGTTTGGGTGTCTCGTGTCGTGAATTAATTTTTTTCCTTAAAATTATTTTGTTTGAGAGCGGACTGAAGAATATTCATTTCGTTGTTGATGTTGTACTTGTCGATAAGTCCGATTGACCTTGTAATCAGTGTTTTGGCTACAGAATGAATTTGTGCTGGTTGGTGATGTGATTGTGCATTCAGGCATCGATTTGTGTGTGTCTCATTTCTCTAGATGGTGTGTCCTAGCTGGCCGCTCTCCTTTCTTCTTAGTTGTATATCTAGAAAGGGTAGATTTCCCTCTTTCTTCATCTACTCTATTCCATATCATGAAGATGACTTGAAGGCGCTAACAAGTCATCATATTGAACCAAATCTGTGCTTCAGTATGTGGACGACATCCCGAAGCACAGACTCGGTTCCAGATGATGAGATGTTAGCGCCTTCAATTCGAAATCTTTCATAAAAAGGTTGACTACGATTAGAGATAATAGTCAGCCTATTGGGGATCTGCCCTAAATAGTTTTCATTTTTATACATTTTGGGTGAGCTGAAAAATTTTGGGTAAAGATTTTTCTTTTGATTTTGTGGCTTTTTTTAACGTCGTCTGGGAAATAGTATTCTGCATTTTAGTTTTGGCAAGTTCCTCTAAATATGTTGGATAAAAATTGTTTTTTTTTGTAGGCCGAGTCTTCGATCTTCGTTATTTTTATTTATCATAATCAGTGCTGTTCATTATTACTGTGGCATTGCCTTTGTTCTCTTGTATAACTATGATTGGTTTGCTTTAAAGTTTTTTTATGGTTTCTTCTTTCTTCCTTCGTAATATTAGATCTTGGTTGTTGATGTTACTTATTGTCAATGATCTCTGTGTTGTTGTGATCTAGGTGTTCGATTGATACATCCTCAATTGCTGACGATTTTCTCTGTTGGTATGCAAGATAATATTATCTTGAAGTTGAATCCCTTCTCTGGTGCTTTCATTGTGACTAGATATATTTGTTTGTTGGATAGATTGTATACTAACTGAGGTTTATTTTTAGGTGTTTATTTTTTTGTACGTAGACCGGCCTGTTAAATTCTACAATTTGTTTCTTCGGCTTTTATTTGCCATCGGACTCTGCTTTCTGACGAGTAAGATTTTATACCTTATTTCATAAGAATTTGTATTTCGTTTTCTAATTATAGTTGTAATTTCATACAAGAAATTCCTACGGTATTGAGATCCCTTTTGGCTGTATCGATAGCTTATGTATAAATAAATACTCTCCTCTTAATAGTAACAACCCATAAATTAGTATTACATGGTAATGACTAGTAATACACCATAGATAATAAGATTAATAGCTTATCAATAAACTGGCCTGGTACAATGATGCCAACAGACGCTCCCCTCAATAGATACACTTATAAGGCTGTTCTAATTGGTATTGGCGTTGATTTTGGAGATTTTTTACCTAACCGTGATGTTACTATTAGTTACCGACGAGGTGTTAGACGCCAGGAAATAGAATTCCCTTACCTCAGACCCAAAGACATGAACCATGCAGTTGTAACTACCCCCAGACCTACAGCTCAATAGCGATCCAGTTAAAAAACTAGGTGAAGCCCATGTACTTCAAGGCCGAAATTTGTAATCACACGATCTCGAACTTTAAAATCTACCATCGTGGATATCAAGCTTATATTGGGTACACTGATCTTTGGTTTGAAATGTGTGAAATTGTTTTTTTTTTCTAACTAAACTCACGAGAGAAGATGTGATATACAGTATGGGATTACTACCGACAATCTCCTCCATGAGAAAGCGTGTTAATTGTGTCAGGCTGCTAAACAGGCCCTCCCTGGGCTTGCACTGGAAGTACCGATTTCCAAATTACGATTGCGAACTGATCGTATGATTTACAAAATAAAAAACAACCTAGTTAGAACCAGCATAAATCTACAATCTAAAATTCACAACTAACAAACAAGGAGAAAATCAGACTTTACAACTGAATTTTCCTTGTATAAGCAATCGGTCCTGATTTGGTTTCTCTATGTATGAAGTATGGGAATGTATTGTGATCTAAAAAACTTTTTGGAACATTTTTTTCCAACGATAAAATATTAACATAAACTTTTAAATGGATTGAAATTTTTAGACACTAAAACTCAAAACCATGATTAGAATTTCTAAGAATATAAAAGTGGAATGGGAGTCAATATCTAACAATATAAAATTATTTTTTCTGCCTTTTAAATGTATCATTTTAATTTAGTACCCTTAATTATTACTTATATTCATGGTAAGTAAATATACTTCAGGGCTTATTGGGATAGACCAAGGGTACCTTAGGGTAATCAAAAAAATATATATTAGCCTATGTCAAGAGTATCCTAGGGTAATGAAGATAATTGCGATAGGTCAAAAATGCGCTATAGTAAAGTATTTTTTAAGGGTAACTGTGAAAAGTAAGGCATTATGTTGTACAATTTAATTTAAACTTAAGATTGTGCTAGCACAATGAAAATATCTTTGAGATAGTTCAAAAATACGCTAGGATAATGACAGATTTATTGGAATAAATTATATCAATTTGACTAAATTAAAATTGTTCGGCTTTTTTCAACTTGAATAGGAAAAACCATTATTATAAGGCAATGAAAACAAAAACAAACAGAAAGCCAACCTTAGGACAATGTAAAATTTATAAGTCTAGATTAAATGTACGATATGCATAATTGGGATAAGTCAAAAATACGCTATGGCAATGAATTATTTAAAAAAAGGTTGAACAGTCAGATCGGATATTGTAATATTATAAAACTTCTTTTTAATGAAATAAGTGCATTTCTATTGGAGTAACTGATTTAAATGATTCAATATGAGTTGAGATTTTAATACGTACATTTTCATTAAATAAATGATAAATAAAGTAAACAATGTTTTTTCTAATAATTTAAGGATTTTTTATTACGGCCAAAATTTGAATAATTATTAAAAATATTAATTTATGTTATTATGCAAATTAACACACATCCAATGCCAAAGTAAAGAGTTATGATTTTTACTGGATGCTATAAACAATTGCACACAGTAAATTATTATTAAAACTATTTTTTTGGACACCATAGAGGTGCATAAATTACTTTCAGCTCCGTGCAGTGTGGCATGCACCATTATCACGTACTTTATTTAAATAAAAATGCTGTAAATTCGGTGGCACGGCCCGAACTCACTTTGTAAACATCACTAATTAGTTTGGGTATGGTAGGTTGGAAAAAGGCAACACCTGCATCGTATAACACATTTCTACGTAAGATGAAATACACGTTACCAACAAATCTTTGGAAACGTAACAAATGCACAAAACTAAATTTAAAAGGTTTTGGGTATGCATTGAATATTTAAAATATGAAGATCAATGCATACCCAAAATATTTTAAATGTAGGTCTCTGCATTAGTTACGAAGTCGAAATTATCTGTTATTTTTAAAGCTTGGTACTTATAGATATCAATGATATGATGACTATGTGATCATATCATCGATTATTCCTATTTTTTTAGATTATTTTTAATATCGATAAATAGAAAAAACATACAATTTAATTTGTTATTATTGTGCATTTCAATTGATTGTAATTACCTGATTGTAGAAGCTTTTACTTTTTTGTATGATACTTATAAAGTTAAAATAATATTGGATTGTAATTACGTTTTGATCGGAATCGATTAAATCAAAATTTCAATAATTTAAATATTAAGTGCTCTATTCATTCATATTTATTTACGCTATCAAAACATATTTCCCAGTGCGATAAATCAAAATTTCGGGGCCTGATTAAAATTTAATAAAAAGCAGTCAAGAAGGCGGAACGGATCCCTGTTTCATCTTCGGGATCGTTGGCCGGAGTGGTCGGGCGACGGGGACGGGGACCGCCGATGCCATGGGTAGAGGGGGGCAGGTTTTTATTCGCCCCGCGAGAATTCAGCGGCAATCAAAATCATTGTTTCAGAAGTTCTGAAACTCCGAACGCGGAGCAGAGCAGAATAATTTAGTTGAAATCTGTTAAATACCACGAGAATTGTCTTAGCAGTTCACCACGTGCCGAGCTTCCGAAGTCGTTATGTAACAATGCAGGATGCTGGATACAGCCGACATCCAAATGCCTGTTACAATCCACTATTCGGCAATGAAAATTCAATGTGGAAGTCATACGTAAAGATCCGTGAAATTGAATGATGGCGCCTACATGCGCCAGGAATTTTACTGCTGTTGAATTGTTATAGTCGTTGGATTTTAGAAATATGACTGGTTTAGTTTATGTTAATGTAAACACTTTCTTATTGAAAGGATTATTTTCCATTGGAGGAAGTAATATGTGTTTATGTTTAACAAAGCGCGTCGTAAATATTTTTCATTATAGTCCACCAGAATTTTATAGATACGAGTATATAAAAGATAATGATGAAACGTTACTCGCTTGTACTTTGTGTACTTTGATGGTAAAGCTAGAATTAGCTAATATGTACAAAAGGAAAATATTAAATATGAATGAAAAAAGTATTAGTAATAACAGAGCACTTCTTCACTAAGCCCTAATAACTAACAACTCTTAGCCTGTAGTTACTATCCAATGTAAATAATTGACTATAATTATTTGTAGAATTTGATTGCATATAAAGGTATGAAGGTCATTGACATCATTTTTAAATAGTTATTATAAATTTAATTTTTTCTTATTTTTCGTTTTAAGATCCTATTCACTTTATTTTCCTTGAATTCGTTGTAATGGTTGAAACCATAGTCAGTAAATAAATTCCGTGTGTGGTATTGACAATGCACAGTTTTAATAATCATGTGATAAAGTTCCTTAAAAACCTGGATCATATGATCTTGTTGTGATTATTAATAATATCACTATTTCTTATAATAATTAATCCATCAAATTTTTGTTTTAATCAATTGTTTCATTAGTAAAATGAGGTGTTGTCCTATTGAAAGTCCATATGATATAGATCAATATTTTTCAGTTTAGGATAAAAATATCAGTTATTATCTTACGATTACGAACATTTAATTGTTTTGTAATAAATATAAATTATAACTGTATTTAATGTCTACCAGAAAACCCGTTTCTGCACTTTAATACGCGATACTCCACTGAACAAACAATCAATCGTAGCAATTAAATTATATGGGGTTGACGGATGACTATCATCCAACATTCCGTTTACTTCCGATCGGATCTGATTGAAGGGAGGGTGATGAGGCCACAGTATGTTTCCCTATATACTCTATCATTCTAGTTCCCTAGTTCTCGAGTCACCCCATTTATTTTTTATTAAAACGAAGGGGGAATATTAAAAACAATATTCACTGGTAATACATTTTTAAATTCTCACTAATAATATTTGTGAAATTTTCTACCTTATTCATACATAGTATTTTTTCCTTAATAGATCTAAGATTAAGTCAATTGTTCTTAAAGAATATTATAGTTATATATATTAATAATGGATTTAACGATTTAAAATAACTTCCTGTCCATAATATTTTTTTTTAATTTTTCTAAACACATCAAAAGCAGATTTGCTCTCATAAATTTAAGCTCTGTGTGTAATTATTTTCATTCCAGCTTCAGTAAATTAATTGTTTCTGAAAAATATTCTTAGTAATTCTTAGTTTTAATAGATTTTGGAGATTAGAAACAAATTCGTTTTTTAACAATGATTAGTCAATTGATTTTGGGGAATAATCAAGTTAGGTTCATTCTTAGTTTTAATAGATATTGAAGATTTAAAACAAATTTCGTATAACACTATTTTTATAATCATCGACAGAAGTTTTTCTTCTATAAATTTAAGCTTTGGAAATTGCCAAATGCCACTGCTTTTGAGGAATGTTATAGATATGTTCAGTATATATACCTAACCTAACCTTAACTAACCTAAGCTAACCTAACATAACCTAACCTAACTTTTGAGGAATATTATAGATACGTCCAATATACAGGGTGTCCCGTTAATGCGGGGAAATGGCTGGACCATAGATTCCTGGGGTCAAAACATGACTATTTAACGCAACTTATCTATATCCAAAAATTTAAGGTTAAGCCGGAATTTGGCTTCAAAGTTTCAAAATTTTTTATTTCTTTTGTTTATAACAATTGAACGCTTTATTTGATTTGAATGAAATTTATTAGTAATAAATACCATAATATCATACATCATTTTAGTTATATTGGCCATTAGTGATTGACAGGAAGTATAAAAAAACCGTAGTACCACCACTTAAAAACTAGAATATTTTTTTATTGATGCATCCAATAAAATCCAAAAAAATCTACTTAAAAGGGCATTAGATTTAAAAACTTTTTTGATTCTTACTTATTTTTGATATCTTGTACGGTTTTTGCACAAAAAAATAAAATATGAATATAGTATACTCATTATGCACTCATTAATAAGTAAATAAACTTACTCAATTGAATAAAAATTAAATAATATCAATTAATAAAAGAAATCAAAACAGCATCTAACACTTTTCAAACAATTTTCTTTGGAAAATCCTAATACAAACAAGATATCTGTTTGTTCCAAATATGAATATTTATGAACTATAATAAAGTTAAAAATTAATTGTCAAAAGATTAATTAATTATTATTATACATAATATACATTTTTTAAACAAAGACGGCCACGAAAAACATTTATTTTCGATTCGATGAAAAACTATATTTTGTTTTTACTAGATAAAAAATATATATTTTATTTTTTGTGGGAAAACCGTAAAAGATATCAAATATTATTAAGAGATGAAAATGTTTTTAAATTTAATGTTCTTTCAAGTAGTATTTTTTTAGTTTTTATTAGATCCACCAATAAAAAATATTTTAGTTTTTAAGTGGTGGTACTACTGTTTCTTATACTTCTTGTTAACGAATAATAGTCATAATAACTGAAATGATGTATTATATTATGGTAGTTATTAAAAATAAATTTCATTCAAATCCAATAAAGCGTTCAATTGTTAAAAACAAAAGAAATAAAATTTTCGGAACTTTGAAGCCATAATCGTCATATTTTGACCAAAGGAATCTATGGTCCAGTCATTTCCCCGCATTAACCTAACCTAACCTAACCTGGTATATAGATTCTGACGATTAGAAATTCTGCTATTTTTATTTTGCTAAATTTCTAATCCTCAAAAAACGCTTTTCTTCCATAAATTTTGCTTCTGAGAATCACTTCTTTGTCAGTTGCCATAGTTGGCCAAGTTAAGCATTAATATATTTTAAAGAATAAATCAAATTGCTACTGAGACTAACTTTCAACATATTTTCTAATCACCAAAATTAGTTATTCCTTTATAAATTTGAGTTTTGGTTCTTTGCTTCATGTTTGATAATTCAATTAATTCTGAAGGATAATAAACACACGTTTATTATTAATAGAGTTTGATGTTTTGAAACAAATTCCTAATAAGAATAATATATTATTATTTTTCTAGTCGTCAAAAGCAGTTTTATTCTTCTATAAATTAGAATTTTGTGTGACGCTGTTTGTTGCTAGGTACAGTAACTTAATTGTGTTATAGAAATATTATTTAATTATTAATAAATTTAGGAGAATTGAAATGAATTTCAGCTAAATAATTTGTTGCAAATTTTCAAATAACTGAAAGAAATTTTTCTTTTATAAATTTGATTTTTAAGTTACAAATACCTCAATTTTATTACACTTATCTTTTGGGGAAACATTATGAAATAATACGTAAAAACTTTAACCTATTTCATGAACAAAATGTCAACTCTTTTAAAAAATATTGTAGTCACATTCATTATTAAAATATTTTGAAGATTGATGATTTTGAAAATTTCTGCTCCTGATAAGTTTTCACAATTTTTTTAGTCGCCAAGAGTAGTTTTTGTTTTTATTTTGCGTATCAGTATTAGTATTTTGTTTCTAGCCATGATAAGTCAATTGTTTATAAGGGTATTAAAGTTACGTCAAATTTACATTTTGAACATTTGAAATAAATCTATACTAAGAATGTTTTTTTTTAATCACTAAATACAGCTTCTCTTCCATAAATGTTTAAGTTTTGAGTTTTTAGTGTCACCATTTTGTGTCTAGCTACAATAAATTAATTATCTTATGAAATAATAAATTCTATTTAAAAAAATAAACCATTTAACTTTAAGATTTTTTTTTATTTTCTAATCACTGAAAACGAGATAGATTTAAGTTTTAAGTGTCACCGTTTTGCTTCTAGCCACAATAAATCAACTAATTTGTGAAATAATAATGTTATAATAACTACAAGTATATTTAAAACAAATTAAACAAATTGGCGTGTTTAATTTTTTGGTCCATAAATTTTACTTTCTTGCTAGACACAATAAATCAATTGTTTTATAAAATAATAAAGCTACGTTTACTATTAGTAAATTTACAAAAAAATTAAACAAATTGGCGTTAATTTTTCTTCAAATCACTGAAACTTTAATAATAAATTTGAGTTTTGACTATCGCCATTTTGTTTCTAGCTAAGATAAATAAATTGTTTAATGAAATAATAAAGTTATGTTCACTGTTAGTCTTTAAAAAAATATAAACAAATTGGTGTTAAGAATTTTTCACCGAAATCGGGTTTTGGTCCATAAATTTGAGTGTCGCCATTTTGCTCCTAAACACGATAAATCAATTGTTTTAGGAAATAATAAAGTTACGTTCACTATTAGTATATAAAAAAATCAACAAACTGGCGTGAAGAATTTTATTTCCTTTTAATCACTGAAATCTGTTTTCGGTCTATAAATTTGTTTTTGTGTTTAGACAAGATAGATTAATTGTTTTATAAAATAGTAAAATTACGTTCACAACTAGTACATTCAAAAATTTAAACAAATTTACGTTTATATTTATCTTATTCTTATCTAATCTCTGAAATTGGCTCATAAAATTGAGTTTTAATTATCTCCATTCTGGTTTTAGCCATAATAAATCAACTTTTTTAGAAAATATTAAAGTTACGTTCACATTTAAAAACATTTAAAATGGCGTAAGAATTTTTTTCTTTTCTAATCACTGAAACCCAGTTTTTGGTCAATAAATTTTAGTTTTGAACATCGTCACTTTGTTTCAAGCACTAATAAATCAATTGTTGTATGAAATAATTAAGTTACTTATATTTAAAAAAAATTAAACAAATTGCAGTTAAGAATTATTTTCCTTTCTAATCACCTTGTTTTTGGTCCATAAATTTGATTTTTGTGTGTCAACATTTTATTCCTAGACACGATCATTTTTTTTTAGTAAAGATAAAGTTATTAATATTTTTAAGATGTGTAATAAATTTCTGCTAATAATATTTTTTTACAATTCCATAATTTTGAGTTTTGAGTGGTGATGTTTCATTTCTAGCCACAGTAAGTCAATCGTTTTCGAACAATATTAAAATTACGTTGATTATATATAGATTTTAAAGATTAGAAATCAATTTCTGCTAAGAACAATGTTTTATAGTTTTTCATTGAATGCAGAATTTTTTGTTTCTACAAATTTGAATTTTAAATTATGTTATTTTGTTTTTAGCCATAATGAGTTATTTGTTTTTGACGGATTTTGAAGTTCATCAGGAATAGATGTCAGAGAATTAAAACAAATTTCTGCTATGAATAATGTTTCACACTTTTTCTAATCGCCGAAAGCCATTTTTCTTCCGTAAATTTGAGTTTTAAGTGCCGCCATTATGTTTCTAGCTTAGATAAGGCAATGATTTCTAGGTTAAAAGATTGAAGGTTAATTATCGGTAGTAATATACCAAGATCGAGGTTAATTATCAAAAAATATTTTTTGAGTACCTTGTTACCGAGTAATTGAGCGAGACAATAACATTTGTTGTCTGATTATTAACCGAGAGCTTTAGCTCGAGGTTAATAATCAGTTGACAACAAATGTTATGTCGAGCTGAATTACTAGACGGTAATAGGTACGAAAGAAACTATTTTTTGATAATTAATTCAAGCTCGCGGTGTATTTGGATAGATAATTTACCAAATGAGATAATAATAATGAACAGGAAAAATTATGGTTTTGGACCCAAAACGGGACATATTTAATTCAACTTGTCAGTGTCATAATGTCATGGCCATAATGTTTTTATAATTTTAAAAGCTACTCTCCTAATTACCGTTTTTTTATTATCGAATCTAACCTGATGACACTGCAAAACATTGTTGTAATGTCAAGCTACCCCATTAATTATCGTTTTTCTACCATCGCTCCTATTATTATGTGGTAAATTATCGTTAATAGGTTTTTAAGATTTGAAACAAGTTTTTGCTAGAAATATTTTTTTAAAAATTTTTAATCAACGGAAACAGTTTTTTATTCTATAAATATTCAGTTTTTAATAATACCATACTGTTACTAGCTACAATAAGTCAATTGATATTGAGGGATATTGAAGTTACGTTTCTTATTAATAGATTTTAAAGATTGTTTAAGAAACATCTGCTAAGAATAACTGTACATTTTTTCAAACCCTTGAAAGCAAGTTTTTTTCTAGAAATTTGATATTTGGATGTTGTCGTTTTGTTTCAAAGCACAGTCAATCAATTGTTTGTGTAATGTTATGTTCATTAGTACAACTTTAAACAATTTTAAACAAATTTTGCTAAGCATGTTTTATTGCTATCTTTCTAATTGTATAATGCAATTTTTCTTCCGTAAATTTGAGTTTTAGGTGTGGCCATTATGTTTCTCATAAAGATAAGTCAATAATTAACATGTAATATTAAAAATATATTCTTTCTAATATAATTAAAAGAAATTTTTGCCAATAGTGATTTTTTTACATATTTTCTAATCAACAGAAACAGATTTTACTCTCTTTATAAATTTAGTTTTTAATGATACCATCTTGTTTCTAACTACAATAAGTCAATTGTGTTTAAGGGATATTGAAGTTATGTTCCTTATTAAAATTTGTAAGAAATTTCTGCTAAGAATAACATTTTTTACAAATTTTCTAATCACTAAAAGCAAGCTTTCGTTTTCTCTAAATTTGAGTTGCCATTTTGTTTCTGTCCACGCACAGTCAATTGTTTTTGAGGGATGTTGAACGTTCATTATTAATGGATTTTGACAATTTCAAATAAATTTCTAAGAATATTTTTTTACAATTTTTCTAACTAAACAGTTAACTAAACAGTTAACTTTTTTAAACTGAGTTTGAAAATGATAACCGCGTAAAAAAGTAAAATATAAACGGTATAAAAAAATAGGTTTTTGCTTTATTTAAAAAAATTGAAAATATACTACAAAGTTAAGGAATTGGTTGCATAAATTTGAGTTGTTTCTCTTAAACAATTGACATAACCATGGTTAGTGACAATTATATTAATTGAATAATTGATAAGTGACAAGTAAAATACATATTATATAAGTTGTTCTAAGAGAAAGCTTATGCGTAGTGGGATTATATTGACCGCTAACAACGGTCAAGCCAATTGTTTAAAAGAGAAAACTGAAATTAAAAGTATGCCATCTATTGAAAATGTATTTATTATTTATTAAACTAAAAACTTTTATGATATCTCGATAGATGGGTTTTGTGGTGTGCTAAATGAAGCAGGAATGTGTATATTTTCTATTAAATTCGCAAGAGTAGTTGGTTTATTGGTGTAAACTATACAAGTGAGAAAACCACCTAGAAAAAAGTTTATAGTGGTTAAATCAGGACTGCGTGTAAGCTAATTTATGTCATCTCTTAGAGAGAAATAAATCACTAGCGAAAATTTCACGAAGTCGTAGAGGAGATGTGTTGAACGTGTGTGACGTTGCTCCGTCCTGCTGGAATCATGTTCTTTGTCTTATAGCAAGGAAACTTTTGTAATTAATTTATTACATCTCGACATAACGTTCATATCGAGTTGAAAATTGAACTTTCTCTTAGGACATTCTCTATTTATTACTGATACAATGTCAAAACATTTACAATTTCGTGGAAGGTGGGGGCAATATGCCCTATTTATAAGAAAGGGGGAAGTAGCAGGTTGAAGGAGAAGGTTTTCATCAAATCTAGGAAATTGTATTTGGTTTATACACCAAGCTAACTATTAGAATTTTGGAAAATTAATATAAATAAAAAACAACTAAAGCAGGCGTTTCTATACAAGAATCTAATATTTTTCAATTTTTCCTAAAGATTGCAATTGTTTAAGGAGTGTGACATATAAAGTTGCTTATAATTTAATATTCTTTCATATGTTAAAAGTAGTAGATTTATTTAGATATAAAGAAGCAGATAGAGATAGATAAATGATTATAAATATTTACACTCATGTTATTAATTAACACGACGCGCATTTATTTCAATAAACGCGTCACGGGCGCGACCAGAAAATGCGTTAACGAGTATGTCCGCTGAATGTAATATTCATAAGTGCCGGAATATAAAGACGTTTATGAGACACCCAGGACAAATCTATGAAAACTTGGAAGCGAGCAATTAGTGTTTAGTGTCAAACATTAAAACGGGAATGTAATGAGTGCGGCGTATACAACTAACGGTATCCTCTGTCTTCCCATTATATACAGCCTTAATTGCAACCCACTGTAATACCGAACAATAAGGACATATTTATACAAGTTGTGCCCGACTTGCAAACAAACCCCTTCTAATTTAAATAAATAACATTATATAAAAACGATCTTTTTTAACACTAAATTTCAGCAACAAATTTATTGAAATTAATCACTTCACGCAAACTCAAAAACTATACAGTCATATTAAATTTCATGTTGAGTAGTGTGAAGATGAACTTTATAGTTTTATTTTACCAGATATGTAATTAAGACTAGATTTATTCCAATAATTAAATATTATTATTAGTATATGTTTAATTAATTATAATTATGGAAATTTTACATTATCAAACCGTAAATTCACGAGGATGATATAAAAATGTGCCACCGACACATAAAAATGTAAAATTTTATGCGAATGGATTTTCCCTGTCTCTTCAAAATAATCCCATAAATAAAATTTCATTCCATTACAGAATATTAACCTTCTCACCGGGAAGCGCCTTAAAAATATACCAATGACAAAAACCCAGTTGGCAATTTGTTAAACTGGAACAGTAAATATTTGCCTTGATTCTTATTAAAAATCAATGGGGGTTATTTCCTCCAAGGAAAATAATTGTTTTACTGCCTGTCGCCCTGTCAGCTCAATCCTCAGAGAGTCGTAGTTCCATTTTTTTTCCCGTTATATTATTATATTAAAAAATCCTGGGGATTTTTTTTTTAATAAAAAGGCAGATAACGTGAAAACCTTCAGGAATTCCCGGTTATTATTTGATTATTGCGGAGGAAGGACCGCTCCTACCTTTCTCGTGATACCGTTCCGTGATTTGGGTGTACAAAGTGACAACATTAATTTATTCGTATGATATATTTGCCTATTTTTAGAGGTAGGTTTGGAATGTTTCGAAATGCGTACGCGTTCTCCGTTGCGTGAAATGGATTACTTAATATTACTGGAGTGAAGTAAATATTAGTCATACACTTGAATTTTAAATTAAATAATAATATATGCGCTGGTTAAAAGAACAAGTTCGGTTTTAATACGTGATGGAGGATTATTAAGATTTTTTACGCCGTGTCAGCGTAGGCGTTGATAAACTTTAATCGATTTACGTGGCTTAATTATTAGTGTGTATTAGAAGCTCGACAAAATAAGGCAAAACGCATTATTTATATGAAAGTTTTCCTTTTATATAAATATAATGTCTTATTTTGTAACCTCTAATTACAAGTTGATTGAATAAATTACATTAAAACATTGATAAATTAAGCTCTAAACATGTTTATCATGAATTACCGCGTACGGTCACAACTATTCTTATGATTAAGCTCTAAACATACTACACATTTCAAATCATTTTAAATAGCACAATATTAATAATAAATAATATTAATACAGTTGATAATCTAATAATATATAGTTTATTTTTTATTAATGATTAAATGATGTACACATTATTATTACAAAATAAGACAATATTATATTCAAGTATATAAACTATTTAATAACAGCTATGTGTATAACTTAATATCGATGCGAGCTGTAATTGATGCCATAAACCAAATTTGAATTGTCACAAAATACACAAAATTATCTCGAACTCCATTTAGCTGTGAGTTACTGTTAGCGTTTCGACGCTTAAATTCTATTCACGATATTGTCCTTGGGATTTGTAGTCCTCCTTAAATGCTGTTATTGCGTTTATCGACGGTTTCGATCAAATTTCACCCTTTCCTAACTTAAATGGAAACTATTCCAACCCCCATTCACAGGGGCCCGTAGAGTTTTCTATTGATTATTGAGCAGCGATTGTTTTTAATAGCACGAATTGTATTGGTTGTGGTAATTCAATATTTAACAAAAAGACAAATGATTTTCTTATACATAAACCAAAATAATCCAAGTATATATAAAATTATTTATTACAATTACACACTATTTTATTTACAATAATTATTAGAGAATAATTAAAGAACTTAAGATGTAAATATGTTTATACTCTTTTTGTCATATCCGGGCTCATTTATTAATTTAAAATATGAACATAATTATTAATATCAGGTCAAGAATGTTCTATGTAGAATACATTACGGTACCTTCGATAGCTCAGTTGGTAGAGCGGTGGACTGTAGTTGAGTGAAATGTGCAGATATCCATAGGTCACTGGTTCAAATCCGGTTCGAAGGAGTTTTTTTTTGTTAACAGGTTTCTTATCTTTATTTGTTAGCGATTGTTGAAAATTGATAAGCTGATTATACTAGTTATTATTTATTGCAATTAAGATTATTATTATTGACTTATTATAGTATTTCCACCAAACTGGCAAATGAACTGTAACTTGTGTGTAATGATTATTTTTTTAATAGTCCTGATAACAATACCGAAATGCATATTTATTGTTAATGTACACTTTTATAGTGAATCCTTTTTGTTTAATCCTGCCCATTCCATCACGCTACTCTGCGAAATGCTTCCAAGTATTCTTTCCACTCACACATAATATACATTTTCCATAGCTTTCTCCCATCCAGATTTTACTTACTCCTTCTTCTAGCCCACATCTAGCTCTTACCAATGTGATATTTATCTCTATACCGTTATTCAAGTACTTTGACAGACTCTCGTGCACTTGCCACGTCATCGATCATGTCATTGTATCCACTACTTTCAATACATCCCTGTCTTTAATTAATTTCTATTTCCTTCTCATCCATTAAATACATTCTCAGATAACCCCACTTCTTCATACATTCTCTTTTGATCTATTCTCCACTCGTACGCATTCTATACTTATTCTACCAATATCTCCTTCTTTCAACCCGACAACTTTCCTGAAGCACTATGTATCCTAGAGTGATACAATTTTGTTTAAAATACTTCAAATACATACATTAATGGCCACCCACTCACTCTACATATGCCTAAATACTTTAATCACTATCACTGTATTTGCTTACAAAAAAAAACAATTTCTTTTGTAATGTTATCAAAACATTTATACCCAGTGTTCTAGTATAAATTTCAATTCATTTGTAGGTTGAGTGGGAGGCTACTATCCCACCCTGCATTTGGTTTATTACCAACATCAATATATTAATAGAAAATCGTATAAAAGATAATATTTAGTCAATAAATACATGATAAGACTTCTTAAAAACTAGGGATTATTACAGCAAACCTCGATGTATTTGTGTTTGGAAGGTGGGATAGTGGCCACCCACCCACCCTACATATATAATGAAATTTAAACTAGAACACTGGATGTTAATGTTTTGATAACATTCCAAAAGAAATTGTTATATGTTTTTTGTATACAAATGCAGTGAAATCACTGTCACAGTATTTAGGCATATGTAGAGTGGATGGGTGGCCATTAATGTATGTATTTGAAGTATTGTAAACAAAATTGTATCACTCTAAGATACATAGTGTTTCATATATGCTTAAATACTTACAAAGCTTTCGCTGTTTTTGTTTAAAAACACCCTAACAATATTATTTGGACTGTAATTCTAAAAATCTAAATATATTATTATAATTGTAGAACGTGTAATTTTTTTAGCAATTTTGAAAATAAATGACTGAAAAGTTCTTGAAATCAAAAAATTAGATGATAAATTCATTATTACTGAAAAGTTCTTGAAATCAGAAATAAGGCTGGATAATTTTAGAACTCACAAGGAATATTGTACCAATTTAGAAGAGAAATTCATTAAAAACTGTGGAAATCTAAAAGGAAAATTCTAGAAACTTTGAAGACAATTCTCATAATTTTGAAGAGAAATTATTGGTAAATTTTAGAACCTTTAAAGAAAATTCTAGCTACATATGAGGGAAAAACATTCTATCAACCTGAGAGAAAAGTTGTTTAAATATTCTTTTAAAAAATTCGCAGTTTTGAAAAAAAAATTAGTTAGAAACTGCTGCTGAAAATTCCAGAACGCTCAAAAAAATCTAAAATTCATAAATATAGAATAGAATATCACAATTTAGAAGAGGAATTATTGGAACCACCAAAGCAATATCGCAATTTGGAGGAGAAATTAAAACTTTTGAAGAAAATAATTGCTGAAACTTTCCAAAACCTTAAAAATTGGAATGGAAATTCTAAAAATCTGAAGAGTAATATTATAATTGTAGAACGTCTAAATACAATTTTAGCAATGAATTTAGAAAAGAAATGACTGAACAGTTCTTGAAATTGGAAATAAAGCTGGATAATTTTAGAACTCGCAATGAAAATTGTACCCACTTAGAAGAGAAATTCGTTAGAAGCTGTGGAAATCTAAAAGGAACATTCTAAAAACTTTGAAGGCATAATTTAGAAGAGAAATTATTAGTAAACTAAAAGAATTCTTAAAGAAAATTCTGGTTATGTAGGAAAGAAAAACATAAAATATTCTATAAATCTGAAAGAAAAGTTGTTTGAATATTCAGACTTAAAAAAAATAAGTAAGTAATGATAAACTGTGTTATTTTCAAATTACTGATTTCTTAAAGATTTTGGCTATTTAGGAACTATAATTTTCCCAGAAAATTCTAGAAACCATAAAGAGCAATTCCTTGAAAAATAACTCTCAGAAAAGCTAGGCTGTTTCGGAGAGGAATTAATTGAAACATTTAGAAATCCGAAAGAAAACTGTTGTAAAATTCTAAAACACTCGAAGAATTGTCGAAATTTGAAAATTCTAAATAAATCTATAAATTAAATAAAAATAATTGTTGCAACTTTCTAAAACCTTCAAAAACTTCGTAATTTGGAAGAGAAATCCATAGAAATTCTAAAAATCAAAATATATTATTATAATTGTAGAACGTTTAATTTTTTTAGCAGTTTAGAAGAGAAATGACTGAAAAGTTCTTGAAATCAAAAAAATTAGAAGATCAATTCATTATTACAGAAAAGTTCTAGAAATTTTTCTATCAAAACATTTAAACCAACTGTTAAACTTTGAGTTTTAATGTATATGTAGGGTGGGTGGGTGGCCACTATCCCAATCTTTAATCACAAACACATCAACCATCCAGCCATCCACCCACTCTACATATGCTCAAATACTTCAAATACAGTCACTGCATTTGTTTAAAAAACATAACAAATTTGCTTGGAATGTTATTAAAACATTCAATTCAGTGTTTTAGTTTAAGTTTTAATGTATATGTAGGGTGGGTGGGTGGCCACTATCCCACCCTCCAATCACAAACACATCAACTAGAAGTTTGATGCAATAATCTCCAATTTTAAGAAGTCTTATTATTTATATATTCCCTAAATTTTCCTCTAATACAATTTTATATTTTAAAATTGGTGCTAGTAATAAAAGAAATAAAGGATGGAACCATTAGCTACTCAAAACATGTGCACGCCTCGTGGAAAAATTTGTATCGACTACATTAATATCGACTTCACAAACGCATCTCATAATTTACAAGCTACTTCAAAATTAGAAAAAACACGAAAATATTTCGTAAAATCTACAACAAATGAGTCTTATTAATGTTTCAAAAGTGATTTGTTTCTTGTAGTCTTAATAAGACTCATTTGTTGTAGATTTTACGAAATATTTTCGTGTTTTTTCTAATTATTAGTGAATTTTCTACAACGTAAGGACTTATATATTTTATTATTACTTCAAAATTGTTTACCAATCATTTTCCCACTTGCACTTTTAAAATTAAATCTTAAATACTTGAATGCACTAACCCTTTCAAATACCTCATCCCTGCCATTCTGATTCTTTTTTTCCTTTTCCTATATTCCTAAACATCCACTTCATCTTCCCTACGTTTACAAATAGTCTTATCCATACATATTTTCACTATCTTCAATATGTCTTTAATTACTACAAATCTTTCGCCATTATTACCATATTATCTATGTTACATGTGCAAGTGTTCATACTGTGCTTTCCTGTCTGCTTCTAGTTCGTCTTTGGCAGATGCTTTTCTTCACCAAATGTTTTTTCCACCTCATCCTCCGCGAAATCTTTAGTCATTCTACTTAGAATTTTACCTTTCACTGTTATCTCTATATTTTTTGCCATGGCACTCTTATTTGTTTCTTTCTTTACCCGTTTATTCCATATTTCTGCTTCACTTCTACATATTCTTAATTCTTCATTCGTCAGAGCCTGTATCCTTTTTGTTTACATATACGAGGGTCTTACAATAAGTAATGTCCCATATTTTTTTTCTCCACAATGAGCAAAAACTCAAAGTTGTACTTCTAGATACTTCAAGTTCAATGTTTCTCCTCCCGGTGGACGAAGTTTCAAATCATTCCAACAGATGGAAGAGCTGTAGTGAACTTTCAAAATGGCATCTGTTAGTGATCCGCGTTACAAACAGCGAGCAGTGATTGAGTTCTTGATTGCAGAGAAAGAAACTGTGGGAAATATCCATAAACGTTTGTGTGCAGTGTATGAAGATTGTGCTGTCGATAGGAGCACTGCCGGAAGGTGGGCAAAGAATGTTAAGGCGAAAGAAACTTGAACAACTCAACTCCAAGACCTGCCACATTTCGGGCGTCTTGTCAGTGCCACCACTGCAGACATGGTGAGGCGCGTGGATGTCATTATTCGTACGGACCGCCGCAACACAGTGCAACAATTGGCCTCAGAGCTGTCAGTCAGCAGTGGAAGTATGTGTGCAATGAGCGAGACTCTCGTATATTCAAAAGTTTGCGCAAAATGGGTCCCAAGAAGTCTCACACCAGAACACAGGATGCAAAGAACAACCAAGTCATTTAATTTGTTGGCGAGGTTTGATGCTGAGGGGGAAGTGTTTATGTCCCGGATTGTGACTGGTTATGAAACCTGGTTGCACCACTTTCAGCCGGAAACCAAAAGATAATCAATGGAATGGCACCATCCTCAGTCATCAAGAACGGAAAAATTGAAGTCAACTCCCTCTGCTGGAAAAATCATGGTTACTGCTGTTTGGGACAGTGAATGGGTCATTCTTGTTGATGTGATGCCAAGAGTGACAAAAATTAATTCCGAAGCATACGTGAAGACCTTGGACAAACTCAAGAAACGTTTCCGGCGTTTAAGGCATGACAAGAATCCCGCTGAAATCGTGCAGGATGATAATGCAAGCCCGTACACACACGGAAACACCTCACCAAATTAAGCTAGACAACATTGCCCCATCCACCATACAGCCCAGATCTGGCACCGTCAGACTTGCATCTCTTCGGACCTCTTAAAGACAGTTTGCGTGGAAGACACTTCGATGATGATGAGAGCGTAATTCAAGAGGTGAAAACATGGCTTCGCGCACAGGTCAAGATTAGTACCAGCAGGGAATATAGTCACTTGTTTTACGCTGGCGTAAGACCGTACAAGTTGAGAAAAAACATGTAGCTATGTTATCACCAAAATTTAACACTTTGAAATAAATAGTTTCTAAAAAAATATGGGGAATTACTTATTGAACGACCCTCGTAGTATTATTCTCTTTTCTAGCTGCCGTCACATGATTCCCTGGCCATCCACTCTCTATGAACTCCCTTATTTAGTTAGTAGTAGCAATTAGAAATGTTCAACCCATTGATTGATTCATTTACACGAGTAGTACTGAAGATGAGCTCGAGATAGACTTTTATACAGATATGTTAGAAAGACAAAATATAGATAAAAACCATAGCCGTGATAGTGATATCGTCCAACCAACAACACTACGAAGAAATCGGAATAAGGCACACTCCGAAATGACAACGTATCATCAAGTGAAGATTGGGAAGACGTCAATTATTGGTGTATTTTTTATTAAATGTATGTATATCATATAATATTTGTTTGTAATTTTGTAAGCAGGAGAAACAAAGACAATAAAGAAAGAAAGAAAGAAAGAATGAATCGAGCGTTTCTCCAACAACAATACATGTTTTTAACATCACAACATAGCAATACGACAACTACTAAATGAGAGCTAAAAATTCTTCTTTAGTAATATCGTGCCACTTGTGCCAAATTGATTTCTGTGAAAGTTGGTCCTTTCTAATTTCTTAATTGACATAATTGTTCGTTTTTATTATGCTGTTTGCCAATTCAACCATAAAATATAACGTAAAAGAACCGATAGATTATTTTACATTATATTTTACGGATGAATAAGTAAACAGCATAATAAAAAAAAAAACGAACAATTATGTCAAGGAAGAAAGTAGCAAGAAACAACTTTAACAGAAATTACTAAAGAAGAATTTTTAGCTTTTATCGCCGCTATACTAAACATGATATTGATTTAACTCATTCCAAATATTCAAAAATACTAATCTACTAATTCCAATAGTAGTATTGTGTTAGTTCACTAGCATTTATGCAAATATTTTAGATGCTACATTTGACGAAACCCTTTAAAGATAATCATCATTAAATCCATTTTCTAAGGTGGATTATTCCTCCTCTTCTTCTCTTGCTGTCTTTATAAGTTTTCGTGTGTTCCCGCTGCGTTAGCCATTACTTTCCACTCTTTTCTGATTCTGCATGCTTCTTTCCTAGTTCCCATTGCTTTTGTGTCTTCTTCTATTTCATTCTGCCACCTTTTCCTTGGTCTTCCTCTTCTTCTTCCTGATCAGTTTTGAAAAGGACTATAACGTTAAAAACTCATATCCGAAAGGTCATCAATTTTTTAGAAGATATAGATGTCAAGTTTAGACAAGACATAATACCGTATAAAGCAAGCCGACAATTTAACCTTCTCCGGCAGTGGCAGTTGCAGCAGTATGTGACGTTCCATAGCAACGGCCCAAGAACTTTGGAACGTCACACGTTGCCCGTCTGCTATCAGGACGGCTTTGCTCTACCAGGAAGAGCCGTAATAGCCATGAGGTGTTCCGGTACGTCCAATTCCATAAGGTCGGACAAGATGGTTGCCCAAGAGATTAAGATGAACGGAATTTGTACGTCTAATGCAATTGCCAGATAGTGCCATCTCTTGTCCCTGATTTGCTTTTTCCGTGTTCCGTCGAAATTTGAGAAGGCGTTGCTAGTGGATTTCGCCGAACTGGCGAGGTGGCAGGAAAGGATCCATTTATTGTATCTGGTCCGTAAGAGTTTTTCCAACAGTTTGTTCTCCGAATATAGGAGTAAGGCCTGTGGGATTCAGTGGGCTTTTTATTACCTTTTTCGAGAAGTACCAACGCGCCTTTTTCTATTTTGGAGGGAATAACCTCTTCCTGAGGCTGACAAATGTAGTTGGATTATTGACAACCGCCTCCTTAATCGCTTGGTTGGGAATTCGGACCTGGAGCCCTGGCAGTCTCTATTACCTCATCCTCGCTGGATAAGTCATCCCGCTCTAGATTGGTAGGCCTCTAGGCTATGTGCGAGCCTCCTTGAGTGGGAAAAGGGCGTTGACCACTTCTGCAGCCCCACCCGCTACCAGCACAGCAGGATTGGACCAAGACTGCCCCAGCTTTTTGATCACTATCTTGTAGGACCTGCCACAAAGGTCATCATCCACCTCCGCCATTAGTTTCTTCTAGGCCGTTCGATTCCCCTGCTTTATGGCTAGCTTAAGTTGGCACTAGAGGCAGCGAGTTCGAGAATTTAGAGGTCTCACATGCTGCGCCTCCGGTACTTCAATAGTTCTCGCCGTGCCCCTTTGGCCTTTCGCCACCTTATTATTGTTGTTACGTTTCTTCATGGTGATGGCCGAATCGCATGCTGCTCTCGGACAGTTGTTCAGCGATGGCTACACCAGCATTCTCTTAGCAGAAGAACTGTTAATGATGAATTGTCATCTTACTGGCACCAAAAAAGATATCCAAAAAGACGTACCTACTAAAATATAAATTAAAAAACAAACTTTTCAACAATAGCAACAGTTGCATACGGGAAGAATAGCACTACGTTTCTTGCGTGGAAATACAAAAAAGTTATCACAATGCTCACTAATGCAATCTACCAGCGGATCATTATCCGGTGGACATGTTGTAACAGTTAACAAGCCTAAAATGTTTTTACAATACATGACAAATATATAAGTGGATCGGGCGGATTAAAACGCTTCGAAGTATTGTTTTCTTGGTAAGTCGCTCAAATGATGGAAGAGGTTATTTTTTCGGGGGTTGGACATTACAACTTTTGCGGACAATAGATTAAATAATAAACTGCATATTACCAATGTGGGACAAAGACAATGAGATTGCAGGAAAACATCTGGTGGCAGACATTAATCAAATTATAATTGTCAAGATTGCAATGTATATTGGGGAGTTTTAAGATTGATCACACTGTACAAAAATCTAAAAAAAATATAGATTTTTTTGCAAATATACATTTCTCGTTGTCCAATATGATTATAATCTTTTACTTGGTTCCAATTTTATACTAAATAATATAAAGGAACCTTTCAGCAGTAAAGTAACGTCGAGTAGTTGGTAGCCAACGTCCAGAATTGTTCAGACGCACTGTTCTCTTTCGAGGATAATTATTATATTGGAAGTGGATTTGTCTAATTTAGTAAAGTCTAAAGAATTTTGTACGATCTGCCATGTGGTCTCTAAGGATGACAGGTTTGATTTCTTTTATTTTAGGAGAGGAGAGCTTGTTCTATGATAAAAATTAAGTATTGTGTACACTATTAAGTAATTAGAAGTTCTTTTTAGATAACAACATGCTTAGTTTCAGTGTTATTCAAAATTTAATATTTTTTCTATCTGCATAACTCTATATACCACCCTTGTCAGATTAATTATTGATACAGTTGTATAAGGTACGGCAGGGTAGTATGATGTTTTTCTCAGCGCAGGGGGAGCCTAACCTTTTCGGAATAAAAATCTAACATGATCTTGCCGTTTTGTTTGGTTTAGTCGTTGTGGAATCGTGGACTCTAGAGCAATGTGTATTTGTTTACGACACCTACATCGAAACTTGGCATTCTGCGGTTGCTACACAACGCAGATTTCGAACAAAATTCAATATTGGAAGGCATGGTCGTGTTTCTACGCGAAACACTATCCTAAAGTGGGTGCAGAAGTACTATAGGATAGTTAAAGGTAGAGAAACAAGTGTCAGAACCCATTAAAATGTGGCTTGATTAAGGGCAGCTATGGAATTCCACGTTGATTGTGATTCTTTTCTTCCAAAGTTGACATTAGAAGAATCCTTTTTCAGCAAGACGGGGCAACTCTTACACCTCAAAGGAACCTATTCTATGGCATTTTTGAGAGAACATTTTCTAGGACGACTCATTTCGCTACGAGGGAACATCGAGTGGCCCCACAAGCGATCCCCTGATCTTATGCCCTGTGATTTATTTCTGTAAACCTACGAAAAATAATTTCGTGTAGTGATTAAAAATTACTTTATGAAAGACAAAACGCCTCAGGAGATTAAAGAGAGGTTTGATAAACATTTTGGTGACTATGTACCTTCGACTAGAACAGTTTATACGTGGTTTCAAAATTGGCCATATGGACGCTGAATGTTCTGGACGGCCTGTAGAAGTTACGACTCCAGAAATTGAGATTGCTAGTGCTATGAGCATCTCGACTGAACGGGTACATAATATTTTCCATAAACATTTGGACATGAGAAAGCTATCCGCAAGATGGGTGCCGTGATTGCTCACGCTTGAATGGATATTTTGCAGACATGAACAAATCCTAATATTCGGAAGGGATCAAGAAACTAGAACATCGTTGGACGAAGTGTATAAGCCTAGAAGGAGACACTCTCGAAAAATAAAAAAAGGTTTACCACACCAAACATGTTATCACTCGAGAAATCAAGCTATTCTGGCCAACATCTTGGAAAGAGTTTGTGGAAAAGAACGCAAATCACTTAGATGGCAATAATTTTTTGTACATGAATGTTTTTTTTAACTTTTTCTTTCACACACACATACTTATTAAACAAATAAAATTTTGAGTTTCTCTAAGATTTAAAAAAAAAACTGCCAGACCCTGTATAATTTCGTTTTCCCACTACCAGTGTCACATAATTAAAAATGTACACCGTAAGGCAGTAAAAATGGTTTATTCTTGCACAAACATTCTGATATCTATATTTTAATTCTAACGTGAATAAACATAAAATTTATTTTCATATGCGATTAGTGAAATAAAGTATTCTAAAACTAATTTTTTAAATGCACTGCTAAAGTAGTTATATATATTATGAGTTAATTTAATATTAAAACATAGGGAGCAGTATGTATTAATAATTATTTAAGTTTAATTATACGTTCACTAAATACCCTACGGATGGCGTAATGTATTCAACTAATAACATGAAAATAGTAAAACGTCGTTGGCAAGACTACACTAAAAGGATATGTAATTTTCGAGGTGTGTTCCCGTGATAAATATGATTTACACTCATGCAAGGAAAACAAGATCCCACGTGTGTAAATGTAGTATTCAGATAAGGAAAATGTTACAGTATATCATTGCTTATATTACCACACGGAAACGGTTGTTAATATCACACAATTCAGATACAGAAATGTTACCTGAAATGCGTTGCTAAGTGATACCTATGCATAAATACCGACTATAATTATTGTAAATTCTCATTGGTTTGTCTTATGTGGTTCGCCGCGATTACAAACTCGGAATGTAGGGACACAAACACAACACAAATAGAGGGTAACTGTAATGTTTAGTGCTAACAATAATTTAACTAGAACCTAACTACGATAGGACCTAGGACCCAGGAACGGGTGCCCCCTTAACTACTTCCAAACTGGGCTCGTTAAATTAACAATGCACTGAACATTCGCTGAATTGGCTGTGTTAACTTGCAATTATTGCCCCTGTAAAATATTAAGATTGCTATTGAAACGTCCCCGATCATGCCTGCATAAGACGATGAAACGAGGAAGGGGCTCCTGCAAGTTTTATAATATCGGAGCGGTAAAGCCCCACAGTGCCGTCAGCTTTATTGAAAACTGCTACATTGTTCATAATTAAGCTTGTTTACAATCACCGATCGTAAACCCACCCTTGTAGCATTAAAATTTTATAATTTAATCTTGTACTTAATGTCACCTCGCCGGGTATTAATATAATTTCGCGATGAAAAATGTAGGTCAACACGTTATATATATATATATATATATATATATATATATATAAATGATTAAGTAATTGAAAATTGAAACGAGTCAGTTAATATTGATTCATTTATTTGTAATTGAAATCTTCCCGGGTTGCAGTTCATTTTGGATGCACCAGGGAGTTCGTTAATCTCAAATGAAATTAAATTGTATTCGATTATTTAACTACGATTAAAATGTAATTTATTTATGAAACCAGTAGTTTGTTCCTTGCAAGTAAAAATTATATTAGTTATTCAAGTATAATTTCGTACAAGGATTTAAGTGGTGAGTAACCAAGTTTCAATATTCATGTCTTGGTAATACTTCTAACTGGGTCCTTAGCCAAGCTTTTACCGAATTTTTCAAGAACATACCTATTTTCTTTTAATTTCTTTTAATGACTCACAATTTCAGTTTACCCAATTACCTTCTCATAGGCTATATTTCAAGCGCACGGAAATTGATTATTGAAACAGTTTTCATAATTCTACATGCTTCACTATATCAAAGTCATTATCTTCGAATTTTTCTTGGCTGTCTATAGCGAAACTTAGCTTTAATGTTGAAAACATAATTCTTGCAGTATTAAAACTATTTGCTACAGAAAGATTATTCTTAATAATTTCACATGTTTCATACAGGATAGTAAAACTCTACCCTTCATAAATTTTGCTTAGGTAAAACATGAATCGATATAAACTATTACATATTTTCAATAATGTCTAGTTTATATCGATTAATGTTATGAAATAATCATCTAGACCAAATTTTCTAAATAGACCCAAATTATTTGTTCTCTCGATAATTTGGTAAAACGAAAATGTCTTCTTGTACCTTTTTTACAATTTTTAGGAAAACCATCTTTCTATTAATTTTACTTTATACCTAAATGTGATTGAGCTCAATGAAAAGTAATTATTTTATTTTCAGATGCAGTGTAATAAATCATGAGTTATATTTACTCCAAATCCTTCCGTTGTCAAAAAATTAAAACATATTTTCTTTTAGATATTTTAGTAACATCTGTCATCAAAGTTGATTAGAATGAAGCGGCAGATTAAAATGAAGTCAGAAAAGTAAATCACAAGAATTTATCTGTTTCTAAGATTTGACTGTGAATATCTTAAAATCTGGAAGGTAAGAAACTTTATTTTTTTAAATTCTTAGTGACTTTATTGTAGTTTATAAATATGTAATTGTGGAGCCTTTCACTTGAAAATTCTGAAATTACTTTTTTTTTTATTTTCTATAATTTTTAGATTTTTTTCAGATTTCAAGGATTTTTTAAAACCTTCACTAAGTATAAAAGGAAAATATTAAACTTAATAAGTTTACTCTGCCTTTTTGCAACATTTGAAAATGTCAACTATTCGTTCTTCATCGAAGTATTATCAGAATTTTCCAATAATTTCTCTTTCAGAATTATAGAATTTTATTTTTTGTCGATTCGCCAATTTTCTCCATACTTACTAGAATTAACACAGGTAGTTTTCTGGGAGGCTTCTAGAATTTTTTAGAAGCATCCAGAACGTTTAAGTAGAGGCTCTTTCAGATCTCTATAATTCTCAGTATTTTTTTTACAATTTTTGGCAGTTTTCTTCAAAAGCAACTTTTCTTTATTCCGAAGTTATGAAAATTTTCTAGTAAAAGTAAAAACTAGGCAAATGCACAATTTATTTTAATAGATGAAGAGATTAATAGTTTTGAAGTCAGTGCTGTTAAAAATATATATTTTTGTACTTTTTCCTCAAAATAAGGCTTAAAAATTAAAACAAGAAATTCTTGGATCTTAACGGCGTTCACTTGGTGGTACATTTCAATATTAAGAATAAAGAAAACACTTTTACTTTTTTATACCACTTTAAGTGAGAAATATTCGCGGAAAGTAGAATAATAGTTGTTAAACACAGAAATTACATGATGGAAAATTCGCAAAATGTGCAAGAACAATTGCATATACCAGAAATAGTAAAACAAAATCTGTTAAAGTCGGACATGCAATGTTAGATTATTCTAAAATTTTCGAATGTATAAAGATAAAGAATTTAGAAGAAAAATAGCTGATAAATTTCGCTAAAACAAATTAGTAAATAATTTAAAAAATGCAGAACTGAAGAAATTTACACATCTAAAATCTAAGAATATTTGCTAGAAATTATTACTGTTTATGAACAGAAATCCAATAAAATATTTGAATTTCTAAAGAGATAACCCACAAAATAAAGCAAGCAAATCGGGAAAATTCTAATAATCTGAATTACAATTTGCTGGAAAATTCTACAATCCAGAAAGAAAACTCTTCGCTATAATAAATCTGAAAATAATTGAATATTTGAAGAAAGGTTCTTAGAAATTACTAGACTTTATTAACCAAAATTCGACAAAAACACTGTTGAATCCTTTCTTTACACTCTTAAGTCAGAAATGCTAAATTATTCTAAAGTTGAGGTTTTTATGAAGAGAAAGCCCACAAAATAAGGTAAGATGCTGAAATATTCTAGAAATCTAGAAGAAAACTTTAGAACTGTGAAAGAAAACTTTAATAATTTAGAAGAAACATATTAAAATTCAATAAAATAAAGCGGTATCTGATAGAAAATAGTGGGAGACTAAATTCATACCAGAAGAAGCACATAAAACACAGAAAATATACAATATAAAATAGAAGAAGGATGGCAGAGAAAATAAGATAAAAGTCAATAGAATGCTTTCTAAACGCCAATAAAATGGCATCAACTTGATTAGGAAATGATATAAAAAATAATACAGAAGACAAAAAGCAGATAACAGAAAACATAAAGCACAAAAGATTTTAAGGAGAAAAGATAAAACATAAAACAACAGACAATAACCATTAGATACTATTAGAATGAATAATATTTACAAGATAAAAGAAAACAAGAAAATACAAAAGATACGATGCAAAAGATGAAGAGAAAAATACAATATAATATACAAAAACAGAATACAAAATTCATAAAATATTTGACAAAATATAGATGATAAACGCCATAAAATACAAGGTATAAAAAACTAAAAAAGCAATATTATTAATTACATTAATTCATACATTGTCAGTAAATTATTTAAATGATGAAAGATAAAAGAAGAAAAGAACTTAAGTAAAAAATAAAAATCTCCAAAATTTTATGACATCATATTGGTTCAAATTATACCCTTTAACTTTTTTTCTTTAAAGATTTTTAATGATACAAGTCTTCAAATCATTGCTTCAATCAAAATTTTATAATGTAAAGGAGAAAATTATGTAAACTTCTTGAAAAATTGAAGAGAAGTTGTAAAATACTAAAATTTATGAAAACAAATATGACAAAATTAGAGAAGATATGCCAGAACATTCAAAAATTATTAAACTTATAAAGAGAAATATGATGTAATAAGGCAAACAAGTTATAAAATTCTATAAATGTAGAAGAGATGTCGCTAGAAAATTTTAGAATTTTTGTAGAAGTTTATCATAGTTTAAAAGAAAATTTTTATAAAATAAAATAGGAGTGGTAGTGGGAGTTAAAGTAATCTTTCTGAAAATGAAAGAAAGTTTGTTAGAAAAAACTAAAATATGACAAAAGAAGCTATAAAATTCTATAAATGTAGAAGAGAAGTCGCTAGAAAATTTTAGAATTTTTGTAGAAGACTATGATAGATTAGAAGAAAATTTTTATAAAATAAAATAAGAGTAGTAGTGAAAGTAAAAGTAATCTCTCTAAAAATGTAAGAAAGTTTGTTAGAAAAAACTAAAACTTCTTCATTAACTAGGATTAGATCATATTTTTTCTTCTGCAGTTATAGTTGCAATTGGGACGCTGAGCTACAGTTCTCATATCATCTTGTAGGTGGTCTTCTCGGGTGACGTTTTGATTTCAATAACCCTGCTCTGTCAATTTTTGGCACTCTGGCTTTATCCAGTCCATCCACATGGCCTCTCCAATCTTCTAACTAGAACTTATGAACATGAATTCGATAAAATGAGACAAGAGGTGTTGACACGTCTTGAAAAATCTCTGAAATAAAATTATCACAGTTTAAAGCAAAGAATAGCTAATAAATATCAGTATATAAAGTAGAAATTAATAAAAGCAATGGTGGATCAAGTAGACGCCTGTTTATTCTGCAGTGTTATAGTTGTTAAAGAGTCCACCAAAACCTCTTATGTAAAATACAAGAAAGTAACATATAGAGGCTGCTTCAACAATACAAAAAAGGAAGCACATACGAACTGTAGATGAGAGCCACAATAATTTATTGTGCAAGGATTTATTGTGTCACAAAGACATTATCATAAACGAACGATGCAAGATAAAGTAAATTTACTAAAAGAACATATTAATTCACTGGAGAAATCCGCGTATACATATAAACAAATTTCATCGACAATAAGGTTCATAGGGCACTGAATAATAAAATATCAAATGAAGCGATTTCTACAACACCATTTAGAGATAAGTTCCCCAAAAAAACTGGACTATCTACAAATACTTGAGATACTTAATGTATAAACGCCAGCGCAAATTCAGCTGCCCAAAAATCGCATGAATCCCGAACCAAATTCTCAGAGGTCGCGGCTTTGGAAACTGTCACACATGATGCCATCTTGGGTATTGATGGGACAGTGGAATGTTCAAATATAGATGGACCATAGATAACCAATAGATATAAACGAAAACGAGCTTTAACGATTACTGACAAAAAGGTTAATAGCATTAGTGGTGTCAATGTTTTCTTTCTAGCGGCGACTAAATTAGCATGGCGATTCCACTGTCTGAAAAAAGCATCACCAATTTGAATGAATTCCATACGGATATAAAAATGAAGGAATTGTTAAACAGCAAGAAATAAAAGCATTTTTACTAGGCACCGAATTTTAATTATTTGAATAGTTTAATGTGTGAAAATTCATGGCCTGTATGCATAAAAAAAACAGGAAATTGTCATTTACAGAAGTTCCGACATCTAATTTACAAGATCACATCAACAAATAGAAATAACCCTAAGCGAAAAAAAGCGAAAATGTATCAGACCCACACATATAATTCTTGAATGTTCGGTCGATTTGAAATAAAATACCGGATATAGCAGAAGTGCAATCATTAATTGATGTTTTGGGTTCATTTGGACTTTACAATTACGATTACATTCAATACGAGGCATTATAAGTGTATTGATAACATCTTTACTATGATGATAATGCTATCTTAGTAACAGGACTTAATCACAAATTTACAGGAATTAAAACCTCTCTCTCATATCATCTTAGGTAAAAAAATCTTCTTTGATTTACTGAGAAATGTAGATTGGGAATTTTTTTAAAGATATCATTTATCTTAAATTGCAGTGTCCTGTTAGGAGCCCTACAACTTTGCGGAGGTTTTCTCTGAGCAGTTGCATAAAGTATCTGGACGTTTTATTATTCATGAAGATGAAGTTTTGAGGCCCTACAGCTAGGTATGTCCCATCAGTTACATTCTTATCTTTGGAATCTCTGGAACTAACGTTTCCAATTAAGCAAGTCAAAATAACAAGAGTAAGTATAGTAAAATAAAATCAGTTTTAACTTTGATAATGATCCGCAAGGACCGAAACACGTGGCGTGGCAGTTATCTGAAAATAAAGAAATGGAACATAACAAGAGTTTTACTTCTCCTAATTTAAAATAAAGTAGTTCTCTCCTGAGCTCCGAGCAGTGAGAGCAACCCTTAAACTACTCGAGGAAGATAATTAGAATCATCCTAGTGAACAAGAATAATTATTTAACAAAAGTCATAGTTTTAGCTAAACAAGTATCCATAGATGTAATAAAAATAAATGCACTATGGTCAGTTATGAATAAGGAAAGAGATCAGTCACAAAAAATGGCTCTAATCGATTCATCTTTCGATGATTTAATCTATTTTTCATCACAATTATGCAAAATTTAACCAATAACAATAATACTTCAATTCCTGTTATTTCAAAATACAAGCTCTTAATTGGAAATTTGCTACTGTATGCTAGAATTTATAAGCTAAAATCCAATAAAGTGGAGCAATAGATTGAACATTGATGAATTTATAATTATAAGAGAAATTCAACAAAATAAATTATAAAATTTTGGAAAATAAATTAATAGAACCTTAAAAAACAGAAAAATAATGCCATTGCAGCTAATACAGAAAGAAAAGTATAGAATTTAGATTTTAAAATTTGAAAAACTGAAGCAAAAGGTGCTAATAATCTAAAATTAATGAATTTATTAACATAAATCCTAGAATAAGGGGCAAGAATTTTGAAGTATCTTAAAATTTTGAAGAGATTTTAGAAAAATGATTACAATTTGGAAGAAAAAATTGTAAAATTTTTATAAAATAAGCTTATTCAAATAAAAAAATATATAAGCCAGACCTGCAACCACCAAGCAGGAAAAATAAAGCAGATACACATCCAAGAAAAGGGACTTAAACTAAAACTATTAGAGGGATTAGATATTAAACGCGCAATTAAAGAGGGCAAATCAGTCGTAAACAACCACCAGGAAGTCGCAGTGAGGGGACACTTAATGATGTAATTTCTACTTTAGCATTAAGTTTGTACTCCTTTGAAAATGAGTGTAATAACTCGAAACACATATCAGGAAACATGGAATTCAAGTGTCATAATTTTAATAACGCTGTGAAATACCAGTTCCATCAAGAGTGTAGCCTAGGAAGTATTAATTTCATATTCAATGCGAGTGAAGCGAAATTGGCTACAATGTACAAGAAGACATTACTTAAGAAGAAATGGTGTAACAATTGCATATATTTCAACCTTGAATGTGTTAAAACAGTTTAACCTCTTCTACGGTTTTCCCACAAAAAAATAAAATGCTGGTACTACTGTTTTTTATACTTCCTATCAATCACAAATGTCCATAAGCACTTTTTTCAATATAAACGTTGTCTTAATAATAATTTTCAATTGTTTTCTTTTATATATTGTTTTCGCTAATATTCAAATGATTTTATTCATTTTCAATTCAATTTTTTAAACAAAGTTAATGCAACTGTTTTTTACTTTTAAAAAGCTCTCAAATAATTTAGACTGCTTTTTCTAATTTTCAATTGGTTTCGCTGAGCAAGATTTAATTGATAGTTCATTGTTTTTAGAGATTGTCAATTGTTTCTTTTTTACAAATTTCTAATATATTTTTTTACTATATTTAACTATTTTTCTCATTTTTCAATTGTTTTCGTTCGTGGAATGTTTTAATATAATTTTTACAAATTAACAATTTTATTTTGGTGATGTTAACTATTTTTAATAATCTTCAATTGTTTTCGTTCGTCGAGCTTTAATTGATCGTTAACTGTTTTTAGGGACTGTCACTTGTTTTTTTACAAGTTCCTAATATATTTTTAGTAATTTTAATTATTTTGATCAATATTCAATAGTTTTCATTCGTCAGGATTTAATTGATCATCAATTGTTTTTAGGGATTGCCAAATGTTTCTTTGCAAGTTTCTAATGTATTTTTTTAGTAATTTTAACAAATTTTAAAAATTTCAACTTTATTCAATATTTAATTGATCGTCAATTGCTTCTAGAGATTGCCAATTGGTTTTTCCAAGTTTCTAATATATTTTTTTAGTAATTTTAACTATTTTTATCAATTTTCAGTAGTTTTCATTCGTCAGAATTTAATTGATTGTGAATTGTTTACAAGTTTCAAATATATTTTTTCTAATTTTAACTATTTTTAATAATCGTCAACTGTTCGGCACACTTTAATTGATCGTCAATTGTTTTTATGTCTTTTATAAGCTTTTAATATATTTTTTTAGCAATTTTAAGTATTTTTATCAATTTTCAATTGTTTTCATTCACCACGATTTAATTGGTCGTCGATTGGTCTTAGGGACTGCCAATTGTTTTTTAAGTGCCAATATTTTTCTTCCTATCGTTATTTTGTTGAAAACTTTTTTATTTATTTCCAATTATTTTAAAATAAATTTAAACTCACTTTCTTGTTTTATTTCGCGTGGATAAACTATTTAGATTAACTTTTTACTATTTTTATGATTTCATAAAATTTTAACTGTTTTTCAGGTAAAATATTTTTTGTAGTTTCTAAATTTTTATTTTTTACTAAATCTCATTTTTTATTACATATTTATTATCTTATTTTTATAATTTTTAACAGTCTTTTAGTTTGACAAAATTTCTAGTGTTTTAATAAATTATTTAAGCACTTTCTTAGAATTATACGTTTTTTAAATAATCAGTTTTCTTAACTTACTGTTCTTATGCTTTTAACTATATACAATAATCTTTATTTGGACACATTAACAGTACATAATAACATTTAACATAAATATAAATAAATGGTATTAGTCCGCCCAGGCTATAGACCTGAAGTCTTTCTGCCCTCTTTTAACTATTTTTTAAATTGTTTTCGTTCCTATTTTTTCCAATTGCTTTTAATATTTATTTTGTCTTTTATAAGTGTTCATTTGTAATTTATTCGTGTTTCAATTAAAACTCACTCAAGATATACCGCGAAAAAAAAAGTGTTCAATGTAGAAATATTCAATTGCTTTAGCAATATAAATGGTGTTTGTAAACTTTATTGACCAAATTAAAACTGTTTTTTTTTTGTTGTTGCGATTTCTAATTTTAATTATTGTCTAAAAAAATCTCGGTAATCTATTTTTTTGTTTGTTCTAAAATTAATTCTTTTTTAGATTTTCAACAGTTCTTTTAAGTTACGGATTTAACTGTTTTTGCAATCAATGATTTTAACTTTATTTTTTATTTTTATTTCGTCAACTGACGATTGTTTTCTTTTCAACAATGTCAATTGATATCTGAAGTGGCATTCAATTGTTTTAATGCTTTCAGCTGTTTTTTATAACTTTCAATTGTTTTCGTTCGTAATTTTTTATCAATGTCAATCTGTTTTGATAATTTGTCGATTGTTTTTTCTTTGCAAATTTCCACCAATTTTTTTTAATCACAAATAATTATTTGTGATTTTGTAACGATTCTGCAACATTCAAATGTTGTAGTGTTTTTAACGTTTTCAATTATTTTCAAAAGTTTAAATTATTTTATCACATTTTTTTCTATATAAAGTGGTTTTTTTGATAATTTTCAATTGTTTCCTTTCGTTACATTTGCTGTTGTTTCTTTATTATCAATTTATTAACAAATTTGATTTAATGCAACTGTTTTAAAAATAATTTTTGATTTTAGGGTTAATTTTAATTTTATATCTTAATGTGTATACTAAGCTGTAATTTTATTGTATATTTTTATGTAATTGTTTAATGGCCTCCGTAAATAAAGATATTATTATTATTATTACACAATGTTCAAGTGCTATTATTAATTGTCAATTATAACAATTCTCTGGAAAATTTCAACTATTTTTACTAATTATCATTGTTTTCGTCCGTCAAGCTTTAACTGATTGTTTTTAGGCATTGTGAACTGTTTTCTTTATATAAATTTCTAATAATTTCAATCTTTTATTGTAACTATTTATAACAATTTTCAATTGATTTTGTCCATCAAACTTAATTGTTCAATTAATTTTACTAACTTTTAATTGTTATTTCTAACAATTTCAATTATTTTGTGGAGTGATTAATTTGTTTTAAACTTTTGCTTTCTTGTTCTAAATCCCCTCGTCATATTTTTTTGCATTAATTATTTTTTATCTAATAATTGCAATGGTTTTTTTAGAATTGCATTCAATTAAAACACTTTTTTGGCGTTTCTTAATAATTTGTTTAAATCGTTTTTCGTTCGATTATCTTTTTTTTAAATTTTAGTAGTTGCAATTGTTCCTTTTTAGAAATTCGATTGTTTTAGCGCTTTGGAATTTCATTAATTTCATCTGTTCTTTTCTTACTTTATTAAAAACTGACTAAATATTAATTGAATACACATTAACTTAAAATATTCTTGATCATAAGGTGTTTTAGCGTACTCTTGACCTACCACAATAAACAGTGCAATGACCAATCGTACTCCTGACCCGGGGAATAAATTACACATTGAGATAGGTCAAGAGTACGCTGGAGTTTAAGCAAAGAAATAGGCGCTAGGTTAATGCATAGTTTATTAGGGTAGGTCAAGCGTACGCTAGATAAATGGAGGTTATAATTTATTAAGGCTGTATATAAGTACTTATGTGTTTATTTTTTATTTTTGGTATTTTCAATAAATTTGAATATCTTTTGAAAACAATTATTTTTACGATTTCTTTAAAAAAATTTCGAGAAATATTTCTTTATTTTTGTTTTGTTAAGAACTGTTCAATTAAGAGTAGAAACTATATTAATAAAGCTAATTTTAAACTTTTTTAATTGTATAATATGAAAATTAGTAAATTCTTTCTTTTTTTGTATAATTTTGACTTTTTTAAACAAATTTAAATTGATTTTTAATAGTCATAGATTTTTTCTTTGTAAAATTTAAGTTTTTTAAATTTCCTATTTTTTTAGAAAGTTTACAAAGGATTATTTAAAATAAAATTTAATTACCTTTTTTTAAAAAATATTTTTTATTTATTATTTTTAAAAAAATTCCAATTGTTTCGCTTCTCACTCTCTTGTTAATAAATTTATTTTTTGTTTATGTTGTAAAATTTAAAGTATTTGCGTGCAATTATTATTATTATATTCTAGAAATCTGAAATTACTGGAAAAAAATTGAAGACCTAGAAAAAATTGTCGTAATTTACGTACAACTATTAAATCTTGAACTATCGCCTCTTATATACATTCCATTGTGGTGGTAGTGCACATAATCTCATTAATGTGCATTTATTCCAGACGTTAAATATGCAATTGCTATCTGCAGTTTCTAGTTTAGAAAAAAATGCTACGTAAAATCAAGCAGGATGATGTAAAGCTGGGCACAACTATAGTCATCTTGAAATCTTAATGCAATCAGTATTACTACCAGAATTGGACTATCGACTTTTCGATGGCGAACAGTGTGTCTTATATAGAAATTTGTTGTTGAGTTACGTGGATATATAATTAAAATTTGATTGATCAATCAAGTGTGGCTTAGTTTGGGAAAGAGAATATTTTCTCTTTAACATGCACTTTCTGGTTAGCTTTTTTGGATTTATTAAGGAAACATTACCCAAATTTACTATACTATAGAAAGAGCATTCTGTGACATACCTTCAAGCAGTCTTCTTAACATAATTATTATATGGCTTCTAAATTCCGTAGCTAGTCAAAATCATTTACCTTCTTTAGCAGGTCACAAGAGGCAATGATATTACTCTCTGGATTCTTAGTTTATGAAACTTAAAGACCATATTCACTAAATGTATACCTTTAATCAAAGAAATAAACATTAAATTGTTTGAATATATGTATTCGAAACTGAGCTCATATGTGATAAAACAGTAAAGTAGGGGGCATACATATTAGAGTGGAAGAACATCCATCAAGAGTAAATTTCTTCTTTTAGTTTACTGGTGTAATTATTTGTATGTTTTTACACTGAATTCATTATGTTTTAACCAAAAATAATGTATGTATTGTATGTTTTTACTTATTGCCATTTTATGCATTCTGAATAATGTTTATAAAGTTTGATAAAGTTCTAATAAATAAATACGTTAATGTTTAATTCATTATTATGTACGTCGAAGGCATTAACGTAACGTAAATTTATTATAATTTACTTTTATCTGTGCGGCACTTTGCATTTTATTTTAAAAACCCGAGCACTTATCGGTATTCAAATTGTGCATTACTTCAACGAAGCGTGCACACCGTACAAGAATTATAATCTAACCACCATAAAATACTCTTGCATGTTTTTGTTATTATGTATTGCAGTAACGTACACACTTCAACTTGGGTATTATTCTAAAAGTTATGGCCTCATTTTCTTTATAATTACGATCGTAAATATATCAGCAGATTATATGGAAATTAAAAAAAAAGAGCCACAATTCCCCACCCGTTGTACATAATAATAAACATGTTTGCTTATCTGATAATATTATTATTCGTAAATGTATAAAGTTCAGCCGTGCATCCAAAACGCTACATTAGCTATTATCATTTTTTTTTGTGTAGTGAAATTACGCCCAAGACGGCACTTTCATTTTCTTTTATCTCTCACCTTCCATCCAGAAGTACAACTGAGATTATGCGATAAACGCAATGTATGATTCAGGGCGTAATGATAAGTACGTCTGTAATGGATGGTGTGCGTTTACACAATAAGGTAAATAAGTGGGTAAACACAGGCACGGCGTGAAGTATATAGACGTGAAGTATGTAAATCGAAGCGATTTTCACACGTCCTTATGTAATCGTATTTATTTATGAGTCCTATGAACGCCTTTATGCATCGCGTAGAGCTGTATGCAATGACTGATGTCTACATGACGTTTTGTCAATATAGGTGTAATTGTGATTTATGACTGGTGTTTACATTATTTGTAATTTATTCCCAAGAATTTGTACAAGTTCATGAATAAAATATTCGAATTATTACCTATATAATATATATAGGGGGAATAAAATAAAGCATAATCCAAATTAAAATTTAAATAAAGTTTAAATATAAATGACCTTCCAGAGCCAATTTCATCAAAGCTTGATTTTAAGCTTTTCCACGTATCATGTATATACAACGTGTCCACGTAAGTATGCAACAAATGGGACCATTATCAATGGATTAGCACTAAATTATTAATTAATTATTTGTTAATGATAAATATTAATGACAGATACGTCAAAACTGTGAATACTTGATAAAATTCGCTTAAAAAAAGCAAAAGTTATAAAAATTTGTTCAATATCTTGCTAATAAAGCGTCGAATGTCATTTGTTTTGTCTTTTTTGTACGTTTAAGATCAAGCACCAACTTTTATAAAGAATAAAATTTTCTGAAAAATTAAAAATAAAAAAGTTTCACATTTGTTGCATATTTACGTGGACACGTTGTATAGGTATATATATATATATATATATATATATATATATATTTTATTTCTAAATTCATATGCAATTTCTCACACCAAATTGCAAGAATTATCTTTAAAAACATTGTTTAATTTTAAGTTGTCTCGGGTTTTTAACAGGTTTTTTAACCACTTTATAAAATTTTTCAGCAATTTTTCTTCTTACCCTAATTGTGGTATTTTCTTCAAGAGTTCAGGACTTCTCCCAATTTTATTGTTTACTTTTAAGAAACTTACATTATTTCTTGTTTTGTTTTTTTCAAATTTGGTTAATTTTTAGAGAACTTCTAGAAACTTTTACGTTTTCATTTTTAGAAACGTTGTCGAAACTTCTAGAAATATAAACTAGTAAAAAATCGTGAAGAACAAATTTTGAAATAATTTTAAGAATAGTTTCTTAGAAATTATCGGAGGTTCAAGTATTTTCAACAGTTTTTCTTTCCAGTCTTATAAAATCTTCCAGAATTTTTTCTTCTCAATCTAATTGTAGAATTTTCTCATGAGTTCAGAAATTCACTGTATTTTTTTTACAACTTAGAAATTTCCATCATTTCTAATATTATCTTATTCATATTTGCTTGGGTTTTCAGGTAGCTTCTAGAAAGTTCCAAGTAATGTTGTGTCTCCATTTTTACAAACTTTGTAGAAACTTTTCGAAATATCAAGCCTTTTTTTAGATTTTAATTTGATGAAAAATCCAATCCAGAAAATTGTAACTTGCAGGCCCTTAAAATAAAGCAAGAAATCCTGGAAAATTTTAAGGATCTGTAAATAAAAATTCTGGTAATTGGTAAAATTCTAAATGGGTTCCAGAATTTTTATTTAAATGCCTTGAAATTTTGTCAAAGGTTTTAGAATTTTCTGCACTTTTTTCTATCTTTATTTACATTTTTCGCATTTTTTTTCAAATATTTTTTGAGACATTTAAAATTTACAGCATTTCTTATCTCACTGTAATGGTTCAAGAGTTAATATTTTTTTATCGATAAATAAATTAAAAAATAAATTTTCATGTAATTTTAAAACAATTTTTTTTGATAATTTCTCATCCAATTTAATTTCAAACATTTTTTGGTAGATTTCGAGATTTTTTTTTTAAATTTTTGAGTAGAAATTTTGGTTCGAAATTGTAATCATTTATTTTTTGCTTTACTTGCTTTATCTTATTGAAATTCTCTAGGATTTTCACAAGGATTTTTGGGACTTTAGTAATTTGAAATATCTAATTTCCAAATTTATAGCAATTTGGTTGTGGGCTCTCGTTTTAGGAAAAATTTTCTTAGAGGGTTATAGAATTTTAGTGTAATTTAAAGTCCAGATTTCCAGAAAATTTGTCAAAATTTCTAAATGTTTTCCCAGTTTTATTTCTAAACTCCTAGAACGTTTATAATGTTTATTCCAGGTTTTTTTTACTCCAAATTGTAAGAATTCTCTTTGAGGATTCAAAAATTTGACAGAAATTTTTCTTATCAAGCTTTTATTACTTAAACATTTTCAGGATTCCTTCAAGAGTTCTAGAAATATTCACTAATTTTATGTCCAAGATATCAAGAAATTTGAAAGGTTTACAAAATTAATTATTTAATTAATTAATTAATTAAAATAGGTCCAGATTATTTGAAGTTTTTGAGATTTAAAAAACATTCTTAAAATTGCATAATTGTTTAGAGTTTAGTTTTTTTTCTAGAAATATTTCCTTTTAGACTCTTAGATTTTCCAGGGTTTCTCGCTTGGAATTTTCAAATGTTCTAAAATTTTTTTATGTTTTAATCTACATTCCTAGAAATTTTATTAAGAATTTTAGAATATAAAAATATTTTTTTCTAGATATCTAAAACGTCTGCAGTTTTGTTTTTAAATTTTTCTCTTCTTTGATTGTTTTTTTTTAATAGTAGTAGTAGTAGTAGTGTTAGGCTATCGACAACGTGGTCCTTCCGCCATGTGTCATTTGTGTATTTGTGTGTGTGTAAATGAGCTTGTTACTTTAAAGGATTTTTTAAAATATTTTTCACAATATTTTCTTTTAGACTTTTACATTTTTTTAGGATTTTATTCATCTTATTGTATGTATAATTTAACAGGCTTCTTTTTTCAAGGGTTATAAAATTTTCTAATAAATTTAATTCTAGATTCATCAAAATTTTTAATGTACTAGAATTTTTACCAAATTTCCCTGTAATTAAAAAAATATATTTGATCGAATTTTTGCTACAAATTTTTCTTATAAAATTTTAGAAAAATTTAGAACTAAAGCCCTATTTTACTAATTGGAGGGTGGATAGAGAACAACCCACCCATCCTTCATATACATGATAACTTTGCTGCTTTGCTTTGCTTTGATGATGTTGCTGCTAAAAACAATAAAACCGTTTATGTAATAAAAAATAAAACCAAATCAAAATATAAGTTTGAATAAAAATGATTGTATATAGCTAATTTAGATTTAAAGTCTCATGCATCAAATTTTTACTAATTTACTTACTCATAAATTTTGCCTTTTTAATTTTTTCTAATTTAAAAAGTTTTGTAATGTGTTTTATTAGAAACCATGATACGATACATAATTAAAGTTTATATGTATGTGTAGGGAGGGTGAGTGGCCTGTGTCCCACCCTTTAATCAAAAATTATTTGTAAAATTTGTTTGAATAAATCGATTAATATTTAATTGGGTTGTTTGAGTTACCTGAAGATAATAACTTTGATTAAAACACTTAGAACCTTTCTTCAATATTTTAGTTTGATTCAGATGCACATTTCAGACACAAAGTGTCCATTATTAATGGTTTTATTGCTACTATTAAACTTTAGGATTTGTATAACAAATAATTATAACGAATCCAAAATTGAGCAAATTGTTAAGAATAACTATTTTGCGTAAACGTCATAGTTTTCGAAAAAAATATAGAGAAAGTAGTATGATGGCTACATCACCATTTTAGTGTTAAATCGTTTTATAAATATTGGATGAATTTCTTGAAGGATAGATGCAGTCGTTGAGGAAATTACATTGAATTATTGAATGAATTAAATTGTATAATCAGATTCACCAATTAAGGTTGATTTTTCGTTTAACTACTTGCACTAACCAATAGTTATGGTTGAAGCAATATTGAATATTGTTTATGGTAAACATAAAAAGTGCTCGCCCGAGCAGGGACTTGAACCCTGGACCCTTGGATTAAAAGTCCAATGCTCTACCGACTGAGCTACCCGGGCTCTGATTGTAACTAATATAAAAACTTGTAATTTTTAAAATTTACAACAAGAACATTTAAGAACTATTCGATGGAAACTTACAATTATTAAGTCAAAACAGTCTGTAAATGGGAATTTACAGACTGTTTTGGATATATCGCGCCTAAATTCTGAAATCATTTTATGTAGCAATCGATTAATAAATAGATGGTGCTAACATTGTAGTCCTAAAACCCTCAGTACAAAAGTGACAAGTTGATGAAATATAACTGCTTAGAATTTAATCTGTTTAAATCACAAGTAATTTTTATATTGTTATTATATTACAAATGTATGTTTAAACATATTTTCATATTCCAATAATAGAGGCTATTAATTACACTAGCACGGATATTGTATTAATAAAGTCTCATCAAGATTAACATTTGTAAAATCTTTCGACTAATAAATTAGCCCAAGCTTAGTCATGTAGATTACAATCTGTCTCACCATATGGGGTCTTCCACTTTACGTATTGTGAGAATAGTCTACACGAAAGCATGCTAAGTGGTAAAGGGTTATTCAACGGAAAATACGCTTTTCTTCTATTGAATCATCATAGAATCTTCTTACTCTCTCACATGATTTTCTTATTCTTCTTCCAATAATATTCAGATCTATTTCCCAATGAAAATCTAAGTAATACTGATGAAGGTTTAAATTAAATTACCAAACCTAATTTATTTCATCGTACACTTGTTTTGTTTCACAATTTCACACAAACAAAGCAAGTGTAATTTATTTGAAACCTGCATCAGTAATAGTTCAAAATGTTTCACCAAGTGATAAGTGAGAAATTCATTTAAGAAAATCTAAGATCATTTTTCCAGACAAACGAAACGAATATGTATGGAATTCATCATATCCATTAATAAACCGCTACCAAAGTCCACAAACTTCGCATCTAGAAAATAAGGTCCTCCTCATACTTTACTTAAGTAGTTGAATAATTTCCTCCTAACAAGGTTTATAATCCACTTTCGCATAAAGTAGAATCAATTTACTTAGAAAACTTCCCGATGCGATCCGGGGGGACGCGTAATCAGTGTAATGTCGCCCTTCCCCCTTATCTTTCGTTGGCTTATAAATGTATTGTCTTTAATTGGGGGTTATCTGACTTCGGTCCTACACCCCCGCAGCACGGGCAACTCGTGCATGATTGCAACCGAATATGTAAATAAGCAGAGGGTTGAAGTAGTAATCCATTATTGTGCGGAACTAGTAGACTGTGTAATTATTCAATATATTTTGCACGTCGACTCGACAGTTAATTCCCCATTGATTATTTTTATTTGCCCCGAATTTAAACAAAACAGACCAGGGGACCGTTTAATTCGGGCCCAAACGCAATTTCGTTTGTTTTATTTATATATAAATAAAAAAATATTTTACATAGTTTAAACAAACACAATGACATTTTCGATAAACTTGTTAAACATGACATGGATTTACTCGTGATGACCTTTTACAGTGTGTAAGTGCACAACTGAACTTTTGTTCAGAATTTAGCGCGATGGAAATAAATTGTATGGAATTAGTGGTGGTATTAGCAGATCTATTATAACGGCTGTAATAACGGTAATCATAGTTCTAAATCACTTACGGCCATTATGAATGGATCACCGGGAATTCTTTGTAGCGACAATAGTAATTATGAGCGGTGGTCAGAGATTACTGCAACAATATATCGTCGGGCTAGGAATGCACCACCACCAGCGCCGCCGCCACCAGCCCCCCCCAAAATCTCATGACTCATGTCTGAGATTAGGAAACACGCAAATTATAGAAACACATTGCACACTGCAGTTAATTCCGGGCTGTTGGGAACACTCCTATTTAAGTTCTATCATTCCGAGATAATAACTATAACAAACTAATGGTTAAGTTGCTCGGAATTGGCTTTTGGGTCGGCAAACATTTACTTCCTAATTTCAATATAATTGCCGGTTACATGAAAAATTAATTCTCCCTACAGTTTGTATGTGGTAACGATTACTTCTCACATTTTTATATTGAATGTTGTTTCCTTCTCTATACTTTTATAAATGAAAAGAAATTGATTTGTTAAACATTCTTACATTAATTGCGCAATAGCACCAGTTTGCACCGTGTGGGACGCTGGCGAATAGAGTATCCGCCGGATGTGTGCTAACATGTTCAATTGTATTTCAGCTGTCTGTGTGCAAAGTTACTTCTCGCTTATTAACTGTACTGTTAATGTGAATGTTTATAGCGTTAAAGAAAATAAAGAATGTCGCCAGTTGTAAAGTTAGGGCTGTGATTGGATTTCTCATGGCACCTTCGATATTCATCGTCATTTGAAGGTTGTGCATGAAAAAATGTTATGAATGAGTTATCTGTTCAGCGCTGATGTAATCTCAACCTAATGATGACGAACGTTCGGGACGGCGAAATTTCAACCATCCACCCCATAATCCAGACTATCATCATAATTTGATCATTTTTTTTTGTCTCACGAAGCCACAGTATGACGAAACAATTGAAACAATTAATAAACAAGTTAAACACTCTAGACGACTTAAAAATATTGAAAAATTTAAGAACTTAACGGATAAAAACAAAAAACAATTGACAACTATCGAAAACAATAGAGGAAGAACTTTTATTTGTGAAAGCCATAGAGATAATTCAAACTTCATTTTGAATTGCAATTGGTTATATTTATATTTCACTTTACAAAATCCTGTTTATATTATATATAAAAATTATAAATTATACATTAATAACTACTAAAAATTACTTTACAGGACTGGCGGGCGGAGTTCACAATGTTCTTCCACTCTGGTCCATTCTCATGCTTCAGATGACGGAAACCTCTGTCAGCGAAGTATTTTTGCTGTACTAGCAATATTTTGGCCATTGCTGGCGTTATCTTCAACAATTATCTAAAACCTTTTTTTTTAATTGTATAAAATTGTTCTAAAAAAATATATATTTAGATATAGTAGAAACCAATAATTATCAATAATTATAAATTGAGATTTATGAAGAAACATTTGAAAATAATCATTATCAAATACCCAGTGATATGGGTAAATTTTTTAAGAAAACATTTGCATATTCTCGAAAGAAATAAATAAATATGAACTCAAAAATTTTAATTGAAATAAATATATTTAAGGACAGACGAGATTATTATAAAAAGCAACGGGTAAAAACGCATAATACACGTTAACTATTAAAAACAAAAAGAAAAAAGAACTTATGACGTTTCATAAGTACCAATTTTTAATTGTCAAAAATATAGATATTTGCAAAAGAAACATCTGAAATTTCACAAAAAAAAGAAAAAACAACTAACAAAGAAGTAACTGTTTTGTCTTCCTCTTCAATTGTATTTTGTAATCTTCACAAATGACTAAGAAACTTGTTTTGATGATTATTTCAAAATGTTTTTGTTTTTGAGTTATACAATTTTTAGAATTGAAAAGAAAACATTTTTGTCCTGCAGACAATTAAAAATAATTTATGAAAGAAAATTTCAATTCATGAAAAAAAAATGATTGTCAAAAAACAAAGAGGATCGCGTAAAAATAATTGTCAATTGTCAAGAAAACATTTGTAAATTTTGAAATTAATCAACTTAAAAAAATTATGATCCTAAAAATATTATTTATAAACAAATATAATTAAGAGCAAACATGATTATTAAATAAAGCAACGCATAAAATCTCAAAAACAAGAAACAATTGACTACTGTTAAGAGTCAAAATTTAATCATATGTAAGAAAAAATATTTGAAACAAACAAAAAAACACCTAACAACAATTACACTGCTTTTGTTTCTTCGTTTCGAATTGTTTTTGGTCAATTTTAAAAATTATTTAAAAACTCATTTGATCATCATCATCATCATGATCATTTAAATTTGTTTTAAATATATTATTTCTTAATATTAAGAAACAAAAATAAATGATTTTAGACTCGAAAACAATTAAAAACAATTTATGAAAAATACATTTGCGAAACAATAATAATTGTCAAAATCACAGAGATTAGCATCAAAATAATTGTTACTTGTCAAGAAAATATTTACAAATTCGCGAAAATAAAACAGAAAACATTATTAAAAAAACAACGGATAAAAATTCATTCAAGAAAACAATTTATAATTGTTAAAAAAAAAAAACAATAAAGGACGAATATATGAAAATTCATGAAAACAATTTATAAAACCAATTAGCAAAGAAGTCACTCTTCTAATTTCTTTCCTTTGAATCGCTTTTTTTTGTTATTTTGTAAACTATATAAAAACTTTGATGATTTAAGAATGTAGTTTAGTTATTTATTTCAAATAATATTAAGAGACAAAAAAGTTTCTAAATTAAATGGGCTTTCAAGTAGTATATTTTTGGTATGTATTAGGTGCACCAATAAAAAATATTGTTTTTTTCTTTCCTTTCGAATTGTTTTCAGTTATCTAAAATTGAATTTTAAGAAATAATATATTTATCGCATGTAAATTTGCAGACCATTTCAATTCTATTTGTTCAAAGAGACAGGGCCCTAATTTTGGCCAATATCGACTGGTACATCGATTTCTTTAGATTCAATGACATTTCAAAACAGACGGACATTTTTACACAAGAAGACTATTTTAACACATTAAAGAAGGGCAAAAATACGGCAACTGTACACGACCTAGTACATAGACATATACTGAAATCCTTACCATCGCACATACACGTCCATATCCTCAACATGCTCAATTTCATTTACCAACACAAATATTTCCCCTCCGAATGGAAATTATGAATAATCATTTGTATCCCCAAACGTGACCATCCTCCATTCCTAATATCCAGCTACCGTTCTATTACGTTACTTCCTGTCCTAGTAAAGCTTTACGAATCACTCCTTAAAAATAAAATACTATCTCTCATCCTTGTCTACATCCCAAACTACTTACTTCAAACATCCAAAAAACACACCTTGAATGAAATTTTTCAGCCGTCTTACTACTGGATATCCAAAAAGCCTTCGACTATGTCTGGCATCAAGGTTTGTTGTACAAATGCTACCTCCTTAAAATTCCTACCTATATTATCTTCATTATCAAGCAATTCCTTTCAAACAGATCCCTTAAAGTCAAAATAAACAACTCCTACTCCCCCATTCCTTCCTACCCCAAGGATCCCTTCTATCTCCTTTACTCTACAAAATCTTTTCTAAATACCTCCTTCAATTTGCAGACGACACAACCCTAATTCCCCATGCACCCTCTGTACCTAAAGCTCTTCAATTCCTCCAGCATCTCATTAACTCCCTGTAATTCTACTCTCCACAATATGCAAGTTAGTGAACGATCCTCCTTAAGAATCCTTACCAAAATCCGCTATCCTAATAATCATCTGTATAATCCTTCTAACCAACTCCTATATGACTCTACCTCTGTTATTCCCACCAATGAACGCTTTCTATACTTCAGTGAAAAAAATTCCTTTTCCTTTACTGCTTGCGCAGAAATCCTAACCAAATTCCAAAGACCTCGGGTCGATAACCTTTTAACAGACTAACATACTAACACTCATATCATCATAAATGTATTATATTTGTCTTATCTGTATTTTTGTTTCTTAAAAAGATGTTGTATTTATATACGTTTAGAAATAAAAACAAAAAAAACAGTTTATGAAGAAATATTTGAACTCGTGAAATAAATAATAATTCTCAAAAACATAGAGATTAGGGTAAAAATAATTGATAATTGCCAAGAAAATAATAGACACAACACCACAGAAAGAGGAAAATACCAGCGACAAGATGGACGAAATTCTCAAAGCAATTAATGAAATGAGAAACGAAATGAATGGAAGATTTGACCAAAATAGAGAGCACAACGAAATATTGAAAAAAGAAAAAATATGGGCAAAAGAAAAGGAAGAATTATACAAAAAAATACAAACGTTGATAGAGAAGAAACACGGGAAAAGCAAAGAAGGAGAAACAACATTGTCTTAAAGAATTCTAATATACATGGAGAGGAAATAGACAAACAAGTAATAGCATTTTTCGAGAAGGAATTAAACGTACAACGTAAAAGTAGCGTACGAAGTCACAAACGGAATAATTATGATTAAAATGCTGGATTGAAAAGACAAACAGAACATAATGGGAAACAGAAGGAGACTAACAAGACAAGATACATACATAAATCACGACATGACCAGACAGGAAAGACAAATCCAAAAAAGTTTGAGAGAACTCCCAAAACGCGAATCAGAAAAAGGAAATAATGTAAACGTAGGATATAAAAAACATAATAAACAATAAAAAATATGAATGGGACGAAATCAAAACAAACAACATGATAAAAACTAAACAAACAACTAAACTCAGAACACACAACGACTAAAAATGCAAAGAAGAAAGGTAACAAGAAACATAAAAGGAACACAATGATAATATGCACCTGGAATATAAAAACTTTACTGAAGGATGGAAAACTGGAAGAAATATCAAGACAGCTACTTAAATATAACATAGCAGTAGCAGCCCTTCAAGAAGTAAAATGGAAAGGTAATGGACAAATTAATATTCTACTCAGGGGACAAATAACAAGACAGAAATGGAGTAGCTTTTGTAATCACTGGAAAATTAAGAAACAACATAATAGACTTTAGACCGATAAATGACAGAATAGCTTACCTCAGATTAAATGTAAAACCATTCAATGTATCCATATTAAACGTGTACACACCAACGGAAGTGACGGAAGAAAAACAAAAAGACGAACTATACAAAGAAATCGACAATATTTACGCAACCATACCTAAACAAGACACGCTAATCATTGTAGGAGACTTTAACGCTTAAATAGAAAAGGAAGATTTTGTAAAAGCAATTGCATGGAAGAACACGTTACATGTTAATATAAACGATAATGGTCAAAGATTATGCAGTCACAACAGGAATGAAAATTGTCAGCACAAAATTTCAACACGGAAGAAAACAATATAACGTGGTTGTCACCTGGACAGCATTACGGAAATCAAATCAAAGGAAAATGGAAAATATAGAAAATGAATACAAAAACCATAACTCTAGAAAGTTTTACAAACAAATAAATAATGAACGAAAGCAAAACAAAATGAAAACGTTGGGAATGAAAAATAAGGAAGGAAAAATTGTTGAACACGAAGAAGAAGATAAACTTATATGGGAAGAACACTTTAAAGAATTATTGACAACTACAAACAATACTACACAGATAGAAGAAATCGATGACAATGACACAAATAGAATAATACAAATTAAGAGTAGCAGAACGATCAATAATCAGAAAGATGCTAGGACCAAGACAAATAGAAGGTGAAAGAAAAAGAAGAAATAACATAGAAATATTAGAAATTCTTGAAAGAAAAGATGTAGTTAGCATAATTAAGACAGCTCGTATAAAGTGGTTGGGCCATGTAAAGCGATCATGGAATGGAAATCAAATGCAAAGAAGAGAAGAGGAAGACCAAGAAGTAGATGACAGACATCAAAAGCATAGGAATTACCAACTGGAAGAAAAAAGCAGAATATCGGAAGAAGTGGAGAGAAATAGCAATGAACATATTTAATACTGTCAAAAATAATAAAGAAATATTAACGTTCAAAATTTTTTGACTGTTTCAAATGCATTTGTTTTTCATAAAAATGACCATTATCAATATAAAAAATTCATTTGAAAGATTTAAAAAAGACAATTGAAAAGAAGTCATTGTTTTTTTTCTACATTTAATTTTTTTTAGGTATTTTCAATAATGATTTAAAAAAAAAATTCGTGATTATTTAAAATAGTTTTAAAAAAATAACAATTTTAAAAATAAAAATAAAGTATTATTGTTCTGCAAAGAATTAAAAACAATTGAAATTTATTAAGGAACATTTGTGAAGAAATAATAATTGCAAAAACACAACGATTACGGTGGCAATAATTAACGATTGTAAAGAAAACATTTGCAAGTATTAAAAAAAATATAAACTCAAAAATATTATTAAGAAATAAACATAGATTAATGAAATAGAAGAAATAATGTAGAAAATCAAGTAATTTTCATTTTTTTGCAAATTATTCAAGAAAACGATTTAAACGATATAAAAAAGGAACTCAAGGATATTATTAAAAAATTAAACAATGGAAAAAATCTTCAGCAATAATTAACAACTCCTAAAAACAATTTAAAAATTGAAGAAGAACATTTAAAAATGCATGAAAAGTAATATTTTATAAAAAACAAGTCTGTAAGAGTTATAAGTCCATGATAGGAAGAGATATATATGACGGCAGTAAAATTGAAACAAACAAATTTACTTTTTTTATGCATTTTATGCATTCGAGAAACAAGTTTTTACGTCTCTAAAGCGTTACTTAAATGTTGGAATCTCTAATCTCGGTTGTATTTCGCAATGTTTTATATTTCTGTCGAAAATTAATTTCTTTTTGTTCGAAAATCATGAGATTTGCGCCAAAAGATTATTCTTTATAAGTTGCCCATTTTATGATCATTTAGAAATATTTGTTTTTGTCGCAAGACAAAAATATTTATTAAACGCACTTTTTACTTTAAACTTTTAAAAATTTGTATAACCATTTTTTATTTATTTGGTGACCAATGGTTTGGATACATTAACGTACCATTTTCAAGAATTGGTCAGCAAATGTTTTTCATTACAAGTTTAAAAAATAAAACTGTTACACAAAACACAGTAAAAAGTGTATTTAGTTTGTAATTAAGTATGAAGTTTGTTGTTTTTCATTCACTTTAACTTTTGTTCAAAAAGTTACGTAACATTCATATTTAGGAAAATATAAGAAGAAACAAACATTTCGGTGTATGAGTGGTCACCCCAAAGCTTTTTAGTTCCAATTTTTAACGATGAAACCTTAAGTTTCTTCATCATTTTAAATGATAACTCCTTTTTGAGATACAGTGTCCACCGAGAGATACACAGTCAGAAAAACTTTTTTTCAAGAAATTAGTGGAATCGTTTAAGACAATGGACATTTTTGTTAAGAGGGAATTTAAAAAAAAAATCACGTAAAGCATTTATAATTGTTAAAAAATGTGGATATTAGCAAAAGAAACATTTTAAACTTCACAAAGAAAGAAAAAACAACTAACAAAGAGTCACTGTTTTTGTTTTCTTCCTTTCAAACAGATTTTGGTTATCTTAGAAAATTATCTAAAAACTCCTATTGATGAAAATTATATTAAAAATGCTTTTAAAAAAGTTATATTTAGACATGAAATTAAATATCCATTTATTATTATGATTACTGCATTTAATTACACCAATATATATTTATCATTTAAAGCTGTATCCTGCGCGAAAGTTTGGACAATTATTATGAATCTAAAATCGAAAAAATAGTGCAGATATATGCAGGTTAAATATTCGTACAATAAAATTAGCGTTACCATCTTAATAATTCCAATTACCAAACTTTTTAATCGATGCATAACCTGTAGCATATATCCAGACGTTCTAGAAATTGCGAAATGTGTATGAATCAAGAAAATGCAAATAATCTTTCTATCCAAGATATTAGAGGCTATATTAGTTAAACAAATTTGTGACTACATAGAAACAAACAATCTGCTAAATAAATCACAAGTTGAATTTAGACCTGGTAAGAATACTACTAATTAATGCATTTATCAACAATATAATTGATGCTTTAGAAACCACTGAGGTAGTGGCTTGTAATATGTTGGATTTAAGTAAAGCATTTGATTGCGTCGCGCACTCAATTCAATTACAGAAAGTTATTTACCTATAATTTTAACCCTAGTGCATCCTAGCTGATATCTTCTTATCTTGCAAATAGTAAACAAATCCTTAACGTTAAGTCATGTTTCCAAGTTGGAAAATAATATATATGAGGTTCCGCAAGGGTCAATTCTTGGCCCGATCCTGTTTTTAATTTATATTGATGATTTACCATGTTGTCTCACTTATACATCAGTAATATATGCAGATGATAAAACAATATCAGCAAGAGGAAAGTCAATGGAATCGGCAACATATGTCATTTTTGACAAAGTCAAATCTCCATCTCTAAAAGATGGAAAATACGCCTAAAATAAGGAAAATATTAATGGGAAAGAGAACACAGAGAATTCTTGGACTCTTAATGCCTCTCAGGAATATGGGTTAGAGTGGAAGATCATCAGACCGCATGAACTCTGCCCAGCTTCTTCTATCTAAAATTTTTGTATTATTTTTTTATATATTCATGTGTATTTTTTTTAAGAAGAAAGCTAAAGCATAATAAATAAATAAATATCGATATAAATGCTTCGATGTCAATAGATTAAAATTAAATTACCCAAAAACAGTAAAGATGTTGTTAACACTAAAACATATAACACATTCTTGTAAAACTATAAAGTTATTAGGTCTAGTTATCGATTCTTAATTAACCTGGGCAGAGTAGGGAATAGAAGCCTATAAGAAAATATCAGCAAATATATTTGTTTTAAGAAATATGACAAGATCAGTTCCTAAGCAGAGTAAGAAATTCTGCTATGTGAATACTCGACGATATTAGGAGGACTTTCTTTTTGGTAGGACAGCAGAAAATTATTCAAAGAATTAAATATAATAACTACACCCAGTTTATACATCCTATCATGTTTATATTTATACTAAACAAAATATTAATTCATCTGCGACAAGGTTTAAATTTAATATAAAACTTAATTTTCATGGCGTGATAGATATAGTTTTAAATATTTTATATTTAATTTATATGTATATTTTTAGTTAGTGTCGTATATTATGCAAATTTATTTTTTAACGTGTAGGTAAAGTTGTAACATTTCAAATTAATCATCAATACACGACTCTAAAAACCGATTCTTTATTCAGGCGTAATTCAATACTTTCGAAACTTCGGTATATTACAATCATCGTGTTGTCATTACTTTTAACCCTCAACGTAGAAAATATATTTAGTTTCCACACGCTTTCTATTTTCATTGTGTTCGAATAAAAATCTAAAGTTACAAATCAGTCAATAGGGCATTAGAAATAGGTGAGTCGCTCCTCCATACAATTCCACAGGTAATATAATACGGTTCCCATTGAAGACACCTATAATTATGCGTTGTATTTTATTTTCGGGGCCAGTTAGAAATGAATCGATCTGTGTGGCCATTTGATATATGCCTATTCTAGTTCGCCCCCCTCGAGATGGATAATTTAATAAGGTATTATTATGCAGGCGAACATCATGCCCAAGATTGATGGCTTTTAAAATGTACCTTTATCCGTAATTTTTCTCGGGCAAACATTTTCTTAGAACGAGCCCACCTTTAATATGTTTGGATTACTTATACACGAGGTATTTTCTGTATTTTTTTTTTTCTGGCATAATCTACGTAAAATTTAATTGGTTGTATCATTTATTACGTGGGAGGATATTACATACTCATTTAAATTCAATACTTAAGTTGTTTATTGTATTAAGCATATAATTTCATAATATCTTACGTTAATTGTGTTAGCTGCCTGCGGTGGACATATATAAACCGTAGAAACAAATTTTAATGGAATAAATAGAATTTCGCGAACTAAATAAGTAATTAATTCTAGTTATTAGATTGACATAATTAATTATGGTATATATTCAATGATTTTGTACATTATATTATTGTAGAAAATAATCCATGCTTAACTTTAGTGATAAGGTAAATTAATAATTAAAATAATTTGATATTCCTGTTTTATTACTTACTTTTACACGTTTAAACAGCTTTCTTAATTAGTTTCGATCAAACAATTACTTTCAAAGAGGTTAATAAACAAATTAAATAAATAAATTTTTGAAAGTGTGGCAATTAACTTATTAAAAATATGCTTTATTTAAACTATTAATTACATAACAGTAAATATATCACAAAATCAATAATAATTAAAAATTAATTATGCAACCACTTCCCCTCACGACAAATAGATTTCAAAGCTGACTCAGTCAATTATCTATCTTCATGTATATCCAGCGTAATAAATCAATAGTCCCTGCATTGTTTAGAACAAAATTTCAACTCTGACATGTATAAAATAAATGATTAATTGCCATAGTTGGAAAGCTAGTACTGCAACTTTACCGAGAAGAAGCTGACCCCGATGCTTGCTAATTTATACCATCAAAAGTTCAATTCGATCAATTAACACCGTGATGGTGTGGCATCATTATCACGGCATATAAACGACTTTCGCGTTCACGGTTCTTTAATTAGAAAAAAACGAGAACGTAAATCAATCAGTTCAATTAAGTAGATCGACTCGCTGGCTTTACCACCTATGCGATGCCCTTAATTGTCTTACTTATTACCGATTTACATATCGTTAAATCGTGTTCAATTAAAAAAGAACCTATGCAAAGTGCTTGGAAATGAGTTAAAAACAAGTTGATTATACATTTCTTTATTTCTATGTTGTGCATTTAGTTATGTATCTAATCAAATTGAGTTAAATTATAGTTTAATTATTGTTGAGATTTGCAATTAATAAATTTGTGAAGAGAGTTAAATTTAGTTAAATCTTTAATTATAATCAAATTGAAAATTGCTGTATTAATAACAGTTTTTATGTACTATATACAATCATATTCATACAATATATTCATATTCTTAATTGAATTCTGAAATAATACTAGAAACAACAAGCTTGAAAGAAAAGGATATAACTGTTCTGTTCTTTTATTTCTGTCATAACTTCTGCCTACCATCCATTGATTATTTGAATACCACTGTTCCTCATTAACTGCGGAATTCTTTCAAAAATTGGGTTACGCCCAGCAATTATTCGATTTTGTAAGTGTGTAAAATTTTACCCTGGATTAGTATAAACGAATGCCTTTAGTTTCTCCGATAGGAAATAATCCAGGGGCTTTAGGTCTAGAGAACGAGCAAGCCATGAGTGAGGTCCATCTCGGCAAATTCAGCGATCTTATGTTAGTGTTAAAAACTCACGAGCAACCAAAATCAAATGCGCTGCTGCACCATTGTGCATAAACCATTATTGCCAATGGTACATTTGTTCTAAAATATTGTCAACCACAATTCTAACGCAAACATTCAACCAGAATTGATATTGAAAACGATCTTAAAGTACCTCACGTTGAATTTTTTCCAGCTCACACGTGGTTATTATAAGAATTCCTTATTGCATTTCTTGAAAATCATCGGTAAAAGAATCAGCGTTAGTAGTTGAGAAAGTTGAAGCCATTGAACGCATTGTATGTGATATGGGTATAACAAACAGTCTCTAAGAATTTTCCAAACAGTTTGATTACTTACATCCAAAATATATGCAATTTTTCGAGCAGAATTTCCTTTATCATGTTCTTACCCACTTTCTTAGGGTCATTGGCTTTCCTAGTCCTTCACTTCGCTTCAATGTACCTGTTTCACGGAAACTTTCGAAGGTTTTTCAATCAGGAACATTACGGTCAAAAATTGGTCATTATCAAGTCCTTAAATGAGATGTTTGCCAGTCATTTCGGTATTCATATATTGATTCATGATAAAGGACTTCACTAACGAAGGTTTACCTATTAAAGACAGAAAATAAAGGTCAAGCATCAAAAAATTCAAAAGTACGCTATACTTTTATTTCGATTACATTAATAATTTTCAAAATATCAAAAATGTTTTTGTCGTAAATTTTGTTTTATCTGAATTAATACTTCTTATAAGAAATTGGCTAATATTCTATTAAATATTTTATTCACACTACACTCCAAAGGCAAAATACCCAGAATTCACCATTCATCAGTTCATCTCATAAGTTCATAATGACATTAGCGATCATAACCTTTGAATGAAAGAAGACAGTTAAATTCGTAAGACATTAGTCATCTTAAGTCTGCACACTTCACTTCACAAAAATTGTAGAAATATTTACTTCCATTTTATTCACCACTGACGGATCGATTGGTATCCTTTCTTATTTGTGCTAATATAGTAGCCCAACAACTTTCGTTCAATTGAATTCTTCTAATACTAATCATTTTTGTCCATGATTACAACGAAATAATAATAAATATTGTAAGAAAACGAGTAATTATTAATAAAAATAAAAAAATCTGCAGCATTTTCCAACCTTAATAATTTGTACGCTTGAACTAGCATAACCCTGACCTAGGTTAACCCGTAGTGTATTAAGGTAGGTTGGGAGTACGATAGATCACTGTAATCATTGTTGAGGTAGGTCAAGAGTACGCTAGAATAATTTATTATTGTGTATTCCACGTTTATAAGGGTAGATTAAATTTGTGTTTGGTACATTATAATCTTAGGTAACGATTAATACAGTATTTAAATTATCGATAAATTACTTGAATTGAAAATTTCTAGTACATACAAACTAGACAAATGGAAAGAATAAAACATTATTTAAACAAATTGTTAAATATTAATATCTGAGGCCTACTTACAAAAAAGTGCCTAAACAAAGGAATGTTACACAAGAAATCAATCATTAGATATTTCTTCAAAAAAAAAAATTGACAAAAAGATTAAAAGGAATGAAAAATAAATATTAGACCATTTATAAAAAAAATAAAACTGATAAAGGTGTCACAACAATGTAATGTCGCTCTAGAAAACAATTAAAATTGTTACAAATTAAAAGAAAAGGCAATAGACAATGGATTAGATATAGAGAAGTGGCTGAAAATTTATTAACGAGATCAATTCCAAATTATTAAAAAAAAGATGGATGATTGAAAAAAGTATCGAAACACCACAAACAATGAAAATGTTTCAGTAAATGTCGAAAGTTTATAACTTTTGGAAGCATTTGATTTTGTATATTTTTTCTTTCACCAAAGTGAGGAACTTCAACATGAACAAAAACTGAATGTTATTTGATTATTTTTGGATCTACTGGAGAAATAATTTAAGATTTGAACTGAAGCATAAAAAAACAATAAATTTTGGATAAATGTTGAAAGTTATAAGTCAATAACATTTGTTTATGAATTTTTTCAATCTTTGAACGCGAGAAACTTAAACATGGAAAAACAGTTAATTTCATTTGATTATTTTTAGATCTACTGAAGTAATAATTTAAGATTTTAACTAAAACACTAAGCACAATCAATATTGAATAAATTTGGAAAGCAATAAGACGATAGCATTTGTTTTTGAATTTTTTTTCTACCTTTAAAAGTGAGAAACTTCAACATGAATACAAACTTAATTTCATTTGATTATTTTTTGATATATTGAAGAAATAATTGAAGGATTTTCACTGATTCAAAAATCACAATCAATTTTAAGTAACTTTTTAAGTTATAAGTCAATAGAATTTGTTTTTGAATTTTTTTTCAGCCATTAAAAATGAGAAACTTCAACATTAACACATATTGAAATTCAATTTAATTATTTTTGGATCTACTGAATGATTAATTTAATATTTTAACTGAAACACGAAGCACAATTAATTCTGAATGAATTTGAAAAGCCATAAGTCGATAGCATTTATTTTTGTATCTTTTTTCAGCCATTAAAATTGGGGAACTTCAGTATGATTATAAACTGAATTCTATTTGATTATTTCTAGATCTACTGAAGGAATAATTTAAGATTTTAACGGAAGGCCTAAGCACAATCAATCTTGAATAAATTTGGTAAGCCATAAACCGATAGCATTTGTTTTTGTATTTTTTCTACCATTAAAAGTGAGAAACTTCAACATGAATACAAAATTAATTTCATTTGATTATTTGATTATATTCATTAAACCACAAGGCACAATCTATTTTAAGTAACTTATTAAGTTATAAGTCGATAGCATTTGTTTTTGTATGTTTTTCAATCATTAAAAATGAGAACCTTCAACATTAACACAAACTTGAATTTTATTTGATTATTTTTAGATCTACTTATTTCTTCAGTAGATCTATTTAAATTTATAACTGAAATGTTAAGCAAAATCAATTTTGATTGAATTTGGAGAACTATAAGTCGATAGCATTTGTTTTTGTATTTTTTTCAACTATTCAAAGTTCGGAACTTCAACTTTAGCACAAACTTAATTTCTTTTGGTTATTTTTAGATCTACTAAAGAAATAATTTTAAATTTAGCACAATCAATTTTAAGTAAACATAGAATTTATAAGTTTATAAGCATTTATGTTTGTATTTATTTCAAATATTAAAATTAAGAAACTTTAACAAGAAGACAAAATGAATTTCTTTTAATTATTTTTCGAGCTAGTCAATGAATAATTTTAGATTTTAACTGAAACACGAAGCAGAATTAATTTTGAGTAAATTTAGAAAGTTATAAGTCGTTAGCATTTGTTTTTGTATATTTTTTCTTTCACCAAAAGTGAGGAACTTCAACATGAACAGAAACTGAATTTCATGATTATTTTTGGATCTACTGAAAGAATAGTTTAAGATTTTAATTGAAATACGAAGCAAAATCAAATTTCAGTAAATCTGGAAAGTCATTATTTGATAGAATTTGGTTTTGTATTTTTTTTCAACTATTAAAAGTGAAGAACTTCAACATGAACACAAACTTACTTTCATTTGTTTATCTTTGGATCTACTAAAAGAATAATTTTAGATTTTAATTGAAACAGAAAACACAATCAATTTTAAGTAAATTGGTTGTAAGTCGACAGCATTTCTTTTTGTTATTTCTTTTCATCCTTTGGAAGTGAGGATCTTCAACATAAACACAAACTGAAATTCATTTGATTATTTTTGAATCTACTGAAAGAATAATTTTAACTGAAACTCAAAGGCTGATATATTTTAAGTAGATTTGGAGTGTTATAAGTTGATGGCATATGTTTTGTATTTGTTATGGAAATGAAAACTGAGGAACTTCAAACTGAACTCAAATTTAATGTTTTTTGATTATTCTTTTAACTGAAACACGAAGGACAATAAATTCTGAGTAAATTTGAAAAGTGTTAGATCAATAGCGTTTGTTATTGTATTTTTTTAAACAATTAAATGTAAGCAGCTTCACATAAATAAAGTGAATTTCATTTGAGTATTTTTAGATCTACTAAAAGAATAATTTAAAATTTTAACCAAAACACAAAGGCTAATCAATTTTGTTATTATTAAAATTGAGGTACTTTAACATGAACATTGAATGTGGGTAATTTTAGCATGAAAACAAGCTGAATTTCATTGGATCATCTTTGGATTAATTGAAGGAATTTCAGTAAATCTGGAAAGTTTTTATTCGATAGCATTTGGTTCTAATTAAAACAAAAAGCACAATCAATTTTGAGTAAATTCGAAATGTTACTAGTCAATAGCATTTGGTTTTGTATTTTTTTCAACCATTAAAATTGAAGAATTTCAACATGGACACAAACTTAATTTCATTTGTTTATCTTTGGATCTACTAAAAGAATAGCTTTATATTTCAATTGAAACACCAAATACAATCAATTGTAGCTAAATTTGGCAAGTCGATAGCATTTGTTTTTGTATTTTTTTTCATCCTTTGGAACTGAAATTCATTTGATTATTTTTGAATCTACTAATAGAATAATTTAAAATTGTAAGTAAAACAAAAAGGCTAATAAATTTTGAGTAGATTTGGAATGTTATGAGTTGATGGCTTATGATTTTGTATTTTTTTACGCCATGGAAAGTGAGAAACTTTAAAATGAACACAAATTTTCAAATGCCACTTGATTATTTTTAGATCTACTGAAGGAATAATTTAAGATTTTAATTGAAACACAAAACATAATCAATTTGGCGTAAATTTGGAAAGTTCCAAGTCGATAGAATTTGTTTATGTATCGTTTTCAACTGTTAAAATTGAGGTACTTCAACATGAAACCAAGAAACAAACAAATATTAAAAATGTTTTGTCAGCCATTGAAGGTGAGGATCTTCAAATGAATTTCATTTGATTATTTTTGGATCTAAGAATAATTTCAAAATGATTTTTTTTTAAACACCAGTCATAAGAAAAATACACATTATCGGAGTCTATATAGATAATGAAAGAAGAGAAGAGAAGCTAAGTTTAATGATTGTTTTGCAAATTATCAGAAAAAACTAGTTTTTAAAATGCATTTTCTGTCCTTATGTTTTATTAAAAAATAAAGCTTCATATCTTTAAGTTTACGAAAGAGAAATATAATCACAAGCAAATCGAATGTGATAAAAACAAAATATATTTTATTAATCTACCAGATTCAATTTGAATCACAAAGTAATGGACTCAATCTCTAATCGCAATTATGATAGAATGATCTTACGACTCCTGTTAGATCTAAATTAGTTTCATTTATTTCATTTAATGTACTGCACAAAATATGCAAAGATTTCAAGGAATACATTTTATATTAGAATTTGGAGCGCACAATGATCTTCCACTCTTACCTTTGTCTTGTTCAATAGTCCATCACTGTTTAGGTTTCTTTCTAGCCACAACTTTTTAAAACAATATTGTCATATATAAATGTTATTAGATTAAAAAAAATGACTCGACATAGAGGTTAAAGATAAAGTTTAAAAGTGTAAATTAGATATTTAAGTTTATTATTGAATACCAGGCGGATACAAGATGAAACTCCATAAAATAGTGAAATATTTAAGTTTAAACTTACATGGACAAGTCAACTGTCTTTTCCGATAGTATTCATGATGAATAAAATTATAGTAGTAAATTAGTTTTGCAATAAACTGATATTTTGATAATGGTGAATTGAATTTAGGTAAATGTAATATTGTGGCAAAAATGAAATTCGAAGTTTATAGTATAGAGTTCCAATAGTTTCAAAGTCTATAGTGAATTGTATTATTAAACTACACATTGGCATTATTAAGACGTTAATATTATACGGTAACAAGTTATATATGGCCCGTGAATAACGTGTAAATTAGTTTTCGCCCTCTCGCTAACTCGCACAGAAACTACGTTTATGTTATCGAATTTTAATGGTAACGTAAGCTTGTGTGCCGATCTAAAATAAATTCTCGCGAATGCAAATTTCCATTTTCGAATGTAAACCCAATAAGCCCATAGATCTGTTTGATTTCGTTGGATTCAATTAAATTGGGTCACGTTTGATTCGATTAGATCTGATTAGGTCAGTGTTGATTCTAGTAAGCAATCGGATTAAAGCAGGTTTCTTAATTAATTATAAAACTAATCAGCGTGTGGCTTATATAATTATCCCATTTTGGGGCCCTCTTAATTAGAACGTCAGCGTCGTAATGCAGGAAAGGTTGGAGGTATTACACGGCGGTATATGTGTGTGCGGACGGACGAAAAAGTTCGGCTCGTATTTACACTTTCGAAATTTCCGAAATATACACGGAATCGCTTTTGTTCCGCTAATTGCCAAACCATGTATATTTTTATCGGGGCGCACACTTATTTCCCCCCCGAACTACCATTGTAAACCGCCGGACTGGCCCGGGAGGTATGAAATATAATTTATGCGCGGTCCGAGTCCGAAACGTAATCTACATTAATTAAGCGCTATTATAAAATTGTATTGGAACATTTTATTTTGATGAAATAATAATGGAATTCATTAAAGGGTGTACATTATACAGTTTGCCGGGAAGAATGGAAATGAGACTCGCGGCAAGGTTATAATTATGGTCACATTGATATTCAAATTCGCAAACTTCTAAACAATTAATATTTAATATTTTGTTCTGAATTTATATTAAAAATCATGTCGCTTTGAATACATTGTTTGAGTAAAGAATAATTGAGGTACCAATTATTCAACACTTCACGTGTTCCTTTTTCATACAATGAATACATAATTTTATTTGATTTCTGTATATAATATTCCACTTACCTTAGGTATTCCAGAAAATTATCCTGCAACAAAAAAATAGTGTTAGTTTTATAAAGAATATAAGCGAACATACCGTTTCTCCGAAAAATGCCTCCAGGCGGTTATAAAAACGGGTGCAGTTTATGGTTTGTTTTGTATCATAAATTAGGAAATCTATTCAGATTGTAGTGAATAGAAATTGTGATTTATAACCGGCGAAGGGGCAGGTAGTAAAGGACTGCAAGGGAAAAAAAAGGTCGGTCGGGTAATCTCTAAAACGCCGAAATCACGTTAGGTGCAAACTACGGACAAGTAATCATATATCAGTACATAAACAAACGTCATTAAAATAAAATTCCTGAATTAGTAAGACTAGGCGTTACCTAACCTTTGCGTTATCCGTACCTGCACTTTTCTTACCCTTGGAAGAACGGTTAAACCGGAATATATTATATCGAGTAATTAAATAATGGAAATTTCCAGATTATACACTTACAATTAACATCTGGGTTTGTTTTCTAAATTCGGTAATATCTCAAAGGCCGAAATCACTTTAGGCATAACCTACCGACAAGTAATCCACTACCTGAGGCGGCCAAATTTACACATATTTATTTATAATATAAATTTGGCCGTCTCAGGTAGTGGATTAACGTTTTCTAAGGACGGATAATATGAAATTATAATTCGCTTATCTACAGGGAAAGAATGTTTTTTTTTATATAGAAAAGGAGAAATGTGTTATACATAACAAAGTCTAAAATTTCTCATATTCACTGCATCGAAATCCCGTTTTCTAAATAAGTCCCTTCAATGAATGACTTCATTCAGAATTTTTTAATAACATTTTCATTAAGTTTTTTTTGTATATAAAAATCCATTTGTTATTTTCATGTAATTTTCATGTAATGTATAAATAAATTAGTCTACTATGATTTGTTACTTTAATAACATTTTATCTTTTCTAAATAAGTCCCGTAAGTGAATGTCTTCATTAAGTTTTTTTTTTGATATAAAATTATTTCATAACATTTCCCGTTTCCAAATAAAAAAAAAGCATTTTTCTGTAGATAAGCGAATTATAATTATATACTATCCGTCCTTAGAAAACGTTCGCCCAGAAAACTGACCGACTACCTGATTCGGCCGAAGGGTACAGCGCGTGCCAGGGAAGAAGCGCTGACATTTTTATTACCCATCGGCAATTATTATTTAACACAACCACAACCGCACACAATAGAAAGGGGCAATAGAATAGAGTCTAAGAAACGGGCAGCTCCAGAATATAAAACCTTTTTTTAAGCTTTCGTTATAAATATTTATTTTTAAATCAAATTCAAAATACGTTGAATGTAATGATAAAGAGCACTTATTTATTTATTTTTTATTAACGTATGTAGAAATATATTCATAATGTACGAAATGTACAAGTCCAACATTCCCTTCCAAGAAAAGAAACTTGTATAACATAAGAATACACAGGGCAATTTCAATATGAAAGCAAAGTAATTTTATTTATACATCGATTCCCCGTGTAATAAGTTACAATGTATACTCAAATTGTTTGCCTAACCCTGTCTCGGGGGATATAAATGTGAAATAAGTTAAACATTTATTTCAAAGGTTATACAAGAATAAACATATTTTGCGTTTACCGCTCCTTCCATTCCGGCCTTTAAAAAATTGATTTTCTTTTTTTGATACGCGTGATTTTAATGGTGATTATTCAATTTTGTTGAATTAAATGATTTGCGAGAAATTGTTTATCTACTCCAAAAAATTTTATGCGCTTAAATAAAAACAATAAATTCGAAATCATTAGTCCATCCACCTTTAAGGTAGATGATACTACTAGAGTGCCATCTATTGTTTAAAACGTTGCAATAAGAGTGTATACAAACTTCATAAGAAACTGTGAACCGCGGAAATTATAAAACAACGAAAATTCAATAAATCATCTTTATTAATAACAAACAATAACTTTGATCTTATCCTGTACAACTCATAGTAATTTTAAATTGCGAACAGAATGATCTTTGATAATTTCTAGTTCGTGAAAAATACAGGCTTTGTATCTCAAGCCTCAAGTTTATGTATTGAAGCTGTTGGTGTAAAGCTAAAATTTCGATTTTGGGTTTTTTGGATTATTAATAAGACTTTGATGTTTGAAATTAATTAGTGGTGATAATTTTAAATCTGAGCTGAGCAAAATCAAATTTTTATTGATGAGCAAAAAAAAACAAAAGTCGAACATCAATTGTTTTTCATTGTTTTCGCCATAACTTTAAAATAAAAAAACAAATATCTAATTCCAATTATTTCTCATTATTTCTCCATAACTTTGTATAAAATGTTCAGATTTGGAAAATTTCATCTCCGATAGATTAAAAACTTTAAAATTATATTGATCAACCAAAAAAAAAAGCAAAAATCAAATTGTTTTTCATTATTTTGGCAATAACGTTGCCAAGAAAGCTCAGTTTTCAAAAATTTGAGTTACAATAGATTCTAAACATTCAACTCTAATTAATGAAACAAAATATAGAAATTCGAACTTCAATTGTTTTTATTGCTTTCCTCATAACTTTACTTAGAAGTTCAGATTTAAATTTTTACCTACAATAAATTCTAAACACCTAAACAAAAATCGATCTTCAACAGTTTTTTATTTTTATTTCTCATAACTTTCCTTAGAAAGCTCAAATTTGAAATTTTTACCTACAACAAATTGTCAATTTTTTACTTATGAACCAAAAAAAAAAAACAAAAATCTAACTTTAATTGCTTTTCATTGATTTAGCCATAACTTTGGTTAGAAAGCTCAGTTTTGAAAAATTTTACACACATTAGAATCGAAACATTAAACTCCAATTGATGAAATAAACAAATAGAAATTAAAATATTCGGATTTGAAAAATTTCACCTCGAATTCTTAATGATGAACCAAAAACCAAAAATTGAACTTCAATTATTTTTCATTGTTTTCGCCACTACTTTACTTAGAAAGCTCAAATTTGAAAAATTTTAGCCAAGATATATTCTAAACATTGAACTGTAATTAATGAAACGAGAAATAGGAATTCGAACTTCAATTTTTTTTTTCATTGTTTTTGTCATAAATTTGCTTAAAATATTTGAATTTAAAAAATTTTACCCGCAATAGATTCTAAACACCAAATTCTTAATGATGAATCAAAAAAAAATGAACCTCAATATTCAAAAAATTCACCTACGATATGTTTTAAATTTAAACATTAAACTTTAATTGATGAAACAAAAATAGAAATTCGAACGTCAATTGTTTTTCTTTTTTTTTTTAATCATAACTTTGTTTAAAATACTTGAATTTGAAAAATTTAACGCGTAACAGATTCAAAACACCAAATTCTTAATGACGAACCAAAAAACAAAAATCAAACTTCAATTGTTTTTCGCCGTAACATTGCTTAGAAAGCTAAAATTTAAAAAAAAAAAATACACACGATAGATTCCAAATATTACACTCTAATGGTCGAAACAAAAAATAAAAATTCGAACTTCAATTGTTTTTTATTGTTTTCCCCATAAATTTGCTTAGAAAGCTCAGATTTGAAAATTTTTAACTACAATAGATTCTAAACACAAAATTCTTAATAATAAAACAATAAAACAAAAATTGAACTTCAATTGTTTTTCATTGCTAAGAAAGTTCAGTTTCTAAAAAAATATATATGATAGATTTTTAACATTGAACATTTAATTTAAAAAATTATAGAAATTCGAACTTCAATTGTTTTTTTATTATTTTCTTGGCTTAAAATTTTCGGATTTGAAAAATTTCAACTCCAACAAATTAAAAACACCAAGTTCTTAATGATGAAAAAAAAAAAACAAAAATCGAACTTCATTTGTTTCTCAATGTTTTCGACATAACTTTGCTAAGAAATCTTAAATTTCAAAAAATTTACCCATGATAGATTCTAAATATTAAACTCTAATTAATGCAACAACAAATGGAAATTCAAACTTCAATTGTTTTTTATTGTTTGCCCTATAACTTTGCTTGGACAGTTCAGATTTGAATTTTTTACCTAAAATAGATTCTAAACACTAAATTCTTAATGATGAACCAAAAAAAAAAACTTTTTTTTGGTTCTCATTGTTTTGCCCATAACTTTGCTCAAATTTAAAAAAAAAATACCCACGATAAATTCTAAATATTAAACTCTCATTGACGAAACACAAAATAGAAATTCTAACTTCAACTGTTTTTTTATTGTTTTACCTATAACTTTGCTTAGAAAGTTCAGATTTGATTTTTTTACCTAAAATAAATTCAAAACACCAAATTCTTAATGATGCACCATAAAATTCGAACAAAACAAAAATCAAATTTGTCAATCAATTGTTTTTCATTGTTTCATTTGTTTCAAAAATTTGAGCTATGATAGATTATAAACATTAAACTCGATTTAATGAAACAAAAAATAGAAATTCTAACTTAAATTGTTGTTTTATTGATTTCCTCATAACTTTGCTTAAAAAGCTCAGATTTGATTTTTTTTTTCTACAGTAGATTCTAACTACCAAATTTTTAATAATGAACCAAAAAAACGAAAATCGAACTTCATTTTTTTTCATTGTTTTTGCCATATCTTTGCTAAGAAAGCTCAGATTTAAAATTTTTTATACAAGTTAGATTCTAAACATTATTATTATTATTATTATTTAGTCACGTAGTCACCATTCATTCTAATTCACAAAATAAAAATAGACATTCAATTGTTTTTTATTGTTTTCCTCATAACTTAGCTTAAAATGGTCGGATTTAAAAAATTTCACATTGAATAGATTATAAACACCAAATTCTTTATGATGGACCAAAAAACAAAAATCGAACTTCACTTGTTTATTATTGTTTTGGCCATAACTAAGATAGTTCAGTTTCAAAAATGTTTACCTAAAATAGACTCTCAACATAAAACTCTAATTAATTAATCAAAAAATAGAAATGCAAACTTTAATTGCTTTTCATTGTTTTTGTCATAACTTTGCTTAAAATACTCAGATTTAATTTTTTTTACCTGAAATAGATTCTAAACTCCAAATTTTTAATGATGAACCAAAAAGACACAAAATGAACGTTGTAGAGAGCTTCTTGAAATTTGCAATTCTGGATGGTTGAGGCTGATATTTGTTGAAAGTTCACGTTTATTTTTGATATATTTTTAAATTGTACAAAATGACACGTACACGTTTCTAACACTGTGGCTTTTTCAAGCGAAGACATTACATTCTAAGCTACTAATTGTAATTGTGTAATGATGAAGGTGTTGGTAAACAAGTTTAGTAGTGGTGAGGTTGATAAATCCATTTGATCATTTAGTAGATTTCTCATTCTTTTTTTAACTTTCTTCATTTTTCCGGTATATGTAGCATTGTGAAATTATCGTCAAATTGGTGTCACTCTTCAATTAAATGGTTGGCATATGTTGATTTTGTTCTTTTGTATTCGTAGCTTCTTTTGTGTTCGTTAATTCTTTCCATAAATTATCTTCAGGTTTCTCCCACGTCACGTCACATATAACAAATTCATTAGTTATACTTTTTTCTACTGGCTTCCCCATATCTTTTTTAAATTAACCTAATCCCACTTAAGGGAGCACGACCTCCAGTGTTGCCACTGTGGTGGGGGGCTCTGATGTTTATGATGATCCGCCGCCATCGTCGTGGGTCCCGTTCATGCTGGTTGACCGATAATCAGGTCGATAAGACAGTTACACCAGTAGCATCATTACACACTTCATCTGGTACACCCCGAGGGGTATCTTTAGTCGTCCTGGCTAGATTTCACAGTGTGGGGCCCCTCTCTTCACCTCCCAGATCTTCGTAACGCCGTTGTTTCTTACCAAGTGGATGGATCGCTAGTGCAGGGAGTCGGTGATGATGGCCAATAGGTACTTTGGAGCCTTTCTTCTCGCCAGTGCCTCCATAATTGTGGATCAGAGTTGAAAGTGTTCCTGTCGTCCAAGGTAGTCAGGCAGTGCCGTCTCCCTTTTAGCGGACCTGTGTTGACCTTGTTGTTTAACCTGCGGATTTCCTTCAGGGAATCAACGGTCGACTTTCCCTTTTAGAAGCCGAATTGGCAGCTGGATAATTCTCCAGACTTTTCCATCCAATTGATCAGCATGTGCCTGATGTCCCTTTCAAAAAGCTTGCCTTTGATGTCCACAAGTCGAGCCCTCTTATACCGCTTCGTGAACGTGCCTTTTCTTATCCAGGTGTTTAGGACTAATCAGACGGTTGTCGGATTGCCAAGCTCCCCTTATACCTGGCCACTTCATTTCCATTGAGCGCTAGATGACGTTCGAATATTTCTTTGCCATTGCAGGCATAAATAGTACCATTGGTGCCGGTATCGTAGGGATTACTTTGGAATGTCGGCATCCACGTGTGTTACAATACTTATGATGGCAGCTCCTATGATGTTTATTTACCAATATTTTTGTACAATCGGCTTCGGTGTGAACATCGCCGGTATCTTGACAAATGAATTACAACAGCTGTTTCGGCCAGTTGGGAATACATTCTAATCTCGAAGGAAGTTGGAAGATAGACCATTACTGACCGGCTTCGTTTCCAGCTTAGGTTGGCACATGCTGATAATCTCGTCGCGCTCGTCCTGCTGCTACGTCTCATCAAACTCGAGGTGTGCAAGTACAAACAACACAGGAGGGAAATCCGCATCGAATAGTAATTATGAGGCGTGCACAGAATATGACATTGTCATATTTTTATACATAAAGTGCGAATGTTTATACCACCTTTTGATTTGAATTTGTGTTCATATGGATCGCAGAATCATCATGATATTTTGAATGGATATGTGAATCGCTAACATTGTCGCATCTTGGGTAGTGAAAATGCGCATGCTACTAAAAAAACAATGCATCCAGAAAAATGTACAATTTTGTGTGCACTGTGAGCTGAAGGAATCATTGGTCTGTACATAACATGTGATTTCAATTAGAGGGAGCCACATATCACATAACACGTAAACAATCAACAATCAAATGAATTTTTTTGGTTAAGTTATCTCTCACAAGAACATTTGGCTACCAAGGTATTGCGATTTAAGCCCACTAGGCCTTTTCTTTTGGGGCCATTTGAAGGGAAAGGTCAATGTTAACAAATTTGCTACTACGAGAACATCGGACGTGCAATTGCTAAAATCGAAATGCATTTATTGGAACTTGTTACGCTGAAAGAATGGTATCATGTCATCAGAGTCGTGGAGGACATTTGAACGACAACTTATTTCATACATAATTGCCTATCCGTCATTAACAATAAAATTAGGATATTTGTTTATTGTTATTTTTTTTCAAATAACAAATCCTAAAGTCCAATCTGGAACCTCTTTTATCAAAGCCGTCAGAGCTTATTTTATAAAAAATAAAAACAACAAGATGTGAAATAATAACTATTGCAAGCAGTTATTGAATTCATTGAAAGTCTTATTCAAAATAACACCTCGAAATCAAGCCTGTTGTGGTTTAAATTAGAATGTCAAATTTGAATGGTCTAAGAATAGGATTGAAAATATAAAGGATTTGGTTGCACACTTTCTCAACACAGAAGTAAGTTTTTTGGCCTTACTACAACTAATTTAAGAGTAACAAGACTTGCTTATCAATTTACAGAGAAATATAAATTACTACACCATTTCAACACTGAGAAAAAAAAATCAAGTAAAATAGTAACATTATAGGTTTATTTTATAGATATTCTTTGTTTATTCAATATAAAGGCCAGTATTAGCTTTAATAAAGAATAATTTTATAAATACTTAAATAAATATGAATTTATATAAGATGTGTTAAATTTAACTGCTCAAGCATATATAAAAATTTGGCGAAACTGAATTGTTGAATCAAAAATAATTGCAAAAATTCGTATTTCATTGCTGCAATGAAGTATAAAACAATTTATATTTTTGTTATTTTTACCTACGAACATATTTTTATAATATTGAATCCTAAAATTACAAAAAAAAACGCTATACTCGTATGATTGCCCTATGAATTTTTTTTTGTTGCCTCGTTCAGGTATCTATGTTTTTTTTAATAATTGCGCATCGACGTTCGGATTTTTTACGTAAATACAAGCGGTGTAGTCTTTAATATCTCACGCATTCAGCAAAACAACCCGACCGAAAAGGGGCCACTAATTAAAACCAATTGAAACCGAAACCCCGGGGTCTGCAGCGTTTTAAGTTTCATTTGGGCAAATGCCCTTTGGCCGCGGCTCGAGCGCCCCGTATAATTAAACAAATATTTCCGTCTGCACAGTGATATAGATGATGATCGCCGCACAAAAGATAACTCCTCGGCCGGCTTTTGTTTCTCTGGAGACTTCGGACGCCGCCAATCGACACACCCTCGAATCGCCGATCCATTGATTTCCTCAAAAGGGCCGCCAAAACCGGTAGGTGTGTCAAAAGACGTCGTCGGCCTGTGTTATTCGCCGATAAATACAACTTTATGTGTTGTAACTGTTGCGTGTCGACGCCGAAGGGATGGATGTTTGGGTTTCACGGATAAAATGCGAATTCAGCGCTAAGACTTTTATTGTCGTGCGTTCAGGTAGGTAATGCACCTTTACGAGGCACTTCATGGTTAATTGCCTTTTTAAAAATGCACACTAATTCGCACGCTGAGGCTTTAAATCTTGTATTTACACATCAAACGTTTACTTGCTGCATTCCCATATGAATAAATAAGGCACGGGAAATGGAATGTGGTGCGGAATACGAGAATTTCAAGAAAATGCTTATTATCTTCCCCTTAAATACTCACGTACCTATTACACGATAAACTGTTTTCTTTTAAATAATGACGATAGCAAAAGATACACTTTAAAGGATTTAAAATTATGCCTAATTAAATTGGTATATAATTATAATTGAACGTGTTTAAGTAAGGGTACTAATCTATAAACATCTACAATTATAAGCTATTTTAATTTAACGAACATTGATAATCATCTTCGAATTAACGATGTAAACCAACCAAAAATATGGCTTTTATGTATTGATTTATAATATTATTATCAAATTAACCATTGTAATATACAATATGGCACAAAGTCACCCCATTAGCCTGAACGAAAAAAAAAAAAAAGAACAGCTGGTACAAAAAGAATAATTGGGTACTTAATCTCCAGATAAAATAATTTAGTCATCCTACAACAACTTCGTACAACCGTTCGTTCGGCGTGATATCCTAAATTAATTTCGACCGTTTTCCGATTATTATTTTTTTTTTCCATCCGAGGGCAAAAATTAAACTCCACATTTTGTTAATTGGCCGACACATCGAGTCCGGCGCTCGTTAATATTCAATTTTAATTTAGGGCAATGATTATTGGGTGAAATAGGAGGATGGTTAATTTGTCTTCTAACAGATGTCACGCACCATATGCCTACATGCCTACATGCCCGCATGCAGTGTTGCTCGGGGGAAGCCCCCACACTAATTTTCAATTGTGCATGTAATGAGCAGTTTTTTAGTCACTCCAGCCCGTGTGCAATAAGAGAGACAGCAGTCCGTACATTCTACCTGTTTTATTTTCTTTTCTACTTAAAGTACCATAATGACTCCCTTAGACTGCCGAGAAGGCGGCGGCTCAAGGGCTAAAAACCCTCTAATTATGGGTATTCTTCATCTGCGCTATTGTTACCTTACGACGACGCTTTACGTCCTCTTTAAGGAATTAAAATTTCCCTCAAGAAATGGGTGTAATCTGTATTAATATATAGTCACTTTGTTGAAACAGGTTATTTGCGGTGTTGAAATTACCTGTAGAAAAAATAATGACGTAATATTAGTACGAATATTGCTTTTACAACTATGATAATTCCTTGAATTTTACAAATACATGAGATAATTTTGTTAACAACTATTTATGTAACATAGTTATCAAAACGATCGTAATGTGACATATAAAATTTAAAGTAATTTGTCATACATATGATATTTTGTGCCTTATCATGATTGCACTTAGTTTTTATCGTCGTTATATATACAGGGTGTCCCATTTTACATTACCGTCTCGAATAACTTGTAAACATCGTAACGAAAAATGTGCCGAATGAAAACTTTCATCGTTTCGAGGGGGACATCGGATTCTAACAATCGGGTCGGAAAAGGGGGGTCAACTTGAAAATCTTAAATGGAAACCCCTATTTTTTATTGCAGATTCGGAAATAGCCTAAAATTATGCAGTTTTTATCTGCCCACTTTTTCGAATTCCATACAGATGGCACTAGAATGATAAACATTCGTTTATTCAGATGAAATAAACTCATCCTTATTTAAGAAAATTTTTGTTTTAGCTTTGAATTTCAAATTCAATGTTTTAGTACATTATTCATATAAATAAAATAATCTGTAAAATCGATTATTACGTTTATTTTATTTCACGCTTAAACGATTTTTTTTTTTAATTTCAAGGCAAGATTGATTCTTAAATGGTAAACTTAAAGTCTCTTTTACCACTTTATTAAATTGAATACATTTTTATCCTAAACTATAAAAGGCCTTATTTAGTCTCTAAACTTGCAATTTTTTAAACCTTCTAGTTTTTTAGCATTTTTTTTTTTTTAATTTGTAAAATTTTTCAGCCCGGATTTCAGATTTCTATAAATTTTAATTGAAGATTTCTAGAATTTTCTAAACTCTTGAATATAATGTTTTTTTTGTAATTTTGTATGCAGGAGAACCAAAGACAATAAAGAATAAAAAATAAATATCGTTTTCAGATTTGTTGTTTGTTCTTTCATATTTGCTTTATTGTGGCAACAATTTTTAGAATAAATTGAAGGCTTATAGAATTTTTAACAATTTCTCTTCTGGATTCCTGCGAATATTTCAACTCGTTCCTAGGTTTCTAAACTCTTTTGAGGATCATTCATTTTCATGAATTGTTCAGAAAATTCTCTTCAAAAGGCAACTTCTAGAATTTTCTTGAAGGCTTTTAAAATTTTCTTAGAAACTTGTAGAATGTTTAAGAATTGTTCTTGCATTTTCTAGATGTTTTAAAAATTTCTTTTTTGAATCGTAAAATTTTTTAGAACGATTTTTTTAAATTTCTATAATTTTTAATTAAAGATTTCTAGAATTTTCTAAATTCTTAGGTTCTATAAAAGAAATTTCTTTTTTAGATCTTTCATATTTTTTTGCTTTATGATGTGAGATTTTTCCAAAAATTTTTAGAGCAAATTCCTAAAATTGTTATCATCTTGAAGGTATATAGAATTTTTAACGATTTCTCTTCTGGATACCTTAAAATATTTCAACTCTTTCCCAGGTTTCTAAACTTTTTTGAAGGTCATTCATCTTCATGAATTGTTCCGAAAATTCTATTCAAAAGTTTACTGGGCAACTTCTAGAATTTTCTTGGAGGCTTTTAAAATTTTCTTAGAAGCTTGTAGAATGTTTAAGAATTGTTCTTGCATTTTCTAGATGTTTTAAAAAATTTTTTTTGTAGGAATTCCTCTTTTGTATCGTAAAATTTTTTTAGCAATTTCTTTTTTGAATTCGTAAAATTTTTCAGCGCGATATTTATATTTCTTTAATTTATAATTAAAGATTTTTACAATTTTCTAAATTCTTGGGTTCTATAAAAGAAATATCTTTTTCAGATTTGTTCTTTGTTTTTTTCATGTTTTTTTTTTTTGCTTTGTCGTGCCAGAATTTTTTGAACAATTTTTAGAGCAAATTCCTAAAATATTTATTATCTTAAAGGCGTATAGAATTTTTAATAATTTCTCTTCTGGATTCCTAGAATATTTTAACTCCTTCCCAGGTTTCTAAAACTTTTTTTGAGGGTTTTATATTTTTCAGAAATTTTTCTAAGCATATTATTGTTTTATTTTTTCCAAGTTGGAAAGTATCTCCTTAAATTCCCAAAATGTTTATAATCTCGAAGCCTTATATATTTTTTAATAATTTCACTTCTGGATTCCCAGAGTATCTTGATTCTTTTCCAGGTTTTAAAATTTTTTCAAGGGTTCTAATATTTTTCGAAAATTCTTATTCAAATTCTATTTGAAAGTGTTTTGTTTAATTTTTACCTTCTACTTCTGCCGATTTATAGAATTTTTCATATTTTTCTGTATAATTTTACGAATTTTATAAGAAATCGTCTTCAATCTTTACTTAAAGGTTTCTAGAATTTTGTCTATATTCTATAATAATTTATAGTATTTTTCTTCCTTTTTTTCACATCTTTAAAATTTTTCTAGAAATCTCTAGCAATTTCTTTTTTAGAGAAAAAATTTAAAAAGTTCACTTTTACCTGCTTATCCAAATCGTTTTGGAACTTTCCATTTATAAAATTTTTTAGTAACTCTTCTATATATGTTCATGAATTTTTCAGAAAATTGTCTACAAAATTATGAAAGTTTACTGGGCAACTTCTAGAATTTTCTCGGAGGCTTTTAAAATTTTCATACAGGTTTATAGAATTTTCTAGAATTGGCCTTGCATTTTCTAGATTGTTTAAAAAGTTTTTAACGATTTCTTACATAACCTTATTTTCTAACAATATCCCTTGTAGATTTCTATAATGTTTCGTTTCTTTTGAATAATTTCACAAATTCGAGCATTCGTTTTTAAAATTGTGAGCATTTATTTAAAGGTTTTTAGAATTTTTTTTGAGGATTCTATAAAATTTCTAGTATTTTTCGGCCTTTTTCCAAATTATTAAAATTATTCTTCCAGATTTCTAGAAATCTTCAGCAATATTTCTTTTTTAGACTATCAAAATTTAGAAACATTTTTTCCTACCTTTCAAAATGTTCAAAATTTCCTGTTCATTTTAATCGTGTTGGAATTTTACAATTATTTCTCTTAATGATTAAAAAAATTTCAGCTATTTCTCTTTCAGACTCTCAAAATTTAGAAACATTTTTTCCAATTTTTCAAAATTTCAAAGATTTAAATATTTTCTCTTCTCTATATCTTTATGAATTTTACAGGAATTTGGCATCAAAATTATCAAAGACTTCTAGAATTTTCTTCGTGGCTTCTAAAATTTTCTTAGAGGTTTCTAGCATTTTCCTTGAAGATTTCTAGATTTTTTTAAAGTCTAACTAGTTTTTATATAATCTTATCTTCTAGCAATTTCCCTTACAGATTTATAGAATGTTTCATTTTGTCTGTATATATTCACAAATTTTCAATGAATTTGTTCTCAAAATTTTTACCATTTATATATTTTTTTTGGATGTATTCTATAAAATTTCTTATATTTTTCAGCCTTCTTTCAAGATCTTTAAAATTTTTCTTTCGGATTTTTAGAAATCTTCAGCTATTTCTCTTTCAGACTTTCAAAATTTAGAAACATTTGTTTTCAACCTTTAAAAAAGTCGACTATTTCCTTCTTATCGTATCGGAATTTTTCAATTATTTCTCTTAAAAATTGAAAATATTTACAATAACTCTTCTATATATATTCATGATTTTTTTAAGAATTTGTCTTTAATATTGTGAAAGTTTACAACAGATTTCTAAAATTTTCTTGCAGGGTTTTAAAATTTTCTTAAGAGTCAGTAGCGTATTTCTAGAATATTATTGTTAAAGATGCATTGTTCTTGGATTCTAACCAATAAGCAATTGCAAAAATGAATTTTTATATGTCATTCCACTATTAATTTTCATTTTTGTCTTGTGTATTTTTTAGGTAAGTAAAAACTTTTTGAAAAATTAAGTGACTTAAACATTATTTTTTATTTTTATTTTAAAGAATCAATTATAATAAATGATTGCTTATTGTCATTTAATGTGTGCATCAAGTAAATGGATTTAGGATTTACTATTACCAAGAAGCATTTCTGTAATAAGATATTTGTTTTATTTTTATTTGAGCAGCATGAAGCTTGCACGAAAATTTTTACAGTCGTTGTATATTTGTAATTAAGTACATCCCTTCTAGATGGCGACAAATTTATGTTTAAAGTGAGTAACATATATGAGACATAGAGTTTACCTATTTCACTGGGAAAATGTTACATACAATACACTTTATATATTCTCTAACATGACATTCGGTAACAATCAAGTCAAAATAAGAATAATTATTAATTTTGATTAAATGTATATAATTACTCTAAATTATAATGTATTAATAACTATTTTTAATAATATAAAATTAATGTTGGGAAATTAGTTCAGGAAGAAATTAATAGCACGCATCAGCACGAAAAATGTTTCCAGATGAAATATTCGACCATCTTAATAAATAATTAGTTTTATGAGGTAGTATAAATCCGGTTCGTTAATTGTTTAGAATAAATCTTGCCGGCTCCTTCCCGAAATACATGCAAGTGCACATTCATCACATTCGTTTTAAAATATTACGCCGTGAGACGATATTTCCGCCCCGCATCCTTCAGCCGGCATAAGACCACTTAATGGCGGTGAAAATCCCCGGGAAATAAAAATACGAATTATTATTAAAGCCGAGATGGGCGACCGGCCACGTCCGCCTTTTCTAATTTTACGCCAAAAATTTCGGTTTAATATCGTAATAACCGTAAAGCACTTTACATGCGGCGCCCTCGAGATACACATTTGATATCCGGAAACCGTCATCAGATATATTTTAGGAATGCAATTTGAAATTCGGTTTCTTCTTGCAGCGTGGCCGTCCATCCGAAATAGTCATTCCGATGTATCCTGCGGGATGTGGACTATATACTCGGGCGTACGTCCCGTGTTTGCAATTTTACTGACGGTTGAGTTTTGGTTCAATCAGAATCCAGTGTAGTTGAAACGAATAGGTGACATGCTATCAGAAGCAGATGGAATCTTCTCTTGAATTAGATGTCAATGCCGTCGAGATGTAGCCTCAGGTGTTGTCCGATCTATTCCCCACACTAGATTTATTCCTAATTATTATCCCATGGCCTATTATACATCACTGCAATTGAATGTTGGATGTGGGTTAATTAGATTTATGATATACGATGATCCTCCTATTAATTATTCGCCTTCTTATTGCACGCAAATGTACAATATCGATCCGTACTTGCTAGTTGTTTTTGTATTTGCAGAGCCTTGACCTTTTAATGGCTGATAAAAGTTTCAGAGCCGAGACGAGCCGAGGTTAAAGTTGGCACTACTGCAAAGTTCGCAAGTACGAGTTAAAAGTAATATGGCAATAAATGGTTATTTGAAAGTTTCTCCTACGGCCGTAATCAATATACTTTATTTAGAGTTCATTTCGAATAACGGCCCAGTTTATGGTAAAGAAACTCCTCCGAATATATTACATTAAATATTTTAAATCAATCGCCTCAATTTTCTACAATTAGCATTTATTAAATATCTCAATGTTTTTGCTATTTGTTGTCAAAAAAAAGTTATAGCATTTATACAACGTGTCCACGTAAGTATGCAACAAATGGGAAACTTTTTTATTATTAATTTCTCAGAAAATTTTATTCTTTATAAAAGTTGGTGCTTAATCTTAAAGTTATAAAAAAAAAACAAAACAAATGACACTCGACGCTATATTAGCAAGATATTGAACAATTTTTATAACTTTTGCACTTTTTAAGCGAATTTTATCAAGTATTTGAGGTATCTGTCATTAATATTTATCATTAACAAATAATTTATTAAGATTTGTTGTCTCCTAAATTATGGCAGAGCGATTAACTTCACAAGACAGATCAGAGTTGGTGCTAATATAATAACTATAAAACCTGCAGAGAACTTTAATGCTTTTTATTCCTTCAAGAAAGGATGTCTATTAATCTTTCTCTAAAATTTCAAAGAAATATGTCTTCCAAAGAACTGTATGGTTTCTAGATTTTTCGATATATACAAACATCTTTATTGCACATAGTAAAGCAACATTATAAGGAAACAATTAAAAAAAAGAAAATTTCTGCTAAATGGATATCGACCTAGGGTCTTTCAGTCTAGAATTTTCCATTTTCCATTTTTTAGATTTGTAAAAAAAATTAAAATACGAAAGTTCTGTAAAATTTCAGAAATTTATTAAGAAAGTAAAGTGGTTTTGATTTTTTCACGTATTCACTACATAAAAACAAAATGGCAACAAATGAAACTTGAAACTTTTTGAAAAAAATTGCTTTTGATGATTTGACAAATTTTAAAAAAGTAATCTCAAATGAAATCTACTTGAAATTTTTCGAAATTTTTTAGAAATAATGGAGTTTTATTTTTTTTACTCTTTATTGTTGTAAAAAAACTCAAAAATAAAATTACGACCATTTAAAGTCGAAACTTGGAAGAGAAAACTGGTTTCAATGTTTTAAAAATTGTAAAAAAATAATAATTTAAAATGTTTCAACATTGTTAGAAAATTATTTAATTATTTAAGTCTTTTTCAACCTAAAAGTTTCAAACCATGAAAAGCAAAGGTGATTAATTAAAGTCGAAATTTTTAGAAGAAAATTGCTTTTAATGATTTAAAATTTTGTAGAAGAATCATCTCAAACTGAAAATTTTCTAAAAAAAATTTCTAAAGGTAAAAAATCTTTATCAATTGCAGTTTGCTGAAATTATGGACTTGAGCTCTAAGACATTTTAAATTATCTAATAATTCTAAAGTTGTCTTAAATTTTACATTTCCATATTTCCTATTTTTTCTGATACTTTGGCTTCTGTAATTCCTAATAATTTCAAATTTAATTTAATTTTTATTAATTACAACTTTTTGCAATTGAAGTCATTTTAGACTTATTAAAAAATTTCAATCTAAATTTGTAATTTCTACACGTCCAAGACTTTCTGGAGTTTTAATTTTGATTCTTATTTTTTCCTATAATTTCAGATTTCAAAAATTTTTGTGTTTCGTAACAATTTCAAATTTTCTAAAACCGAAAAACCTTGACGTCTATAACTTTTAACAACTCTAAATTTATTTTAATTCTTCTAAGACTTTCTAGATTTTCAAAATTCATAATCTAATGTTTTTCTACAATTTCAAATTTTGTAATAATTCCGAAAGTTTTATTTTTACAATTTTTAAGTCTCTTTCTGTATTTTTTATTTTATTTTTTGAGCTCTGAGTTTTCTTTTTCTAAAATAAAATCTCTAAAGGTGAAAAATTATTATTAAATCCAGAAAAACTTCTAGAGTTGTAGGACGTTATAAATTCCCTAATAAATCTAAAGTTTTCTCAAATTTTACATTTCCTAAAAATTCCTTGACTTGGCAATATTTTTTATACTTACGGTTTCTTTAATTATTAATATTTTAATTTTTTTTTAAATGTACATAATTCATATTAATTAACTTTAATTTTAATTAAAATTAATAATAAAATTTTGCATTTTATTTAAATTCTTAATCTAAAGTTTTAGAATTTTGTGAATATCCATAATTTCAACACTTTCAGAAGTTATAAAACTCTTACTAGTTTTAGATTTTTCTGCACTTCTTAAACTTTCTGGAGTTTTAATTTGCAGAATTAATTTTCCTACTATTTTAAATTTGTAAAAAATTTTGTTAAAATTGTGTTTTAATTTTTCGTTATAATTTCAGTCGCTCTGAAGACATAAAATCTAAAAATGTTGACGTCTACAATTCTCAACAAAACCAAATTTTTATAGATTACTAAGACTTCCTTAAAATCTAAAATCTATAACCTCTTATTTTTTTATAGAGTTTTAAGACTCATAATCTAAAGATTTTACACAATTTTTGATTTCATAATAATTTTTTTAAATTTTTTTAACAATTTTGGATTTTTAAAATTCTAATTTTTTCTCAAAGTTTCTAAAGTTCCCACAGTTCTTAATTTCCATAATTTAAAACAATTCCAATTATAAAGAAATCCAAAATTCTTGCTTTTCTCAAGTCTTCAGGATTTTCTGGTACTTTTGATTTGGATAATTCTAAGATATAAAATTATTATTATTAAATGTTCTAAAAATTTTGACGTCTATAATTCTGAACAATAGTAAATTGCTTAGACTTCGAAATTTTAAACAATATGACGTTTTAGAATACACTATCTTTTAATTTTTAACTTCTAAGATATTCTAGAGTTTTAGAATTCATAATCAAAAGTTTTTCTAGAATTTCAGATTTTGCAATAATTAATTATTTAAAATTTTTAATGGTTTAATGGTTTTAGATTTTTAAGGCTTTGCAGAGTATTAAAATACTTTAACATTTTAAAGATTTCTCCAGATATTTTTAAAATTTCAATAATTTCTAAAAACTGCTTTTCTAAATCCTTAAAGGTATAACATCTTTATTAATTATAGTTGGCCTTTCAAGAGTTTTAAGACGTTTAAAATTCCCTAATAATTCTAAAATTTTCTCATATTTTACATTTATTTAAATATTTTCTGATATTTTTGGCTTCTATAACTATTAATTTCAAATTTCTTTGTTGGTTCATAATTTTTATTAATTTTAGTTATTTTGTTGTAATTCTAGACTTTCTAGATTTTTCTAATTCCCAATATAAAAGTTCCTTCAAGTTTTAGAATTGTTATTTCTAGTCTAAGACTTTCGGGAGTTTTAATTTTAAATCTGATTTTTTCCTACAATTTTAGATTTCTTAAAAGTTCTAAAATGTTTGTGGTTTAATTTTTTGTTATAATTCCAAATATTTTAAAATTTCGGAAAAACCTTGACGTCTGTAAGTCTTAGTAATACTAAATTTTTCTAGATTTCTAAAATGCTAAAATCTTCAACAGCTCTAGTGTTTTCTGAATTTAATAACTTCAAAGGTTTTCTAGAGTTTTAGAACTCAAAATGTAAAGTTATTTCACAATTTCAGAGATTATTGCTAATTCAATAATTGTATTGTTAATAATTTCAAGACTTCCTAGAGTTTTAAAGTATTTAAACATTCTAAAGTTTTCTGTAAATCTTTTTTTTTTAATTTCTAGAATTTTCAAATTCTTTATTTCAGTAATTTGCTAAAAACTGCAGTTTTCCTTTTCCAAAAAATCTCTAAAAATGTAAAATCTTTATTAATTACATATTACTGACATTCTAGACTTCTAGATTTATTATGTCGTTTTAAATTCTCTAGTAATTCTAAAGTTTTTCTGTATTTTCCTAAAAGTTCTTAAATTTCTAATATTGTCTAATATATTTGGCTATGTCTCTTAATAATTCCAATATCTATTAGAAAATGCGCCAGAAGTTTAAGATTGGAAAAGTTAACAGTATATGAAGTACTAGCGGCGAACAAATTTAAAGCATTTAAACCAAGATGTGTTCAAGCTTTGCAAGAACATGATTACGAAAATCGTTCTGAATTTTGTTTCATGGTACAAGGTGAAATAGAAATTGATAGTACATTTCCTAAGAAGATCATGTTTACGGATGAAGTTACATTTACTACAAATAGTGTAGTTTCGTCACAAAACTGTCGTTGGTGGTTAACAAAAAATCCAGCATTCTGAATTATCTGCAAAAATCAATATTCTCGAAAAATAAATGTTTGGTGTGAAATATTATAGGGCCCTACATATTTCGGCAGAGTTTAAATTCAGAAAGATATTTAGAATTTTTAAATATGAAATTGTACAATGATTTTGACATGTTACCATTGGCAAGAAGAAATTCTATTTGGTTTATGCAGGATGGGTACCTGCACATAGTGCTCGTGTCGAAGTTGAATATTTAAATGAACAATTTAATGAGAAATGGATTGGAAGACATTCAAGAAATCCACTTGATAACTTTTTATGGGGGTGGTTAAAAACATAGTTTATTCCGAAAGGCCTTTTTGAAATTCAGATGATTTGGAAAATAAAATTAGAAATGGTATAAGATATTTAAATAGTAATCCCAATATTCTTGAAAATGTAATCAGAGATTTTAACAGAAGAACAAAAATTCGTATTTTATTTGTTTTGTCTTTTTTGTATGTTTAAGATCAAGCACCAACTTTTATAAAGAATAAAATTTTCTGAGAAATTAATAATAAAAAAGTTTCCCATTTGTTGCATACTTACGTGGACACGTTGTATATGATGTAAAAGTTAATAATAGAAATTCTAAATTCCACGAGAATCCCCAATAGGATAATTACAAATTCCGTTTTATTGTTCAGAATTTATAGTTTAATTTACACAATCATTATAAATTGGAAACAATCGTGTTTTGGGATGATAAATGTAATATGGCACAAATGATACTCGTAGTAAAATGAATAACGAAAATGAAACAATGAAGCAATTTGCGGGATTAGGTAGAAAATGCGTATAAATCAAGTAATTTCATGTGATACCCGCGGCTGTGGAATTAGGTGCTGATTCCCTATTATGTGAGTCAACATAATATCTCTTAATAGCCTGTTGGAAGAGCCACTATCAGCAATTAAGGTCATCTTTCACGAGAAGAGGGGGAGGGAGGCTCAAATTGTGCTCTGCCCATTCCCCGATTAACAACTCATTAAATTTGACATTTATTACGAATTATAACGCAATAAAGTAAGGCATTTTCCGCGGTAGTAAACACAATTCACGGTGCGCTTTAAATTCCTAAGGGACGTCCCTCAGCCGACGTAAATTACTCAGATATTTCGGATTGTTCTATTGTCGGTTTCATTATTAATATCACACGACTCATATTTCATTGTTTTCTGCGGATGCGAACGGAAAAAAAGGTATTCCCGGTCCTCTTCAATGGTTAATATCGAGGACCGCAAATGTGCCCCAACGTCCTGCAGAAAAATTTCGAAGTGATATTAATAATGCATAAATTACTATTCCCCGACAACTTCCGTTGTTTCCCCCCCCCCCGGGATGGCTGGCGTTTCGGGAATTTATTACCGCTGATTCGTCCAGTTTTTTAAGCGGCGGTTAATTGAAGCCCATGCATCACACAATTAACAGGAATTAGTAATTACTCGTCTATCTGGCGGCGTGATTAAACCAAACTTGATTAGTGCTGGAAAGCATATTAATATCATTACTTGGTGCACGTTCTGCATTGCTAATATAATAATTCCCTGTATATTAGCTTCTGTGATTATAAATTATCTCCGCTTATAATAAAGCTCCATGAAACTCTTTGATCTGTATTACCCACTGATTAAATTATATTTACAATTATTTAATTATTAACACGAATACAATTATAATTCATAACGAACATATTATATATGTGTGTAGAAAGCAAAACATTATTTATTAATGTATAATTTCTTTTTCATATTATAACTTCAATAATATGTGTTTGTCCGTTCATAGGTGCTGAATCTTGAAAATGCCTAATAATATTATCAAAACTCCAATTGTCAGGTTCAGAAACAATAAGATTTTGTTTTAACCGAAACTGTATGTTTACTTATTACATATGTAATTAGTTTTTTTGTTATTTTTATCGGAGATCCTTAATAAATTCACAGACTTCGTGATATATTTTGAAAATTCAATTTTAAATTGATTACTCTATTTATTATCCCCGTAACAAGTACAACTGCTGCAACCCCTAATTTGGGCATTCTTACGAGTTTGAGATTGTTACGAGTTTAGCTTAGTTGTCACAAACCAAGCACACAAACTCCATTCATAATTAGGCTCCTCCTATAATCAAGAGACGATCAAGAGTCAAGGTGAGTAGCATAGGCCAAGTACAGCAGGCAACCCACCGCTGAAGGTATGGAACAGAGCTGTTGAGAGGATTCTTGTATGATTCATCCAGTTATTTGTTTTTAGCAGGTGTTTTCACAGAATTGCAATTTTCTATGCCAAAACTTTGTAAAACTTTCTTCACGTAAGGTCGCTGTACGCATACATGAGACTTCTCTTGTTCTATCTGAATTTCCAAAAATGAATCAAGAGAGCCTATTGTAATCTTGAATTCTGCTGTCAGCAATTTCAGGAACGAGTTAATTGTATTTTGTGTTGGTCCTGCAATGAGGCCATCATCAACATAAATTGCAATTAGCAGATGTAAATGCATGGGTCTGCTGTTGATCTTGTGAATCCGATGTTTTTCATGAACAAGTGAAACTTATTCCAGCAACAAGGCAACTGTTTAAGACCGTAAACAGATTTTCAAATGACACACACGACTTAAATCACCGTCGAAATTTTGTGGTTGGGTCATGTAATTTTCAGAGTCTATCTCACCATATAAAATGCAGTTCTTACGTCAAATTGACCGAGGACAAGTTTCGCCACAGTCGCGATAAGGGCACGTATGGCATTATACCGGGAAACAGGGCTAAAAGTTTCATCATAATTAAGGCCATCACGTTAGAACTCACCTCCAGCAACTAAACGAGCGCGATATCGATCATTAGGTTTATATTTTAACCGGAGTACTCAACGGTTGTCTATTGCCCGTTTACCAATGCTACCAGGTCCCACGTATCGTTTTCCTCAAAGGCCCTCATCTCATCATTCATTGAACTCACCCATTTATCCGAATGGCGTCGTTGAAGTTGGTTGGTTGTAGTTCTTCCAGAACGGCTTCCGTCAAACACGCCGCAGCACTGTTTGCCTAGGATCAATGAGGTATGTATTCTACTTCGTAGTCATTAAATCTCACTGGCTGTCTCGTCGTCCGTCCCAAGCGCCGAGTCTGGATGGGAGTTGGTTCCCCTTCCAAGGTGTCGCTGTCATCAGTGTCATACTGATCCGAATTGCTGTTATCTTGAGTGCTGCAAGTTGATTCACAGTTGAGTGAAATACTGTTGATTTCTTCATCTTAATTGGTCTTTTCTGCGATTTGAAATTCAAGTTAAATGGTGTTGTTCGTTGTGCACAGTTTCTCTGGACGAAAGTCAACGTCTCGTGACTTCGATGGGTCGATGGTATCCAAACTTTGTAACCATCTTTCTCATTCACGTATCCAACGAGATCTCCGAGTACTGCTTTGTCATCAAAATTTGAGCGAAACGTCTTTAGAATATTGACGTAGCATTCTGATCCAAAAATTCGTAGGAATTCTAAACTGTTTGATGCTTTTCTAGTCCACAACTCGAATGGATTTTAGCCTGGAATACTCGACTTCCCCGTGCGATTTGTCAAAAATGCGTGTGTAACGGCAGTTTCCTCACGGAGAGTATCGAACGAGCTAATTTAACTACATGTCTGTTTGCTTGTTCTGCAACACCGTTTTGTTCAGTAGTGTACGGATATGACGGACTAAACTCGATGACCCGTTTTCGTGTCTGAGTCAACACAGTCAAATTCGGTGCCATAGTCCCAACTTTAATTGATATGGCCTGCAATATCGCACTCATTCAGAAATATTTTTAAATGTGAAGCAACTTCCGATTTTTCTTTCATGAAAAATATGAGAATGTATCGAGAATAGTCATCGATGAAGGCTACATAATATCGGAAACCATTAATCGAGTCGGTGGACATTAGGACGTTTACCAGTTCACCGACACGGGATAATATATCGCGCACGTGATGTTGAATACTTCTTCAGTTGTAGCGAGATTCGACTCCACTGGCACGTCCGGAACACAGTCTCAAATATTCATGACGTACAAAGGGCCGACGAGTTTTCCAGTCGCGATGAGTTCACCGTCTCGTCGAATTTGTACATCGTTCTGACAAAATGTAGTCTCGTTTCCATTCTTGGCGGCCTGTCTGATTAAGAAAAGTACCAAACGTCATTCAGAGTTGCAGATGACCATCTGTCACCCATTTGTGGCTTAATGTTGATTTTACCGGATGTTGATTTTTACATATGGCAGAATAACGCCAATCGAGGTTTCAACAATCGTTCCTACAAGCTGTTCGATAGTTTCTTCGAGATCTCGAAAGATGTTATCACTTCCGTCACGCAGCTTACTTCTCAGCTGGCCAATATGTTCGATGACATTCTCACAGAATTACGGAAGAACGACCCGAGTGCCAACCTTCCGTTGCCGCTGCGAATATCAATATTATCGTTCAACATGGTATCGCGTTCCAGAAGCTGAGCAAACTACAAAGCACCTCGTTCAAAATCTACGTTTGATTGAAAATTCGCTGATGCAAGAAGCACCACAGACGTCCGGCACCAGAGTGTTCTTTGACAAATGGAAAAGGAAAGAAAAACGTGCGTGTTTATACTGCAAGAAAGTCATCTCATCGCTGATTTCAGAAAACGTGCAAATGTCAATAACAATTCTGACTCAACCTCAAAAAGCAAACCTAGCAGTTGATGCAGACTTGGTTTCTGTCGACTATTGGGTTTCGGATTCTGGAACGTATTCAGACAGCAGGTAAGGGCGTTATTCTTGTATATGGATCCGGTAAAATCAACAATGAGACACGAGTGAGTGACAAATGGTCAACTCTAAATGTCGTAGTTTACATATCCCAAATTTCTTTCGCGTCAGTCTTAATAAACAATGCGCATATTTTCTATCGCTTGAACCAACATACTCTTGACCTACCTCAATGTATAATATATTTGGGCGGGTTATGACTACAACAGGTCATTGCAGTGTTAATAGGGCTAGAACAAGTACTAATAAAATTTATAAGCCTCTATTTGGTTAATATTCATCTTTATCTAGTTTAAAGTAACGAATCATGAATAAAATATATAGAATAGTTACTGGCGACGAAAACTGTATCGATTACGACAATGAGATCATGGGGAACTGATGACGAGCCAACCTGAAGGCCGACCAGCATCCGAAGGAGATTTTGATATACATATGGTGAGATCATCGTGGTATGCTACTTTACGAGCTGCTTCCTCAGAGAAAAACAATTGATTCGAAGGTTTACTGCACACAGCTAACGAAATAGAACAAAACATTGAGACAGACAGAGTTGGCAGTTAATAGCTGTCAGTCAACATTGACGTATAATAGTTAACAGTTACAGTTAAAAATTAAAATGAAAAATTAACTGTGGAAGTTAACAGTAGATGTAGATAATTAAAAATTGAAATTTAACTGTTAACTGTTGCCACTTGCTATTGCGAATCGATAGTTGAATATTAAACGCAGACAGTTGATGGTTAATTCCCTCCAATGATCACTGGTGGATGACAGTTGACGTTACAGTGACAGTTAATTGTGACAAATAAAAATTTAAATTGACAGTTAATAGTAAATGTTGACAATTAGAATTTAAAATTCAATGATCAACCGTTGACAGATGACAGTCGCAATGAAGAGTTGATCATTAAACAGACAGAATAATTAACTATGACGTTCACAGTAGATGTAGACAAATACAACTATTAACTGTTTATAAATGACATTTACCATTGTGAATCGATAGTAAAACATTAAACGTAGACAGTTGATAGTTAATAGCTGCCAGTGATCGTTGACGAATGATTATTGACAATAATGTCACAGATACAGTTAACAGTGACAATTAAGAGTTAACAGTGACATTTAATGGTATATTTTGATATTTAAAAGTTAAAATTTTCCTGCAAACCGATGACAGATGACGGTTGCTATTGCAAATTAACAGTTGAATATTAATGGAAGACAATTACAGAGACAGTTCTCTCAGGTAGTTAACAATTGAGACAACGGTGGGATTGACAGTTAATAGCTAATAGCTGTTAGTAACAGTTGGCAGTTGATAGCTGTCAGTGATCACTGATGAATAATAGTCGACAGTGACAATAAAAACTGTCAGTTAACAGTAGATGTAGAAAATTCAAAGTTGTTATATGAATTAATATATAATTAACCGTTGACATTTGACATTTGTTTTTTTTTGTTTAAGAATAAAAGCAGATAGTTGATAGTTAATAGCTGCCAGTGATTGTTGACGAATAAGTGTTAATAATAAAGTCATAGCTTCAGTTAACGGAGGCAATAAAAGTTAATAGAGACAGTTAACGGTACATTTTGGTAATTCAAATTTAAAATTATCCTGTAAACCTTTGTCAGATGAGAGTTGCTATTACAAATCGACAGTTAAATATTAATGTCTAGCAGTTGATAGAGACAGTTCTCTGAGGCAGTTAACAGTTGAGACAACAGTGACATTGACAGTTATTAGCTAATAGCTGTTAGTAATAGTTGTCAGTTGATAGCTGTCAGTGATCATTGACGAATAATAGGCAGTTCAATAACAGTTACAGTTAACAGTGATATTGAAAAATTTACATATGACAGATGATAATTAAAAGTTAAAATTCAATTGTCAACGGTGGACGGATGACAGTCGCTATTGAGAATGAACAGTTAAACATTAAACAGATAGCTGATAGAGAGAGTTGTCTCTGGACAGTTGAGAAAATAGTGACATTGTCAAAAATCCACTGTTGAATATTGACATATGACAGTAGCTATTGCAAATATCGAAAGTTGAACATTAATGGCAGAGAGCCGATAGAGATATTTCTCTCAGATAGTTAACAGTTAAGACAACATTGAAAGTTAATACCTAATAGTGACAGTTGGCAGTTAATATCTGTCAGTGAACATTGCCGAATAATAGTTGAGAGTACATTAACAGATTCACTTAACGGTGACAATGAACAATTAACTGTGGCAGTTAATAGTAGATATAGACCATTATAAGTTGAATTTTAGCTGTTAACTGTTGACAGATGACAAAATTAACCTGTAAACCTTTGTCAGATGACAGTTGCTATTGCAAATCGACAGTTAAATATTAATGACTAGCAGTTAATATTGACAGTTCTCTGAGGCAGTTAACAGTTGAGACAACAATGACATTGACAGTTATTAGGTAATAGTTGTTAGTAATAGTTGTCAGTTGATAGCTGTCAGTGATTATTGGCGAAAATAGGTAGATTAATAACAGTTACAGTTAATAGTGATAATGAAAAATTTACATATGACAGATGATGATTAAAAGTTAAAATTCAATTGTCAACGGTGGACGGATGACAGTCGCTATTGAGAATAAACAGTTAAACATTAAACAGACAGCTGATAGAGAGAGTTGTCTCTGGACAGTTAGAAAATAGTGACATTGTCAGTTAATAGTTGTCAGCTGTTAGTGACAGTTGACAGTTAATAGTTGTCAGTGATCGTTGATGAATGACAGTTGACAGTGCTGAAGCAGTTACAGTTTGAAGAGAAGAGACAATTTAAAATGAAAAATCCACTGTTAAACATTAACATATGACAGTAGCTATTGCAAATCGAAAGTTGAACATTGAATGGCAGATAGGCGATAGACATATTTCTCTCAGGTAGTTAACAGTTGAGACAACATTGAAAGTGATTACCTACTAGCTGTTAGTGACATTGACAGTTAATAGCTAATAGCTGTTAGTTACAGTTGGCAGTTAATATCTGTCAGTGTGCAAAAATGACCAAAATCTTCAAGAACTTAAACTTGGATAAATATAGACCAATCATCAATAAGGAGGAAAGACAATCCTACAAAAATCTAAACTAATTCCTCTTTCTGAAATATTCAAATTTTATGTTTAGAGGATGTCCAAACGAATCAGGAATATGAACCAATCAAGAAGGTAAAGAATCCTTCAAGTTTATAGCATCAAATCCCATACAAAATCCCACAAATTCAAAAAGTCAAAACTAATTCCTCTCACGTCAAAATTTCCTAACGTAAAAAGCACCATTTCCTCTACCTACAAAAATTTTCTGATGCGAGGTTTCAACGAACATTATAAAAATATTTGATTACAATATTATCGACAAGAAACTTAACAATTCTAAAAATAAAGACTAATCAACAATTTAAATTACAAAAATTATCAAACTCAAAATTTAAAACGTTGACTAAAAGAGAAATAAAGGCATGGACCAATTAACAATGTGTAACAAGTGTATTAGAAATTCCTAGCATCAAATGTTGATTACGAAATCATTGCAACTAATCCCAGAACTGTATTAAAGGTCTTTAGGTCGTTATAAAGATTTACGAAATGTTTCGTATTTTAAAATTAACCCCAGAAAGTCAAAACCAATTTCTCTTATTACAAAATTTTCTAATGTAAAGCTACAAGAAAAATTCATAATTAATATTTGTTTACAAGATAGTTCCAAGCCTTTCCATAAAGTCAAAGCCAATTCCCTTTCTTGTTGTTTTGATAAGAAATTCTTGAAACATTGTTGGCAAAATATAAGTAAATATAAAGTAGAAAATTCCAAAGGAAAATGACTCGAAATTTTTCAAAATCTAATGCGATTTAAAAAAGAATCTTTTGAATATTGCAGAAAACTGAAAGAAATATTCACACTGTGATTTGAAAAAGAATCTCTAGACATTCTAGAAAACTATAAAACATTTTTTTTAAATTAAAAAAACTTTTCTAGAAAATTCTAGCTTTTGCAATTTCTAAATGATTCAGAAATCTAGTAGAAACGTTGCTGCAAAATTCTAAAACCTAAAAAAGTGTGATATTGAAAATTGCAGAAATCTGAAAGAAAAAGTGCTTTCAACAAGAAAATATTTGTAATTTTGAGGAGTTTTTTTTTAAATTCCAGAAAACTGAAAAAAAATCTCCAATAAAATCTAAATAAATATAAACCAGTACATTTAAAAGAGATATTGCTCAAAAATTCGAAAATCTAATGAGAACCTCTAAACATTCTAGAACATTGTATTCATGTGCACGTTCTTGATATGTATTTCGGAAATTTAGTTATACTTAAAGCGTTTCATTCATTTATAATATGTATTATATTTTATATTGCACTTAAATGGACTTCCGTAAATAAATAAATAAATAAAAACTGAAAAAGTATAAAACATTTTTTTGGAAATTCCAAAAAGAGAGAAAAAAAACTTTTCTAGCTTTTGCAATTGAAACAACAATTTCTAAATGATTCATAAATCTGGAAAAAAGTTGCTGCAAAATTCTAAAACCTAAAAAAGTGTGATATTGAAAATTACAGAAATCTGTAAGAAAAATTGCTTTCAACAAGAAAACCTTTGTAATTTTGAGGAGTTTTTTTTTAAATTCCAGAAAACTGAAAGAAAATCTCCAATAAAATCTAAATAAATATAAACCAGTAAATTTAAAAGATAAATAGCTTAAAAACTTCTAAAATCTAATGCGATTTGAAAAAGAATCTCTAAACATTCTAGAAAACTGAAGAAACTATAAAACATTTTTTTGGAAAGTCAAATAAAAGAAATTCTAGCTTTTGCAATTGAAACAATGATTTCTAAATGATTTAGAAATCTAGAAGAAAAGTTGAAGCAAAATTTTTAAACCTAAAAAAGTAATCTGCGAGAGAAAATTTTTGGAAATTTACTAGAAATTCCTACAAAATTCTAAATTTTTGCAAAGTTTAAAGGTAAAACAAATCCGGAAATAATGATATACATTTTTTGTAGAAAAAACGATAAGAAACTCTTGCAGAACTGCTGGAAAAATCTAAATAAATATAAAGTAGAAAAGACCAAAGAAAAATTCTAAAATCTAAGTGATTTAAAAAAGAATTTTTTGACAATTGCAGAAAACTGAAGGAGAAATTGCCTTAAACAATAAAACCTTTGAAATTTGGAAGAATTATTTCTTGAAAATTCCAGAAAACTGGGGGAAAAACTAGAAAATTCGAGCTTCTGCAATTTGAAACAACACTGTACATAAAATATTGAGAAATCTGAAAGAAAAATTGCTGAAAACTGAAGAAACGAGAAAAATTACTAAAAAATTATAAGGATAATTTGTAGTAATTTAGGAAACAGGATTTCACAATCAACTAAAACAGGAGGGTAACAGAATAATGCTGGTGCAAAGGTTTTGATGGTGGTAATGTGGTGGGAAAGGGAAGTAGAATAGAATGTTGTTTTTATATGTTTAAACATTCATCAAATGATCTTGCAGAAAAACGATTAAAAGGCACTATTAAAAAAGCCACTGTTGTCTATTGAATTTTCTATAAGAACCAGCATATTTGATTTTTAAGAAAAGTCAACAATTGAATCTAAAAATATTTGCTTCTGTCAATGATACATAATGATGATGAGTTGATGCCACAAAGGGAAAACCAGAAATAATTATGATTTATAATAAATATAAAGTTTTAAATAACTGTGTTCTTCGTAAAACAATTAGTCTACATAATAAAATACTTATTACCCGTTTAAACAAAGCCCTATCGAGAAAAATCAAGTTGCCCCTCGCATCCAGACATTGATAAGTGAAGCGTGCAATTTCCGTTGTTAGCGTGCAAACAAGGATAAGTAATCTAACACATATTTTACCCGGGGAAAATCGTGTCTTCCAGCGAACAATTGTTCCTTGTCCGAGTCTATCTGGTTAAGTAAATGGGGGGCGCATTTGTAATGGCGGAAAATTCGGTGCAACTATGCGCCATGCGATTTTAATGAACGATTGCACGCGGTTTGTGTGTCGGGCGTTCGCAATTAATCTCAAGTATTTTTCGAGTGAAAAAAAACGGGCATTAAGTCAACAAAACAATTTTCCGCTTAAAGCGTCTCCTATATTTATTTCGAGCCGAGTTAATGTTGCAGATAAAAGCTTAAACGCTAACTAAAATGCGTTTTAATATTTCGTTTATGATAAATTTTATCTTCTGCTACATTGTGGCCTGCTTCTACTTGGCTGCAGACGGCGTTCTAATTTCAGGGGAGCTCGCCGTAATTATTATGACTTTATTTCCACATAACAATTACATTAATCATTTGATTTTTTCTTTTCAAAAGTTCAAAAGAAAAATATTATCGTACAATAGTCTTACATCATTTCCTTTGTTAACGGTGGAGGCTTCTACTTCGTTATACATTATTCTGCACAATTACTTCTAGTTTGATAATGACAAGTTAAAATTGTCAAAACTATAGTCACTAAATAAAGTCAGTGTTATACAAACAAAGTTAAACAGTTTTTTTGTCATTTCCTTTGCTAAATTCAAGATGTATTGTTAGGAATAAAATAGATTTTTTTAATAGAACGATGCATTTTATAATTAGTAGATAATTAACATAATGTTTCACCAAGTGATAAAATACAAGATAGATAAATTTTATATTATATACCTACAAAAATATTATAAACAACTATAATGAAGGTTGATATGATGGCTATAGCTTTTTTATAGGAAGGATTTTTTAGTTTTGTTTAGTAAGCAAAGAAAGTTGCTTATATTTAACAAATAAAAATCATTATAATTTATTATTTCTAAACCAAGACTATCATTTTCAATTGTTTTAAAACAGTTAGACTCCCTTCGCCGTCATCGTCGACTTGTTTTAATCTAACGTTCGACTTTTACACAAGAAGTTTTGCCCTTGGCAGTTTTATGGCAGGATAAACGAGGCGTTTATTTTAATCACGATATCCATATATCGGGTGTTTATTTCGTGTAATTTCCTTTATTCCCTTCGACTGCTGACGCTCGCACGTGATTTATGCCCGGTTTTATTGTCACAGACACTATAATGCGGTAATCCTTCTTTTCAAATTTTTTACCCCGCGTCGAATGTAATCACTTTGAACAGGGTCGATCTTTACATATATTAAAACTAAACCTCTTTATTCCGCATGGCGTCCTAAGTAAATATTAGATTTTTACAGATTACGCTCGCTATCTCTATATAAAAATTAATATTTTAAAATTATGATATGACGTGGAAAAGCCGCTTAGAATGGATATGATAGGCTTGATTAATAATTTTAATTCTATTCAATTATACTATTGTGTTGGCACAATTTTGCTATCATTGTATAAATTGGATACAAAGTTAGAAATTAAATACCACAAATAACTACTGTGACAATTTTACAAGATGAAATAAAAACAGTAAACAAAATGTTAATAATAATACCGAACACGACCACAAATATAAAAAAAAACGTTCGTATCAATCAAATCAAAAATCCAAAAGCGAGACAGAAAATAAGAAAAATGCATTCCAATCCAATCTAAACGTGAGATATATGAAGTCATAATGGGCCTAAAAAATAGCAACAGCGCTGGATAAGAAGAAATACCGACAAACATTTTAAAGTACGTCACAGCAAAAATAACAGCACCATTTGATTACACTATTAACCTGTCGTTTACTTCTGGTATCTTCCCTAGTGCATTCAAAACATCCAAAATAATCTCTATACTCAAAAATGGACCAAAATCTGAAATAAGTAGATATTTTCTCAAAGATATAGGAAAAAAGTCCTAATAAAGAAATTACATGATTATATTACAAGGTTATAGATTCTAAGCGATTCTCAAGATAGCTTCAGAACAGAAACTGCGAGGATTATAAGTCACAGGTATTTTTTACTACTGTTTACCAGCCTTCGACACTATCGAATTTAAGTTTAAGAGTTGTACTCTATTGGTGTACGAGGAAATGCGTTTCTGTCCGATCGGAAACAATTTCTTCATGTAGATGGGCTTTCAACAAGACGGTGTTATATGCCATATGGTACATCTTATGAAACAGTTCAATTACTGCATGAGACATTTCCTGACTGAACTCTCCCACGTTTCGCTTAAAAGATCGTCCCATATCATGAGCAATGGATGTTTTCTTATAAGTTTATTTGAAATCAACGTTTATGCTAAGAAGCCCATAAATGAAATTGAGTAAAAATTTGCGGAGTTGTCATGGAAAACTTTTACAATAGAGTGAGAATATGGCAGGAAATCTGTGAAGGTCATGTTTATTTCTTTGTTGATGAAACTAAATTTTCAAATTGGGTAAAACACTTGTTATGTTCTTAAATTTTCTACAGGTTTAAAACCTTCTACAATCCAAAATGTTAAAAGTCAAAATGTTAATAATATTTAGAAGCTTGAATAACATTATCAACTTCATTAAAATCCTTTAAAAAAGTCGTGAGAATGATTTGGACAGTCTTAACATTCCTATCCTTCCTCTGACGTAAAAATGTTTACTTTCAAGTTAAAGCATCTGTAGATTTATCCTTAAATGTCCAGAACGTTTTATTAAAATAATTTACATAGTATCCTTAGAAGAAAACAATGGAATGGTCAAACGCCAAAGTAATATCAAAGTCTAACAACATTAAAACTAGTTGACAGTCTAAAACTTAAAAATCTTACCAATTCTAGGTTTAAATTAAAAAAAAAATCATGAAATTTTTTTATAGGTTTAAAACCCTATACAATCCAAAATATTTTAGATAGTATTTATATTTCAAATAAAATTATCGATTTTATTAAAATAATTTTAAAAAAGTCGTGAGAGTGAAGAACATTCCTATCCTTCCTTTAGCGTCAAACTAAAGCATCTACAGATTTATCCTAAATATACAGAACGCTTTATTAAAATTGTTGAAGAAAGTTGCAAAAGAGATTTTCACATTCCTAACATTCCTATCCTTCCTCTGACGTCAAAATTTTCACCTTCAAGTTGAAGCTTTTGCAGATTTATTTTTAAATGTCCAGAACGCTTTCGGTTTGGTCTAGAATAAAGTACAAGGGTCCTTCTCGTGACGTCAAAATTATTACCTTTAATTTAAAGCTTCTGCAGACTTTTCCTTAATTGTTCAGAAGGCTTTATTAAAATCCTTTTTAAAAAGTCGTAAGAGTGTTTTGAACATTCCTATCCTTCCTGTGACATTAAAATTTTTACCTTCAAGTTAAAGCTTCTCCAGATTTATTCTTAAATATCCAGAACGCTTTCGATTTGATCTTAAATAAAGGGCTGATATACAAGGGCAACTTCTTATACACGATTTGTCTTATAATTTACATCTTTCAGTAATTTCTGCACAATAGATGTCTTTTATTTAAATTCAAAGACAATATTTCTTCTTGTTTTACTACAGAGTAAATACTTCATCCAGATACTTCTCTTTTACCTCTAGTATACAACAACAACTCCTTCAATATTTATAATTCAATCCTACCTTATAACCTGTTACAATTATAGATAATACCTAATTACTGTTTCCACAAGGTACTAAAAGTCCTTCAGCTATAAAAGCTCTTGATGCTGTTAGAATTTGGTTTAAAAACGATTCATAAAAACCTTTCTTGATTTCCCACGATGCCATCTTTGGCTAATTGCCCTAAAGAGTTTAAAACTAAATAATAATAAGTTTAATAAATTTAAAAAATGTTAACTTTCAAAAAATTGCAAAAGTTTGATAAATAATATGTTTCAATGATTATAGCGATCGTAGCAAAATTGCATAAATAAAATCTGTACGTTAGTAATATTCTACGATGGCCATCGGTAAAGTAATACTTGTAATATAAAAAAGTGCATAAACAAATTAATATTTAAAAATAATGTACATTATAAAAAAATAACATAATCACATTATAAAGAATATCGTCATAAAAAGGAAATTAGCGTAAATACATTAAATAGGTAGCAAATATTAACGTTTTCTTTGTAAAGAACATACCTCAAGCTACTTCTCAACATGTCACCTTGAAAATTTAAGCATGTTATGAATTTTTGTACTCCAGCTTTATATTCTTACGCAGGTATTGTAAGGTTAAGTACCTCAAATCTTTCTATCCTGCCAAAAAGTCTTTGAGTTTTGTAATCATATGGTAATCTAAAGGAGTTAAGCTGGTGATTGGTTGATAGTTTGTCCATAATGACTAACGTCATCATGGGCGTTCATTTTTCTAAATTTAAATTAGTAGAAACAAACAGTATTCCCTCAAATAAATTTATTAATTGAACAAAGGATAAATAATACATTTTACTTAAGAGGAATTAAACTGTGTGTGGCACCGATACCGAAGCCAACGTGTTGGACAGGCTTGTATGTGAGGAAGAATTCACTAAGGCAATGTCCAATCATTTCTGGCTTCATTTCAACAAAGTTGAAGGTTTTGCCATTGTAAACACCTACAATGGAACCGACCATTTCGGGTACGATGATCGTATTACGCAAGTGGGTCTTGACAATCTCTTCAACCTTCCTTCTTTGCTTTGCGCAATTTTTTGGCCAAAGCCATCGGTTTGCGTTTCAGACAGCGGCTGTATCTCTAAACTACTATTTATTATGACTAATAAATATGTTAGGTACTTTGCCAGGAGAAAATGATTTATAACCAAATGCCGAACCTGAAATTTTATACGTAAAAAAAATCACAACATGAAACTAATGAAGCCTCACAAATTAAACGAAAACGACCTTCTCTTCGTTGTTTACAATATTTTTTGTATGATAACCGAAGATGTCGCCAAATAGAAGGAGCACAAATGGCGTCACCACTATCACCTGTCCTCGTCAACATATTTATGGAAGTCTTAGAAACCCGTGCAAATATATCACAACCATATAAACCATCTTTAAAGCTATGTTACGCAGACGATACATTAATAATATAGCCAAATGGCAAAGAAAAACTTAACGGATTCCTAGAGCACCTCAACAGCATACATCCTTAAATAAAATTCGTAATGGAAACAGAAGATAAAAAACAAAATCTCATTTCTCTGATGAGGATATCAGAAAACCCGATGGATCTTTCGAACAGAGTCAAACCACTACTTAGCCCAGAAAAGATCAGTAGTAAAAACTCTAATTTTACAATCAGAACTTTTGGCAGACTCATTCATAAACATGAATTAAAACGAATAATTCAGAAAAGTCAAAAATGCACCAATATAACTGATTATATTAATAAAACGATAAAATCTAACTCAGGAGAAAAATCCAATTATCGACCGAGCAGAATGGACAAAATATATTTGGGTACTTAAGAGATATAACATTGCAGTAGTCTTCACAACAACAACAGAAATACTAAACTTAACAGACTGTCACGAAGACAAAATTTCGTGAAGGGATTGCGATAAAATATACGAGTACGTGGGACAAACACAAATTAGAATATAAGAATCAACATAAAAATGCTGTGAAACAAAATCAGCCTACCTCGTCCCTTCTTCAAAACACCTGAAAACTAGCCACCAGATTGATTTCGACAATACGCAAGTATTATCTAATACAAAATACCTTCACCCGAATTTTACGCGAAGCAGTCGAAATAGAAATCCGCCCACAATTTATGAATAAGAGAGATAACTCGTAACGTCTTCCAAATTCGTGGAACTATTGGGTTGGGGAATAAGTTCGTAGCGTTTTTATCAAAGATTTTTATTTAAACAAAAATCAATAGTTATAATAATAAATTAATCAATTGCCCGGTCTGGTCATCAATGACATTGCTGGGCCAGTTTTTAAGGTCTTCTTCATTGTCAAAGGTTCAAATGGTTCGACAGAGAGCGAAAAAGATGGTAATACGTGGGTGCATGTTCCGAAGATCACGGAAAACATGGGGCCTAATGTTTTCATGTAGGGTGAAGGAGTACGGTTTGGTCGTGGTCTTTGGATGAAAGTCATACTTGAATCTTGGCTTTGGTGTATCTTTTTTCTTTGCTTCATAGTATTATTTAGTATCATTTATTTATTCCAATATGCTTACACAACACAAAATTCCAAAAATGTATGTAAAATCCATAAATATCAATCAAAATTTCAGTCACATATGGAAAGGGCAGAGTTCACAATATAGCGTTCTTCCACTCGTACCGACACTTTCTTCAGTGAGAAACTTGCTTCTTGATGTTCATTTCAAAGTATTTAATCTTTATTTTGGCCAAATGCGCCATATTATATTTCCATTTCTGATCTTCTTTGAGGATTCGGTACGAAAAGCGATGACCACGTATTGCTTAATGGCGGGCGAGATGTTGAGAAGCAATTTGAAAGCAATTTTCTCTGTTATTTCATTAAACTCGTAAGAATCAAGGCTCCCATTTTTTTTGAAAAATACCATTGAATAAAGATGATTGAGAATCGTTTTATGATCGCAGTTCACTTTTTCGGCCAATTCATGACTTATTTGCTGACCGTCCTCCTTCAAAAGTACTTTGAGATTATCTTCGTTGAATTCAGGTCTCTCGTCGTTGTTAAAATCGCCATTTTTAACCTTAGCAAACCATGTTGCTTTTTACCTCCTGGATGTTCCTTTTCTAAGCCTTAAAAGTAATGAAAAATTAAATTACTCAAATATATGTTTAGGACAGTTTTGTAGAGCAGGAAGTGTTCTATCAAATGAATATTATACACTTTATCAAACAGCAACAAATCGTTGTTAAATAAAACGAAAATATAAAAACGCTAAGAACTTAATCCCCAACCTAATATTTTAAAGTTCAAAGCAATATATTTATTTATTAGTACTTTATCAAACTTACTTTATAAATATAGAGCCTATAAAACAATAAATAAAATCATAACAATATTCTTGTTAGAAAGCCTAAGAAATGTTTTAAACTCTAACCTTTATTATAGACTTAGTCCCATTGAAGAGTTCACCATCTCAGCCTAGGTTGGGCCTATTCCCCCCTCCCTTTTTTGCGTAGGGGGCTCAGCTGCTGTCTAGTAGAACCAGTCTCCGATCCCTGCCAGCGTTGCTAAACCACCACATGGTATTTTTCTCCCTCGGGCCACTAATCTTGCACCGCGCTCGCTCTTCTCCTTTTCCTTAGATTCAATTAGTTTAACAGCAAACTTATCCAGGATTCTCCATTTCTCCCCTGATTCTGTTAATATGCTTATATCGTGCCGAGCTTCCGCTATGCGGAGTCAGTAGGGAATGACTGGCACTAATCATCTTGTGCTCTGTTCATCCGGAAAGGATATGATATAAAGCATCCATGCCTTGACTTCAATCATCTGGTAGTTTACTCCCCCCCTTTCGTTCAAGCCAAGGCTGCACTTTGGGGATCAGTGCGACCATCGTCCATCGTTTCTCCGTCTAAGATTCCTATCTCTGCTGTTTTTTATTTCGTAACCTCCTCTTGATCACCTTTTTGGGGATCATAGTCCCTGTAGATTTGGGACTAGAGAAATTCAGCAAGCATCGAACATTATTATTTAAATTATTTGTTTGGCAGCCCACCACAAAAAAATTATTTGGCAGCCTACCACAAAAAAATTATGTGGCAAGATCGAATAAAATGAGCGATCCAAAACGAAGTATTAATAAAATTCATGACTTGGCATGATAAATTAAAGGAAAATTAAGACAACAACGATAATCAAAATAGAGCTATGGTATGGTTATTTAGTCCATGACGTTGTGGCTTCTCTCAAAATTGCAAGCATAATGTAAACTTTAAAACCACTTTTTCTGACAAAAAGACTATGATTAAGAAGAGTCGATATAGTGGAACTCCCGAAGACATAGTGTAACTTTCTTTGTCTAATCATGTTTCAAGTATCTTCCAATTATTATTTGGATGAATATTAAGAGGAGTTGCTGTCATATTCAAAAAGATATTTCAAAGGTCAGAAAAGTATTTTATACAGAACGAGCAACAACACACCGACAAACCACGCACGAACAAAGCAGGAGGAACGCCGAAGCAGGAAACTCAAGGAATATAGATAACTAATTGAGGAACACCGGATATGCTTTGGAAAAAAACTGCAGACTGCTAGACATGTTAATCACCTTGTTTTAGAATTATTTATCTCTTAACCAAAATTTAGAAGAAATTAAATGCAACAGAAAAAATATCTTGATTAGAAATTAAAAACACTTGGTTTGTTTCACAGAATATTTATTATTTTTTCTCTCCGACTAGTTTCGACAAAATGTCATTATCAAGGAGTAATGAATAATGTACAAAAGGTTACACTAATATATATATGGATTACAAATTCAGGTAATAAGGGCCGTCATAATCGGGGACTTCCAAATCTCTTCAATATTGTTAGTTATTTGTTTGCCGCTAATTATGGCCTTATTTATCTCTAATCCCTCTCTGTAATTAAGATGCCGACCTTTATTACCTGAGTACAATATTTTTAAATTGTTATTTTGGAAAAAATGGTTATTTTCTATGCAATGTTGCGAAAATCCAGTTGTTAGCTTTTTATTGTATATTGATTTTTTATGTTCTTGCAATCTTGCTTCAAAGGTTCGTCCTGTCTGTCCTATGTATATATGGTCACAATCACCACACTTTAATTCGTAAACACCGCACTTCTTTAATTGGTCTATTCTTGAGTTGTTGCATAATATTTTTTTGATGTTCAGTGGGTTGGTCATAATAACATTAAAATTGTACCCTTTAAGACTATTTAAAATTTTATTTGATAACTCACCAGCAAATTCTAATTTATGCCAATTATTTTTTTCCCTTTTATTGTGTGCGTTATAAAAATATTTATCTAATTGTTTCAATTTTTTCTTTTTAACTAGTTTGTCTATTAAGGGGACACTGTAACCATTATTTGTCGCAATTGTTTTAATAATATTTAATTCTTCATTGAAGTTAATAGTATCTAGGGGTATATGGATAAGTCTATGTATTAAGGAGTGGAAGGTGCTCATTTTGATTTTGAAATGGGTGTTGGAAGAATTTGGAATGATTATATCTGTAAATGTTGGTTTTCTAAAAATTTTAAACTCTAATTTATTGTTTGATTTTTTTATTGTAAGGTCTAGGAAGTTAAGACAATCATTGTTTTCTAACTCTGATGTGAATTGTATATTTTTATTAATTGAATTTAAAAACATTGCAAAAGAATCTAATTGTCTT